>CP141144.1:44067509-45525006 GCA_035235625.1 Saururus chinensis | reverse complement strand
ACGCTCACGCGCGCCGGCGTGCGCCCGGGCTCATATTAACTTTTCCCTAACATATATATAGTTGTGACCAAAATCAAAGATCCGTATTTATTAATATCATGTAACCACCCAAATAACAGTCAAATACACACTAAGTTCATATATCATGTTAATAACATGATAGGATGCCTTCCCATACACGACAACACGTCTTTTCAATGTCGTATATCGTATATCATGTTATCATTAACACGATAGGATGCCTTCCGATACACGATAACACGACTTTTTAATGTCGTATATTATATATTGTATTATTGATAACACGATATATATGCCTCCCATACACAATAACACGACTTATCAATATAATATATTGTATTATAGATAACATGATATTTTGTATATCATATTATTGATAATACGACTATATATTGTGAGCGTGTATGCAAGTACTGCCTATCATGTGTCCCATGACACAATTCACGAACAATCATGTATTCAAACCAATGGAAAAAACTAGAGTTTGAATATTAGGCCGTTACCATGGAAGTCCAAAATTTAATTGTGGGCCTGATTTGGTCAAAAATCTAATTTTCCTAGATTATTAGAAATTACTCCATAGTGCAAAATTTCTAGGATAGTTGGAGTTCCTTAGGTCATATCTAGCCAAAAAGAGTTACAATCAACTGAGGGTTTTCACATAAGAACTATGATACGCATACCTATGTCTCCAAAAATTTTGAGGTCAGTTTGACCCCTTTTGGTCCTCGGGAATTAGGAAGAACTAGGAAACTTGGGATCTAGAAATTTGAACCTTTTTATTTTTTAAAAATCTAATAATTGATAAAAAAATAATTTATCAAAATTCAAAACTGAAATTAGACATTTTCAAGAGTCCCTAGTAATTTTCCTAAGGCCATTACATTCTATGGGTATTTGGTCCCGAAACTTGAGTCAAAACTCATATGAATGAAAATTAATAGAATTCTTGATTTGGAATGAGATCGATAATTCATTGATGAAAACTTGGCAAAACAACCTGAAAGTTTTAAAACAGAGAATTCAAAATGTTTTTGAACTCTAACAAACATTTTAGATTGATTTGAGTACAAGAAGGTTTTAAAACAATTTGGTCTTTTTAGGTGCACAGTAAAATCTAAGGTTCAAAAATCTTTTTACAAATCATTAAAAATATATTCCTATTAATTAACTCCTATAGCACTCATTGAAAACTCTATTCATAACCTTGAGAAACTTCCTAAAACTCCTTATATTATGTCATAGTAATCACAACACATGCTTAAGAATTTAAACATATATTCAAGCATAAGGTTTGCATAGCATAAGCTTGGGATCATTTAATACATAGCACAATTCACACAACCAAAGCATTCATAACCTACTTCATTATAAAGCAATATAGAGGAGGTAGTTCCTACCTCTTCACAAGGGCAATTCTCCCACCCTTGAGTTTCTAGTCTTTAGTGAAAAAGTCCTTCTCCACTCTCCAAGGTGCTCTATTGGCTTCAAACTCCAAGCTCTAAGAGGGTTGGCCAAGAGGGAGGGTGGCTAGGGTAAAATAAGTGAGAAGAAGAGAGAGAGAGAGAGGGGGGGGGGAGGAGGGTTCGGCCAAGAGAGAAAGAAAACAAGAGAAAAAGTGAAGGGTTGGGGGAGAGAAAGAGGGAGAGAGGGCATGCCTTACATGGGGGTCTCCTATCTTCGCTAGGATTTCCTTGCCAAGAGAGTCTCCCATATTCTATTCTACGTTAGTTTATTAATTTTAACAAATCCTCTCCTTCCAAATGATTTTTGCCTTGTTTGGGTAGATTGAGTCAAAACAATAGGTTGGGCATCCCTTAGGGAAAGTAGCAAACTCATCTAAGGGCCAATATCCTGCTAAAATGGCTAATATTATATTTTTTTTTATAAATAAGATATAATATAAAATATAAGAAAAATTTATATAATTTCAGGTTTAAGCGTGCTTGCATGATCTTAAATTTTATAGGCCGTTAGATATAGATCTGAGCCCGTGAATATTATGGGCCTTTAAATATAAATTTAACGGCACATAAAGGCCGACTCACGTAGGTGCGCTGAGCTCGTATAAACGAAACTCTAAAATATAAGAAAATTAATATTAATTTTTAAATCAGATGAACGGAGTATTCCAGCCTTTTCGTGGGGCCTACCGGACTGCCAAACGATTCTCGGCTTATTCGGGCAAGTGACCGCATCCTTCGGACGTCTACAATAAATGAAACAGTGCAGGGGTAATATCGTAAATAACAGGAGACCCGGACTCCCTCGTCTTCTTCTTCGTTTTCCACACTCTCTCAGCAACCCTCCCTCCCTCGTCCGATCTCCACTCCCAGCGCCACCTCGACTGGGCCATCCTCCGGGGCCCCCCACAGCCCCCGCCGCCACCATGATGTACGACTCACCGGCCACGCCGGGCGTCCCCCGGCGCCACCACCCTCCCTTCCTCGCCACCACCCTCAGCGCCCCATCCTTCTCCTCCCCCTCCCCCTCCCTAAGCCCTAATCCTAGCCATAACTCCCACCGCTCCTCCCTCTCCGCCGCCTCCTCCTCCTCCTTCTCCCAGAACGGCCGGATCGCCCTCGCTCTCGCCCCTGCCGTCCTCTTCCTTCTCGACCTCGGCGGCGCCCCTGTCGCCGCCGTCGTCTCCCTCGGCCTCATCTCCGCCTACGTCCTGGACCTCCTCCGCCTCCCATCCGCCGCCCCCTTCTTCGCTGTATGGTTTTCCCTCCTCGCCGGCCAGCTTGCCTTCTTCTTCTCCGCCTCCCCCCTATCCTTTTTCCCCTCCACCCCTCTCTCCCTCCTCGCCCTTGCTCTCTGTGCCCTCCACACCTTCCTCGTCGGCGTCTGGGCCTCCCTCAACTTCCGCTGGGTTCAGATCGAGGGCCCTCCCTCGGTCGTTCTCGCCCTCGAGCGCCTCCTCTTCGCCTGCATCCCCCTCGCCACCCCTGCCCTCTTCTCCTGGGCCTCGGTTGCCGCCGTCGGCCTTGGCTCCGCCTCCGCTTACTACCTCGCGGCATTCTCCGCCGCCTTTTTCTACCTCTTCTCACTCCCCCGCCCTTCCTCCTTCAAGATCGGTGGCGGGGCAAACATTCTTGGCCCGCTCGAGACCTGTGTCCACACCCTTAACCTCCTCTTCCTCCCCGTTGCCTTTCACGTTGCAGCCCACCACTCCACCGCCCTCTCCTCCGCTGCATCTGTGGCCGACCTCCTTCTCCTCTTCTTCCTCCCGTTCTTGTTCTTGCTCTACGCCTCCACCCGTGGGGCCCTTTGGTGGGTCTCCACGGACAACCGGCAAATTCACAGGATCCGGGTCGTCAATGGGGCGGTCGCTCTATTCGTTGTGGTGATATGCTTGGAGGTTCGGGTAGTGTTTCACTCGTTTGGGAGGTATCTGCAGGTGCCTCCACCGCTGAATTATCTTCTTGTGACGGCAGTGCTGCTTGGGGGTGGGGCGGCCGTGGGGTCTTATGCGGTCGGTTTGGTCGAAGATGACTTCAGTTCAGTGGCATTCACGGCTACCTCAATTTTGGTTAGCGGAGGAGGAGCTGTTGTCGTTGGGTTGCCCCCTCTAGTATGTGCTTCATTGATTGGTTTTCTCTCTCTCTCTCTCTCCCTCCCTCTCTCTGTCATGCTTCTTTAAGGTCTTTAATTAGAATTGCCAATGATTTGAACTAGTATGTTTGAGCTGTGAAGTTGATAGATTAAACTACTGATATCTCAAGTTATTGAATCCCAGTATCCGATGTTGTTACGATTTAATTGAGGGGCTTAATATGGTAAAGGTTTCGAGTTTTTTAATGAGAATTTTAGATAAGTGAGATCGGTGCTAGACTCTGTGCCCTTTTTTCCTATCTGCTTACTAAGATTTTTGGAAAGGTGAAGTCTTGCTGTTCACGTATGGAACTTTTACTGCAAATTTATGTCTGTAAAAAGCTAGGTAAAGAAGACCTATTTTAGTTTTGATATCTGTCAATGTCTTTACCTTATTTGGTTTCATCTAGCTGTAAGCTGCCACTCACATAGGAGTCCAATAAGGGATTGAGAGTGATGAATTTGATGAGTGGATCCCATAATCAAAATTAAATATGTTTCTTTTTACACGAATAATTCGATAGTGACCATCTTCAATTAATAGTTGAAGTATATGTACAATTCACTCTATTAGGCCTTTTCATCCATGATTGGTTGGCTTCAAACTTATGAATGATTAATTATCTGGCTTTGAAAGATTACTCAGTTTATATATAAAGAAAAAAAGTTCTCACCTTTCAAAGTGATATTAAAATTCTAATTAGAACCAGTGCGATAAAATAACAATATGGTTTTACATCGAACAAAGACATGTGTTTGGTTAGTTTTTGGTTTTTTTTGTTTTGCTGTGTAAACGATAGAAGATCTTTGAGAGTTTAACTGAAAGAAATCATGTTCTTCACATAGCTAAGTTTAAACTTGTCTTATTTTAGGGGGCTTAGTGCATGCATATGGTTCACTAATTTTCACCTGAGTTTAAATCAAATATATGGTAAGTCTTAGAGGCTTGCTGTTGCAATATCTAGCATGTTCAATGGATTATGTTGGTATGTAGAACTGAAATATGTACTCTGAAAATATTATGTTTACATTGGGATTTGTTATGGAATTGATCGGATATCCTCCACATTTTCTCTGTAATTATGTGAATAATTTTTCTAAAGATTCTTTAAATTAGTACTTGCTAAGTAATACATTGTTTGCAATAATTGTTCTAAGGATTCTTATGCCTCCATTCTGCCTCTGTGAATAGTGTTTGGAAAAATGCCGAGGATTGTTATTTTCTTTAAAACTGAGCTACATCACATTTTTTCCATTTGTAGCCGTTTTTTCATGTTTTTTTAGTTGTTCGATACTTTTTATTTTTAGGTAATTTCATTCAATTTCAGATGTTTAACTTTTTATTTACTTCATGTGAACTTATAATTAGTTTGTGGGCGGACATTTAATTTTTTAATTTAATTTGTATATTCCAGCATAAAGTGTGTGATCTATATTCCAACTGCTTATGTTCTCTAAATTATGAATAGTGACCAACTGTTATAGATAGTTACACTAAATAGTTTGTATTTTCATTATTTTTGCAGCTTCTTCCCCTCCCTTTAATTTCTGGCTTTTACGCAGCTCGGTTTTTTACGAGGAAAAGCTTACCATCATATTTTGCATTTGTTCTTCTATCAAGTTTATTGGTTGCGTGGTTTGTGGTCCACAACTACTGGGATCTCAATATTTGGCTGGCGGGAATGTCTCTTAAATCCTTCTGCAAGCTCATAGTTGCAAGTGTAATCTTAGCCATGGCTGTGCCTGGATTTGCTCTGCTCCCGCCAAAATTCCGATTCGCTACAGAACTTGGTTTAATTGGACATGCTTTATTAATTTGTTACATCGAGAATAGATTTTTCAACTATACTGGCATATACTATTTTGGACTTGAAGATGATGTAATGTACCCGAGTTATATGGTTATATTAACGACTTGTCTTGGACTGGCATTGGTGAGAAGATTGGTTCTGGATTGTAGGATTGGAACCAAAGCTGTCTGGGTGTTGACTTGTTTGTATTTATCCAAGCTGGCAATGCTTTTTATCACTTCAAAATCAGTGGCCTGGGTATCAGCTGTTCTCCTACTTGCGGTTTCTCCACCGTTGCTTCTTTACAAGTACGTATGGGTGTCATTATTTTTAATGATGGTTGCAGCATCTTTTGATAATTGTTAAAGCTGGACAGCTTATTATCGCTTTTAGTTATCCAGCTCCCTTGAATTTCACCTTTTTGAGCATGTTTTCTAAAGCAATGGTATTTTGACATACTTTATGGGAGAAGTGTAAGTGGCTTTTGTATGGAAGACAAGCAATTTATTGATGCAGCCGTCAATAAAGGGTTTCAATATGTTTGCAATTGATGTCTGTTTGTGCTATGATAGTTTCGTCTTCATTCTGTTGTCTATATCTCTAGTTTGTTCACTTCTGGCTTTGGCTTCTTCAGGGACAAGACAAGGGCAGGTCCAAGAATGAAAAAGTGGCAGGGTGCTGCTCATGCAGGTGTAATAGCTTTGGCTGCCTGGCTTTGTCGTGAAACCATTTTTGAAGCTCTTAAATGGTGGAACGGAAAGCCTCCTTCCGATGGTCTACTTTTGGGATCTTATGTACTTTTGACTGGATTGGCTTGTATCCCCATAATTGCTCTACATTTTTCTCATGTCCAGGTATTTGATAGCTAATAGAAGAGTGTTATAGTGATTCTTTTTGAAGTGTTCTCTGCATGGTCCGCAATATCAGAGATATATTTGTATTTGTTATTTGACTGATACAAGATATGGTGGAAGATTATATCTCATATATATCTTAGATATTTTTGTATCTATCGTTTGACCAATACAAGATATGGAGGGAAGATTATATCTCAGATATATTGTAGATATATATGTATTTGTTGATTGACCGATACAAGATATGGGTGAAGATTATATCTTAGATATACCTTTAAAATCTGAGATATATCTCAGATTTTTGTGATATATTTGAAACATTTGGCGATATAATGGGTGCACAGTGATGGCATTTGGACACTTCGATGCCCTTGCCAGCATCTTCTCTGTCATCGAGAACCAATACACTATCATGTTCTCCATTATATATTCTTGTTTTGGCTTTTAAGCTTTATTTGGATATATGCCATCATGTTTTCCACTTAATAACTGATATTACCTTCAAACTTATTCTTCTTTATCATTATTGATTTGTTGATAAATGCAATATATGTTAGTGTAGTGTCCTCACATGGTATTATGATTTGTGTAGAATAGCAATAAGACTTTTAGATATTAATATATTCTTAGATTAACAAAATACTTGTTAAAATATTTTTGGTTGCCAATTATTTTTTTTCACAATATCTGCAATATATCCTATCTATTGGTCATATCTCTGATAAAAGTTGCGAACCATGGCTCTCTGTTAACTTTTTTTATATAGGTATAGGATAATATGTAGTATGTGGATTTTGTATCAAAATGATGATCATAATGAGAGTCAAATGGCGGTATAGGTGCCATGTCACCTGCCCCCTGATGGTTAGAATAGAAGTACTTACATATATGCATAGTTTGGTGTGGTTGTTGCTAGAGGAGGGAGAGGGGGGGGGATATTTGATGTATATTGTTTGTTGAATATATGCTATCTGTATTTTATTGGATTGTTTGCGTACACATCTAAATATCTTGGTCATTTGACAGGCAATCTGCACCTTGCAATCTCTTGTTGCTGTTGAAAAACCAATGTTTGTCTGACTTTCTAAATGTTGATTTACAGTTTTAAGAAGCATTGAGAAGCTGAGCGAGAAAGAAAACAGTAGGAGGCCACAATAACATTTTTTTTAATAATTTACAGTAACAAGGTTATCTATTTTACAGTGACTTTGTAGGTGCACCATATGTCAAATAAACATGACATTTTTTGCGTCAGGTAGAAGTTGTCATTAGGGATCTGATAGAGTACAACAGAGGTAGCAAATTTTTCATACTAGTCATGCAGAAAAGAAAGTCTGTTAAATCTGAGAACGTCACCTGATGCTGATAAATAGCAAACAGATGGATAGAATTCTCGCTGACAGTCATCAATCAGACTCATTGATGTCTGCAGGAACTTTGATAGTGTTGGCTTGTAGAGTTGCAGTGGAGTTCTGATTCAAACGGTCTCAATTCAGACTGATTCAAGATTGAGTTAAAAAAGAAGTAAGAGCAGTAGTAGAAGAATAGCTCCTGAACTAAAAATATGAAAACTCCAATTTTAATTGACATGTGAACTGTCTTTACGTGACTGGAAAAGGCACTGTTTTATAGTGGTGCAAAGGGACTCTTAGACTTGTAAATTTTTATAAAATGCAATTTCAGCCCCTACAGGAGTTGAATCCACTCTAAAGTAACATTATATGGTCCTTCCTTGCTAACTGACCTTAATCAGATTTAAACAGTAGTTGCTAAAAATTGACTCTTCTATTGGTGACATCTACATATGAGATGACTCAATAACTTCCAAATCTGGACTGGTTGTACATTTGATTGAATTTAAGCTGGAAGTCAACTAATATCTGGATTAAGAACCATTCTGGAGTCTGGGATCCACTCTACATCTATGCAAAATTTCCAAAAATGTCCACGGGTGAAGTTACCAAAATGCCCTTGTAGCAGAAATTTATCCAAATCATTCTGCCAGTAGGTTGGAAGCACTAAATTAGAATCCTATGCCTATGTGTGCATATGGCATGGTTTTTAATAGTAATGGAAGAACAATAAAGAGGTGGCCCTGTAAACATTGAGTTGATTGTAACAAGAATTTCTTTTCTTGGGTAAAACTTAGGTCAAGTGTTACAGCTTTTTCAGTATTCAGACTGACCTATTTGAGCAACTATTGTCAGTGCTAGGTGGACCGTGAACCAATAAAAGGTTCCATTGTGTATGCTAGTGGCTCACTGTATCATTTCCCTATATATGAGCTTGGGCTGTTGGATTGAAATCCAATGGTGCATGATGCGGGGGCTCACATAAATAGGTCTTTGTGTGGGTGTGGGTCTCTGTGTGGGTGTGGGTCTCTGTGTATGTGTGGATGTGGGTGGGTCTATGCGTGTGTGCAATAGTACAATCAGAAAGAATGATTTAAGTTAGATGCCTCTGTTTTGTTTTTTAATGTCAGGCTTGTAGGCCCTAGAGTTGGGATATCTGCAATGAATAGAAGCTTTGGGCGTTTTTTGTGATGTAATGTCCCGGATAATTGTTGGGAAACTACAATATGACTTGCATTGTTGTATAAAGCTGGGCTTTTGGCAAATAGGAAGAATTATTAGGATGAGGGTGTGTTGAAGCTTTTTGGATGATCAGGATAGCTGTTGAGAATTGTGTCAGAAATGATAACATTAAAGAAATTTTTAAGCATAGCTCCATTAGGTGATAAATTAAGAGAGACGTAATTGAGATGGTTGTTATGTGTAGACTTACTGGTGTGATAATGAGACATAATAGTGGGTTGGAAGCTCCTGCAAGGGGAGGAAGGGCAAGGAGAAGTTTGAAGGGTCAGTAAGAAAGTGGGTAGATATGTATGAGTTGGAGATGGAAATGGTTTATATTAGTGCCCTTCTTGTTAGGCAGACGTCTTGTAGCTGGTCTCTGACAATTTGGTCATGGTGTCGTTGATGATGGTAACTAGATGTGCCATTAGTTTTTAGAGTTTAGAAACGGGGAGTTAACATTTGTGAACTCACAAAACATGAACTCAAAATTGTTAGGTTACTTGACACTAATTTTGATCCCCTTGGACTGTAGGGGTGCAGTGTATGGAAAGTTTGCTGTACAAATCAAGGTTTATGGCTTTTATATTCTACAATGAAGTCTAGTATATTCTACAACGTGCTATGGAAAAGCTATTTGAACCCAAGTCTAACTAACTTCGCTGCTTCTACATCATTGAAGTGAGTGGGTCCGACAGGGGTCAGATGGGTGTGGAACCAAGGTTGATGTAAAAAAAATCGTGGATGATGGTGGTCTCCCAAATTTGACCCCAATTCTATGTGGACTATTGAGTCCGTGAAATTTTAGCCTGAGACAAGGCTGAAAATTTCTCCCACTGTTGGAAGTTTTATTGCCCCTTTAATTGAGTGCGAATGTTTTGATTTATGCATATCATAGTTTATTAATTTATTAGTTTTAACTTGGCATTTACTTGTTTGAACGAATTTATGTTTCTTTCAAGATTATTTTGTTTACTGTTTTTGAGTTAATTTTGATTTAACTGAAACAAAAATATTTTTGTAATGCAGTCTGCCAAGAGATTCCTCGTTCTGGTGGTGGCTGCAGGTCTGCTATTCATTCTCGTACAGCCCCCAATCCCACTGTCATGGGCACTTGAATCAGACTTAATCAAGGCTGCTCATCAATCTGCTGATGACATCTCAATATATGGTTTTGTAGCCTCAAAGCCCACATGGCCTTCATGGCTGCTCATTACAACTGTCTTACTCACATTAGCAGCAGTCACCTCTGTCATTCCCATCAAGTACATTGTTGAATTGAGGGCCTTCTATGCAATTGGAGTTGGCATGACATTGGGAATATACATATGTGCTGAATATTTTCTTCAAGCTGTGATTCTTCATGCACTTATTGTTGCAACAATTGTTTGTGCCTCCATCTTTGTAATCTTCACCCACTTACCGTCTGCCTCAAGCCCTAGAATTTTACCATGGATCTTTGCTTTGATGGTGGCACTCTTCCCAGTAACTTACCTACTTGAGGGCCAGTTGAGAGTAAAAAATATTGAAGAAGGTGAAGGGGACAAGCTTACTACTTTGTTAGCTGTTGAAGGGGCAAGAATGTCACTACTTGGGCTGTATGCTTCACTATTCATGTTGATTGCTTTAGAGATCAAATTTGAATTAGCATCACTCATGCGTGAGAAAGCTCTTGACGGAATTCAGTCTCACAATCAAACAGTTGGTAGGAGCTCCAATCCAAAATACAGGCTTTTACAGCAGCGCAAGGCCTCAACTGCTCCCACTTTTACCTTCAAGAGGTTGGCTGCTGAGGCAGCTTGGATGCCAGCTGTAGGGAATGTGTCAACAATGCTCTGCTTTGTTATTTGCCTAATACTAAATATTACTCTCACAGGCGGTTCAAATCGTGCAATCATCTTTATAGCTCCAATTTTACTTTTACTTAATCAGGATATAGACTTAATTGCTGGATTTGGGGACAGGCAGCGGTATTTTCCTGTGACTTTGGCTATCTCATCATATTTGGTTATGACTGCACTGTATAGAATATGGGAGGAGGTATGGCATGGGGATGCTGGATGGGGTCTAGAGATTGGTGGACCTGGCTGGATTTTTGCTGTAAAAAATGTTGCCCTGCTCATTCTCACATTACCTAATCACATTCTCTTTAATCGATTTATGTGGGACTATGCTAAGCAAACAGACGCAATGCTGTTGTTGACTATGCCCCTGAACTTGCCATCTGTTATTATAACAGATATACTCACTATCACGGTGTTGGGATTGTTTGGAATTATTTATTCTCTGGCTCAATACTTGATATCAAGGCAGGTAAGAATTGCAGGGTTGAAATACATTTGAATACACCATCAACATTGAAGGATGTATAGAGGTACTTTCTTGTCTCGTTTAATCTTATCTGTATTGGATGTTATTAGAAATTCCTTTCAAATATTCTCTGCCGTTCACATTTGTTCAGTTTGAGCATCCGAGCCTGTTTAGAGAGAGGAGTTAAGCTTTGCTCACACCAGGGAACTCTAGCTTACGCAAAGATGATCAAATGAAAGATATTTGTGGAGCCTTTTCGTCTCTGGTTTGCATGGCCATGCTATTTAAAGGCAACAGCGCCCCTTTGAAATTTGATAGAGGAGGTTTTTTTCCTGTTTGCCTTTATGTCTCTACACAAGGATGAGTTTTATAGGGCCATGTTTATTGAAGCACCTAATTTATACCGGGAGACTTTTACATTAAACTTGATCAAATAATTTATATGTAATACAGGAGAGAGAGGATTTCAGGTTCCATAAGTTGCCCTAGATGTTTTAACGGAGTTACCTGTTGCTGTACAAACTAATACAAAAAATCTCCAACAAAATCTTGATTTTTTTCAGCTTCTGTTTGCAGCTTCTTTATTCTTATGATGATTTTTAAATTTATGATGGGATGCCTGTGTTGTCAAAATGTGAAGGCATTTTCGTACTTGCAGCAGTGATATAAGCTTTGGCGTATTACTAGTACATTACATATGACAGCAGCCTTAGAGCTATGTTTCAGGTAACGTTAGACCTAAGTAATGGCTTAGGTGTTTCAGATGATGGGCGAGAGGTGGCAAGCTTCAAGTTTCCAGTGCGGAGATTTGACTGCAAGTGGATTATTTGAGCAGGCATTGAGCTCATTTCTGCTTGTTGGAGATTTTATTTGGCTGCTCCCAGGACAGCTACTTTAGAACGTACCTACTACGACGAGATGCAACATTTTGGTGTGGAATAGGAGGGATCTTTCAATTTAAGGTAATTCGGTAAACAGTATGGCGTACGAAATTGATTTGGCAGACAATTTTGGTGTTGGGACTGTTAACTATATGGAATTGGAACCACTACTAGGAAACCATTTCAAAGAAAAGCCACGGATTTTCGGCCCGGTGATGTATAAAGAAAGGTTCAACACAGGGTAAGGGGAGAAGGCATGTATTAGCGGGAAGCATTTTTCATGCTCCTTCAACGTGAGCCTGGGAAGTGTCTGGGACAACTCTTCTCTATTAGCGATAAAAAGACTAAGCCACTGTAGCTGTAAATTTCATTAAATCTCAAACTTAATTAATTAGGACACAACCCATAGACTCCGTTATCCTATTAGAATTCATAATGGGCCTAACATTAAGCATAAAGCCCAACAGCAATAATTACCAACAGCTCTGAAGGATTAAATGACTTAATTACCTAAACCACCCCAAATTACGTAAATAATTACTAACTTCTACAGGGGACCACAAAGGCGGGGGTTCCCATTAGCGCAAGGTCATAACAAGGACATTGAGGAGCAATCGGATATGAACTTCCATCATGCTTATGTTTTTTCTTTTTTTGCATATGTAACATATCGTTCATGCGTACCATGACGTTAAATCATCAATTACTCAGGCGTAATCACCTTATCAGACGTACAAAAAAAAAGATCAAGCGCTGGTAAACCTAATTTATCATAAACGAGTACACTGTTAATTAAACATACAACAGGAACACTTTTCAGCCTACGGCTTCAGCCATCATATACTCAGCACCACCAACAATCCAATCCAGCAAATACAAGAGTCTGTTCACGCGTTTTGATGGCTGCCTGATTCCATTTAGGAACTTCTGATGGATATTAACAAACCGGTCAAGTTTCCGGGTGTCATGTTGTTCCAGGGAGGTATATGCGATGAATACTACTTTGGCTAAGCTTTTCTCGGCAGGTGGGGCACTTATTTTGGATCTTAATGGCGTTTGTGATGCAAGGCTTGCAGAAAATATGGCCACAGACCGTTGAAGTTTCCTCTTTCATGGTGTCCATACAGATGCTGCACCTAAGTTTCAGCTGGTGTACTTCCAACCCAACTTGGCTGCTAGATGCCTGCCCCAGCTCTTTCTGCTGCGTCAACCGGCAAATGTATGAGTGTTCACACAACTCTACAGATAAACACTGAAGTGCAAAAGACATTTTCTATCACATGACCCAGAAACATTGATTAAGCAGGGAGCGAACTACTAATAGATGGTTGAGATAACACTGGCTGTGTACCTTGGAGCACATCAATGGGAGAGGCTCTTCTTCACTTCCACATCCAGATAAATCTGTCACATTTACAAGCATTACCGCAATGCAAACATCTGCTAGTCTGTACACCCCCCCCTCCACAGACACGCACACAAAAACAAAAAAAACAACACACGCGCGCATGAAAGCAGACACAAGTGAGCTATCGCACACAAATGGCAATAAAATGGAGTACAACTTAGAACATGACACACCATATGTATAATAATAATTTCCGCATTAAAAAGATCAAGTGCTGTTTGTCTCAAGAATAGAAGGTACAGTGAAAATAATTGTCGGCAAAGGCATGGATATATGTAAATCATTACAAAATAGCATGCATGAGAAGACAAGCACCAACTGATGCAGCTATACAACAAATGACATAATATTTTATAACAGACTAAAAAAACAAACGTCAAATTACTAAAACTAGTAGCAAATAAACAGCATTCTTTTAAAAGAAATAAATTCTCATCCACCTTTTTTTCTTTATTTCCTATCAAGATCTATAACTTTGATCTTAAGAAAATACATAAAAAAAGTACAGAAACCAAAAAAATAAATAAAATTCTTGCAGAGAAGATGTTGTCACTTGATTGATAGCAAACAATGTGGCACTTCATATTAATGTATCCTTATTGTGCGAAGCTTATTGAGTATGGAGCAAGCAACAGTGGATCCATAATACAATGAGATTTGAGAAATATTTCTTCCGTGATCTTACTTTATTTTTAAAATTCAAAATCAGTTAACGGTTCCGAATACAACTTTTAGAGTATGCTCACATTTTAAGAACTGCAATACAAGGATTTACCATCACAAATTAATTTCACTAAGTTCTTTATGTTTCTCAATTAACATTGTACAGACTGTATCCCTTCAGTCTCTACACCTTCATTCGAAAACAGAACCAACAAGTCCTATTTGTGGAATGGTTGATTTTATAAAAACCCCAAAGATTGAAGGCAATTTAGGAGAAGTAATTTTAATTCCGTTAGCAACAAGATGTAATATCCCTTATCTCCACCTGGTTACACAGCAGGTTTTTGTCCTACATATAGTACCTTTTAATAGTCAAGGTGTAAGTAATTCCACCACTTATGCTCAATGTTCACAGGGGAGAAAATAGACAGGGGGTGGGTGAAGTGGAAAGCCGCTTCGGGAATGTTGTGTGATAGGTACATCTCAACCAGGCTTGAGGAAAATATTATAGGACCGGGCTACAATACTAAGAGAGATTGCATTAGAAATGAGTACATAAGAGAGAACTTAGGGGTACCTTTAGAGGAGAAGCTTAAGGATAGTAGTTTTTGTTCATATAGGCATATACCAATAAAACAAAAGGATGCCCGGATAAGAAGGTTAGAAGAATGCAAATTAAAGGGACCAAAAAAGGGAAGAAGACCAAAGAGGACATGGATGGAGATCAAGAAATGATATGACTATGGTATCTCTTAAAAGGAGGTGGGTAAAAATAGCTAGTGGAGGCGCAAGATTTGTGTTATTGTCCCCATATTGTTTATAAAAGACACTGCCTATTTATGATTATATGGTTCAAACCTCCACCAGTTAGCTGTCCTATTGCTACATTCTATTTTCACTTGGATCAAACAAATACTAACATAGAACTTTATCCTCACTGACTCAAAAACATGAAATCAGGTTCGGCCTGTCACAAGCCATGCAAAACTAAAAATGTTACCTTTTTTTTTTCAAAACTAAAAATGTTACTTGTCAACAAACAAGAAAGACAAATAAATCACAAATATAATACAGTTACATGACTGTCTGTGCAACACACAACTTTTCATCATCATCACCAGCATACTTCCAAGTTTCAACACATGCATTGAGCTCAAATATAAATTGGAAAAAGCATTTTCAACATTCAGTAGCATCCAGCAAATAAGAAGGAACACATTTGAAAATAAGATATAAATACAGCGCATATGGCAATGGGCAAAAATCTTCAAGTGCAATATAGATTCAGACACTTCAAAAATTCCAATCCTGATCATTTTTTATTAACTGCAGGCAATTTTCAATTGAAAGCTAGAAGTCCTGAATAGATCCAAATGAAAGATCCATGCAAATTCACAATTGTAAAATATAATTGAGAAGGGTCCATAAAATGCCCTGAGCCCCTGACACAGCTTTCCACCTAATCATTGAAAATATGCAGCTACAGTAGAAACCGATTAGATTACCTCTTGGTCCAAGCCGGAGTTCTAAATCTTCATCAGATATTACAGGTGTCCATGAACCGAAACGAGCAAAGAACCTGATAGTCTGTAACAAAAAATGTGAAGTCCCACAAGTCACTTGCAGCATTAAGCTTTAACAGAAGAGTCTGGTATATGCTTCTAACGTACCTCAGATGATGGCCTGTGAGAGAATATTTGCAATTCATCGTCTTCATCATCCTCATCGTCGTCATCATCATCATCTTCAATGGTAATTAGCTCTGGATAGCCCCCACGAAATGTGGCACCGATTGTATTTCCTCCTTTTGGAGAAAGACCTAGTCTTAGCTCAAGATCTTGGCTCCTCTTCATGTTTCTAGGTCGATACATGGTCGAAAAATCCTTCAAATGTAAAGAAACTATAATGCAGAACCAGTTAAATCAAGTTAGAGGGCTGAACAAGAAATCAATTACCAGAATCAAATGCACGTACAGTTCATACAGTGATTCAAACAACAAGCCCCTAAGGATGCGAAGTTCCCAAAGGTAACAAAGAGGTAGGAGAAAATCATTGTCCGATATGAGAACTACAGGAAGCATTTAAAAAAACATGCACATATGAACATAAAAAACATAAAAAGGGAAAAACAGTAACGCGATTCAGAGCACAAAGACCTCCCAATCTTCCTTTAGCCTATATGCCCTAAAAATCAATGGCTTACCACGCTAGATGCTTGCTTATCAAAATAATGGGGAAAAAGAAAACCAAACTCCCATCCATGCCAAAGTTACAGAAAAACGTTGAAGCTATCATCAAACGAACAATCAGTGTAAATGATTGGATGGCTTTGATTAATATTATTAATTCCATTGATAAAAGAAAAGCAGGTAATAAAAAAGCACATGAATAAGACGTATTAATATAAAAAAATAAAGCATTTCTTTTCTGTATAAGTCTTACATGTACTCTTCCTCGTTGATCATGAATGAAATTGGGGCTAGTCCCCACCCTCACTGGTAAAAAATTAAAAAAAATGCAACTCTATAAATCCGATCAATTAGTAAAAAAACAAAGGAAAATAATTGCCAAAAAATAAAGACTTTGCTGAATGATCTGCAGCTCAAGTCGAGGGGACCGCAACAGAGCAACCCATCCAAGAAGGGTATCAGCAATAGAACAAGATCATGAAGAAAAGAAACAAATTTACAACCAAAATCCAAATTTCTCATATCAAATGGGAAGAAACGATGAAAGCAAACAGCACAAATCATAAAAAAGATTCGATTTTTTCACATAGGTACAGGTCTAACCTTCGAGGAACGGGGCAACTCCTACGGAAGATCAACGATCGAAGCCGGTTCCCGACGAATTTCTCAATGCAGTCGAAGGAGGGATGGAGGCGAAGCGTCGGAGCTCAGCTGGCCGAGAGGAGAGAGAGGGTGCCCAACAGTCGAATAATTATATTTTATCTCTACTAAATAATAAAAGTGATGAAAATGGGGGTGGAGGGGAGATATCCTGTGGGCCCATAGTGGGGTCAATTAGATTAGAAGTGGGTCCCACAGAGAACGCCTACTAAAAATTAGTCCCATTCAAAAAATTTACCTCCGCATTGTGAAAGGTTATACAGTTTTGGCTTCAAATGAATGGTGAAAATTTGTGTCATTTTACATGGTAAATCATCAGTTTAGGATGTTAATGGGGCTAATGAGATTTGCCCCACTTTGATATGTACTAAATTTTTTAGGAATTGACCAAAGTATCAAATAACTAAACTATGAGCAAGTATCTACTATTTATCAAAGTAGACTTGCTTATGTGAGAACTTGGATACGTGAGACCATTTTTGACTGAAATACTCTCTTCTTCTTCTTCATCTGATGACAACTCGATGGAAAAAATTATCTATATCTCCATGAAGGCATCTTCTTCTTCTCCTATATGACTTTATCTTGCAGTGGTTTTATCTCTCGTAAGGCTTCCTACCTGGGTTGGTTCATCTTTTGAGTTGTTTTCATTTGCCCAGATGTTTCCCTCTTTACAACTTTTCTCTAGCAAGTCACAACTTTTAGCTCTGTATATTCCTTTCGACGAAGAAGATTGATTCATGTTATTTGGGATAATGAAAAATATGTTACCGGATAAAAAATGGTATTTTGGGTTGGTTATATATTGATCATTATGTAGTTTCTGCTAGTAAGATTTCTGGGTAACTGGAAAATTAAAAACAAAAAACTGGAACTTTGGAAGACTGGATAACTGAAAAACTGAAAAAAATAGAAAACTTGATTACTGATATGATACGAGAAGAGCATGGAAAGGGAGACACAAAGTTTATTGTGTGTTTGGGACGTACATTGGGATGTAAGATGTAGGAAATATAATTGCATCAATGTAGAATCAAAACTAATTGAAGTTCTATGCAAGGTTACTTATGTTACTCTCATAGATACGTTGTATGAAATTTGTAAATGGTCGAAAAAAGAGTACTCATTAAAGTTAAGTTTTATATATTCGATTGTAGTGCCTATTGACCTTTCACCTTCTCAAATAAATAATACTGGAACTCTCTATTGCTTCCTTCGATTAAATAAGCTAAGATCGAATGAAATACCATTAATGATAACTAAAGTAAGAAAAGAGAATATTACTGAAGGGAATATCAGTGTTAAAGTGTTGAAATGGAATGAGGAGATGAGAATAAAAAGTGCAAAGTAAGAGGAGAAGGGCATATTTTTTAGTGTACCATACAATATAATTGTCAATCTCAGTTGTAATAAAGATAAACTCTAATTTGATGAGTTATTTCATTTAGAGGAGAGTAGGATAAAGAAAACACAAACATCCCGAATTGATATTGATTCAAAAGTAACACATGATGACCTAGCAAGTGTAAAGGAAGAGTTCAATATTGATTTAAGCATTAATGAGTATATCTCAAACACGAATATAGATGACTTTGAATTTGGGTAGGATCCTTATTATGTTTCACCATTAGCATATGAAGATGATCTTATAGAAGAGGCGAATAATGGTGCAAAAAAACATGATATGAGTTCTCCAACACCTAAAGATCAGCCTTGTCCTAATGATGAAAAATACAATAAATATTGTGAATATAGTTTGTAATTTTGTATTATGTGTGTGTGTGTGTGTGTATATATATATATATATATATATATATATATATATATATATATATATAAGATTAGTGATACAAAATTTATTGTGTTAGGTTATGTAGATTAAATAGAAGCAACTATAGTCAGCCTCCACCTGTTGACGAAGAAGTGGAAAACATAGATAGTCCAAAAATATCACTTCCAGTTACATCAGCTAAAAGAAGGTAAGTAATTTTGTTTTTTAGTTTGGTAGTTTATTAGTTCCGCAGTAATTCAGTGTGATAGTTTTTCCGTTTGACAGTTTTTCAGTTTGACAGTTTTTCTATTTGGCAGTTTTTAAGTTTGACAATGTTTTAGTTTGGTATTTTCTAGTTCAATAATTTACACTTGTAATTTTCAGGAAGAATGAAGGTGGTGGTAAGAAAAAGAGATTGAGACTTGATGAAGAACCCCCAAGTTTGACTTACAAAATGGACATTACTCAGGAAGATCCCTATGTAAACAATGACTTTCGTGTGCAATTAGGGAAGGTCTATGATCGAGAATCGATAGAAATTTGTCAACAGTTCAAGGACAAAGCCATGCTTCAACTTCACCTTTACAAAATGGCCATGTACACCAAGTTCAGTTCAAGGTTATATATTCAAGTAAATCAAGGTATACAATAAGATGTGTTGTTGAAGATTGCCGTGGAGACTACATGCCTCGAGAATTAGTGGATGTTTCATGTTCAAAGTGAAGGAAATAAATTTAGTACATACATGTTCGAAGGCATTACTTAGTGAAGATCATTGTCAAGCAAAAAGTGGGATTATCGCATATGCTATATACAATCATATGGAGGGACATGGGTCTTACACACTAGGCGATATAAAAAAAATATTAATGTAAAGTATGCAGTTTCCATAAGTTACCGTAAGGATTGGAAGGCTAAAGAGTCTTATGACGACCTTCCAGCATATCTACACTAATTGGAAAGGATGAATCTAGGGACTACCACAGATATCAAATATGACATTAGAGACAAATCATTCCAAAGGTGTTTTGTATCATTTGGGGTGTGCATTGAGAATTTCAAGAGGCACATGTACAAGGTAATTGCCATAGATGACACCCATTTGAAAGGACGATACAGAGGCATCTTATTTGTGACATTAACTTTGGATGTTGACAATCACTTGTACCATATTGCATTGGTGATAAGAGAATCAGAAAACAACGAATCATGGGAGTGGGTCCTTAAAACTCTTAAAGCATGTCCTCAGCCACAATGAAGGATTGGCTATCATATCTAACAGAAACCGTTCAATAATTTTATAGGTTCAAAAAGTATTTATGGACTGTGTACATGGGTATTGTGCTTATCATGTGTGGTCTAATATGCATGCAAAATTCAAAGATCCAAGCGTCTCCCCCCACTTCTACATTGCAGCAAAGACAAACCGTCTGCAGGAATTTGATGAACACATGACCATCATACAACGGATTAATCCAGATGTGCACAAGTGGTTAATCGATGTTGATGTAGCAAAATGGGCAAATGTACACTTTTTCGGGAAGAGGTATAATATTGTAACTTCTAATGGGTGTGAGAGTTTTAACTCCATGATTAAATAACATTGGGAATATCCAATTTTAGCCATATTAGAGGGTATACGCTTAAATATGCAAGATATGTGGTATCAACGTATCACATGTGCAGGGAAGTGGACTAGTGAATTAACCTTGTGGGCAGAAAATAAGATTGAGGCAATGGCTAAGGAAGCACATGCACTTACATACTATCCTATTAGTGTAGTTAAGTTTTATACGAAGTCATATCCATATGATGATAAGGTTGATTTGGAAGCTAGGACATGCACCTGTGGGAAATTCCAAGCCATGGGTCTACCATATGAACATGCACTGGCTGCATGCTAAAAAAGATACATTGATTGTCATGCATATTATTCACCACTTTACAGGGCTGATACATATAAGGAGGTTTACAAGTACGACATATACCCTGTTTTATATAAAGGTCAATGGGAAACATCGGATGTTATAAGTGTAATTCAATTGAAGCCTCCACATTCAAGGATTCTAGCCGGAAGACTAAAGAAGAAGTGAATACTCTCGCATGACGAAGAAAAGAGAATGGTGAATGGTGAAGTGCAATAAATGTAAGAGGTTTGGTCATAATAGGGCTACTTGTCAGTTCCTAGTAAGGCATCATGAGCGCAAAGACAATGAAGACAACAGTAGAATAGATATAGAAGAACCTCAAGCAATTAGAAATCATACAGGAAAGAGACAAGTCCCTTCAACAAAGAAGAAAAAGACAAGAACTCCTTAAAATATGAGACATGTTTAGAGAAAAATGTATTTTTGTGGATATGAAAGATGTACAAGGACAATTTTTTGTTGATATTACGTTTTTGCATGAGGTTATCATGTTTATGTTTAGGTTTCCAGTAGACTTTTTTGTTTTTCAGTTGCCAATTTTCAGTTTGCTAGTTCACAGCTTCCAGTTTTCCAGTTGCCAGTTTTTCAATTCCAATGTATACTAGAGTCTAGGCTACATCCCATTATGTTAGTATGGTTTTCCTAAATTGCTCATTTGTGTGAAAGAACTGAATTTGTATTAGTATTTTTAATACAACATAAAATAACCATCTGAAGACAATATCCATCTGAACAAGGGTTTGCGGAGAAGAAGCTATAAACATTGAACTGAGTTTTATGACAAAGAATAATTCAAAAAATTAAGTTATGTTTATAGCGAAGATAAATATCATAATTCTATGTTGAGCACCAGGAAGGGTGGGCAGGATGAAGTTTAACTTGGGAGCACCAGGAAGCCTAAACATCAACTCAACTTAGCTATCATGCGATCAAATGGGGATCACAGTAGGCGGGGCATGTCTCGGCTGGGGAACTTCTTCACTGACGTCAGCAAGAATGGCCTATGCCAATTCCTGTTAGTGCACCATAATTTTATGCTGCGCTGAGAGAAATTATCATAGACCAATCTGCTGCCATCCGTAAGGAAGATCCTCAGTTGAGACATGCACCACCTACTATGATCACCAGTTGATCTCATGATAGCTGAGCTGAGTTAATGTCTAGGCTTGTTGGTGCTCCCAAGTTAGACTGCATCCTACCCACCCTTCAACACATGGCAGGGCTGATGCTTGCTTCTCTGTCTCCAGAAGGGCATTGTCATCCTCTGAAAAAAGGGTTCAACAGTTGCATTAGTAAAACCTTCAATTAGATGTTATGAAAAGAAAACAATTAATGAATAACTAAATTCATACCGTAACCCTTTTTCTGTCCATAACTAGTAAGAAAGTAACTTCCTTAGCTGGGGCACATCCTCACTAGTGAAGTCAAAGCATACCGATGTGACAAATACCACATATATAAGCATACAAGAACCCCATAGTCATCACAGTTAACTTGTTTGGGGTGACCTACTACCTCTACAATATCCATCGTCCACCATCTGGTGCACTCTAACCATCCAAACTTATAGAGGAGTAGAGGTATAAGGACCTGTAGCTTGCCCACCTTAGTGTAATACTTTTCCAATGCCTGCCCAGAGTAAAGAGGTTAAAAAATATGAATATCAGCTTCCTATATATGGAGCGCGACCAAAATCTAATGATTGTTGTTGACATGGAGTGGGAAGTAATGATGTGAATATTTTGAAAATGGTTTTCCTTTGATACTCAACAAGCTTTTCAAAGAGGCTGGGACTGATGTCCACATAGTTGCCCATTCCTCTAAATCTGGCAGCTTGCTATGTGCATCTTTGAATTCCATCAACTTATCTAATGCATCATTGCAGTCACACACAAGCAATCTCTACAAACACATTATAATTAACTTTCAGCTTGATAGTTATCCACTATCCTATTCATAGTTATACATTTTACAGTTCAAAGTTTAGTGTATTAAAAAAAATGATAAGACTTACCAAGAAATGCACTGAGTGAAATGTTTGGTCCCTCACCCATCGAGGCCTATTGTTGCGTATGAGTGTCACATAAGCATTAATGTGCTATTTAAAAATAAAATAAATAGATTAATACATATTTCTCCCTTAGCTCTAACAAACATAGACTAAAATGAAATAAATTAATACACATACTTCATCTCCTAGCCAACTCCGAGGGTTTGTAATACCTTTCAATAATGTTAGGATTATAAGTGTGCTCCCAAGGTCTGCATATCTTCTTATTACAAATACCAACCCTCAAATCAAATACAATGCCAAGTAAATAGTACTAAAATTAAAAGTTCCTCATTTAGAATAGTAACAAATGAACTCATTTCTTCGCACCCTTCTCTAGAAACTTATTTAACTTATAATCTTTTGTTGCCCCAAATGAAACCGGGTTAGTAAAATCCAATCAGGCAGCTTCGCTTAGCATGAGCAATTTATTAGTCTTCACCTTCTTTATGGAAGAGGTATTAACCTTTAGGGGTTCAGGGCAAATATCCATATCCTTCTTAGTGACCTTTCTTTTTTTTGCCCTTTTTCTATGGGTCTGTGTAGGTTTTTTTTCAATATCTACTCTTAGCCTTCACCCTTCCCGCTTGTGTAATTTCTAATTTACACTTATTTAAAGGCTTATTGTCCTTTTCATCATCCTACATAAGAAGATATGAAAAATATTATTTCTTGTTATATGCAGGTATATTCAAAAAACAAAAAATATATGTACCTCAACGGCAACAATAGCCCCCATGACACCCCCCTCCTCACCTCCTTTGCATCCTCCCCCTTCTCATCCTCCTCCTCTTTCTCTTCCTCCTTTTCCTTCTCAGCCTCCTCCGCCTCCTCCTCCTTTGCATCCTCCCCTTTCTCCTCATTCCCATTCTCATTCTCAGCCTCCTCCTCATCCTCCCCCTTCTCCTCCTTCTCTTTCTTAGCCTCCTCCTCCTCTTCCCCCTCCTCCTCATCCTCCCCCTTCTCCTCCTCCTCCTTGTCTTCCTGATCCTTCTCCTCTTCCTTCACCTCCTTTTTCTCTTCCTCCTTCTCCTCCTCATTATCCTCCTCCTACTTCTTCTCTTCCTCCTCCTCCTCCTCTTCCTCCACTTCATCCTCTTCCTCCCCCTCATTTATGCTTCATCGTCCTCCTCTTCATCTTCCACATCCATTGCCTTTTCCGCTTGTCCATCAACTATCTCTTTAACCACATTCTAAATAAACACAATGAAGAAAATTATTAGAACAATTTTACAAATTTCCAGTTTATAGTTATACAATTTTACAAATTTCTAGTTTATAGTTATACAATTTTCCAGCTTTATAGTTTTCTAGCTTTATAGTTTTACAACTTTACAGTTTTCTAGCTTTACAGTTTTACAACTTTACAGTTTTTCATCTTTACATTGTACTTATTTCATCAACAATAGGCAAATCACAATCCATTTGACATGAAAATTTTTCTTCAACAACCAACACATGCAAACACATCATTCTAGCTCATTTAATTCAAATATAAAAGTTGGCAAATTTGTAATGAAAAATTAAATCTCTGAGACTTTTTACCTTTTCCTTAAATGCCTTGTTCATAACCTCTGACTCCAATCTATCTACTTTATTTTCAATCCTTCTTAAGGATGACAGTATATCGAGTAGTGTGACATGCAAACCCTCATTCTCCACCCTATGCTTTCCCTTTCTATCCTCCTTCCAACTAGAAGTTTCAACCTGCGATGGTCCACCATAAGGAGTCTCCCTAGCCACTCTGCTTTTCACTACAAAATTCTCATCTACATCTTCCTCTAAGGAATGATCCGCCTCTTAGGAATTCCATTCCCGCATAGAGTCATCATCAGAGGTAGACTTCTCATTAACATCCTCACCATCAGAAACTATTTGAAGACTGACAAATGATGTAAATGCTACCCTCTCATTTGTCAAGAAGGACTTCAAACTTGCAGCTTCATAAATAAGTGTCTTGGACTCTTTGTCCTTCGTATCTACAATTATAGCCCTTAAAACCTTTACCTACATATCAATACATATTGCAAGGTAAATGTACCATGTATGTTTATAGCATAGTTAATTCTGAATGAATGAAAAGTTAGTAAGATGCCCAACTACAAATAAGAGGAAAAGTATTCCTCGTTTTGCTTGCACAACAATCCCCTAGCAATAGAATCCTCTCCATTACCCACACTTAAAACATAACTCTCCATCAGTTAATTACTAAAATATTTTAATAAATTTAATAAATAAGTAAAACTTACTGTTACCGCATGCACAAAACCATAAACATTATAATTTACATTGACCATAGACCTCACAGCGTGCTCTAAACCCCGCAATGTGTCCTAGTAGCAGAGGTTTCCCCAAGGATACTCATCAAAAGCATCTAGGTCATCTACAAGCTACAAGTATCTCCTATCCGCCTTATTGTTCCACCCTCTACCCACTATTAAACTTTTCAATACAAGAACTACCGCCAACTTGATAACATCCTTGTCATTTTCACATACTTTAATCTTTTGGAACAACTCCTCTTTCCTTATTAATAACTTCGACCTCCCAAGTATTCGCAGTAGGAGGCTGCCTTTCTTCAAGAATTTGGGCACTGATGGGAGAGGACGGGTAGAGTTAGCAAATCTCAGGCCACTAACCATACAAAATTCATTCGGTGAAAGCTTTATGCTCAGCCCATCATTCACTTGAAATAGGTAGTCCCCCTTATGTCTCTTTAGGAGATGGTGGAAGGCTTGTGTAGGGAACATGTTTCATGTAACCTCACATTTGAAAAACTTACTGAAACATGTCATCTCAAACAACTTCTTCTGTACTTTGTGCCTGTCAAAGTGCTCTTTTAATTTTCTAATATAATAATAACTTGACTTGCATTGGGGGTCCCCTTCATATAGCTTACTCGGCAATTTCCCCTTTTTCATTGTTTTTCCTGTAGCCTTTGACATATTTCTTATACAAAGATGTTAGATTAAAAATCAATAAAAAGGGAATATCCATATATTGTATGATCAAGCTATTAATATATAAAAAAGAGAATGCCTAAAAAAATAAATTATTGCTCACTAATCTAGCTCTTTATTATCTAGTTTTATAGTTTTTGAGTTTTCCAATTATTGAGTTTCATACTTTTCCACTTATCCACGTATTTTATGCCAAATAACTAGTAAATTTAATTTTAATTTTAATTTTTTTAGTTCTATTTAATTTAATTTAATCACAAAACTTTAATTTAAATTTTGATTTTTCCAGTTTCGTGATTATTCAGTTCACAATTTGATAGTAACATTTAACAGAATTTCTTCACAGCAGTCAATTTGAGACTAATTAATGCTTAATCATAAAAAAATACAAAATTTAATCATTACGTACTAATCACAAAAATAAATTTTTAACTAATTAATGCTTGATTCTCAATAAAATCCAAATTTTAGTTTTTATGTAATAGTCACAATAATATAGAAAATACACGCAAAAACAAAATAGACCAAATGAGGAAATTTGTTAACCAATCACGTATAGGAAATGCAAGCAAAATCTAATGACTAAAATCAGCAAATATATCAAATTTATAGAAAAAGCATACCTTTAGATGATGGCGAGGTTGAGATGTGGCAGTGCAGGCAAGGGTGAGATGGCTGAGGCAGAGATGAGGGCAGTGAGAGCGGTGAGGGCGAGGGCAAGATGGTTGATGACAAGATGAGGGCAGTAAATGTACTGAAGGTGAGGGAGAAATGACGGTTCCGGAAGGGAATGAGGCCTGAAGACTAAAAGTGGATGAAGGCGAGGGCGAAATAACGGCTCCAAAAGTGAGAGAGGAAAGAATAGGCAGATGAAGGCAGAAATGGCAAAAGAGGATGCTCTCCGAGAGGTGAAGTTGGCAACGGAGATGAACAGTCACTACTGAGCCAGAGGAGACACAACCGAGCAGGAGGAGACACGAAGAAGCGGGAAGAGGCATTTGGGAGAGGGTGTTTCAGTCAAAAACCCTCCCACATGTACAAGTTCTCATGTGCGCAAGTCTACTTTAGTAAATAGTAGATACTTGCTCACATTTCGGTTATTTGACCAAAGTAGGAGTCTACTTTGGTCAATTCCTCCAAATTTTTTGATCAACCAAGACCATCTTAGCCAAATTTACTTTTATATTGCCTAGACGGCTAGACCCCACCTATATATAACCACATGCCCACAAATGAAAACAGAGGAAACATCAAAATAATCCAATTTTTTTTTAAAATTCTCCAGGCATTTTATATTATATCAAGCTGAGAGTATCTAATATTTGATGGGCGATATTATTTTCCAATCAACCTTTAGGTTATTTCTTTTATGGATCACTTCTATCGTCCACCATCAAAGGGATATGAGAGAGTGATTAACTAAACTTCATATTATTGTGTTAGAAATTTTATTTTTTCAGCATTTTCCGTAAAAAATGTTATTACTCAAATTTGCGTATGATTATGACATATTTGTTGTCTCCACCTCATATGTCATCCGTTTAATGTGACGATTAGAAGTGACAAAGAAAATAAATTGGCAAAGTTTGGAAGGCAGACTAACAGTGCAAATGCAACATGACGTTCTTCCTCATTGGCATTATTGCCCACTACCCCTTCTTGATCTCTAGGCATATCATATCACCTCCTCATGTCCTCTGGCTATCGCCCATCATATTAATCGACTTCATCACCTCGTCATTGACAATATTCTTCATCTACTTTTTCATCTCTTCTAAATCAAATGAAATGACAACAAAAATAAACAAATGCATCTAAGGAAATAGCCATGAGAAATAACCATCATCTTGGGCAAGTACCTATTGGGAAAAAGTTCTATTATGGTCTCAATGTAAAAAAAATTATACATATTTGCTAAAAAGTTTTTGTTTTTTCAAATTGTTTGAACACTAGAGTTAAAAAGCTTTGACATATGTGTTTAAATTTTTTGAACTCTTTAGTTTTGATGTTGTTATCAAAATATTTAAACAATAGGGTTTAAATTTTTTGATTGTTCTTCTAAAAGGTTTATTTAAAAAAGGGGAAATTATATAAATAAATTTTTTTTAAAAATATTTATTGAAATAGTGTTCAATTAGAAATATTTACTAAAATTGTGTTGCTTTGCCATGCAGGCACCAGCTGCCTGCGTGGTTTTTTTTTAAATTCTTTTGATGACACTTAATTGACTTGTCCTCTCCCTCCTCTCCTCTCTCTCCTCTCTCTCTCTCTCTTCTCTCTCTCATCACTCTCAATCTCTCTTCTATCTCTCCTCTTTCTCTCTCTCTCTTCTATCTCTCCTCTTTCTCTCTCTCTCTCTTCTATCTCTCCTCTTTCTCTCTCTATTCACTCTCTCTTCTCTCTATTCACACTCTCTCTCTTCTCTCTCTTCACACACTCTTTCTCTATTCACTCTCTCACCTTTATCTCTCTTCTCTATCTACCTAGCCTATGAGGAGAGATAGTCAAAAGAGAGAGGAGAGAGAGTGAATAGAGAGAGAGAGGAGAGAGTGAATAGAGAGAGAAAGAGGAGAGAGAGAAGCGAGAGAGAGAGAAGAGAGAGAGGAGAGGAGAGAGAGAGAGGAGAGGAGGGAGAGGACACAACAATTAAATGATTTTGTCATTTGGAAAAAGACAAAATTTGGTTTTGCAATTAATTTCGTCCTTTTAAAGGATAAAATCAGATTTTGTCCTTTAAAAGGATTAAATCATCGAATTTTTTTTATAAAAAAGCTATGCAAGCATGGCTAAAACTAACACCATTTTGGTAAATATTTTTAACTTAACACTATTTTAGTAAATAATTTTTTTTAAAATTATTTATATAATGTTCCCTTTAAAAAAATAATTTTATTCTTCTAAAATATTCAAATAAAATAATTTAATTTTCATGTTTCTTTTCAATTTACCCAAAAAACAACAATGTTAAAATATTTTGACATTGTTGACAAATTCTTTTAACACTATTGTTAAAATATTTTAGTTAGTAGATAAAAATATTATAACTTTGTTAAAATTATATTATTAAAACGATTTGACAACAGTGAAACAATTTTAACACTTGTGTTAAATTATTTTAATATTATTGTTAGAATGATTTAACATTATGTTAAAAACTTTTGACATCATTGTCAAATTGTTTTAATGCTATTGTAAAAATATTTTGGTTAGCTGATAAAAAAATTATAACTTAGTTGTCAAATAGTTCTAACACAATTGTCAAATCATTTTAATACTATTATCAATTTGTTTTATCATTGTTGTTAAAACAATCTAAGAGTGTTAATATATTTTGACACTATTGTTAAAATAATTTAACATTGTGAAAACATTTTTGACACTATTGTTAAATCATTTTAATATTGATGTTAAAATATTTTGGTTAGTTGATGAAAAAAGATAAAATTTTACTTAGGATTAAACTAACTTAGATTAATCACTTTATATTTGTTAGCTAGATTAGATAAGAAAATTGATCATATAAAAGAAAGAAAAACTTAATTTCATATTTGATGTTTTTAAGGGAACAACCTTTTAAGAAATTTTTTGTCTTTAGATTTATGCTTATTAGTATAAGACAATAAGAATGTTTAGCAATACATGCAAGATAATAAGGGTCCTTTGTGTTGGCCTCGATGTGTAGGGAACAAGTTTATCTGAATGCATTCCATGTCTAAAATTTTCACAGTTAATCATCAAGTTATGCTATTGAGAAAAAATATCTATTTAATATCAATGTCAATGATCATACACACTTCCTTGTCATAAGAAGCTCTAAGGACAAAGAACATCATCCATATTGGCAATGTCGTGTACAAGTGTCATACTATTATGATTTTTCTTTCATGTACCTTGTGTTAATGTGTGCATAAAAGAAAATTCATAACAGTATAGCGCTTGTACACGACATTATCAATATAGATGATGTTCTTTACCCTTAGAGTGTCTTCTGACAAAGAAGTGTGTGCAATCATTAACATTGACATTAATACCCTAAAAAATGCATTTATACATTCTTTTTCCTCACCTTTTGTCTTGCTTATATGGTTCTTATTGTCTTTGATTGGTAAACAAGAATCTAACGACGAAAAATGATTTTAAGTTGAAGTGGTTGGACTTGGTGGTGGAGTTACTATCCCGATATTTATGAGAATGTTTATTATATCTGAGGAAGCACAAGTCTAGTGCTACATTGCTATGCAAAGAGATGTCTCTATAAATCGATTGAAGCCTATTGAATGTTATGACCTTCTCAACTGGTACATTCAATCACTCTTACAAATAATGATAATAGTAGATGCTAGATTGTCATATCTATTAATATAAGTTTCCAGATTTATGAAATCACTTTTATAGACAGTTATGACTGTAGATGCCAGATTGTCATATGTATTAACATAAGTGTCCAAATTTATAAAATTACTCTTACAGACAATGATGATTGTGGATGCTAAATTATTATATGTATTAATATAAGTTTTCATATTTATGAAATCACTCTTACATATACTAATGATTGTAGATGTTATATAGTCATATGTATTAATATAAGTTTCTAGATTTACTCTGGCAGTTGCATATCTTCAATTCAAGATTGATGGTATCATCAATTCAAGATTGATGGTATCATACATTTGTATGCTCAGTAGATATGTCAAAATGTCATAGCTCCTTCATCACTCTTACATACATTTGTCTAAATGTTTTGATATATGTGTTAAGCTATCAAAATATTTTAACATATACGTCAAAACATTTTTTGCACATTGGTCAAACATTTTTTGCACATCCTATGATAGGCCTTTAGTCAGCATAGTGTAGGTGTAGGCAATGGGTTTCACCCGGAGGAAAGCATCCCCAGGTAGGACTTAAGAAGTAAGGGCCTCCTTGTTGCAACCGTTGTTGGTACAAGCGTCGTTGATGACAACGGTGTGGGCCACCATGTGGAGCATAGCGCCCACATCAGGCATAAGAGCAGAAGGAGTGGTGCAAGTCTTTAGGGTCGTTGTGCTCCTAGATGACGAGCTTCTTACTGGTTCCATCTTATGACGGTGAGAGCTTTGATGGGTCGATGGGGCCAAAGAAGGAGAGAGGTCTGTGGAGATTTCAGTCATATCAAAGGAGGCAAAAGGGGTAGAGTGAGAAAGTTCCATTACCGCCATCGGGGAGGTGAAGACCTCTTTTACTATAGAGAATGTGGCACAATGTGAAGGAGAAAGGGGCAAGAGGTGGGAGATGGAGTGTAATGACGGGAGAACACACTAGAAAGGTATTTGAGAGTTGTACAATAGACATTGTGAGATATGGAATAGAGGGAGATGTGAGGGTAAAAAGGTAAAAAAATGGGCACAAATTCGAGAAATATGAATTTTTACAAAAAGTAAGCATTCATCCCATGATGACCTCAACTTTAGTAAAATAGAGGGTAAGTGGCAAATCATATACATGTAAAAAGGTAAAAAATGGGCACAAATTTGAAAAATAGGAATTTTTACAAAAAAAATTGAAAAAGTAAGCATTCATTCCATGATGACCTCAACTTTAGTAAAATGGAGGGTAAGTGGCAAATCATATGCATACCGTCTTTGTGAACTTTTGGCCTATGTCAATAAATGGGCTCGGTAATCAAGGTCAATTAAATTTGATGATAAATATTGGTTATATTTTGACTCACCGATCAAGGTCAATTAAAATTTCCAATGACAATTCAATTGATAAAATTTCATGAAGTTAAATATATGAGCTCCTCTTTTGGAATAACATTGTATTTGGTGGACTGCCAGCCATGGAATTTCATTATGTCCATCATCGATGTGAAATCTATGGGGACCCTAATCTTAATGAGTGATTTGAAAAGAAAAATATTTTCTCGACTAAATTGCATGACTAAATTGAATGACGAGTAGACATGTGGAGAGGGGAATATAGAAACTATTATATCCTTTCAAGTTTCTCTCTCACTAATTTTGCTACAACCTCCTATTCTTAATCACCTAGCCTTGGTAATATAAACTGGCTAAGTTAAATAAGTACATTTGAAAATTAGAATGAAATAGAGCAATGAAAGGGACCCATGTATCTAAATGGACGGCCCTTTGTTTTGTAATGTTACATGAGAGAAGAGCGTGTCACATCATTAGCTTGCGATTGTGTAAAATTGTTTTTTTACCACATATAGACATGTTGTAATACCAGAACTTCCACTCAGTGTGAATCCCTCTTATTTTGTTGTTGTAAAACATGTTCTTATTCATGTCTTATCTTGTAAAGTTCCATTATATACACTAGAACATATGACCTAACAATTGCTTGCTCTGGCTTCTGATCAATAAGAGAACCACACCTAGTTGCAATTGACACCAGGGCCCCAAACAACAAACCCCTGACCCCGTACAGACCAGCGTCTCCCTTGTCAATCAGTGTGTAGCACTTGGGCTTGTCCACCTGCACTGTCATGATGGTGGGAGCAGGCTCATATTCGTTGCCATTAACCACCACCTGCAAGTTCCTCAGGTAGCATGCCTTGCCATGCCCTTCTTCTGGCCTGTGGCCACTGCCCATTGGCGGCAGATCATCTTCTACTGGACTGCAAACCTCCGCCCCATAATGAACTACTACAGACTTGTCAGTCATGCGATTGAAGAGATCTCTTGGTCAGCAGTACCAAACCACTACGTTCCAACCTTTTGCTACCAACTACCAGCCCTTCTTATCCTGACATGAAGAATTAAAGAAGTTCATCGAAGTCAGCCATAAACTAGCTCACTAAATGATTCATCGGTGGTTACAGTTTAATCAAAAGAATTAAAAAGGTAGACTTCTGACTGAGAGCATGCGCAGCATTTTTCTTAGTGATCTCTGCCCAGCATTTTTTACATAGAATTCTGATATAGATCAAATATAATATTTGCAGCATGATTATTGCAAAATTCTGTGTCATATATGTAGAATGATTATTAGCAGATAATAAGGTTCATCAAAATTGAAAAAGATATGAGCATAAAGACTGATGTATGTGGGCATTGAGAGGACTAATTTGGAGCGTTAGACATAAAAATATGTTTTTGAAAAGTGACGATCAATTTGGAGGGTTCACCATATCTGAGATATCTCAAATGTATGTGCACTGTAATACTGCACCGTGAGTTATTCAATCATATTAACCATGCGGAAGCGAAAAAAATCAGGATGCAGAAGCGAGAAAAATCAGGATGCAGCAAAAAATGTCATCAACCCAAACATGATTATTTCGCTTCATCTCCACTAGCCTTTGCCCTAATCCTAATGGTAGATATAGGCCGTCATTGAAGGTGTCATTCAGGTGCCATCTCTGGTTTCGGTAACTTTCAGAAGATTAAAGCCTCAGCTGGAATTCTGCTCCACGGCGCACATTCATAGTTACATGTACTCAGAGCATAACTCCTTCAAACATGCCGGAACAGTCATAAAACCATAATTCCAATATTTGAAAATGCTAAGTTCTGAAAGAGACAACCTGCAGGTCTGATTCTAAAAAAATTATCTTATGTTATATCAAATACATGAAAACGAAACACATATAATAAAAACACATATAATAATCGAAAACAAAACACATACAATAATCTATAAATCTAAATCCAAGGTTTTAAAACCACTCACCTGGATTGGTGACCGGGACCTTCTTATTACCTCCAAATTTTTTTAGAAATAGACTTGACAATTGGCCGAAATATAAATTTAGGCTAAGTAAATTAATTTTACACAATTAGACTTAGGTACGTTCGACTTTCCCACATGCATGCTTGAAATGTTGAAAATGCCCTTAGAGTATTTGAAACAACATGACCCTACTTACAGCCATTTATAAGAAAGTTTAGATTTATTTTTCCCTCTGTCCTCTCGACCCTTCCCACCTTTTCACTCCCCATAGGCAATCTCTCATCTAGTGGTATTTTCCCTTCGGTGACATCCATACCGGGCACCTTCTCCTCCTCCGGCATTGCTGCTCCAGTCGCACATTTTTTGCTTTTGAAAGTTCCCATTTTTCCATCCTCTGCTCTCGACCCATCTCGGCTTTTCTCTCCCCTACGACGATCTCTCATCTACCTGAATCCTCCCCCTGGCAACAACTATACCGTCCAAGCCTTCTCCTCATATGGAATCTATCCTCCAGTTGAACTCTTCACGCAGAGAAAATTCCTAGTTTTTCCATCCTTCGCTCTCCACTTTGGCGATCTCTCACTCTGGTAGTCTTTTCCCAGCCAGTGACATCTATTCCGGCCACCTTCTCCCCTTCCGGAAAGCAACAATACTCCATTAGGCGTCTTCCCTTCATCCCTCTTATCCAGCCGGCCACTTTCTGAAATTCAGCATTAGTCCCTATTCTCCAGTCTGCCTCTTCCCTTGCCCCTCTGACCTCTATCCCTAGAAGTTGATCTATATTAGAAGATATAAATGGCAAAATAAGATGCTACATCACTAGTTGGTTAATTGAATATTTTGCTTCGGTGTTTTATATAATTTGGTTTGAAAATTTATTATATGGTGTGATGAAATGCTTGGTAGATCTTAATGGAATTTAAATGAGCAATTTCATAATAGGCTTGTAAATTGGACGTATGAACTGCTATAATTGGTTAATTTGATGTCGTAAGATAAGTTTGATTTAAATATTGATTAATTGAAGTAAGGTTGGGTATGTATAGCTTAAGGTGGAATGCGAATATGGAACTTTAGGTGAGTCCCATTAATTATTTAATGCCATGTATTGAGGGATGTGATCTGATTATAAAAGATGCAAAGAAATTATCTGCTTATCTAAATTTTGTTGGTAGGCTAAGTAATAAAGATATAACTTATTAGTTTAGTTTGAACCATTCTTTGTTATATGTGATATGATTAATACTAAGGGGGGGACCATATAAACAAGTTTATATGCTTTAGATGAAGTTAACTGATAGGGCCTAACTGTTGACTGGTAGATTTTAGGTGGGTTTTTTTCAAAGTACATTGTGTAGTCATTAGATTTGATATCGTTAGGTATATATATAAGTAGATTAATAAGAATGTATGTAAGTTCTTCGGTGAAACATAGCTTGTGTATTTGGTGCTTAGTTTGCATGCATGACTTAGATGGATTATAAAAGATGCAAAGTAATTATCTGCTTACCTAAATTTTGTTGGTAGGCTAAGTAAGAAAAATATAGCTCATTAGTTTAGTTTGACCTATGCTCTGTTATATGTGATATGACTAATACTGAGGGAGAAACTATATAAGCAAGTTTATATGCTTTAGACGAAGTTAACTGATAGGGCCTAACTATTGACTGGTAAATTTTAGGTGGTTTTTTGTTTTCAAAGTACATTGTGTGGTCATTAGATTTGATATCGTTAGGTATATATATGGGTAGGTTAATAAGAGTGTATGTAATTTCTTCGGTGATACATATCTTGTTTGTTTTGTGCTTAGTTTGCATGCATGACTTAGATGGATTATAAAAGATGAAAAGTAATTCTCTAATTATCTAAATTTTGTTGGTAGGCTAGGTAAGAAAAATATAGCTCATTAGTTTAGTTTGACCCATGCTCTGCTATATGTGATATGACTAATACCAAGGGGGAGACTATATAAGCAAGTATATATGCTTTAGGTGACAGATTGGGCCTAATTGTTAACTAGTAGATTTTTGGTGTTTTTTCATTCAAAGTACATTGTGTGGTTATTAGATTTGATACCGTTAATTATATATTTATGGGTAGATTAATAAGAGTGTATGTAAGTGATCTTGTTAAACGTAGCTTGTGTGTTTGATGTTTAGTTTGCATGCATGGCTTAGATGGATTATAAAAGATGAAAATCAATTCTCTAATTATCTAAATTTTGTTGGTAGGCTAAGTAAGAAAATATAGCTAATTATTTTAGTTTGACCTATGCTCTGTTATATGTGATATGATTAATACCAAGGGGGAGACCATATAAGCAAGTTTATATGCTTTACACGAAGTTAATAGATAGGGCCTAACTGTTGACTACTAGATTTTTGGTGGGTTTTTTTTCATAGTACATTATGTGGTCATTAGATTTGATATTGTTAGTTATATATTTATGGGTAGATTAATAAGAGTGTATGTATGTGATCTTGTCAAACTTAGCTTGTGTGTTTGGTGCTTAGCGCGCATGCTTTTAATAGATAATAATATAAGGAAAGTAATGAGCTGATCATATATGTTTTGTTGTTAGGCTGAGTCAGAAGAATATAGCTTATTAGTTTGACTCATGAGTTGAAAGATGTGCTCTGATTTCTAGCAAGTAGGTTACTATATGCCGTAGTATATATGGTTATTATTAAGTTAACTGATAGTGCCTAACTATTGACGGGTAGAAGTCAGGTATTTTTTTGGCTAAAAGTATATTGTGTGGTAAGTAGATTTGATCAAGTGAGGTTTACATATGGGTAGATAAAGAAGAGTGTATGTAAGTTATATTGTCAAACTTATATTATGTGTTTGGTGCTTAGTGTGCATACCTTTGATATACTACAAATTATGTTTGTGTAATGCAAAATAAGTGTCAGTTACATAAATATTTGCATATAGGTATGTGGTATTGGAAGTTTACATGCCAAATTATGACCATGTTCTGTGTGTTTTGAAAAGTACATTGTCAAATCTATATGTTGTATGTATTATGTATATTAGCATATATTTGTATAGATATTTATTATAAATTTTAACACGTGCAAAATGGAATTGTCAAACAATACAGGATGAAGCTACCAAGTAATGCAAACATGAACTTCAAGACAATGGAAGCGGATAAGAGAGCCCATGAGGGCGACCCTCAACTAAAATCAATGTATTTATATAAGGAGGCTTCAAGACCATTTCAATAAGCACAGACACCAGACAAAACTGTTTGAAGGTTAATGTTTTGGCAAATACTTGCAGTTAGACATAGAGAAATTCATGTTCCCCCTTCAAGTTTTGCACTACATAATTAAAATGTATCAGGGTGAGTATAGGTTTCAAGTGACGAAAGCCTATTCTATGAAGTTGTCTGCCACCGAATTTGCCAAAGTAACCAGTCTGCATATGACAGATATGCTCCCATGCCTCCCAATAGTGCCGAAAGTGTTGAGAAATGACTCTACTTTGTAGGGTGTTTGACAAGGAGAAGCTTCACATAACAAAGGAGCAAATTTACTAGAAGATCATCATCAGTACAAGTGATGATGACACAGTGAAGTTGGCCTGCGTAATGGTTTTGGCTTCTTTCATTCTAGGTAGAGGGTGGGAGCATAAGGTGGATCAGAAATTTTTTTTGTTGGCTGAGGATGTGGAGGAGTTCGATTCCTATCATTGGGGTAACATTGCACTTGGGACACCCTCCATGGCTTGGAGGAAACAAGGAAGGCCCTAACCAAAACCACTTATATTTGTGCACAGATTTATACCGACACAATTGGTACATTGTAGGGGTATTGAGAATTTAATGTAATATGCTACCTATGATAATATGACATATATTTAATGATTTGAATATGCAGGTTTGGGCTATGGAAAGGATTCCTCTGCTTGGAGAATTGTGTGCCCGACAATTATAGGATATTTTTCCAAGATTGCTGAATTGGCTAACTATAAAAAGCCCATTTATGATGCAATTGATTAAGCTATTTTTTGGGGGGGGGGGGAGAAGGTAGTATATTGTCATTATCTTCTTACTATGACTTCAAATTTGCAAATCACATATATGTTGACTTATATTGTAATTTTTTTGGCTTTTAGGTTTTGGTGTACATGCGCTTGAGTTGACCCAAGTTGAGTCAACTATGAAGCTGACCGGCACCTCGACATCAGCCTCCACCGACTTATTCTTTGCTCTGGCTTCTCCTCCGCTGCCCCTCGCATGACTCGGGGAGGTGGAGTATAAGTGTATTGTAGTGTAGTGAAGAAGCCACTAAATATTTCCAACAAGTCGCACACAGTATCACAAAATCAACAAGGCAAGAAATGATCTCCCTCAACTTGTGAACCTCACGCAGGTCACATCCTTCAAATCAATAATAAAATTAATGAGCCACAATGTAATTTGAAAAATATAAGCCACCTACCATCTACCAGTCAACAGCTAGTTTGTATCAATTAACTTTCTTTTAACCATATAAACTAGGTCATATGATCTCCTTCTCGCAAGATATCAGATGACGTCAATGAATCCTACCTTGTAAACCTATCTTGCTCAAAACTAATGACCACACAATGTACTTCGACAAATAAAAGCCTCGTAACATCTACCAATCAACAGGGAGCTCATATCAATTAACTTTATTTTAACCATATAAACTAGGTTATATGGTCTCCTCCTCAATAGATATCAGATCACATCATACTCATGAGTAAAATTAATTGCATATATTCTACTTACTTAGCTTACCAACAAAACATATATATTCATTTACTTACTTTCTATCTATTAAAATATATTACAAGCATAAACACTAAGTACCAAACACACAAGATAAGGTTGAAATTATTACTTACTTACACTCTTATTTATCTACCCATATGTAAACCTAACTTGTGCAAATCTAATGACCACTCAATGTACTTTAAAAAATAAAAGCCTCCTACCATCTACTAGTCAACAGTTAGGTTGTATCAGTTAACTTTGTTTTAACCTATATACTAAGTTATATTGTCTTATCCTCGCTAGATATTAGATCACATCATTCAAACCTACCTTATAAACCCATCTTGCGCAAATCTAATGATCACACAATGTACTTCAAAAAATAAAGCTTCCTACCATGTACTAGTCGATATTTAGTTGTATCAGTTAACTTTGTTTTAACCTATATACTAAGTCATCTTGTCTCATCCTCACTAGATATCAAATCACACAATTTAAAACTACCTTCTACACCTATCTTCCTCAAATCTAATAACTACAAAATATGCTTGGACAAAGTTAAGCCTCCTATCATCTACTATTCAATAGCTAAGGTGTATTAGGTAACTTTACTTTACTCATATAAACTAGGCCATATGGTCCCCTCCTTACTAGATATATGATCACATTATTGAAACCTACCTTGTAAACATATCTTGCTCAAATCTAATGACCACATAATGTACTTTGACAAATAATAGCTTCTTACCATCTACTAGTCAACAGTTAGGATGTATCAGTTAACTATGTTCTAACCATATAAACTAGGTCAAATTGTCTCCTCCTCGCTAGATATTAGATCAAATCATGAGTTAAACTAATAAACTATATTCTTCTTACTTAGCCTACCAACAAACCATATATAATCATTTATTTACTTTCCATCAATATGGTCACATATAGACAAATTTGACTTGATTGTACAACATATGCCAATTGTGGCCACATGAGATTATTAAACTAAACATACAATCAAAATACATAATCCATTACTTTTACCCTGAATTTTTTTATTATATCACCCCCAGAAGAACATAATTCATCATATACAATCAAAATACTACCATATTTTACAAACCCAAGTGATAAAATTTGACCGTCCATTTGATGGGAAATTGTAGCAAAAAGCCAAACAATAAACATACGTAAAGATTGCAAACACAAAAACCTAATATCAAACATAATTACGATCATAATCAACATATAAATAACTATACATTCAAGGCGTTCTTTCATGATAGTTATGAGCAAACAAGGGCAGAAGATACATCTATTATCTTTTCTTTTCATAACAGAATAGCATCATATGATCCTATTTAAATTTGACAAAGGTAAATGGATGAGAAAATAAAAGCTGACATGTACGTCAATAGTTGAATAAACAAGCATAAAATTAAAACAAAATTTCCGAATTAGAGCTTTCTAAATTCGAATAGAATATGATACAGAATTATAAATTGTGATAACATAGGTACTACTCAATAATCATGGTTGCATGAGTTGATTGATCAAAGAAAACAAAGATTGAAGCCCTTTTCTCTCAAATATTTGTCAACACAAATATATAAACATAAATCATTATATGTTATTGAAATAACGTTATACATCCAAGTGACCAGACACTAGATCTACCCACCGATGTTAGTGAAATTCAAACCAGTAACAAAGCACTTTGCCTTTAAGTAAACATTTCACAATCACGAACTACATATTACATATACTCAATATAAAGAAATATCTCCATAACATATATGCGGTCCCTAAAAACACAAGATTTTAAAAAATACAAACCTCAAAACTACTATGCATCTTCACTTTGCCGCCATTTTTTAGTGACCCTGTTGCTCCTGACAAACTGGGTTCGAACGTGCTGAAGCACGACCTAAGCAGCCGAGAGACCTTCTTTGACTAGACAGAGAGGATGTGGAAACGAGGAAGAGCTGAGGGTGGACGAGATCTAGGAGAATATGATGGAGGAGACAGGGGAGGAGGAGAGGAGGAAGCCAGTTCCTTTGCGGGAGGCATCGTTGTGTCTTTTCGTCTGCCATGAGGCTTCAGCTTCAAGTCTTTTTATATTCCCTAAGGGTATTAGCAGCAATTCAAGTGTGCGTGTGGGAAAGTCGAATATGCGTAAGTCTAATTGTGCAAATCAATTTACTTGGCTTAGATTTGTATTTCGGCCAATTGTGAAGTTTAATTGTAAAAATTTTTCATTATAAACAGCAGGAAACACTTAATGCAGTTAAAGACCTAATCGTATATGTCAATCTGGGCATATCCCTTCCAGATGGGAAGCTAACATCTGGACTAAACTTACAGTCATCATTTGCTATTTCATCACTATAGGCAAAATAAAATAAGTGGCAAACTTTCTTAGTTTTCCTTCCATCCCATCTGACAAAGTATCAAAACTCTCCTCAAGGCCATCTACAAATTGGTCGATATTACCAGCATTTTCTTTAGAGCCTGAACCAGTAACCACCAGAAGCTTTTCCATGAGCCTTTTCTATTCTATCAAGTTTCCGGAAAAATGAGTCGGTTTCTGAATTAATTCCAGAATATCCACTAAATATTCTCGTCTTAAAATCATCCACCAACTCAAAAATATCACCAGATTTTTTGTCACTGCTAGAGTCACCTGATTGAAGTACGAAAACACTAATTAAAAAACTATCAAGATCTATGAAACGCCCAACTACAGGCTTGTTAAAACAAATATGAATTCGCTAGGACCATTAGCGTGGTATCATTTATGATTGCCATGATGACCACCCAAAATATTTAAAGAGAAAATGATTAGGCAAAATTAACAAATATCTACAAATCGATAATTTTCAACCACAGCACTTGAAAAACAAATACCTCGGAACATGGATATTCCACAAACTCTCATGACACATTATGAAGAGGAATTTATTCATATAGGAAACTGGCTCTTCATATCTTCTACACCACTGGAGTCTTAAACTACGTACCAAAGAACCAATTACCCTTCTATATATATCTTTGCTTATTATCAAGATTTCCAATCCAAAATATCTCAAATAACAAAAAGTGTAGGTTTCATCCACCTGCAGACCACAACAAACATAACAAAAACATTGCTAGTCGGTTTGAAAATTGCAACTTGTAATCAGAAAACTGCAAGTCATACACTAGAACCATAAACAGAGACATAATAGGGACGTGAAAAGTGTATTTTCTACATGATAACTGTTGGGAAAATTAAACTCCTTTCTCCTTCTTTGAGCTAGCCAAGAAATATAATAAATAATAATTTTACAAATACAAAGTAATTTAAGTGTGTTATCTACACTTCCTAAGTGTAGGATATGCAAGTTAACACACTCACAAAGTAAGTTTTTTCATAAGGTAATTTAATAAATACATAGAGGGCACAATATTTAATGTGGTTCACCGCCAAATAAATAGCTTTATCCATGGAGTTTATATAGACCAATTTCACTATAAAAGATCAGGATACACTCTTACTTTACATAGATTACAAAATTAACGGTCTTAACCATCAGAAGAAAATTAAATGCTCACAAATTATCTCTGACAGTAATCCTTAACTTCCAAAGAGTTCACAATTATTGAAGTGCATATTCATTTCAAAGGAAGCAAATTTGTCAGCATGAGACTTCTTGTCAAAATATACACCAGGTGATGAAACACCTGATCCCCAGCTGGTAGTGATCGTTCTAATCAATGCATGCCGACCATATTGCCGTGAAATTCTTCTACAAGATCTTAAAACATCTGAAACAACTTTCATCTCTACCACAATCAAAATCCTAACTTAAGTGTTGTATAATACAGGCAACGTATTGTGGTTTCTTGTAAATATTGTGTTGTGTGGTGTATTTGAAATCATGCAAGTCTCAGATGAGTTCTATTTTCAGAGGACAGTTAACCATACTAGTTGGTTGTGTAACTGCCAGAATTTGGTACCAGTTCTGTATCAAAGACGTCTGGAGAAGAAGAAAGGTTGAGAAATGAATTTCTAAGAAAAATAGGTGTTTTTCACCAATCTCTTCTGAATCTTCCAAAACTCTATTTACGTTTCTTTGAAATCAGATAAGATAGGGATGTCTAAGAAAAAGGTTCCTATCAGTTTGGTATTAGAGCCCAACATGGAGGGAAATTTGGATTTGGGTGAAGAAGATTTTTCCCCGTGGGATCGTCCCGTGTGCCAAACAAGAACGACCTTCAGATGTTGTCCTTCCAGGCGCAGATAACTTCAATGCAATCTCAGATGCAATCCCAATTTGCAGCAATCACAAAACAATTACAAATCTTGTCTACAAGAAACGGCCTTATAGACAAGATGCTCAGCTTTGGTTTCATAATCTAAAAGATGCTGGAGGAATTCCAATGTGGCCTGAGTTTAAAAACTCAATCTCTATCAGGTTTGGGACAAATCAATATCTGAACTTTTATGGGGAATTGTCCAAGCTTTCGGCAGATAGGGTCGGTGGATGAAAATCAATGAGCGTTTGAGAGGTTGGTTCCTAAAGCTGCAATCTTGTCCATGGCTCAAAAGGATGATAGGTTTGTAAGAGGATTATAGAAAGTCCTTAGAACAGAAGTCTTGGCTGGACGCCCTATTATTTGACAGAGGCGTCGGGTCTTGCTAAACTCTATGAGGCCCGGTCATGACATATGGAACCCCTCAGAAAATTTATTCTCCCTCCACACTTGGTGAAAATAGAATTCAGGGTGCTCAATTTCCTTAGCCAACTCCTGATTCACTTTCAATAAAGAAAATGTCTCCATCAGAACTACAAGATAGACAGGCTAAAGAACTTTGTTTTCATTGCAATGATAAATTTGTTCCAGGCCATCTTTGTAAAAAGTAGTTTCTAATTGAAGCCTGTTCTGAAGATGAAAGAGGAATAGAGGATACAGAAGTTAGTGACATGCCCATTGAAGCTAATCCTGAAATTTCTCTAAATGCTATCACTGGAACTGCAGCAGCACAACCCATGCGACTGAAAAGTACCATTAATAATGTTCCCTGCAATGTATTAATTGATTCAGGTTCAACCCACAATTTCGTGCAATTTCGTGAGTGAGAGTCTGGCTTGCAAATCAGGTCTAAAAGCAGTGAAGGATGTGAGTTTTTCTGTGACAGTTGCAAATGGAAAAAAGTTAAGGAGTGAAGGAAAATGTTTGGCAGTCACCTTAAATATTCAGTCCATTCCCATCGTAGTAGACTTCTATTTGCTGCCAATCCCTGGCTATGAAGTTGTTTTTGGGGCATAATGGCTGCGAACGCTGGGAGCAATTGTGTGGGATTCTGACATGTTAATGATGAAATTTAATTTACAGGAACGAAATCTTATCTTGTTGGGAGCATCATCACCTAAAATTTTTAAGATCATAAAAGATTTTCAAATATCAGGCGTTATGAGGAAAAGAAGGAATGGTCTTTGACGACCCTCCCAGGGAAGGAGGAATTATCTAGTAGAACCGCTCTACCAGGTTGTGCGGCTCAAGTGATAAATAGGTCCATTTAAAAGTTGCCATGTCAGGTATTGTCACCATGTGCCATGACAGTCCGGGTGTTCTCTAATGGACCAAACCTATCGCCTCCCGTCCCTTTGCCGTCTCTCCTCCCACCATCGTCGTTGTGGCCGCATGATATCACCTGTGTGTAGGAAACGAAAAGACCATGACAATCTGCTCCACAGTATCTGTAGCCCCGCATCAACCAGCAAGAAGGTGAGAAAAAAAAATGAATATTTTCAGTCCTTTCCTCTAACCAACAGAGCTATCTCGGTGATTTTCAGACCCAAAGAGGGCTTGGATGCTATCCCCCAGCTAAGATGCCTGATGAGAAAAGAAAAGTGCTCCTGTCCTGCTTGAGCCGGCAGAAGGTAAGAACAGGAATTCTGAAATCCAGATCAGATCGCGTTAACCGATCTCATGAGCCGCGTGGCTTGCAAGGGATATTGCTTCGTATGCTAGTGTTCTGAGGGAAGCTACAGATTAGAAGGCAGCCAGCGTGGTCACCACCCGTTTCGTTTTCCTCCGTCGCCGGCGCCACTTAGATCTTATATCCCGTGTCAATACAATACGATACTGTATCCTTCTCCTTCCCTACCTTTTACGACTTGCTCTCTGATTAATTGCTAGTTATGCCATTCGGTTCATTTCTGTTGCTGGTTCCACGTTCGTCCTTCGTTGTCATCATGACCTCGCTGCCCGCTCGGCCGTGTCCGTCTCGCTTCTCTGAGCTCGACTTCTCGAACAAGCCCTCCATCACTTCCAATGTCCGCCCCCTCGTCTCCGGCAAGCTGTAGAAGAAGGCCCAGGCCACGGCCACGATTCCAGCGTAGAGGAAGAAGCGGCCACCGATGGTGATGGCGTTGTAGAGGGAGATGAAGGTCATGGCAACAACGCCGCTCCGAGCTGTAGACCCAGGCGATGGGCCCCAACCCCATGGAGAAGAAGCCCACGAAGGCTAGCGTGCACGCGATGCAGATGGACACGGCCCACATCAGCCTCTCCCCCTGGTGGTGGTCGACCACCGTCAACCCGAAGCCCAGGCCCAGCAGTGACACCAGTATCCCCACCGTGCTACTCAGCAGCAGCGGCCGCCACCCCACCCGGTCCAGGAAAGAGGTGGACACCAGTATGAACACCGTCTTGGTGAAGCCTACTGCCACTGTCACTCCCAGCTTGCGGCCACTGCTCTTTAGCCCGGTCTTACCGAAGATGAGGGGACTGTAGAGCACCACTGAGTCGATCGCGGGCGACTCTGCTGGAAGAAGTGGATACATAGGGCCGCGATCAGCACCCTCCGAACCGACGGATTAGGCCGCAACAGCAGCTCCTTCCACACCCCTTCTCCGTGGCTCTGCTTCTGTTTCACCACCACCACGTCTTCCGGTATTACGGCCGCTTCTTTTATATCGGCGAGGCGGAGCCGAGCCTCCGCCTGGGAGTCGGAGGTCTTGTCGAGGACACGCTTGGCCTCATCGAGTCGGCCCTGCATGACCAGCCACCGGGGAGACTCGGGCATGACAAGGCCGCCAAGTGACAGGCGGAGGGGATGGCGTCGACTAGCGGTTTGCACGTATATTGTTTTTCTCTTTTTGTGCTTAAACACCATTGTATTTTTATTTGGGTTCTCGTGCTCCAAATGTTTTCGCAATATATGAATGTTGGGTTATATGCGCATTTTGTTTGAGTGTAAGTTGAATGTGGATATTTGACAGTGAATAATTTTTCTTTGTGTGAGTTAAAAAGTTAAGAGCCCTATTAAAATTATTAGTTTTTCTCAAAAATTAATAATTTAATTTTTAATACAATATTCTCTAGTATATATTATTTTCTTTGCTTATTTGAGCATCTGACTTCAGTTCTACTTGTTAATTATATTAAGACTCTTTGATCACTATCCTCCATTTTATATGGCTTAGGATTGAGGAACATTTAAATTTTTTTGCATATTTTATATCTTCAACTGGCAATATGAACAACGAGTTTTAGTCAAAGTAATGTATCATAGAATGTTGAAACTAAAACTTTGATTAGATTATAGCAATTAATTGTTAAAATTGATAAATCAAATTGAGTGTTGACCTCCAATAGATTACTACAAATACTAGTTGCAATAGCTATCTAAAAGAAAGAAAATGAAAACCAAAAACTATGCTCCTTCGAGAATTTGTTTTTGAATCAACTATAATAAGAGCTACAAATGATATAGATGGAATTTTCACGTCTTCATGCCCGTACACGACATCTTTGGTACAATCTTTTCAAATTGTAGCTACCTTGCCTCCTTGCCTACATAAAGTTTTAGCATAAAAATTGTTAGTTTTATACATTCTTGGTAAAAGAAGTATTTACTTAGTAACAATAAAAAAATTACAAAATCAGAGTAAACAATCTCTAATTACTAACATTGAAATGCTAATCGCTAAATTTAAAATGAAAGAGTATGATGCATAGAAATAAGGGGGCGAGCGACCGATAAGGACAAAATTAACTTCTAATATCTAATTAGTCCTGACAAAACTTTATTAAACCAAATAATCCCGACACTAATCAAAGATAGCTAATGTACAATATTACCCCTGTCATTTAATATCCGATCGGTCGCTCGATTCTCATTTATCACTTTTCTCCGTCGCTCGATTCTCATTTATGACCTTTCTACGTCGCTCGATTCTCATTTAACACCCTTCTCCATCGATTGATTCTCATTTGAAACCTTTCTCCGTCGATCGATTCTCATTTCAAAACCTTCTCTATCGATCGATTCTCATTTCACACTTTTCTCCGTCGATCGATTTTAATTTGACAACTTTCTGCGTCGATCGATTCTCATTTCACAACTATCTCCGTCGATCGATTTTCATTTCACAACTTTCTCTGTCGATCGATTCTCATTTCACAACTTTCTCCGTCGCGCTACCATTTCCTTTCTTCCCGGACGAGTTAGGTTATCATCAATAGTAAAGAAAAAGGGATTCCTGAAGAAGAAAAAGACATTTCATCAACTGATCGAGTTTCTTCAAAAAATCTAACTGACATTGCTCCTGATGGCGGTTTTTCTTTTAATCCTTCTTCTCTTAACTTTTTTTCTTACGTTTTTGTATCATATAAAAACTTTCAAAGTATAATTTTAAAATGATTTGAAAAGTATAATTTTATTTTGCATGTATAATCAAAATATATCTCATTTTCAGTATGTCTCTATACTTTTTATTATTTTGAAGAATATAGTTTTATTTTTATAATCTGTTTGTATTTGAATGTTTATATTTTATGGTTGCCTTCTGAAAAGATGATGCAAGACCACCATCAAGTGATTTGTTTGGTGTTGTTGTCTTTTTTCTACTCTGAATCTTTTGGGTTCTATTAAATTTATTCAATTATGTATGCATGTATTTGAAATGTCTATGTGAGTTGGTAACAGTGCATTGAACCATTGTAATAGTGGAGATATTCTCTGTTAGATTGTATTTTTATTATTTTGAAGAATATAATTTTACTTTTAATCAATTAATAAAATATAATTATACTTCATGTAGTTTGAGATTGTTTTAAAATATTATTATACTTCTTGTTGTTTCATGTTGTTTGAGATTGTTTTAAAATATTATTATACTTCATGTTGTTTGAGATTGTTTTAAAATATTATTATACTTCATGTTGTTTGAGATTGTTTTAAAATATTATTATACTTCATGTAGTTTGAGATTGTTTTAAAATATAATTATACTTTGCGTTGTTTGAAAATATAATTATACTTCGTGTTGTTTGAGATTGTTTGAAAATATAATTATACTTCGCGTTGTTTGAGATTGTTTTAAAATATAATTATACTTCGTGTTGTTTGAGATTGTTTTAAAATAATTAGGTTTCTTATTATGCTTTAATGATTGCAGGAAAGACTTCAATATAGATCTACCTTATGTGCACTCTCCAAATTTTTTGAAAAGAACATAAAAAATTTTAATCGAGAAAAGATTGATATATTGGAGAGAACACCTTTTTGGTCTTTTTAGATAATGAATTTAGCTTTGTTGATTGCAAAAAGGTAGATGAAAATTGCTTACAATTGATCAAACTATATGACAAGAATGTCCATAAATTTAAGATAGCATCAAAGTATATTGAAGTGACAGACATGGACATTTCAGTTATTTTTGGAATACCAATAGGAGATGTTACAATAGTATTGAAACCTAGTAAAATGAAGCCTGGTTCAAGTTTTGTACAAAGGAGATTAAAGATGAAACATTTGGAAAAAAAATTTAAACAAGAGTCACTTGAAGAGGCAGTCAAATCTAAAAGTAAACTTGCAAATGAGGATGTAGCTAGACTACTAACCCTTTATACAGTTGTCACTCTTTTATGCCCCACAAAGGCTTTTTCAATTCCTTGGTCTTATATAGAATTTGTGGAGGATATAGACAAAATGTCTATATATGCTTGGCCTCAGCATATTAAGCTGAACTTGATGTCATCAATTGAAAGACAACCTAATCCTAAAGATGTTACAGGTTGTGTAGCAGTTTTATTGGTAAGAAAACTTTCTATTTTATTTTACTTTTTAGAATAAATTATATGCAAATTTTAACATATATATTTTTTCAGTATTTTTTCTGTGAACATACTAATGTTGTTGAAAGAAAAGCAACAACATACTCATTTCCAAGATTTGTCAAGTGGAGCATGAGAGAAGTTAACAAAGCATTCTCAAGTGGAAAATTTCAAGATATTAAAGATGAAATGGTAATAGCTTTTTTATAAGTAAAATTTTATTTTTTTCTTATTAACATATAAATACATGTTATGGAAAGCAGAGTAGAATTGACTACTGAGGAGAGGTTGTTTTTGAATAAGATAAGACATGCAGAGGTCAAACAAGAAGTGGTAATTTTGTAATTGTTAATATTTTTTAGAATATGATTGTTGATTTTGTAATTTATCAAGTTTTATACATTTTAAAATTTAATTTCAGGTCACCCCTCGAAAAACAAGAATAAAGAAGAAATGTTTTAAAAACAAGATGAAGATGGTAGATGAAGATAAAAAAGGTTGTATTCTCTTTCTTTATTTCTTTTAAATATATCAATATACTTTTGTAGAGAATGTGATTTATATTTAACAATGTTTTTATTTTAAAATATATTCTCTAACTTTATTTGTTCTCCTCATTGACATAAATTATAGATTCTCTAGGGTCAAAAAATCAGAATGATAAAAGGGATTATGTTCCAGATAGTTTTGGTAAGTTAATCCATAATATGTTAATTTCATTAATATTGCAATAGCATATTTATATTAAAATACTTTATTACTATTTTACAGAGGACTCTCCTATGACAAGTTTAAAAATTGAAATTGAGACACTCAAAACTAAACTAGATGTTGAGAAGAAGGCGAAAAAGTTGCTTGAAGAAATATTGTCTAAAGAAATGGAAGAAAAATTGGAGCTTGAAATGAAGATAAAAAAACAATGTAATGTACAATTTTCAATCTTGAATTTTGCATGATATTATTTTATACAATTTTATTTTAATGAAGTTGATTAATTGCATTTCTATAATATAATTTTTATCTATATTTTATTATGATATCATATTTTATATTTCTTGTTTTTGTATATTGATAAAAATCATTTTTGATTTTCTAGCTGAAGAAATAGCTGCAACAAAAAAAGTAACAATTTCATTGAATCTGGAAGTTGATTTACTTCGAGAAGAAATTGAAGAAGAAAAAAGACAAAGGAATGTTCTTGAAGAACAACTTCTCTGAAATGAGATTGAAACAAGAAGAAGTAGACTATTTAAGAAAAAAAATAGATATCTTGGAGAAAGAAAAGTTGGATTTGGATGACAATTTACTTTCTTTGGCAGCTGAACATTTAGAAGAAAATGTTGGATTGAAAGAATGTCCTCTTTCAGAAAAACCTATGTTAAGGCCATCTTCATCAAGAGGAGAAGGCATATTAACAAGGGAAGGAAAAAGAAAGATGGAGAAGAAAAATGAAATGGAAAGTTCTTTGGTGAAAGGTGTGAAGACAAGGACTGGAGGACCAACAAAAACTGTAAAGGATAACTCTGTTTATAAATATGATAAACTAGTGAAAGGAGAAAGGATCCAGAGAAAAAGAAAAGATATAGATCTATCGGAACAAGAGACATCCAAGAAAATAAAAATAAATAAAGGAAAAGTGTGGTCAACCTTGTCTAAAGACAATCAAAAGATATTTTATGAAGCAGAGAGAAATCAAGAGTAGTAAGTATTCCAAAATAAATTGTTATTATAATTTTTATTGTAAATTTGTGCTAGCTTTAACTGTACAATTCTACTCATTCTGTTTATAATTTTTTTTACTTTCAGCTTCTTTTTTTCAAATGTAGAAGATATGAACGAAAAAGTACATATTTCAGAGATATGTACTTTGATTAATGATATGGAAGTATCTTTTAACGTGAGCATTTATATTCAATGTTTAATTTTAGTTTTCAATTTTTGGTATATAAATTTAGTTTCTAAATCTACTGTCTGGGAAATGCATAGATCATAAATGCATATGGTATTGTCTTGCATGAACAATTAAAAATTGATGTTGAAGAGGGGAGAATTGTATCACAAAATGCAACATATTACTTCCATCATGCCTTATCCTTTGTAAGTTTGCTTCTTAAAATTACAATGTTCTATATTATTTATATATTATACATTTTCATACTAACAAAATTAATGTTTTATTAATATAGCACAAACTCATTGATCCAATTGAAAGAGAAGAACTCTACAAAGAATTCATAAAGAGAAAGGGCAAATCAAGGTATCAAATATTTCCAATTGCATCAAAATCAGATGACAACCAGGAAGGAAATTATCAATTGCATTTGCTAGTGTATGATGATGAGGAAGGATGAAGTCATTATAATTCACTACTGTCAAAGTCTGATTTTGTGGACAAATATGAACAAGATGCAAAGAAATTGGTAATTCTTTTAATGCAAATTATAAATTTATAATTTACTATAAAATTTATAAATATTAATTTTTTTGTCTGACTCTCCCTTTTAACAGAAATTTATCTTATCAAATTATGGAAAAGATGTTATTGCAATGAAAGAAAACCTTGGCCTATCTACTCAAGAATTTGAAGGACCATTTTTAGAATTGAAAATATTCCAAGACAAACAACAATTTTGTAAGTTAATGATATCTAAATATTATTTAAAAAAATAAAAAATTTTATTGTGTATTTATAAATTTTCTTTCTTTGCAGGGATAAATCTGGAATATTTCTTTGTTACTATATGCATCACGTAACAAGAAAAATACAAATGTCCAAAAAAGTTGATAAGAAGAGCATGAAACTCTTTTTAGCTTCAATGATATCTATGTTGCTGACTGGTAAAACAAGTACAGATTAAAACATCATGTAAGTTTGTTTAATTAATTATACCATTAGTTATTTTAAAGTTTTTTATTTAGGTTTTGTACTAATTAACTTGTTATATTTACTACAATATGGTCATACTTTGTATATTTATTAAAAAATATACTTCAAGTTTTAATTACAGAAAATACATTAGGTTTGTTATTAATTTTATAATTTAGAATTCACTATACTTCATCTTTTTATTGATTTTGTAGATTATGATTTTAATTGCAGGAAAGAATTTGCAATAGTGAAAATTTTCTAAATATTAAAGATAATGGATTTTATAAATTGTATAGTACAACATGACTTGTAGATTTGTTTTCTATAAAGATTTATTATAAAATGTAAAGTAAAGTATAAAAGTTTATTATAATATCTTAATGTAAAATTATACCTTTAGTTATTAATTTCAAAGTTTTTAATTTATACTTTGTAAAGATTAATCTGTTATGCTAAGTAGAATATGATTATCCTTTTTCTTTTAATTGAAGAATATACTTTTTTTTTGCTCGGATTGTGTTTCATTTTTTATTTAGTGTGTTAATATATGTATTTGGACAATAACATTATAGCTTATGTATGAAAGTGGGACATCATATCTTTAATTTGTCATAAAAATCTAAGGATATTAATTAAGCTATTTGTTGAATATGGTTTTTTTGTTTGTTTTAGTTTGAAGAAGGACAAGGAGAATTAGAGGAAGATGTCATAGATGCTGGAAATTTTTTTGCCTTCGTTCAATATAGAATGTCTTAAATTCAAAGGGGATATGTTTTTTTATGTCTGTAATACTAATCAAAGTTTGAAACATACAATTACTTTGGATAAATTAGATATGTACTAACTTTCTTGAATGTGGTGCTTGAGATACTAATGATTGGTGGACAAGTTTTATTGCTTTTGAAAATCTGAGTTTCTGGCATATAGAATTTTCATTTGATCAAATAGAATTCTGAAATTTGGTTTTGAAATTTTATTTCTTCTGTTCTATCTTTATTTTTTAAAGCTGGACATGCTAAATGATTATGAGTGATGGAGATTTTAATTATTCTGGACGATATAATTCTTCTTTCTATTTAAGTGAATGTTTCTACAGTATTTTGTTAACTACCATGCATTATTATTTTGTCCACCTTAGGTCAAGGTAGGCCATAGAGAATCTCACCATAGGCCATTTGGTACCGACAGCGTAAAATGGGCAAGAGGGGTCAACGGGCAAATATACCGGTGAGGCGGAACTAGTTGGGGTTGCGGGCCACAAGGAGGAGCATGGGTCAGACAAGGTCGAATCAGCCTAGGTGGGGCTGTCACTAGGCAGGGGTGAAACCATGGTGGTCGGTCATCTACTACCGGCCAATGCCAGTGACATCAAAATCCAAAACAGAGAGGGACAAAGGGCTGACTGGGGAAAAAAGTGAAACCGAGATGAGCCTTGGCAACTGTACTTGCTACATCGAGGAGAGACTTGTAGGCCAGAGCCCTATCGGAGGCTAGCGGCCATGGCTAGCTATAGCTCGCCCGCCTGAATCTAAAAATACAGAGGGAAAAGGCAATTATAGCTATGTTTAAGGTGATTGGAGGTGAAGAGGACCAGAAAATGATCAAGGGCTATAGGGTTGGGCTGAGGGGATGGCCCTGCCATGACCAACCCAAGGCTAGCCCACTAGAGGCTGGCTCTAACCGGCACGTCTTCAATTTTCCATCACAAACAGAAACAGGGGAGGGGAAGGGTTTGGTCAGAGGAGAGAATGAAGCCGAGGAGACCGAAACAGGTGGAGCTAGACTAGGTGGGGTGGTCTCTTGACTTCGCCGGACTAAGGCGGGGCTGGAGGAAGGTCAGGTCGGTCGTGGATCTCTGTCGACAGTCACTAGTTAACAGAACAATAAGGCGGCAAAAAATAAGGGTAAAATGGAAGGAAGCTAGGGAGACTGAACTAGGAGAAACTCAACCGGGTACGGTCATCCCCTGCCATCGTCAAGCTGGGGTGGAGCCTATGTCACGCCCCGGCGATGCCCGACCCGAGCCGAACCCGGTCCAAGGGCCGGTCAAGCACGCGGGGGCGACGAAGTGAAATTGAGAAACGATTCTAGCGGAAGACTTAATCCCTAACCACGGGCGATTAACAGCAACACGGAATGCGCACAATCCTTTGAGCAAGAGTAAATAAAAGGGGAAAAAAGGGTGTTGCTTAACACAAAGTAAACAACAATCTCAAACCCACAAACTTAGTTTTAAGTAAAGCCCTCACCGGCTCAAAATAAGTCATAAGCAAACATAACTGTAACATGTGACATAAATCCACAACAAAGAACCCTACACATAGGTTCTAACATAAAACATGAAACAAAATGAAGGAAAGTCACGCAACGATCTCCATCATCACACCCAAGCTACCTCTGACCTTTCCTCAAAAAGGCAATCCTGTCCGTCTGCGTGTCGCACCACGCAGCCCCAAATCAAAACACAAAAGAGGGGTGAGTTTTAACACTCAGCAATGGTTTTAATATCACTGTCAACGTAGAAAATACGATAGCTTAGAAATGAGATCGTTTCAGATCAAAGATTTACATGGTGCATCACTTTCTGATCACACATTCATATCACTTAACACTGCACAAAAATGCATAATTCAACCTGCATGGATGTATCTCTAGCATACATATTCCCACATGCATTCACATCATAACCAATCCCGCATGGATATATTTCTAACATACATATTCCACATGCACAACATCAACATCAACATGCATGGATGTATCTCTAACATACATATTCCCACATGCATAATGTTATCACAATCAACCTCCATCAAGGAGTAATCACACATTGACGTCACACGTACGGGAGCATAGACAAGGCCACGAAGGCGTGTCATGGTACAAAATTCTACACAAGAATTCAAGAAAGATCGGGGTTGTCAATCCCTAATACTGCTCGCCCTGGACGATCCTGGCCAAGGATGTCCCATTCTCACACAGAGAATCTAGAGCAGGGGTGTTCGCCAGTGGACATCTCTGCGGAGGGAAGAGCCCGAGTTCTCACGACAACATCCCTAGAACACGTGGTAGCGGGGTGCACATGGCATACCACACTGGATTCTCAGGGTCCAGATGACACACATAAAAATATTCTCACGTATCCGCAAGACAAGTACACAACTTGTCCCCACATCATTCCATTAAACAAGACTCAACCCGGGGAGTGCACTCGTTCCACACAGGAACTCCAAATCGTTCCACACACAGGAACTTCAAATCGAAATATGTCCTTTCGGACCAATCAACTTGCGATTAATCCACGACCGATAAACCCGGCACGCAATTCCATCACATTGCATCCAATCGGTCAAATTCGATTAATCACGATGAAGCCTCAATTGGAAATCCATTTTCATGATGCGTGCAGCATGGTACATGCGTGGGCAAAGCATACATGAATCCTAATCATGATAAGTGCTCTCACCAGCCCCTAATGCATCATTCATAATCACGATATTAAGCTTCAACATCATCATTTAACCCCCCACATGTGTGTGTGTGTGTAACTAGTAGAAGCCTTTCACATAATGCATATTAACATGCTTGAAAATCAACTCACTACCACACCACACATGTGAATTTCTACTTAAACATGAATTCCAGTGGAAATCATAGTAGAAGAATCGTTGAAATCACAGTTAAATTCAAAACTCAACCACAAAGGCTAAACACCTATAACATCACTCATTTCATCATTGAGTCATGACATTCACCAACATTCACACACCATTAATCACAATTTATCATGACAAATCTGTCCAACAATGATTATAGTCCTACTGAAATATGCTTAACCAAAGGGAAACAACTATTCATAATTTCAAAATAACGATTCCAACATCATGCCACAAAACATAAGTCATCCCACCATCACTAAGCATATATCTCAACTCCATAAACTCAATAGCATGCATTTCCAGTAGCCTAACATAGCTCAAAACACTCCACATTCATATAAAATTGGCAAGCCAAGGTGGAATCATCAAAATAGGCATCATACACACAACATGCAAATTTCCTGTGTAGCCGATCGATCGCCCTTCAGGCCGTTCGATCGGTTACACGCAAAATTTTGAAATTTTTAGTTCAGCCGATCGATCGCCCTGCAGGGCCGATCGATCGCCAACACGGCAGAACAGTCATCTTCTTCCTTTCGCAAAATCAAACCGAAACACCATAGATAACACTTCAAATCCACATCTAGCACCCTAATCATCATCAAAAGTCCTCCTTGACTTCCAGAATATCAAACCAAACCATAATAATGCAAAACCCTAAGAAATCGGGATTAAATAATTCCATTTTCTAATCTTACCATTAACACACTAAATCAAGCAAACCATTTCGAAATAAGCCAAAAATGAAGAGTTTTACCATGGATAAACAGAGATTTCGAAGACCCATTACCTCAGCACTTGATTAAGCTCGGATTGAAGAGTCACCCTTCTTGAAATCCTTGAAAACACAATGAGTTTGAATCAAACACCAATAGAAATCGATTTACTTAAGAAATCCCTAATTAAATCTTAGATCTAGGGCTTGTTGGTAGTAAAAATCGAATTTTGAATGTTAGGGTTTGTAGTAAAACACAAATCAGTAGCTTTTGATGGTCAAAAACGAATTGAATCAAGGGGAAAATGGTAGATTTAGAAGAAATTAAGAGAAAAGCCATGGATTAGTGCTTAATTAGAGCAAGCTTACCTTAATCGGCTTCTAATTCGGGCCTAAGTGGGGATTAGGCCAGACCTCCTTCCTTAGCCTATTCCCAAAAATGGAAATGGCTCAGGTTTGCCCTTTTATAGTAAGGGTTGGGGTAGGCAAAGGTAAGTTTTGGGGTGTAAATATGAAAAGTAGGCTAAAAGTGGTTATTTTGCAAATTTAAGCACGAATTAAGCCTAATAAAATTCTGAAAATTTTTGTGTGACCTTAAGTATATGTCTAGGTTCATTTGACACAAAAATAAAATTTTCGACCGTGGGGCCCACAGGGGTCCCGCCAAAACCCTAATTTTTGGGAAAATAGTGAAAATTCCGAAAAATCTCAAAAATTCACATTTGGTTTAAAATCACTTAAAACCACTAATATTGAAGTTAATTTTGGTTAAAACCATCACAAACTCTATTTATTTACAAAATCACCGAATAAGATCAGAAAACACGTAAATCTCACGATAATCAATAATTAAAGAAAACTAAAACCGGTTTAAAGATGAGGGTCCTTACAGCCTACGGCGGCCGGTCGGCCACTACCCGCCATCATCGGTGGCAATACATCAAAAACAGAGAGAGGGGGAGAAAATAAAGGGCTAGTTGGGGCGGAGGGTAACGCGGCCATGGGGGCTGGGGTGGTGGTCCCCTGCTTTTGCACAGCCCGGGCGGGGCCGATGGCGGTGGCCCTGTGGCCCACCGACAACTGGGGTACAAGAAATCGAAGGGGGCATTTCTCTTCCAGAAAAGTCTAGATCGGGCTCGGCCAAGCCTGGGCCCATTTTTCTTTCTTTTTTATCTTTTTTTCTCACTTACTCTCTCTTATCAAGTCTCTTATTTTCCCTCTCTTTTTCGTACCGAAAGCGCACGTCCAAGCTTGTGGCCTACGACTGAACCCCACATACGAATCTACGGGTATAAATACTGAGGCTAAAATGCTGACACATCACATTTTTTCGCCGAAAATGATAAGAAAAATAAATAAGAAATTCACAGAAAAATGTAGAAAAATCAGGGACATTATAGAGTTGAACCAATATTTGAGGCTTTTTTACTCGAGGTTGATTTTTGAAAACTCGAGCTCGAGCTTAATCGAATATCTAGATGCCTAGTTCGCGCTCGGTTCGGCCAAAGAACTTGAAACTCGACTTAAGCTCAAACTCAAAAATATATTATAGCAGTTCAAACCTATGTTCGAATTGAGCTCAAATCCCATTTACAACCCAAACTTTTTTCCCCATAAAAAACCATATTAATCTAGAGAATCACATTAACATTGCACGCATAAAAAAATTATAACAACTACAATACCATTCTATTAAAGTTGTAAATATCAATTCAAAATCTATGGTTAAAATAAGAGTAAATAAATTACCCCACAAAAAACTTTCATTGGTCACCAAAAATTTAACTAATGCTATTCAAATATCTCATATAATAAGCCACCAAAAATTGAACTAGTCACCAAAGCCATGACAACTCCTATTCATAAGTTTCAGATCTAATTACTCTAGTGACTACAAAAAAGTTCATAATGAGAGCACTATCTAGACCTAAGTAGTAACATGTTTTAGGGTGTGTGCATCGCCTATAAAAATAAAAATTAATATAATTGGACCTCAACAAGAAAATCTAGACTTGGTTTATTAGATATATTTGTAGGCAAAATCTAAATGTAGTTTACTAGATCTCTAATTCTAAACAATATGATTAGTTGAATTAAAAATATTTATTATGCAAGTAGAATTACATATTTATATTTGTTAGGATTAAAATAATATTATATAGATGAATAAGGATAAAATAGGAATAAAATAATTTATCGCACCTACATTCTCAATTTTATTAGTAGTAGGATTTATATTTGTTTGAAATATAATAGCATAATATGAGTATTATATACCATATTATATAATATTATATATATATATATATATATATATATATATATATATATAAAATAACATAGAATGTTATGGGTACATGAAAGGTAAAAGTTAAAAAATTCATATAATATGGGTATAATATGTAAGAAGTTATATATAAATAATCAAGTTGAGCTTCGAATCGATCTTGAGTCGAACCGATCAAGTTTCAAGTTGGGTCGAGACGAGTTCACCCCTTTTCTAGATTGGCTCGTTTACTTTTGAGTTCGAACTAAGCTCGAGTCGAGCTCCCTTCAAGTCGAACCGAGCCAAGCCTATTCAGCTTGTCAAACTAGCTTGATTCATTAGCAGCCTACCAATGGTCTTTGTTAAAACTCTATTGCATTGTTTGTTGATGTCATTTCCAAGAAAAAGATTAAAACAACTCATGATGATGACGATGCCAAAAGTTTCCTAAAGTGACTCGTACAAAACATCACATGACTCTTGCTTTACATGACATGTTGTAAAATATTTAATAAAAAAATATAAAAAAATGAGAGAAAGAAGAGAGAGGGGAGAGAGATATAGAAAAGAGAGAGATAGAGATGAGATTAGAGAGCGAGATGAGAGAGATAGAAGAGAGTGAGAAAGAGTAGAGAGAGAAGAGAGAAGGGAGAGAGAGAGCATAGAGAGAAGGGAGAGGCATAAAGAGGGAAGAGAAAAGAAAACAGAGAGATGAGATATAGTTAAGTTAATACAAAAAAATTGAAGTATTTATGACATATACACATGTGTCTCAAGTATCACAAATACGTGTATTTGCAACTCATAATATGCATCTCACATACATACATATTTGTGACAAATATTATGCATCGCAAATACACATGTATTTGGGTGCATGAGCCTAGGTATTTAATAAAGAAATACATACACAAGTATTTGCGATGCATAGGTACATGTGTCACAAATACTTCATTTTTTATTTTAAAATAATATATATTATTTAATAAAGAAATATAAAAAATGAGAGGGGGACAATAGAGAGAAAGAAGAGAAGAGAGATAAGATATATATATATATATATATATATATATATATATATATATATATATATGAGAGAGAGAGAGAGTTAAGTTAATACAAAAAAATTGAAGTGTTTGCGACACATGCACTTATGCATCGCAACTCGCACATAGATACATGCATCACAAATACATGTAATACACATCACAAACATATTATGTGTTGTAAATACTTTACGTATTTGCTACGCATAGGTATATGTGTCACAAATATTTCAAATTTTTTATTTTAAAATAATATAGATAATATTTGATAAAGAAATATAAAAAATGAGAGAGAGAGAAGAGAGAGCAAAGAGAGAGGAGAAGAGAAGAGAGAGAGAGAGAGCATAGAGAGATAGAGAGCAGTGAGAGAGAGAGCAGAGGAAGAAGAGAAGAGAGAGGAGAGAGAAGAGGGAGATGGAAGATAGAGAGAGAGAAGATAAGGGGAGATAGAGAGAGATGAGAAAGAGAGGAGAGAGGGACAGAGAGAGAAAGGCAAAGAGAAGAGAGAGCAGAGAGAGAGATGAGAGTGAGTTACATTAATACAAAAAAATTGAAGTATTTGTGATGCATAGGCACATGCGACGCACATACACATGTATTTGCGACACATGTGCCTATGCATCGCAAACACCTTATAGATGCATAGGTTCATGCATTGCAAATACTTCAATTTTTTGTATTAACTTAACTCTCTCATCGCTTCTCTCTCTTTGTGCTTTCTCTATCTCTTCTCTCTCTGCTCTAGTCTCTCTCTCTGCTCTTTCTCTTTGGTCTCTCTCTCCCCCCTCTTTGTGACGCTTATTCTAAAGTGTCACAATTTATTATTTATTTGCAACGCCTCAAAAGAAGCATTGTAAAAGGGAGAGAGTGGGCGAAGTGGCTATAAATTCCCCACTCACCATAGTACTCCTGCCTCAGCTCCCCTTGCCCCCCACTGTCATTATCACAAGCCCCCTGCCCCCATCTCATCCTCCCTATCCCCTTCTCCCCTCTACTCATGTCTGCTCCCTTCCCTCTTCTCCCTGTAGGCTAGAGGAGGGGCTCCAGCTAGTCCTGTCGGAGTCTGTCCGCCTCCCCCTGCTCTGGCTCCCCCCATCCCCCTATCCCTTATTCCCCCCCCCCCCCGCCACTCCCCCCACAATGTTGGAGGAGGAGGAGGAGGAGGAGAGCAATGCATTTGTGTCATCAAATTAGTATAAGTTTCCAAATTTATTCTTGCAATTGCATGTCTTCAATTCAACATCTATGGTGTCATGCATTTGTGTCTTTAATAGATATGTCAAAAAGGAAGAAACGTTTACACAACTATATATGTTAAAACATTTTCATACATTCGTCTAGCCATTTTGACATGTGTTTAAATGTCAAAACGTTTTAACATATGTGTTAACACATTTTAGCTAAATTGGTCAAATGTTTTTGCATATCAAATGTTAAAACATTTTAACACTTATTTAAAAAAAAATTAACCACATTGGTCTAACGTTTCAATCATGTTGGTCAAACATTTTAAACACAACCTGCGGCAGGCCCTTAGTTAGCACAGGGTAGGAGGTTATGAGATATGTGTTTAAATATTAAAATATTTTAATACTTATGTCAAAAGATTTTATCCATATTGATCGAACATTTTAACCGCATCCCACAAAAGGTTATTAGTTAGCATAAGGTATGAGGATATGATATATATTTAAATGTTAAAGCGTTGAAACCACATTAGTTAAACGTTTAAACTACATCATGAGATAGGCTATAAGTTAGCTCGGGGCAGAAGGCTATAATATGTGGTTAAATGTCAAAACATTTTAACCATATCTCGTGAGAGTCCCTTAGTACAACATAGATGTAAACATTGGGCTTCACCCCCGATGAGAGCATCCTCATGTAGGACTTGAGAAGTGAGGGCCTCCTTCCTACAACTAGCATTGGTGTAGCCCTTGATGATGACAATGGTGTGAACCACCACGTTCGGCATTTCACCCATGTCAAGCATAAGAGTAGGAGTGGTAGGTCCTTGGCAGTGATGCACTCCTAGATGATGGGCTTCTTGTTGCTGCTCCATCGTATAGTGGGGGGAGCTTGATAGATCGATGGGGCCAAGAGATTTTTGCCATAACAAAAGAGGTGGAGGTGTAGGTGTGAAGTGTGAAAGCACTGCCATTGGGGAGGTGGTTTCTTCTTTTGAAGAGAAGGTACCACAGTATGGAGGAAGTGGCATAAGGTAAGGGATAGAATACATTGGTGGGAAAACACACTAAAAAGTTGATCCAAAGCTTTAGTGAAGATGTCATGTGAAGTTAGATAGAGGTCGACATGAGGATAAGGGCAAAAATATCATAAAATATTGTATATAAGAGAAATAGGAATTCTCTTAAAAAAATTGAAAAAATAAGAATTCGTCGACCTAAATTTTAGTAAAACCTTCATACACTGGCATATTCCATGAGGCCCATAAACTTAAAGTATACCTTGTCTCGTACGTTTCCCAAAAGGCTGAATTTATACCTTTTTTAAGGCCTTCTTGTGCTCAAACCATTGACCATTCATACCGTGTTGCGGTCTTTATGTGCTAAATCCATAGAACAGTTTTCTATTCAATCCATAACTTAGCAAATACACATCAAAACTTATACATAATTAAAATGTTTCTACCCTGGCCCATCACCATGGCTCCATACAAATTCTATGTTCACAACATGACACTATTAGCCACTAACTTAAAACATCAAGTTCAATAAAACTTAACCACAAATACTATTTTCTATGTTTTATTTTAACCCTTAGCTCACATAGTAAACACTTGAGTCACTTTGCAAAGGATGACTATAGTTTCCCACTCCATGTGTTGGGCAGTGCACCCTATGGACAATCTATCCCTGTTTCTTACAGAATGAGGCCAGGAACATGGGCGAATCTTCCCTTTGCAAAATTTTTGAATTTTCTCATTCAAGATACATAATCTAGACATTTATTTGCAGTCTTTGAAATGGAAGCTTATTATAAGATTCATATTATAAGATACTTTGTCTAGAAAGCATTATTTTCTTCATCCTATTTTAACAATTTTATTTAAAAATAGTCTCATATTGATAGTCATATTTTATGTTATCCTTTAATTAGTGGATGTAATAAAAAGGTTAATTAATTGACTTCCTTAAATATATTTTTTTCTACAAATAGGACGATTAAAATGAAACGAAGGGAGTAAAGCCAATTTGTAAGAACAAGTTACCTTTTTCCATAGTTAAACCAAACCCCGGGGCTACATGATAGATATATTCTATTCGGATCTATGATATCTCTAAGGATGATAATGGATAGGCTATTATTAAAAAAATCAACTTAAATGAAATATATCAACGATAAATCAATAACTAAAAATCCCAGTTATACATATAAAATTATTCTCCCTTGGTTTTATATTAATAATTATATTTAAAAAAAAGCGTAGTTTTTATTGAAGGGTGAAACCCATGTCTACAAGAAAAGAAAATAAGCTTATTCTATTCTTTTTAAATATTTAACTACTTAAATTAAACAAAATAAAACTATTAATATAGAATAAACTTTTTTTTAAATAAAGCTATTAATTTAGTATAAAAGGAATATGCATTTGAAGGCTAATTTTATTTGATCATGTTGCTCTTCCACACCAATAATACAACAACAAGAACATACCCAAATCACAACTATTGTCTACTTTCCCTTAATGGGCCCCAGAAACGGGCACACTGTGGAGCACAACTGTCTCCACTGTCAATCCCGGCCCAAACCCAAACAAAACTCCCCAGTCTAGCCCCTCCCCAGTGGTCTTCTTCTTCTCCTCCATGCTGCTTTTCCTCATCTCATCCAGTATGAACAGCACACAGGCACTGGACATGTTCCCATACTCTCTCAGTACAGCCCTGGTGGCTTTGAGCTTCTCCTCCTTCAGGCCCAATTTGACCTCCACCTGGTCCAATATGGCCGGCCCACCAGGATGGGCTATCCAGAAGATGGAGTTCCAGTCACTGATGCCCAATGGGCCAAACGCCTCCTTGAGGCTCTTTTCAATGTTCTTGGAGATGAGCCCAGGCACATCCTTGAGGAGGTGGAAGGTGAGCCCCACCTCCCGGAGGTGGCCGTCGATGGCCCCGTCGGAGTCCGGCAGAATCGTCTGTGCCGCAGACACCATCTGGAAGAGCGGCCTCTCGATTGCGGGATCGTGGTCGGCGCCAACAATAACCGCGGCTGCACCATCCCCGAACAGTGCCTGGCCGACCATGCTGTCGAGGTGGGTGTCGGATGGGCCACGGAAGGTGACGGCGGTGATCTCAGAGCAAACAACGAGGACGCGGGCACCAGCATTATTTTCGGCCAGGTCCTTAGCAAGGCGGAGGACGGTGCCGCCGGCAAAGCAGCCCTGCTGGTACAGCATGGTGCGGCGGACCGAGGGACGGAGGCCGAGGAGCTTGGTGAGCTGGTAGTCCGCGCCAGGCATGTCGACGCCGGAGGTGGTGCAGAAGATGAGGTGGGTGATGGCCGACTTGGGGCGTCCCCACTCCTTGATGGCCTTGGCGGCGGCCTCCTTGCCGAGCTTGGGTACCTCCACCACCACCATGTCCTGCCGGGCGTCGAGGGAGGGGGCCATGTAGGCGCAAATGTTAGGGTTCTCCTTGAGGAGGTCCTCCGTCAGGTGCATGTAGCGCTTGTTGATCATGGACTTGTCACCTGCCTATGCACGTACATTAATACTTGTATTCATGGCGACACATATTCTTAACACTGAATCTAAATCAAGAATATCCAAGTATTATTGATATTGGAAGGGACATGGCGAACTGCTCATGACCAATTCACAAACCATGTCCGAAGCCTTCTAGTCTTGCCATGGTCACCTCACACTGATGCTGATAGTGGGGAAGAACCCCTCACAGCTCCGCCTCATCAGCTGTGGTCTATGGATCGATATTGAGTGGCTGCCGCAGGTTGTGCCATGGAAGCTAAAAGTTCTTCATTTGATCCACAGTAATGGAGAGAGAGAGAGAGAGAGAGAGAGCACTCACACATGCGCTTAAACTTCTCCTTGAGCTCGGTCATGTGCTCACTGTTGGTTATCTTAAAGTAGTAGTCAGGGTAGTCGGCCTGATGCACCACATTGGCCGGAGTTGCCGTCCCGATGGCCAGCACTGAGGCCGGCCCCTTCGCCCTCTGAGCCGCCCGGATCTCCTCGATCGACTTCGACATCCTCACTCCGCACTCTCTCCCTCTTCCTCAACGACAGCTCTATAGCTTGTGCGTGATGAGAGAGGAGGCGGTGCAGTGAAAATGGAACTTGGCCGGCTTGAGCTATATAGGGGGTTGGTAGGTTGAAGAGACGATTAGATCGGTCACCACGTGAGTTGTAGGTAATAAGGGATCTACAAATTGCCACATGCATTAATGGCTGTAGCCGTACGTGTTAGGTTTAATACTTGGTAGACGGTGCGCGTGGTAGGCAAAAGGTCCCAATTCATCAAGTAGATGAAATGCTTCGATAGGAGAAATGAGAGAGAGTTAAGTTGGGTATGCAAGGAATATTAGAAAGCTTGGAAAGAGTTTTTCAGTTCCTGAGATTATCTTGCTCAATGAACAACCATATCAATTGGTCATGAAACCTTTTCTTGTGTCTGACCATATATGTTGTCGAACTTAGGTATGGGCTTGGCCTATATGGCCCACCGTAATAATGGCTTATGGTCCATGGGCCATGGGCCCAAGGTTAGTGTGGTAGTTGTACTATGGCGCCCACAGTCTAGGCTCTTTAAGTGGAACCTACTTCTCTGTGCACTTACACACATATATTATATGTATTAGTTATGTACGTTAGGGTCACATATTCCTTGGCAGGGCTTATCAACAGAGTTTATACCTAGTTGGACTAGCATGGTGTGCCACCCTGCCACAGGCATGGACGAGTGCGATGTGTTAAGCCACCATGAGCCTAATGAGTTAGGTTCATACCCTTGTCGTAGACATTCTAAATATGTGCACATAGTGATCAAATGGGTTAGCCCAAGCCCATAAGGCTCAAGAAAAAGGTGAAAGTTGGATAAGCTAGAATTAGGCTGACCTACCCACATATACATCTCGCCCTCTTTACCCTTTTTCCCCTAAGTCAGGCCACCCCCTTTGTGGAGAGAATAACAAAAGAAAGAGAAGAGGAAGAGGAGGAGAAGCAGCATCAGCCACTCCTCTCCCTCTCCTTTGATCCGCTGGCCACCTCCCCTCGGCCTCCTCTCTTGTTGTAGCTAGGTAGAAGGACAAGCCTTGACCCTCTTTCCTTGAGCGCACACTCTCTCTCTCTCTAATGGATATAGTTAGGGAAGGGAAGTCCTTCCCTCTTCTCAGCCCTGCCTCTCTCTCTTTCTCATTCCTCATAAGTACACATCTTCATCAAGGATGACCATTAAGGACTACATGGCTAAAGGGGAGATCTTTGTGCACTTGTCAAACTCATTCTCTAAGATTGAAGCATTGGTCTTCAATTGAGATAATTTCCCTTTATCTGATTTAAGGAGTTTAAATTTAAATATTTGTGGGTGTTTGATCTGGATGAGAGAGAAGTGGCATCCCAGGGCCTGGGCTACCCGCCCCAAAGGTTAGCATTTACTACATTTTTTTGTTTAATTTAATAGATTATCATATTTATAATTGTATACTCCCTCTGTTCCATCCTATATTAATAGCTCTATTTCTCTTTTTCATGATTTCTATCTTACGATAAGTCTCATGTAAATATAACTACAATAAAAGTCCCCTTTACTTTCTGTGCACTTACATCAAAGTGCCTTAGTATTGTGCTAAATTGCACTTTCAAATTCCTTCTTATACATGCCTTCTCCATCTGCTCTGCCACCTTACGCTCCTCCTCCTTCCATATCTCCATCACCTCTTGTTTTGGATTCAGCCTAAGCTTCTTCACTAACTCGATGGCCTTCTCTACCCTTGTTGTAAGAATGTCTTCCTTTGCCCCCATGGGCCCCTTCATCTTGACGTTTAGTAGGACTTTGAGCACCTGCATCATCTTCATCATCAGGAAGTCCGGCTGCTAAAGGTAGCTATGGGTGGTTGATCGGAAGGAGGCTGATAAAGCTTGCTGAATTGCTCATAAATGTTTTAAGGATAGCATCATCTTTCTGAGTGGTTTTGTGATGTTCTTTTTCTAAAGTGAGAAGCATCGTAGAACTCTTAAACTCTTAAAGGTTTAAATTAAGTGAAATGGAGCAATTAATATAGAACATAAATTTTTTATTAAAGCTATTAATTTAAGATGGAAGAAGCATATTTTATGATTTATTGCATAATTGTATGTTAAATTCGGACAAATTTCTAAGGAGCGGCCACCACTTAATTGGGCCTGCCACTGCCTTGCTTCTTGTGCATTGCCACCCAACATATGTTAATGTGTAACTGTACAAGTTGGGCATTCAAAGAAACATTTTGGGGCTTCAGCTAAATATGGTCTTACATGTAAGGTTTTAATTTGTCAAATCCAGGGAGGAAGGACTATGTAACGACTCTAAATTCTCGGTAAAATTTTATGTCTTTAGTAAAAATGATTTTGGAGTTTTAAATATTTTAGAGATTTTTACGAGATAATATTTTAGAAGAGTATGGTAGAGCTTATGGAGACGAGCGTAACACGTCGTAAAAGACATAAATCGGAGGTCGGGAACAAAAGTTATGACCTTGGGGAATATGTTCTATTGGCGGGACCCACTTTTAAAATACGAGTAACTTGATTCATAAGTGGTCTAGTCTCGTAGGGCTTGTCAATACGAGCTCATTGGTCCTAGAATGCGCGAAACCGAGTTCGGGATAGGAAGTTACGTTTTTTTGAAATTTTTAGAAATTAAAATAAATAAAAATACTTTTATAATCGGCGGCTCGGCGCGGCGTGGTGCACGGCGTATGCCGCGCGGCGTGCGCTGAACGCGCACATCACGTGCGACGAACGCGCGTTCGCGGTGACGAACGCGCGTTCGTTACGCGCGCCCACAGCACGCGGCGGCGCCAGTGGGCGCCGCCCATTTTTGTGGCGGCGCTAGTGGGCACCCACCGGTTCCGGCGGCGGCACCTGCCGGAAAACACCCCCTCCTCCCCTATTTAAGCTCTTCTCCGGCCAGTTTTTTACCCACATCCGATTTTTCAACCCCTTTCACTGTTTTCTTCATTCCCGACCCATTTTAAGTCCGATTTTCACGTTCCAAGACCCATTTCCTACTAATTCAAGGGTGCTCTACCCACCGGAAGTATTATTTTCTCAAGGCGACCCCTCTAAGACCTCGAAAAATGTGCCCCTTCCCTAATCTTCCCCTTTCTTCTTTTTGCTATTTCTAAGTCATTTCAAGCCCTATTCTGCCCGTTCAAAAGGCATTCTCTACTAAAGCAAACGTGCTGAACACTGTGGTGGGGTTATTTTCATCTTCTGGAGTCTTTATATTGATGAATTTTGTATTCAAGGCTAAGGTAGGGTGTTTTAAACTCTAAATAACTGCTTTGCTGATTTGAGTCCATCTTTCTTGAAGTATTTGATTCAAGTATAAGTATGATACTTGTTTTAACCGATGAATGGATTTTCTCTTGAATTATGTGACAATTTTGCTACGTATATCGATTGATTTTGTACGTACCACATAGTGTTGTGGTTTCGTACACTGTTTTGATGCCCGCCGAGAAAAATGATCGGCTAGTGGCGCGCACAGGGTGGAGCATCATGGGGAAACTCCTTCCCTTAGTGGCCTCCGTTGTCCCATGAGCGCGGAGGTAGGCCGTTGGGTATCGCGGCTTGTGGATTTGATTGATTTTGTGAATTTTATTGATTTGATTTTAAAAGATGTTTTTGCTTAGCATTTCTTTTAGATTTTTAAACAAACCTACTGAGTATAAATATACTCATGCACCCCCAGCCCTTGCAGATGTTGCGACGATGGAGGAAGGGAAAGAAGAAAAGTTTTTCAAGTAGTCGTGTGTTTTCTACATAATGTAATTATATATGTGACCGATGTGTAAAGACATGATGTGCCAGGATAATCATGTTTTTATAACTACTGGCTCCATGTACAGTAAATTTTGGGTATGTATATTAAACTTATGATATAAACTTTTTGTCAATATGTGTTTATTTTTCTTGGCTGTGCAATTACTCCAACATATTCTACATTGAGCATACGCTCGTTTCACGATTAACGCCCGTCAATCCGGTTCGTGTGTACTAATCACGCACGTCGGACAGGATCATTAATATTATATTATCCTAAAATAGGCGGGCATTACATTTGGTATCGGTGCTCAAAGTTTTGCTGTCTAGGAGCAGTAGCTTTAAATCGGCCACATAAATAATTAATATTTTAATACTATATTTAGTCAAAAATGTGTTTTTGTATTCAAAAGGTTGTTTTAAGTTGGTTTTGCTCTTATTTTAAATTATGATTATGAAGTTGGGTGTTTTTATTATTTATTTTTTTATATGTATACACATGTTAATACGTATATAGGCTTTAAAATGATTATAAATGATCTTCGTTTGTTTAAACCAACTTCTTGTGGAACCAAGGTTATTATAGTCTACTAGCAACTGGAAATGACTTCCGAGGTCCATTTGTCTGATGATTCCCCCCAAGTTGAAACTGCGACTCATGGTGCAGCAACATCAGATAATCATATGGAAAATTTCTTGGATATAATGATACAAAGGATGACCCAGCATATGCAAACTCAGGGAGTTCAGCCCAGTCCTAACCATGGGAGAAACACTATGGAATCAGCTAAAAATGGTCGGAATGAGAAGGATAATTTACTAGAACGGTTCAAGAAAATTGCTCCAACTCTCACTGGAGAGGATGGTCCGGAGGCAGCTGAGAAATGGATATTTGAGGTCGAAAGAATATTTAAGGCTATGAAGGTTCCAGAGGATAGAAAAGTGGATGTGGCCACTTTCTCTTTATCGGGTGAAGCAGCTTTCTGGTGGCCTACGGCATAAAGGAACTTCTTTCCTGACAAAGAAAATATTAGGTGGGAAGAGTTTAAAGGAGTACTATATGATAAGTATTTCCCTCCTCATATTCAGGATAAGAAAGAAAAAGAATTCTTGGACCTTCAGCAAGGGAATATGACAGTCACTCAGTATGAAAATAAGTTTGTACAGTTAGAGCGTTTTGCCCCTGACTTCTGTCTTACGGAATTAAAGAAAGCTCGAAAGTTTGTTAGGGGATTAAATAGTGGTCTCCGTGGCAGAATAGTAGGTTTTCAACCTACTACGTTTGCAAAGGCAGTAGAATTGGCTTCCTTACTGGAACAAGAATATTAAGAGTTTCTGGTAGAATGTAAAGATCGTGGGCAAAATAGAAACTTCAAGACTAATGAAAGAAAAAGGAAATTCATGTCTCCTACCCAGAATAGTAACGCTAAATTTCAAAAACCCTTTGGAACTCAAACTCAATTTCAGAAGGAGAAGAAATTGGAAAAATGTTCTAAATGCTACCGGATCCACCCACCTAGAGTTTGTTTCTATAATGAGGGACGTTGCTTTGCTTGTGGCGAACTGGGGCATCGGATAAATAATTGCCCAAAAATGAAGAGTCATGAAGCTGAAGGACGATGCTTCTCTTGTGGCGAATTGGGACATAAGATTAAAGACTGCCCGAAGAAGAAGAACCAAGAAGAGATCAAGACAGAGCAGAAGCCTAAGGCTCAAGGGCGAGTTTATGCCATCACAGCAGAAGAAGCCCAGACATCAAATGGAGTTATACAAGGTACACTTTTGATCTTAGACAAGATTGCTAAAGTTTTGATAGATCTAGGATCAACGCATTCTTTTATATCCTATGATTTTGCTTTAAGTACTAGGTGTCAAATTGTGGAACTAGGATATACATTAGAAGTATCAACTCCTATGGGAAAAACTCTTCTAGCACAAGAGTTTTTGCAGAATGTGTCTGTGTCCTTGGAAAACAAAAAATGGGGAGTCAATCTTATACTTTTAAGTATGACAGATTTTGATGTCATATTGGGAATGGATTGGCTATCTGAAAATGAGGCCTTAGTAGACTGTAAGAGAAAAAGAGTTTTGTTTCATAAGCAAGGGGAGAGAAGCTTTACCTTCTATGGAAAGCAAGAACATATTGGGGTATCTGTTATCTCTGCTATTAAGGCTCAACGATTAATATCTAAAGGATGTCAGGTGTATCTGGCTACTGTGATATCTAAAGAGCCCTTAGTCTCTAAGTTGGAAGATATTGATGTGGTAAGAGATTTTCCTGATGTATTCCCTGATGATCTCCCTAGAGTACCACCAAAAAGAGAGATAGACTTTGGCATCGACTTACTACCTGGCGCAGGCCCTATCTCTAAGGCACCTTACCGTATGGCTCCTACGGAATTAAGGGAATTAAAAAGTCAACTACAAGAGTTACTAAAGAAGGGATTTATTCGACCTAGTGTTTCACCTTGGGGAGCTCCAGTTCTGTTTGTGCGAAAGAAGGACGGCTCTTTGAGATTATATATAGACTACAGGATGCTTAACGCTGTAACCATAAAGAATAAATATCTGTTACCCAGGATTGATGATCTTTTTGATCAGCTTCAAGAAGCTAAAGTATTCTCAAAGATAGATTTGAGATCGGGGTATCATCAGTTGAGAATATGGGTTGAGGATATTTCAAAAACAACTTTCCGTACTCGTTATGGCCACTATGAATTCCTAGTGATGCCTTTTGGATTGACGAATGCTCCTGTAGCTTTCATGGACCTAATGAATCGAGTTTTTCGAACATATTTGGATAAATTTGTAATCGTCTTTGTTGATGACATTTTAGTCTATTCTACTAGTCCAGAGAGCACCGAGAGCACTTACGAATCGTTCTACAAACATTAAGAGATCATCAGCTTTATGCTAAGTTGAGTAAGTGCGAATTCTGGCTAGAACAAATTGCTTTTCTGGGTCACATTATTTCAAGGGATGGAGTGTCAGTAGACCCAACCAAGATTGAAGCAATAATGAAGTGGGAAAGACCTAAGACAGTCATAGAAATTAGAAGTTTTCTAGGTCTTGCTGGCTACTATCAAAGATTCATCGAAGGATTTTCAAGTATAGCTTTGCCCTTAACAAAGTTAACCAGAAAAGGGGTAAAGTTTATATGGAATGAAGAATGTGAGATTGGATTTGAAGAATTAAAAAGAAAACTCACTACTGCTCCAGTTTTAGCTTTACCGTCTGGTAACGGAGGACTTGTCATTTATAGCGATGCTTCTAGAATCGATCTTGGATGTGTGCTAATGCAAAATGGAAGGGTAATAGCGTACGCTTCAAGACAACTAAAGAAGCACAAAGAGAATTACCCCACTCATGATTTGGAAATGGCAGCAGTAGTGTTTGCACTAAAAATCTGGAGACATTATTTGTATGGAGAAAAGTTTGAAGTTTTTACAGATCATCAAAGCCTAAAGTACATATTCTCTCAAAGTGAGCTTAACATGAGACAAAGATGATGGATTGAATATATAAATGACTATGACCCGGGGAAAGCAAATGTGGTGGCTGATGCTTTAAGTCGCAAGGCCGAAGGAAAAATCGCTCAAATAATAGCACGAAAATGGAAGTTGTTGGAAGAGGTGATAGGATATCAACCTAGGTTGCGACCAGGAAACAAGAGTTCTTTTATGGCCAACCTAGAGGTAAAATCAAATTTAGTTGAACGTATTTTGGAAGCTCAAAAAGAGGATGAAGAAGTACAAGCTTCACTGGGACGGCCTGACAACAATCAAGGCTCTAATGGAGGAATAAGATTTCGAGAAAGGTTAGTGGTCCCAGCGGTGTTTGCATTAAGAAAAGATCTATTAAATGAAGCACATAGATCTCAGTACACCATTCACCCAGGAGGAACAAAAATGTATCAAGATCTAAAAAAGAACTTTTGGTGGAATGGGATGAAAAAAGACATAGGAGAATATGTCTCCAAGTGTTTAACATGTCAGCAAATCAAAGCTGAACATCAAAAGCCCTCAGGTACATTACAGCCAATTGAAATTCCTGAGTGGAAATGGGAGCACATTTCGATGGACTTTGTTTCAGGCTTGCCCAGAACATCGCAAGGTCATGAAACCATATGGGTTGTAGTAGATCGACTCACTAAAAGTGCACATTTCCTACCTATAAAGAAGACCCAAACCTTAAATGCTTTGGCAAGGATGTATGTAAAGGAAATCGTAACCCGACATGGAGTGCCGTTATCAATAATCTCCGATTGGGATAGTTGATTTACTTCTCGATTTTGGAAAGGACTTCAGGAAGAGTTAGGTACTAATCTAAGATTTAGTACAGCCTTCCACCCACAAACAGATAGTCAGTCTGAAAGGACCATTCAAACTTTGGAAGATATGTTACGAGCTTGTGCTCTGGATTGGAGGGGTAACTGGGATGAATATCTGCCACTGATTGAGTTCGCATATAATAATAGTTATCATTCCAGCATAGGTATGGCACCCTATGAAGCTCTCTATGGCCGACCTTGTAGATCTCCTACTAGCTGGAGTGAAGTAGGAGAAAGAAAATTGGTGAAGTCAGAATTTGTACAACAATGTGCCGATAAAGTAAAACTCATCAGAAATCAGTTATTGACAGCCCAAAGTCATCAGAAGAACTATGCCGATCAAAGAAGGAAGGATCTTGACTTTTGTGTGGGCGATCAAGTACTTTTAAAAGTGTCACCAACTCGAGGAGTGATGAGGTTTGGAGTCAAAGGCAAATTAAGTCCTCGCTTCATAGGACCATTTGAGATCTTGGACAAAGTAGGGCCAATGGCTTATAGACTGGCCTTGCCCCTTCACCTTGACAACGTTCATAATGTATTTCATGTATCCATGCTCCGAAAATATGTACAAGACCCTTCTCATATCCTCGACCAATCAGTTGTCACCTTGGAACCCGATCTATCTTTTGAAGAGAAGCCGATCAAAATTTTGGATCGTAAGGAACAAATTCTTCGAACAAAAAGGATCCCATTGGTTAAGGTATTGTGGCAACATCACTCATCTGAGGAAGCAACGTGGGAGCTAGAAAGTGAAATTCTGAATAAGTACCCAGAACTTTCCAAGGATTAAAAGGTTCAATTTCGAGGACGAAATTTTCTAAGGGGGGTAGATTGTAACGACTCTAAATTCTCTGTAAAATTTTATGTCTTTAGTAAAAATGATTTTGGAGTTTTAAATATTTTAGAGATTTTTACGAGATAATATTTTAGAAGAGTATGGTAGAGCTTGTGGAGACGAGCGTAACGAGTCATAAAACGCGTAAATCGGAGGTCGGGAACAAAAGTTATGACCTCGGGGAACATGTTCTATTGGCGGGACCCACTTTTAAAATATTGGTAACTTGATTCATAAGTAGTCTAGTCTCGTAGGGCTTGTCAATACGAGCTCATCGGTACCTAGAACGCGCGAAACCGAGTTCAGGATAGGAAGTTATATTTTTTTAAAATTTTTAGAAATTAAAATAAATAAAAATATTTTTATAATCGGTGGCTCGGCGCGGCGCGGTGCAGCGCAGCGCGCGGCCCGCGCTGAACGCGCACATCACGCGCGACAAACGCGCGACGGGCGCGCATTCGCGGTGACGAACACGCATTCGTCACGCGCGCCCACAGCGCACGGCGGCGCCAGTGGGCGCCGCCTGTTTTTGTGGCAGCGCCGGTGGGTGCCCACCGGTTCCGGAGGCGGCGCCCGCCGGAAAACACCCCCTCCTCCCCTATTTAAGCTCTTCTTCGGCCAATTTTTCACCCACATTCGATTTTTCAACCCCTTTCACTGTTTTCTTCATTCCCGACCCATTTTAAGTCCGATTTTCACGTTCCAAGACCCGTTTCCTACTAATTCAAGGGTGCTCTACCCACCGGAAGTATTATTTTCTCAAGGCGACCCCTCTTAGACCTCGAAAAATGTGCCCCTTCCCTAATCTTCCCCTTTCTTCTTTTTACTATTTCTGAGTCATTTCAAGCCCTATTCTGCCCGTTCAAAAGGCATTCTCTACTAAAGCAAACGTGCTGAACATTGTGGTGGGATTATTTTCATCTTCTGGAGTCATTATATTGATGAATTTTGTATTCAAGGCTAAGGTAGGGTGTTTTAAACTCTAAATAACTGCTTTGCTGATTTGAGTCCATCTTTCTTGAAGTATTTGATTTAAGTATAAGTATGATACTTGTTTTAACCGATGAATGGATTTTCTCTTGAATTATGTGACAATTTTGCTACGTATATCGATTGATTTTGTACGTACCACATAGTGTTGTGGTTTCGTACACTGTTTTGATGCCCGCCGAGAAAAATGATCGGCTAGTGGCGCGCACAGGGTGGAGCATCATGGGGAAACTCCTTCCCTTAGTGGCCTCCGTTGTCCTATGAGCGCGGAGGTAGGCCGTTGGGTATCGCAGCTTGTGGATTTGATTGATTTTGTGAATTTGTTTGATTTGATTTTAAAAGATGTTTTTGCTTAGCATTTCTTTTAGATTTTTAAACAAACCTACTGAGTATAAATATACTCATGCACCCCCAGCCCTTGCAGATGTTGCGACGATGGAGGAAGGGAAAGAAGAAAAGTTTTTCAAGTAGTCGTGTGTTTTCTACATAATGTAATTATATATGTGACCGACGTGTAAAGACATGATGTGCCAGGATAATCATGTTTTTATAACTACTGGCTCCATGTACAGTAAATTTTGGGTATGTATATTAAACTTATGATATAAACTTTTTGTCAATATGTGTTTATTTTTCTTGGCTGTGCAATTACTCCAACGTATTCTACATTGAGCATACGATCGTTTCACGATTAACGCCCGTCAATCCGGTTTGTGTATACTAATCACATACGTTGGACAGGATCATTGATATTATATTATCCTAAAATAGGCGGGCGTTATAGACTAGGTGTGCAGTTAAGGACTATAAACAATTTATGTTGCATAAATGTAGGAAGAACTATTCTATGCACTGAAATGGGTGCCTCGATTTTAATTTGCTGCCAATTACATTGTTGATGTAATTTTTTTATATGAAAGTTCTTACGTATAAAGGTTTTACTGAATTTGCACTGTGCTTGCCCAATCGGTATGAAACCTTCGAAGCCATGTACACTGTGAGAAGTCTAGTCAAAGGCAAATGGCTGGATATAGGCGCCACAATTGCGTGCTATAATTGTCATTGGCTCATTGCCTGATGGGCCATTTCAGCCCTTAGATTTTGGTGAACTATTTCAGCCCTGACCATCATAAATAAATGGGAAAGATACCCTGGGATTGTGACCATGTAAAAAGCCCACGTAGCTTATATAGGTGTGAAATTTCTTTTAGATTCTAAGGATTTTATCACATTATGTCCTGAATAAATAGAATTATAGTTAGATATAGAAATAGGATAAAAAATAAAAATTTTATTAGAAGGAAGATTGGAGCTCGATTCCATCAGAATTACCGAATCACCGAACAAAGTGATTTTACGGATTTCTACTCTGAACTTCCCATATCAGAATGTTGGATTCTGGTGTTTTTTAACTATTATTTAATATCAATCTAAGCTTAAAAATATATATCATATGTGTTGGTACTATTTGAAAATTTTAAAATAATATACCTATATTTGGTCTTAGTTAATAGAGATAGTCTATACGAGCGCAACATTACTACAAAATATATGCTTATCAAAGTTCGGGAAACAAAGTTATATTAGTTTAAATTTTTTAAAAATAAATTTAAAATTTTATCCAAATTTATTTTAAAAAATTACACTACCAACCCTAATTCTAATTCTATGTTAAATTAATTGAATAATTTTAAAAAAATTACTTTTATTTCTAAAAAATTCCACACGTAAAGATAGACCAAACACTTCAATGCCCTTGAAATCAATGGTTTTGCATGCCAACCGCTGAAATTAAATGGCTCTATTGCAGAGATGCGCTATTAATACGTTGACAATGTACCGAAGAAAAACGTGAGCCTTGTCTGAACTCATGAGTCTTATCTCAACGACACTTACTGTGGCAAGAGACTGCAAGTTGGCTGTCGGCTACTCCAGTCTCCAACATGCAACCAGATCTTACACTTCACACCGAGCCACTTACCGACCCTTCATTTCTGTCTAACTATATATGATCAGGCAAGACATAATTGGTGAATCTCACTCCAATACATGGGGCCCTTGTCGCCAAGGAAGAAATCTCTATCCTCACAGTTGCATCTACGAGGAAATTCTTCACTTGAGGAGAATTGTTGATTTAGAAAGTTACGGTGTATATTTTAGTGCATGTTAGCGTTATCTGATAGTAAACGAGCATGTGTAATACCTTACAATCAAAGGCTTCCTAAATGGAGGATATTATGGGAGGACCAAAAAATTTTCCCGTCTCAAAACATTGGAGACTGATTTCAGGTACCATTTATGATCCTTAATAATCAGATGTACACTTTCAACCACACGTTAATATGCAGCTGGTGCAAAATGATGATTCACTGGTTCTTAGGTTGTTTATGACATGCATTTTCCAATACGCATTAAGTGTTAGGTAAAAAAGATTACAGGAGGGTCTCCAACGAAAGCGACCTTTCCAGAGAGTGAAATCTGGGAACAAACAATACATTGAAACATGCTATAATGAAGGCAATCTGAATTACACATCAACTATAGAAATTAGAAGTATCAAATAGCATATTTTAAGGCAAGAGTAAAGACCATAGATCAGCCACAAAAATCAAGCGACATGTTTTTTTCTACTAAAACATGATAATATCCATCAAATTATGTAGCGAACATACTTGAAACATGTAAACATATACATGAAAATAACTACAAGTAAGTAGATAAGCAAGTGAAAGTCTCTTGCCTCTCAATTTTATTCCCAAAACTCTATTTTGAAGAAGAAAAGAGAAGAAAAATCCATCCTTGATTAAAATCCTAAATCAAACACAAAAACCCAAAGGCAAAAATTCAACATGTTTACTCCACAATCAAGAATAAGGAAAATCTGATTTCTCCTACCTTGATTATATAAAAAGGACTCTCAAGAACTCCTCTAATGGAATTCCAAGCTAAAGTAGAGCCACCCAAAGTGAGGATCTAATGATAGAGAGTTCAACTTCTAGGCATTCTAAGAATATTAATGGTGGAGCACCAAAAGAAATAAGGACAAATAAGATAGGAGAAAAAGAAAGGAGAGGGGGAGACGAGTTGCTAGTGTAAGAGAGGGGGAGAGGTTGAGCCACACAAGGAAAGGGGGAGGGGGCAAACCAAAATAGAGAGGGGGAGAAGTGGGGATGGGTAGCCTCCATATTGGAAGAGTCCTCCTTAGGGAAACTACCCTTCCTAGTTTGGACTCCTTTCAATCATAGTTAATTAGATCAATCAAATCATTTAATATCAAATCATACCAAACTTGGGGTTATCTTTATCTTGATCCCAAATCAAGCTTTGGTGGATGGACTAGTAGGCTTGGCCGATGTGCTCCTTGCCCGACCAGCTCCATGAACCCTTTCGCTCGCTTATCCAATTTCCATCAATTGAAGTCAAAAAAATTCCCAAAATATTTTTAAATTTCAAGGGAGTTACAGATTTGGTTGTTGTCATAGTTTGCCAAAACCCCACGTTGATTTAACTCAATGACCACATTGAGGATGTTGGGCCCAAGGTTGAAGCTGAAGGCTAAAATCCATTTAGTCAATGTTGTTATGCATAGCAAGGAAGAAATGAACTAGCAACTACGCCGAGGGGTTGAAATGGCGCCCTAAAAAACACATATAGCTTACTTTAGTCACCAATTTCAATTCAATAATCACTCTCAAGAACTCATATAATCTACCAAATTAATTAAATCTTACAAACCAATGATGTGCAATTGTAATTAACATTAATTCATGGAAATTGTAAAGAATTAAACAATCAAAGCATGCAGTCACACACAAGTTTCTTACTGGAAATCCCAAATAAAAGAAAAACTATGAGCCTTGTCAAGCCTCTTAAAGTTGCACTATAAAATAAAGAGTTCTTACAAAGTCACTTTTGCGGGTTACAAATACTATCTCGCAATTAACCTTGATGACCTTGACTGCACTTCATGCCACACTAGTCTCCATGAAATGTGTCCATCATGTTCCGTATTCATTTACCAATGCACAATCATCTCTTGAAGTCCACCAAAGACAATCAAGGAATCCTTATATACATGTAATCAGAAGAGAAAAATCAAAACTTTGATATAGGGTTGAATTGAGCATGTTACACCTAGGAAAATGCATTAAAATATAGACTAAAACTTTTTTATTGTATTACTTGTAAGTGCACAAGTGGATGTAGTCTTACCGGGTTGAATCCACATAGTTTGTCTTTTGTATGACTATGAAAATTGTTACAAAGTAAAAAGATTACAGAGAAGTTCAGAGGGAGAAGTAAAAAGTATGAAGACAATGAAAGTGTTAAGAAATCAATAAAATATAATATTGATGTATTGAGGATCATTATAACACCTAATGACATTCTTCATCTATCATGATATCTTAGTTAGAATTAAATATTGAGGATTCTAGCTAACTGGAAGAAATGAACAGTAGAAAAATAAAGATGGATAATGATTTTGGATGGGTGAAGGATCCAAATAATTAGTTCTTCAAGAGTTCTATTTATCAAAACTACAGAAGATTAAGAAGAAAAGTCTTCAAGCATCGTATATATAAAGATTACAATGTTACAAGAAGACGAAGAAGAATATTAAATAAACATCACTTCAAATTACTTATTCTTACTAGAAATCAATGATTAAATATTAATAAAAGTTCATTAGATTATTACAAATCACCTCTAGCCTTGGTTGAGAGGGTTCAACAAGCCATTACAATAAATCTAAAAAATAAAGAACTACAAAAGAAGAGATGCAATATAGGAAAAAAGAGCTTTGACGTGGAGGAGATGACCATTCTCTCACCTTCTCCTCTCTTTATATAGGAGTAGAGGGGGTGACTTTAAGAAGAATATCTAATTAAGTCCCTCGATTGATTCATGATTGGCTGTTTGATTGATTACTTCTTTGGTAAAAATTAAATTCTAAATAAATCAAATATTTCTTCAACAAACAAGTATTAATTACTCTATCTTTAGTGTTCCAATCAACATCACCATCTTTCTTTTTGTGTATTAATCACAACCATTAAAATGACCTTTCATGTGCTGGCACAGATTGATTGATTGTTTGTCCAATTTTATGTCTAGTTTGACCCATAAATAGTTGGATAGTTGAATTTTACCATGAAATTGTGATTGCAGTCATGGAAGTCTTCTTTCTAATTCCACGTATTTCATATCAATCCTAATTTTCTATAAAATATTATTACCATAATACAAATAGTGCATCAATCTACCCAATCAAGCTCCTTAAAAAATGGGTAAATTTAAAAACCAATGGGTCCACATAGTTTTGGTCAACTATTTCATGCATTATTAGTTCATTAAGAACTAAATCTTAACCCTTGAATAGTTGTATATATTTGGGCTTCACTTCCTCTGCAAGGTGGATCCTGTCAAGACCCATTTAATTCAATTTAATTTAAGTAAATCAAAACACTCTCACACATCCTTCAAATCAATAGAAAATGTACTTCATGAATATTATGGACACAATGGAATCAAAATGAGCAAAGTAATAGCCTTTCGTGGCATGGTTTTATCATCGAAAGAGAAGATATGAGTAGAAACTCTCTAGGTTGAAAGCTAGGGATTCAAAGACATTTGACGGGCCTTAGCAGTTAAGTTTCTCATGAAAGACAACTAAGGGGCTTTTTGGGTGTTAGATTTTTTAGAAATGAAAGTGAAATTTTTTGAAATTAATTCCAAAAATTCCCCGCCAAATGTGAATTATGGTTGGTAATAAAGTTTTTTAGATTAAATTTAGATGTCATGTCAACCACAATTTTAAAATTTTAAAAAAATACAACTCTCTCTCTCTCTCGAACTCGAATATGCATGTTCTTGGTACTACTACGCTCCTAACACTACAAAAAAATGATTATTAGCTGTGTTTTATAAACGTCGCTAAAAGTCCATTAAGCGCCACTATTACAATTAGCGGCGCTTTTTGTAGCGCCCCTGGAAAAAGTAACGCCAAACATTATTAGCGGCATTTTTTGCGGCGCTTTATTAAAGTGCCGCATCTATTTGATTTTTCAGTTCATTTAGCGGCCTTTTAAAAAGCGCCGCTAAATATTTTTTAGAAAATTAAAAAAATAAAGATAGATTAGCAGCGACGCTTCATTAAAGTGCCAATAGTTTTCATTATACCGAATTCTTTTAAAAACTTAAAATTAGTAGTGGCACTTCTAAGCACCGCTAAAAGTTTTTAAATTTAAAAAAAATTAGTTGTGGCGCTTCTTAGAAGTGCCGCTAATTATTTTCTTTTAAAAAAAATGTTACCGGTTGAAAATTTTAAAACCCTGATTTTATAGCATATATAATTTTATTAAAATTAAAAAATATTAAAAATATATTTTACCTCTTTGACTTCTTCCAACACAATACACAATTGAAAGTTGAATGTGGCTATAAAAGGGTTTGCCATTAGAAATTTAAATACATGCCATCTAAATGAACATGTAAAATGAAACAGCCAAAGTATGTCTCGATAACCAATTTGACCAACCAGACCAAATTGAGTGTCAAATCCAAGTTTTCATGTCTATAACATAAAAATCGGAATGGAGAATCAGTTGAAATCCTACAAGCAAATGCACAGGGAGAAACATACAAGCACATGCCACTTTTGCAATTGAATATACCTGCTTAATTGTATTTCTGAGATGCATTTCTGCTTGGCCAAGTTCATGACGACTTCCTGTTGATGAAGCAATTTCCATGTATACTCAACAAAGTTGCAAAGATGCTTGTGAAAATTTCTTATATTTATCACAATTATGCCATAAATCAGACCCCTACAACATAAGGGGTACATTGCGATCAAACAACATAGCATGAAGAAATAAGAATGAATACTCGACATGAAGTATGATGCACTACATACTGAGGAAGCAATTACTACCTGCTAATGCACTTACCGGACACAATACTAATGACATTAAAAAGCCAAGAAATAGTCTCAAATCCAACTATTGTTACCTGGTATGGCCTCTTGCTTCAAAAGGGCTTCAGCACACATCACATTATCACCTTTCATTTTATGCTACCTAGCGTATAAACCCCATATATCCTCTCCTTTACCACTTCGGACAATCTGTCATAAAGTAACAAATGGAAAAGGTATACAAAAGAGAAGTTGACGTCCATAAATCACTCTAAGCACATAAACAATCCTCAAATTAAAAAAAAAAGGCCACATGAAACTCAAAACTCATCCTTCATCATATCAGCAAGGAAAAATTGTAAAAGTACTTGTGTACCTGCTGCAGGACCTTCCCAAGTGAGTCCATTAACATCTCAACCTCTCTTCCGTTTGCCATTCCAAATTCAGAAAAGCCTGAGGCACCAATATTGGTAGCCAGAGAATCAGCTGGATTATTTTCTTTCACATAATCAGAACTTCAGTGACAGCAGACACAGGTAAACTCGTCCTCGAGGCTTTCAACTCCATCTCAACTATCAGCCTCTCCAATAATTTAGCATCTATTTCTTTATTGTCAGTAAACTTTAACACCATTCCAATAGCTTCAAGAGCCTGCTAAAATATGTAGAAGCAATACTTAAGAAATTCACTCGCTCTAAGCCTTCTGACAGTCCTGCTAAAAAAATATTTCTGCAACTAATACTATTCTTCTAGAACTAAGCATCCAAACTAAAAAATATTCATGCCTCTGAGTGTGCTAGTTAGTGAAAATTGGTAGCATTTGACTTCCAAAAAGCACCTATATAGTCTAATTGACATATCACAGGTTCCCAACTGTGCAAGCAAGAGCATATCCATGAGAAAGAGGAGAAAAGAACACCAAATGTCAAATCTAAATTCACTTTCGAAACAAGGATTACCATAATTACCTTAAAATTCTATGCAAGTTTCCTTAAAAGAAAATATGTAGAAGCAATACTTTAGAAATTCACTCGCTCTAAGCCTTCTGACAGTCCTGCTAAAAAAACATTTCTACGACTAATACTATTCTTCTAGAACTAAGCATCCAAACTGAAAAAATTAATGCCACTGAGCATGCTAGATAGTGAAAATTGGTAGCATTTTGCTACAATGACACTCAAAGGAATAGTTTACTTCCCGATCATAACAATATACACCTAAAGAAATTAGACTCCTCAATGCAAAACAAATTCTCTCAAGACAGCCTAGTCCTCCATCTAATTAACTAAAATCTATTAATTAAACATCTAAAAAAAATCCTTCCTGTTGAAGCAATCAAGTTACTAAATAGCTAATTCATTAAGCAAATAACACCAAAAGTAGAGATGGTTGACCATCCCATTAGAGAGGCTGGATCAGCAGCAAAAAAATCACAAGCCGCAGATCATCTCATAACATTGCATTTCCTAGAGAGGACTGAGGCTATAACGGTCGTTTGGAATAGTACAATTGGTAGACTGCCTAGTTCTGACTCTGAATGTCACACTGAGAAAAGGGGCAAAAAATTCTGAAGATCGCAATTATGTATTGTTGAGGAGAAGTTGTGTTAGCATTGGTCATGAAGAGATTCAATTGAGCTTTTTGTGCTCTATTTATAGTTCTACATACACACAATGCAAAACAAATTCTCTCAAATTAAGATCGATACACACATAACACAAAAAAGTGGGAAGAATATCTGACCATGAAGAAATCTAGATTCTGAAAAAATTTCGACGCTGAAAGGATCAACGACTTGGCTATTTTTCTGGCCAATGTTGCATATACAATGAATATTTAGATTTTACGACTTAGAAGAATGAAGACAAAAATTCAAAAAAAGTACCAAATTCTAGATAAAAATCAAAATTTTACCAATACAAAAAGCACAGTTGGCTTGCCCTATTTTCTGTAGTCTGCTCACCCTAATCGATGGAAGAAATCCTTCTCCTTCTATCGTTCGGTTCCTGTAACACCCCACTTTTCGATTACATCTAACCAAGGGGGTTAGAGGTAATTAATAATTTTTTTATAATAAATTATAGATGGTTTTAACCGTTGAAACCTCTGTATTTGAGTAGAGCTCGAAATAATGAGCTTAACGAATCTAAGAACAGGCGAAACGGAGGTCGGGACCAGAAGTTATGAACTTCGAGAACCATAGAAAATAGGCGGGACCCACTTGGAAAGAGCACATTTTATTGCATTAAGTGGGTTAGTATCGAAGGGCTCATCGATACGAGTCCAACGGTACCAAAGACGGGCGAATCCGATTCCGGGGTAGAAAGTTGCGCACGTTTGACATTTTAAATATAATAAGAAAAAAAGGGGGAGCCGGCGCGGTGCCACGCACGCCCGTGGTAACAATTCTGCATGTGCCGCAGTTTCGCTCGCAGGCACGAGCTGCATGCTTTACAGCGGGCGCCGTAGCCCAAAACCAGCGGCGGCGCCGCGGTTTCGGCGCGGCTCGGGGGTTATAAATACCCCCATTTCTCATGTTTTTGGGGCAAAATTTCCTTTCCTCCGTTTTTGAGTGTTACGAGGCCGATTAAGGCTGTTCAAGACCCATTTCCTACTAAATTGAGCATGCTCTATGTAATTGAGTGGTCATTTCTTTGAGTTGGCGATCGTACGAGGAGGAAACACCTCAAGACAAGGAGAGGTTCTGCCCGTTATCTTCGAGCACCGACCAACTTCGTTTCCTCTGTTTCTAGTCATCCTAACTTTGATTTAGTTGATTCAAGAGGTGTTCTTGACTAAATCGAGTATGTTCTACGTAATGAAGGGTTCCATTTTCTGAGTTGGTGATCATATGAAGAGGAAACACCCCAAGACAAGGAGAGGTTCTACCCGTACTGACCAACTTCGTTTTCTTTGTTTCTGGCCATCCTAACTCCGATTTAGTCAATTCAAGAGGCGTTCTTGACTAAATCGAGTGTGTTCTACGCGATGGAGGATTCCGTTTTCTGAGTTAGCAATTGTATGAGGAGGAGCATCATTAGCCTGATCCAAATTAATGATAAATATATGTTTTATTATGTTTTACACATGACGAACTATGAAGCTTTGTTGTGTGTATGTGTTCGTTACAACCTTAAGTCTACGTATGAGGAAGCTTTGAAGCTCCGTAGTGCATAGATGAATGTTGTACTTCTCGTACATAGACGGTGATTCCTGGCTCAAAGAAAAGAAAATTTTCTATTAGTGATTTTGTGGGCTCGGCTCAGGTCGGGTCGTTACAGTTCCTCTTCGTCATGCGGGTCGATGGAAGAAATCCCTCTCTTCTATCGTGCGGTTCCTCTTCGTCGTGCAGCTCCTCTTAGTTGTGTGATTCCTTGTCTAGTTAGGTTAAAGTAGTTAGGTTGTGATTCCATTGGGTGCACAATATATCATATCTTTCTAAGCTACCGAAGATGTGAACACAAAACGCGGGAGCGGGAGAGCTGGTCTTTTGGCGGGAGGCATGACTGGTTTATTTTTGGGTTTTTTTAAGAAAATGTTGCACGAGCAACAACATGTATTATAGCCCGCCCATACATAAATTTACCTTTTGATCAAATTCAATGGTTTGTGTTGCTGAGCTTAATTTATAATAAGTGAGTCGTGGGTCATCTCACACTGAAGTTATGTAAGCCCAGTCTTTATGTAGGGATGTCATTCGGGTTGGGCAAATGGTAAAATCTGACCCATCCCGACCTTAATGGGTTGGGTTTAGTTTTTGAAACTTGACCCGAATAGCTATTTGGGTCGGGTTAGGATTTTAAGTGATCCAACCTTACCCGACCCGAATATAATTATAAATATAAATTTTAACTTCTTTACTATTATTTTTATAAAAATTTAAAAATAAATAAATAATAGTTTTTTATTCTATTTGGGTTAAACAAGTTGGGTTTGGGTCGGGTTCGGGTTACAGTTTTCTTAACTAGTATTGGGTTCAGGTTTGGCAAAACCCGACTTGATGGCATCACGATCTTTATAGGTAATCAGATCGATATTTAACTATGGTAAGTTAAAGGTTTTTCATATGCAACTAATCAACTAAATATATTTAGGTAGTTTTGGGCCAATGCACAGTTACTTGAGCCCAAGCTATGTAGCTCGTCAAATTTAGATCAGCGACACAGTTACTTTAAGACTTGAGAAACAATAAATCCATGCAATAGCTCACATAGCCTACGACACTCACCTAAAATTTTCTTTCAAAATTTTATATTTTTAGTTTAAAATTTTATCTTATAAACTTTTCATGGATAATAAAATTTGTATTTATTTTGGCAATTAGTTAATTACTTTTTTAAAAGATTTAAAAAAAATAAAACCTAATCCAAATTTGTAACGCGGTTCATCACCTATCAAATTAATCTCACGATATAAGTGAACTGCATGTATGAACTCATGCTTTCTTTATGAGTCATTTAATCGATCTACGTCTGACAACATAAGGGATCATATATATCTACATGCATGCATAAACAACACATTGTTATATTTTACATTTAACAATTAATTAACTATTTTAAGCAAACCTCCCAATTGTCATCCATGTCCAAGAAATCTTTTTTTGTTATTTTAAATTAAAAAAATATAATTTGATCGTACAAGGAAATGAAAATGTAGTTGGGTCTTGTTTTATCTAAAAGTAACCCGATACCTATTAAAAAATGCTAAACAAGCTCGACATGAACTGCTTATACCAAACCCTCACCTGATCCAATTATAGTTGACTCATTTATAATAATTTTATTTTTTTATTTAAAAATCACTAATGACATATAAAAAATGTATAAAAATTTAAAATAATTATTTATTAATTTGTATATCTTACCCATCAAAGAATATTAAGATTTATTATATATCATAATACAAAAAAATAAAAGAAAATATTTATAATAACTTTATTTGGGTCGGGTTGGGATGCGTCACCTAAAACCCAAACTGAATAGCTATTCGGGTTTTACCGTATACCACACTCAAGAGATAACTCTTCGAGGAAGGTTTACGGTTGTTATAGTTATATGTGATTGAGTAAAAAAGTCATTTTTATCTAAATTGTAATTTTTATAATTACTTTCTATTTTGATAATTACTAGCTCTCAGAATTTTTATAAGTTAATAGATAAAATTGTATAATTATTTAAACTTTTTTGTATTTATTTTTCATAATAAGGTTATTTTTTAAGTTTTTTAAATATTTGAATTGTGTCATGTTTAGGTATGCATGGATTAGGTCAACACATTATTATTTCTAAAACAGAAACATATTCGAACTTCAAATAACCTAACCTGAGCTCGACTACCTGATTGTCACGACCCGGATTTTTAAAAGTATTTTTAAATAACACGAACGGTAAATAGCAAAAAAAATTTTCTTTAAATACAAAACAAACCCTTCGATTAAATATCCAAGTCATGATAACTGGGGTTCACAAATACAAATATCAAATTATATAATATTATTTAACGTCTAAAAATTCATAAAGACCAGCTCATCCATCTAAGTACAAGTCTGTCACTCGTCTGAAAATAAATAACAAGTTGACTCTCATGCTTAAGGTACACTTACGTACCAGACTTACAAAAATGTGGAAACCTCTTATGTTCGCCTGCCTTGGTCTCACTTGTTGTCGCCTGGAGAATCTACAACAAAGCAAACCAAACAACAACCACAACCACAACGGAGCATCTCCGCCTTCAGGAGAAGAGCTTCCAAAGGGGCAAAAGATTATATTAATATTTTTCAGATCGAGCGAGCATCACCCAATGTTAGTTGCCTACGTACCCATCAGACAAGATCTCCAATGATTCCAACAAGATCGGATCCAGACGTAGTTCTGCCTATAAACTACACTATCCTAAGAAACATAGCATCACACATGCAATGTTTAGATATTTTCAACCTACATTTTAGTAAGTCCTTTAGCCGTTCCACTTGTCGAATTAACAAGCAATATCAAACAATGTTATTAATTATCTCACATCCCTTGTTTGATAATTAATACTATCAAATCTGTAACTCAGAGATGACTCGCCCCTCGAGAAATCCCCAAACAAAGTACTCCAACCTTGGAGTGGACTGCTTAACAGCAGCTTGACCCAAATCCCCAGAGCTGTCAATAGCCTGCCACGAATCTAGAGAAGAGAATCCCAATTGTGCTCATGGACACAAATTGACAAGAAGCACAAGCCTTCCATGATGCTCATACAACTCCGCTTTTCGTACGTACTAACTAGTCCTGGGAAGACCTGCAGGAGACCCGCAGTAAAGACCCTCTGGTCAATACCCAAACCGTCGTGGCGATAAAGAAGCATATTGCAATCTCCAGCATCCCAACTCTGGGAGAAAATGTCTCATAAGACATTACTAATATATTCATAGAAGCCTCAGGTCCTTATGACCATTGACTCCCCCAAACATTTGAACTTAGACTAGATTATTTCCATTCAGTCAAGTATCCACTCAACTATTTGGGTCCTCTTCACCTTGTGAATCGGCACAATAAATAGCTCATCCATTGAGCTATGACTCAGAGAACATCCCAAAATCACCCTCGGTTCATTAACCAAGGTAAAATTCTATGTCAGGGCCCCATTCACTCTATGAACTGGTCGCAACCCTAAAGAGGGTATTTTAGTCATTATCTTGATTAGGTGTTTTCCCCTCAATCCAACTACAACCAAATCTCTTGATTAGTCTTTATTAACCTTAAGTTACTGATATAACTTAACATATCAATAACAAAAGCATGCAACAGATTAAGCAATATAAATAACATGCAGACATACAAATGTATAAATCACAAACGAAGGCCCATTACACTCATTTGCAGGGCTAGGGCTCAATGTATTCAAGCCCGAGAGTGTAAACAACTCTCACGCATCATGTGAATTACTTATATAACACTCTAGTTGATCGATGTACTCAATTACAAACACGTGTAATACGCTGCCAAACCCTAAGAATTAGGGTTCTACCCCTTAATTCCCATGACACTATGACCTAACAAGGTCTTCATGTCACTTACTGTTCACACCCCTTCCTTTTGAAGCCATTCCACGTTACTATAGCGTACCCTAACGCTTAGTGCTAAGGTTATTAGTTTCGATAGAAACAAAACATACTGCCCTTAAGGGCATTAGGGTAATTCTACCACCTAGGGTATGGTACTCTCTTAGGTCATTTAGTCATCTCACTACCCTTTTATTTATTTTAAGTCATGATCCTCTCTCGAGGTTCCACTCTCAAGCTGACCTGCGCTTCTATTCACACAAATGTGGGCAGGTCCACTCAAAGGGTATTTTTGTCATTTGGTTTAAAGACTTATTGACATCCAATGAGTCCAAAATTAAAATCAAGGGTGCTACTTGACTTCATGGACTCTGTGTAATTTTCCTGGCATATTATAGGGTCGTGAACCCCTTGAATCAACCCACATTTTGACTAAAGGTTTACTATAAACCCTAAGGACAAAAGGGTCAATTAACCACTCATTGGGATTTTTGCTCACTAAGTGTTTTCGTCTATAATTAGGTTACACATTAAAATCTCACTGAGAATTTTCCCAATTTTTAGATCAACTCATAGACCCCTGAACCAGAGTCTCTAAATTGGGTAAGTGATTTTCACACGATAACTTAACTACAAGGGGTAAAAAGGTCATTTTATAGTCCTTGGGATTTTTTCCAAGTCTGAAACTTGGTCACCACACTCATAATTCTCTAAATATCTATTGATAATTTTTCTACTTTCATCCGACAAGAGAAGGCCCTGAACCGGACTCGATTTAGTACCTTTTTTTAAAGAAAAAAACCGACCCGGACCGGGTCTGCAGTTCCAGCCCGGAACGGGCCAGACCCGCCTGCAGGTCATCTTCCCCATTGAGACACCCGCAAGGCTACAGGCGGTGGCCTGTCCCTCTAGCCACCAGCCTAGCAGTCCCATCAACGGTGGAAGACTTCTGCCGGAGCAAGGCGGCTGGATCTGGAATTGACAGCCGAAACGACGCAGATCTAAATCTCTTTACTGAGACAACCTGAATTCCAACTGCCGGCAAGCACCATGGCCGCCATGATCAGAAGCAAGACTGGCCCTGGTCAGATTGCCTCCAAGTGGCGGATCTGATGGGCCTAGCCTTGTTGTTGTCCGGTGGCCGCTGACAACTCCGAAACCACCTAGTTTCACCCACGTCTACCTGCGAACTGAACTGCCTACGGTGTCACAGCAGCCACAGCCGGAATCAGGGCAGGGTTTACCCAATTCGACGTGAAGTGGCGAATCTGAGGGACTTAGTCCCCGCCGCCGGTGGGCGGTGCTGTGCTTCCAGCCGGAGTCCATCAATCGACAACTCCTTAACCAATTAGGGCTTAATACACAATTTAGAAATCGAAACAATTACATGCCTAACTTCTTAATCACACAAGATAATCAAGTTTATACGATGATCCTACCTTGATTGCCAATTTGTTGTCGATCCACCGCCTCCAATGCTTCGCCAGAGTCTCGCCGAAAAATTCTTTCATCTCCTTCCCCGTCCAAAGTTCTCTCCCAAACAGCCCTAATTAATTCTTTTTATAGGCATGAGAATAGGGCTCCTAATCCCATGAGAAATTGGGCCAAAATCTATTCAATTCAGCAACCAAATTGGGCCCCAAAAACCCAAATTCGGAATACTAATTGATCAGGCCCGTATAGTGACTTAAATGGACAATTCGCACATTTAATTCGGGTAAACGGGTCCTGCATAATATATTCAACTTCAGACGGTCGTTTCTCCCTCATCCGAACTCCGATTTGCATGTTCTTAGTGGCGTTTTGAAGCTCTTTTTTAATTTAGTATCATTGGCATTCAAATTTTATTGCACCATTAATAAACATAAGCAGCACATGTCATAGATGAACCAAACCCGTCCCAACCCTAATAATTGGCATGGGTTTAATGCTCTAAATTCAACCTAAATAATTATTCGAATCAGGTTTAGGATTTATGTGTGATCCAACTCAACCCAATTAAACTTATCAAATATAGTTTTATATTTTTAGTTTTAAATTAACCCAATAAATTTTTATTATGTAAGTTATTTAAACTTTTTATTTATTTATTTATTTTCATAATAAGGTTATTGTTTAAGTTTTCCAAATATTTGAATTGGGTCATGTATAAGTGTGCATGGATTATGTCGATAACCCAACTCAAGCTTGACAACTTGACTTTCTCACTAACGTCGAGTGTTAATAACAATGCATTTGATTTAGTGTCATATGCATTTCAATTTTATTGCACCATTTAGGGAAACAAACATCACGTCATAGATGAACTAGGCCCGACCCAAGCCTCTGGGTTAGTTTAGTTTTCTAAATTCAACCTGATTCAAATTGTTCATGATTTATGTGTGATCCCACTCAATACAATTAAAGCTATGTTTTATATTTTCATTTTGAAATTAACCCATTCAAATTTTATTATGAAAGTAATTTTTTTTCAAAGATAAAAAATATGTTTTAAAAAATTTAAAATTAGTAATTTAGGTCGGTTTCACGTTATGACTACTTAGGTCAGGATCAAGCTTAATTAATTGGCCTATTCATTAGGTAGATTTAAGAGTTACTATTTCTTAAATGGTATCGGGTTTACTAAAATCTGATGACATCCATGATGAGGTAATTTTATTTAAATATATAAAATACCACATAATTATACTCATTCTTTTAATTAACTTAACCTAAAATGATATATATATACATATATAAAGGTAAGCATTAAGTGTAACTCTCATATTTGTCTCAATTAATATTGTTAATATCATAAAATTAATGTGCATACAACACGTGTAAATTTTATATTTTTTGTGACTCAAACTAAGATATTATTAATGCATAAATTTTATACAAAAATAAAAAATACTTATTCATTGTTATACATTCACATGTTTTTTTGTTATTTTTTCTTAATTTAAGTTTAGATTTATTTTATATATTAAATATATTACTGGCATTTTTCCAACAAACGCCTCTAAAATATTTATTATTGTTTGAAAATTAGTGTTACTTTAAATTTATTAGTGACGCTTTGCAATAAAGCGCCGGTGATTGTATAATATTAGCGGCACTTAAAAAAATAGGGCCTACATTATTTAGCGGCACTTTTTGATAAAATGCCACGGATGAAAGAATAGCAGTGGTGCTTTACATAAAAGTGCCGTTGTGATTATTTTAGTTGCGGCGCTTTACATACAAGCATCGCTGATAATATGTTACTAGTGGCGCTTTTATAAAGCGCCACTGATAGATTGATTATTAGTGGCGCTTTCATAATATCGCTGCTGATACTTAATCATTACTGGCGCTCCTACGTAGCCACTATTTATGTGTTATTGTTGCTCCACTTTCTCATAGTGTAAATTTGAGCTCTATAAAACAAGATCCACATGGGTAGGTAATTTTAAACTTTTAAAGTAGGCACTAGTAATATGGTACATTTTTTGAGGCTCAAATCGATATGAGAAGTAAATGTTGAAAAATAACGGAATCTATAATTTTGAAACGGGGGTTGGGAGCCAAAATCGACGAAATCACCTCATGAGGTGATTTGGTGATTCTAGCTGATTTCAGCTCGAAATGGTTTGGAATCAACTTCTGGGTGGAATTTTTAATTCCACGCACCTTCTACACACAAACATGATTCCAATAATTCGAGCCAAAATTGAGGCTGAATCAATAGAATCTTATAGAAATTCCATACACAAACAACCCCTAAATATATGAAAGAAGTATCAAAGAGCAAGTTTAGGCCAATTAGGAATTGAATTACACTAATTTGGGAAAGTACCTAATAAATAGATTGATCATGCGATCGATTGACTCAAGCCGATTGATGGCATAAATTAAAGATTGATCAAGCAATTGACTGCCTTGATAAATTTTAACTTGTCTTTCAAAATAATTTTTTGACACTTTTTGTCATCTTGGGAAGATTTGCAGGATATTAGAAGAAGAAAAATGAAATGACTTTCCAATATTAGGTGTACCATGGATCATGTGTTCTTTAGTGACTTGAGCTTGAATGCTTTGAATCTTCAAACATCTTTAGTCTTTGAGCTTCATATGTTCACTTTGTCCTCTTTAATAGACCTAATAAATCTAAATTATAAGTGAATTCATCCAACACATGAAAGAATGTGTTTTTATCATTCAATTTGTCAATACATGCATCATTCTCTCCTACAGAATCCAATGCCACTCAGGCGCGACTTGCTGCAGGTGCTCTAAGGCTATAAGCATTCAAGAGATTGTGAGATTACATGGTGCATTACCACTAACGGTAGTGTCTGATAGATATCCTAGATTCACATCTAGGTATTGTCATAGTATGCAGAAGGTTTTAGGTACAAATTTGTAGTTCATCACTTCCTTTCATCCAGAAATCAATGGCTAATATAAATTCATCATTCAAATACTATAGGATATATTACAAGCATATGTAGTTGAATGAAAGGGGAATTAGGAGAAATTTTTACCACATAAAATTATCTTACAATAATAGCTATCACTCTAATATTAGAATGACACCTTTTGAGGTACTTTATGAACAATGATATAGATCACCCACAAGTTGGAATGAGGTGGGAAAAAGACAGTAAAATTTGTAAAATTTTATTATCATTTTTATTAGTGTAAAGTTTACTATTTTATGTTTGTTTTGATTTTTGTGTGATAGTTTGGTTTAATTATGAATTTTCTTAGTTTATTTTTATTTTTTGTTGGAAAACATTAGTACCTAGCATCATCTACCAAGTTACCACATTGATTGTTGTGATTTACCATAAATTCCTTTTTATTAAGGAAGTGAGCCCCCTAGGACCCATGCTTATCTTAGGCGATGTGCCAACATCTTGGGCCACCAACCCTCACATAATATTTTAAGTAGGCTTGGGATTTGTCAAATTTGTTTTTGAGTCCATATCATTTAATTGGGTTCACTTATTCCATTATTGGGCCCATCCTAGACCCATTTATTTGAACTAGTTATAAATAGAAACCTTGACCATTTCCCACATTTAGCGTGGGCTGAGAATTGGGAGGCTTTGGGAGAGCTTTACCCCCTCTCAAGAAGGAAGAGCTTAATCTAAGGTAAATCCATCTAATTTCTTCCATGTTTCTTTTGATTTCACCCTAAATCTCATGTTCTTCTCCTCTTCAATGAGAATCTAGGTTTTATTCTTCTCAAGTTTATTCTCTTACCCATGATTTAAAACCCTAGATTCAGATTTTTTGCTTCTACTCTTGTTATTTGTTTTGAGTACATGAAGATGCTAGATTTATCATCTATATATTAGTGATTTTGAGTCTCTATTTGGTGAAAATGATGAATTTTTGCTTAAGGCTGATGTAACCTAATTTGTTAGAATTGGTTTCCTTGAGCTTAAGAAGAGAATCAATGTTCTACAATATGATTTAAGGTAAGGGGTTTTTGTTTGATGATATTTTATTTGCATTAATACCATGTTTGTAGGTGAAATAATGTTCTTGAAGTTTATGGATGGGTAAATTTGAGTGTTCTTAAATTGATTATTTAATATTATTTTTACATGAATATGCATAAGAACTATTTGATCTATTATGTCTTAGGGTTAGATAATGATTATATGAATTTTCATGAAGTTTTATAAATTTCTAGAATAAATTCGATTCAGTTTTGAGCATGAAAATGAATTGTATTTTTGTTGTTTTTGGACTGACCGTTCAGTCGACCTATCACATTGATCGATCAACTATACGGAAAAGTGACTTATGCTTAATTTTAAGTAGAATTTTGATGATTTCTTCATGATTAATTTATGTTACCAATAGAGTATGATCATACTGAAGTATGAATACTTGTACACATGCTACATTAATTATGTGTGAACCATGTTCAATATATTTTAACATACTTATGAACATGACCATGTATACTTATACATACTTATACTTACATGATCTCAATACCACATATGAAGATGTACCGTCCCACGTTTTTCTGCAATTTGATGCTAGTTTTAAGTTTGTATTTTTTACGGGAAAATTTGACGCTGCGGTGTACTTGTTTTGTATTTGACATCGCTATTTGTAACCATAGAGTAGGGAGTGGTGCTTAGTCACAAGCCATGGGCCTCGATGTACTATAGAAACTTTCAGTGCAAAAACGGGAGAGAAAAGAAAGAGAAACGAAAGATAAGAAAAGAAAAGAGAAAAAGAAAAAGAAAAAAAATAGAACATAGAAAATGGGATTGAGCGTGCCTCAGTGTGCCCGACCTGTGAGTGGAACGAGGGGGGAAGCCCCCTTCCTCTATGAGGCAGGATGTGGTGCCACTGCCGGTCACCAGCTTTAGCTCGGCCGGCCTTGGCCTAGCAATGACACCACTTCCACATGTCATGCCCCGGCACCGCCTGACCTGAGCCGAACCCGATCTAAGGGCCGATCAAGTGCACGGGGGCGACAGAATTGAAAGCGATTAATAGATAGCAGAATACTTAGCCCCTCCTATGGGCAGTCTAACTAGCAGAGTCACACACCACATAACCTTTGAGCAAAAGTAATAAGGATAAAAATAAATGACATCATCATCCTCATCACACAAAAAAACTCACACAAATATCATTGAAGCCCATATATGGCTTAAAGTCTAAAAAGGTCAGAGGCATCTAGCCACAATAAGTAAGCGCTAATAACGAACATGATCCACCATAGAGTTCTCAAGGTCTAAAAAGATGAAAATAATGAAATAAAATGCCATCAGGACATGATGGAAACTAATCCCATGAGTAGTCATATAGTTCCTCGTATAATGTATCCGACGCGTCTGAGCGTCATACCGCGCAACACAAAACAAAACAAGGAAAGTGGGATGAGTACAAAACTTAGTAATGGTTTGAATACGACAACAATAATTAGAAAAACATAACGACATGGCAATATAGCAATTCAGATCCATAATTGACATGAAATACTATTTTCTGATCATTCCCTTGTTAAACCCCTATTTATCCATAAACATAAGAACTAATATTCATATGATATACCTATCAAAGTCAAATCATAAATATTCAAGTTATAACCTAACATCCATCCTGCATAGGTAATAGTTCACATCTAATCAAATCAAACATGATCACACTATAAACCGCATGAGAAATGTCTTTCACACACTTTCTGATCATGCAACCAAATCATATAAACCTGCATAAAAGTGTCTCATTCACATGATTTCATATCGTGTATTCATATCATATTAACCTGCATAATAGTGTCTCAATTACACAATTTAGATCATGCATTTATATCACATAAACCTGCATAATAGTGTCTCCATCACACAATTTAGGTCATCCATTCTTATCACATCCTCATTCACCCTGCATGACAAACATATCAAACACATGATATACAATCATGCATAATAAGCTCCTAATCACATGTGTCAAATTGTCCCTACACAAACCGTGCAAAACTGGGCATGATATTCATAATACATATACATCATCAGAAATGGTGAATGCCTCCATCAAGGAGTAAATACAAGCATTACTATATAGGCGGGACACAGTCAGGGCCACAAAGGCGAGGCATGTCTAATTTCCACACATGAAATATAACATAGTCGGGGTGGTCATCCCCTAAATATGCTCACCCAGGACAATTCTAGCCAAGGATGTCAGATTCTCACATAGAGAACCTAGAGCAGGTGTGTTCGCCCTTGGACATCTCAAGCGGTGAGGGAGAGCCCGAATTCCCACACAGGGAACCCTAGAACACGTGGTAGCCGGTGGACGAAGCGTACCACTCTGGATTCTCAGAGTCTGGATGGCAATCTCAATAAACTCATCAGCAAGACAAGTACACAACTTGTCCCTACATAACTCAATTTAACTCGACTCAACCCGGGGAGTATATATGTTCCACACAGGAACTCAAATCGAAATCATGTCCTTTCGGACTAACCAAGTTCTGATTAAATTACTGATCAATTAATCCGGCATGCAATCTCACATCATTGCATACAATCAATCAATTCAGGCTAAACATCGGTAAAATCTCATTTATGAAGTCCGTTTTATGATGCATGATATCATGATACATCCGTGAGCAAGATCTACGTGAATTCCAACACATAGAATGTACTCCCATCAGTCCCCACATGCATCATAATCAAATCACAATTAACTACAATTTCATAGTAGATTCCCCACATGTGTATTCATGCACACACATGACCAATGCTTTGACATAAGCTCATAAGGTAATACACACATGCTTTAAGACATTCAAATCACGATTATCAACTGAAATCAAGGTGAAATCTACCATAAAACTTAAATCCATTCATGTGAAATCAAATGCTCAACTCCTACAAGCATGATTATTCTACACATGAAGCCATAACATGATAACATCATTACCCACAATCCATTCTCATTATAAGATGACGCAACTTATCGTTTACCATGAAATGTCCATGTTGGAAACTTGCTCTAATTATAAGAATTTCATCATTCATAGATTCAAGGTAATGCAATATTAACATGTATAATTATCAACATATAATGCCACATAATAAATATTTAAGCATACTTCATAAGTCTCCATCATAAATTCCACACCATTTCAGTAGCTTAATTCCAACATAAAACACTTCCCATAACCATTAGAATCTACAAATAGAGTAAAAACACTGAAATGAACATAAAAATAAAAAATATCAAAACTATTGTGTAGCCGATATTTCTGCCAGCTAACCCGATCGATTCCAAGCAAATAGTTCGAGCCTTCTTCCTTTCAAAATTCAAAACCAAAACACCATTGAAGAACCTTAAAACCTTCATCCTAAGCCTCATACACCATCAAAACTTAATCAAACATTCCATAAAGATAATTTAACACATACCAAGGTAAAACCCTAAGAAATCAAGACAAGAAATTAACATTTCATAAATCAACTATTAAAGCCCTAATCAAGCAAACACATTCAAGTGAAACCATAAAAATCGAGATTTTTACCACAACAAGGCTGAGATTTGAAAACCATTACCTCTCCACTTGATTTGAGTCGGACTAATCCTTCAATCACTCTAAAACCATCCAAAAGCATGATTTTTATGTTAATACACATCTAAACTCGATTTAACCTTGAAAATCACAAAGCAAACCCTAGATCTAGAGCTTTGGAAGCATAAAAATGAAAATTTGAAGGTTAGGGTTTAGAAAAAGAGGAGTAGAATAGTGATTAAATGGTTTAAAATTAGATTAAATCAACGGAGGAAGATAGATTAAGAGAGGATTAGGAAAAACCCTAATGATTAAGCATGGGTTAGGGAAGAATATATCTCTTATCACTTCCTCTTTGGGCGTAATTATGGATTAAGCTCCAAACACCCTTGTACAGATTATTCCCAATTTGAAAATTGCTTAGCTCATTTCCTTTTATAGAAAAGAATTGGGTAAGGGTATAAATAAGATTTTTAACTAAAAATAGGTATTTTAGTGATTTAAGCTCTAATTAAGACTAGAAAAATTCTGAAAATTTTTGTAATGACTTCTTTTCATATCTAGGACATTTTGGACAAAAAACCCTAAATTCACAGGTGGGTCCCACCAAGCCCTAATTTTTAGAAATTTTAAAAAAAATCCAAAAAATTTTCAAAATTCAGAATTGACCCAAAATCATTTAAAACTCATAAATATGAAATTGATTTTGATTAAAACATTTAGAAACCCCATTTATTTTTTAAAACTACTGAATTAAATCAGAAAAGACTTAAATCAAACGATAACTATAAAATAATAAATAAAATTAAATATAGACCAGTTTAAGATGAGATCCTTACACCACCCCTGCCTGGCTGTAGCTACCATCCACCCCTCTCTCTCCTATTTTATTTTTTCATCCAAGCCAAAACCACCTCCGTTCCTTCGCCCGATTGACCTTCATTGCCTGCTAGATGACCTCTAGGTCGTCGTTGTGGCTCTACCTTGGACAGGATGACTGTGTGGTACCACCATCCTGGCCTCCCCACCCCTCCTTCGGTGGCGGAAGGTAAAATCGGCCCCGCCCTTTTATTTTTTATTTTTTTATTTTTGTGAGTTGCCACCGGAGGCGGTGCCGCCAACCACGACCGGCCCTCCTAGGGCTCGGGATGGCAAGGCCATAGCCTTGGCCCTTATAGACGCCTTCCCTAACCCCTAAGCTCCTTCTGCCTTATCCAGATTGCAGACAAATCTTTGTTCACCGGACATTGGAAAAATGTCCATTCGGCTCGCCATGATTCAGAACTACTGAATCATAGTTGTCTTCCTAGTCCAAACCCCGGGCAACTATTCATGGCCCAACGACAAGGTGTTTGTATCCCTAACCTGGCACGCCGTCGCCGTCGCCCTCGACCAAATCAACTCCCCTTCTTTATTCCTTTTGACTTGCAAAACTGCTGCCACTCTCTCTCACTCTTCTCTCTATGATCTCTGTCTCCCCTCTTTCGTCTCTCTCTCTCACTCCTCTCTTTGATCTGTCTCTCTCTCCCTCTCTAAAACATAATATATTACGCAAAAAAATGTATTTGCGATGAAAATCTAATTGTGTCACAAATAAGCTCAGTATTTACAGTGCACATTTTTTATCTCAAATACGCAAAATAGATTTGCATCACAAATAATCAATGCATTTGCGATGCAAATATAGTTGCATCACAAATACTTGTTTTTTCTATTTGATTATTTGTTTTTAGAGAGAAGAGAGATAGGGAGGGGAGAGACAGAGAAGAGAGAGAGGAGAGAGATATCCCTCTCTCCCTCTCTCTCTCCCCCACTCTCTCTCTCAAAATAATACATTGAGTAGAAAAACTAGTATTTGCAATTCAGATGTTTTTGCATCACAAATACATTACCCATTTGCAACACAAAGCTAATTTGTGTTGCAAATACACAACTTATTTGTGACACAATTAGATGTGTGTCACAAATAATATTTTTTTTCTATTTAATACATTATTCTTTAGAGAGAGCGGAGGAGAGAGAAGAGAAGAGAAATTGGTTGGGGAGAGAGAGAGAGAGAGAGAAAGGGGAGATGAGGGACAGATCAGAGAGAAAGAAAGAGAGAGATCGGATCTCTCTCTCTCCACTGTCTCCTCTATCTCTCCCCCACCTCTCTCCCTCCCCCTCTATCTCCCTTCTCTGTTCTTTCTTTCTCTATTTTAATTAAATTATATATATATATATATATATAAACTATGTTGTATTTGTGACACATACACGTATGTATTGTAAATACATGATACTATTTGTGATGCTTTAAAAAAAGTGTTGCAAATAAAATAATTTTTTTTAAAAAAAATTATGTAGTATTTGCAATACTTACAAATAAGCATCACAAATACAATTAACTATTCACGATGTTTCTCCCTAAAAATTACAAATCACTTTTTTTTGTGACTCTTTTTTAAGTGTCAAAAATAGTAAATTTTAGCAATATTTTTTATTTAGCTTCGCTAAAAAAAATTTTTGTTATAGTGAGGTAATATGAGGATTAGGGAATAATGATGACAAGGACGAGGGATGAAAGGAGCATAGGGGAAAGGTGGGGCAAAGATGAGGGAAGCAGTGTTTGAGATGAGAGATGTGGTGGCAACTATCGCATAGATGTGGGAGGAAAGAGGACGAATAAGAACATGACAAAAGAAGTGGGAGTGCAGTTATAGTAACAAAGTTGGCATTTATGTTTGTTTCGGTGAGGGTCATTTTGGGTTCACTTCGTTTTGTTTTGATTCAAAAAACCTTTAAAAAATATTAGAAAAAGATAAAGAGAAAAAATAAAAAAGGGGAGGAGGAGTAATTATAAGGAAAAAAGGAGACCTAAAATATGTCTTAAATGTAAAAACATAACAATAACTTGCCCAGTAAAATATTTAAAATTATTTTTCTTAAACTATAAAAAATAAAAAATTGACCTGCCTAAAATATAAATATTTCTAAAATAACATCCTAAAACATAAAAAATGAAAATTAACTTGTCATTTATTTTAGATAAAAGTACAATAACGAGCAGAATTTGCATTTTTTTTTCGAAAAACAACTCGTGCCGATAATATATGGGTATTAAAGACGTTGCAAATCTACTCAGCGCCACACATTTTAGAACATAAGAGGAGAAGGAAAGAATAGAAAGCTTCTGGAAGTGTGAACGTGACTTGTTCAAGTGAACGAAATTAAAAAATAATGGACAAAAGATCTCATACTGTCAGCGTTTGTCAAATTTTTTAAAGAAGAGTGACAAGCATTGACAACTGTAAAATTGTTAATTGATTTGAAACGCTGCACTGAACAAAAAAAAGAACAACTAATAATTTGCTACTAGATAAAACCGGACCAACCGCGGCAAAATCTAATTGACCCAGTTCTCATAAGCAATTTATCATGAACTGGGTCTAATTTATAATTAAGCTGGTGATTTAGCTTCACATGGGGGGTGTTAGTGATTAAAGCCACCTTTGTCTCAGGTTGATGGTAATAAGTTGTTAAAAATTAGAGGATATACTTAATATAAATTGAGTGTTTTTTACATTCACATTTATACAAAAGTATATAAATACGGTGATCCTAAGGGGGGGAAGGCAAATAATTTAGGCAGTGTTATTAGTAGTTGGTAGTATTGGTTTTTTAATTAAATTGGATAGGCTGCTTGTAAAGTAGATTTCTTTTAAACATGAAAAGGGATAAAACTGGACATGCAAAACGAATTGATAGAAGCGCCTTCTTAATTACAACTAGCATGTATGTGAACTGATAGTCTAATGATTTTTAATACATCTTAATCTTCAAAAGACACAAACTCCCGGAAAAAGGCCAATATTTTGAATACGCACACCATCACCATATCACCATTGATTTGTAAAGAGCGCAACTTCAAAATTAACTTTCAAACATTAGTTAACGCTTTACGTTGGTCTATATAACTATTTTTTATATTTCTCACTCACAATAAGTCTATTGTAAGCTGCACATGTAAGTTTTTTATTCATGATGATCATCACCCACATGATAATAATAATATTTGTTTCTATCATCCCTTTGCCCTTTAGGCATCTCTATTATCTATTTGAACCTAAACTTCTATTTGTTGCTCTACTTAAAATATATTAATACCTCTTACTTTTATTTCATAAAATATACCTATAATTTTTTTAAGTAGTTATTAAAAAAAATTATAAAATATTTAATCTTACCTTTTGATGACATCGAAGTTGACCTTCAAATATTTATATGGACATACTCCAACACATCCTTTATTGTATGTTTCACTATGTAAAATTTTACTTTGCTTTATTTTTCATATAAACAATATTTACAAAAACCTAATTTGTAAACTTTTGATACCTTTCAATAATTTTTCTTTAAAAGTTTTTACATGTTAACAAAGATATCTCTGTTGAAGTAAATGGCAATGATATATATGTTAAAGACAGGACATCCCCTTACTTGGGGATATTCCTTACACTTCGTGGCCCTTCAGTGGAAGGCAGAGCCTCCCCACTCCAGGCCACCTCTCTTGAATTGGCTCGATGACAGAGGATAGAGCCTCCTCTCTCTAAGGGCCTTTTTTTTCTCTCTTTGGGGCACGAGGTCGGCAGACAAAGCCTACCCTTACCCTGAACCTATCTTTCCCTTTCTTGACGACCCTTAACATGTAGCGCACCCATAGGCTGTGGATAAAACCCTTCCTTACCCGGAGACTCTTGTTTTTTCACGCTAGTAAGCCACGGACAAAAAGTCCCCTTTCACGGGGCGTTTCTCACACTATGTGGCCCTTCAGTGAAAGGCGGAGCCTTCCCTACTTTGGGTCACGACCCACAATGTGGCCTGGTGGTGGATGACGAAGCCTCCTCTCTTTCCCGGGTCATTTCTCTCTCTCTCTCTCTGGGCAAGAGGGTGTGGACAAAGCCTTCTGTTGCCCCGGGTTGTTCCTCACCTCTAGAGATGTTAACTCAATGAATGGATCATGTCATTGTATAGATCACCCTTAAATTAGCTAGGAACGCCTCAAGAACAGAAAAAACATACTCAAAAGAGTCAGAAAATCCTATGGAAATTTTGACGAAATCCGAATTTATAGAGGAGGAGAGTGTGGGCGTACGAAACGCCCAAAACCTGTGTGCACCACACGTCGCGTGTGGTCTGGCCCAGCATTGCGCTTCGCGTGGGATGGCCAGCGATTGCGCAGGCCCCATGCAGCGCAGCTGACACCAGCTATTTTGTCTTTATTTAATTAAAATAATATTTTTTTAATATTATTTTAACCAAAATACTCAAACTTCAACATGCAATAACTTCCTACCCCGAAGTCAGAATCGCACTTTCTCAGTACCAATGGACTTGAATTGATGAGCCATTTGAAATAAGACCACATATGAGTAGGTTATCCCACTCTTTTCAAGTGGGTCTTGCCCATGTGACATGCTTCCCGAGGCTAGATCTTTCGTGCTCGACTTCTATTTTGCGTGTTCTTTGATTCGTTACTCTCGTTATTCAGAACTCTACTTGACTATAAGTATTTCATCCCTTGAAACCCCTTAATACTTATAGGGAAGCACTCTTTGAGATGGGGTGGGAACTATCGCATAGATGTGGGAGGAAAGAAGACGTATAAGAACATGACAAAAGAAGTGGGAATGCAATCATAGTAACTAAGTAGGCATTTACGTTTGTTTCGGTGAGGGTAATTTTGGGCTCACTTTGTTTTGTTTTGATTCAAAAAAGTTTTAAAAATGTTAAAAGTAGATAAAGAGGAAAAATAAGAAAGAGGAGAAGGAGTAATTATAAAGAAAAAAGTAAACCTAAAAAATGTCTTAAATGTAAAAGCATAACAATAACTTGCCCAGTATAATATTTACAATTATTTTACTTAAATTAATAAAAAAGAAAATATTGACCTGCCTAAAACATAAATATTTTGAAAATAACATCCTAAAACATAAAAACCCAAAATTAACTTGCCATTAATTTTTGATGACAGTACAATAACGAGCAGAATTTGCATTTTTTTCGAAAAACAACTCGTGCCGACAAAATATGGGTCTTAAAGACGTTGCAATTCTACTTAAAGAAGAGTGACTTGTTCAAGTGAACGAAATTAAAAAAATAATGGAAAAAAGATCTCATACTGTCAGCGTTTGTCAAATTTTTTAAAGAAGAGTGACAAGCATTGAGATCTGTAAAATTGTTAATTGATTTGAAACGCTGCACTGAACAAAAAAAAAACAACTAATAATTTGCTACTAGATAAAACCGGACCAACCGCGGCAAAATCTAATTGACCCAGTTCTCATAAGCAATTTATCATGAACTGGGTCTAATTTATAATTAAGCTGGTGATTTAGCTTTACATGAGGGGTGTTAGTGATTAGAGCCACCTTTGTCTCAGGTTGATGGTAATAAGTTGTTAAAAATTAGAGTATATACTTAATATAAATTTAATTTTTTTACATTCATATTTATATAGAAGTATATAAGTATGGTGATCCTCATTTGGTAAGCAATGCCTACCATACTTTGTGGTGGGGAAGTAAATAATTTAGGCAGTGTTATTAGTAGTTGGTATTAGTGCTTTTTTTAGTTAAATTGGATAAGCTGCTTGTAAAGTAGATTTCTTTTAAACATGAAAAGGGATAAAACTGGACATGCAAAAAGAATTGATAGAAGCGCCTTCTTAACTACAAACTAGCATGTATGTATACTGACAATCTAATGATTTTTAATTCATCTTGAATCTTCAAAAGATGGCAAAAGACCAATATTTTGAATACACACACCACCACCGTATCACCATTGATTTCAAAATAACTTTTAAACATTAGTTAACGCCTTACATTGGTCTTATATAATTATTTTTTATATTTCTCACTCACAATAAGCCTAGTATAAGTTGCGCATGTAAGCTTTTTATTCATGACGGTACACTTGCTAATATGCATTGTTGATATTAAATATTAAGGACTCTCATGTAACTTATGAGGAGTGGCTAGAGGCCTAGGCAGCCTAGGTTGTTGCCTAAGCCCATACATATTTTTGTCTAATATATATTATATTCCCTTCATCTATGTTAATAGTTATATATAAAAATAGTGCACTCTTTATTTTATATTAATAGTTATATTTAAAAAAAATAATTTTTATTAAATAAAGAAACTCAGGTCTTAAAGAAGAAAACATAACCTCATGATATTCTTTTTCGAGTACCCAACCACTTAAATTTAATTAAATAAAACTAAATAAAACTATTAATATAGAATAAATTTTTTAACTTATGAATGGTTTAGCTAATTAATTTTAAAAGTTAAATTGTTAATCCCCTATTTAACCTTTACCACACCATGGACATGCATTTCTAATGTTAAAGAATTAATTAATTATATAAATTTTTATTAAATATAAATAATCTCATTTAAACTTTTCGCTTAGCCTTGCATTGTCTCGCATTTATATTAAGCTTATTACCGATTGGGAGCATTTATGACGCTTTCCCGATGGAAAAATATTTTCCCTCCGTCCTTTATGGATAGCTCCATTTTTAAATATTGGTATTTTTATCAAGTCACTCTTTTTGGCGTCTAGCAATAGTTATGGCTCGCTCCATATTCTCCCCGATTATATCTATGAGTCCGACGCATATGCCGTATAAAAATATTTTTTTCTTTTATCCTCGTCTTCTCTGGCTTAGATTGATGTCAGGGATGCCATCATCATTTGACCCTGTTGTATGCCAACAACAACAAAAAAAATAGCCATTTGAACCTGTCGAGCAAGCTAACGACCGTCGCTGCAGACTCTGTTGTCTTCTGTTACTGGAACCTCACTGCTGTTCGCCTGTTTCTTCTGAGAGCGAGAGCAAGAGCAAGAGAAACAAAGGTAATCCTAGTAGCAGTCTAGAAGATAGCATTAAAAATTAATATGATATCCATGAATTTTAGATTTATGTTCAATTTTTGGAAGCTGGGTTTTCGTTTTTTACCTTCTTTTTTGTTCTATGATGTTTATGTTTGGAGTTTGGAGTTTTTTCTGCTATGTTACTTCGCTTTTTTCAGTCCGGTGATATGATTATCATTTCTCCATTTTTAGCTCTATGTTCTTTTTTGGAGTCTAATTTTTTTGTTTTTCTTTTTGGTTTATTTTATCTATACAATTATCAAAGAGATGTATTTTGGAGTCCACATCTTCTATGTTACTTGGCATATATGCAGATTAGTTTAGACTTCATATTCTTATATTGAAGTATAAATTCTATAAAAAAAAAGGATATGAGTATGAATTCTACAAAAAAAAAGGATATGAATATGAATTCTAGAAAGAAAAAAAATGAATCAATTGAGGATTTAGTTCAGTGAGTGGGATTTTTTAGGGGACCCAAATTAGTATTTTAGCTGATCGATCAATCAATTGATTATTTTATCAGTTCTTTCAATTAAGTCAATGATCTATTTTATCAGTTCTTTCAATTAAGTCAATGATCTGCGGCTTTGTTCTGATAGATTGTACCAGACAAAACACTATTTACTGCTCTTTCTCATTAGGGTATTACACAACTCTCTATTTTTTCTTCTGTCGTCCTAGAACAAAGGAGGTGTATTTGTTACTCCTGTTTGGCTTCTTTCCTGTTTCTCAGCGTAAGTGGCATTGAAATGGTTTGTACAGATGAATCCGAAATCAATAGTACTTCATTTTCGGCAATTAATCCTCTTATTTTTTGAAACTTACGGAAGGGAATTTCTTTACTTTTCCGTTAATTTTTTAAAGAAAGCTAATGTGCAGAACGACTGAAGTGTATTAAACACTGAACTAGTTGAAGATAAAAATCCCAATCAAATGCATCTAATTGTTGGCCGATGGTGGACAAACCAGTTGAAAACGATTCAACAAAGACCTGGTGTTTTCTGTCTGTTCTATTAGGCAACTGAAGTGACTCTAGTCCCGACATTTGTTCACACCCATGTATTTGATGCTTATCTCACTTCCTTCTATAGCCTGCATATTTTTTTTTCTTCTTAACTCAAAAATGGTGCTTTAATATCTGCTTAATTGGATTGCTAATAAAATGCTAATTGAAAATGTTCGTATCTTTCATATTAGTTAAGCTATGGGCTGCAATTATAATGTATCTATTTTCAGCAATTCAGCTTCTCTGTCTTATTATATTTATCATCCTATTTCCTATGAGCAGTGGGAACTTTAGGATTATCTTCAGGTGATAATATGTCTACCATGCTCTTGGACGTTGATTCTTCAATAAAATATCGATGGGTTAAATTCTAGAAATGTTTCTTTCATCGGAGGGTGTTATTTATATCATGTTTAATTCTACTCATTGTATCTACTGTCAAAACTGAGTAAAAGAGACATTATTTTCTTAATTTTACGTTCAACTATGTATTTCCTATACTTATAACGTACATTTGCTGTCTGTTTCTTTATACAGAAATTATATATTGTTTTGATATCAATACCTTTTGAGTTGATGTATTTTAATATATTTTAATTCTACACGTTGTATCTACTGTCAAAATTGAGTAAAAGAGACATTCTTTTCTTAAGTTACCGATGTAATTCCTATACTTATAACCTACATTTCCTGTCTGTTTCTTTATATAGAAATTATATATTGTTGAGATATCAGTACCTTTTGAGCTGATGTATTTTAATAAAAATGATATCTGTTTTCCAGATAAAAATGAAGCCCCTTTCTGTGCTATGGATACTTTCTTCATCAATGCTTATGCTTGTTGCATTGCTGCACATGTCAGAGGCTATTTTAGCAGAAGAAAAGCTGATTAAGTCTGCAGTGTTCTTATCACCAGCATTTGTGTTGGGTCCTGGATCAGTAGGAAACAAATTTTACTACAATATCAAATTTCCTAAAGGGCACATTGCTCTCAAAGAGTTCAATGCAGAGGTAGTTGATGAAGAGGGAAACTCAATCCCACTTCATGAAACTTACCTACATCATTGGCTTGTAGTCAGATATTACACAAAAATTTCTTTGGAGCGGAGCCCTGATCAATTTTTGCACCTTTCTAAGCATATTATAGCAGGCAATGCAGGCATCTGCCAGAATAATGTTCTTCCTCAGCATTTTGGACTTGGGTCTGAAACACGCCAAACCCTTACATATGTACCAGACCCATATGGTATAGAAGTAGGAAATCCCAAAGATGTCCCAGATGGGTATGAGGAGCAGTGGATGCTAAATGTACATGCAATTGATACAAGGGGTGCAGTGGATCGAATGGGGTGCACTGAATGTCGGCATGATCTATATAACGTGACAGTGGATGAGTATGGTCGCCCTCTGGGAAGTGATTATGTAGGAGGTTTATACTGTTGCTATGACCAAACTCAATGTAGAGTTAGAGATGGGTTTGAGGGAGTCCGAAGAAAGCTTTACTTGAAGTATACTGTGAAGTGGGTGGACTGGGATGAAAGCATTGTTCCTGTCAGAATTTACATATTTGATGTGACTGACTCAGGAAGGCGTACTAATTCGTCTACAGAAAATGCTCGTCTTGGTTGCCAGGTAGGTTTTCTCTTGTGCTTTAGAGGCTGCACTCCTAGGCATATGAACTGTAAATTAATTAGTGCTAAATTAGTTGTGCAAGCCTCATAAATGGAGTTGATATATTCCGTACACTAAAATAAAATGACAAATAAATTTTTACATCACAGATTGAGTATGAAGTTGAATCTTGTACTAAAGAAGCCATGGCCAATGGCAATTGCATTGCTAATAAGCAGACAAAAGTCGTCTTGCCGAGAGGAGGTGATCTCATATATGGTGTTGCCCACCAGCACTCAGGTGGAATAGGTGCCAGTCTGTATGGTCAGGTACTATTTATTCGCTATATTCCAGGCTTGTTTAAATACTATATATGTGCATCATATGATCACAAACAATAAGCCCCCCCTCTTCATTTCCTGTATTTGATGGTTCTCTTGTGTGTTTCTATTCATCCGTAAAGTAATTTGATTTAAGCAGGATGGTCGTGTAATTTGCTCTTCTATACCAATTTATGGCAAAGGAAACGACGCAGGGGATGAAGCAGGCTATATTGTTGGAATGTCCACATGCTATCCTGAGCCTGGCTCCATTAAGCTAGCAGATAAAGAGATTTTAACTTTTGAGTCAAATTACAGCAGCGACCAGATGCATACTGGTGTCATGGGTTTATTCTATATCTTAGTTGCTGATTCTGAACCAGGGCCACTTATTCAGTTTACCTCTTCACAACCTCATGTAATATGCTCTGATCTTGCTTTTTCCTTTATATCATTTGCCATAGTACATTGATCATCATTTTCGCACAACTTTTTTTTTTTTTGGTAATTTCTTTGCTGAAACGTGAATTCTTGATATTTCTAAATTAGCTGAAGTTTTCATTCTTATTGGAGGAAAATTGTGTAATAGTTTCTGCTTTTGGTCTTTTTCTGTCAATGAGATTCTTTTTAGAATAAAAGATTGAATGCAGTTATTCTTCATGTTGGTGCAGCTGCAGAAAGATGCCTTCCCCAAATTCACTTGGGCTCTGGTTTTCATAGGTGTGGCAGCCATGCTTGTTACTGGAGTTGGCTATCTGGGAAGAAAAGAAAGAGAAGAAGGCTACCAATCTATAATTATGTAAGCATGATCCATGCGCATATGGCACATAACAATTAAGTGTTGTATCTTTAAAATAATATTGGTAGCAGCTTTAAGACTTTGAGGCGTACTGGGAAACATGTGATTGGTAGAAACCTAAATTATACTAGAGCATGCAGAGAAAAATATACTCCATCTATCCCAAAATAAGGGCCCTATTTGATTTTTGACAATGACCTAATTTTAGTTCATTTTGAAAAACCAAATAGGTCACTTATTTTAAGGACGGAGGGAGTAATTGTTATTACAGATGTGTCATGGAGCATTTAAATTGTCCTGTTCAGCAATTTTAGCATGCTTTTGAGTGTGCATGTGTGGAGAAAGTTTTTGACAGATACTACAGTAATAGTTATGGAAGGCAAAGACGTCACATTTCACCCTATATCTATAATGGCAGCAAAGGGAACCATCACGGAATGAGCTGACCAATCTGCTTGGAGGCTTCCTGCACAAACATCCTAGCATAAGCTCCTCCTACTTTTAGTCCTTCCAGTGGATCTCCAAAAAGCTGTCATTGAATAATAATTTGTAAATTCTCTACACAATCTTCAGTGAATTAATCTTTTATTAATTTAAGGAGTGTTGTCAAGCAGTTCTACAATATCTTATTCTTTTGATAACTCACTTAGTATGTCGATACTCAATTTAACACTTTCTTGGATCTGACATAACCATTAAACCACTATCTCTTGAAGAATCGATTTGGGATTTTAATAGCTACCAAATGATCATGTCTTTTTTGTTGGGTACATAGCTACTTAATGATTATAGGCCACGCACAAGAGTTAAATGAACTTGACTCTTGCTATCACTGGGTGTGTAGTTGTTCTTTAAAACTGTTTTAAAAATAGATGCTTCCTGACCACCCACCATGACCACAGGGCATGACCAATGGATGTGTGGAAAAGGGAACCTGGAATCAATACCCAAGATTCTCTCTTACCCTGTCTTTGTTGATGTGGCAGCCATCTATTGTTGGTCACCAAACATTAGTAAGACTTAGACAAAGTCTGACAAGTCACGGTTAGAACTGACCAGGTTGAATATGCACAGCTAGCAAAAGAGAATGTAATTTTTAAAATCTCGGTTCACCACATGAGCACAGAATGTCTACCTTCATTTGTGCTCTAGATTAAGTGATTTTTCTGCCTTCTATTTGCAGCTCTCATAGTTATTTTTATCAATCTAAATTGGCTACAGTTATCAAAGTATTAATCTAAATTGCGTCATGTTAGTATGAGTTTGGGTTCAAGTTAATGAAGATCATGTAGAAAAGAAAGTTCACCCAACTATCTCATCTTTTTGTTACAAAATATAAGATTGTTTCCAAACACTCAATCCTGTGTAGCTTTATTCTCTCCCCATAACTAGCCATTCATTCAATGATAACTACCCACTTTGAGGGGCCCAAGTCCAAGTTGGACTAAAATTTTATCTCATATAGAGTTCAAGGAACGTACGGAAATAATCTCCACCTTGACTTAAACTCTAGAAGTCACCTAGGAGAAACTCTTGCAACTGCCTACACCAGAATATATGCATGTCTTTGTTCCTCCACCTTGAACGCAGCACCTTCCTTACTTCATTTGGGTACAATGTGATCCTCAACACCTTACAAGATTAAGAGAGTTCAAGCAATGCTTGAACAATTTTGTGCTCATTAACTTTATTAACATATATGTATTATTATCTTTCGTGTTCACCTTTTGAAGATAAATCCCCTCGTATGACACATATTCTTGTATTTTATGGTATTTCCTTACAATATGTTTTGTCCTGGCACAATACACTTAATTTTTCACTAAATGTATGACACTTTGACTATCACAAAGTACTTGACAGTCTCTTTTTTCAACCTAAGTACATTGACCAGTCTCTTTAGCCATATAGCCTATTTAGCTACTTCTACAACTATTATGTATTTAGTTTCTGCTGTGGATAATTCAATCATGGCCTAGAGAATAGACCTTGAATTAATTGCAGCACTTGCAATAGTGAACACATATCTTATCGTAGATTTATACTTATCCAAACCACTTGCAAAGTCGATCTACAACCACATATCTAGCTATATGCACCGATGTTCCATCATTCCCAAATAAAATGTCATCATTTTTTGTCCCATCTAAATATTTTAGCATTCACTTTACAACATCCCAATGTTTTTTCCTTAGATTAGCCATATACTTGCTAGCAACAATTACGGCTTGGGCAGTATATGGCTTAGTGCACATCATAACAAACATTAGATAACCAACTACATTATCATAAGGTACTAGTTTCATACATGAAATATCATCCTCTATGGTGGGACATAACTCTGTACTCAGATGAAATATGAAGGAAGAGGTATACTAATTAGTTTTGTACAATTCATACTAAACATGTCTAATACCTTCTCAATATACTTCTCTTGAGATAACTATAACTTTCCAAGTTTTCTATCTCTTTGAATCTTCATTCTAAGGATCTTTTTTGCATCCCTAAGATCCTTCATATCAAACTCATTTTCCAATTTAGATTTTAACAAGTCAACATTGACATATTCTTAGCAGCAATCAACATGTCGTTAACATGCAATAGCAAATATATACAAGAACCATAAGAAAGAATATGAAAATAAACACAATGATCATCAGGTTTTCAACATAAAAGAGTCAAACTTTTTTTTCTATTGTCATAGTGATTGCTTCAAGCCATATAAAGATTTTCTCAACTTGCATACTAAGTCCTCCTTACCTAGTTCCTCAAATCCCTCAAACTGCTATATGTAAATCTGCTATTCTAGTTCCCTATGAGGAAACATTGTCTTTATATGAAGTTGTTCAAGTTATAAAACATAGTAAGCAACCATAGCCAACAAAATCTAAATAGAAGTGTGTTTTATTAATAGAGAATTTTTTTTATTAAAATCCACACCTTCCTCTTATGCATATCCTTTGTCCACTAATCTAGCCTTAAATTGTTCAAGTTCATTATTTGGTGAAGACTCATTTTATCTGAGTATTCATTTGCATCCAATAGCCTTTTTCCTTTTAAGTAGTTCAACTAATTCCTAAGTTTTGATCCGATGTTGTAACACCCCTTAAATTTTTGAAATAAAAGAAATTAATTTTTGAAAACGTAATGAAATTTAATTTCCTCATGCCAAGGATCACCGTGTACCAAAAAAGTAATTACAACACAATTTTTTTTATACAAGGATTTCCAAAATTGGGCATAACATGCCTTTATATATCTTTCATTATAAACATTACATAAATTACAAAAAGAGTACAAAAACTAAAATTTAAGAAAGCTTTTTGTCGGCTCCTTCAAATTCGAGTGACACATCTGCAAAATCTGAGGGTGGGTGAGTAAATTCATACTCAGTAGGTTGAGTTAAGTTCTAAAAATATGCTTCATGGGCGTAAAAATTGTGACATATTTCTTTTAAAATCATTCTGAAAAAGTCTGAAAACACTGTCATAGAATGTCTTGATACCAGACGACTTACACCCGCGCTCATGCGGCAAAGGGAGATGGAAGGAAAGAGAATCTCCCATGATATCCCAATTCCTGTGAGCATCAGAGCCAAATGTGGTGGTATCTAGAATCATCATAATAATTTCTAGTTTCAAGAAACTAGGAATTATCTAGAGGGTACAGTTACTCAAAACTTAGAGAAATCTTTTGAAAAGATGAGATGCTTTTAAAAACAAAGTTTCTTTCTGAAATATAAAAATTCACCTTTAATAACACTTTGGTGAGTCAAAATCTCAGCATACAATTAGAATTTAAAACTACCTACCTCTAACATGTGCCAAGTATAAGAAATTCCCCTCGTAGGATATAAAGAAAAACCTTCCTTAAGATATTAGTCTTTGAGCGTCAACTCAGCAAAATAACCTTCCCTACACGTAGAATGCTTTTGCTTTTGTGGGGTAAGGCTTTTGAACAGACTAAAAAGGATTTGAAACGGTCCAGAAATAGTAAAAAGAAGTAATGGGAGGATTAGGAGAGGGGTAGGGTTTTTTTGACTTTAGAGAGGTCACCTCAAGAAAATAACGCTTCCAATGTGTAGAGCACCCTCGATTTAATAGGAACCGAGTCTTTGATTGGGTAAATCGGACTTAAAATGAGTCAGAAGCAGTGAAAATAGTGAAAGGAGTAAGAACTAAAACTTGAGTGAAAATGAAGGGGGGAGGGGGGTAAGGTTTATATAGGGGGCGAAGGTGGTGGTGCACCACCGGCAAAACTATGGGCGACGCCAATTTTGGCGGCGGGTGCATGACAAATGTGCATTCATTATGCGTGCAGTGATGAATGCGCATTTGTCATGCTTGATGTGCGCGTTGGCGCGCACTGCGCGGTTGAGCCGTGGGCGGCGCGCCAAGCCGTCTTTTTTTTTACCTTAACTTTTAAACACACGTAACTTTCTATCTCGGATTCAGTTTTGCATGTTCTTGGTATTGTTGAGTTCATATTGACGAGCCCTACGAGACTAGGCTACTTATGAGCTGGTTTACCCGCACTATAAAAGTGGGTCCCTCCAGTATAACACACTTTTCGAAGTCGTAACTTCCGTTTTTGACCTCCGATTTATGCATTTTCCGACTTGTTATACTCGTGTTTGGGAGCTCTATCCAAAACTTAAGAAATTATAAAAAAAATAAACTTTATAAAAAGATCGTGCCAAAAAATTAGGGTCATTATAGATGTAGAGATTTTATCTCCTCCATCATGGTCATCATCTATTTGTCATTATATTTAGATTTTATGACATCCTAAAAATAAGAAGGATCTCCACTACTAATGAATAAAGAAAAAAAGTTATATCTTCAAAATCATACATAAATGTTATTTTAGTATTTTACTTTGCTCTTCCTTTTGCCTGATGATGATTATCACCCACCTGAGGACATTACTACTTATTTCTATCATCCCTTTACCCTCTAGGCATCTCTATCATCTACTTCAACTTGAACTTTTATTTGTTGCTGACTTTTTTGTTGCCATCATCCTATCTGCTTATGTGGCCTCATCAAATACCATATCTCTATTGAAGACTACTTTCCTTGCCTCTTGATCCCGAAGTTTCTATCATGTCACTCATTTCTCATACCGAAGAAAAATACATTTTTTAGGCTTAGGATTAAGCTTACTCCTTTGCATTTTATGAATATTGATATATGCAGGATGCCCAAAAATCCTAAGGTTGGAGTAATTTATAGGATCTCTTATCCATACCTCCTCAATCATCTTCAAGTTAATAGTTGTAGACAGTGACATATTTATGTTGTAGTATCTCATATTAGCTGCTTCAATCCAAAACTCCTCAAAAAGATTTACATTCAATCTTATGCTCCTTGCTCTTTCCAAGAGTGTCTTATTCATTTTTTCTATAACTCCAATTTGTGGTAGGTTTCTAGGATTAGTGAAGTGGCATGTAATGCCTTCATTCTTGCAGTAATTGACGAATTCTTAAAATTTGCATTCAGCCCCATAGTCTGACCTGAGACACTTCAACTATTTTCTTGTCTACTTCAGCCCCATAGTCTGACCTGAGACACTTCAACTATTTTCTTGTCTACTTTTCAACATGGGATTTGTACTATTTAAACTATATGAACACCTCTTACTTTTGTTTGGTAAAATATACCTACTCTTTCCTTGAGTAGTTATTAATAAAAGTCACAAAGTATTTAGCCTTACCTTTTGATGACATTGAAGCTGACCCCCAAATATTTGTATGGACATACTCCAACACATCTCTCCTTGTAAGTTTCACTATGTAGAATTTTACCCTGCTTTATTTTCCATATAAACAATATTTACAAAAACCTATTTTGTAACTTTTGACACCTTTTAACAATTTTTTTTGAAGTTCTTACATACCTCTTTCACCCATATGTCGCAATTGCATATGCCACAAGTATGCGTCATCACCATTGTCTTCTATAAGAATAGTCACAACTACTCCACCTACAATTGTACTACCTATTAATTTATATAGGTTTCTTACTTTTTCACCCTTCATTACCACCATCACCCTTTTTATAACTTTTAACATTCCACCTGTTGCATTAAACTTGTAACTAACTACATCTAATGCTTTTAAAGAGATTAGATTCTTTTTCAAGTCAGGAACATGTCTAACTTAAGTAAGTGTTCGAACTTATTATCAAACCTCTTGATTTTCACATTTCCATTTCCAATGGTCTTATTGGTAACATTATTCCCCATTAAAACAAATCCATCATTAAATGACTTATAGGTGTCAAGCCAGCTACAATTAGGACGCATGTGCCATGAACAACCCGAATCTAAAATTTATGAATCATTAAATGAATTTATACATGAAGTTAAAGATAACACATTAGTTTTAAAATCATCGGGTCCATCCTCCACCATGGTAGCCTGACCAGAAAAAGGCACATTTTCCTTCTTCTTATCTTGGTCCTCCTTGTGCTTTTGATACTCCTTATTCATATGTCCTTCCTTTTTATGATAATAACATTCAATCTTTTTCTTTTCCTTTGACTTGAAGCGAGATATATTACCTTTAGACTCATTGTTCTTTAATCTTCCTCTTCCTCAATTATTTCTTAAGCCATAAGACCCTCAACCTATGACTCCTCAAGATTAGGATTCTTCCTCATCTTATTTGATAAAAGAGTAGTCATAACATCTTCCAACTCTATCTCTCCTTCCCATACAACAGTGTTGTCACCATACATTTATATAAAGGTGGAAGGGATTCTAGAAGTAGTAGTGACTTATCCATATCTTCAATATTAACACCAATGTTAAGCAACTAAGAGGTCAATTTGTTGAATGTGTTGAAGTGTTCTAACAAATTTGCCCATTTTTCATCCTGAGAGCATATAATTATTGCTTACGGAATAACTTATTTGTAAGGGATCTTGTCATATACAAACTCTCCAATTTTGTTCAGAGTTTCGGAGCTGACTCCTTGTCAATAAAATTGTATAACACATCATCTGCAAGATAAAGACAAATAATGTTTACCACCTTCATCTCTAACTCCTTTCAGTCATCATCACTCATACTTTCTAGCTTTTTCGATTTTTCATACAACACTTTAAATCATCCATATTGTACCAACATATCTTTAACCCTTATCTGCCACATACCGAAGTTGTTCTTTGCATCAAAATTTTCAACTTTAAATTGTTTAAACCCCTTTGATGCCATCATGAAAAAAAGAAATGCATTGAACCTAGCACTTTGATATCACTTTGTAAAATTTTGACAATAGCACAACCACTTTGTAAAATTTTGACAATAGCTCAACCCAAAGGAAAATGTAACTATAAAGCAAAATCTATTGAGAAATAAATAAAACAAGAGATACAATAATTTACGTGGTTCTGCAAGGTGCCTACGTCCACATATGGAGAGAATCTTTCTAGTACACTTTGAGAAATGACCGGGTTATCAACCTCTCAAAACCATGAGGAAATTCCCTTTAAAATAAACCCCTTTCTACTCTCCTGCCAAGAAATAAGAACCAAGAAAAATAACTCAAGTTAATGAAAATCACTTAGGAAAGAAAATTTACCCAACTATCTTATCTTTTTGTTACAAAAGATTAGATTGTTTCCCATCAACTCAATCATGTATAACTTTATTCTCTCCCCATAACTAGTTATCCACTCAATGATAACTATTTACTTTGTGTGCGCTATGTCCAAGTTGGACTAAAATTCTAATTTGGATCAGCTGGGTGTGCACTCCCACCCATTGTGGTGGGGGGCCCAATCAATGTCTGCCAAGTCGGCAAAATACATGTCAGAGTCAGACGCATTTTTCCCACTTACACTCCCACCACAATTGGTTGGAGTGCACACCTAGCTGATCTGAACCCCTAAAATTCTATCTCATGTAGAGTTCAAGGCATGTATGGCAACACCTTCTTCTAAGGGTTCACCAACCCTAAAGAGAGATCTTGTGCTCACTATTTTGAATCTTTGTGATGAGCATCGTCATTGTTGTGTCATATCCTTTATCATCGCTGTCATCTTCACCTTTGTGGCCAAAGACAACTGCCACGAAGCATCCTCACAAACTCATAGAAGTGGACATCAATCCAATGCCAGTGCAACAGGGGCTGACCCTAGCCAATCCCGTTGGGAGTGAGGACTTGGCAAGGTCTACTGTGTCCCACTCAAGTCCCGGTCAACTGAGGAGATGGCTATCATGAAGATTTATAACAATAAACTGGAGAAAATTGAAACAATTGCCATTAAATAATATATGATATAATATATATAATTATTATTATTCCTTTCGGCACGTGTTACATCACATGTGAAATCGAACGTAACGGCCGTACAAATCACCACAAAATAACATAATTTATAAAACCTGGAGTTGATGCACAACCAAAATTTTATACCACAATAATACATGTTTTAACAAAATATTGTCAATTTAGGACATAGTCCAGGTACACCGTTTGTAGAGCAGTCAGATCACATAAATATAGGCATAACAAGCCTTTACATAAAAGTCACATTATTACAAAATTTAGCTAAAACATTCAAGAAATTATGCAAAAAATTCCTCAGCCTTCACTCTAGTTTGATTTCACTACCTGCAGAGGCTGGAGGTGGGCGAGTATTTTTATATACTCAATAAGTGCAATTAAAATCTAATTTAATGATGAGTAGAAATAGATGGTAATAATTTTTGCTAAAATAGAATTTATTACATAAATGAATTCAAAAATAATTTTAGAAAAATATTGGTTCGTCCGATGAAGATAAATTGAGAGTCATGATACTGAACGATGTTCCTCACGATGCTCATGGGACAACGGGAAGCTCAGAAGGCTAGGGGTTTTTCCGTGACACTCCACACCTATGTGCGCGTGCCAAATACCAAATATTTCCTCGGTAGGTATCCAGATAATAATTGACAATTCTAGGTTTGACCCCGGAACTGTCCTGAATATACACATACTATAACATGGTTTCGTGCATATAAAACATAGCACACCAATAATCTAGACGGTAGGAAGATCAAGTAAAGAAACATACAGAGTGAAGACGGTGCCTAAAAACTTAATGATACAGGTAGAGCATAAGCTAGAGTTTAAGAACCCCTACCTTAGATTTGGGGTAGAAAATTCGTATTTGTAAAGAGTTCAAACGGAAAAAATGGCCCCGTTTTAGCGTCCAACAAGGTCAATTTAGCTAAAAATGTCTTTTGAACGGCCTGATTTGGACTTGAAACGACTCAAAATGGAGGTTCAGAAGTTTTAACATGTGGTAGAATAGAATGGGTAAAAAATGAAAGATTTATATAGAAAGGCCAAACCACGACATTGCATCCAACACGCATCGCGCATCGGCACAGCGCGTCGCACGCGATACTGCGGGACACGACACATGGGTCCCGCATGTTGCGCAGATGACCCGCATTGCGCTAGCCCGATGCAGGGTCAAGCTACGCAACATCGAGCTGCAACACCGCAACATGGCTCAGTATTGGCTGACACAATGCTTGCATCAACTGACCAAAAACTAATATTTTTTTCTGTTTTTAGATTTAAAAATGATATAGCTTTTTAACAATAAATTAGAATTATGCATTTTTGGTACCGATAGACTTGTATCGACAAGTCCTTTAAAACAAGACCACTCAATGATAGATTTTATTGCAATTTTACTGAAGGTCGTGCCCCATGAAGTATGTTTCCCATGATCAAACTTATGGCTCCAATGTCTTATTTAAATGATTCAAAAGCCGATATAATTGTCTTTTAGAGTTCTATCAAAATCCAAACTAATATTTTGTCAATAAAATATATTATAAATTTTTTTATTAATTTTAAGATACATACCCAAAATCGGTTGTCACAAAAATGAGGTGGAGGTGGAGATCTTACATTTTTCATGTTCACTGAGACAGACAAGAAGAGAGAAAAGGCCTCGATGAGGCTAATACAGACATGCTGAGTAGAAATATAAAATATGGCTATTTGTATCCCATTAGACTCCTCTGCCCTTCACTTCTTGGTTACCTTTGCCGGAGGGTACAACCAAATCTGTAATTCGGAACACAACATCCATGGCTAGGATAAAAAGCCGGTGAGGTTCCGACTGCGCACCTCATACGGCCAGAATGCCAAGTCCTAATGTTATTTAGTTGAGCCTGGGACCTGGATGCATTACCATGTGGCCAATTTCTTTGTTGAGAACTCTGAAACTCCGATAAAACTCTTCTCAATGATTCAAATTGTCTGTACGCATCCAAAAGAAGGCCACTGCGTCTTGATATACCTAGTGATTTTGGACAAAGTTTGAGGAAGCGTTTTTGAAGGTAGGCTTTGTGAAATACGTAGGATTTGCTAAGCTGGAGCAAAAGCCATTAGCATTATCCCTTGTATCTATACACAATAAGACAGAAAAACAGTAGAAGAAATGGGTTAGAACTGGCTACCGCTGGCTGGTTACAGCTAAGCCGCTTGCAGCAAAAAGAGGGCCGGAGGAGGCTTATGTCGCCACCGGAGTTTGAAAAGGAGCCGGTTTTCGGGGTTCAGGCCTCGGAGAAGTAGAATGAAAAGACTGGGAAAATGATGGGGAAGAAGTATTAGAGGAAATGGGTTGGAACTGGCTGCCGCTGGCTGGCTACTTGCAGCAAAAAGAGGGGTGGAGGAGGCTTTTGACGCCGCCGGAGTTTGAAAAAGAGCTGGTCTTTGGGTTTCAGGTCTTGGGGTAGTAGAATGAAATTAGTGGGAGAGAGATAAGGTACTGAAGTAAAAAAAATATAATTTTTTTTATTTTGTTCGAAGGGACAGAGGAATTTACCGGTTGTAAATAACCACATTAATAAATAAATAAATAAATAAATAAATATATATATATATATATATATATATTTTTTTTTTTTTTCTTGTGCCCCCCTACAAACTTTGGATAAGACAAATAGGGCCATTAAGAAATGATGACCTGACCGAAAGAAAAGGAACTTAGCTCTTGTCGTCTAAGTATGTAAATAAATTTTCACTATTACACAAAAATGTGACATTTTAATAATTTTATTTTACTTTGTTTACCCCAAATATCTCTCACTTAATCTCCCTCTTATAGCGTTTGCCGTCGTGCCTACCGAAACCTGCCCAGCCAAAGACAACAATAAAATGGGGTAAAATTCTTCCATGTTACTTCGATTTCAGTTTTTTAACATAACCTCAATGTCTAGCAAAGAAGTCACGAATTTTACAAGTCCATTGTTTTGATAGGAATATTGTTAATTGTTGGCTATGTGGTTTCAAGTCACAAATTTTAAGGAGAAATAAACAAATTCAAGGTAAGAATTAGACTAAAAGGCACAAAATTTAATAAAAGTGAAAATAAAAAGGAGAATCAATAGATGAAATCAGAAATTAGATGAATTATAAAAGAAAGAGAGAAGGACAAATTGAATTAAGAAAAGATAGAATAAATTAAACTCGGAATTTTCTTCTTAAATCTTCCACGTAAAAGTATATATAGGCTCATTATTGATTGGCAAACTGACAAATTTTTACCCATTTAAGTCAAGCCAAAAAGGTAGTTTTACTCATCAACGGCGGTTGGAATCTGCTCCGGCAGTGCAGGTTTCTTCCCTCGTCTTCCCTTCCCTTCCCTTCCGTCCCCCCCTCCCTCTTTTTCACTCCCTTTCAACCCTTCCATCCTTTGCCGACGAGCACGACTGTAGCTACCGATGTCGACTGAAAAAAAATCTTGCAACAGCGAATCTTCTCCAGCGGCAAAATGCATTTCATATATGAAGATTGAGAAGCGACTTATTTGTGACAAAATATATTTTAAAAGATGAAGTGAGTTTATGTTAATTTTATGGCGGTGGGGAACCACCGCAAGATTATAATGAATGTTACGATGGATAGCTAGCTCCAGAAGTGAAGCTGAGAGAAATAAGCTTATGTTACCTTTTGCTAGTGACCACCGGCCGCCAATTGAAAAGGATTATATATTGGCTCTTACAATCCTGGCAGATTGTAAAGAATTCGATGGTGATCACCGTGAAGCTGAGAGAATGTACCTTCGGTCACTTTTTTTAAGATGGGTACCTACCTATAGATAAGCTTCTGTGCGATATTTGTGAAGCCTTGTGCTTACTAAGCCAGCCACTTATTTAGTAAGGCATTGTACGAATCACGCAGGAAAGACCTTACAAAATAAGAGGCAGGGGAATGAAACTAACACATTACAATAAAATAAATAAACACAAACATAAAGACATATTACATTTACTATGAATGAGTTTACAAAGTAATATGTACAAAATATATGAGTCACCCACACAAACATTACCTTCACCTTATATAACATAAGATATTTCTTACATATTACTCGAGTAGTAGCCAAGGTGGCTCTATATGTATGGTTATATAAAAATACATAAAAATAAAAAAATATTAGAAGATATTTACAAAGGTGTCTGGATCTAGTTTGTGACATTCTCCCCTGCTTAGTTCTATTGACATACTTGTTGACGCTACTCTTGGAGATAGGCTTCAGCGTGGTGCACTTGTTAAATAGTGAGCCTTCGGGCTTCCAACTGTGTGGAAGGTTTTGCCACTTGAGGAGGAATTCATGTACTTGCTCTTTGCCTCGGAAAACTTAAAAATTTGCAAAATTTTTTCTAAGACTCGAACATTGGATGTGATCTTCATATTACCCCGATCAATATGGTTTCTGGAGATCAGCATGGTATGATTTGAGACAATTGGCATAGAAAATTGGGTGGACCTGCATCCAGACTGGTAATTGAACTTGATAAGAGGCTTTCCCGACCCGCTTAGTGATGGGGACGAGACCTTCGTACTTGCACACGACACCATGATGAAGTTGTCAGAATAGCTTCAATTGGGATGGATTCATCTTGATAAGAAAAAAATCCCTCACCTTGAATGTGTAAGGCTTCCGGCCTTTGTCGACCCACTTCTTCACTTGGTGAGCAACCTTCTCAAGATAGGCCTAGGTAATGTCTACTTGGAGGTGCCAATCTTTCGCCAGGTGGAAAGCTGGTAGGATGTTTCCCATGTATCTAGTTGCTAGAGTGTGTGATGTTGCCAATTGATGACCAATGGCCAACTCAAAGGAAATGTCGTTTGTGGTCAAACTCCATTGGAGATTATAGGAGAATTGGGCGACATCAAGGAGTTCACCCAATTCTTTTGGTTAACATTGATAAAGTGGTGAAGGCACTCTTCAAGGATAGCATTGATGAGCTATGTCTGACCATTAGTCTTGGGATGCATGCTAGAGGAAAATTTTAACTTTGAACCCAGTAGCTTGAATAACTCTGTCCAAAAGCAACCGGTGAACTGCGCATCACGATCACAAACAATGGTTTGGGGGGTACACCGCAAAGTTTGATAATATTATTGAAGAATAGTTATGCAGCTTCCTCAACCATACAATGCTTCAACGCTAGAATAAAAACAGCATATTTCAAGAAACGATCAACCACCACCAAGATTGATCCATAGCCGCTTGCCCTTGGTAAGGCATAATGAAGTATAAGGAGACACTCTCACATGGCCCTTATGGCACTGGTAGTGGTTTAAGAAGACCACGCAATTTGTCCATTCTACCTTAGCTTGTTGGCATGTGAGGCACGTGCAAACATACTGATCGTTTCTAATTAAACCCTTTGCAAGTGTACAAGGTAATTGTACTAGGATAAGTATTTAAGGGTTGTCGAACCTCAGGGACGGATGGATTATTACTAAATCTAAAGAGGAATTTGCTGATTAAAAACTAAAACAAACTTAAACTTTAATTAAGCAAAAGAAAGAAATCAATTAGTTTAAAAGCAAGAGATTAATATGATGGAATTTACTTAGGAAATTGAATCCACTATAGAACCATAACAATTCCTTAACTCTTAATCTAAATCTAGTGTGAACATGAACAAGTATTCTCAGCTACAAGCTAGAATTACTTCAAAAAAAATCATTAATTAACTTCCATGGCATGAACTATCTTCGACAATAGCACGGATCATCTACACTAAACTAGCTATAGGCATGACCCGTCTAATCTTAGTATAACTCATCCAAGTCATTAATTATCTGAACATTAAAATTATTGTATGACCATCTCATCTAAATCACAGAAATTAGAATCGATGTAAATATCAAAACCACATCAATCTATCATCTACAAGACAATAAATCAACATAGACTTGAATAAACATTAAAAGCTCTTCCATTAAAAAGGAAATCCATATCATACAATTGTCATCATTCACAACTGAGATCTAAATTAAAAAGAAAAGAAACTGAAACTTATCTATAGCTTCATCAACTCCTAAGTAAAAGAAAAGTCTAGCCTTCCATAGTAGATGAAAGCACTTGAATCTCCATTAGAAGCTTTGAATTCTCTTCCATCTTCTTCTTCCTTTTTCTCCTCCTAAAATCTACTAGAATCCCCTAATTTTAAGCCAAATATGTCTTTTTATAGGCATAAGATCCGTAGGAAGAAGTCCAATATGAAAAGGATTGGAATTTGGGTCAAACAAGGAAACTGCACGTTATGCCGATCGATCGCCCTGCATGCCCGATCGATCGGCTACACTGTATTTTCATCTGAATTCACGTTATCCCGATCGATCGGTAAGTGACCCCGATCGATCGGATACAGTGTTTCTGTTTTTCCGGACTGTTCATATTCTGTTCATTAAGCTTTCCTTCGCGTCCATATTAATTTCTAACTTGTTTATAACTCCGAAAAGTTGTCCAAATCACTTTAAAGCATGTGAAGACTATTTTTAAGCATTTCAAACATCGTCCAAGTACTTCGATAAGCGCACTTTACCTACAAAACATAAAATATCATACTTTAGACATGTATAATGTAATTAAAATTCCAACTTGATTTAAATACATGTCTAAACAACTAATAACTACAAAATCATTAATAATTAAACTAAAATACTAATATTTATCTTAATCTAAATAAACTATAATTAACTCTAAATTAACCTAATCTATACTAGCAAATAAGGTAAAAAGGCATATAAAATGGATATAGATTTCATACTTATCACATACTCTTCGACATCATGGCCCATGTGAGGCAAAAAGTACCCCTTTTCTAATAGAGCCAAGGTGTGATGAATACCTAGATGTCCTTCACATGGAGTGTCATGGTATTCCTTGAGGAGATCCTTCATCAAGTTGTCAACCTTCGGCACAGGTAAGTGCTTCCCCTTTGTCATGAGTAGTTCACCTTACACCCAAAATTTGCAAGTTCTTCCTTCAGTTACTTGTTGGAGAAGAGAGGGGGCCAAGCTATCCTTGTAACGCCCAAGATTTTTTATCACATTTTCTTTAAAATTCAATAATTTCTTTTGCAATATAACAGTTGTAAATCAGGAAAAATGACGAATATGAAACATGTGAAAGCAATTTTATAGTTTAAAACATGGTACAATAGTTTTTCCGATACAAAGTTTTACTTATTCAGACATTGTATGGCCAAATCAAACATCCTCAAGCGCTACTCGAAAACAAATGTACGAAGTAAATTGCTATCAAAAACTAACGCTCATAGTCTTGCTCAGAAACATACATATGCACTCATACAGTCGTATACATACTATCGATCACTGAATATCATTACAATTAATAAGCTCCAGCGCCAAAAAGGAAAAGAATGTATCTGGGTTATCACCTTAACCTCCGGGGAGTAACTAAATTCCATGGACTTTTCTGAAGGCACACCAATGCTCATGGAGCACAGGATCAAACAGGTAAGAGCAGTTCCATGATACTGCTTACCTGGGTACACAAACATGAACACCCACTCATAAGGGGTCATACAATTACCCACACTTTATGAGACTTATAGTGTCATTCCTACTATTGGGCAGAAATTATATAGTGCTACTCTTGGGTAGAATCATACAGCGCCACTCTTGGGCAAAAATCATACAGTGCCACTCTTGGGCAGAATCATAGAAAGCTCTCAATAAAGCAATAGACGCCTAGGCTTAACATAGCACACAGACCAAAACAAAAACATACAACACTCTTAACAGAGCATCAGACGTCTGGGGCTCAATACAACACATAGACAACATCCCACATGATAAACACCATGGCAAGACATAAGAAATGCTCAGCCGACTCATTATCGGCTAGCTCAAACACATAACTTAACCCATCAAACCCTCAGGTCTCAAACTCACAATGCTACATATTAGCTTTGTTTATAATTCAAATTTAAATTAGGTTATGTGGTATAATTATACCACAAAAACTCTCAAACATACATCAAAACGAAGCTGAGCCCGATCCAAAACCCTAGTTTGTCAGGGAAGTAGACTTCAATTAACTTGTCCATCTCATGATCATAACTCACCGTATACCAAAATCTTACGTATTCAGACAATCTCCGCCATCCACCTTATGGCCAACACATCTTACTCAAAAGTCATCAAATTAAGTTCCTCAGAGCCAAACCCCAGTTATCACCCTCTTACTTATACCTCACTTATTATGCTTACTTTTCACTTCATAATTTGTATATTATGCTTGTAAAATTATGCAACACTCTTACTATTTGACAATCCCCTAATGTACGATCTAATCCAACCCAATCCATTCTAATCCTCACTCATCAAACTTACATCCTCTGTCTTCCGTCATACACTTACGCATCCACATCCAAATCCATACCGAACACTCTATCACTTCTTACTGTCCATCGCCCATACCTCTGCCCACACACACATACACATATCCATTGCATAGGCGTATAGCCATCATACATATGTATGTCCATCCAACATACGTATAACATACATATATTTTTATACATAGCTTACTCACATACTCACTAGTCATCACTAGCAAACACACAACCCACATACGTAGCTTACTAACATACTCACTAGCCATCACTAGCACATACATAATCCACATATGTAACTTATTCACATACTCGCTAGCCATCACTAGCATATACATAACATCCATACATGTAGCTTACCAACATACTCGCTAGCCATCAATAGCACACTCATACACATCCATATATACATGTAGCTTACCAACATACTTGCTAGCCATCAATAGCACATTCATACACATCCATATATACATGTAGCTTACCAACATACTCGCTAGCCATCACTAGCACACACATAATCCACATATGTAGAAACATACTCGCAAGTCATCACTAGCACATACATAATCCACATACATAGCTTACTAACAAGCACGCTAGCCATCACTAGCACACACATACTTCAAACATATGTACAACTCACATGCATGTCATATGCATTTCAGTATAGCATAATTTATCCTCTTACATCATGCAAATGGATCATGATTTAACATCCAAAACATTGAATCATACAATCCTAGCATGCTACTACATATTCAAAGCATGTTATCATGAAATTATGAGTTCAAAGCTCCTCTACCTCATAATCATAACATTTGATGGAGAGCACACTACAGTGGCGGCATTGATGGCGGAGTTGGTGGCGGAGTTGGCGGCTAAAAGCATTGCCAAGTTGAGAGAGTTGTTGTCTCGAGGGTTTAGGAAGTGCTAGAAGCAATCACAATCAAATGGAGTGACACAGATCAATGCAAAAAAATTTGTGATCCATGGCGGCACACTAAGGCAGTTGGGAGCAGTGTTTTAAAACCCGCACCAGACCAGCCGATCGGACCGGATTTAACCGGACCCGATCAATAAACCGGGCCAGTCCATCTAGTTCACTGGGTCAGGATGACCCAGCCGGGTCAAGATGACCCAACCAGTTGACCCGAGTCAGTCCGATTTGACAGAAAAGTGACCAATTTTTTTTTTTGTTTGAGGTAGGAATCATTCTCCTAACCTCTTAAATGAGGGACTGTCACCTAACCACTTGGTTACCACATTTTTGGTTTAAACACTAGACTTAACTATTCTATTTAATGCGTATTTATGCAGTGTAGAACTACAAACTTCAAAATAGCGGGGGCGGGATTCGAACTCCCAACATTATGTAACTCTTCCAAGTACCGAACCCACTGCGCAATCATGATGTTGTGTACATATGATTATTTTAATATAATATATATCAAAACCGGGTCAATCACCAGGCCGATTTTTAAAACACTAGCTGGGAGAAGGGTTGTGCAAAAAAAAATGGCACGTGTGACCAAAAGTCGAGATGGACTAACTGAATGTCGGTCGACAGTTGAGAAGTACTCGGCTGGTTTCAAGACGTTGAAATCAGCCATGGACAACACCCAATGGCGTCAATTTCACATCCACAAGGGCCCACATATGGGTAGGCATGGGGCGATGCTCAAGGATGGAGGAGAGGTGGAGGAGAGCTCTAATGTCAACTCCATTTAGTGGCAAAACCATCCGATGGTCAGGCGATGCAAATAAGGTGCCTAGACCCTAAACCACACACGTGGCTACATGCACACGCGTCCACTTACACACATGACAAAGAGGGCCACTCGAGTGGCAAGGGTTTGGGCGATGGATGCCCAAGGCCCACAAAAAGGTGGCAAAGCTAAGGCCAAGATGTGGTGGTTGATTGAAGCGGTGACACTACAGATTGCCACCTACAACTAACACATTTGGTGCGGGCAGCTGTGCATCTCGCACGGTATAGGGCAAGGGCAAGCAGCCCATTCTGGGTGGAGGTGGAACTGGGAGGAGGAGAGGAGTGGAGGGGGCATAGGAGGCCGATCCAGCCACATATGGAATGGAGGGGTGGTGGCTGATCGGAAACGGCTGACGGAGGCAGTGAAACAATCGTCCCACATCTAAATTCATTTTGGCACAGTGAGAAAGAAACAAAACCAAGGAAAGTATCGATAGCTCATAGAGAAGCAAGGAAAGCATGGAAGCAGCCCTGGCCGGATCATATGGGTTCCTGGTTACCAAACGAAGATGAATCTAGTTGAGGGCAGCAACAAACGGCAACAAAATAACCCTCCTATGGCCCAAAAACGAAATTCAAAGGTGATAAAAACCAAGGAAAGGACCGGTACCTCATTGAGGAGCAAGGAGGACATGGCAGTGGTCATAGATGGCACCAACGGACAAGTGGTAGTAAGGTGAAGTGGATCCCAACAAGAGTTAGTGAAATCCAACAATGGATGAGGGACGACAGAGCAACCAGAAACCCACTCGGGTTTCTCTCCAAGTTTCAAGACTTATTGGAACTTTCTCGTCACGGCTCGTCGAGCCATGATCAGCCTTCTTCTTTTTTTTCTTTTTTATACAACTTACATGTTATTTCCTTATAATGTAGCTCCACTTGTTTACACGTCATACCTCCAAACTTCGAACTGAAAGTGCGCATCGAGGCCCATGGCCTGCGATTAAGCCCCACACCCAACCTACGCGTATAATATTGAACTAAAATATACAAATATAAATACGCCAAAATGTCACATTTTCTCACCAAAGATGATAAAAAAATAGCAAAAAATAACAAAAAAGTTGTAGAAAAATCAAGGACATTACAATCCTTATCGATTGCAGTATGAATTCGAGCATGTAAATTGTTCCTACACTAACTAACATGGGCAAACTTATTTAGCTGCAAGACTACAATGTCATTAGACTTAACCTTTCGGCTTAGAGCATTGGCAACAATGTTATCATTACAAGGTTTGTACTCCAAGGTGAAGTCAAATTCAACAAGAAAATCCTACCAACGATCTTGTTTATTAGAGAGCTTTTTTGGAGTTTGAAAAAAGCTAGCAGAAATATTGTTGGTCTTGACTACGAACTGAAAACCCAACAAATAATATCGCTAAGTGTGAACACAATGAATTGTAGCTATCATCTCTTTCTCTTGCACTATATACCTTCACTCTACCTCATCGAGTTTACAACATTTGAAAGCTATCAAGTAGTTATTTTGAGTCAAAGCACCATTGATGGCATAATCTGAGGTATCCATTTGCAATTCAAATGGATGCATGTTGTCATGCCCCGACACATGCCACCCCCGAGCCGAACCCAGTCTAAGGAGGAATCAGCATGTGGCGCAATGAAGTATAGTTGGATTATGGAAGATTTAACCTATCCTTGGGTAGAACACTAATAAGTTGCACACGTATACTTCATATAAAAGCAAAATGAGCAAGGAAAGGACTACTAATTAAACATTAATCCACACACATAGCCATATACTTAGTCACAATGGCTGATAAGAGTCTAAGTCAACATTGGTTAAAATAAGTGTATAAGTAGAGTCTAAAATATAATCTCAACATAACATGTAGTCAAACTAACATAATCAAGCCATCTTTATAAACCCATCCCCTCAATGGTCAACGTCATCCTTACACTCCACAAAGAGCCTGTCCGAACAACCTGCATGGCCTAACATTCTCCCCCAAAGCAAAATACAAACAAAGAGGGGTAAGCCAAATCTCAACAAGGGTTTTTAATAAGGAAAATAAATTCATAATGACAACACAAACATAATCAATGTAACACTGATCACATAATCAACCACAATGCCCATTCCATAAGTATCCACTCATGCCACATACATGTTATGTTATCTATAACATATCTCATCAACATAGTTATACTACCTGCATATCATGGTATATATGACATATTTCATCAACACATATTCATGTTATCTCCATATCATGTTATTTATGACATATTTTATCAACACATAGTCATGCTACTTGCATATCATACTATATATAACATATCTCATTATCACTTGTCATGTTACCTACATATAATGTTATATATAACATGTTTCATCAACACATAGCCATGACACCTACATATCATGCTATAACCCGCATTATCTCATCATTACATTCTCATGTCATCTGCGCATCATGAGTTCAAATATAGCTCATAACACATATACACCTCATCTATAAAATTGTGAAATTGATTATCATAATCTCATCCTGCATGAATTATTTCTTAAAATAAACATATCATGCATATCCATTTCTCAATAAAAACATCCACCCTACAACATCAAGTATATCAACCATACAAACCATCCTGGATATTGATCATTTATAATTAAACCATTTGCAAGTGTACAAGGTAATTATATTAGGATAAATATTTAAGGGTTATCGAACCTCAGGGACAAATGGATTATCACTAAATCTAAAGAGAAATTTGCTGATTACAAACTAAAAACAACTTAAACTTAAATTAAGCAAAAGAAAGAAATCAACTAGTTTAAAAATAAGAGATTAATATGATGAAAATTACTTAGGAAATCGAATTCACTATAGAACCATAACAATTCCTTAACTTTTAATCTAAATCTAGTGTGAATATGAACAAGTATTCTCAGCTACAAGCTAGAATTACTTCAAAAAGAATCATTAATTAACTTCCATGGCATAAACTATCTTCGACAATAGCACGAATCATCTACACTAAACTAGCTATAGGCATGACCCGTCTAATCTTAGTATAACTCATCCAAGTCATTAATTATCAGAACATTAAAACTATTGTATGACCATCTCATCTAAATCACAGAAATTAGAATTGATGAAAATAACAAAACCACATCAATCTATCATCTACAAGACAATAAATCAACATAGACTTGAATAAACATGAAAAGCTCTTCCATTAAAAAGGAAATCCATATCATACAATTGTCATCATTTACAACTGAGATCTAAATTAAAAAGAAAAGAAACTGAAACTTATCTATAGCTTCATCAACTCTTAAGTAAAAGAAAAGTTTAGCATTCCATTGTAGAAGAAAGCACTTGAATCTCCATTGAAAACTTTGAGTTCTCTTCCATCTTCTTCTTCCTTTTTCTCTTCATAAAATCTATTGGAATCCCCCAATTTTAAGCCAAATATGTCTTTTTATAGGCATAAGTTCCGTAGGAAGAAGTCCAATATGAAAAGGATTGAAATTTGGGTCAAACTAGGAAACTGCATGTTATGCCGTTCGAACACCCTGCATGCCCGTTCGAACGCTTGAATTGTATTTTTGTCTGAATTCACGTTATCCTAATCGAACGGTAAGTGACCCCGTTCGAACGGCTACAGTGTTTCTGCAATCTGGACAATTTTCCTGGACAGTTCATATTCTGTTCATTAAGCTTTCCTTCATGTCCATATTAATTTCTAACTTGTTTATAACTCCAAAAAGTTGTCCAAATCACTTTAAAGCATGTGAAGACTACTTTAAACTATTCAAAACATCGTTCAAGTACCTCGATAAGCACACTTTCCTACAAAATATAAAATATCATACTTTAGACATGTAGAAAGTAACTAAAATTCCATCTTGATTTAAATACATGTCTAAACAACTAATAACTACAAAATCATTAATAATTAAACTAAAATACTAATATCTATCTTAATCTAAATAAACCATAATTAATTCTAAATTAACCTAATCTATACTAGCAAATAAGGTAAAAAGGCATATAAAATAGATATAGATTTCATACTTATCAGATATCCATACAAATCATACCATAATCACATGTGTAACATAAACTTTATTGTTCATCTACAACCTATGTCAATGAGCATTATCTCCTATACACATGTAACAATTAATGACGAATGTCTCACAATAGAGAAAATATAACTATCCCGCTCACCCAAGCCAAAGCCTAAATAGATCTACTGCTCACCCTAGCCATAGCCTAAGTAGACCTATTGCTCACCCTAGCCATAGCCTAAGTAGACCTACTATTTACCCTGGTCGCAGCCAAAGCAAACCTATTGCCGATCCTGTAGGGGTGTAAACAGATGGATATAGACATAGACAAAGGTTGTCCATGTCTATCCATTTTTAAATAATCATATTGTTCGTTTGTTCGTTTGTCCGTTGTCCGTGACGGACATATAAATTGTCCGTCCATTTTTGTCCATGACGGACATATAAACTGTCCGTTCATTTTTGTCCACATAGACACGAACAACCACAGACGGACACAGACAGTTGCACTTCATCTTGTATAAAATAACATACAACAGTTGCACTTCATCTTGTATTAAATCACATACAAAGAACTCATAGCTATCGCAATGAATACAATCAATCATAATTTAGGCATAAACTTGAATATGACAAGGCAGTAAGAGAAAACCTATGTACTAAAGCTTTCAGCCAAAAATTTAACTAAGGCCTTCAATAGTTGGTAACACCAAAATGAATAGAGGCCAGGAAACTGCTCACACGAGAATTTCATTTAAAGTACAATTAACAGAACTAAAAAATACTCTTGTCAAGGAAAAGTTTTCACCAAAGAACAATCAGAAAAATACATTATTCAAAAATAGAAAAAGAAAAATACTTAAGGCCATTTTTTTTTCATATCCAAAGATAAAAATATTATGGGCACAGCCCCCCAGCTTAATGATCGAGGAAAAAAGCCAAAAGTTCACAATTACCCATTGCTTCCACAAAATTTTTGGTATCATCCGAAATCTGAACCCGATCAAATACTGCATAGTAATTTAGGGCATAAGGAAATAACAAAGCCTAAAATAACATATTTCAATCAAGAATCAATTCGTACACTGATTTTAGCTTCCTCTAAAGAATTACTATCCATTGCTACGTGATAACTTCCAAACTCAAGGGAAAAAGTAAGCTCTACAAAAAGGAACAAATTAGCTTGTGATTAACAAGCCAAAAACTTTAAGGCACGCAAGAAACTTCACAAAAAAGAAATTACATAGAAGAAAAGGAGTTGTCAAATGGAAAAATAAAACTTTTTTCAAAAAACTTCAAATTAAATTTAACAACTTCATACGCCAACTGACCTCCATCAGAACCCAAATACGCTTTTTAGTAACGAAAATCACAACAAATTCTTCTACCTTACATGAGAAGTAAAATCAAACTCAACCCACTAAGACCCGTCACCCAAATCATGCACCCCTTCTGCTGGAGTAGGCTCTGTCTGTCCTCCTTCCCCATTGAGCATTCCTGCCACAACGACGTGAAAGGCACCAGAGAGGTTTCCAACGGGCCACAGCGGACGGAGGGGAGGATTCATTGCAGCCCAAAGGCCCCAATCGCCGAGCCATGATCTATATGAGAGCTCAAATTCAGAAAGGATCAAAGGGGCTAGGGCACAACGAAGGGAAAAGAAATTATCTATTCGCAGATGAAGACAGCCACGAACACAGACAATCATTATCCACAACCGTGTCAGTAAAATGACCGGACAAAAATCACCATCTGCAGCCGCGTCCATGTCCACACGGACAAGCCAATACCGTCAGTTTCTATTGCAGACGGACATGGCTGCGGATGGAAGGTGAACAAAGGTTGTCCGTTTACACCCTTAGGATCCTGGTTGTAGCCTAAGTAGACCTACTCACCTTAGTAATAGCCTAAGCAGACCTGCTCACCCTAGCCAAAGCCTAAGCAAGCCTACCCACCCTGGCTAAAGTCTGTGTAGTTCCTAGTAAGACAGTGCATACGGATAAACAAGTCTGAATTCTCAAGGTCCAGATAAACTTATCAAATAACTCATATAGCAACCGGCTCATCTCAACCCAAGGAGGCACCATGTTCTCAAATGAACTCAAAATAAAATCATGTACTTTCGGACCCAAAATTGATTTGATAAGCCTTCGAACAATTTAATCCAACATCCAATGCCATCCAATTTCATCAAATTGATCAATCACGGATAATCACGATTATCTTTACTTATAAATCATTTTTATGATGCATGCCACATGATACATACGTGAACAAATGTTAAATGAGTCTGAGTATAAGTATGTATGTTCAAATTAGTCCATGTACATGAAACATGATCAATTGTGTCCAGTAACATTATAAACCTCTATACAAGAAGGTACATAAGTGACAATGTTCAAACCTATGCTAAGACATATGAATCATGAACAAGCTATAATCAAGGTTGTATAAGTAAGCATCTATAATTTTATTATAGTCCTACCCTATTGAAATCATGGAGTAAATATGATGAAAACATCGACAATACAAGTTCAAGACAAGTATTACATCATGCTAGACCTAGACAAGTATACACATCACCATACTTAAGCTAGAACATAGGAACATGATTCACCTAAAATTAATATAACATGTTCAAGCATATATATACATCATCATAGTTAAACCTACTAAAATTATTAAGTAATCATGAGGAAGTCATCAACATGAATTTAAATCAAATAGAATATCATGCTAAAATTAAACAAATATAGCCTAAATCATGCTTGAGCTAAATCATAAATTCCAAGATGATCTTCATGCAATCGCAAGAGCATTTATAGGCAATAATAACTAATTTTAATCATAAAGAATTAGATTTATGGAAAGAGAACAAGAAATAGCTAAAATATACAAATGGTAAAACTGTCGTTTGGCCATTAGAACTCCCTGTCAGGCCATTCGAACGCTAGACCGTTCGAACACCAAGCCATTCGAATGGTAGGCCGTTCGAACACCCTTAATAGTTCATTTTATGCCGAATTCCATACATACTGGAATTTAAATATTAAGGAGAAAATTTTTATAACAGACGATGCAAAGAAGCATGTAACCTACCTGTGCCCTTAGGTCATCGGATTAAAATCTGAAGTCTCACATATCCAAGGCTCACCCGGACGCGCATGAGCCTAATCCCACATATAGGGCAATAAAAATATTATTTTAAAAATTTCAAATCATCATATAGTATATTTTTATAAATGGAATAATATATTTTAGAATAAAAATTGTATTCAATAAAATATAGGGTATTTGCAACTCAAAAAGGTATGCATCGCAAATACCCTATGTTATTTGCAATGCATACTTATAAACATCATAAATAACCTATGTATTTGTAACATATACACCTATAAATCGCAAATAACCTAGGGTGTTTATGAGATATAGTCATATGCATTGCAAATACTATATAATAAAATATATTAATTAATATATAAATACATACTATATTATTATGTAAAAAATTAAAATAATTTATTTATTCCCGATTGGGTGAGCTCGAGCATTGAGAATTGTCAAATTGAGATTCAACAACACATGGGGGCATGCATCCTACCTGTCACATCCGTTATGTGCATTGTCTGATTTCTATATGATGTTTCACAATGTCGAGCCTCGCACTAACGTGCGTGAGCCCAATCTCACTCATATTGAAATTTAGATATTAAGTAAAAAAAAATTTAATCGACTATGTAAAGAATCATACAACTTGCTTGTACCTTTAGTTAGATGTGTTGTCATATCGAAATCTGATGTCCTTAATGCATGTGAGCCTAGTCCCACATATACTGGAATAAAAATATTAATTTATATTTTTAAAATAATTATATAGTATGCTTTTATATATGGAATAATATATTTTAGAATAAAAATTGTATATTCAATAAATTATAGGGTATTTGCAAAACCAAGGGTATGTGTCTCAAATACCCTATGTTATTTGCAGAGTATATGTATATCTATCACAAATAACCTATGTGTTTCCTACGTGGACAACTATATGTCGCAAAAAGCATAACCATATGTGTTGCAAATACTATATTATTTTATTTTCCAACATAAAGTATTTAATATATGAATTCTTACTATATTATGACATAAAAAATTGGTCAAGATTTGACAATGCATGGAGGCATACATCCTATCTATCCCATTTGTTGTGTGTTGTCTTATTTCTATCTGACATCCCACACAGACGGAGCTTGTTGTAACACCCTAAAAATTTAATATTTTGAATAATTTGAACATTTGGGCCCATACATGAGTTTTAGGGCCCAAAAGCCATTTTTCTTATAATTGGAATACTTTGAGTTCGATTCATTCAAATGAGCTTTAAGGTTGTTGTAAGGCTCTAAGAGATGAACTAGCGAGCTCAAGAATGCATAAAACAGACACCATGATAGTAGGCTACGCCCTCAAGAATCATGTCATGGATGACCCTACTTTAATTTTTGCAAGATAAGATACCCTTGTGTGGTCTTGTTTCGAATGGTTCATCGATATGAGTCCAACGATGCAAAGATAGCGCGAAACCGAGTCTAGGGTAGGGAGATATTGCGTTTTAAATTTTATTATTATTTTTTCAAATAAAATTAAAAATTTATTTCTACATCAGCATGCTGATGCTAGTAGAACTGGCATCAACTGGAGCTGACGTCAACACCTACTATGATACATGGAAGATTTCTGAACTCTAACCGATTTAATTAATTGTATTTAATTGCTATTGTGTGTTTAATGTTAATTTTAATTGATTTTGACTTATTTTTAAAATTTAAAATTGTTAACAATGGTTTTGGATCAAATTTTCTTCACTAAGATGGTTTTTATGTTAATATAAGCCAATAGGAATTTTTTGGATTTTTTAGAATTTTTTACTATTTTACCCGAAAAGTTAGGGAGCAGGACCCACTGTGGGCTCCACTTGTGAAATTGAGATTACAGGTCCCAAATGACCCTAACAAATTCTTAAGATAGTATTTAAATATTTTAAAATTTTTAGAAATCAATTTAGGATTAAAATAAGCAAGTTTTTCATTTTTAGTGTAAAACTCTATTTATACCCCACATATCTATTAGGTTTACCCCAAAGTATTTTTTAAAGGCTTAGCCACTTTCCCAATTAGGAAGTGCTAGAAATCTGGATCTTAGGAGCCCTAAATCCACATTTCTCAAGAAGGAAAGGTGATTAAGGTAAGAATTAGCCTAATCTTCTACTAATTTCTTAGGGTTTCTTCTAAACTTTTCAAATCCCTTCTTTTGACAAGGTTTAATCTCGATTTCTACCTAAAAAGCTACTGATTTGAACCTCTATTTCAAACCCTTGAGAAAGTAATTTTATTTTTGAACTAAAGAAACCCTAGATCTACTAGTTTTTTAGAGATTTAGGTATTTTGAATCGGATTTATGAAGGTATTAACAAAAACCTTATGTTGGGTAGGATTTGAAGCTGTTGGAGGAGCTATTTTAAGTGAAGAAACTTGTTGAAGGTAAGTGATTTCATCCTAAATGTGTCTGTAATTTCATATTTGAGTTTTAATGGAGTTTGAAGTGGGTTCCATGAATTTGAGCTTTAATGACAGATTTAGGAAAGTTTAATCTTTCTTATAATTTCTTTGTATTTTTTACTTTAAATGGCTAGATCTACATTTCTTAAGCATGGATTTAATTATTATGATGTTTGGTAGTTTAAGATGTTTATATGAAGTTTCGGTCTTGATTTCGAAGTGGGGAAGACGAACCAGAGATTCTAGTTATGGCGATTGAACAAACGGCCAGGCATTTGAATGGCCCTGCAGGGCGTTCGAACGCCAACACTGCAGTTCGGCTATTTTTGTGTATTTTACTCATGTTTGTGTTTTTACTCTTGAGTATTATTTCTTATGACTTTGATGAGTAATATATGCTATGGTAAGCTACTAGAATGGTATAAATTGATGTTGGAGGCTATGATGAATGCTTAAGTGTTAAGTAGATTTTATGTCATTTAGTTGAGCATGTTATAAATGCTTGTATTGAATCCATGATTAAATGATTCATTATATTTTAGAATGATTCCAAAAAATTTATAGCATCAGAATGAAATTATATATCTTCACATGTCATGATTAATTATAGGTGATTGATGGTGTCATGTCTAGCTTCAAATGTGATATGAATATACTTATGTGAGTTGAGCATGAGGTTACACTTAATTTGAATTATGTTTTCCGATGGTTTTCACCCATGATTTCAGTTAGGAACCATGATTAAATGTTAATGAGCACGCGTGTGGTATGTTGATGGGTTATTTACAATGCATGCCCATATGCTTAGAATTGAATGTTTCTACCCTGTACACACACATGTGGGGGATGATTATGGTAATGGTTGATGTTATGATTATAAATGATGCATGAGGGGCTGATGGGAGCATGTTCTATGAATTATGATTCATGTATGTATTGCCCACGTATGTACCATGTTGCATGCATCATGAAATAGATTTACGAATGAAACTTTATCAACATTAGTCGTGGTTGATCAACTAGATGCAATGGTGTGAGATTATGTTCTGGATTAATCGATCGTTGGCTTATCAGAAATTACTTGGTCCAAAAGGACATGATTTCAATTTGAGTTCCTAAATGGAATATGGATCCTCCCCGGGTTAAGTTGAGTCATTTTGACGTAGTTGAGATTTATTTATTAAGTCATCAGACCCTGAGAATCCAGAGTGGTATACCTTTGTGCACCGGCTACTACGTGTTTTAAGTTGCCTTCGTGGAAATCAGACTCTCCCCACCGCAGGAGATGTCCAGGGTGAACACACTACTTTAGGTCTTTATTAAAAGATCAGACATTCCTGGCCAGGACTATCCAAGGTGAGCAACCAAACACCCTAGGTTTCCTTCATGGAAATCGGACTACATCTAGGGCGGGTGATATGATTGTTTTCCTCTCCGTGATAGAGACATTCACCTTTGATGATGATGCATGTGTGTGAGATATTATTATGCCCAAGATTGCACAGGTTGTATAGAGATAATTGAGATTATGTGACACATGTGGATATGGTTGATATGTATGATTATGGATTAGTGTGTGAGACACTATTATGTAGGGTGAATGTATGCTATGAGTATGAATCATGAATGAGATGATATTATGATCTACTATGTGAAAGGGTATGCAGGATGAATGAATACATTGGAAATGAATCATGAATGAGATGATATCATGATATGCCATGTAAAATAGTATGTAGGAGATATGTTGAGGATTTTATGAGTATATGTCTGTGATAAGTAGTCATGCACATGTTATATTAATATATCATGATGAATGCATGTGATTTATGTCATGATTTCTCGGTGAAATATATGTGATGATTTTAAATTTACTCTCTAGACATATAAAACCTTATTGAGTTTTACTCACCCTCTTTCTGTGTTTTGTTTTGGGGCTGCATGGTATTACATGCAGATAACAAAGATCCTCTGTATGAGGAACTATCAGGGAGAACATGGGAGTAGGCTTTGATGCCTTTGGACTTTGTTATGTTTTATAATTTATGTTGTCATGATTATAGAACATCATGTTTGGTGGTTCTTATTTTACATTTGTGTATATCTTATGTTATTAGATTTGTCTAAGACTTTCTTATTCGAGCCATGTGTGATGCCTTAAGATTTTAAGTATGTTGGTATATGATTTATGGACTAATTTAGAGTTAAAATCCTCTTTTATTTTCCTTATTTCTCTTGCACAAAGGTTTAAGATATACACATTTTGTATGTGAAATTCGCCCGATTAAGGGGTTAAAGTATTATTTGGGGTCAGATGAGCAATTAATTAATAGCACTTGGTACGCCTCTAAGAGATATTTTATTGAGATATGTACTTTAAAATATTACTATTTTAATAATATTACAGACTATCATCAGCTTTGAAGCCCACTATTTGGTATAAAGCCAAAAAAACTATCGGAGTTATGATTCCTAAGTACCGCCTATTAAGGCATATTACGCGCCCATGAAATGAGATATCGTGTGAAGATCTATTTCATTCTAATTTTGATGTCCTATAAGCATAGGTGTATGTCGCTTCAGTATTAGCGGCATTTTGTGAATGATGATCTATCCAATTTTGAATTATTTATTGGATTTTGTTATAGATGTTTTATCTATTTTTATCGGATTCTATGAATGTTTTATCTGTGTTTTCGTATAAGAAGTACATTTGGATTCTGTTAGTTAGTACTCATATTTTGAGTTGACTTTTGAGTATGAATTATTAGAAGAATGTTTTATATATCTTGGATTATGCTTTACATTATAGCATGTTAATATAATTTAACTCTACCTACTTAGTAAAAATATACTCACCTACGCCAGACATTGCAAGTATGAACAAAGGAGATGATTTATAATAATATAGCTGCTAGAACCTCAAAAGATCTACACTTTGGATTTCATTTCTCATGTTCTTTTGTTATGTATTAATTTTAGACGTATGCTACTTTGATTTTGATAGGGCATGCTAAGCTCTTTTATATTTTGTATATTTTTTGTAATTATGTAAGTTAATAAAAAGTTACTCTTCTGTACATGGTTGATCTTGACCCCCTTTTAATTATGAATTGACGAAACTCCAACTTCTAAATTATTTAAAAAGTGAGGGTGCTACACTTGCACTGCGTGATCCCAATCTCACACATACTGGAATCAAGATATTAAGTGAAAAAATTTAGAACTTGTGGTGAAAAGGAGCATGCAACCTATTTGCGCCCTTAGCTATATGCATCATTGAATCCAAATCCGATGTCTAAGAGAGCCACGGCTCACCCTGACACGGGTGAGCTTAGTCCCACACATTCGGGAATCAAACATTAATTAAATTTTTTTAAATAATCAGGTAGTATGTTTCTATATGCAAAATAATAAATTTTGGAATAAAAAATATATATTCAATAAAATATAGGGTATTTGAGACACAATAGGGTATGTGTCGCAAATGCATAGTGTATTTGTGGCATATGCTTATATATGTCACAAATAACCTACGTATTTGTGAGGTATACAACTATATGTCACAAATAACCTAAGTATTTGTGATGCATAGTCATAATTTAGAAAATACTATATAATTTTATTTAATATATATTTTATTTTTTAAAATATATTGTTTAATAGATAAATATATATTATATTATTATGTAAAAAATAAAATTATTAATTTATTTCTAGTTGTGTGAGCTCGGGCTTCAAGAACTATCGAATCGAGATTCAACGACGCATGGGGGCATGCATCCTACCTATCCCACGTGTTTTGTGCATTGTCTTATTTCTATCCAATGTCCTACAAAGCGGGGCCTCACACTGATGCGCATGAGCCCAATCTCACACATACTAGATTTAAGATATTAAGTAAAAAAAATTAGAACCAGTGCAAAGGAGCATGAAACCTGCCTATGCCCTTAGTTAGATGCGTCGTCAAATTAAAATCCAATGTCTCATAGAACTAGGGCCCACCTTGACACGCGTAAGCCTAGTCCCTCACATACTGGTATGAAAACATTAATTTAATTTTTTGAAATAATTATATAGTATATTTTATATATTGAATAAAATATCTTGGAATAAAAAAATGTATATTGAATAAACTATTAGGTATTTGCAACACAAAAGGTATGCGTCGCAAATACCCCATGTTAGCAATGTATAATTTTATACTTTGCAAATAACGTATGTATTTGTGGCATATACATCTCTATGTCGCAAATAACGTAGGGTATTTATGATGCACATTCATATGCATCACAAATACTCTATATTTTATATCATATTTTTTATTTCAGATTATATTGTTTAATATATAAATACATACTATAGAACTACATAAAAAATTTAAAATAATTTATTTATTCATAGTTGTGTGAGCTCGGGCTTTAAAACTGTCAAATCAAAATTCAACGACGCATGGGGGTATTCATCCTGCCTATCACAAATACCCTTTGTTGTCAGCCCTCTCGGTTGCACACTAGGTAAATTGGAATACAGGTGTGGCGATTGGAGTTGTGGTTCAAGCTCATGAGGACCTCCGCTTCATGAAGCATGATCTTGGTCATCCTACCAACACCCCAATAGTTGGGAAGGTGGATTGTTATCCTTAGTACATGAAAAATGTTTTCATCTTCAGTTTTTCATGACTTGCTCCATGACCAGCTCACATGGGGCTCCACACATAGTATATTTCAATGCCCCTTATATACCATATTAGGAGCCTCATGTGGGCTGGTCATGGAAACTGGTGAGACTAGATGCGTTCAGTAAATTTCTGTCAATTTTCCTCGTTCCATCTGTTTTCACTGTCTAGGAAGTTTAAATGGTCTTGTTTACTCTCGAACTTTGCAGCGGAACAGCCATCACCGCGTACATTTACATAACACAAATGTTAAGCTACTTATAAGATTATCATTTTAAAGATATCTGCCTAAGAAGGCTAGTCTTCTCAAATGCCTCGCGAGACTATGTAGAGATGTATCATTTGAAGGGCTTATTCTTTATTCCCCTATTTATCGAGGATCAAGAAAAGTCACGATTCAGAACTGACCAGGTTGAATCTGCACAGCTAGCAGAAGAGCACATAATTTTGAAATCTCGGTTCGTCACATGAGCAGAGAATGTCTACTTCATTTTTGTTGGTTTTGTCTCCTTGTATTTGCAGCTCTCATAGTCATTTTTATCAATCTAAATTGGCTAGGGTTATCAAAGTTTTAATCTAAATCAAGTCAAGTTTGGGTTCACGCATGTCAATACAAGAAATTTGATAGTACACATTACTTATAGGGCAGGTAAGTTTAAATCACCCGCCACCCTTTTTATTAACATGTGCCATTAAATATCAATCCAACGGCCACGATATCCATGCTCATGTAAATTTTTTCCATCTAAATTGGCCAAGTGAACTTTCTAGAGTAAATTCAAAAGCTTCTTATGAGACGGGGAACCATGGGTTCTTTTAGCTATACTTCAAAAGATGAAAAAGGAGATGAAGGTAATAATAAAAAAAGCAATGAAATGCCTACGTTTTCTTATCGACTAAGAGAACGTTTTCATACACCTTTCATAACCAGTCAAGTCTAAAAGCAAGACATCTAGTCTGCCCATCACTAGACTTTCTATTGGTCCCCGCCCAGGTTGGCAAACTTTGCTCACATGGGGGCAACATTTAGCTCCAATGGAAAGTCTTTTGGCTGAGAAAACCATGCTATATGGTCCTATTCAGCACACACTGTGTGAGATTCTGTTACAGTTGTAACGTTGTTGGAAAGTGCTTATCATATACACTTTATGCTTTTCTTCCAAGTGGTCTTTCTCACCAAAAAGCAGAAATTAGTTTAGTTGTACAAGGGACCAAAATTTTAGATGAGGACGGCCAGAGTTATCAAGGAAAGTTCTAGTTCTTCTCTTGTTACTTAAGTTTCCCTCTAATTCTTTCAAATAATTCATCAAGGTTTTTTTTCTGGCTACCAATTCATTCTTTTAACCCCTAAAACCCTCCTTGATTACTTCCCCATAACAAGTAAGCTTTTTTCATTCTGAGGTGAGGATGGTCCATCAGTTAACCCTCCTTGATTACTTCCCCATAACAAGTAAGCTTTTTTCTCAATCTTTCAAATCATTTATTGCTACTAATTATTTCTTATAATCGAACTATATGCATGATGCATCTCAACTACATGTTTTGAAAATTACTCTTTTTTTTCAATAACTTTGGTTTGGGAACAAAGATCAGATGAGCTCGAAGAGGCCTTTGCAAACTGACCCAACAGATGTCATCAAGTTCAGCACAAATTCTCCAGCAAGTGTCCCAATTCCGATACTGTTGGAGAGAATGAAGAATGATACTTGCTACTCATGCCACCAGAAGGGGCATTGGTCCCCCATGTGCCCCAACAAGGGGAACAGAACATTTGCCTTAGATGGCCTGGGTATCCCGGAGAAACAGTGCCCATGTGGTGCTGGTGCCTGTACTGTTTTGACATCTTCAACAGAGAAGAACCCCAGCAGGAAGTTCTACAGGTGCCCACAGAAACCTGTAAGTTCATGCCATTTCATGTTTCATATCTCATTCAACCATACACTTCCTTTTGTTGAATCCAGCACCTTTGCAACTGATTTATACTTGTTCTTTGCATTACTCAGGGAACTGGTAGATGTGGGTTTTTTGAATGGTGTGATGTAGCACATAGAAATCACATGCTAGAGGCTCATGAACTACTGCCTGGCCCAAGTTTTGATTTGCAATTGGGATCAAATCTGGTGGCTACCTATGATCATGCAGATGCTCTGGTGGCTCTTCAGGCTCTAACAGATTCGAATGTTCACGTCAATGAGGATGTTGCAAAACAGAACCACCCAGCAGAGGACCCAGTTGATGTCGGTAGATATGAAACAGAACCACCTGTCATATCTTCTCGTCGCCGCCTACGACTTTCACCGTCACCACCACAGTTGCCACCGCCACCACTGAGACAATCTTGGTTGGGGTTATGCCCCCACCCTCCAAAGCTTGAGGAGGTCACAAGTACAATTGTTAGGTGTTTAGATGAGGTGAAAGAAGTGGTTGTAAGGAAGCTGGAAGTAATACGGCAGATGGAAGATAAAAGGCTCCAAAGGTTGGCTGAGCTAGAGGAACAACGGGTCCAGTTGATGGCAGATTTAGAAGCAGCGAAGACGCAGAGGGCGGCAGAGTCAGGGGCCAAAAGGACGGTGGATTTTAGGGAACAGTGGCCTCACAAGGTGGCCCAACTGGAGGAGGAGGATGAGCGATCCAAAACTTATACAGACGATGAATGCTGAGAACTCGTCATGAAAATTTTCGTTTGTTATTTTATGAAATGAATCTTTCATGAGTTACAAGAAGAAGAACATATTTGAAGAGGAAAGGCTTCGTGTGTACGTCTTGTCTGATGATGCCATTTTTTTAACGCGTGTATATGTACCTCAATCGTTTCCTCAATACCCCATTTTATAAGTTAGAGCAATAGTTTTTTACTCTTCTAACCCCTAAAACCACCTATTACCCTAAACTAAAATAACTTCACACAGTTACACCTCTTTCTCTAACCCGAAAAATTTTCCCGTGGAACCGTTGTACAGGACATGTGGTAGATATGTCTTTTGAATAAGTGACATGTATTTGATGAATTTATTCATGTTCAAAATTGAGCAAGATTAGGCATACATTTCGGATTACATATTTAAAGATGAATAGACATATGTACTAACACATGGTAGAGCTATTCCACGGGATACTTTCTCCTCCAACTCCGGCAAAGGCAACAATATCTCCAACAATGGCGGTCAGGCAGTATCTTGGCTGCTGGAGGTCTAAAGGTAAGTGGCAGGATGGAGAGGAGAGAGAGGCTTTTGGGCAAGGTAAAGGAGACAGCCAGCCTCTCCTGTTTCCACCAGCTTCACTAAAGGTAAGTGGCATGGAGAGGAGAGAGAGGCTCTTGGGCAAGGTGAAGGAGACAGCCAGCCTCTCCTGTTTCCACCAGCTTCACTGCTATCTGTCCTGACCTAGATCTCATCCCCACTTTGTCATGAGATTCTGACTTAGCTACCTCCACTGCCTCTAGCTTCGCCGACTTGGCCACCTCATGCTTCAATTCAATTTCCAACTTGGGTCCCTCGATAGTCATCTACCTCGTCAGGCCTTGCACGTCCACCATGAGGGAGTTCTTTGAATCAAGTAAGTCGGCATCCAAGCTGACATAGTGTCCTTGAGACGATGACGTCCTTGAAGGGATGAACCTTCCTACTGCGATGAGTCTCCTTGAGCTTTCAGCGGAAGGCAATCCCAGCGGGGCTATATATGTCTAGGGGATTGAGTGTTGTTCAAATAAGCATGCACACACAAATGTAATAGGTAAGAAATAATTACATAAAAAATGCAGACAAGAAGATTTACGTAATTAGGTAATTTGCCTACAATAAAGAGAGGGATGTGAAGCACACAATAAAAAGGAAAAAAACACACCTTGACACATAGGACTCTCCTAGTTTTTTTAAATAAAAAACTCCTAAAAAAGCGAGCCACATACCAAAGTGGTTATGTCAAAGTTATCAAAGTGGGATATAGTTCCTAAAGATAAAGACATATCCCACTTTTCTATGATTCACTTGTATCACAAGGGCTTTGATGCCCCAGACCCCATCAAAGAAGAAGAAGAGGAAGAATGGCACAAAGAAGAAATTAAGAAAAAAAGGAAAGGCGATTAATGGACAAGGGGTGCAAAATGGGTGGAGGAAGCGGTCAGAGGAAGAATCAGTGACTCAAGGGGCCAAAACTAGTTGTGATCATTCTGGCCCCCCAAGAACGAGTCTCCTGAGAAGGGGCCAGAATTAACTGCGGTCGTTATCGCCAGTGGCCATAACTGACAACTGGGCCACCGCAGCTAGTTTGGTTGTGGCCAAGGGGCTTGGTTGTTGTTATTGTTGTAAAAAAAGGGTGCCTTTCTTTACTACCTGTCCATGGCGCTAGATTGGTGTTGGAGAATGAAGAAGGAATGAGGTGAAAAGGCAAGAAAAAATTCACTTAATATGAGGTAAATTTTAAAAAATTATAATTGTTAGACGGGGTAAATGAGAAACAAAATATTAAGAGAAATAATAAATATGAGGTAAATTTAAAAAAAAAATAAAACTATTAGATGAGGTAAAGGAAAATTGAGATATATATTGAGGGGATTAATAGAGGGAATATAGATGTTTTTTATTTTTACTAAAGAGCTTATGATGGCACTTTGCGTGCCAATATTCATGAACCCTTCTTCTAAGGATTCTCCAACCCTTAAGATAGAACTTGTGCTCACTGTTTTGAATCTTTGTGATGATCATGGTCTTTGTTGTGTTGTGTCCCTCATCGGTCATCGCCATTGTTGTCTTTCCCCTTTGTGGTTTAAGCCCTCTGCCACACAAAGCGCCCTCACTAACTCGTAGAAGCTAATGTCAGTCCAATGCCTATTCAGCGGGGCCTGACCCCGGCCAATCCTGTAGGGTATAAGGACTTGACCATGTCTACTATCTCCTGCTCGAGTCCCAATCGACTGAGGAGATGGCTATCATGAAGATTTGTAATGATAATAGGGGAGATTTGGGGGTAGAGGTGCAGTTGCACTCCAACATCATGAAGCTACTTTGTTGCATGTCTGATGACTGAGACAGACAGGCTGAGAGAAGAGGATGTTGTGAGGTTGAAACAAACAAGCTGAGATGAAATATAGAATGAGGCTATATATATGCACCCCGTTAAACTTCTCTCCCATATTTTTTATTTGAATGCATCTATATACACCCCAAAAAACCCCTAATTACCCCATAAGAGAGAAATTTTTGGGTATTTTTGAGTTTCTCCTATACTCCATCTGCTCCCACAAAATTTTCCATCTCATTACCCTAAATAAACCCATAACATAATAGTGTCATTACGTATCTTCTCCTCCCATGCATCTCCTATAGTTGACGGCCTTCTTCCCTGAATTCATGACGGCAAAGCTTCGGAGAGCAGTGATTTTCCTCTCTTGATCTCATTCCAAAGGTAGCATTTTGCATCAGATGTATAGAAGATTTGTTAGTAGGAATACAAGGCAAACCCAAAAAAACCAATTCCTATTTGAAGTTTTTTATTTCATGGCACTAAGAAAAACCAGAAAGCATTGAAGATTTTGATTGCATGAATCCAGAAAATTTTGGAAGATCTTGTAGGAATTCTTTGCATCATTGATTAGGTATTCACACTCTTTTTCTCTTGCTTTTTTTAGAAAGTTCTTAGCTTTTATAGAAATGGTTTGGTCATAGCATTTGTTCTCTGGTTCTTGAGTATTGGTCACATTATTGATCAAATGTTGATGCTTTTATGAACTCTATTTTTTGTTTTCCATTTTGTATCCTATTAGGTTGTCATCTCTTCTGTTTTTACCGTGCTTTACACAAGGTCTATTTGCAGCCAGTTGACGAATTAGTGATAACTACGAAATTTAACACACACAAACTCTAATATGGGGGATTGATTGGGGGCAGGGTCCATTGGGGCTTTTACTACTTTCCACTTTTGAATGGGTTCCCCCTAGAAGATGACCGGACTACAATCACACAATGGAGTAAGAGGCATGTCCTTTTATATTTACATTAGTACCAAAGAGCGAGAGCGAGAGAGATTGGTGGCATTGGAATGGCCAGAGAATTGACCAATGGGGCTGCCAGTGAGTACTCAATGTATTGGTGTGGTGGGACATCGAGAATTGCTATGTTCCCAGAGGGTACGATCCACACTTGATCACCCATAACATTAGTATGTCCTTGGAGAGGATGGACTATTGTGGCTCTATCACCATAAAGGATTTCGGCGACATTAGGAGGATGAGACAACCAGACGGTCCGAATATTTCATTATATCTATCATATATCTTATGACAATAGGAACAAAGAAAGTTCAAATTAACTTCATGGCATAATGTCTACAGATAGATAAATGGATTTGGAGTTGAGTGAGGACTCAGATTCTCACAAATAAAATGCAATTTGGTATACATATATGATTGCATTCAATCAATGAGTCGCCTATTGTCTTTATTATCTACATTGTGCTTCTTTATACTCCCTATGTTCCATTTTAAAAGTTTCATTTAGAAAACTGGTGGTTTTAATTGAATGGTGTTTTCTTTTTCATTTTGTATCCTATGATGTGTAATGTATTAGTGTCATGAATACATGATTAAGAGAAATATCTACACTATTCAAATAACAATTCTTGTGTGCATTTCAAATAGCAATTGATTTTGAAGGAATGAATCCTTTTGTCATAGAATTGCCATCATTTACATCATTGATGGCTTCTATTATACAAAGTAGTGGTATTCCGGAATTAAATGATGAGATAGAAGAGAGGGTTCAATGTTCATTAAAAGAAATGGAGATAAATGAATCATCTCATGATGAAGCAAATATGGAACCTAAAGAGGTACATTTTACATTGTATGTATAAAATAGTTATGATTTAAATACTTGTATAATATGGTTGTTAACATGTGAGAAAATATAAATGATTGTGGAATTTTATAATATTCACATTCTTAGTAGGATAACATAGAAAGCCAAATCCATGCCAACATTCTTAACACCGATATTTCTTTTGAACTTAATGAAGATAAGGTAAATTTTAATTAATTATTATGCAGGAAGTTGACACGTAGTAATTGTTATGGTTTGGAATAAATGGCAAGAAACATGTATTGTGCTTATGTTATAGGTATTCCAAACACGAGAAGATTTGAAAAAATGGGCGAGAGAAACTTGTATGCATTATGGCACTGTACTCATAATACTAAATCAGATGCTCGAAAGAGAAGGCCACAAGTTACATTAGGTTGTGAAAAGGCAAGTCATCATAGAAAGTCTTCCATGACCATGTTGAATACCAATGAAAAAAAATATTGTGGTTGTCCATTCATGCTACAAGGAAGAGAAATGACTATCAATGGTGTTGATGGATGGAAGCTTCGTGTTATTTGTGGTAGACACAATCACCCCCTAGGTCAATTTGGAGACGATCACACATATGTAGGATGTCTAAAAGATAGAGAGAGAAAAGTTTTGAAAAGGCTGTCGAAGATAGGGCTGAAACCTCATCGGATTTTGCATCATTGAAGGAAGCAAATCCTTCAAACTGCACAACTATGAAAATAATCTACAATGTTCATAGTCGATTAAATTTGACTCAACACGAGGGTAGAACTGTCTTATAAAAGCTCATGAAGCGAATTGATGAATCAGGGTATGTTGCTATCATAAGAAAGCTGAGGAAACAGATGAAGTAACAACTTTATTTTTTGTTCATCCAATGTCTGTGCGACTAGCCAATTTGTTTCCCCATGTGTTTGTGAAGGATTGCACATATAAAACTAATAGATATTGTCTTCTAGTTTTAGCGACCATTGGAATAACATCCACATATAAATCTTTTTTCACTTGTTTATCATTTATCTTATCAGAAAATGAGAGTGAATATATTTGGGCATTCGAAAGATTTCAGTCTTTGTTGGATAGAAGTGACCTACCCATAGTCTTTGCAATGGATAGAGAACAAGTATTAATGAATGCAATTGAAGTGGTCTTTCCTAGTTTGAAGAACATACTTTACTTATGATAGATTTCTATGGGGGTAATGAGGAATTGTCGCAAAGCCTTTGATACGAAGGCAACTTGGGTTGATTTTACGCATAGCTGGAATGCAATTGTATATTTAGAAACTGAGAGTGGATATGAAAAATCAATTAATAGGTTGGACATGGAGTTCAAACACTACCCGGATGTCTTAAAATATCTTCATTCGACTTGGTTAGAGTCATACAAAAAATAATTTGTTGGAGCTTGGACGAACAAGTACATGCATTTTGGCAATAAGACTACCAATAGAGCTGAGGGTATGCATACTAAAATCAAGATGGGGCTGAATTCTTCAAGCATGGAGAAATATTGATGAAGTTATAGATCTTCAACATATTGAAGTGAAAAAATCTTGAGGAAAGTAGATTTAAGAGATATCATCACTTTATAGATCCGTTTTACAAAGATGTTTTTGGATTAGTGTCACGGGCCGCATTGAATTTGATAGATGAAGAAAAAAGAAAGTGAAGAACTATCCTGCTAGGGAAAAGCATTGTCATCATGAATTGAGAAATACACATGGTCTACCATGCATGCACCAACTGTCCAATTGGTTTCTTGAAGGAAACCTAGTTTCCCTATGGGAAATACATGACAATTAGAAGCAATTGTATGTTGTAACACCAAAAACTTATTCAATGGGACATGAACTAATTAGAAGCTTTGATAACATCATTTGTCAATTTGAGATGGCTAGTGATGTTGTTAAAACTCAAATATTAGTGCAATGCAAGCAAATTGTAGATCCTAAGACAACGTGGATGGAAATTCCTACAATAGCCTCAAGATCACGTAGTAGACCAAAAGGGAGTAAAAATAAGTATGAGAATTCTACAAAAAGATATCCTTCTAGTTTTGAATATGTAATTGCTAATATTAAAGCTCAACATAGAGTTATTACGAAAAAGTTGAAGATCACAAAGAAGTCCCAAAAGAATAAAGTGAAAGGAAAATACTTGCACTACATTCCTAAAATATTACCCCATATGTGAAGGATATTGTTGACGTCCCTACAAATGGCCACTGTGGATTCCATGTAATCTAATTGTTGTTATGAATGGATGCGGGTAGATGGAGGAAGCTACGTGCCAATTTAATTTATGAATTATCAATTCATAAGGCTAAGTATGAAAATATTTTTAACGAAACCATAAGGGTTGAGGAACTGCTAAGCAGTTTGGCTTGCTTCGATAATGTGGCTCCAAGGAATAAATGGATGACAATGTTGTACATTGGATATGCAATTGCATCGTGCTACAATGCTCCGTTGTTAATATTTTCTAAGATATTGTACATGACTATATTCTTTGAGGACAACTGCTACTACAAACCACAATATGATATACATGGCACTTGTTGATAAATGTCATTTTGTAGTAGACTATGTCAAGAAAGATGGACATGTGCCTCCAATTTCAACTGCTTGGAGGAGATATCACTTATCGATGTCAATGCATGGGGAAAGTTATATAAGGATAGAGTGATTGATATGTGTCCATGTGGTAGTTTCCCATCGTCAGAAATTTCTATGGTAGACATAACAGAGTAGTTGATGACAATTGAGGGTTTTCTTTATTCAGATTTTATTTTTTGTGATGGGATACATTCTTAATTTTTTATGATACATGTACATGCATTTCTATTGGTGAATATAGGTTAGGGTGAAGATGTACATGACAAAGTTAATTTTATCAATTGACAATTAATTTAAAACTCTAGCTCAATGTTTTGATTAGATTAAATTACGTTTTTAAATTTTGGATAAGTTTAGATATTGTGCCTATTATATCTTCTAGAATGGATCTCACGGTGGCTACACCCCGAGAAAGTATAAAGTTCTATATGGGGGTGCCCACCGCGAGTGAGTAAAGACACTATGGGAGCCCCGGCTAAACTTACGGAATAGTTCTCATGGTGGGCACCCACCAACAAATTGTGGACCTTTATACGGGGGGTGTCCACCGCGAGAGAATAAGTCTTGTATCAAACCCAGGGTAAACTTCTGGAATGGATCTCATTGTGGGAACTCCCCAATAAAGTATTAAGTTGCATATGGTGGGCATCTACCACGAGTGAATAAGGGCACTATATGACCCAAGAGAAAACTTCTAGAATGGCTCTCATGGTGGGTGCCCGCCAAAAATGTATGAACTTCTATACGGGGGGTGCCCATCGCTATAGAATAAGTCCTCTATTATATTCTCATGTAAACTTTTGGAATGGCTTTCATGGTGGGCGCCCACTGACAATGTATGAAATTTTGGAAAGGGTGACCACCGCAATATAATAAGTCCTCTATCGGACTCTTGGATAAACTTCTGCAATGGCTCTCATGGTGGGCACCCCCCCCTAACAAAGTATGAAGTTTAATACGGTGGGCGCCCATAGCGAGTAAGTACGGCCACTATGTAAGCCACAGGAAAACTTCTGGAATGATTCTCACGGTGGGCACCCCCTAACAAATTACGAATTTATATATGGGGTGCCCACCATGAGGGAGTGAGGCTTCTATGGAAGCATTGGGAAACTTTCTTGAATGGATCTTATAGTGGGCACCCTCAACCATTTATCTATGTATTTACGGGGGACGCCCACTGCGAGGAAGTAAAGCCTCTATGAGAGCCATGAAGACCTTCTAGAATGGAACTCATGATAGGCACCCATGGACAATATAAGAACTTTTATACGGGGGGTGCGCACCGCGATAGAATAAGTCCTCTATCAGTCCCTTAGGTAAATTTCTAGGATGGATCTTACGGTGGGCACCGCCTAACAAATTATGAAGTATCATATGGTGGGTGCCCACCGCAAGTGAGTACGACCACTATGTGAGACACGGGAAAACTTCTGGAATGGCCACCAACAAAGTATGCAATTGCATATGGCGGGCTCCCACCTCGAGTGAGTAAGGCCACTATATGAGCTACAAGAAACCTTCTAAAATGGATCTTATGGTGGGTACCCCCCGAAAATATATCTATGTATATGCAAGGGGTGCCCACCGCGAGGGAGTAAAGCCTCTATGTAGGGGTGTTAACGAGCCGAGCTGAGCCGAGTATTAGGTTGTTTCGGCTCGAGCTCGAATTGCTGAAGCTCGGCTCGAGCTCGGCTCGAAGTTCGAATAAACTCGAACTTTTCAGCTCGAGCTCGGCTCGAATTAAAAATCCAAAGCTTGGCTCGAGCTCGAGCTCAAACCTGAATAAGTGAATCATAAGCTTTGGCTCGAACTAGGCTCGAACTAAAAAAATAAAAATAATCTATATATAAATATAAAGTATATGAAGTATCACATATATTAATATACTTTTAGTATTAAATATTATTAAATATACTTTAACAAGTATTATGACTACACCGTGAACATTTGATTATAGTCACTATGAAAGAAGAAAACTATGACAAATAAGTTTTAGTTACATAATTACAAGCAAGAAAGATGCTAAATTGTTCCGCAAGCATGAGAGACAGCCACACTCTTTGAGGGTGACACTGGTTGGTCTAAGCTTCGGGTTAGTATATGGTTTGGGACTTAAAACATATTATTTAAGATTTTATTTTAATATATAAATAATAAGCATAGTATATTAATTTAAAAAATATATATTATGTCACTGTGTATTATTTAAAAGAAAAGGTGAAGACATATCGGGTCATACATGCATCAACATGCACCCAGTACATCTCTCACCATTAGATCAAAATATGACCACATTCATTGATAACAAAGTACATGGCCAAATTAAAACTCGCAAGCTACCTAAGTATAACCAATTGATGATTGTGATATTTTATATTTAGTGCATGAGCATGGGCATGTGCCAAATGTGTATAAATAAAACTTTAATTCAAATATAATTTATTAAGCCAATTTTGTAATGTTTATTTTGCTTTTCATGAGTCATATCATGAGCCCGATAAATATTAAATAGAGGGCTTTACAAATAATTGCCATAGATATAAAAAAAATTATAAAATTAATAAATAAAAAATACACTTAATCTGCCACTTGAACTCAGCACTACACATCTTCAAAATTCTACTCGTCACTTGCAAAAAGCAATTTTGTTGTTGTACAGTAAGTCACTATTTAAAGGGTTAGAGACAGGTATTTATAAGCTTTTCTCATTTTGCCACTTGTTTCACAATTAAAATACATCTTGCAATGAACTTCTTCTAATTAGCCAGTAGTCTTGACCAATTTTTGGTTTTTGGTACAACATCAGGCTCTACTAGAACCCGACTCTTCCTCTTATGCTATCATTCGAACTCCATTAAACTCACAACTCTTCCTTTTTGGACTATAGTAAACTCACTAGGCACTAGCACTGAGATGACCCTAGCTCCAGCTTTTCCTAGTTCGTGACTAACAGTTTCTTCTTCAACTCGTCTTCATTTAGCCATGGTCACCCTAGTAAGCCAAGTCCAACTCTAGCAGTAACGTCATGAACCTATCGAATTGCAACTCTTCCTCTTTTGATCAGCTAACACATGTCAGGGTTGTAGATGTGCATAAAAAATGAAACTGTTGAGCAAAAAATGAACCATGTATTATAGGCCATTAGATTGAGATTTAATGACAAATGGGGCATAAACCAATCAGCACCCTGAGTTATGTACACCGTCAGATCGAAATCTAACTATATATGCATGATGCCCATGCTCATATAAACACCTCTCTCTTTCTTTCTCTCTCTCTCTCTATGTATATATATATATAGAGAGGGGGGGGGGGGGGGGGTAAACGATCAATTATAATTATGTCTATATAATATATAGAGGGAGTAAGGGACATATTTTTGCGTTAGTACTTAATATGTTTGTTGGAAATAAATCTTGTTTTTGGGTTAGGGATTAGGATGTTAAGTTATCTCCTTATTTTTTATTTTAAACATTAGAACTTAAAACAGTTCTTATATATTTATATTGGTAGTGGTGGACTAGTTTGTATGTGTAAATATATAAACCCTAAGCCCTATATGTCCACATCTATATGTATTATTTTTAATATATTTATTATTTATATATAATTTAAATTTTTTATTTGAGTTCGAGCTCGAGCCGAGTATGAATCGAGTTCGAGTTTTTTTCGAGTTGAGCCGAATTGAGTATGGGCATGCTCGAGCCTATTCGAGCTCGAGTCGAGTTCGAGCCGAGCTCAGACCGAGCTGAGCCTGCACTACTCAACGAGTTGGCTCGGCTCATTTACAGCCCTACCTCTATGAGAACCCCGGGAAACCTTCTGGAATTGAACTCATGGTAGGTGCCACTTGACAAAATATAAAGTTCTATAAGGTGGGGGCTCCCCACAAAGGAAAACTCAAACAAGGTCGATGGACACTTGACATGTAGCTCATCTCCAGTTGCTTTCAAGATTGGGATGGTAAAATTTTGAGAGAAAGAAGCACTAATATATATATATATATATATATATATATATATATATATATATATATATATATATATATATATATATATATATATATATATATATATATATATATATATATATATATATATATATATATATATATATATATATATATATATATATATATATCAAAGAACCATTTACTCATCTATTTGTCTAGTAGAATCCATTGGTTTAGCAATCTATTAATGAACCAAGCATTTCATCACAAATTGAGATTACAACAACTTCAACTAAGAAACCTACGCTACTTGATAGCATTGTTTCAATCAAAAGCCGTAGGACCAAGCATCAAGCATTAATTGGACATGTAGATATAATATAACTAATTTCTTCCCTCATTTCTCGATCCTTCACACATATAACTAATTTCTTCCTTCATTTCCCTCTAGATTTTAATCAAAATAACTCGTCAAGATGTCCTATCTGATGAAGATGCAACTGAGTTCTACAACAAAACATTTGGTTCCCACAATAAGAAAATAAAAAATACTACTAGCAAATATAAAAGATAGGCCAACAGCTTTGCCTAAAAGTATCAGTCAATGATACATTTTAGCTTCCAAAAAAGCATTAGGTAGAAAGTCAAGGAATTACATGACAAAACAACCATGGTCCCTTAAACACGCTAAATTTAAACTAAATACCACAATTAATCTCAACATCCACGTTTCACCAATGCCATGTTTTAATCCAAAAATATCTCCTACTCAAATTTACTTAAGAGCCTTCTAATTAACACTACAACAAAATTAACTATTAGCGACGCATTTAAGCGGCCCTAATAGCACTATAAAAGTCGCTAATAGTTATTAGTGACGTATAAATATGTCGCTAAATGCGTCGATAAAACTGCCTTCCCTACTACATATTAGCGACGCTTACTTCAAATGTCGCAAAAAGATACTATTAGCGAAGTTTATAAATGTCGCTATTAGTACAATATTAACAACTCCTTTCCTAAGTGTCGCTAATATTATAGTATTAGCGACGTTTATAAACGTCGCTAAAAAATAAATTTAAATTTTTTTATTTAAAAAAATAAATTTTAAATTTTTTTCTTTTAAAAATAAATTTAAATTTTTTTTATTTAAAAAAAATTAAAATTAAATAAATAATTATTAGCGACGCTTATTACTAAACATCACTAATAGGATAATATTAGTGACGTTTTCGTAAGCGTCGCTTATTGATTTAATTATTTTAAAAATTATTAAAAAAATTGATTTATAAATAAAAAAATAAAAAAACTTTTAGTGACGCTTTTGAGGAGCGTCGCTAAAAAAATAAAAAAAAGAAAAATCGCTGCATTAAAATTTTTTTAAAAAATTTCCCGGTTTGGGCCGGGTCTAATACATGACCCGCACGCAGCCGGGTCGGAAGCGACCCGCGGCGCGGGTCAATAACGACCTGCGTGCGGTGAGGGTCAGTAACAACCTGTGCGGGCCGGTTTGGGCCGACCCACGCGGGTCAATCTGAGATGACCCACCTGCGCAGGTCGTCTTCAACCTCTCGCCGCGGGCCGACGCGAGGGGAGCACGATCGCGGCATGGGGAGCGAGGAGCGAGCGTCGGCGCCAGGAGTCGGAGCGAGAGCAGGGTACCGGCACCAAGATCGGGAGCGGGGCGCTAGCGCCGGGATCAGGAGCGGGAGCGAGAGCGAGAGCGGGGCTCAGGCGCCGGGATCTGGGCAGGCAGCTGGATCGGGAGCAGGACGCTGGCCCAAGATCGGGATCGGGAGCAAGGCGCTAACGCCGGGATCAGGAGCGGGGCGCGGGCACCGGGAGAGGTTGCGGGGCACGGGCACCGGGAGCAGTTGCGGGGTGCGGGCACCAGGAGCACGGTGCGGGGTGCGGGGTGCGGATGCAGTTGGTGTTGTCTTCAACCTCTCATCCAGCGAGCCCACAGGCTCCCAGCCTCCAGATAGCTTCTACTTCCTCCGTCGTCCGGCTTGCAGGAGTTCAACCTGAGGGAGACAACTCAAGGGCGAGTGAATCGGGCGGAGAGATGGCGAGGAGAAGAGAGAGCGAGGGCGACGGCGACGGCGAGGGGAGGCAACAGGTCTTTTATAAATGCAGGGGCGAAACTTCGCCTGAGCGCGAAATTTCGCGCCCACCGCGAAATTTTCTCGCGCAGGTTAATTTCCACCCGTTGAAAACATCTAGCAATGCTTCAAACGAAGCGTCGCGAAAAACATTTAAATTAGCGACGCCAGACTTTTGGCGTCGCTAATAATGATAATATGAGTGACGCTCGTGCTCTAGCATCGCTAATAATAAATATTTTAGCAACGCTATTTCACGAACGTTGCTACTAATATTCATATTAGCGTGCAGACTGTGGGGCGTTAATATTATCATTGTAGCGACGCTCAATCTATTAGCGACGTTGCATAAGAAACGTCGCTAATTTGTTTCTTATTGGCGACACTTACCAATAAACGTTGCCACTAATTGCTCTAATCGCGACGATCAGTTTCAAGTGTCGCTAATAGTATTTTTTAAAAATTTCCCCCTCTCTCCTTCATTTCTCTCTCTACCTTCTCTCTCTCTCCTCCATCTCTCTCTCTACCCTCTCTCTCCCCTCCTCTCTCTCCATTCCTCTCTCTCTTTCCTCTCTGTCCTCTCTCTCTCTCCTTCCTCTATCTCTCTCTACCCTCTCTCCTCTCTCTCTCTCCTCCCTCTCCTCTCTCTACCCCTATTTCCTCTCTCTCTACCCTCTCTCCTCCTCTCCCCTCTCTCTCCTCCCTCCCCCTCTCTCTCCTCTATCTCTCCCCTCTCCTCTCCTCTCTTCCCTCCCCTCTCCTCTCTCACTCTCTCCCCTCTCCTCTCCTCTCTTCCCTCCCCTCTCCTCTCTCACTCCCTCCCCTCTCCTCTCTCTCTCTCTCTCTCTCTCCTCTCTCTCTCCCCTCTCCTCTCTTTCCCTCTCTCTCCTCCCCCTCTCTCCTCTCTCTCTCCTACCTCTCTGCTCTCTCTCCCCCCTCCCTCCCTCTCTCTCTCTCCCCTCTCCTCTCTCCTCTAATTTCAATTTTTTATAAATTTTTATTTTTAAAAATTAATTTTGAAAATAAAAAAGTAAAATAAAGTAAATACTAATATCGACGTATAGCAATATACGTCACTATTATTAGAGGTATTAGCGACGTATAATTATATACATTGCTAATACATGTACTAATAGTGACGTATATTCCTATATGTCACTATTAATATTTTTTAAATTATTTTTTATTTCAAAAAATAAAAAAATTTAAAAAATCAAAATAAAATCCTCTCACCCCCCCTCTCTTCCCTCCCCTCTCCTCTATCTCTCCCTTCTCCTCTCTTCCCTCCCCTCTCCTCTCTCACTCTCTCCCCTCTCCTCTCTCTCCCTCTCCTCTCTTTCCCTCTCTCTCTCCTCCCCCTCTCTCCTCTCTCTCTCCCATCTCTCTCTCCCCTCTCCTATCTCCTCTAATTTTAATTTTTTATAAATTTTTATTTTTAAAAATTAATTTTGAAAATAAAAAAATAAAATAAAGTAAATACTAATAGCAACGTATAGCAATATACGTCGCTATTATTAGAGGTATTAGTGACGTATAATTATATACGTCGCTAATATATGTACTAATAGTGACGTATATTCCTATATGTTGCTATTAATATTTTTTTAATTATTTTTTATTTCAAAAAATAAAAAAATTAAAAAAAAATCCTCTCACCCCCCCCTCTCTTCCCTCCCCTCTCCTCTATCTCTCCCCTCTCCTCTCTTCCCTCCCCTCTCCTCTCCTCCCTCTCTCCCCTCTCCTCTCTTTCCCTCTCTCTCTCCCTCTCCTCTCTTTCCCTCCCTCCCTCCCTCTCTCTTTCCCCTCTCTTTGCCTCCCTCCATCTCTCTCTCTCTCCCATCTCTCTCTCTCTCTTCCCTCTCCCTATCTCTCCTCCCTCCCCTTTCTCTCTCACTCTCTCTCTCTCCACCCTCTCTCTCCTCTCTCTCTCTCTTCCCTCTCCTCTCTCTCCTATCTACCTACACACTATCTCTCCTCTAATTTTAAATTTTTAATATTTTTTATTTTTTAAAATTAATTTTAAAATTTTTTAAAAATAATTAAATAAAAATACTAATAGCAACGTATAACTATATACGTCACTATTAGTATTTTTTATTTTAATTATTTTTTATTTTTAAAAATAAAAATAATAAAATTTTAAAAAAATTAAAATAAAATTTTAGTAAAAAATAGGTAGTAGCGACGCATATAACTATACGTCGCTATAAGTTCTTATTTTTTAATTTTTTAAAAAAATTGAGAATTATTAGCGATGCTCATTTTTAAATGTCGCTATTGTTGAAACTTGTAGCGACGTTTGTAAACATACGTCGTTAATAGTATTGAAATTTATTTTAAAAAAATGAAATATATATTTTTTAGTGACGCTTACAAAAGCGTCGTTAATAACGTAAGCATTAGCGACGCATAAATAAAAGCGTCGCTAAAAGATTACGTATTAGTGATGTTTGGAGTTATGCGTCGCTAATAGACTATTATTAGTGACGCTTAATATTTAGCGTCGCTAATAGACTATTATTAGTGACGCTTAATATTTAGCGTCGCTAATAGTTGTATTTTGTGCGACGATTTGTTATATGTCGTTATTATCACTTTTTAGTGATGTATACTATTGTGACGCTTATATAAGCGTCGCTAATACCCAGTTTTGTTGTAGTGTAATCACCTGTTTGAAATACTTTAGAGTCGTCTGTAGGGCTTTCACCAATAGAACCTTCTTGAAATATCATCAACTGCAGAAGAATGCAACATAAACTTTAACTCTCTAACTTTAATATTGTCAACAATGAAGGTGCCTACAAGGGCATTAACTAGCTCATCTCTCATTGAGGAATCGGCAATATAATAGAATATCAATGTAATAATGTTGAATCTCACTTTTAGAGTCAAAACAATAGGCAAAATAATGTTGTCAATTTCACCTATATCAAATTTATACTTACCGCATCTTACTTTCGAGCTACCTTTTCCTTTCCTTTCCTTTCTCTTATCTGATTGTTTTCCTTTCCTCTTCCCAGTAACCTAGCTTGTAGGAATAGCTTGATCAAACAAAAGCTCATCCAATGTAGCTTGAGTAGTCTCCTTAATGCATTTTAAAAAAATATCCCTATCATCAAGCATAGTTAAGGATTTCTGTAAAAATTTGATTGTCTTTTGTTTGTGAACGAGTTGCAATAACAAATTATAATTAGTTGAGCGCAAAATAAAAATGCAGCATAATACTATTGAATGTGAATTGCCAAAATCATTACTCAATTGCTAAATTTTCTTTTGGGCCATCCACTGCACCAATCCGCCTATCTGGATTCTGAACAAGGATGTGGGTTATTGTATGATACCACTCCAAGTAATTATCTCCACAATCCCATGGGTTGGTTACAAGATCCCCACATTGTTTAGATGCTAACCGATGGTGATTGCTATTATTCCAAATGTTCATGTTTTTGTCATACGAGATTTCATAATCTTTTGCAATGGCACCCCTAGTAGACTATTTAGTGATTGGTTGAGGAGATAATAGAGGGATTGTTTGGACTTAACCACACTGCCTTAGAACTTCAACAGGGTTATAAGCTTCCCTAATTTGGCAACAAAAGAGTACTCTAGAGTACAAAGCATTATCCGGTAGATTGTTATGGCATCGTTCCTAGTGATAAGGATCCCAATAAACCTATTAAACCAAAAAAAGCGTAAACATAATATACACAAAGCTTACGAAAGAGTACATATACATAGGGATTGTTATTACCTTCTTATAATCCATATGATCCAAAGCCTCCCTGAAATCTGTTAGTTTAGTAAATGAATATTGTGGGTGCTCCCCTTTCCAGTGTAACACACGAAGCTGGCCTTCCCTAAACATCATGCTAGGATGCGGTCTCTCCATTTTAAAATACAAGCTGGCCTTCCCTAAACATCATGCTAGGATGCAGTCTCTCCATTTTAAAATGCTCGTATGACTAAGCCTGCATGAAATTAAATAATCCCTTAAAGTGTCTATATACATGCCAAGATAAGAAATTAAAAATAAATGATTCATTGTACCTCTAATAAGGTAAGATAACCGCTGATTTGCCAGACGTCATATTTGGATGCAACTCCCAATTGACGATACAAATATGCAAGTGCAGCCACTCCCCATGCATATTCGAAGATGCCTTCCAAGCCCATTAGCAAATTTAAGTATTTTGCCAATACAGTGCTTCCAGACTCATCACATAAGATAGTGTAACCTAACAAAAATAAAATATATGCCATGTACACTCTATATCATCCTTTGTTGCTTCTTCTGAAAAATGCTTAAAATTTTAGCAGAGCCAATTTAAGTGAAAACTTTTCTTGCCACACTTGTTCAACTCTTGTTCTATTATGGTTTGTTCAATCCTTAGCTCATTAACGCATAGCTCAACCAAATCATCCCCTTTAATCTCAAGGGTTAACACTTTGTTTCCTTTCACATGAATCCCAATTAATTGATGAGCATGATCAAGTGTGATTGTCATCTCTCCATATGGCATGTGAAAGGTATTTGTCTCAAGATGTCATCTCTCTACCAAAGTGGATAACCGCACTCTATTCGATGTCTTATATGTGATATAAGACAAGGGATATAAACCATTGTTGTATACCAAGGGCAAAATAACACTACCCTCTACTCCCAATGAACGATGACTTGACAATATTACATACATCTCAAAGGAAGGTGATATTGTTAAAAAAAATTAATACAATATTTATTACTTAATTGGAAACTAAAAAATTAAGTAACATGCACTGAACTCATCATGCCAATCTTTACATGCTATGTGTGTTTTATAGCTACTTAACACACTCATTTCAAAAGGACCTCTTGGAAATTGGGGACCCTCTTCATTTTCTTGAACATTATTATACTCTTGCCCTTCACCTTCAACATTTGCTTCTTCACCACTATCCCCTTCATCACAGGCTGCATCTCTACTTTCCTCTTCTTCATATTGAACTTCAGTTTTTATATGGCCTTCATTGTCATCTTGTATTGAATTTTGCAACTGTGTCCTGACTAATTTTGAAGTATTTCACCGTGCCCTATTAGAAGCAGTTGGATGTTCTCTTGGCATTTTCTGTGTAGCTTTCTTAAAACGTATATATAGCAAAGTCATAAAACTAACTAAACCCAACTGAAAGTATGTATTCATTATGGAATAGATGGTAAACACACTGCAAATATAAGTGTGTGTATGCATGGCTGATACAAATAAAGAAATTCACACTGTTAGTTTTTCCATAAAACTTTGACAATTTCTAGGAATAGATGCAAGCATCATAATGCATAAAGGAGGTTTACATATTTTATCGTTTACACTATATTCTTGATTCATAACGCACAAAAAAGGTTGAGGATGAAGAAAGGAAAACGTGCTTACCCCATATAAATAAATTTAACAATCACGGATTACATACTTGTGTCATGAATGATAATTGATTCATGCTATAGAAGGGAAGGCATTTCATAATCAAGAATGAGTCACAAAAAAGTAATAGAAAAAATCAAGAGCATATCAAAAGAACCCCAGCCACACCATTTTTTTTATAACCATAGCCAATTATAGGAAGTGATAATTATTACAACAAGCAATATAAAAAAGGCTCACTGATCAAATTCAAACACAATATAAGTGATAATTAGGATGTTCTCTGTTTCCATTAACTCCTGGAATTTACTTTTGTTCACAAGGAAGTTTACCGATTTTTCTTCTCAAAATTAGATATTTCCGCCTTGAGCTAAAGACCATTAGAAGAAATAAAGCAAACACAACGCAAACCACTACAATCAAAATGTGCTATCAATTATAACAGATACGTGAGGCATCATCTTCATATAATGCATAACAAAAACATCGAACAAAGTCATATTATGCAGGTAAATCATTTTTTACATCGAACAACATAAATGAAGTATTTAATACGCCTTGCTCATGTACAAAAATAATAATCTGTTAGAATCAAATCATACCGGGTAGGTAATTTTCAAATGCAAAAATAAAATTTCTGATTTGAGGAAGATATTTCATCTCAAACTGAACAACTCACATAAACTTTTTTCAAATACATGGGTAGATCACACGTTGTCCATTAAGAAGATATTTTAGCTTATAGAAAATTTAACCAAAATGCATGCATTAACACAAGAAGCTTACCAATTTGCTAAGAATAAAAGCTTTGTTTTTTTATCAAACAATGCCACCATCAACGATGGTGAAGAGAGGTAGGGCAAGGAAATCACAGAGAGGGTAAGGAGAAGGTTCAGGCTTAGTGACCTTTTGGAATTGATAAATGATGGATCGTAGTGACCTTTCAACCGCCGACAAGGGTGAAGAGAGGTTAGGCAACCAATGATAGGGAAGAAGAGAGGCAACCAATGATAGGGAAGAAGAGAGGCAACCGACAATGGGGAACGTTAGGGCAGAGTAACTGCATGGGGTACACAGTGAGTAAGTTGGAGGGGTAGTAAAATAAAATTTTAGTTCAGGGTATGTTGAGAAATTATTTTAAAATATACCGAAGTAAAGGAGAAATGGGGTATTGAGGGGTTTTTCGAGGTGTATATAGTTGCATTCTTTTTATTTTTGGTTACTAAAATTTCTCACCTATCTCAACTTTAAAAAAAATTATTAATTTACTTTATCTCATTTTTCTTACTCCTTTTCTGGCACCGGATGATGCCGTCACCATACGGGTGACCTAGACTTAGCCGCATCTCCCCCCAACCAATAGATTGAATTAAATTCTATTAATATATTATAACATAAACTATAGTAAAATGTAAATTAATCATTCATCCAATAGTTCATATAATTAATATTTATAAGTTAACTTAAAAGAAATCAAAATATCATTGCCGATTCATGAGAATTCAATCGTAATTCATTGACAAAAAATTGGATAAATCAATCATTCACATGATCTAATAAATTATTCATAAAATTTGATTTATCAATCATTCATAGAATGACAATGATAGTGAAGCAACATATACTTGTGCTCGTGGAACAATAGGGTCAAAATGAAAAGCCTATATCTACGATATCTCAATTCATAAACGCACAATATGACTCAATAAGCATGTATCTATAATTGATAGTTTTTTGGCACTACAAGAAAAAAGACTATTAGTTAATGACTATTAGTGACGCTTACAAAGCGTCGTTAATAATCTCATGACAATTGTTTATTAATGACTCATATGAAAAAGTGTCCCTAATAGTACTGTTATTAGCGATGTTTTTTTACGTCGCTAATATAATTTATTTTTGTGACACTTTATAAAGTATAACTAATAGTAAATTATTAGCAACATTTTATAGAGCGTCTCTAATACAAAAATTAAAAAATAAATAATTTTTTATTAGAGATGCTTCTTTGTGCTTTGCTAAAAAGAACAAATAAAATTTTTTATTAGTGACTCTTATTAGAAAAAAATAATATATAATAATAAAAATAATTATTAACGACACTTTTAATAGTGCCACTAATAAAAATTGTAAAACCATTATTAGTGATGTTTTCTCCTCTCTTTGCTCCTCTCCCCTCTCTTCTCTACCTACCATCTCTCTCTTCTACATGTGTTAGCGGAAACCCCAACTTTGAGGACGAGCGTGAAATTAATTTTTATTTTTTTAGATTTTTTATTATATATTATTTTTTTAAAATAAATAAAATAAAAGGCATTAGCGACACGTACTCCTATGGGTCACTAATATTTTTATTTTATTTTTATTATTTTTAAAATATAATATATAATTACAAATTTTTAAAAAATTTAAAATAAATTAAAAAAATAAAAATAGATTTTGAAAAATTGAAATAAAAATTTTTAAAAATTTTATTATATATTAAAAATAATATAAGTAAAATAAAATAAAATACATTATCGAAGCATAGGATTATGCTTCGCTAATATCTTTTATTTTATTTTACTTTTATTATTTTTAAATATATTATATAATAAAATAGTAAAATTAAATTCTCATGCTCTTCTCTCTCCTCCTCTCACTGCAGTTCGACGACCCTCCCGCTCACATTATTTTAATTTGTACCAACCTCTACTTTGTTCCTCTCTTTCTCTTTGTCTCTCTCCCTCTCCCTCTCCCTCTCCATTCTCTTTCTCTCTTATCTCTCTTTGCCACTCTCTCTCCTCTTTCCCTCTCTCTCCTCTCTCACATGCATCAACGTGAGCCCTAGCTCTGAAGATGAGAGGGGAGAGAGTAGTGGAATTTAATTTTAATTTTGTGGGTTTTTATTATATATTATATTTTTAAATAATAAAAATAAAATAAAATAAAGTGTATTGATGACGCATAGGAGATTACATCACACATAGGAAAATTTGTCGCTAATACCTTATATTTTATTTTTTTACTATTTTTTAAATATAATATATAATAAAAATATTTAAAAAATTTAAATTAAATTCTCACTCTCTCCATTTTCCTCCTCCTCATGCTAAAGTTTGGCAACCTTCGCGCTTGCCTTATTTTAGTCTATGTCGAATATTTTATATTCACTTATACTCTGTCTCTTTCTCTCTCTGTCTCACTCCCTCTCTCCTATCCCTCTCTGCCCCTCTCTCCCTCCCTCTCTCCTCTCTTCTCTCTCCTCTCCCCTCTCTCTCCTCTCTCTATTCACTCTCTTGTCTCATCTCTTCTCTCTCTTTTCTTCCCTCTCTTTCTCTCTCTTCTCTTCTCTCTCTACTCTTCTATTTCTCTCTCGACCTATCTCTTTCTCTCTCACATGAGTGCTCTGAAAAGGAGTGTGGAAAAAGTAGGAAAATTTAATCTAATATTTATTACATATTAAAATAATAAATATTAAATAAACTATAATGTATTTAAGAAATATTTTAATTTAAAATTTTTAATACTCACTCCATCCTATATTAATAGCTCCATTTAGGAAAAAAGTTTGTTCCATAATTATAGCTCTAGTTTTTAAATTTAAGTATTTCGGTATGTAACAATGAGTATCATAAGTTTATTTTTCCTTCTCTATGTGTAGGTTCCACCATTCAATAAAAATATCATTTTTCTAAATATAGCTATTAATATAGGATGAAGGAAATATTTATTTATTATATATTATATATTTAAATATAAAATAATATAATATAAAAATTATTTTAAAAAAATTAAAACTATTTGTGACGCTTATAAAAAGAGTTGCAAATAAAATAAGTATTTTACAAAAAAAATTAGACTACTTACGACATTTTTTTATATGCATCAAACTATTTGCGATGCTTATAAAAAATATCTCAAACGATAGAAGATTTTGATTTTTTTAATGACTATTTGCGATGCTTTTTTACATGCTTCACAAATAGTGCTGCTATATTGTTGCGTAGCAATAGAAGCCTGGTCATGCTGCTTCCTTGTGTCCATGAGCAGGCTTCTATTGCTCACCTTCTCTTCACTCAAAGCGCTAATGGACACAGGGAGGAGGGAGATTTCAGTTTTTCTCGTTCATTCTCTTCAATAAGAATATAAATTTGAAATGATACAAATTCCTCTTCATTCAATTGTGCACAACAAGCTATGATTGAGGAAGTAGAAGCCTTCCATTTAACATTTTTGAGATCTAGTTCCGCTTCCCGCAAGCCATTGGAAGCTAATAAGGGTATAAATAAGAGATTAAGTTATAAAAAAAGTCACAAATAAAATAAGTTTTTTTTTAAATTAAGATTATTTGTAACACTTTTTTACATAGGGCGCAAATAGTGGTACTCTTTGCAACGCATTTATGAAAGCATCACAAATAGTCTTAAATTTTAAAAAAATATTTTATTTAGCATCACAAATAGTTCTAAGTTTTTTTAAAAAATTATTTTATTTGTGACGTTTTTTTATAAGTGTCGCAAATAATACCATTATCAGCAACAAAGGTTAAAAAAACATCGTAAATAATTAATTTTTTTGCAATGCTTTTATATGCATCATAAATATTGTGTCACTAACAAAATGGTCATTAATAATCCTTTTTATTATAATGTGGTTTTATACTAAATAACTACCCTTCAAGTCTAATTATTCAAATCATTCGAAGTATCATTTAAATAATATAATAATATTCAAATATTTATATTATGATAAAATCTCATTAAGAGGTATAACAAGACATTCTTATTTCATGATACAGAAAATTTTCATAGGGCCTAGTCGTAGTATGGAAATGGAAGTTAAGACCACCAACATTTTCTCTTGAAATTTTTCTAAAAGTAGATAGCAAAAGAAGCCTCCCCTTGATCCGGGGGCATTCTCTTTTTTCAATCTTAAGAGCAGTAGGCATAGCCTCCCCTTGCACTGGTACATTTCTCTTTCCAGGCTCAGAAGTGGCGGGCAGAGCCTCTTCTTGTGCCAAGACAATATCTCTTTTCGGAAGCAGAACCTCCTCTTTGCTTGGAATATTTCCTTCCTCTATAAAGGTTATCTAAATAAAAGGAGCATTTTGTAGTGCATAGCATATTCAATTTAGCTAAGTTCATTTTTTAAGGCTCCAAAATGAGGAATATAAGTTGTATAGATGGGTAAAAACCTAGAGAAAGAAGTGGAAAGTGTGAAAATAGAAGAGAGACATGTTTCCCTTATAGAGTGGGGCTGGGGCACCGAAATGGCATGACCATTCTAAAAATTATTTTTTAATTAAAATTTGTTTTTAAAAAATCAAATGATTATAATTCCCTACCCCAAACTCATATTTAACCATTCTTGGTACCATTAAACTTATATCAAAGAGACCTACGAAACAAGATCACTCAAGTAGGTTATCTCACATTTTTAAGTGAGGCTCATTGATAACATGCTTCTCAAAATCATAGCCTATGACCTTGACATTCGATTGATGGATTCTTAGACTCAATATGTTCATCTCACAAAGCCCTAACAAAGACCTTATACTTCATTCGAAATAATCAAGCTCAAAATGATTTAAATTAAAAAAAAAATTGTTAAGCCTCAAAACTTGTTATAGACCCAAATTTTTTATTTTTTAAAACTTTCAAAAATTTTGAGTTGTTACGAATAAAATTAGTAAAGGAAGAGTGAAGTACTAAAATTAAGAGGAGTTTATAGGGTGGAAATAGTCACATTCAAAAAAATATCAAATAAATATTTTCTTATGGCTATGCAAATATTGGATAGAACAAGTAGGGCCCTATAATTAAGAGAGGTTGTCATTGAAAAGTGATGACCTGGCTAAAAACAAGAGTGCGGTGAATTATTTATCCCTTTCTCTGTTAGTATTTAAATAAATGATAAGAAGTCTCTCACCCCTCACTTTATCCAGCCCACCCCCATAACACAGTCAATAAATATCTACCATATATGTGTATATGAAGTCGGTGAATATCTACCAACTATATAGAAGTGGGGTCGAATGGATAAAATGAGGGGGTGACAGACTTCTCATCCTTAAATAAACTCTCAATATTACCCAAAATTATAATATTTTAATAATTTAAAGTTACTTTATTTACCCCCAATATCTCTCACTATAATACGACGAGTAGATAGCTCTGGCTAGACATTAAAAAAAATAAGTAGCCATTTATAGAAAGGAACTCCTACTCTACCTTTTTTTTTTTGTGTATGGAATGCTTATTCAACACTAATATTCACTTCTTTTTTATATCTAATCCAAGGCAATAAGGTTTGGACATAAATAAAATAAAATAATATTATTATTTTCCTTGTAGAAAAGTAAGTTAGCGTGACCCGTAAGTCAAGGCCGGCGATAGCTCATGAAAATAACCAATTATTGGAGAAAGGTCATATTCCACTTTTTTTTTATATAGAATACTTACTCTCTTTTAATTCAAAAAATAAGGTAAATTATATACCCGACAATATGAATATTAAATTTTTTATATTTAATCAAGGTGATAAGGCTTTCCAGAATGAGAAGAAAGAAGATAAATATTATATTTTTTTATAAAAAATAAATTCTTATCGATATTTAATTATGAACTAATAGCTCAAAATTAAGAAGGGATGAGTTACTTTTTCATAACCAATCCCAAGCAATAAGCCTCAGGAAAAATACTTATAAAAAAGTAAGTTTTTATTATTAGTTAATTATGGACCGGTAGCCCAAAATGAAGAGGAAACCGTGGCCCCTACTTCAAGGCGGGTAATTATAGCTTAGCTCATAAGTCGCAACATGAACCGTCTGACACTCGACATTGCGTTTTAGCCGTTGTACTTCCACTCCACTGACAGCTCTACTCCTCCACGGCTCTCAAAGCCTACACAGCTCCTCTCGACTCTTCCCCAGCTATTTTCTTCGTCAAAATTGGATTTTTCCTTCGTGGGTTTGAGCGATTGATGATGTTTTTCATCAATCTCAGCTTTGCTATTTTTTTGCTGATTTTTCTCTTTTTTTTTCTGCATCATGCAGCGGAAGCTACTTTTAGACATGGGTCTTGGAACAGATTACAGCAGCGTTACGACCGCTGGCTCCGTCACCGGCGCCGGATTTGGGATTCCCGACAGAACGAAGAACGATATATGCTACAACTGCAAGCAGAAGGGGCACTGGGCCTTTGCGTGCCCCTACAGCAGGATGCCTCCGATGGCGACGTCCGACGGCCGGGATATTCCGGAGCTCCCCTGCCGCTGTGGGGCGGGGCCCTGCCTGATTCTAACGTCATCGACGTCGAAGAACCCTGGCCGGAAGTTCTACCGGTGCCCGGCGTGGCGGGTGCGTCGTTTCTAGTGCCCAGTGTGTGTTTCTGGTTGTTCTGTTTTTTATTTTCGGGTTCCGGCCAGTGGTCTCTGAAGTCTGAACCGGTCGCACTTCGGCTTTGGTCTTGCTGCACGAGAAATGAATGTGGCCATCAGGCCATGCTATTTGCTCTAGCTGGGGCCCTGATGGAGGCTTAATTGGAATGGTGCAATCACGTATTTTAATACAGTATAAGGAACCCAAGAGTCTGACCCATATTAATTGTCCCGTTTGGTTTTTCAAAGTGAACTAAAATGGGACTATTAGTGTGGGACGGAGGGAGCATTTTTCTTTGTGTGTGAAGTTGGACCACCTAGAAGCCTCCAATATAAAGCTTGAATAGTTGCTTAAAAGGCAATCAAAGTTAACTTTATGCTTTCTCTTTTTTAAAGAGTTAAACAAAGATTGGATGTCCAGGGAGCCAGGGACTATTGAAACAATCTCACACTCACACCATTGTCATACTTGAATATTGGTGCATAAACGTTGTTCATGTTATCCTACTCTTTTCCTGTTACTTTTCCCTTTATTAGTTTCCAAACATACTAGAGTTTGATTCAGTTTTGTTATGGCTAAGTGTATTATAAAGGGTAAATGGACATTTTACTAGAACATAACATCTGCTGGTGTAGTCTAATTGCAAGTCATATAGCCAGAAACATAATGGGCCTCTGATGCTATGTGCCGTATGTGTGTATAAGGTGATATGCATGAATTAGAAATGTATTTTAATGTGATTTAGTTCAATATGAACGTTTTGGATTTTTTTTTTGTTTTTTATTTACAAGACGGCGAGATCATCATCTTTATTATTTTACTTATCCTAGCTATTGGAGAATGAGCATTTTATTAAGCTAACTTTGATGAATTGTTTTCTTTTGATATATCAGAAAGTTAATCTTTTGATGACATATTAACACGAATGCTATCAATTTTGATGAGATCTGGACTGGTGGCATCCATTTAGCTAAACATATAGACGAAATTATTGAAAAATTCTGTAATGGATTTTGTCTGCCTTCAATAGTGTGCTCATGAAGTGTATTTAAGTGGGTAAATTAAATGTTTGTTACCCTTGTATATTTACTTCTTCGTTTAAAATTCTGATGAGTTGAAGAGAAAAGCCAAAAGAACATGGAGTCCATGCAAAAGTACATGCAAATAACTGTTTGAACATCGATATGGGCCATAATTGAGTGGAATGGCTGGATCGGATTTATGTTGCCAACCCTTGATAACTAGGATGTGGTGACAATGACGGTGATGGCAAATTATTTTGTGCTTTATTTTTCAAAATTAAATGTTAGTTAGCCATTCCATTCTTACTGGTGAAACTATAAATAAACCTCTGGCTTTTTTCAGATGATATAATCTTAATGGATAATGTTTATCATAATGAGCCTTTCAGATGCCACTTGCAATAAAAATAAGGTTAACTGTTCCTTTTTTGGGTTTTACATTTCTTGCATGTGCTGCACTTGAGAAACTTGATTTTATTGACCAAGCACAGCCAAAGATGCCTAAGCTTGAGAAGGCTTGGCTCATTTACACCTCTCTCTCTATATATAAAGCAAATTGATTGACTATAATTTTTGCCAAAGTTCCTATAATGACTTCACATTTTCCTAAAATGCCCGCCCTTTAATATGATGATATTTTGGTAAAAGTATTGACTTAGATACTTTTAGATGGTTGTCATGTATCAACCTAATAATGGCTGCTAATATGACTTGGGCCCTACTTTTAAGGTTATGTTGATTTTAGCTATGTATAGTTATATCTTGCACTCTTGAACTCATATTCACTTGTTTTTTATATCGTTGGACAGCTCTTGATGAGCTCTATCAAACGAGATCTTACATGAGTATGTTTTCTTGAACTTATTTTTTTTGGGTCCCATAATACAACATGCTTCTTGATAATATATTTTTGCATTGGATTTTAGAGAGTGCATTGACTGTGTTTAAATTCCTCAAAAAATATATCCATATATTAGGCATATTAATGGTTTGTCTTGCAAAAAATAGTTTTTTTTTTTCTGTTTGCAATGTGTGCTGATTTGATTGTGTTTACTCCAAACAGTGTACTCATCACCACTGTTTCCTCTAATTAACTGTTTAGGAGAGTGACAGTTGCGGATTTTTCTTGTGGTGCAACTTGGCAAGCGATGATCAAATTCTGAGAAGTAAGCCATCTTTCTCCATTTGCTATTGTGGGGCTGTAGAAGTGTCTGTTAATATAATTGAAAAAAAGCATGTCAAACCCTCAGAAGAGAATATTACTGAAGAAGATACCTCTGCTCTTAAAGAAGTTGCTGATGCTGCTGTGATAGATAAAAAGATAAGTGTTGGTCATGTTAATTTTCCTATGATGGCCAATGCAATGTTCTTGAGTGAGCAAGCTAACACATGTATATCTGCAAGCATCAAAGATGAAGGTACCTGAGATGAACGAAACAGAGCTCCTCAAAAGTATCAAGAAAATGAAGATATTTGGAGAGGAAAACACCTGCTTATCTGGACACATTTTGTCTGAGGATATGCTGGATCTAGGTGACCTTTTCCCTGCTGTTGATGACAGTAATCTTACTTTTTCTACTACTCATATGCATACTTGTCTTTTATTTGATAATAGAATCCCTTGGATTAGATACAACTTTTGAAGCTTTTTATGACTGGATTGTTGGCAAGAAGCAAGAGGCTACTGCTTCAGGTAATCTTGGCGTTGAACTAACTCTTTTCTTTATTTTTTCTTGTTGAAATTTTACTAATTAATTGAAAACATATTCTTCATTGTATGTATATAATTTGTTTGTGTTGAAAACACAACACAGTATTGAAAACATATTCTTCATTGTATAACACTTCACAAAGGAAGCCCATCTGCTGCTCCTGCACTAACTGTCTTTTTCATCAGTCAGACATTGATTAACTTGAACCCTCTACATCGAAAAGTATGAGATATGCAGGAACGGATAATTTAAGAGAGGCAGTGGAACACAACACAAGTGATGACCAGTTTCGATCATCCTCTCCTACTAAACCTATATTCATGTGAAATGATTATTGTCTGGATGATGCAGTTGAAAACTGTCCTGCTTACGAAATTACAAAGAGAACCATACATAAGAGTGTTCAAGATGCCAATTTTTCTTCACGAACTTCTGGTGTTAGCTTTGAGCTGCTTATGTTGTTTTTAGTTTGAAGTGTCCGAAGTTTATTTGTTTTCTTCGAATCTTATAACTGCTTAATGTACTTGTGACTAGCGCAGGCACTATTAATAGTCATTCTGGTACAGATGCTATGCACAACAGCCTTGACAATGCAAGTGGCACTACACATCTGTCATCCTCAACAAGGAAAGGTACTAGAACTGTCCCTTTATCTGTTTCAGATTTTTTTTATCAAAATTCTGTAGCAGCTGCATATGCATTCACGACCCAGTTTTTACGAGGAAAGCATACAACATCTTCTCTTTCTCTTTTTCATTTTTTCCTCTGAAAATTCATTATGAGAAATTGCACGGGCACCCTTATCCCTGTGATTCTGGGTGATCATGGAGCATTGAAGAGCATGATCTGCAATTTCTATAAATTTTTGCATGTGAATTTCTATAAATTAGTGCTGTTATAATGCATATGATAGGTGGATTTTTTTTATAAAAAGTTTTTGCAGTTATGCCTAAGTGAAATTTTATTGCAGAAGATACATATATGGGCTGTGATAGCGTTGGATCAAATAGCAGCCCATTGTTTCACAGTGATGCAGAAGATGTTGAAGATGGAAAAAATTCCCCTGCCTTTGATGGGACTGGCCTAAATGCCTTTCTTTTGGAAAAAATGAAGAATGATGTCTGTTACTCATGTAAACAAATGGGACATTGGGCTCAATATTGCACCAAGAAAATCAGAAGGAAATCACAGTCATCTGATACCGATTGCATGAACAGTGACATCTCAGATTTACCTGAGAAGACTTGTCCTTGTGGTATCGGGGTATGTCTTATTTTAATCTCCGGAACAAAGAAAAACCCTGGTCGGAAATTTTATCAATGCCCACTTGGACGAGTAAGTTTTTTGTTTTCTAAAACTGTAAGTGATAATTTAGATTTTCCTTCGTTATTTATTTTGGTGGAGGAGGGGGGGGCGGGGAGGGGAGGGGAGGAGGAAATTACTTACTCACTTAAATTCAACCTTATAATGCTATTCAAAATTCTAGGAAGAAGGCAATTGTGGATATTTCCAATGGTGTGATCTAGCAGCTACCAATTCCAAGCGGAGTGAAGCTAATTTAAGGGGCCCTATGTGCTCTTGTGGAGCTGGAAAGACCCACCTCTATACAATGAAAGAAGGGCCAAAGGCTGGTCAGAAATACTTTGGCTGCCCCATTAAAAGGGTTCAGTTCTCATCTTACTTAATACTTGTTTCCTACATTTATAAGATAAGTGAATGTGTTTTGAGATAAAGATAACCAAGCCCATTTCATATTATTTTCTTTCTTCTCCTGCTTTTTATCTTCTCTTGCCTCTGTTGCGTTCTTCAACTACTTTCACTTCATTCTACAATTTGCTGCAATTAATTAATTGCACAAACAGAACTCTAGCAGTACGATTCATGAACTGTGACAGTTTTCTTATCATCAACAAATTATTCTCTGGTTTTACCCATCGCCACCAGGAAGCACATATCTATGAGGCCTGCCATTATCACCTTCTCCATGTGAAAAATGTTTTTCTATTTATGTACCCTGTATTTTAACAATTTTGAATCTGTCCTCTCTCTCTCATTCTCTCTGGAAGTTTATATATGTTTTTGAAAAAATGCTATAATTTTACTTTTGCACTTTTTAATATTCTGTTGATAATTTTTCCTGATAGAATAATTCTAGTTTTAGCCAAAATCCTTTTTTTGTCTGTTATATATTCCTTTAAGCATGTCTGGTTTTATGGAAGGATTAGACAGTGTAACAAAAGGCTGACAAACAGTGTAGCAAGTGGACATAAATTTAAATAAACAAATCGCTTCTGCCCTGCATCTATGCCATTTATGCACTCCTACATTTTGGAGGAGACAAAACTCCCAGTGGTAAATATAGTTAGGACTTTTAGGCAGGTAAATTAGAAGCTTATTGGGTGGTCCCAAAGGTGTTGATATGATGCAAATCTGTTTAGAATTTCTCCAGAGACTGGTTCTACATGAAGGATACATATCAATACTAAGTGTTTAGGTTGAAGAATTTTATTGTTTTGTGTTCTTCTGCTAATTGTATTTGGGAACCCCACCCCAATTTCCAGGGGCAAGGAGCTTGCAATTTTTTTCAACTCTATGAAGTTTACACTGAAACAAGCAGCAGTCCGCTGTTGGAAAAGCATGATCTTCATTTTCCTGATTCAGTTTCTGACACAAAGAAAGTGTCTGAAACAAGTAGTAGTCACAACCTTGGGCATTATAGTTATGAGGTTGGAGTAAGGGTCTCGAACAATCTCAAGGATGAGGGAGCATATCTCCCATATGGCCACGCTAGGGATGACATGACATGTGGTTGTGCAGATGAGAGCATTTCCCTCCACATGATCGAGATGTTGAATTTATATTCTTCAGATGGAACTGTGCAAACTGTGGCTTTAAATGGCACTTTACTGGACTCTGGTGATTCTACATGTTACATCCTTCATTCAGTTTATCTTTTTTTTATCTTTCATCATTATATTGCATTTAATATTTGAATGAGGTTTCCTAATCTTTTCTTCCCCATGTGAGCAATTTATAGCTCCCATTTATCTTGAGTGTATGTGTAGGTTTTAACTCTTCCTGCTTAACCAAAAGATTTGATGTACTTTTAGATTTGACTACTGATCCTATGTAATTTATTGGGTCCACACAACTTGGTATTAACTATTGCAGTGTGCTCAAGCCCCACCCTGCCAAGCGAATCTTTTAATGCCTCTGATTCTATGGAGAAGATCATTTCTGCTGGATCTCTCTCTCCCCCACCTTCAATGGATAGTACTCAGTCTTCTTCAAATAGCGAAGGCAAGCAGCCATTTTGCAGTTTTTGTGTCTAAGCAGTCTTCCTTTTTGTCATTATTTTTTACATTTACTTCCCTATTTTTCTACATGCTGTTTGTTACTGTCCATATAAGTTTAAGCTATGAAGGAAGATATTAGCGGTATATATCAACAACGCTAATACTCCCCCATACACAACACAACAAACATTTCTTCCCCCGGGATTTGAATTCAAAACGTGGGCTCTCATACAATGTTATTGAACCACTTACCTGAAAGACTAAGTGTTGGGGGAGGGATTAATTACATATATGAACAATAGTAATATGCATTAGGGGAGGGATTAATTACCTGGTTTGCAGGCATGCTGAGCATTCACATGCTATTGTTGCTACAGAAATTGAGATGTGGAGCGAAGCAGATGATGATTTGGCTGGAGTCAGTGACGTCTCTCACCCCATGATACTGAGTATGAGAGGTAGGCAGTTACCCTACCCTTCCCACTTCATGATTTTATGTTCTAATGATGTGGCTTGGTTTATATGAGCTCTATTATCTGAATATGGGTAACAGCTGAGGCTAGTGATAAAGAGGTGACACAGGTTTCTTGATTCTAATAGTGTCAGGATGCCACCCTGTTATTGAGGCCCATCATGCGAATCATCTGTTGCTTAGAATGTTATTTATGCTGATTTTGGCATTATTACAACGTAGATTGTTTTGCATGCTTCAAGAAAGAACTTTTCTTTCTTAAAAGCTAAGAATGAATCTTCAGGAGCAGGGGGGAATATATAGCCCTCGCATATGCAATATTATTCAAGGTGCCTCTATAGGCCTGAGGAGGCTATGGATGTCTGATCACGAACTTCACTGTACAAAGTATAATAGTAAATGCTACTGTTAGAACCTAATTAGTTGTATTTATTTCATTTTTATAATGATCATCATCAGCTTGTCATTTTCAAAATTGTAGGCCATTTCAAAGATTTGGATCCTCCATTCACATATCTCTAAGTTTTTGGTGGAAACTCCTGCTACCTCCTTGATCTTCCTCTTGGGCCTATACAAAACCACATTTTATAATATTATTTTCCCTCCATATTATGTATTAAAAAGTGAAAATCAATTTTCGTAGGAAACATGATTTTTTTGGCATTCTTTATAGTTACTTTGCACAGTAAAAAATATAGTGAAAAACTCAAATATAATACTGATGACTGTGTAATCATTTTTATTGGAAATCTGAAGAGAAACAAACTGAAGATAACCCTAATTGCAAACTAAAAGGAGAAGGTCACCAGATGGATGCCAGATCAGATTCATCCAGCAATGATAGATCATCTTCCCTTTCCAGTCCAGTTGAGAAGAGAAGTGGCTCTGGTTGTAATAGCGATGGTGCTGACCTTTTGTCCAATGAAGCTAGTATTTTAGAACAGACTGTTGTGATGCACCATAAGCAACAGCGCCGGATGGCCTTTCACATTTGTTACAAGTGTGGGAAAGCGGGGCACCAGAAAAGGGAATGCACCCAGTGAGGTAACATTGGGTATTCTAGTATTAACCAATTTTCTTACGGTTCAAGGAGCATGAGATTAAATGTTGTACTTCTGAAGACAATCTGGTGGTCCCAATTTTAGAGTACATCACATTTGTTACTTTCATGGGAAAGTTAAGCAGTTGACACCTGAATGTGGTTGATCTGTCCAGCTTGGATGTGCAGCTCTATAGGATGCATTTGATATTAATCTTAAACAGCAACTTGTCTCGTATGACAAATGAAAATTAGTAAATATGAGGATTAAACTCAAGTGTTTTAATATTCATTTACTCTTAATCGAGTAAATTATGATGGTAAAATATGCAAGATGCATGTGGTTATAAGTGTATTCAGAAAATCTGTAAATTATTCAGTTGGTGTATTTATTAGCGCTTAAGGATCAGGAATTACGGCTATCTAATTTTATTATGTGAAGAACTGTTTTATATATTCTCGTCATATTATGGTCATTGTCGTCATCAGTGAGTATTATTCGTTGGCAGAAGAATCAGCACTTTAGATGGATCGAGCAAAAAACAGAAGCCAACTAAAATAATTGATTTAATTTTAGAAGTTAATATATTTGCCACCTATATCAATCATAGATACACATTTTAATCCAAAAAATTGTTCAAGACCAGCTTAATTGTTCTGGAAGCAAGCATTTCTGTAAATTTTCATTTGTGGGAGGAAACTTCAAATTTTCAATTTTTTCCTTCGCTTGCTAGTATGATATGTTGTCCGTTACAACAGAATGTTCAAACATATATTTAAGTTTAGAAGACAAGAACTTCATGCTATTATTGCTGTCTAAGTGATTTTCATTAGGCCTATACCTATTTGGAAAGCGCACATTGTTTTAATGGCTTCGTATTTGCAAGCTATCTCTTCCATAACGCCTTAAGCTGTTTAGGATAAGTGGTAGACTAATATGGAATCGTAACCAAGGTTTTGGGTTTCGAGTCCTGCGAGGCTTGTTTACAAGCAATGCTTAATGTGGTGCTTGCACGTCCGGGGGAGTGTTGGTGGCTTCATATTAAAAATTATTCTTTCCTGTACTGCATAAGGTTTTAGGAGAACCATTGAACGAAGAGAATAAAATTCTATAAGAGAAGGAAGTGAAAGTTGAGAAGGTTTAAGGCATGTTCTTGAGAATTTATCTGTGAGAGCTGGCATTTGAAAATGACTAAAGGGACATTACGACATTTATTAGGAATGCATATTTTAAAAAGAATAAATGTGGGAAGAGATCATGACTGCACCAGGCTGCTATGATACTCAAGTAATTGTTTGCTAGAAAGAGTACTTTTGAAGTTAAGAAAAATCCTGTGTCTAGACCGTAAGTGATAGTGCAAGGTAGCCGAAGTCACGGGCTGAAGTAACTGCTTGTGTAAGTTTATTGCTCAAGGGTGGCCAAGGTAATCTGTTTAAAGGAATGTAGCATTATCTAGGATTAGACATTTAATTCCTGCAATGGCATGAATCTCAATGAATGTGAAGCCCAAGTGTGCAGAGTCTAAAAATTGTGTCGTTTCTCATGCAAGAACTATACTAGCAAATTGACAGCTTCCTCGGATTAAAACGCTGGGATATGCAATGAAAAAAACTCTGGACATTATGCATTTCTTTTTTGGATAAAGATGGTAGATGTCTACATATGTACACAATAATCCAGCACAAAACAGATTACATCTTGAAAAACATGTGTAGAAATACTTGTTCAACAGATTACCCAAATGCATGAACAGAATTATACACTGAAATTTTTATAGTATAAGCGATAAATCTTGTTCCTTATAATATACTCCATTGATAGTTCCATTTGGTTTTATAAAATGAACCAAGTTTGATGACATAAAAATTGAAAAAAAAGTTTTTATATAAGGACAAAGAATTTGATTAACAGCTTTAACAAGGTATTTTGTTAACAAGTTTAAAACTAACTTGAAAAATATGGTTTAGTGAATCAAATACGCCGAAGAAGGAACTTTGCCATGCAAGGCACTATGACAAATCTGCAAGGGTCAAATCCCCCCATTTTTCAATGTTTTCTTTGGCCTGGTGACCCCTTCCATAGGCAATGCTTAATATTTCCTGTCATAAATTAATAGTTCCACTGAGTTTTCAAAATGTTTAGTTCATTTTAAATAACCAAACAGAGTTGTTAATGTAAAGGAGAGAATACTTTGTACTAAAAAAAGGCATGAAAATCATGTAACGAGAAAAGCTATCCCCATGCACAAGATTATATATAAAGCTTAATAATGAAACTTGACTCATACGATCGACCGGTGTATTGGAAAATATTGGGAGTAGGCCAAGGTGCGGTCTTCTGTGTATCAAAAAAGAAAAAAACAGAAACCTGACTCAGTACACATGACAAGCATTAGATAGATACTTATCAACTTCAATGTCAGGTAATTTTAATTTTTAGAAATTTTAATGATAATTTGGCTAGGATGTCTTAATTAATGCTATTTAAATTTTTGTTTGACCTTTAAGTTTAAAGTTATGCTATAATCAGCAGAATTGCTGAAGCATGCAGGTGGTCAGTCACTAATTAAGTCCTAAACAAGGGGCCAACCACCGCCGGTTATGCCCTCCAAATGAGCTCCACTTCATTTGGAGGTGTGGGAACCACACTAATATAGGGCATGAAACATAAGGGCATTTTAACCACTAAGTTCCAAAAAAATGTAAAAGAATTAAATGCCCTACCACACCTTTAGAAACCTTGACAACAAATAGAGATAAAGTTGTTGGGTGGTGTAGTAGAAGCTAGGTGGTGAGCCCGGCCTATGGATGTGTAAAAAATTTTATTTTTATATTACTCTCAAATAATTTATATGTATTTATTATAAATATATATAAGCAGTAGAATAAATTTAAATAATTTTAAATTTGCATGAATTAAAACAATAATTAAGTACTAGTGACATTTAGGGGTTGAGCCCTAAGGACGTGGCCAATTACCTACAAGCAAGTATGACCTTTTATATATTTCAAGTATAAATAAAAAAATTAGAATTATCTCTTTAATTAATATATATTTTTTATTTCAACTAAGAGAAAACTCATTTATTCCCTTTTCTCAATTTCTTACCAATGCGTAGTCCTCTTTCTTTGCCACTTATTTAAAGAGAAGAAGAAAAATTATGCTATTGTTTTAGTTGGTGTGGGTGTGAAGAGAGGAGAGAATGTTTTTTTGTCCCCGAAGAGAGAAAGAAGAAGCCAAAAACAATTTATGTTCGTGTGTTTTTGAAATGAATAGGCGGTTTTCTTTATAACTGTCCCACGAATTTACTTTAACTAGGTCTTCGTTGGTCTTATCATTAATTAGATTGTGAAACCCACCTTATTCACGTTTCTTTCAAAAAACCCAACTCTCTCTCTTTTTCTGTTTCCAGTTCACGTAGTTACGATACCCACAAACCCAACAAAAGCTACCCCATTTCACTTCAAATTTTAAAAACATCCCCCTTACCTCTCTTCTTTCCATATTATGGTAAACACAGCGGCAACATGCTTAGCCTGCTTTCACCAGCTATGGCCAACCTATTTATGCCACAGCCTATGTGGGCATGGTGGCGGCTGACTTGTTTCCGCCATGGCTGCTTGCAGACTATTTTAATTATGGCCATTGCAACTTCCCTAACCGTGGTGGCCTTGGCTGCATCCTTTTTTCGTTTTGTTTTGAGAAACAATATTATAAATCTAACATGATTTTGGATGGTGAACTTTAAGGGTAATATGGTTAGTCTATTAATATTGATGTCAAATGAGTAAATGAATAATGTATTTTAAAAAATTAACTTTTGGGATAGGGTTTATTGAGCTTCCAACTTGCTATATGAGTTTGAAAAGGATCGAACTTGTTAAAATGGGTTTAGTGGGTAAGTTCCTACATACTCAAATTTAAAACTTTGTAGTGGTTGCCTATTTGTTGACCACGTTCTTCATGCTGGTGACCCCCGTGAATCAACGGGTACTTCTTTCCTTTAACTCACTCCGTTCCATATTAAGGGTTCGATTTAAAAAAAGATTTGATATTAAATATACGAGCTATAAGATGATAAAATAAAAGGGAAATGCTCTAAATCAGGTGTTGATTTGAGTGGGTGTTACTTTAATAAGTCACATGTTCTTAAACATTTGATTTTTTTCATGGAGATTGTACTCCGGAGGCAAAAATGTGGATCAAATTGGTAGCTGTTATGCGAATTGGGCCAGCTCACAGTCGTGCTCATCACTGGCCTGTAATGGATACATGCAGCAACCCATGTGGCCCTTATAAAAACGACATGTGAGTGTCCATTGAAGAGCACCATTTTCCTTAAATAATTTTGAAACCTAAGAAGGCACAAGGAGTTCGAATTTTGAGCTTGTTATAATTATAGAAAAAATTAACCGGAGTTGTAGCTCATTACAACTCTCGCCCCTGACCATCAGATCGTGGCTAAAATTATGATATAATAGTCAACAGGCTATAACTCTAGTGAGCTTGCAGCTCTGAATATACATACTCTAAATTTATCCTTTGTTAACAAGTATATTTTGTGTTGAAATAATATTTTTATTAAATATTTATGTAATTATGCTAATAAATTAGAAATAAAATACTAATAAGAAAATGAGTTCGGTCAAGCCAGGCCGAAAACCATGAAATCTAATTAGAATTGTTTCTACTTTTTAGGCCTAAAAGACACATTAATATACATGTTAAGGAGGATTTTAATGACTAAAAATGAACATTAGTAAATTAAATTTAACGTGAGGAGATTCTTCTTTAATTCTGGCTATAATAACGTGAGGAATATATGCAATATATTCCCTCCGTTTTAAATTAATAACTCTACTTGATTTTTAAAAATTAATTTATTTTTAAAATTAAATAAAACTATTAATTTAAAATAGAGTTACGATTCTTCAGCACAATAATGGCTGAGTGGTTAGGCCTTCGGTCCTATTCTACCTAGGTAATATTTTCTTTGTGTTTATTTTTAAAAAATTAATATTTTATTAAATAATAAAATTATTAGTTAATAAAATAAAAAATAGCTTATCAAAAGCTTTTTAAAGGACCCCGACACTTAAATGGAGCCAGTTAGAGCCGTTTGTGCCCAATAAGCCACAAACTGGTGTAATGATGTAAGTAGGGTCCACTAGATTTTTGAAGTCCACGTGTGTGTTTACACCCATCTTACGGACTCTCACTAGGTGTCCCACACATCCCTAGTATTGTTATTTGTAGCATAGTATTTCCGATTTTTATTTTGTAGCCAAAAAGGTTAATTTTAAAAACTTATTACTTTTCATCATAATTATAAAAAAATTAATTTAAAATTATTTTTTTAATAAATTTTAAAAATTATATTCTCCCCTCCCTAAATTAATAACTCTATCTTACAAAAAATTTATTTTATATTAATAATTTAATTTTGTTAAATTTAAATAATTAGGTACTTTAAAATAAATTATCATAAGCTTTTCTTTCCTTCTTTTAGGTATAAGTTTTAGTATTCAATAAAAATTACTATTTATTAATATGAGAAGGAGTACTAATTTCTACTTATATTAAAAGATAGGGCTCTACTTTGCATGTATGTTAAATATCTCAATTATTGGTAATTTAGTTTAAATTATGAGGGTATTTAGTTTATGTGTAAGTGCAAATAAGGGGCTCTATACCTATCATTTTCTCCCTTAATGCAATTTTGGGGAAGCTCTCTTGAATAGGAAAGCCTTTTTCATGATTTATTCTAATAATAAGCCCACTATAAAGCACACATGGGAACTCTTCAACCTTGAGATCGATGGTGTACATAGTGGCGAATACAAAAATTTTAATCAAAGAGGTCAAAAAATATACATATATAAAATAAAATTTTAAAGTAAATTACTAAAATTTATAATAAAGATGCTATTAGAAAAATTAAAAACATGTCGCCTACAACTAAGCTTATTAGTAAGAAGGCAATTTTGGGTATAAGTCATTTAATAGACTTATTATTATTTAGTGGGTCCCAAATAGACTCATTGTATAGGTAAAATTATATTAATTTTATAAACCATGGGGATCAGCTGACCCCCTTGGCTTTAATGTAGATCTACCCGTGTATATGCTAGTCAGTATCACTAAATGCAAACATGGGCTGACATGTGCGTCATAGATATTATATATTATAAGTTCTCATATATATTTTTATATTGGACTCATTGTTAGAGGGGGCATAAAAAACCTTCTCATAAATAAGGGGTTGGTGTAATATCTTTCCCCAAATAATGCTCGGTAAGCACTCCTTTCTTATCAACTCCAATGGTACTATTTTTTTTTAATATGAGCTTACACACAAACTAATGTTTTTTCTTAAATTATGCATTATTTTTCTTAAAGAAATTATGCATAAGTTTAATTACAAGTGAAAAAAGTTCATATGCACCGAGTGCACATTTTTTACGAGATGGTATAGTAGGCGAGCAAACCTAAACTTATCTACCTCTTGAATAACATTGCCTAGGTCACTAAAATACAAAGTGCGCACACAACGGGCGCATACTAACGGGAGTCATAATATTATATTATTTCATTCAATGGAGTTGGAAGTCATTTTTTAATATTATAATCCTTTCAAACAATAAAGATACATACCTAACCAGGCAAGTTCTGGGTACTATTATTTTCTTTCACTTCAGTTAAGAGATTTTTTTGGACCCCATAGACTTCCCACGCGTACGGTGGACAACAGTTTCTCGTGGGGCCCAGCAATGATTTCATAAAGCCCCACATTTTTTCCTGGTGCGGAATTGTTTCCGTGGTTGGTGCTCCGCTTCCAAGTTCCAAGTCCAACTACGACAGTATCTATGGAAGCGAATATGCGACCGGCAATAACGCTTTTATTATTTTACTTTAAAAGTTTTATGTATTTCTTAATATGACCTTAGACTTGTGTTCCTAATTGAAAAGAACTGCCTAAGTCTTTTAAAAATAATACTATCTCTATTTTATATTAATAGTTATATTTAATTTATTAATAAATATAGATTCGACGATTTGGCACCCTATTAGGCCTGTGACGTTGTGAGGGGGGAAAACAAGAGAAGAAAATTGTGAGTTATCAAGTGGTAATTTGATTGCTTGTACCCTATTACACATGCCTCCTAAGAGCAAACTCTAATTCCTAGAGAGTATTATGAGAGATTAAAAAATAAATTTAGTTCAATTCTCTTTTAAATATTTACCTTGCTATTAATTACAGTATCAATTTAGTTTTTTTATTTTTGATTTGTCAATTAATGTACATTTTTGTGTCTATATGAAAAAGAGGCCAGCATTGTAGTTTCACTTCTGTTGGAAACTGATTGACGACTATATTACTAGTCTAGCACTAGTGGGGCTTTTTTCCTTCAACATTGGATCATAATCTGATGGCCAAAAAAAAATTAGTGCATAAGCCCGCCTCACCTAATTTTTGCATGTGAAAAAAATTATATTTGTAGTACTTGGTCTTATATTAATAATTTTATTTAATTTTTTAAAATAAATTAAAATTAATTCATTCTTAAAAACCAAATAACACTACTAATAGAGGATAGAGGGTTATTACCGAATAAAACCTAAACTTATCAATCTTGGCCCAAAATCATTGAATCAATTACATGTCAATTGACAATGCTCCTCTCATAATTATTTCATACTTTTTTATAACCTAAAGTAATTTAAATGACAAGTATTTTTTTATAAACGAATTAACTGACACATTAATATCCAATTTATAAACTAGTTATAAATTTAAGATACCTCAAATTCCAAAAGCTAAACTAGAGGTGCTAAATTAACTAGAAAAAAGTTTATAAGCCTGCCAAGGTATTATAGGCCAGTTAGATTGTGATTTGATAGTGTAAGACGATCAAAATTAATCTACCCAAGTTAAATTATATATGTCATTGTATTAAAATTCAATATCCCAAATTATGTTATATGTGTTATCGGATCAAAATTTAATAGTTACATAAGCTCATATAATAGATCTTTAACTAACAATATTAGAAGATTAAAATTGTCATTTTTTACGCAGATTATAAATTCGTGAGGTTTCATGCAATGTGGACATAAAAAAAGGAGCCCGAGTGCAATTTATTAAACTATAAAACATAAAAAATAAATTTCAGATTTTTTTGTGCGCCGTTCTCTCTCTCTCTCTCTCTTCCTTTGTTCCCACGTTCTTTTCACGCTGTGATCTCTTCCCCTTTAATGGCTTCCTCCTCCGCTCTCCCCGCCTGATGTCGCCGGCAATCCGTCCCGCTCCGGCCCTGATCCGCCCAAATCGTCCGGATTTCTGGCGAGCGAGGGGCTCACCTTCGTAGATTTGCGCCTCGTCTCCTCCTCCTCCATGAAGCTTCATGGAAACTCTGCCTTCCTCTTTGTCTCCCCTGCATTGGATTAGCTCTGACTAAGGTCGGATTTTTCCTCAATATTGAACTCCAGTGCGTTGTCTTTGCTTTTGTATTCCATTCTTTGCAGTGGTTGAGTTTTTCTTTTTGACTGGGTCTCCCGATCTCCACATGCCCTTCTTCCAATTCCTCTGTCCGAGTTCCGAGAATTCTTCAGACCGGAGAGTTTCCTAACTATTCGAGGCAATTTTGCAACTGGGTTTTTGTTAATTTGCTTAAATCTTTTCCCAAACGACACGATTTGGGCACCTGCAGTTTCATTCAATTTATTCTCTTCTGGATTGGTATGAGTTGAATTGTTAGCGTAGCGAAGAAGTCGTTGAAAGTTGAATACTATTCCCCAGTATATACGATGTTGACGAAAACTACTGTTGATTACTTGATTCTGAGTAAAATCAACTACTGTTGATTATAAATATTTGAAGGACTTGCTAGCTTACTGGTTCAGATGAAAGGACACTGTGGAAAGTTTTGATCAGTGTTTATAGGTGGGGTAAATATAGATAGCGATGTCTAGTGCCGGACAAGCAGTGGAGCATGTTGGTTTCCCCAAAATGGACTCGAAACCAACTACGGATACTGAAAAACCGCTACCTGGATGCTGCAACCCTGTTAAGAAGCCCGGACCTGTCACAATTGATCATGTTCTACTGGCACTGGGAGAGAGCAAGGAAGAGAGGGAAGTGAGAATTCGCAGCTTGTTTAATTACTTTGATGTTGCCAATCTTGGGTATTTGGATTATGCGGAGATTGAGGCGGGGTTATCTGCACTTCAGATACCGCCGGAGTACAAGTATGCAAAAGACCTGTTAAAGGTGTGTGATGCGAATCGCGATGGGCGTGTGGACTACCAAGAGTTTAGGAGGTATATGGATGATAAAGAGCTGGAGCTTTATCAAATTTTTCAGGCAATTGATGTCGAACATAATGGGTGCATTTTACCCGAGGAGCTGTGGGATGCGTTGGTGAAAGCAGGTATGCAATAACGCTGAGGCTTCAATTTTTTTTTTTTATTGAAATGATCTGCATTTTTTCAGTGTCGGTATAAGGTGAAAGTGTTTTTTAGAATTTAGGAGAATTAGACGCTTAGTAATGTCAGTTACATTTTATTAGTAATTTCATATATGAAAGGTACTTTTTTTTAATTGCTGAAAAAACTGCAGTTAAATTCCAAATTATTACTTTGTTAAATTAAAAAAGGCTTTTAATAATATTAACTAGCAACTGATTCATTTTGTCAAAATGATTTGGAAACTCAAGTGGATTTTGGCACATATAATAGAAGTTTGAATATAGACTTTCTTAGCTGTTTCTGCTTTTCAAACAGATTTATAGGTTATTCTATTTCTAGTAGAAGATGCACCCTCTCTTCATAAAAACGAAGATGTTTCTCTATTCATAAAAATGTAGATGAATGAGTTTGCTGAGAGAGATTCTTTTTGTGTATCGTTTTCGTACCCTCAATTTCCTAGGATAAATTTCGTTAGGTTTAGCAGAATGCTAGCAATAAACAATATGTTCTTTATCTGCAATTAGTGTGTGTGTGAGAGAGAGAGAGAGAGTAAAAATGATTGTGAGGCCTTCGCTGAGGATTTCCTTTTTAGTACTATCAATTTCCTAGAGTACCTTTGCATATACATTAATCTGGTTTAACAGAGTGCTAGCAATAAACACTATCTTCGTTATTTTATTTAGAATTGTTTTATCTACAATGATTGTATTTATTCAATCCTTTTTTGGTGCGTGTTAATGAGGGGTGTCCAAGTCCTTAGGACCTGACAACTTATAACAGCAGTTTTTGGGTTAGTCATCTGTGAATTATGGTAACTTTCATGTTTCAAAAACCTCTCTCTTTAAATTCAGGCATTCAAATTGATGATGAAGAGCTTGCTCGTTTTGTTGAACACGTGGACAAGGACAACAATGGAATTATAACATTTGAAGAATGGAGAGACTTTCTACTCCTTTATCCCCATGAAGCCACTATTGAGAACATCTATCAGTACTGGGAGAGGGTTTGCCTTGTTGACATTGGGGAGCAGGCAGTTATTCCTGAGGGAATCAGTAAGCATGTACATGCAAGTAGATATTTGATTGCTGGGGGTGTAGCAGGGGCCACATCTCGTACGGCAACTGCTCCTCTTGATCGCTTAAAAGTGGTTCTACAAGTACAGACATCTCAGGCCCGTCTTATTCCTGCCATAAAAGACATTTGGAAAGAAGGACGTTTCTTGGGTTTCTTCAGAGGAAATGGATTAAATGTTGTGAAAGTAGCACCTGAAAGTGCAATCAGGTTTTACACTTATGAAATGCTGAAAACTGTTATTGGAAATGCAAAAGGGGAAGAAAAGGGTGATATTGGAACCAGTGGTCGACTATTAGCTGGTGGGCTAGCTGGTGCAGTGGCACAAACTGCGATTTATCCAATGGACTTAGTGAAGACAAGACTGCAGACTTATACATGTGAAAGTGGTAGAGTCCCTAAACTTTCGACTCTTTCGAAGGATATCCTTGTTCAGGAGGGGCCTAGGGCATTCTATAGGGGCCTCATACCATCTCTCCTTGGGATCATTCCATATGCTGGCATCGATCTTGCTGCATATGAGACTTTGAAAGATATGTCACGAACTTATATACTGCAAGATAGTGGTAAGTCCTTTTTGCATGTATCTATCAAAACACTGCCATTTTCCTCTTTCCTTCTGTGGTCTCAATATAGATGATATTAAATAGTGAATAAAAGTGTTTAATCTATCATTCAAGCTTTTTTTCCACAAAGATGTAGCTTTTTAAGCATTTTTGTGGACATGAAAATGTACTCTTATATTCTAGTTATTTGTATTGTTAATATTTTCTTAAAAAAGTTTCAGATATACAATTGTGCAGAAAGTTGTACTATGATACTTACAATACTTATTTGTGTGTTTTTCTTAGATTCGGAAATGTGTGTTTGCTTTTTAAAACCTTAAAAATTTTTATTGGTATAGAGCCAGGGCCACTTGTGCAACTGGGTTGTGGAACTATCTCAGGAGCACTGGGTGCAACATGTGTTTATCCTTTGCAAGTTATTAGAACAAGGTAATTTGTGGCTATTGATTTTGACTGTTCAGCCTTTCCAATTGTAATACTTTAGAGTTTTTTTTTTTAACTCTTCCTATCCCTTTTTTTTTCTGGATTTTCTGCTGATGCTAATTTCATCTACCTGCCATTCAGAATGCAAGCTCAGCGTATGAATACAACTGAGGCATATAAAGGCATGTCTGATGTTTTTTGGAGAACCCTCAAGCATGAAGGCTTTTCGGGTTTTTACAAGGGAATTTTTCCCAATCTGCTAAAAGTGGTGCCCTCTGCAAGCATTACTTACCTTGTTTATGAGGCAATGAAAAAGAGTCTTGACCTTGGATGAGTGTGGTATAAGTGTCCTTGGTGTGGATTATTACTTAACTAGCTGACTATATAGAGTTGTTATGAGGAAAACAGATTACGAATTTAGTAGGTGAAATCTTCCTAGTGATGTTGCGTTGATAGTACTTATTGCAGGATGGGATTTGCAACTTTCTTTGTTTAAGTGGTGGCAAGACGTTGCATTTTACTCAGGTAAAGGACGTTATTATCTAGAAGTTGTCTTTTCTTTCAATTTGACGGTATGACAATACTAGAATTTAGTATCTATAGGTTTCTAGGAGACATGTTTTCTCTTGTACTAACCAGTGATTGGATGATTGCCTGGTGGAGGGCAGGAAAGTTTTAACTTAAAAAATAATGCAAAATCATGCTCAGCTTTGTTAGAATTTGGTTTCACGTTTAAATGTTTTCTGTGCCCTCTTCCTTACAAAAGTATTAAGGAAGCTGAAGAATTGAAAGGCAGATCGGTGCTTAATGTTTCTTTGTGCATTATTTTAACAGTGACAATATAGTTAGCGGACCACAAGGAGTTGGAGCTATCCCAAAATAAAGTTGAATTCATGTGATTAGAGCTCTTTATGAGTTGGAATGGTTAATTATATTTAATGCATAAAAGGCTTTGTATTAGTTGGCTGATAAGGTTGTTGCGAGATTCTAAATTTAACACACAGAATTCAAAAAAGTAATGTCAGCATATAATGTTTCAGTCTAGTTTCTCAAACATCTGATGATATTTTATTAATTTATATGATAAAAATCACTTTTTTCTTTATAATGACTTGTAGCCTTACTGTAAAAAAATATAAAAATAAAAAGCGTTACTGGCTTGAGGTTGATCAAGTTTCTTCTTTCTTTGCTTCTTATGAACAATATGTTTTGATGGATATTAGCAGCTTTATTTTGCTTGTGACAATTAATTGATAGGATACTAGCAATGTTTTTTCTTAGTGCTGGCACACATTTTTCTGGTGATATCTAGAAACAGATTTCAAGACTGAAGCGTTTGAAACTGTAAATTCTCTTTTGAAAAAAAACAAATGTTGATTTTCTGCTTTACAAGAATTGTTATAGGAATTTTTCTGCACGCTATAAGTTTGTGAATCAGTGAAAACTTTTTCCTTTTGCTGCCTTCCCCAAGAAGTAGCAAAAGTCATGTATATTTAATTTGCCTGTGTCTTGGAATACTATATGCTGTATGTTTTGGAATCATTGACAAATGTTATATGTATCTAATCTGCTTGTGTTTTCGTGTTCTGACATTGTTTACTCTTGCAACCTTTCCCAGTTTATGTTCCGACAAACATCAAGGATCTTCTTCGACAATGATAGATTGTTTTGTCTGCAACATTGGCGGGCACTAAATTTTGTATTCTATTTCATACTTTTAATTGTATCATACATGACAGAAACATGTTCTCTACTGATCTTTTAAATTTTGATTAATTTCAGTCACTTGAGATGATAGTTTCTCTTCTCCATCGGGAGTTATGATATACAAGGAAAATGTATTTTTATATTCCATTGATTCTGGAAATAGTGCTATGAGATTATTAAGACAACTATAAGGAGATTAAAGGAATTAACTTTGTGATAGATCTGCTGCAGTAATTTTTTCGTTTATAAAGCTTCATATGAACATCCATGCTATCTGCATTAAATGATGCAGGTGTAACTAAGGAAGTAGATCCTTATGGGGCTTTAGTATAACATTGTTCTGTTAGTTAAGTACCCTGTTTAATCTAACATCTTGAGCCTTCACAATATCCATTTACATAAGTAATTAGTTGGGGATTCATGCTCTACATGTGCGCTTGTGGGTTTTTGGTCTTGTAGCTCTCTTTGAAGTGACAGCTTTCCGTGATTCCATCTTGCCATCAGCATATATTGCTGCGTCTGTTCTTAGCCAACATTGCTGCACAATGTGTATTTTTCCTTTCAACCTACTGTTCAACTACTGAGGTTGAACTGGAGTTAATTTTCACTGTTTTCCAAATTGTGGTGTATCGGTTAGAATCAGCCACTAGCATGAGAAGGATTTCCATTTGATATTCTGTCTCCGTTTTTCTCCCATTCCTGTTGTAAACAATTGCATGAAACTATTGGATCGCACATTAATGGCATGTCTCGTACATTCTTGCATGTTTTGACGGGTTGACAAATTTTCTTTGGCACTTGGGAGGAGGCCATTCGATGTGAACTGGCCATCTTTGTGGAAGGTCATCCAACCTTGCGTTTCATTTTTGTTTTCACGTTGTCAATTGCGCAACTATGACAAATTTGCTTTGTTATGATCGTTTCATTAAATAACGTCCGGTGCAAGTTAGGTAAGACTTCAGTTGGCAGGAGGCATATTATATATCAAGTGGTGAATCAATCTGGTTGGAATTTATGATTCTGAACATGAATGATGTGATTCATTGATGCATGCAATAACACCGACCTTGGCTTTTGCAGTGGCAGAAATTCTTCTTCCGCTGCGCAACATCTCTGATGTGAGCCAATCATCAAGGGAAGGTGCTTTTATGAGGGGGTCCCTCTTTTCAAGGCTGTTCAAAATTTACACTCCCCATCTACACGGAGTTGGAGCAATTCCATTACAAAAAGAAAAGAGTTACGACGAGACTAGGAAAAGAAACGGGACTCATTGATAATACTGATTTTTATTATAGCTGCAATTATGCCTTTGGCAAAAAAAGCCCGTTAAGCCGGCCAGCCCAATGGCCTGCAGTCATAACACACAACCGGTTATTCTACTAGCCAAGTACAACAAAACAATCTACAAGATTCCCCTGCGGCTTCTGGAGTTAAGTTAATTGGGGTGGATGAAGAGATGGTTGCGATAGGGGAGATTATTGGTGCTACTAAAATATTTGGATTAGTTGCAATGGGCTCTGATGTTTAGAATGTGGTAACTGTTGGTTAGCATCAGTTTGCATCCTAGATTCTTGTTGGCTTATGCCCATATTACCAATGTTCTATGGAGAATTTTGATGTTGTTGTTGTAATATCTGAGAATTTTTTAAAGTCCTTATACTTGACTACATAGATATAGGTGAGTTTGACTATTAGGCCTTCTTAATATAAGAACTTCCTTTATACATGAAGTTTAGATATACAATTTTATTATTAAATAATAGACATAAATATCTTAGTAGAATTTCTAAGAGTGTACAAATTAAAGCTTAGATGAGGAAGTTATGAAAGATATACATCAAAGAAGTTTTAGAGTACATGTAGAAAATAGTGACTTTAACCTTTGGTCATTCTAAGTACAATAACTTATTATGTAGGATGAATTTAAGTGTTAATGTAATATCCTTAATTTTTCTGAGTTTTAAAATTTAAATATATGGAAAATATGGTATTTGACCTATTGACATTTTTATTAAAATAACTTTATCCCTAGATAGAATTTAGGGCTGAAACTAATTCTATTGGAAAGTAGACAGAAAGAGCTTCGAAACGTCACCAAGAACGCGCAAATTAGAGTCCGGATGAGGGAGATACGACCGTCTGAAGTTGAACATATCGTGTAGGACCCGTTTACCCAAATTAAACGTGCGAATTATCCGTTTAAGTCACTATACGGGCCCGATCAATTACTATTCCGAAATTGGGTTTTTGATGCCTAATTTCTCATGGGCCCTAATCTCATGCTTATAAAAGGCCTTCTTAGGGCACAATTTAGGGGGGATCTGGGGTCGGATTTGGGGAGTTTTTTGGACGGTGAAGGGATGAAGAAATTTTTCAGTGAAACTCCGGCGATGCTCCGTCGGGGTGAATCGACCACAAATCGGCAACTAGGTAAGATCATTATCTTAATCAATGAATGTTATTGAAAAATTAAGATATAAATTGTATTATTAGATATATGAAATTAGAGTAATTTATGCGGGGTAAAATTTTATTTAGAAGCACCGAACGTCTAGACGGCTGCGGGTTAACCACTGCACAGCCGCCGGTCAGCCCACTGGACGTCAGCCAGTCAGCCATTGGATGGCTGGTCTACTTCCGGCCATAAAACCGTGATCGTCATCGGACAAAATCGACTGCGGATGGGTGTTTTCCATCTAGGCAGATCCGAAACAACAGAAACATGAAATTAATGTAGCGGTGTAGCGCCGCTACCAGCCGGAGGAGGGACCTGGGCTGATGGAATTGCCGAACGACGGCGATCCAATCAGGCCAGACTTATCGGCTGGCGTGGAGGCCTGCCGTCGCAGTGTCTCCGGATGTTTTTTTTTTAAAAAAAAAGAGAGGAAAGAAGGCGACTTTGGCCCTGGCCGGCCACCGGGTGACGGCAGGGGCCAGGTCCATTGTGATCGCCGCATGGCGGCGATCCGGTGGACCCCAGCCCGTCGCCCGGCCGTGGTGGCCTGGGGTGGTGCCGCTAGAGGTGTTTCCACCTCTGGCCGGTCGTGGGGAAGACGACCCGCGTTGCGGGTCGTCAACCCAAACCGACCCGGCCTGGGTTGGGTTTTTTTAAAAAAAATAGAGAAAAGGGGGAGATTGAACCGGGTCCGGTTCAAGGGCCTTTACTTGTTCTAAAAATTTAGAAAAAATTACCCATAGACTTTGAGAGGGTTACGAGTGTCTTGACCAAGTTTAAGGCCCAGGAAAAATCCCAGAGTCTCTAAAATGACCTTTTTTTCCTTGGTAGTTAAGTCATCGTGTCAAAACCATTTACCCGAGTTCGGGGCTCCGGTTTAGGGGCCTATGAGTTTATCTAAAAAGTGAGAAAATTCTCAGTGATAGTTTAATGTGTAAACTAATTATAAACCAAACCACTTAGTGAGAAAAAATCGCAGTGAGTGGGTAATTGACTGTTTTGGCCCTAGGGTTAATCGTAAACCGTTAAGACAACCTGGGTCGGTTCAAGGGGTTCACGACCCCGTCACATGCCAGGAAAATTACATAGAGTCCATGAAGTCAAGTAGTATGCTTGAGTTCAATTTTGGACCCGTTGGATGTCATTAAGGCCTTAAACCAAATAACAGAAATACCCCCATGCAAACTGGCCCGCATTCCCGTGGATGTTGTTAAGGGGCCAATGTGATACTGAAACCTTTTGAGAGGTTAAAGACTTACCCGAGTGTAGAGAGGATTGTATCTAATATTGGATAATTACTCTAATGCCCTTAGGTGCATTACAACCAGTTTCATAAAGATTTATTAAGATAACCCAAGGAGGGTTAGGGCACGAGAGCTCAAATAATTCTGATATCATTAATGAATTTTATTATTGATATTATGATTTGCTTGGACCTGTATAGTTCTTATGGTTTATGTTGTTATTTATTTCGATTTTTGATATTGATGTTGTGATAGTAATTTATCACTATCTTAAGATTATTGAAAGATTAATTAATGAGGTTTGATAGCTTTGGATTGGGCAAGAACACCTAATCAAGATAAAGACTAAAATACCTCAGATGGGTCTAGGACTAGTTCATACAGTGAACAAAGCCTTTGACCTGACGATTTGCCTTGGTTTATGAACCGATGGCATGCCTCCTGAAAAATACTAACAAAACCTTTTGTCCTTTGGAAGTTCTTCTCCTGAAAGCAGAGAGATTCCATTGTTGTTATTGTGGTTGTTTAGTTTGATTTGTTGCAGATTCTCCAAGCGACAACAGGTGAGATCACGAAAGGTGAGCACAAGAAGAAGATTCTACATTTCTGCAACTCCGATACGTAAGTGTACCTGAAGCGTGAGAGTCAATTTGTTATTAATTTTCAGACGGGTGACAGACTTGTACTTAATTGGATGAGCTGGTCTTTATGAATTTTCAGACGTTAAATAATATCATATTTGTGAACCCCAATTATCATGACCTGGATATTTAATAGAAGTTATTTTGTATTTAAAGAAAAAAATTTCGCTACTTGCCGTTCGTGCTATTTAAAAATACTTTTAAAAATCCGGGTCGTGACAGTTAAACCTTAAATAAAGAAATGCCTCTAAGAATATATGAATCAGAGTTTTGATCAAGGAGTTATGATTATTTGAAGTTGTACTTGAGGTGCTGTTAATGACTTGCTTGTACCTAAAGATCTAATCCTTAGTTATATTTAATAGTATAACTTTTTATATAAGATGAATATCGGTATGAAATTTTGTAATTAGAACGTAGACATAAATATCTTAATAACGCCACCAAGAATATGTTAATCATAGTTTCTTTTAGGAAGTTATGACTATATGAAGTCGGGACTTGGTGTAGTCAACAATTACTATCAATAAGTTTATAGATGTGTCGATGCTTGCCAATGGTTACGAGCAATTTTACTATCTTAGTTAAAAAACTACCCAGATTGACCGTTTTAAACCAAAATTGCATCCCATTTCCCTTATAAGTGACTGATAAGGCCTTTATACTCTATTTCTTTTGGAAAAACCTTTCCAAATGAAGGAGAAGATCAAGGGCTCTCCAAATCAAGACAAATCAAGGGAAGGAGTATATTTATGTGGGGATTGCATCACATGTAAGAAATAATTTTCTATTGTGAAATAAGTCAGATTGCTAACTTTGTACTGCGATTTAATATGAGAAATGCATGTATGATTTGAATTATGAAATTATTAGATATGAAAGTATGAAAATATGATTCTTTGTGAATTTATGTCTTGGTAATATTGAGAAATTATGATTTTTATATTGAATTAAAAACCTTGATTCTATGATTTAGTTTCGAAATGATTGTATGGGATATGTTTTGAATGATTTGTATGACATAAAAAACATGTAGATGACAATTCATGAGATGCTGTCATGATTATGTTATTATGTTTTTCCATGTTTAATGATCTAACTGATAGTAAGAATCATTATTTATCATTATGGGAAGGCTATGTGTAGGAAAAATTATTATATATTATGATAGAGTAGTTTTTGTATTTCTTCCCAACTATCAGCATGTCTATCGACATGTCGGTGTGCTACCGATAGGTCATTGGCAATGAGACCAATGCATCAATGAGGATTATTCTCCTATTCATTCCACTGTAGAAAAGGCGTTTGACGTGTCAATGAGTTACTGATGGTCATAAGTGACTTGGTCAACACATCGATGAGTCCATTGACAATAAGTCAGTTTAGGGTATTTTTAGCAAAAATTGCTATAATGTTAGGCTATTGTTATGAGTAACAACATGTTATTTGATGCATGATTTGCAATTATATGTGATGAATTGTAATTAGGTGTATGTACCCTTGTGTGTGAATATCCTTGTAATGGATTGCAACCCCAAGATTGATGTTTTTGGTATATGTGGTTGGAGGAACTTTTAGTTCCTTAGCTCTTCAAGTAAGTATTTAGCCACGTAGTCGGAAATAGTTTGATATAAAATAAGACCAAGGTCTTTTGGCTCTCTAAGGATGAGAGTTATGTAAAACCACTTCCTTAGCCCAGGAGTCATGCTCAAATGGACAGAGCATAACAAATAATTAGTCCCATGTAGGACAATAAAGGAGGTTTCAATGATCATGGGAGTCGAAACTTTAACTACTTAGGCCCATGAACTCCTGTGGGCCTTAGCTTCATAGTGTAAATAAACCTGGCAAGCCTCAAAGTACTTAAGGTTGTTGGTGAGTAGTACATAGTTTAGTGGGACAAGATTGTACTCCTAGATGTGACTACCATGTCATAGAAAATCCATGGGCCAAGACCCCTAGGTGAGGTCACGTTATGATGCTTGAAATCATGAAAAATCATTTGAGAATGTTTTGCTTATTCCACTGATATGTGGTGACAATGATATTTGCTATTGGATATGATAGTTGTCGATTTTGTGATAATATAGTGTAATCATGTGCATGGTTATTACATAGTACTTATTTAGTCATCCCACTAATTATACTCGTATACTCAGCATTCACTAATGCTTGTTCTTTGTAGGGTTAAAGTTATATTAGGACTTTGGATGTGCTGCAAAGACGATGTTTGTTAGGCCACTTGGAATGTTTAATATTTTTTTACTTAAAGGTAGATAACTTTAGGTACATGAGTGCCAATCTGTTTGTATTTATGCATATCAAGATAGTCAGTCATGTACTTAGGCAAGACCCTATGTGATTTAAGATATGATTTGACTTGGATTATTAATTTACTTTGATTTAGTACACATATGTTTAAAAAATAGTTAGCTCATACCCCGAGATAACTTGTCGAATGATTAGATAAAAATTTTAAATTTTTTTATTTTCACTGTTTTATTCTTAAAAATGAGTTTAAAAATCTCAAGGTGTGACAATTGTTGTGTTAGAAGAATTTGAACTTGACGATGAAGGTTTTGAATCAAGGATGGTGGCTGTCGAACAACAAGAGTTCTGAACCAAAACCTGGGGTTGCAACAGTTAGACTTGGTTTTATTTAATTGATAATGCTTGACTAACTAGGTGTTGCCTTTGTTGATTACCATCATTTGGCTGCTTTTGCGGAGTCCTATTGACCAAACCCAAATTATAGCTTAGTGCAGTATGCACCTTTGGTAGTTGGTCAAGTTGCTGGGTTTGCTAGGGTGGCCTTGAAGCATTGGATTGTAAGTTGTTCTACTAAAGGAGCTGAGTTTTCAACAACTGTCGAGACAAATATGTTGTAAATTTCTTGGAAAGTTATATGTTTTGTAAAACAAAAGAAATAAAAAAAAGCCAGTAAAGCACAAAGCTAAACCCGTTTAGGGTCGGGTTAGGGTCATCATTTTGGAAGCCCACATAGGTTTAGAGCAAGGCCAAGGCTAGAAAATTAGTTTTAGTGATAGGGCTAGGGCCTTGCTTTGGCCCGACCCTACCCGGCCCGCTTGTAGGCCTACTAATTTTGGATGCAAGAATTGAGATGGTCCTAAATTGATGCATAAATATTTATACAAAATTGTGATAATAATTTGTGGTTACATTTCAATATGGGAAGTTAATATTTGTAACAAAAATTTCTATGGTGTAACATTTTTTTACAAGGTAGAACCAGAAACAAATTTGGTAATGAATTTTTTTTGTTTAATAACTATAACTTTTACCTCAAACTTAGATTCAAGTATTCTTTGTACCATTACACTTGTATTGACAGTCCCTATCAAACAATACCCTGCATGGGTAAGTTATTTGGAACATTTTAAGTAGAGACCTCTATATGATACACTTTTATAACTCAAATCGATATAAAGGGTAGCAATTAGAAAATAACATATTATTTAATTCTGAAATGGTGGGCTGGGACCCAAAATCGATGGAATTGCCTCATGAGGAGATTTTACTAATTTTGTCAAAATTGAGCTAGAATCTTTCTTCTATTGAAATTTATGGTATGTTTCGATGTGGAGTTATTTAGAAACAAAAATTCTCCGGAATTAATTTAGTTTGTTTAGCATAGAATCAAACTCAAGTTTGGTAACAAAATTTTTAGGCTAAATTCCAATGAAACATCCAGCCAATTTTTCAAACTCTTAACGATTATAACTTTTTCTCCCAAACTTGGATTTGCATACTTTTCGTACCGTTACACTTGTATTGACTAACCCCATCAAAAAAGACTCACATAGGTAGTTATTTGAACTTTTTAAGTGGAGCTCACTTATATAGTATGCTTTTCGAGGCTCAAATTGATATGAGAGGTAGCACTTAGAAAATAACAAAAACTTTAATTTTGAAATGGGGGATGGGAGCCAAAATTGATGGAATTACCTCACAAGGAGATTCATCTATGATTCTATAAGAATTGATTGAGCATGAACTCGAGGCTCAAATCGATATGAAGGGTATCAATTGAAAAATAACAAAATCTTTAATTCTAAAATTGGGGGGGGGGGGGGGGGGGGGGTTCCTCATGAAGTGATTTGGTGATTCCATCAGAATTTAGCCTAAATCTTTCTTCCACTAGGATTTTTAATTCTATGCAACTTCCATATCCAACCACAATTCCACTGAATCCAGATGAAATAGTCACAAAATCCTTGGAGAGTTTCACACCCAAACAACCCAAGTTGAATTGATAGAATTAAAATTCAAGAAAATTTTAATTTCATTTCTAAATAATTCCACACCCAAACGACCCCTTGATATATTTATTTGAAATTAATTTGTAGGTGTTTTTTATAGCACTTTAAATCAGTAATAATGAATCTAAATCCAAGTCAAAGGAGGGTTAAGATGACCTCTAAGCAAGAATTCTTGTGTTGATGGGATATATTGGAGTTGTTGCACCAAATATGGAGCCTTAAAGGTCTAACAATAAGGCTTGAGCTAAGAAATGGTAATTGATTTGATTTTTGACATTAATAGGAAAAGCTGTGAATATTAAGATAATCATATGAACCCTATTTATACAAGCTCGGGCTCACACAGTCGAGCGTTAGCTTGACATCTCACATCATTAGATTTCAATCTATCAGAACACATAACTCATGGGATAGATTGGTTTCTGCCCTCTTGCGCCGTCTAATCAAGATCCAATGGTCCTTGATGCCCGAGCTTATATTAAAGTGCATGAGCCCAAACACATGCAAACATTTTTGCATGTATGTATGTCATACAATTTAATAAGATAAAATTACTACACTTCTAAACATATAGATTAAGTCTTTGCCTACATATAAGTATCTAATCTATTTTCATAAATATAACTGTCTAATCTATTTTGCATGAATATATTTATCTATAGATTAACTCTTATATCATTACTCCAAATTTATAACACTTACAAGAATGTACATGTCATAGAGACTAATCTATTTTGATAATTCAATGAATGAATAGTCTATATGACATGTGCATTCTCGTAAGTGTTATAAAATTGGAGTAAGGATACTAGAATTAAGTTTCATACATGAATTTACTTCATTATCTAAAAATTGTTAATAAGCGGAGTCCATAATAGTGGGCCCTACTAATCAAATGAAATAAAACATTTTTGTATAAAATTATATTAAAAAATTGAGGCTTAGAAATCAGCTGCTTCCCGTTTAAGCTGCCATAAGGAGCTCCCAACCCGAATGATCCATTTTATATATAGCAAGAATGGAATTTAAAAATATTTTTTTTTTTATAAAAAAATGACAAATATATGTCACGTAATATCTCTATTCCCGAATATCGAAGGTACTCTGATGAAATTAGCTTCTATGTGGTCTTGCTCCAACCGAATTATGTTCAACTAAAAAAAACACAAGCAAAAACACCTCTATGCCGATGATTGGTCTTTAGTGATGCACCATGCCCTCAATGACCTCCAATCCATCAACAAAACAACAACTTTTTCTTAAATATCCTCACTGCACATGCCCCTCAACATCTGCAGCCCTCATCTCTTGATCCGCACTAGCATCACTCTTAATCCTATCAAATGAAGTATGTTGCATGTTCTAAGTTTGCACCTATTGCAAGAGAGATGAGGTCTTCCTCAATGTCTCTTGGCATTGAGCTCTCAAAATTAGGATCACATCTTTTCTAACATTTACATGTGATCCAGTAAATTCACCTTGGCCTCTAATTTCATTTTCTACCGACTTGGTGTTCTTCTTCTCGAACTTTTTAAGGAACACTTTCAACTTGTTAGTTGCTGCCTTCAACGGTTTCCTCTGCAACTTTTGGATGAACTATCCACCCTCTACCCAACTCCCATTGGCAACCAAGTTCTCCTTTATAAACTCTGTTACCTCTTCCTTCTAAAGTCTAAGCAATGTTCTTAGTTTAAAGTCATGTGTCCATGGCCATGAGCTCTTCAATTTGCTAATGGATATCCCAAACCATACGATCAAACTTCTTCGCATCCAACTTATTTGCTTGCAGTATCTCAAAGATTGAAAAATAAATGCCAATTGGCATGGGAGATAAAGAGAGGAGGGAGGCATGTGGGGAGCTGATAGTTAGTAGGTTGTGATTTCTAATGTATGTGGAAAACTAGGACTTTGAAAGAACTGTCTATTCTCAGTATAAACATAAATTTTGGGGGCAAAAGGGTCAGAAACAAAAAGTTCAAAGGTAATCTTGGAATAAGTATATAAATTTAAGGGTGAAATAGTCAGAGATGAAAAGTTCTATGGTATTCCCTTCTTGCTTTTTAATATAGTATGACTAGGGAAAGTGCATGTTCATTATGCACGTGTTGCACCACTAATTTTGATCATTCTGGTTTTTATTACTATCACACTTTACTACACATGAAAAGGTTCAAGTCAAGTAATGGTTACAAAGAGTACTTTAAAAAGCTAATGGTTATTAATAGTTAACAAAGCACATACTATGAAAGGGCAAATGCTTCATAGACTACTAAAAAAACAATAGAAAAAATATATTGTTTGACAATCAATACAATCATACTGACATATCATAACTTTGACTTAGTGGCTTTCATGTAGCCGGAAAGAGGGCATGTAACTCCCCAAGTTTTATTGTTCTATCTTCTAATTTTGAAAGCACTTTAAATTCTTATTCATTTATCTCCAAAACAAATCCCACAACATTACTATATTAGCACATTAGAATTGACATATTGGTTCTATCCTACCTATGTTAGCGCAATTGGCTGATTGTCATTAAGGGTACAAGTCGAACATATGAGAATTTTATCCTCTAAGTTGTTTTTCTTGAAACTATTTTCATCATCTACCTCCATATCAACACTCATATCCACACCCTCACTACTCAAATGTTCTGATAGAGGTATTGAATTATCATTTATTGCTTCATCTTCAAATTTTTGAATTGAAGGTTCTAGTTTTTTAGAATAAAAAGCCTTTTCAATATTGCAAGGTAATACTCCTTTTTCCTTTTCATCAACTTCAGTTTGAAATCAAGCACAATTGCCTCTAACAACATTAGGCAGCTTAGGTTTCCCATATTAAAAGCCTTTTTCTCTATCAATAATGGATTTAAAGTGCTTAAGATGTGTCATAATATTCCATAAAAATGGAAGTAGTGTTAACCCATATGATGAAAGGACTTTGCGGTCAAAAAGCCTAATTTCAACTTCCATTTGTTAGAACATATATGTCATGTGTTAAGTTAACTGTCTAATTTCTTGGTTAAAATTATGCCAGAAACCTTATGTAATTAGTCATAAAATCTAATTAGATACGGTTGTGGTTGAGTTAGATTTAGAATTGATGGATTTGAAAGTAGGAGTAGATGTGTTGTTATGGCTCAAGACTGAAGGCTAAAGGTGTTAATGGGTTATGAAGTTAGTTCACATTCTCATACAAGAATCACACTTGGAGAAATTTTAGAGGTGAATATATAGGTTTAAGAAGGTTTTAGGGTAAAAATAACAAAAATGTCATTAAACAGTGCCATCGATCAATCATTAGATTTATGTGTTGATATAATCGATAAATTGTTGATGACCAATTGTATGAAATTGATGAATCAATTGATTGCCCCAAAAATAATTGATCAACACTTGAATTGGTCCTTTCTAAAATGAAGCCAAGAGTTTATTCATCAATCAGTTTTTTGATAGATTGATTGCTCAAGGAATCATATGTTTAAAAAATAGTGAACAATCAATCACTATCTGAAATGATTAATCACTAATAGTATTAGTTGCCTTAAAAAAGATTTTTGGATTGGATTTCTTTCCTTGTTGATGTGAAAGTGCCAAACCATTTTAAAGACCTATATAAAGGATAAAAAGTGGCAAAATTGAAGAGAGAGGAAAACCTACAAAACATTGGAAAAAAAAGAGAGACCTTTGCTTATTATTTTCCTTGAGAATCCACAAGGAGCTTTAAAGAGAATTTCAAATGGTTAAATCATGATGCTGATCCACAACTAAAGAGGATATTTCACACAAAAGTTTTAGAGAGATGATGCACAAAGTCTTTAATGGGAGATTGTAGAACCCAAAGGCCAAAGTCAATAAAATAAGAGGAGCTTGTTGAAGGTTAGAAGAAGATAAAGACAAAGTAAAAAGTATTAAAGTTTCAAGTGCTTGAAGAGAAGACTTGAAAGCAAACAATAACAAGAATTTGTACAGAGCTAAACAAAATGAGTTTGTATTAAAGGCAAAACAAAGCTTGGTGGTTTGCTTTTGTTGATGTAATTATTTTGCTTGCTAGTAATGCATTGATTTAGTCATTATTGGGACTACCATGATTTTTTACCTGATTTTGGGTTTTCCATGTTAAATTGTTGTGTGTTCATGTGTGGTTTGCATATTTTATGCTTTATGGTTTGATGATTGATTAATCATGAGTGTGCATAAAAATTAGATTTTTATTGTTTCCTCTATATAAGTAAAATATGCACAAAGTGGTCAGATCTTGTAGTTTTTATCTTTGTTAGATAATAAGACTAAGAGCAATGTGATGATTCACTATGTTACTAGACGGATATTAAACTCACAAGTGGTAGCTGAGGTTTTTCATTGATAAATTAAGTTTGCTCCAAGATATCAATCTATTATGGCATGCTAGTGCACCATTATCTTTCTTAATCTTCCTATATTTTGATTTCTAGTGTTAGATAACTTGTGTTATCTTCAATTTTGCCTAGTTTACTTATTATTCTTTTATAATTACTTGCTAAGCTTGCAGATTTGTGTGCCCTAGTTTGATAGTTTACTTGTCTTATAATTTTTCTTGCTTCAATTGCTTATAGTGTGTTGCTTGGGTGATTTTTATTGGATTAATTTCAATAGCTAGTTCAAATAACTCAATGAATGAACATGGGGATTTGGGTAATCTGATAAATCATTCACCTTTTTTGTTGGTCAAAATTTCTCATAATTGAATAATAGGATGAGAGCTTTTATTCTAGCGCTTGATAGGAATGCCTAGAAAGCAATGATTAAAGGTTGGAATCCTCAAATGACCAAAGATTAAAGTGAGAATTCAATTGTATAAGATGAGAGTGAATGAGATGAAAGTAAAATAAAACTTGCAAATTAGAACAATAAAACCCTTAGTTTATTGTTAAATGTTGTAGAAAAATCACAATATAGGTTAATTTCTAATTGCACATCTGCCAAGGTTGCTTGGAAAAAACTTATGAAATATAATGAGGAAAGTGAGATTGTTAAAGTATCTAGGCTATAGATGTTTACCTTAGAATTTGCAAACATCATAATGAGTGAAGATGAGACTATTTTTAAATATTATGCTAAAGATTTTAGACATAGTGAACACATGTGATTAATTAAGGGAGCATATACTTAATTATCTTGTTGTGAGGAAACTATTAAGGTCCTTCTTCTCTAAATTCAAAATTAAGGTGACAACCATTAATGAATATAAAAAGACACACTTAGACATTAAGGAGTTGGTTAGCCCTTAGGACTTTTGATATGTAGGAGGAGTAATATAAAAACACAAAAGAGTGGTTTGAAAAATCTAAGGGACAACAAACTTCCCTAAAAGCATCTAAGAGAACTTCCAAGAAGAATAAAAGTTTGAACACTTAAGAAGAATTTAAAGAGTCTAAAGATAATGAGGAATTAATGCTTTGTTGGCTAAAAACTTCATGAAAACTCAGAACTTTTGGTTTAGGAATAAGTGTGAAAATTCTAGGAAGAGACAAGGGGATTAGAGAGATGAAAGGTAAAACAAACGAAAAAAGAAGAATTTGAATTGTTATTAATATAGTAAGTTAGGTCACTTTGCTATTGATTGTCCTAATAATAATTCTGACAATTCTTTTGATGATAAGCCTAAAAAATCAAAAGGTTTTGATAATAAGAGAAAGGGCAAGGTGCTTTTAGCAACTTACTCTAATGAAAGTTCTTCTGAAGAAGATGAAATATGTAACTATATAGCTTTGCATACAAGTGTGAAGGAAGATAGTTCTGGAGAAGTCTAATGAGTCCAATTCTCTTGAAGAGAGACAAAAAAGAAAGAGAATGAATAAATTTTGTCTTATAAAGAGGCAAAGAGGTTAGTGGAGTTGAATGTCAATATTGAAAGAGAAGTGAATAAAGAAAGACATAGAGAGTGAAAAAGAGAAGTCTAGTGCTCTCAATAGAGAACTTATGTCATTTAAAGAGAAATTAGATGGATTTAAGAATGGGAAGAAGTTGAAAATCATGATAAACATTGGTTAAATAAACAAGATGGACTTAGGTTTTAGGAATTGCTTGACTACCCCCTTAGCAAAACCTAACATCTTTGTTAAGGCAAAAGAGAGTGACAAAACCTTAAGATAGTTCCCCACCCACCTAGGTAAAGAGTGAAAGGAGGAAGGCTAGGTTTTAATATTGTGAGTGTGTGTTGACATATGTCATTGTGATTCCTATACTAGAAATGAATGTCAGAAGAATTATCTTTTCAAACTTGGCTTAAAAAAGAAGAAAAAATACACTACCCATGTTACCCCTCCAAGTTTATGAAAAAAAGATGAAGAGAGTGTGGGTGAAGAATATTAATTTTCAAGCTTTGAATGATCAATTAGGAAGAGCTAAGAAAAACATCTTAGATTGCTTGAGGACAGGTTGCCTAGCCAAAGCTAAGGAGCTTGTCATCTCTAACTAAAGATATTCTAATTTTTGTCCATGGTTTAATTCTTTCGATCCTTTGTACACTCAAGTTTTTTAGTTTTTATCACATTTTATCTTGTTTTTACATGTCTTTAAATTCATAGGTTTGAATTAAAAAACAAAATAGATTATGATAAAAAACATAAAAAAATTATTGTAGCTTTTGCTTGTTTTGCAATTGGCTTTGTTTTGATTTTTTATTAGTTTAATTTTTTATACTTATTAAAATTAATTTTCTTGTAAGCTAAAAAATAATATGATTATTGGTCAAACATACTTTAACGAAGAGAATGATACACTAAGGAGGGTGAAGATCAATTTGATTTTCTTTTGCCTGATGTTATAATTTTTTATTTATAAAACTTACACATCATGTTGAGACTCAAGTCACTTTTAAGTATGAACATCAAGAGAAAAATTTTAAATATAAGCTGACTGACGTTTGGATTCTAATGGTGTCTTAGAGCATCTCCAATGACAGATGCCAAATCCTGACAGAAATGGAGTCCCTCTGAACTCCAACCCAGACTCCATTTCCTACATGGAAATGGCATCCCTCACTTGGGACTTCAATTTTGAAGTCCAATGTTGAGACTTCAAATGCTTATTTTTTAATATTTTTATCACCAATTCCCAAAGTTTTGACCTTTCTTGCTTGAAAATGACATATATGGTTGGAATTTATGGGTTGGGTCTCCATTTTGCCACATAGGCAAATGGAGAAGCCATTTGAACACCCCTAACTAGTATTTTTTAAGACTCCCATTGGAGATGCTCTTAATGATCAAATTAGAGGATCTTTAACTAGATTTCTATTTAGAATTCAAAAGAAGAAAAAAAAATTCTACATAATGTACTTCGATGATTATGAGTCTTATTTACTTCAATATCTTTAAGTAATTGAATTGTCTTCGTAAAGATGATGAGGAAGTGTTATCTACTTACGTTGGCCTAGGCTATTATGAAGCTCCTATATGCTTGACATAAAAAAAATGAATGTAAACAAACAAATTATGCAAGTTGAGAGGTTTCAGAAAAAGGCAAGCCCTAAAAGAATCATTTGAGAAAAAAATATTATAACTCAAAAAAAGGTGTGAGCATAATTTTATGAGTTTTTGGTTATTTTATCTTTTTAGGCAAATCATGTACATAGGTTCTAACCAAAGTGAGTTAATAAATGTGAACTTAAGTCTTTACTAGGGTTTGAACAAATTTGTCTAAGTTTTGTTAAGAGTGATCTTGCGAGATTTAATATTAAAAGAAACAAGAGTTAAAAACATTGATGGTTTCTTCAAAAATTAATAAAAGAGGGTTAATTTTTTTAAAATAAGAGGATAAAATTGACAATCACATACCAATGGAGTTGACTAATCTAAGACAAGGTATTAATGAACATAATTTGTAGATACACTTAGATTAAAAGGAAATGAATTAAAAAAACATTAAAAGGAGCTCAACTATGCTTATTTTCACTGTTTGATTTTGAATTAAATTTTAATATTTAAATTTTTTATTTTAATGGGAACTATCTTGAGATATTTTAAGGAACTTATTGGGTTTTTTTTTGTATTTTTAGGAAAAAATAAAATTGGGAAAATTATATAAATAGTATTAAAAAGTATTTACCGAAATAGCAGAGAGGGAAAAATACTTACCAAAATGGTGTTCATTTTGGCCATGGAGGGGCCAGCTAAGCTGTAACGCCCGAGATTTTTCACACATTTTCCTTAAAATTCACGAAATTTTTTTTCAATATAACGTTTGTAAATCGGAGGAAAAATAACGAAACCAAAACCTGATAAAACAGTTTATAATTTAAAACATTAAACATCCACATATGGTCAATCATCGTACGACCAAAGCAAATATCATCAGGCGCTACTCGAAAACACACATACGAATAAATTTGCTATGATCATAGACTTTTAAATACAAATCACTCTCCCAGGCATCCCTGAGTACAAGTCCCATAACAGTCCACTGACTGATCCAAATGAAAGTCCAGAATAAACATCTTATGTTCTCATCTCACCCAATACAGGAGATCGTGGCACAAATAAACTCGCAGAGAGTCAAGCAGATACCTGAGTCAACGGGAATCAATCCACCGCTGAAACGAGCGTCCATCACCAGGAGCTCTCCGCACAACCTGCAAAACCTCCCGTACAACGGGGCTAAAAATAGTAGGGTGAGTATTTTCATACTCAGTAGGAAAATACTCAGTAGGGGAAACCCCAAACGGTGAACTCACAAGTTCAAAAATGCATGCATCATGCAACTCAAACAAGAAGCAGTCAACATAATATAATCATATTGTGCACATACGCATACGATCATACTAAATGCACTATCGTGCCAAAGACATACCAAATGCACCACCGTGCCAAAATCATATCAAGGCATCATCGTGCTAGAATCATACCAAAGGCACCATCGTGCCAGAATCATACCAAAGGCACCATCGTGCCAGAATCATACCAAAGGCACCATCGTGCCAAAATCATACTATCCAAACAACTTACACAAACACCCTTATCCAGGGTCATACAATTTACTCGTACCACCGTATGCATACTCATACAACATATGCATACTTGTATGATCTTACTCGTATAATCGTATGCTCACTCATACAGCTTACCCATACATGTACGACCTTACTCGTACAATCAGACTCGTACGACCTTACTCGTACAGTCTGCACAAAATCATACTTACTGTCTTACTCAGAACCATATTCTCACAATCGTACTCATACTCTTACAGTCATGCTCATACTCATACGCTTACAGTCTTACTCATACTCATATGCTTACAGTCTTACTCATACTCATACACTTACAGTCCTGCTCATACTCATACACTTACAGTCCTGCTCATACACATACAGTCGTACTCACACTCATACAGTCGTACTCATAATCGTACACATATCAACGACCACTGAAGCTCATTACAACTAATAAGCTCCAGCGTCGAAATGGAAAAGAATGCCACTGGGGCAACACCTTAACCTCCGGGGAGTGACTAGATGCCATGGACTTTTCCGAAGGTAAGGGACACCAATGCTCATGGGGCACTGGATCAAACAGGTAAGAGTAGATCCATGATACTACTTACCTGAGCGCGCAAACATAAACACCCACACATAAGGGGTCATACAGTTGCCCACCATAATGGGTCTTATAGTGCCATAGAATCACCCACCATAATGGGTCTTATAGTGCCATAGAATCGCCCACCATAATGGGTCTTATAGTGCCAGAGAATTGCCCACCATAATGGGTCTTATAGTGTCATTGCCACTCTTGGGCAGAAAACATACAGTGCCACTTGGGCAGAAACGTACAGTGCCACTCTTGGGCAGAAACATACTACGCTCTCAACAGAGCATCAAACGTCTGGGCTTACACAGCACACAGACCAAATCAGAAACGTACATCGCTCTCAGCAGAGCATCAGACGTCTGGGCTTCATACAGCACGCAGACAAAGTCAGAAACGTACATCGTTCTCAACAGAGCATCAAACGTCTGGGCTTATACAGCACACAGACCAAATCAGAAACAACGTCGCTCTCAGTAGAGCATCAGACGTCCGGTGCTCTACACAGCACACAGACAACATCCCGCAGGATAAACACCATGGCAAGACATGATAAATGCTCGGCCAACTCATTAGCGGCCAGCTCAAACACGGAACTTAATCCGTCGAACCCTCAGGTCTCAAACTCACAACGCTATCATTAGCTATGCTTATAATTCAAGTTTGAATTAAGTATATTATGCGGTACAATTATGCCACACAAACTCACAGTCCTCAACTGGTCAAACCGAAGCTGAGCCCGATCCGAAACCCAAGTTCGTCAGGGCAGCAGACTTCACTTACCCATCCACATCATGGACACAACTCATCGTACAACAAACCCTTACAGTCTTACATACTTCGCCATCCATCTTATGGCCAAATCCTCTTACATTGACATCCTCAAATAACGCTCCTCAGAGCCAACCCAGTTGTCGCCCTCTTACTTATATCTCACTTATTATACTTACTTTTTACTTCATAATATGTATGTTATGCTTGTACAATTATGAACGCTCTTACTGTCTGACAAATGCCCAACATACAATCCAACCAAACCGATCCATTCTAATCCTTGCCCGTCATACTCAAATCCTCTGTCATACGCTTACACAACTGTATCCAAATCCAGACAAAGCTTCTGTCACCTCTTACTGTCCATCGCCCATACCTCTGCCCACAAACACATACGCACATCCAAAGCATAGGCAAAATGCCATCATACATACGTATGTCCCACACATACGTATAACATACACATACGGTCATACATACATAACTTACAAACATGCATGCTAGCCATCACTAGCACATGCACAGACATTCATACATACGTCAAACATGCACGCTAGCCATCACTAGCACATGCATACATCAAACGTACACGCTAGTCATCTCTAGCACGTGCATACACATTCTTACATACTTCAAACATGCACGCTAGCCATCACTAGCACATGCATAACCCATACATAGCATACTGACATATTTGCTAGCCATCGCCAGCGCATACATAATCCACATCCATAAAACATGCATGCATCTCATGCATATCAATCATACCATACAATCATGCTTACACGCACCTCATGCAATCGGATCGTTACTTAACATCCAAGCATGGAATCATACAATCCTAGCATGCTGCTACTCATTCAAAGCATGCTTCATGAATTTATGAGTTCAAAGCTCCCCTACCTCGTAATCATGACGTTTGATGGCGAGCACACAACGGTGGCAGCGTCGGCGGCGGAGTTGGCGGTCAAAACCGTTGCCTGGCTGAGAGAGCTGCTGTCCCAAGGGTTTTAGGATGCGCCGGAACTAGTCACGGCCAAACAGGGTGTCAGAAATCAATGCGGTAAAACCCGCGATCCAAGGCGGCACACTAGGGCGGCTGGGAGAAATGTCAAGCCAACATATGTGGCGGTGCGACCCGAAGTCGATGGTGTACACTGAAGATCGGCCGGTGGCTAAAACGTGCTCAGCCGGCCACAAAGACGTCGAAATCGGCCGTGGACAGCACCCAACGGCAACGATTCCTGTCAACAAAGGCCCACATAAGGGCGGAGAGCATGGGGCAACGCTCGAGAACAAAGGAGAGGTGGAGGACAGCTCTAGTGGTCAACTCCACTCGGTGGCAAAGCCAACCGATGGTTAGGCGGCGCAAATGCGGCGCCTAAACCCAAAAGCTCATGCGTGGCCACTTGCACACGCGGCCCAAAGGGCGGGGGAGAGGGCTGAAAGGGGGCGACCCAAGGCCCACAAAAGCCAACAGGGCTAAGGCCCTTAGCTGTGGCCAATCAAAGCGGCGACATCGCCGATCGCCACCCACAACCAATACCCATGGTGCGGGTGGCTATGCATCTCGCACGGTATAAGGCCTTGACAAGCGGCCCATTCCGGGCGGAGTATATAATCGGGCCAAGTGGGGCTGACCCTCACTGTCGCCGAGCCGGGGTAGAGCCCACGACGGCCAAATGGCCCATAACTCGCCAATGGCAACGACCCGAGACGCACCCAAAGCGTCTAATCGGGCAGAGCAAGGCAATAGGGGCGAGGCGGGGTCGGAAATGGCAAACCCCTACCGACACCGTGTCAAGGTAGGCTGGACGGAGTCCTACCGGTGGCCGGATGACAACCGGAAACCCACCGGCGTCCAAACCATCCCACGGACAGTGAGAAGCAAATAGTAACAAAAACCCGACCAAAAGATCGGTAGCTCACCACGGAGCGAAGAAAGCATGGCGGCGGCTCCAGCCAGTGTCTATGGGTTCCTAGCGGCCAATTAAACATAAGTCTAGTTGAGAGCGGCTGCAAACGATGTCAAAATCGTACACCTACAGTGCAAAAACGGGATTGAAGGAGAGAAAAACCCGAAAAAAGGTTCGGTACCTCGTGGAGGAGCGAAGAGGCCGTGGCGGCGGTCATAGCCGGTACCTACGAACTCGTGGCGGTGAGGCAAAGCGGATCCTGACAAGAATCGAAGGAATCCGACGACAGAGGAGGGAGAACGGAGCGACCGGATATGCCCTCGGGTTTTCTCAAAAACTCACTGGACGTCAACTGGAATGTCGGTTCTGTAAAAACCGATGGGGAGGAAGATATATATAGTTAATCTTTTTAATTTTTACATCTACGTCCCCATTGCGCATTAACTCACTGGTTACGCGCTAAACCTCCAAAATTTGTGCCGTAAGTGCGCAGCAAGGCCCGTGGCCTACGACTAAGCCCCACACCCGACTCTACGGGTATAAATACGGAGAAAATATACAAATACAAATACGCCGTAGCGTCACATTTTCCTGTCGGAAATGACCAGAAAAATAGCAAGAAAATCACAGAAAATCGTAGAAAAATCGGGGACCTTACATAAGCGTTGGCAGCTGCGACTATTTTTGTTTTAATTTTTTTAAGATTTCGTGCTTGAGAAGGATGGAATCATTTTCTAAGTTGATTTCGTCATTTGCATGGACAGAATGCTCTTTAAGGCCATTTCGTCCTTGTGAAAAACAAAATTACCTAACTTGGTGTATTTATGTATCAGGACAAAATCAACTTAAAGTTGATTTCATCCTTTGCAAGGATGAAATCCACTTAAAGCCGATTTTGTCCTTCAAAAGGACGAAATTCATGAGCTACTTACTCACTCGCTAGTTCCCCTCCCGGCCGTTCTTCATTTTTCCCCTAGGCACCAGCCACTTTTTTCACCGAGCTCCATCGTCCACCACCGAGCCTCACCCAGATTTGTTGTCCGCCACGGTTTTAGGGTAGAAGCTTTGCTCGCCCTTCTACTCTCCCCGAGTCCCAACCCTAGCCGCCGATTGTAGACATCGACTAGTGCTAGTGTATCGAGAAGCTGAGGCCCACGACAGCCATCAACAAGAACAAGATTCGGATCACCATGCATGGTGTCATGGGCGCATAGCTTTGCCTAGCATCCTCACCCGCGATGGCCTGATTGCAGCGCGCAGCCAGTAGCCTATCTTGCGACCTTCCCTCTCGTATGCGCAAGGGGAATAAGCAATCAGCCAACACAGCCGTCTCTGGCACAAAAGGGGCTCCACCTAATGCTTATATAACGCAGTCCATCGGTTACAATGGCAAGTAGAGGGGCAGGGCTGACAAGCCAAGTTGCAGTGCAGAGATCTCACACTCTCTCTAGTTCGTCCTCTACAATTTCTGTTTGCCATGGCCGCCCCCATCCTCTCCCTATTTATAGACACAACCTTGCTGGTCCGTATCGCACTAGGAGTACAATCCTAGCCCAAGTATACAGAGTCCCTCCCTGTCCCAACTCTTCCCAACCCAATGGGGCGTCCCAACACAATATAGGAAACCTGTGAGGAATCCGTGTTCGGCTAGGAGTCTAGCGCCCTGTTGCCTCTAGAGTTCTTCCATCCGGGGAAACCTGTGCATCCTCTCCTATCCGCACTAGGAGTCGGGCTGTGCTGCCTCCCTGTGTCCTAGCGCCCCTAGGAGTCTGTCCCTAAGGGGTTGTGGTGCCCAGCACGCCACTTAGAGTCCTGCCCGTGCAGGGACTCTGCCTCAGCCTGCTCCGCAAGGCGAGTGCGCATCCGGAACCACTCCCACGCTGCTCCAAGTATCTATCCATGCCTAAGGGGCTGCTTAGGCTGTCCGTCGCCCAAGCTAACTTGGCTGTCCGCTGCCAAGTATAGAGGTAGCAGCCCCCTTGTCTATGTAAAAAGTGGAGGGGCTAACACATGGCCTTATTCGGAACTATATCAGCTACACCACCAACCTCTTTTAGGTTTGCCCCATCTCCTACTATCTTGTTCATTCATCCTGGGACTTTTTTTATTTGTTCTTTTTTATTTTTCTAATGGGTTCAAAGTTGTTCTATTTGTTGCTTGAACAGTTTCTGAATACAAATGTTTTTCGATTTCACAATGGATGTGGATGAATTGAAATTGTGTAAAGCTATATTTTTCTGTGTTGTATTTTATGTGTAATCTTAGGGGCAATGGAATCCTTGCCAGTATTATTTTTTGTTTTTTCGTATTTTGATTATGGGGTTTATTATGTTCTATTGGAATTGTGCTTTTTTGTTTTATTTTGTTTTAAGTTCGTATGTTAAGAAGGGAGTTCGGCAGTTTGAAAGATAGAAAATGACAAGCTTTTACTTTTCTAAGGATGAAGTTTTAATGCAAATTGCAAGAAGTAGAATCATGACTCTTAAAATTTATAAGTGCCAGTTATTAACTTTAATTTGAACATTAATTGGAGTGCATCATCAAATGGATCAAACCAATTCGCTTTGTGCATGGTGTTTCCTTGTTACTATTTCTCTTGTTAGAATCATCACAATGTTAAGTAATAGATTAATCTCATATTTCATTAAATAAAGTAGTTATTTTTAATAATTGTTTAATGTACCATTTCTATTATTTATTAGTTATGAATTAAGTGAATAGAGATGGAGGGATGGTTAGTTTTATGCTTCACCATGAAGGGGCATCAGAGGGATTATTCATCAAGAAACTTTCTACTTATGATGAACTTGAGGTGCAAGTAACTTGCAGCGTTAGGTGGGATCAAAGGAGATGTAAAATTATCATAAAGTGTCACCTTCGAATATTTGAATTGAGATCAATTCTATAATGTGTAGATGATGAGACTTCATTTAGACAAATATTTCACTATTCGTCTCGCATAGTTATATTTGAGCTATTTCTCGAAAAAGAGGCCCAAGTGCCTAATGAAGGGCGTAGTGTGAATAGGAGTTCACATAAGAGTTCACACAGGAGCACACACAAGACCTCTCAAAGAAATGTGAGCAGTGGAAGGCACATGCAAATGCCAGTGGATGATAATACAGTGGAAAAATTGTCCATGATAGTAGCATTAAATGAACGCCATAGGTTGTCTACATCTATTGACAATGGAAGTGGACCTAATTGGAGGTAAGGTTTCTTAAGATGTGAATTATGTGTGAATCTTATAATTGTCAATGAAAATTAGGATATTGAATTATGAATTTTGTGCATAATATGTAAGGTACACATCGCGTGCACATGAGACATTTAACATTGGAATGTCACAAGGCGGTGCATGGTTTAGAACTTAAAGATTGATGGGCATTCATTACCCCTACCTAAGTGTTGGACATTTTGATGTTGGACCATCCAATCCAAGGTGAAAGATATTTTTACAAATGAATCTATCAATTCTAGTTATTAAACATATTTTTAGGTAATATGAAATTCAATACATGTGTGCTATTCATATGTATGGGAGCCCATGTCCATGATGATGACATTGATATAAATGAGGCCAATGAAGGTAAAAATAATATTGGCGAAGCTAGTGAAGAGGAGTATGGTATGAACGAAGAAGGTGCCAGAAGTGAGGAAAGTGCTCAACAAATGGTTGATAGTGAGGGGGGTAATGCAATAGACAATGTGATTGCTGCAAATGACATGGATGTTGATGATGATGAGCCACTGTACTTTGATGAGGAGGATCCAATCTATGCACATATCACAAATGATTAAATAAATGAGGCAATTAATTGGGGTATAGATATGAAGCAATAGAATGAAGAAGAGTTATATGTTAGGCGCATATTTGAGGATAGAGAGGCCTTTATCATAGCCTTGAGGGAGTTTTCTATTAGGAATGATGTCTAATATAAGGTTCTATGTGCAAATATGTCAGAATATATAGTTAAATGCATTAATAGTACTTGCCCTTGGAGAGTTCATGGATCGATGAGAGGGGTGTAGGGTACTTTAAATTAAAGATATACGAAGGTTACCACACTTGTAGGAATGCCCATCTTAGCATTGATCATAGGCAATGTAGTACATCATTTATTTCCAAGGTCATAATGCCTGTCATCCAAGTTGAATTAACTTTCACATTAGGTGATATTATTCAAAGAATGAAGGAGAGGTTCCACGTTGACTTTTCTTATAAAAAAGCATGGGAGGAAAGGAATATGACCATAAAAGCCATAAAGGGATTGGGCCAAATTATACAAATTGTTGCCAATGTACCTCAAGGTAGTACAAGATGCGAATCCCGATGCCTACTATAAGTTGGAATCTAATCTAGTGGATGGTGGTCCATGTCGAAGATTTATGCTGATGTTTTGGGCATTTGGGCCGTCTATACTGGGGTTTAGGTGTTGCATCTTGGTGATTGGTGTCAATGCCACTCACTTGTACATCAGGTATCTCGGAGCTCTTATGGCTGCAATGGCTACTGACGGGAACAATGAGCTATTTCCTCTAGCATTTGGGATAATATCAAAGGAAGATTATGAAAATTGGAAATGGTTCTTAAGTCAATTAAGGGAAAATGTACTTATTGATATGACGAATGTCAAGGTCATCTTAGATTGATATAAGGGACTTCAAAAGGTCGTGCCTAAAATTTTTCCCCACCATTATTCTACCATCAATATTGCATCCATTACATAAAGGCAAATTTTAAGAAGGAGATTTAAAATGATATTGTAACGCCCGAGATTTTTCATCCCTTTTTCTTAAAACTCATAGAAAATTTTTTTTTCCCCATAAATCGGAGTCAAAACGATAAAATCAAAACCTGTATAAACAGTTTATAATCTAAAACATCATACGGTTAAACATCATACTGTCAAATCAAATATCCTCAGGCGCTACTTGAAAACACACGTACGAATAAATTGCTATGATCATAGACTTTTAAATACAAATCACTCCCAGGCATCCCTGAGTGCAAGTCTCATAACAGTCCACAGACTCATCCAAATGAAAGTCCTAAATAAACATATTAATGTCTCGTCTCACCCAATACAGGAGATCGTGGCATAAATAAACTCGCAGACAGTTAAGCAGATACCTGAGTCAACAGGAATCAATCCACCGCTGAAATGAGCATCCATCTCCAAGAGCTCTCCGCACAACTTGCAAAACCTCCCATGCAACGGGGCTAAAAAGTAGGGTGGTGAGTATTTTCATACTCAGTAGGAAAATACCTAGTAGGGGAAATCCCAAACGGTGAACTCACAAGTTCATAAATACATGCGTCATGCAACTCAAACATGAAGCAGTCAACATAATATAATCATATCATACATATACGCATACGATCATACTAAATGCACTATCATGCCAAAGACATACCGAAGGCACCATCGTGCCAAAATCATACAATCCAATCAACTTACACAAACACACTTATCCAGGGTCATACAACTTACTCGTACCACCGTAGCATACTCATACAACATACGCATACTTGTACGACCTTACTCGTACAATCGTATGCTCACTCATACAACTAACACATACATGTACGACCTTACTCGTACAATCAGACTCGTACGACCTCACTCATATAGTCTGCACAAAATCATACTTACTGTCTTACTCAAAAACATATTCTCACAATCGTACTCATACTCTTACAGTCGTGCTCATACACATACAGTCGTACTCACACTCATAATCGTACACATATCAACGACCACTGAAGCTCATTACAACTAATAGGCTCCAGCGTCGAAAAGGAAAAGAATGCCACTGGGGCAACACCTTAACCTCTGGGGAGTGACTAGACGCCATGGACTTTTCCGAAGGTAAGGCACACCAATGCTCATGGGGCACTGGATCAAACAGGTAACAGTAGATCCATGATACTACTTACCTGAGCACGCAAACATAAACACCCACACATAAGGGGTCATACAGTTGCCAACCATAATGGGTCTTATAGTGCCATAGAATCGCCCACCATAATGGGTCTTATAGTGCCAGAAAATCGCCCACCATAATGGGTCTTATAGTGCCAGAGAATTGCCCACCATAATGGGTCTTATAGTGCCATTGCCACTCTTGGGCAGAAAACATACAGTGCCACTTGGGCAGAAACATACAGTGCCACTCTTGGGCGGAAACATACAATGCTCTCAACAGAGCATCAAACGTCTGGGCTTATATAGCACACAGACCAAATCGAAAACATATTTCGCTCTCAACAGAGCATCAGACGTCTGGGCTTCATATAGCACACAGACAAAGTCAGAAACGTACATCGCTCTCAACAGAGCATCAAACGTCTGGGCTTATACAGCACGCAAACCAAATCAGAAACGTCGCTCTCAGCAGAGCATCAGACGTCCGGTGCTCTACACAGCACACAGACAACATCCCGCAGGATAAACACCATGGCAAGACATGATAAATGGTCGGCCGACACATTAGCGGCCAGCTCAAACACGGAACTTAATCCGTCGAACCCTCAGGTCTCAAACTCACAACGCTATCATTAGCTATGCTTATAATTCAAGTTTGAATTAAGTATCTTATGCGGTACAATTATGCCACACAAACTCACAGTCCTCGACTGGTCAAACCGAAGCTGAGCCCGATCCGAAACCCAAGTTCGTCAGGGCAGCGGACTTCACTTACCCGTCCACATCATGGACACAACTCATCGTACAACAAACCCTTACAGTCTTACATACTTCGCCATCCATCTTATGGCCAAATCCTCTTACACTCACATCCTCAAATAACGCTCCTCAGAGCCAACCCAGTTGTCACCCTCTTACTTATGTCTCACTTATTATACTTACTTTTCACTTCATAATCTGTATGTTATGCTTGTACAATTATGCACGCTCTTACTGTCTGACAATCGCCCAACATACAATCCACCCCAAACTGATCCATTCTAATCCTTGCCCGTCATACTCAAATCCTCTGTCATACGCTTACACAACCGTATCCAAATTCAGACAAAGTCTCTGTTACCTCTTAATGTCCATCGCCCATACCTCTGCCCACAAACACATACGCACATCCAAAGCATAGACAAAATGCCATCATACACACGTATGTCTCACACATACATATAACATACACATACGGTCATACATACATAACTTACAAACATGCACGCTAGCCATCACTAGCACATGCATCCATACGTCAAACATACACGCTAGCCATCACCAGCACATGCACAGACATTCATACATACTCCAAACATGCATGCTAGCCATCACTAGCACATGCATAATTCATACATACTCCAAACATGCACGCTAGCCATCACTAGCACATGCATACATACATACTCCAAACATGCACGCTAGCCATCACTAGCACATGCATAGACATTCATACATACTCCAAACATGCATGCTAGCCATCACTAGCACATGCATACATACATATTTGCTAGCCATCGCTAGCGCATACATAGTCCACATCCATAAAACGTGCATACATCTCATGCATATCAATCATACCATACAATCATGCTTACACGCACATCATGCAATTGGATCGTTACTTAACATCCAAGCATGGAATCATACAATCCTAGCATGCTGCTACTCATTCAAAGCATGCTTCATGAATTTACGAGTTCAAAGCTCCCCTACCTCTTAATCATGACGTTCGGTGGCGGAGTTGGCGGTCAAAACCGTTGCCTGGTTGAGAGAGCTATTGTCCCAAGGAATTTAGGATGCGCCGGAACTATCACGGCCAAACAGGGTATCAGAAATCAATGCGGTAAAACCCGCGATCCACGGCGGCACACTAGGGCGGCCGGGAGAAATATCGTGCCAACATAAGTGGCGGTACGATCAGATGTCAAGGGTGTACACTCTAAAGATTGGTTGATGGCTAAAACGTGCTCAGCCAGCCACAAAGACGTTGAAATCGGCAGTGGATAGCACCCAACGGCGACGATTTCGGTCCACAAAGGCCCACATAAGGGATAAGAGCGTGGGGCAACGCTCGAGAACAAAGGAGAGGTGGAGGACGGCTCTGTGTCAACTCCATTCGGTGGCCAAGCCAACCAATGGTCAGGCGGCACAAATGCGGCGCCTAAACCTAGAAGTACACGCGTGGCCACATGCACACGTGACCCAAAAGGGCGGGGGAGATGGCTGAAATGAGGCAACTCATGGCCCACAAAAGCTAATAGGGCTAAGGCCCTAGCGGTGGCCAATCTGAGTGGCGACATCGCCGATTGCCACCCACAACCAATACCCATGGTGCGGGCGGCTGTGCATCTCGCACGGTATAGGGCAAGGGGAGGGTTCATGGTCAAGCAAAGGCCATGAGGCCGTCACTGGCCAAGGCCTGTGCAGATGAACTCATCCACCTTCTGTCAAGGTAAGACATATAAATTCTTCCCCGAGGCCGTCCGGTACCGACGACGTAAGATGGGCAAGAGGGGTCAATGGCACACATGCCGGTAAGGCAGAACTAGCTGCGGCTACGGGCCGCAAGGCTGAACAAGGCCCATAGGGGTGGCCCATTGGCATCACCGAGCTGGGGCGGAGCCGAACTAAGGTCCGTTAAATCAAATCCGGCGTCCGACTGATAACGTTAGTCACAACGTCCAAAATAGACGTAGACCAAAAATAGGGGACGACCGGGGAAAATCCATAAGGGCGGAGCGGCCATGGGGGTGGCAGAGCTGGCTGGGGGTCGGCCTTGTAGTCACTGGACTGCGGCTGGCCGGACGGAGGCCGAGCGGAGTCGTCTTTGGCCAAAGGCAGCAATTCCCGGCGCCGGTAGTCCCAAACACACGGACCAAACGAAACAAAGGCTCGGAAGGTCTGGTCGGAGGGAAGATGGAGGACGGAGGCGAAATCGGCCAGGGAGGGGTGGCTCAATCACTTCGTTGGACCAAGGCCGGGCCGGACGGAGCACAGCCGGCCGTGGCTCGCGCCGGCGGCCCCCAATTCGTCCAAACAGTTCGCCGACGGAAAAACAGGGCAGTGAGAGAAAGGAAGTGGGACGGCGGAGCAGAGGCCGTCCGGGGCCGGGAGAGGTGTCCTCCCGCTGTCGCCAACCCAGGGCGGAACCGTGGGCGGCCGGCCGGCCCTCACCGGCTCACGGCGGCGGCGGAACAGCACAAAACAGAGAAAGGGGGCTCACCGGGGGAGGAGGCGGCGCGGCCGTGGGCGGCCGGGGCAGTGGCCCCTCGGCGTCGCACCGCCGGGGCGGAGCCTTTGCCGATGTCCTGTAGCCGGCGGCGGCCAGGCATAAGGAATAGACGGGAAGGGGGGGGCGGCACACTGTTCATTGCCCAGGAGGTTCTGGATCGGGCGATCCCGATCCGAATTTTCTTTTTATTTTTTTTTCTTTTTTCTTTTTCCAAACGTATCCCCAACGCGCGTTAACCCACTGGTTACTCGTCAAACCTCCAAAATTTGCGCCGTAAGCGCGCAACGAGGCCCGTGGCCCGCGACTAAGCCCCACACCCAACTCTACGGGTATAAATATAGGGGAAAATATACAAATATGCATACACTAAAACGTCACATTTTTCTGCCGAAAATGACCAGAAAAATCACAGAAAAATCACAGAAAATCGTAGAAAAATCAGGGACCTTACAGATACACTGACAGACTTGATTGGGGTAGCTGTCTGTGTGCTGACAGTTGAACAATTTGATGCTAAAATAGACTGGATTAGTTAGGAAAGTCAAGGGGCAAAATAACTCCTCTCAGGAGAAGAATTACATCTTGAACGATGGTCTCTTGTTCACGACAGTTTGACAAGATTTGGCATGATGACTACAAATATGGCAGATAGTTTAAATAGTGTCTTGAAGGGGGTACAAGGATTACCCATGCAAGCCTTAGTGTCAGCTATTTTTTATCAGGTAGTAAAATTCCTTGTGAAACAATCTTGCGCTTCTGATGTCATAGTCACCCTTATACTCCCAGAGTGCAAGGGATAATAAGGGAATAAATAAATAACTTTGGGGAGTATATAGTTCACAAGATCAACCACACTGATTACGAAGTGATGACCATGCATAAAGGAAGCTTGTGGTGAATGTAGTTCATCAAACTTGTACGTGTAATTACCCTCAAGTCTACTAGTATCCTTGCTCTCATCTTCTTACTGTGTGGGGAAAGTTGCGGCAGCCTATACAGGCAGCCAAGCAGGAGTATGTTACACATCGACCGCTTATAGAAAATGTGTACTCTACACAATTCTATTCTCCTCATGGTCGGGAGTTTCGGGAAAGAGATGTTCCTTATGTGTTTTTAACTCCAAAGGCAACAGGATAACCCGATCGCCCATGATATGTCTGCATTAGGAATACAATGGACCGTGTGACTATGGAGAGAGATGGTAGAGCAGACTATAAATGTGGGAGGCACGAACAATTTGGGTGTAATAGTAAAAGATGCACTAACCCTCCTGTTGATTAGTAGACATATAATTAGACTGTGTGACTTTTTTTTTACTCTCCCTTTTAGATATGGCTATATGTTCCTCAAATTCTTATTTCCTCGCATATCATATGGAGCCTTTTTACGGGCCAGACCCCATTGATGAGTCAGTACTTGTGCAGCAGGAGTCACATAGGCCAGCTTCTATTTGGCGAGGAGAGGTATTCCAACTGTAAATGCATTTGCTTTAATTTTTATGGCTATATGTTTCGTTGGGTTATAATATTTCAACTTATTTTAGGACCTCGGGTGCCTTGAGTGCACATAGCATTTCAGATACCTACAATAGTGGCCTATAGATGAGCGTACGCTACCATCTATTGAGCAAGCTGGATTTGGACACTTTATCTATTTGCAGTACATTCGACATGATAGGCTATTGCTCACAGCTCACATCGAGAGATGGAGGAGGGAGACACAAACATTTCACTTACCTTATGGGGAGATATCCATCACACTTATGGATGTGGCAGTTATTCTTAGACTTCATATTGATGGACATGTAGTGACAGACATGACAAGAGGAGGAGATTTAGATTTAGTAGTCGGACTCCTTCGTAGAGCACCTCCTCCTTCAATGATGCATGGTAGCTGTGTGAGCCTTAGATGGCTATTAGGTGAGTTTCGTGTGCTCTTAGTAGATACCATGAGATAGTCATCGAGCAGTGTACACACACATATTTGCTTTATCAACTTGGGGCTACTATATTTGCTGATAACACTTGTAGCCATGTTCATGTCGCGTACCTCTCCCTCCTTGCAGATTTTGACATGGCGGGCACCTACACATGAGGCAGTTCTACCCTTGCGTACTTATACCAAGAGTTAGGGAAAAATTGCCAGGCTATGACCTCGGGGATTGTAGGCTATCTGACCCTTCTACAAGTAAATGAATTTGTTGAAGTTAGTATTTTCTACACTTATAATTACTTCATATTTTCAATAATTCTTTTATGATATATTGGGACACAACTATGGTCATGGGACCATTTACATGTCAACCGACCAACTATTGAGATGGGGCACATAGTAGAGGGTGCTCCATTAGGAGCCAAGTATATATATTTTTTCACTTATATTTTCAACATAGTTTTATGTGGATGTGTTGAATTTATGTGTTAAATTTGACTCCTTAAGGTGGAATGTTCAAAGGACAAAAACCAAAAATCCACAAGGAGTCCTATGATTGTATAGACGAGAGTTAGACCACCAATGTCCTTATCATGTAATTACATTTCATTATCACATTTAATATAATGAATATAAGCTTTGCAAGGTTATTAAAAACTAATTATCCTTATAAATTGTGCAGGACATTTGGCAACCATACTCACCTGAGGCGTTGGCTAAGTTACCTCCTCTTTGTATAGAGGGAAGGGATGTTTGGCTATCTTGAACGCCACTCATATGTTTTGAGATTGTAGAGAAGCATGTGCCTGATCATGTGATGCTCCAATTTAACTTGGAGCAAGATATCCCTTCTCGTATGGTAGAGTTTATCCGGTAAAGTTTATCCATCAGATCACTTGACATGGCTACCACATTACTGATTGGGCTGCACAACATGCTGCATATATCGCTTGATGAGATAATAGGAGAGCCACTATTATCTTAGTTGAGATGGCTACAACATTGCTTGATGTTCATAGCCCATATATGTAGTGGTATTTGCTTATTACATGAAGATATATTCTACCACACAATGATTCAAAGGAGACGACCTATCAGCCTAGGGGTGCGTCAGGGCGGTTTGGTAAGCATATCTTAATTATATCATAATATTTTCTTATTTCTCATTTATTATTTATATGACTTTTATTTTAAATTTTTTATAGCTTGGTTTAGCCCGTTGGACATACATATTTGACTGACGCATTTAACACCTATACTTCCTGTGAGGTCTGTCTTATTAGGATCATGTCAGTCGATCATTAGGCACCATGGGTGTCCTTCATAGCTTGACACTACTTTAATTGGTTATTACAGACATTCATGGACATTATCCCACCGACGAGGCAACTTAGACACCACTGAGGCATGCTCCATTAACAGATATTCCATCTTCATTTGCAGCACATGGCTCTCCTCCTTTATCTTCATGAGCTTCAGCTTCACATGTTTGTCCATGCTCATCATCATCGGTTTCTCTAGATCTACCCCATCCCCAAACGGTTGATATACTCATTGATCCGATAGTATATACTAGACAACACTGGGTAGCTCGTGCAATCCTATCCCATTATCTTCAGAGGCATGTTTGGGTGAGACATTTGTTACTTATGCAGACCAGGAGGATCATGAGTATCAAGAGGATCCAATAGAGCACTGTGGAGGTTAGGGTCAAGGTCGAGTTCCTAGGGGTAGGAGAGGTAGAGCTACTTAAAGTTGTTATATGGTTGCTTTGTAAACCAAACATTTTGAGAACATTGTATCTAATTTATATATTTTATAAACTTTCTAATCACTCAATGTGTGGACATTCATGTGATCTATATGTTGGTAGTGTGGATATTAGTGTGTTATATATGATGTTATGCAGAGGTAGAGGTTGCTTCTGGGTTCAATGAATCTTAAAAAAAATTTACTTTCATTTCATCATTTGCAAAGACGAAATTAGTGTAAACTCCAATTTTAGCTAAAAAAAGGGCTAAGGGTAAGCATGAAATCTAAAAGGTAGATTTTGTCCTTATAAAAAATGAAATCCACTTAAACCTAGCCCACTTTAACCAAAAAAGCCAAAAAAATACCAAAGTTAGCCAAAAGAGCATTTTGTCCTTGTGAAGGATGAAATCAACTTAAAAAATAATTTAGTCATTCTCAAGGAAAAAATCTTAAAAAAAAAAAACCACGCAAGCACCAGTGCTTTGCTAGTGCGTACATGGCCAAAATGAACACCATTTTGGTAACTATTTTCCTCTCTCCACTATTTTAGTAAATATTTTTTTAATATTATTTATATAATTTTCCCTTTAAAATTCTCAAGATGGATTCACGCTAGCAGTCGATCGCTCAGATTTTCACACCAAAGCACTATTTTTAATTTGGGTGAAGCTAATTTCACTTATATTTTACTCCAAACTCTTCCATAGATTGTTATTGAGAGAGTAGAGGAAAATTTGAGTTATTTTTGCTTCCAAATAGACCGGATTTTGCCATCAAATTGTTTATTTATGTCACAACCAAGGTTAGTAGAGAACCAAAATTTTATTTTTTTACTGAAATTTTAATTGATTTCAATGTTTTAAATTGATAGGATTGTTAGAAATAGCTTGACCTATATTATCCACAAGTTTCATGCTATTTGATCTGTCACATTGTGAGATTTTAAAAAAATCATTGTGGTTTCACTTTTTCACTCAAATTGGGAAATTTTCAAAATTGGATGTTTCTAATCAAAGATGGTTGTATGTCTAGTTATAACTTTTGTTATACTCATTGTACCTACATTTAAGTTTCAAAATTTTGATTTTTGATGCTCATTTCATTGATTTTTGAAATTCTTGGACATTTATTATTATCTATTTACTTGTTCCTAGTTCATGCTAGCCTAAGCTGTTTATTTGCAATATGTTTAGATGGGGAGAGTGAAGAAGCAGAAGGTGGCAACTAAGCGGGTCTAGAAATCAAGGGGCTTTGACTAGCTGAGCAAATAGGGTTAAACCTATAAGGTGTAAATGTAGTCTAGTTCAAGTTCCACTAGAGACCGCTATGGATTGGATTGAGGCACATTCATACTGGATGGACTATTTATGGACCATTTTTACCTCTGGTCAGTTTGTATTTCTACATGTAGTTAGATAGTGGTACTCATCTCTCTGCTTGGAGGAGGTTGACTCAATAGTTGGAGAGTAAGAGGAGTGCAGGTGAGAGTTTCTCCTGATGTGATTGGTTGAGAGAAGGGACAACTCATCTATCCACAGTTTGTTAGGTATGAGTTTTTGTGAGACAATGTGTTGACAGGGCATTGATTGGTCTTCATAGAGGTCTTGGTTTGGATGTATTGTTGCTTGCACATTCCATGATGCATAATTTATGCTTGTTGTATGTCATTGGTCAGTATATATAACATATGGAGTGCTTATAAGGAAAGAGTTGACCACACAATGGCTAGGATACTTTACTCCTTGCATAGCCTAAGCTTCAGTTGAATCTCCCTTCTTTCATATTCAGTCAGATGATGACATTTTACATGGCCATCCACACGAGAGGTTGCCCTACCCATACATCTTGTGTAGGATTTTTACTTTGCACATGTGAGGATCCCACGAGAAGAGCTGATGAAAGTTGGGATGGGACCTATTGATGCAGCACTTGTTCATCGAATGCTGTCTCACATAGAGGTCAAGATGGAGAGATAGAGGAGCCAAAGGCACTAAGACAGACACCAGCACCACAAGATGATCCAGATAGACCTGTTACCATTGTAGAGTTTAGAGCTTATTAGGATGCAGTGTTATAGAGGCTTATAGAGATCAAACATATGCTCAAAGCCTGATTTCCACATGATGATAGAGAGGGGGAGCATTTTGATGGTGGAGCTTATTGATTTTTTATGTATCACTTTTTTATGTATTCCTTTGTTCGAACTTGTTTTAGTTTAATTTATATTTCATTGTGACTATGAGATGCATTTTAAAATTGATTTTGTTATGGGATGTGATTGACATGGTTTATGTTATTGATTGTTTATTTTCATGTCTTATGGTGATATGTGTGACTTGATTGTGCTAAATTGAATATGTTTGTTAATTATTGCTTGACTTTTTGTCTATTTATGTCAAATGGGTAAGAAACGAATATTAAAAATCAAAGTTCTTATCTTTATTTGATTAAACAATATCATGCAAATCATTTTGATTTAAGGTATGCAGGATACGTACATGTTTAAATAAGGCTTTTCAAGATCAATTCCAATGAGTCTATGTTAAATCTTTATGCCGTTAAGTCATTTGTATGGATTGAAAGTTAATGCATTATGTCAAGAGTTGTAATTTTATTTTTTATTTCCAATTGTGTAGTGTTTTGATAAGAAATAGCCAAAAGAGGAGATTGCTAGAACATATGTGCCATATGTTAGGTTACTTGACTAATTTCATTGATAAAGTTATGTTAGAAACCTTAAGTTTTATTAATCTTAAAATTTGATTAGACGTAGTTGGGATTGAGTTAGATTTAGAATTGATGAACTTAAAAAATAGGAGAGGATGTGCTTTTATAGCTCAAGATTGAAGACTAAAGAATGTTAATGAGTTATAAAGAATATTCAATCTACATTCTCATACTAGAATCACTTGGAAAGTTTCAAAGGTGATTGCAAAGGTTTTAGAACAAAAAGGACAAAAATAATTTTAAATAGTGTCATCGATTGATAGCTGATGAACAATTGTATGAAATTGATGAATCAATCAATTGTTCCCAGAAGCAATTGATCGACACATGAAGTGGTCTTTTGTAAAACGAAGCTAAGATTTTATAGATCAATCGCTCTAGGAATCGTGTGCTCAGAAAATAGTGAACGATTGATCATTGTCTAAAATGATCAATCGCTAGTAGCTTTAGTTACCTAATAAATTTTTTTGGATTGGATTTCTTTCCTTGTTAAAGTCAAAGTGCCATATCATTTTGGAGACCTATATCAAGGATAAGAAGTGATAAAATCGAAGAGAGGAAAACCTACAAAAGATTGAAGAAAAAAAAGAGAATTTTGCTTATTGTTTTCCTTGAGAATTCAGAAAAGGGTTTTGAAGAGAATATCAATGGTGAATTCATGATGTTAATCCACAACTAAATAGGAGATTTCACCCAGATGTTTGAGAGAGGAGTTTTAGAAATTCTTCAATGAGAGATTGAATAACCCAAATGCCAACATCAATAGAATATGAGAAGCTTGTTGAAAGCTAGAAATAAAGACAAATGAAGAAGAGATTAAAGTTTCAAGTACTTAAAGAGAAGACATGAAAGTTAGTAACTACAAGAATTTGAGAATATCTAAACAAAAAGAGTTTGTATTTGTGACAACCCAGATCCAAGGTAAATTTTACTATTAGAAATTTTATATATTATTAGAACATTATTTTGCTTTCGGAACCTAAATGAATGTTGTAGAACTCTAAAAGCCAAACTTAAAGGTATTTTGAAACACTTAATTCGGAGATAGTGACCATATGTAGCGATCGTGGAAGCACGCATTATTAGCGGGCCTACGATAAAACTACGGTAAAACCTATCCTTTAGTGGTCTTGTTTCGAAGGGCTCGTCGATACGAGTCCATCGGTACCAAGAACGTATAATTCTGAAATATAGGTAAAAAGTTATGGCTATTTAAAGTTTTGGAAAAAGAAAAAAATAATATTTTAATAACGGCTGACGCAAGGCTTGCGTCAGCCGGAATTTTACCCGCGACACGCGACGTCGCGCGGTTCGTCCGCGAGGCGGGCCCGCGACCTGTGCGTGGGTCCTCGCCGTGCGGTGTACCGCGCGGCGCATGGAACAGCGCAGCCCGTGTGGACCACGCGCCGTTTGTGGCCGGTCCACGCGACACGCGGAACCCGCCTGTCAGGTTCCGCATTACGGCGCGGGACTGCGCGACACGCACGGTTCCACGTGGCAGAATTGCGCGGCGTGCAGTTCTGCCGTGCGACGTGTGGCGGACACGCGTCGCGCATCGCCCGGTTCCCTTTCCCTATAAATTCCGCCGCCATTTCATTTTTACCATTCACTTTCACCTCCAGTCAAAGCTTCTGACCCTCCGTTCTAAGCTGTTTTAAATCCGATTTGACCCATTCAAAAGGCGTTCCTAACTAAATCAATTGTGCTGGACGCTGTGATGGGGCCAGATTCTCAATACAAGCCTTCTAAGGGCACGAAATTTCTACTCCAATTTTAAGGTAGGGAGTCTTAAACTCTAGATTTATGCTCTGTATGTATGCCTTATTTCTTTTATGGTCCGTTTTTAGTCAATCGTATGTTTTTTCTTAGGTTTTCAAAAAGAAATGCTTTATGTATCTCATGTTTTATTTAATCAAAAATTATGACATGGCATGTGTGTTTTTCTGGAGAGTTCTAGGGTTATACCTAGAACAATATTTTCTGGATACCTACCGAAGAAAATATCGGTATTAGGCATGTGCATATAGGTATGGAGTATCATGGGAAAACTCCTGCCTTCTGAGCTTCCGGTTGCCCCATGAGCGTCGGAGGAACGCCGCTCGGTATCACGGCTCTGGATTTCTCGTCATCGGACGAACCGGTGTTTTTTGAATTTGTTTCTGAATTAGTTTTGCAAAAATTATTACTATCTGCTACTTAGCATTAAATTAGATTTTAATTCTACCTACTGGGTATAAAAATACTCACCCACCCATAGACTCTGCAGGTAATAAAACCAACCCGGAGGGGTCAACCGAAGAATTCTCTGTTTAGTCTTTTTTAAATACTTTTCAACCTCTGTAATATTATGTTTTTAGGCTTGGCTTGTATTTTGTAATTCTGTAATATGATCGTTCTACATACAGTGTACTACGAACTGGATTTTAATTTTCGACTACGTTATATATTAATATTTTAGCTGTACGTCAACTCCAAAAAAATTCTTATGTGTTAGGCCGACATGTTTTTTTGATCCGTACGGCGGACCGTCACGTTCGGTTTCATGTGCAATGTAACATGTGCCGAGCGAGATAATAATTACGTGAATTATGACGTATATTATTTTCTAACGGTCGCCACAATATTAGAGTCAAAAGAAAGGTTAGTGGTTTGTTTGTATCGATGTAATTATTTTACTTGCTAGTAGTATATTGATTTGGTCCTTGTTGAGACTGTCGTGGTCTTTTACACAAATTTAGGTTTTCTATATTAAATTGTTGTGTGTTCATGTGTGGTTTGAATGCTTTATACTTTATGATTTGATGATTGATTAATCGTAAGTGCAATTAGAAATTAGGTTTTCATTGTTTTCACTATATAAAAAAATATGTACAAAGAGGTTATATCTCGTAGTCTTTAGCTTTGTTAGATAATCGAACTATGGACAATGTGGTGATCTGCTACGTTATTAGATGAAAATAAATTGACAACATTATATTTTTTTTAAATTGATTGATTGGATTTGAAAAAGACAAATTAATCAAAATTAACTAAACAAAATACCAATACCATCTAATACATGCTTAATAAAATTAGAGGGAGTTGAATTGAAAGAACAAAATATTATATTATTGAAGAATGCCAAGTCTTTACAATAATCTTTTCCCCAATTTAAAGGGCAACAAATTTAACTTCTTCTCATTGGCTTCTACACCATGTCTTCATGCAACTAATTATCTTGTCCAAGCTTACTAGGTTTGTTCCATTGAAAAATCCTTAAGGTAACACCTTATACTTTTGATTGTTACTCACATTAACCACCAACTCTAGAACCATCTTTATACATTCAATCAACAAAGGAGATATTTTATGTTTTGGTGGCCCATTACTGATAGGTGCATGTGAATGCGTGCAAGATTTTACTATTAGAACATACTCCATGTTATTGGGCCTAGGCAACCAACTTTACTTTCTTAATAAAAGGGAACCTTTTTGGTTTCATTATAATACGTTCCTTCAAGGAAAACATGAGGTATTTCCCAATATGCATCCTAGTACTTGTATTGCAATAAAGTAATGTTTCTCTTCATGAACCACAAACTTCCATTTATGGGTAGCATCCTTGACAATGTGCCTTAGAATCTCTAGAAACAAAACTCTGTTCCAACAATTGTTTTCTTCACCTAGATCAACAATTCCATAAGATTCACCAATTGCAGTGTTAGTGTTCGTAACAACACTCGGATAGATATTAACCATGTTAAAACTATAGGTAAAACCTACTATTGAGAAAAATAATCTACATAATTCCAAAGCTCTATACCATTTCATTGCCACATAATCTTGCAAATATTTTAATTAAAAAGTATGAGTTTAAAAATTATGTCAAAATAAGTAGTCATATAAAAGGTTAAATCTAAATGTATTGAAACAACCAGATGAAACTTATATGGTTGTATCCCAAAATAGTTGTTGATGCATCATTGAATGCAACTCTTGCAAATCACGAAGCTAACAAATAAAACAAAACCAAAGCCCAATTCCTCCATTTATGAGAGAAACCTATTTCTCCTAGTATGTCGAGAACTTACTAAAAATTTAATGTAGTTAATCATCATTACATGAAAGGTTTTCGTCATTAAACTAGAGATTTGATTAACTTGTTTACTCCTTACTTTTTAAAATACTAGTAGAAGTGCACATGTAGAGCACACACGCTGCACTCTAGATATTTAGATTAATATTATGTTTGTCTCAAGTCAATAAAACAACTACAAACTATAAAAGGGAAAATCTATACAAGCCATAATATCCTCAGAGTATTCCCCAAGACTACACAACAATATAACAAATTTGAAGTTGTAGAATTGTAGTTAAGTGACAAAAAGTTTGAATAATGTAGATATATGGTTTGTCTTTCAATGCAAGCTATTTAAGTATCAATAGATAGGTTCAATTTAAAATATCTACATATGCCCAAAAGCTATGACTCAAATGATGAGTGAAAAACACACATTGCACCCATAACAGGCACTAAATTTAACATCTCGTATACTAGGAACGATGTCAATTAAACACCTAGTTTTGGACAAGTACATTGAAAACATGACTTTACCTATTTGGATGAATCCAATAATGCAAGATGGAATCCGGGATGTGACAATACAAGTGATAAAATTTTATTCTAATTATTTGTTATTTTGATAATCCAAAATTCAGAAAAAATGAAGAAATCATATACAAAAAATCACAAAATTAAAGTGTTGCATAACAATTATTAAGAGCCAACCTTCAATTAGCAAGGATGTAGGGTAAAAGCTGTACTAGAAAAAGTGCAATGACCATGAGTTGACTTTGTTGTATCCTCTTAAAACAAAGCACGAAAACACTATTTCTAAGGAAGAGCTTGTATAAACTAGAAAAACATCTCTATCAAACAAAAGTAATCAACAGGGATGCAAAAACTTGCTAGGAATTTCATCCTGTTGGATAACCTCCGTTGATGGTATTTATAGTGCCAAACTTGCTTGTGGATTTTTTGAGTTGGTATGGGAGTAGGACAGTCCTCTCCGGTCGTTGGAATCCAAATTTCACAGGGTTTATAGCTTGCTATCACTACAAAGGAGGGACTCAAAACTGGGCCACATATCCTTATGCATTTAGGAGATCATGTGTGCAAAACAAAGAGAAAATGAGAGTTTGAATGGAAACAAAGTTTAAGAATCAAAAAGTTCGTAGAGAACAAAGAGTTCACAGGTGAACAGAAAGTTTGAAGGAAACAAAATTTAATTACTTCCCTTTAGCTACTACTCTAACAACAAATTACTGAGTCTAGGAAGCGAAAAAAAAGTCACAAAACTATGTTCAACTAATGAAAAAAACTTCAACTATTTCATTTCTTGTATAACGTTTTCTTTTCCGCATTACGATTACTTCCTCGTATCTTTCGACTATTTCATTTCTTGTATAACATTTTCTTTTCCGCATTATGATTACTTCCTCGTATCTTCTTCCTATTTTTGTACATGTAATTGAATCGCTCAAAAAAGATGTGGGAGATAGAATTCTATACACTAGGAAGAAGTGGGCATTAGCTTTAGGCATTGCTGCCTAAACACAGCAAAGAGGGCATCTGACTATCTTGTTCTCATTGCAGTTTGGGCAATGCTAAAAAACATGGTCACCATCTTCTTCACTGTAACCTTGCAGCTCCCGAAATAGGTTACACAGTTGACAAATCTAACATCCCCACAGGCCTCACATGGTGTCATTCCTTCATATACCAGAGGGCATCCATCCAACATTTTCTCTAGCTCTCTTGCTTTGTATAGTTGCCTCACCTCCTCTGCTCCACCCATGTACTTGCCCTCACAAACAGCCTTGACAGGGTTCACATGCTCCCATCGAATATCTCGTCCAATTAGACATGAAATCTCTCGTGCATTGAGATATCACATTCATCAACTCGCACACTGAAGCCCTTCAAGATTAGCCTAACCCTGCAACAATCATCGTAGGGCTTCCTCACCCACGTAGGCTCGTGAAGTATAGCACTACCTTGTCTACACTATTTATCAGACATTTGTCGGGCTTCAATAGCTTCACCTTCTTCGGGTTGATCTTCTCTTGGAAGTGGGTAACTCTGGCCTAGACAATATCAATAAGTATAAAAATTTAAAAGTAAAATAATCAAAAATAAAATTTTTTATCGTCCTACCTTCTCACTTTTTAATAAAGTATGATATAAAAGATAAGGTATCCAGTAAAACCATTCTACCACGTAGATGTGCATATGCCCATTAATATTCTAACACATCAACTCAAACTCATGCATCAGTTAACTCAATTTCAAATATTAAAGATCCACTGAATAATTTTTTTTTTTATGAAGAAAGTAGACCATGAAGGCTCCGCTTCACCTAGGGTAGGAGTAACTAATTGCGAGAGGTAATTTGGGCCAGAGGTAAAGTTTTTTACCTCCTTTATAACTATAATAAGTAGTAGATTTAAAAAGCACGTGTGAGGCCGTAATACGGAAAGGCTGGGCTTGGGCTCGGGCTCGGGCTCATTTTCGTGCCGGCTAAATAAGGAATAAAAATACCCTAGTCCGTCTAAGCCTTTCAAACCAACGGATCAGATCCAACGCTATTACAAATCGACGGTTGATATCGATCCTTCCTACCCTTTTTTAGAACCCACCTATCCCTTCCCCACCACTTCTCCCTTGCGAGCGCCTCGAAAGCGAAGCGATTTCTAGGGTTCTTCCGTTCCGCTAGGGTTTTCGCCGCGACAATGGTGAGTCGAATTCGATCGTCCCCATTTTCGATCTTTCTGCCAATTTTTATGATAATGATCTGCCTGGCAACTTCTTTCTGAATTTTTTGTGGATTTTTCGTAAATGTTTTGGGGGGGTTTTAGGTGCTTTCGAACGACATTGATCTACTCAACCCTCCGGCAGAGCTGGAGAAGAAGCGGCACAAGCTTAAGCGCCTCGTGCAGAGCCCCAACTCCTTTTTCATGGTATGATTCTTCTATCATTGAACTGTTCAGATCATAAAAAAAACTTCATGTGTTTTCTGGATAGATTTTGATTTTTCATGAATTCGTGCTCCTATCCTTATCATTATGTGTTCTTTTGTTTGGTGTTTACAGGATGTGAAGTGCCAGGGATGCTTTAGCATGTAAGCCTAGGTTTTTTTATCATTGGATTCTCTTTTTCTTACGTACTAATTATTATTGCCTGCATCTTTATATGATGTTTCCTGATTACATATGAGTGTGATCGATTTGGTTCATATGGTTAGATTTGGCATGGCGGTTACATTCTTGAGCATTTTTGTCAATGTCATAATTAAATCTAAATTTCTAAATTGCATGATGTGGGCAAGTTCACTCTTTTTACACTTATTTGGGGGATATGATTTGGCTATGGAGTTTGACGGTGATTATTTTTCTCTGATTTATATGTTACAGTTATACGGTTTTCAGCCATTCTCAGACTGTTGTTAAATGTGGCAACTGTCAGGCAGTTTTGTGTATGCCTACGGGTGGGCGTGCTAAGCTCACTGAAGGTTGTTCTTTCAGGAAAAAGGGCGATTGAGTTAGAGTTGTGACTGATAATATGAGCTTCTTGGTCAAATGGATGCTGAGAAAGTGAGTTGAATTTTGGAACTAAACTTACTGTTTCTTTTTGGAGCAAGGACAATGCTATTGCTAAATGACTACTAATTTAGAGAAGTTTATAGAGAAGATCATAGGATGGTGCTAGGTATTTTTAATTACATTGGGAAAATTTTGTTTTGGCTATCAGACTAGTGGTTATTTTTGGCTTACAAATTTGGCTTACTTTTTTTTAATTTATGTTCACATTTAACTAACTGGCCTTCTCACTCGCGTTGCTAATTTGCAATCCATCTGGATGATTGTAAGTAGCTTATTTTAAGAACAACATTATGATTTTTCCAGCAACCTTGATTTATTTTAATAGCATAACTTTATCAAAATTATTTCGTTATGGAAAAATTGATATGATCCTTCTGCTCGCAATGCTCGGTTTGGGTGTTTAATTTAAGCATTTGTCTCAACAGTAAATATTTTTACTTCAATTTTTTGTTTGCATTCATTTTGGACGAAATATATTAGTTTACTAAGTTGTATAATGGGAATCATCATTTAGTTGGAATTTGTTAAATATATATTCAATTTGCGGTCTCGTAGTTGTTAAAGTATATACATATGGTCCCGTTAAGTGAGCTTCACTAGTTGAAGTTTGTTTTGTCTAAGCGTCGGTCTGAATCTGAAATATCGGAGTAGCCAATCATCTAAATTTCATTTTGAATCCGTATCTGAAGTGAATCCGAATCTGAAGTTGAAAGTGAATTTCATTAATTTTTTCAATTTTTTAAATTAACTTTTATCCATTCTGCATTCAAAAAGTTACATTGCAGCAAAGATAATGTGCATAAATTAAATAGGTAGAGGGAACGTTCTGGAGACAGCAGTGCCCCACTGCCTTAGCGTGATTTTATGATCACAATAGTTGTTTTTATTTTCTGCTTTTCCTTGTCTTTGAAAGGTTGTACAAGTAGCAGATGAGTGTTAAGAAAAAGGATCATTTAGGCTTTGTTTTAAGTGACAAGCTGATAATAATCAGTAGTTGATACAATCACGAATCTGTACTATTCTATCGAAAGAAAAAATAAAATGGTAATCGAACCGCATGTGAAAGCATATTTAATTGTTCTTTTGGCGATCGCATATCAGCAATGCATTTATTCTAGTTCTATTTTGGGCAATCTTGGGTGGCCTACTGTGATGAATGTCTCTGCAAGACGAATAGATTCTTGGCAGGGGAGTGTCGTATGGAAGTGGCAGTCACGTGGAAGCTAATGTAGGCATTAATTGCGTCGTATATGTGAGGGAGAAAGATATCAAGACAAACATGTACTCCTGATTTAGAAAAATAGTAACTTTTATTAATTAGTTAAAAATTATATTTAAGTCAAAGGGAAAATGAGTTTATACTACTTTTTTTAATGCTTAATAGCTTCAAATATTATTATTAATATGGAATAAATTTTTCTGTCAAATAGAGTTATTAATTTAAGATGGTGGGAGTGCATTAAAATGATTAAATAATTTCACAGGAGATTTAATAACAGTATTACAATGTGTGTTCACTAGAGTATTATATGACCCTGGAGGTATTTTTATTTGGTGACAACTGACAAAGCTTCGACAATAGTTTTTTAGAGTGTAAACCGCTCCCAGAGCTTTAGATTTGCCGTCCCTTTTGTGGTAGATATTTATCAAAAAAATTTCTATGAACCTGTCTTTTATTGGTCCTTTTCTTGGATGCCTGCCATTTCAATAATCTATGGTTGCCTCTCTTTTATTGTGTCCTTCAACTTTAGAAGTTTCTCATCATGCAAAACTAGGTTTCTAATTCTACCAAAAGTTAAACACCTAGTAAATCTAAAACAAAGATAGATAAAATGTTCATTAAACATCTAGGCATATATTGTATCGTCATGTCATCACATGGAAGTATTTTTATGTTCCCCAGTTGATAGGAATGAATAGGAGTTTTTCTACCTATGACATTAATGGTGTATACATTAGTGCACATTAGCTTTAGTGATATTGATGTTAATCTTATGTTGGGGTCATTGTTGAAGAGGAGCGTATGAAAGACTCTTTTTACAAGAAAATGAGCCTTCAAATCATATTTTTACCTTATTGCTAATATCAACCATTATAATATGGAAAACATATTATACATATGAAGATAGACCCATTTGTAGATGATTATTTGTTGAATTAAAAAATCTGGATGGACCATTTTGAAAATACAAATTGGACACGGAGTATACTGGATTTATGTTGAATTGAATTGCTTATTGCTCATGCATATTATGTTTTATTAATTGAATGTGGAACAAGTTTACAAGGGACTAATTTTGGTATTGGCAAATCCATCGGATCCTCTTCCCCTTAGTCGTGCTTTTGTTGCGCCATCAGATAATTGGAGCAAGCAAAATGCCACATGTGTTATATTTTGGTCCCTAAACCTATGACACGAACAATGTCCTTGGGGGGGGGGGGGGGGGGGGGCTCGAAGTCATAGAGAAGTCCACGTGAGTGATTTGTTTGCTTTAGGAAGTGGACATAATAAGTCATAATAGGACTCCAGCTTGTGAAATTGCTCGAAGTCATAGAGAAGTCCACGTGAGTGATTTGTTTGCTTTAGGAAGTGGACATAATAAGTCATAATAGGACTCCAGCTTGTGAAATTGATATCACGCGTAGGAGTGCGAGCAGGCTAGGTAGGTCTGGCCAACATGAGGCCTTGACTGTAGCCTTGAAATTGATATTCTGGCTTTAGCCTTAAAATTGATATATTAGCCTTGACCTTACCTTGGCCCTTGGAGGTTTTAAAAATGCCAGCCCTAAGTGGGCTTAAGCCAAACTTTAAGCATTTTAAGTCTTTTTTATGAGTAAGAATATAAATACAACAATCAAAATAAGTTTTTACTAATAAATAAAATCTTCTTGTGCTAGATTATTTTTATAAAGAATTTATATTTATTCTTAAAAAAATTAATTATTTTATTGGAGAAACATAGATGAAACAAAGAGATAAGAAATTAATATAATTTAATATAAAATTCAATGAGCTTAAATGACCTCGACACAAGCTGTTCTTTTGCTCTAGTTCATGACTTGCATAAAAAATTATAATATTGGATTCAATGAGCTTAAATGGCTGGCCTTAACACTCTATGCTTTAATGAACTTTGGAAATAAATATTCTCAAAGAACCAACCACGGTAATTAAATTAGGAATATAACCTCCAAAGTAAAAAAGAATTACGTCATTTTCCTCTATCTAGTGCATAAGAACAATGTACTCCAATTGCCAATAGGTGTCTCTTTAGTGCATAAGAGACATTTCATGTGTAGTTTACTAGAACAAATAATCCTCTACGGCATAGATGTTTGTTGCATCGCCGAACTCTTCTATTGATTTTAAATTATTTGAAAGCGTAATCGATATGCAAAAAATGACATGTACTAAAAAACATATGAAAACAAATTGTTAGAAAGAATAACTCCACAAGATCTTACCCATGATACATCTATGCATTGGTCAAGAATATTCTTTTAGTAAAGTAGGTAGCGGGTCAGGTTAGACTTTTGGGCTTTTTTGCCCATGGCCCTCGCCCGATCGTAAATGACTCGGGCCTAAATTTTTTTAGTGTGGCAGTTAATAGGGCAAAAAAATTTTAGATCCTTTCCCTGTGTTTTTTGGGCTAGGTAGGTTAGGCTGCCCCTAAAAACTATCACCCTAATCACATTCTATATAAGGATGCAGAGGGATCAAAGGAGCTTTTTAATGTTGTTTTCTTATTTATTCTTGACATATAGAAAATGTGTTATGGGAAAGCTCTTATGGGACATAAAAGTGTGTTCTCCTTTACTTTTTTTATAGGTTTTTTGGTGTTTTAGTGTTATGACCTAGTTCCATAGAAAATAAAAACATATAATAAATAATTTATAGAAAAATAATATAAACAAACAACCTCCTTAGGATACAAAGGAGTGAGTTAAATGCATAAAATCAAGAGTCTTGTGTAACCAACTTCTATCAAATCATCATGTACATCTGCGGTGGGAAAACCACCTATGAGTCAAAGCTTCAATAGGCTTAATCCAAATCAATACTATACAATGCACATATAGACTACATCATCCTGAAAACATACCACATGCAAATATATGCATCATGTATAAAATCTATACACAATTCAATTATCTCCTTAATAAAATAAGCATTCAAAATGTCATGTCATGCATAAGCTAATTATTTCATAAACCATACTTTACAAAAAATCATTGTCACGCCTTGGGTTTTTCAAACCATTTCCCACAAATTTTATTAAATTTTTGGAATATAATGACTATAATTTGTAAAAATTAATGAAAATCAAAACTTGTGAAAATATATTATATTTATCACATCATCAATTTAAAACTACACAACCTAAAATTTTCTTTCAAATCATCAAAACACATCGACTAATCACCCCAGGCGTGAGATCAAACAAATATATATAAAATCATGAGTACCATGGCCATGGGTTTGAATATACATCTCCCAGGCATAGTTGAGTACAAGTCCAATAACAGTCCAAATGTAAATAGTCCATATACAAGTATAAAATAATACATATATAAGCTCTCAACAAGCCCAATACATGTATATTCAAAATATTACATCAGGTCGTGGTATAACTAAACAAAAGAAACTCAGCAGTTAAAAATTGACCTGAAGTCGGTAATCTATCCTCTCTTCCAAACACTAAGTCCCACCTACGAAGCTCTCGTGCTCGGGCCCGTAAAAGTCACTGGAGTATCTAAAATTTGAGAGAGGGAAAATGAGTATTTTCATACTATGTAGAAAATGCGAATTTTCATACTAAATAAAAAATTAGTATTTTCATACCCAGTAGGGGAGTTCCTTTGAAATGATACTATCATATAGTCTCTCAATAAGCTCGAAACTAAGTGCGTCTACCTACCAAACCCTGAAGCTTTTCGCTCATTGCATCAAAGATTGGTCCAATCCAAACTAACTCTAGCCCATCAAGTGCACACATATCAATGCTATTAATATAAAAATCCACCATTCCGTGTGTCAATTTACAGACATCCAACTAAACACTAGTTACAATTATAGCACATCCAACATATGCATAAACCATTGCATAGGCATGCAGATAAATTATCTTGCTAGCATGCAAAAAATTGCCTTACAAACATGTACAATCCATCTTTTGTTGAGCCAATAAACATGTCATTTAATTAGCATTCACATAAGCTAATATCATACCATTACATGCAATATCCATAGAATTACGAGTCACGAAGCATGTAATTATATTGGCCATAGTATGTACTCTAACATACAAAGTACACTATGATGGAATTACAAGTTTAAAGCCCCCCACCTCGCTTTCTGAGCGTACGTCTGATGTCGAGGTGCACAACTGTGGCGGCGTTAGTGGCAAATTCGGCGAACCTAAGCGTCGTTTTCTAGAAAACAATCTGCCCTTGGGTGTCAAAGTGTCGTACGCTTGCCAGGGGTTTACACGATGAATAGTCCTATCCCAATTCAATGCTTGTTGATATCTATGCCTCCCGTCGATGTGTACAACAGGCAGTCAGGGGTGGACACTGCGCCCAAAAGGGCTGATATGCAAACCAAAATTCCGTGTGATGTTTAACTCCACCGTCGATCACCAGGCATCATGATGAATCGTTAGAAGCCGAAACAGTCCCGGGTAGAGGTTGACAGTCATGTTACAGAGGCCAAAACCCACGTAGAAGAGCTAGAGGGGCGTGTGTTAAGGTAGAGAGGTGAGGAAGAGGAGGAGAAACAAGGTGATGGTGGCCAGCCAAAGCCTCTAGCAAGGCCCCACGACCACCGGACAACAAGGTTTTGCTGTCTCGGTCAGTTTGTCAGTGCAACCAAATTGAGAACCAACGATGGGGGATGGTCGGAGAGGAGAAAGGAGGGCGTGGGGAGGAAGCCTCTAACTAGAGGAGGGATAGTGGCCAGCCGGAAATGACACACGGAGGTTGCCAAATAGTGCTCCGACGCTCCAAATGGTAGAAAACGGTCCAAATTTTGGTAGCGCAAGGAGGAGATGGCGGCAGCTCTAGTCGGTACCACCGGATTTGTGGCGGCCATCTGAAATTGGATATGACAAGAAACGGAAAATTTCGATGATGAAAGAGGCACGCCAGAGTGTCCAAAAACGGCCTCAGTTTTCTACTGTGCTCTCAAACCTTCTAGAGGTTGCTAGAATGAATAGAAGGGTCATGGCTGAAAAGCCATGATCCACTTTTCTTTTATTAGCTTTTTAATTTATCGCACGCCAATCCTCTTTTTTCACGCGTCGCCGCTCCCGTACATGCACCAAGCCTCCCCTAACATGCCCAAATTCTAATAAACACTCGGGCCCACTTTTTTCGCACCAAAGCCTCCCTACGCTAGTTGGAGCTTTATTTTATGCGCAAAACCTCTCCACTTACAGTTAAGCTAACACCAAGTACACATACATATAAAACAAAATACAAGTTAATTATTAGGAACAACTTGATTTTTTTCCACAAAAACAAAAGTAGAAATTGCAGAAAAATCTAGCCAGCCACGGCTGGTGACAGCAAGGCCGTTGCCTGTGGCTACCATTGCCAGTTCCCCCACCCGGATCAACCCCCAGATAGCTCCTCCCCCTCTATCTCTATGTTTTGAATTTTGACTGCCAAAACGGTGGCCCAACAAGGACCGGCCAGCCACTATGAAGTCCGCCCCGCCCCGGCGATGGTAAGGGGCTGCCCCTGCCAACTCCAATGGGCCTCTCCTTTGCTGCCTCACTCCTTTTCCCCCCTTTGCTCTATTTTTTTCACCTCCTTTTGTCGAACATGTCGACTACCTTTGACTGCCATTGGACAGATCGGCTGAACATAGCCCGGCCTGCCTTGGTCCGATGATGGCGATGGGCTACCCCTTTAGGCCTAATTCCGCCTCTGTCCAATTCATCTGCTCTCCCCTTTTCTGGCTTGATGTCCCCTCTGTTTTTCTCTCTGTGGGTGTTTTGGGTCGTCGGAGGGTTGCCATTGCCGTCGTCCTCCATCGAACCCATCTCCGACCGGTCGCTAGGGTCATGATGGAGCCGGCTAGAGTGTTGGTAACACCCTACTCCCCGTGTCCCTTGGGTTTTTCTGCCTGTGTTGGGCCACAATTATACTGTTGGGTGTAGATGCCACTAGGTGCGTCTCGGGTCGCTACCACCGGCAAGTTGTGGGCCATTTAGCCATTTTGGGCTCTGTGTCAGCTCAATGACAGTGAGGGCCAGCCCCACTTGGCCTGATTACTCATTCCCACACTCCACCACTCAACCCAAAGCCTAGCGAGAAAAAAGCTCAGTTCTCGGTTCTTACAGGGTGTAGTAGTGTTGTGGCTGTTGGCCTTTGGCCAGTCTTGGGTCGACGACGATAGGACCACTACCCACCCAAGCTGCCTCTTTGCCAAACCATGTTTGGTGACATGAACACCCCTTACCCTATATCGTGCGAGATGCACAACTGCCCGCACCATTAGTTTTGGTTGTGGGTGGCGATTGGCAGTGTTGTCGTCTCTTCTTGCCACCACTAGGGCTTTAGCCTTGTCACCCTTTTTGGGCTTTGGGCTGCCACCATTCAGCCCTCTTCCCCTCCCCTTTGACTGTGTGTGCAAGTGGTCATGCTTGTATTTCATGGTTTAGGTGTTGCTTTTTGTCGTTTTTGCGACCGACCGAGTACTTCTCAGTCGCCATCCAATCTTCAGTGAGTACACCTTGACTTCTGGTTGTATCTACCACTCATTGGTACTACCTTTCTCTTGGCCACCCTTAATGTGCCACCATGGATTGCAAATTTTTCCGTGTTGATCTGTGTCACCCCTATTTGGCCGTGATTGCTTTTGACACTTCTTAAACCTTGGAATAGTAGCTCTCTTAGCTTGGCAATGCTTTTGGCCTCCAACTCCGCCGCCGATGCCGCCACCTCCACAGCATGTTAGGATTGTATGATTCAATGGTTTGGATGTTAAATTATGTTCCATTTGCATGATGTAAGAGAATAAATTATGCCATGTTGAAATGTGAGTTGTAAGTATGGATGATGCATGTCGAATATGTGTGCGCTAGTGATGGCTAGCGAATATGTTGGTGAGCTACGTATGTGAAATATGTATGTGCTAGTGATGGTTAACGAGTATGTTGGTAAGCTATATATGTGGATTATATGTGTGCTAGTAATGACTAGCGAGCAGGTTGGTAAGCTAACATATGTGGAATATGTATATGCTAGTGATGGCTAGTGAGTTTGTTGGTAAGCTATATATAGAAGTATATGTATGTTATATGTACGTATGATGCACATATGTGTATGATGGCTATATGCCTGTGCGACGGATATGTGTGTGGAGCAGATGTATAGACGATGAACAGTAAGAGGTGACAGATTATTTGGTATGTATTTGGAAATGCATGTTTAAGTATATGATGGAAGATGGAGGATGTATGTTTGACGGATGAGGATTAGAGTGGATTGGTTTGGACTAGAGCATATGTTGAGGGATTGTCATACAATAAGAGTGTTGTATTATTGTACAAGCATAACAAGCATATAATGAAGTGAAAAAAAAGCATAATAAGTGAGGTATAAGAAAGTGATAAATTGGGGTTGGCTCTGAGGAGCTTAGTTTGATGACTTCTGAGTAAGACGTGTTGGCCATAAGGTAGATGTTGGAGATTGTTTGAATATGTAAGATTTTGGTGTATGACGAGTTATGCTGTGAGTTGGTCAGGTTAAGTGAAGTCTATGCCCTGACGAACTAGGGTTTTAGATCAGTCCCATCTTTGGTTTGATCAGTAGAGCTCTGTATGTTTGAGAGTTTTTATGGCATAATTGTACCACACAACTTACTTAATTCAAATTTGAATTAAAAGCAAAGCTAATATGATAGTCATGTGAGTTTGAGACCTGAGGGTTTCGATTGATCAAGTTCTATGTTTGAGCTAGCCGATAATGAGTCGGTTGAGTATTTCTCACGTTTTGCCATGGTGTTTATTCTGCGGGATGTTGTCTGTATGCTGTATTTAAGCCTAAATATTTGATGCTATGTTGAGAGTGGTATATGTTTTCGATTTAGACTATGTGGTGTTTTAAACCTGGACCTTTGATGCTCTATCAAGAGTATTGTATGATTTTACCCAAGAGTGGCACTGTATGATTTTTTCCATGAGTGACACTATATGATTTTTGCCCTTGAGTGATACTGGCATTATTAAACCCTTAAAGTGTAGGCAATTGTATGGCCCATAATGTGTGGGCGTTTATGTTTATGCACTCAGGTAAGTAGTATCATGGAACTACTCTTACCTATTTGATCCTGTGCCCCATGAGCATTCATGTGCCTTGTCTTCATAAAAGTCCAAGACATCTAGTCACTCCCTGGAGGTTAAGGTGATGCCCCTATGGCATTCCTTTCCATTTCGATGCTAGAGCTCATTAATTATAATGAGCTTCAGTAGTCAATAGTATGTGTACGATTGTATGAATGAGTTTGTATGTTTCTGAGTATGTGTAAGTTTTTGCCTATGGCATTCCTTTCTATTTCGATGCTAGAGCTCATTAATTGTAATGAGCTTCAGTAGTCAATAGTATGTGTACGATTGTATGAATGAGTTTATATGTTTTTGAGTATGTGTAAGTTTTAGAGTAAGAATGTATGAGTAAGGTCATATGAGTAAGATTGTACGAGCACGGTCATACAAGTAAGGCCGTACGAGTTAGGTATACAAGTAAGGTCATACAAGTATGTGTAAGTTGTATGAGTATGCTTACAATTGTATAAGTTGGTAAGACTCTGATTAAGAGTGTAAGTGTAAGATTGATTTGATGATATGTATTTGGCATGATTGTATGGTATGTGCATGATTATTATATGCTTGCATGCTTAATGTTTGAGTTATATGAATACATCTATATATAGACTTACTGAGTTCATTATTTAGAACTCCTCTACTAAGTATTTTCCTACTTAGTATGAAAATACTTATTTACCCTAATTTTTAGCCCCAATGGTCGGGAGGCTTTTGTAGGATTGTGATGGAGACCTCCTAAAAATGGATGCTTGTTTCCTTGAGTGGATTGATTCCCTTTGACTCATGTATATCCTTGACTAATTGCAAGCATTATTTTGTTCCATGATTAGATGTATTGGGTGAGATGAGAAGTTTTTATTCTTTATGGACTTGTAATTTGGAGTAGATTGTGGACTGTTATGAAAATTTGTACTCAGGGATGCCTGAGAGAGATTTGTATTTAAAGTTTATGATCATAGAAATTTATTTTGTATGTTATTTTTGAGTGGCGCCTGAGGATGTTTGGTTTGGTCGTACAATGCTTGATCAAATGAGCAAAAAATTATATTGGAAAAATTAATGTGTGATTTTTAAAATTATAAAACTGCTTTTACATGTTTCATATTCGTCATTTTTCTCGATTTATAGCCATTATGTAGCAAAATTTTTTCATGAATTTTTAAGAAAATATGATGAAAAATCTTGGACGTTATACTAAATTATATGGTTTGATATATGTATGTGTGAAGAACAACAGTCTTATCCTAAATAATAGCTTAATCGCTATTTTGTTTTAGAGTTGTATCATTAAAAACATTTATTCACTTCTTAGCATTTCGATGGATTTCAAAAATGAATTTAAAAAACCCAGGTTGTGACACGGTATATGTTTTGCACTTGAAGAAAAACTTGATTGCATTTAGTGGTTTGGAGTCTAAAGGCTATCAAATTGAGATATTCAAAGAAATTCTAAAGGTAAAATTGAGAAATCAGATGGCTTTAGAGGCACTCATGACAAGAACCTCTATTTCTTGGAGAACAATTAAGTTCTAGGTGGTGTGGTCTCAGGTAGTGACAATACAATCAATGTTGCTATTAAAACTACTCATTTGGTTTCTCTTGTTTTGGATTGTTCTTGTGATGCTCTAATTAGTGGTAGTCCCACAAAGGTGAAGCTTGAAGGTATTCATATTGGAAACATTTGGGTTTGCATGAATGGTTATGAACTTCTTGATTTGTCCAGGACTTGTTTGTGATCACGCTCTAAGGATGATGCATATAATGCTCACATATGCTTAGACTTGCTTAATTTGGATTAGAGTTGGGCACCTTTGAGTATATTTTGGCACTTTTGGGTACACTTAACTTGTGGGATTTTTGCCTAAGGTGGAGATCAACTCAATTATTGGTAGGTAGTTGATTGATTTGGTTGTTTGAAAATCTCATGAAACTAGAGACATGGTATTAAGGTGGAGATAAAAACAATTTCTTCTTTCAATGTCTTAAAACATTGAAGTTAGAGTATAGATTGTTATAGTGAATTTAATTTAAGGTGGATATTGTTGGATTGTGGTAAGCAAAGCCACACATGCATGATCAATCATCCTATTTTTGGGATAACTTCAATTCTGTTTTGGATTTGAGATTTTGATTCTGGATTAGTTTCCTTTTAGTCCTTTTATTTTCTTGAACTCTTTATTCCATGTTCTTTTATTTATTTTTCTATGAAGTTTTAGCTTATTTTCCTTAATTTTGATTAGCTAGTACTTAAGTAGTTGTAGATTGAGTTCTTTTATTTATAATTATGCCAAAAACATGGCTATTTCTTGGAAGCCATTAGATTATGAGTTTTTCTAAACTATTGAAGAAGAAGAAGAAGATAAAACTCTTTCTCCATTATTTGCCCTCTAGTTTTGTAAATTTACTATTGTAAATCGCGAGAGAGGAAGGTTGTATGTGCCTATAACTAGATTCATTAAACATCAAAATCCCATCGATTGCCTTACATAGGTCCAACATGCCTCTTTGACGCTTTGGAGGATGTGTTGCAAGAATTGATGAGATCAATGATCACAATGAAGTAGTTACAATGAGTTGAGTTGACACACAAGATGGATGCTTGGTTGATGTTATTGCTTGCCGATATCATGCTAAGGCGAAGGCTATGGTTGAACATCACTTTAATGATGGTTCAAGTCATCCTTTTAATACACCCAACTATTAAGAAATCTTAAGTTCCACTCTTATTGTGCAAGAGGGGTTTGATTTCAATCTCCCTCCCATCTACGATGAAGAGCCACAAATTATTTTGTGTGATGTACTCATGCCAGAATTTGAACTCTAGGATGAAGGAAATCTCTACAAGCAAAACAAGAAAAAGATTTGTCGTTGACATAGTTACACTGATCAGTGATGAACTATAATGATACCATTGTTGTTTTCCCATACCTTTTTTTGGAAGATCCATAGCCACTCAAATTTTGTTCTTTGCTACAAGTCTTGGAGTGGGTTGCTAGAGATCATAAGCCAAAAACACTATCCGTATGCCAGATGTTTGAGCTATGACCTATATGTTTTGGTAATAACACTTCACAAAATTATCTTATTTTATTAATTTTGAAGATTGTGGGTACATTGAGTTCATATCGTTTAATGTTAAAGTTAATGTAAGGTGTGTATTGATTAAAGTTTAAATTGTCTATGATCATGGTTGGCTGTCTCAAATCTCGGTCTCATCTTGATGTGCCAAAGAGGTGAGATCTCGAAGTGAACTTAGAGGGATCTCAAAGAGATCATGTAAAAGAATCTCGGTCATCTAGGTGATTAGAAGAAGTATATATCATCATCTACAAAAATAAATAACAATATTAAAAAATTATAAATTTATTATAAAGAATAAACACTACAACAAAAAAGATTATTCGCGACGCTTATAAGCGTCGCTAATAATAATATAAGCGTCGCTAATGACTATTAGCGACGCTTATAAATTATGATGCCCCGACCTGAAAACCGACCTGGGCCGGGGGTCCCGAAGGCGATGAAACCCAAACCCAGAACCAAGAGCAGCACACTCTGGGGGCGAGAGTCTTCTCATTCCTCTATGTGCTACGGAACTTTAGCGCTCCGTTGCGCGTAGGCAAGAACTGGCCTAATTATATAACTAATTCGGACCGGGCCAACGTTGCATTGCCGTTGGTTGCCTACGTACATATCGGACAACATTCACGATGTTACTCCGATACGATCGGATCCGGACGTAGTTCTGCCTATTGGCTACTACATACAATCAGCATACCAAAAACACATACGTCTAAAATACGTATCTCCGAATATTTAATTGGAGTTATACAAAAGCCCGATAAAACATCGGCAACACACATCTCGCTCTATCATAGAGTCGAGCACCACACGACCACCACAACATTCCTCACTCTATCCTAGAGCAAGACCACACTTCACATGTCTTGCTCCATCACTAAGCCGAGACCACACATCACACGTCTTGCTCCATCACTGAGCCGAGACCACATACATCACACGTCTCGCTATATCACTTAGCCGAGACCACACGCATCACACGTCTTGCTCTATCATAGAGTGAGACGGAACACAATCATAGGTCTCGCTCTATCACTGAGCCGAGACCGAACACACACACAACACGTCTCGCTCTAACCCAGAGCGAGATGGCACACATCATGGCATATAAGCAAAGCATATCATATGATAAACACACGCACAACCCGTCTCTCTCTAACCCAGAGGGAGACGGCACACATCATGCATATAAGCATAGCATAACAATATATAAACACAATCATAGGTCTCGCTCTATCATTGAGTCGAGACCGAACACACACACAACCCGTCTCTCTCTAACCCAGAGGGAGACGACACACATCATGCATATAAACATAGCATAACAATATATAAACACAATCATAGGTCTCGCTCTATCACTGAGCCGAGACCGAACACACACAACCCGTCTCGCTCTAACCCAGAACGAGATAGCACACATCATGCATATAAGCAACACATATCATAATATAACACACGCACAGCCCGTCTCTCTCTAATCCAGAGTGAGACGGCACACACCACAACTAACACATGTCATTCCATAATTAAATAGAAGGTAAGAAACCCTTACTCCCCTGATGTCTCACGAGGTAGCGGTATTCGGGAAGCTCGTTTCTGGGCGTCCTCCCCCTCGGATCTGGAGACAGTGGATAGAGCCTCCTCTAGCCCCTGCACGTTCTTCCCCTTCCACCGAAAGCAACCCGACCAACTCTCCCCTTTCCCGGAAACCCCGTTTTTTGCGCCCGTGGGCGGCGGACAGAATCTCCCCTACTCGGGGTGTCCTTCACACGTTGAGGCCCTTCAGTGGGGAACGGAGCCTCCCCTACATCGGGCCACTTCTCTCAATCTGGCCCGGTAAAGGAGGATGGAGCCTTCTCTCTCTCCGGGTCATCTCTTTCTCACTCTTAGGGCAGGAGGGCGGCGGACAGAGCCTCCTCTTGTCCTGGGTCAATCCTCCCTTATAGGAGTGCCAACTCGAGGAATGGATCATGTCATTGTGTAGATCACCCTCGAATTAGCTAGGAACGCCTCAAGAACGGAAGAAAATGGACTGCGAACAAGTCCAGAAACTCCCCCGGAAAATAGACGGGATCCGGTGTTTATAGAGAAAAACTGAGGCCGTTGAGACGCCCAGGGAGACGTGCGCGCCATGCGTCGCGCTGGCTGCGTGCTGCGCACGCAGGGCGCAGTCGCGCCCCACATCGCGTGGGGCCAGGCCCCGCGCCGCGGGGGCGCGACGCGTAGCTCCCGCGAGTCGCGCAGGAGCCGGCCCGTGACGTGGGCCCCGTCCCGCGTCCGCGAGGGCCCCCCACACCACGCCACACGGCATGGCTGCCACCAGCCACTGGTGTCATGATGACATCATCTATTCCGTCTTTACTTGATTAAAATAATTTTTTTATATATTAATTTAATCCAAAATTATCTAAATTTCAACGCGCAATATCTTCCTACCCCAAAGTCGGAATCGCGCGTTCTACATACTGATGGACTCGTATTGACGAGCCCTTCAATACAAGACTACACATGGGTAGGTTATCCCACTCTTTTTTAGTGGGCCCCGCCCATGCAGCACACTTCCCGAGGCCATAGTTTTCTCTCCCGACCTCCGTTTTGCGCATTTTATGATTCATCACGCTTGTTACTCTGAGCTCTACTCGGATATGGGGACTTCACCTAATAAACCCCCTAACACTAATATCAAATTACTAAATTACCCTTAACCCCACCCGGGTTAAGCGTAACCAAAAAATGGGTCATTACATAAACCGTTGCTACTTACGTCACTAAAAACTGAGTCGCTATTGATCCTTAGCGACGCTTATGGAAAGCGTCGCTAATAGTGCACATTAGCGACAATTATATATATGTCGCTACTAATTTCAGTATTAGCAATGCATCAAAAGCGTCATTAATAATATAATTATTAGCGATGTATAATGATAAAGCGTCGCTAATACTTGCTTATTAGCGATGCTTGCCTATACGTCGCTAATAAAAAATATATGTAAAAAAATATTATAACTTATTAGCAATGCTTTATAAGCGTCGCTAAAAATTTTATTTTTTTAAAAACCTCGTTAATAAAAAAAAATTTAAAAAACATTTTTATGTATTAGCGACGCTTTGTTAAGCGTCGCTATACCTTGTAAATTTTTTTTAAAAAATAAAAAAGTTGTAGCGACGCTCTTAAAAGCATCGCTAATAGCTTTAGAAAAATTTTAAAAACATCGGCACCGGAATCTAGCGCCGGTGGGAGGTTGGGGCAGGGGGGGGGTGTGGTGACGGGGGAGAGGAGAGGCGGACTTTGGGAGAGGGAGGAGGTGGGCTGGGTGACTGGATTTCGGTTCACTGGAATCCAGTTTGCCCCCCTCTCCCTCAGTTGAGTGCAAGGGGGGGGGGGCACGAAGGAAAAGGGGGAGTGGGAGGGCTGGCCACCCCCTCTCTCCCCCAGGTCCGCCACCGATGGTGAGAAGGGGGAGTGGGAGGGAGGTGGGTGGCCGGCCACCCCCTCTCTCTCCCCTTGGTCCGCCCCTTCCTCTGGTTTCCAGAGGAGGGGAAGGAGGTGAGCGGACCCGGGGGAGAGATGGGAAAGAGGAAACCGGAGAGAGAGGACCGCATTCCGGTGGGGGCGCCAGAATCCGGCCCCCCATAGTCCCGGCCTCTCTCACGCTGCCCCATCTCCACCGGAACCGCCCCCTCCTCCGAAACAGAGAAGGGGAAGGGAGGAGGACCCGGGGAGAGAAGGGGCAGCAGGAGGGAGGCCGGGGGGGGCTTTGAACTGGGACGGAGGGGCGGAGAGGAATGCGGCGGGGTGGAGGCGGCTCTGGTGGGGGGGGGGTCCCGGGTAAAGATCCAACCTTTAAGGGGGCCAGGAGGAGGATCTGGCTCACAGGGGGAGGCTACAGTGGCGGGTTGGAGCAGGAGGACGAGGAGGCGATGGGGTGGAGCCGGAGGAAGATCCAGCACAGAGGGGGAGGCTGCGGCGGCGGGTTGGAGCATGAGGACAAGGAGGCGATGGGGCGGAGCTGGAGGAGGATCCGACGTAGAGGGGGAGGCTGCGGCGGCGGGTTGGAGCAGGAGGATGAGGAGGCGATGGGGCGGAGTTGGAGGAGGATCCGGCGCAGAGGGGGAGGCTGCGGCAGTGGGTTGGAGCAGGAGGACGAGGAGGCGACGTGGTGGAGCCGGAGGAGGAGGAGATGGGGGGCGGAGTCGGAGCTGGCCGGGGGGCGGAGTTGGAGCTGGCCGGGGGAAGAGATAACCGAAACATTGGGGGGGGGGGGGACGGGATAAATACTGCGCGGGAAAATTTCGCCCGAGCGGTAATTTACTTTGGCCGCGCGGGCGAAATTTCACCCGCGTGGTAAATGAAAAAAAATGTGTTAATTTTAGCAACGCATAGTTTGTGTCGCTAAAATATGCCGTTTTGCGACGCTTTCCTCGGAACGTCGCAATTGGTAATGTATTTGCGACGCCTGTAACTAAGCGTCGCAAATAACGTTTAATTTACGACGTTTCACTTATTCTGTCGCAATTAAGTCATATATTTGCGACGCTTACTTATAAGCGTCGCAAATACTATTTTTTAAAAATAAAATCCCTCCTCCCTCTCTCTCTCCTCCCTCTTTCTCTCCTCTCTCTTCCCCCTCTCTCTATCCTCCCTCTCCTCTCTCGCCTCTTCCTCTCCTCTCTCTCCTCCCTCTCTTCTCTCTCTCCTCCCTCTCCTCTCTCTCTCCTCCCTCTTTCTCTCTCTACCCTATCTCCCTCCCCTCTCTCTCCTTTCTCTCTCTACCCTCTCTCTCCCTCTCTCTTCCCTCTTTTTCTCTCTACCCTATCTCCCTCCCCTCTCTCTCTCCTCTCTCTCCCTCTCTCCTCCCTCTTCTCTCTCACTCTTCTCTCTCCTCCCTCTCCTCTCTCTCTCACCCCTGTCTCTCTCTCCTCTCCTCTCTCTCTTCCCTCGCCTCTCCTCTCTCTCTCCTCACTCTCTCTCTCCATGCATTCTCTTCACTCTCTCTTTTATTGTAAATTATATTTTAAAATTAATAAAAAAATTAACAAATAAAATATACTATATATAAATAATAAAAATTTAATCTATTATTAATGCTAGTTTTTATTAAAAATTTAATATTTATTTATTGTATATATAAATAGTAAATATTGAATGAAATATATTATATTTAGGAAGTTTATTATAATTTTTTAATATTTATTTATTAAATAAATTTAATTAATAAAGTTATTTGTGACGCCTGTTAACAAACGTCGCAAATACCATTTATAATAGCGACGCTTATACAAACGCATTGCTACTAATCTTGATATTTGCGACGCTTATCTAAAAGTGTCACTATTAGTTTAAATTTTTTAATTTTTTATTATTTTTAATTCACAACTATTAGCGACGCTTTTCTATAAGCATCGCAAATACCATTGCTAATAGCGACGCTTATGCAAAAGCGTCGCTAATAATCTTGATATTAGCGACGCTTAGCTAAAAACGTCGCTAATAGTTTAAATTTTTATTTTTTTATTATTTTTAATTCACAACTATTAGCGACGCTTAGCTAAAAGCGTGGCTAATAGTTATATTTTTTTCTTTTTTATTATATATATATATATATATATATATATATATATATATATATATATATATATATATTAGCGACGGTTGGTTAAAGCGTCGCAAATATAGGTCGGCTGGCCGCCCCCTCTCTCCCCCACAAATATTTTATTCGCGACGTTTATGTAAGCGTCGCTAAATCTACATTTTGTTGTAGTGGTGGGGGGGCCGGCCGCCCCCTCTCTCCCCCGGATCGGGGTGACTGTGGCCGAACGCGGGCGGCGGAAGGCATCTAAGGGGTGGAGGACGGGAGGGGAGGAGCGGCGGGGGGTGTGGGGCGGACGGAGGCAAACAAGCGGCAGAAGAGCGGGAGACGAGGGCAGAAGAAGGGAGACGGACGACGGCGGCGGAACGTCGGCGGCAGAGGGCAGACGGCGGACGACAGCAGGAAACGAGGGGAAGAAAAACACCCGGCGGGCGAAATCGCCCGCGCGGGGGATATATATCGACCGCACGAGGCGAAAATGTCACCCCGCGTGGGCCATTTTCTGCAGGCGCGCGCACAAAAAATTTGCATGCGTTTAACGATGCTTACTAAGCGTCGCAAATGGAAATCATTTGCGACGCTTAGCTTAAACGTTACATAAAGTAATTTTTATCGACGTTTCCAAAATGTCGCCATTATTTAATTAATTGCGACGCTTTCCAAAACATCGCAAAAACCATAATCCCCCCCTTCTCCTTACATATTCTCTCCCCCTCTCTCTTTCCTCTCTCACCCTCTCCTCTCTCTCTCTCTTCCCTTTCTCTCTTCCCCCCTTCTCTCTCTCTCTTCCCTATCCTCTCTCTCCCCACTCTCTCTCTCTCTTCCCTCCCCTCTCTCTATGTCTTCTCTCTACCCTTTCTCTCTCTTCCCTCCACCCTCTCTCTCTCCACCCTTTCTCTCTCTTTCATCCCCCTCTCTCTCCTCTAATTTCAATAATTTGTAAGATTTTTTATTTTTTAAAATTAATTTAAAAAATAAAAAATTAATTTAAAATAAAATACTAATAGTGACGTATATGATTATACGTCACTATTAGTACCTGGATTATACCTCGCTATTAGTATTTTATTTTAAATTAATTTTTTATCATTTTTTTAAATAAAAAAAATTATAAAAATTTAAAAATAACATCAAAATAAAATCCCTCTCTCTCTCTCTTCCCTCCCCCCTCTCTCCTCCCTCCCCCTCTCTCCCATCTCTCTCTCCTCCCTTCTCCTCTCTCTCCTCCCTCCCCTCTCTCTCACTCTCACTCTCACTCTCTCCCCTCCTCCCTCTCTCTCCCACTCATCTCCTTCTCTCTCTCAACCCTCTCCCTCTCTCTCTCCCTTCTCTCTCACCTCCCTCTCCCTCGTCCCTCCCCTCTCTCTCTCCTCCCTCTCTCTCTTATTTTTTTATTTTTTAAAATAATTTTTTCTCCCTCCCCTCCCCTCCTCCCTCTCTCTCCTCCCTCTCACTCCTCTCTCGCCTCCCTCTCCTCTCTCCCCCCTCTCTCTTTGTCATTATATTTTTTATTTAAAAAATAGGTATTAGCGACGCATGTAACTATGCGTCGCTACTACCAAGGGTAATAACGACGCTTATCTTTGCATCGCTATTAGTTCATAATTTTTATTTTTTAATTAAATTGATAAATATTAGTGAAGCTTATTTATAAACGTCGCTATTGTTGAACCTATTAGCGACGTTTGTAAAAATGTGTCGTTAATAGTTTTAATTTTTTTTAAAAAAATTAATAGATATATCTTTTAGCGACGCTTATGCAAGCATCACTAATAACCTAATTATTAGCGATGCATGAACTTAAGCGTTGCTAAAAGGTTACGTATTAGCGACGTTTTTACTAATACATCGCTAATAGGCTACCATTAGAGACGCATAACATTATGCGTCGCTAATATTAGTTTTTTTGTGACATTTTTTAATATGTCATTATTAACACTTTGTAGCGACGCATGTTATTGCGATGCTTATATAAGCGTCGCTAATACCCTCTTTTGTTGTAGTGAAATTACATAAAATAAGTAGATTGTATAATATCTGATGATGATATAGAATGAGAGTGAACACAATCAATGTTTATGCAGACAACCTATTGAGATACAAGATATAGGCATTAGTAAAACCTCATGAAATAAGATCAAAATTAATTAAATAGAAAATATAATGATATTTTAATGTCTCATCTATCTCCCATCTTATCATGTATCCATGATCTCAGCCTTGTTGTCTTGATCTCAGGTCTCTCACATGGATCTCGACAATGACAATGAGAATTTGGATACTTGATAAGTGTTGTTAGAATTGGAAATTTTAAGTTACTCACATGATGTTTGATATAATGCTTCATTTGGATATTGTAAGTTAGAACTAAAAAACATGTAGTCAACAAGACTTAGAGAATTAATGCGATATGAGGAAAGAATATACTTGCCTGATGGTTAAATCCCATTTTGTATATTGTCAACAAGTTAATATTGTTCAAAACATGCATGATGTGTTTTTGCAGTTTCAATAATTTATTTACAAGAATCACAACTATCATAATATGATATACCTTATTCTTGATAAAGTATTTGGTTTCGCCATAAATAGTGCTTATCATATTCATGGGTGTGGTCAAATTGGTTTTCTTCTTGGTCATTGTTTGAAGACTGATTTTATTATCTTGAATATTGCATATTATTTTGTGCATAAGATCAACTATGTGTTCAAGGAGGCACTATTGGAAGATTTATTATGTCCATGTAAGCTATTTCAAGGTTTAAAGTACTATGGGTTGATTTCTACACACATTATATATTTTTACCTTGACACTGGGCAATTGATGTTTATTGTTATGGAATCTTATTTAAAAATTCCAAAGCCGCTAGACCAAGATGTTACTCTATGTAGGTCTTTACTTCCTGCAATGCATGCTTTGCAGGCTTTGAACAAGATAACTGGTTATGAGCATTCCCTGGATATCAATTCCTCCTTTAAACTCGATGACAAGTTTTTTCTTAGATGGGGAGAATGATGCATAGGCAAGAGATTAAAAATGACTTATATGAACCTACAAATGAATTCTATGTTGAAGCAACTTATTAAGGAGGTTCGTAGCTTGAAGAAGCCTGAAGATGGGCTTGGAGATGATGTAAATGAGTTGGCTTTGAAGTACATGCAGAAATGGGACTGGAGGAGTAACATGCACAACATGATGTTGAGCAATCGATTGCCTATTTTTTTTCCTGCCATCTTAAGCCGAGGCCCCAAGCCATCGATCGGACCACAAGCTATCGGTCCTTTTTGTGAATCGTGCACACATAACACATGCATAATCAATCGACCTTTTGGGTGATTGATCGACCTATTTTTGTAATAATTCCAAATTCCATTTTTGATTGGGATTTTGGTTCCGGATTAGTTTCTTTTTAGTCTTTTTCTTTCCTAGGAGTCTTTATTCCATGCACTTTTATTTATTTAGGTATTTTTTCCTTATTTTTCTTAATTTGATTGGCTTGTATTCAAGTAGTTGTATATTGGGTTCTTTTATTTACAATTAAGCCACTAAGACTTGTATAAAACATGGATCTTTCTTGGAAGTCATTACATTATAAGTTTTTCTAAAATATTGAAGAAGAAGATATAACTTCTTTCTCTATTGTTTGCCCTCTGGTTTTTTGAATTTACTGTTGTAAATTGTGAGAAAGGAATGTTATATGTGCTTGTAGTCGGATTTACGAAACATCGTGAATCCCATCAATCCAAGCCTTGTATGAATTAGTAAATGGACAAAATAAGTCTACTAGGAGTTTGTCTTTTGAAATTCACATCACATGCACTATATAAGCATGTACACGTGACAAGTTTGTGCATATGAGGAGCTTTTCTGAGTTATTTTCTTTTTGTCTCATCTTGAGAGGGGGGGTTACTGGAAATATTTTGTGGGAGACTAAAAAGTGTATATTTATTTGCTCTTATTTTTCACCAAAATTTTTTAGGTGTTTCATTGTAGATTTGAGATTGCTTATGCTTCTCTTGTATCCTTTAGAAGAGGGTAGTGGTAAGTGATTTTTGACTCTGTTTGTGTGTAACTTCTTGTAACTTATATTGAATTATGGTGGAGATTGTTTGGTGGCATAGGCGATTGGCCGAACTACATTAAAGTTTGTGTTTTTCGTTGTTGAACTTCATATCGCCACTAGTTTAGGTTGGTCGATATAAACCAGATTTTTGTAGACGTTAGAATCAATCTCGTTGATCATTTTCCGACCACAGAGTTCTTCAACATTTCCTTCAATAAAAAGTTCTTGCATATATCCATAGAGAAATATTAATCTAACTATTTTGTAGGGGATAACCATGGGCTTTATATATTAGTCAACATGATGACGGCCTTGTTATGCAAAGGGACGCATCTAGCCTAGCAGGGATTTTATTATAAAAAAAATGGACCATGGTGCATAAGAGCCCTAGAATAGTATATAGAGGTAAAATATGTCTCTATGTTCTATTCAAGGACTCCTATGTATCATGGTCATGGTTTTGTCGTAGAAACCACGTAACATTTTCATATGGAAAAGCCGTGCGGTTCTCCTTAAGCCCGTTGCTTATCCCGTAGGGAATCTTGACAAGCAAGTGGCATATATAACTCATACTTGGATGCTCTTGAATGCGATTGCGTTCCTTTTGGCATGATATGGGTTGTAGAAAAGCGTTTTCTTGCAGAATAATCTGGTAAGATACATAAATAAATCGTTCCTAATGAAGAAGCTGTTAAAACACTTTCACAACAACGGCAAGAACAAGCTAAGCTTGGAGTTTAATTGTGTAGACTACAAGGCAACATTAACGTTTTGATCTTTTTGAAGAGAATGATCCCTTTGGACTGGCAACCATCTCAAGGCCCACCGGCCATTGTTCTCAGCAAAGCCGTGACATTTCCGGCAGGGAAGATTGCGAGGTCCACACAAGAGGCTGTGGTTCCAGACATCCCTTCGGTTGTGAACAAGAAACATGGTGACAGCTTTGATCCGTCACCTACGCAATTTGTGTTCCTTTTGCCACACCTCTTACTCAGCACTGACTCAGCCGCTTGACATGGTGACCGACCCTAATCAAAGCTCAGTGACACTCTTCCATGTCCGTGCCCATCTTGGTTCCCTGACTATTTTGTCTTAGCTCCCTCTTGGAGGTTCAGATGAGGTTGTCTGCATGTGGGCTGATTTGCTTTCACGTGTTTGGAAATCAGGCCTCTTCTTTTTGTACTTGGTCTTGGTTTTAGCAAGCTTTCTTAATAGAATGCTTCCAAGAGAAGTTGACTCCAAGTAAACGGCACAAGTCTTTTGTAATCAGTTTGAGCTTGTCGTTTGGTGTTGGGTGATTGAGGGTTAATTAAGACGTAGACAAGAGATTCTGATCTCATGCCCGTGTTCCCTTGTCTTCTGATTAGGCAATTTTGATGGATTAAAAGGTGAAGAAAAAAGTTATTATCTAATCTTTCATTAAGAAGAATATTTTTTTGGAGTTCTATTAAGATAATTGAGAGGAACAACGATCCTGCGTGTCCTTTACTTCGTATATGGCCTTCCCCATTTCTAATCACTTGGTCCACTGTGACTTTCGGTAGTAAAGGGACTGTAAAAAACATAATGCACAACGAAGAAATCGGTTGAAAGCTGTATGATTGAAAAGCGAAAGACCCCATACCGCAATATGCATGCCCATACCTTATTGGATGAGAAGTTCTTCTTTATGCGAATATCTACTATCTAAATTTAAACGAATGGTGTACAATATTAACGAAGTGGGTTAGCTAAAAGAAGGGGCTGTGAACTCCTCTATACTTGTTGAAGGATAGAAGTCATATTAATTTGGCAACTACTACACCTGAACTTGCACTGGGCATGACTAATAAGGGCATATGGTTTAACATTACTCCGCTTAATGACATTTAGATCTTGAGAAATATGTCTTCCTTTATCCTAAGTGCGGACGGCCAAACTGCCCGGGGTGCCAATTTATGGTATGACCTGTTCAACGGGCGGTTTCAGTCTCTGGCATGGACATTACCATTGATTTTATTTATTTTTTACATATTTTTTAATATGAGATAATTAATTTTTTTAAGAATATAGGCTAATTCCATTTCCTAAATAACAAAGATAATTAAAAGAGGAGGGCTAGCTAGAGCAGCAGCTCAGTCCAAGCCCCTCAGCCATTAGATCATAGTCTTACCATGAAATGGCCTTATTGATGATACGCAATTTCAAAAAGTCTTGTAATGATATTTTGTAAGTTTCATCAAGTTTTAATATATCTTAGAAGTTTTACTGCTGTTTTGACATATACCTAGCATATCATTAATGTGTACCTATATCAATATTTAAGTAGTCATCAATACTAATACCATCTTCCAAGCACCTACACACCACAATATGCAAGCTATCTATTATCCTTTATTAGAACCATATACTTGCAATGCCCAAGTTACCATGAACTTTTTTCTAACATTAGTAGTTGAGGGTCTAGATCTTCCATCGTAATAACCTTGAAGATGATCATGCTGATGTAGTGCCTTGTAAATTTCAAGATCAATTGGAGGTGCCATGAATAGGGCTATCTATCAAAAGGATTGGGTAGGGTCGGCCATGACCACACTTAAACAGGTTGGGATAGGCCCAATTCTATTAACTAAATGGGATAAAAATATCAATATTAATCCAACTTGAGTCGGGTCATTTATGCAAGTAACCTTAAATTTTTTTTCCCATTTTGAGTTTTTGTTGCCCTACACCCTACACATAAGTAATAGCAAAAGACCATTCAAGAAGTTCCTGATCCCATATGCTAGCAACTCTTAATCTCTATGTATTTGCTCAAAAAATTAATGCAAAAAATTAAGAAATTCATAGAGAATTAAGTGTGTGAGAGGAAAACAAAAGATTACTTTTAGAATATCATATTATTTTACATTTTCATTAAACATTGAATGTATCTTATATATATTTCTTTTGGGCTACGAAACATTAAAGCTACACCTTCCTCGACCAATCCCAACTATAAAAAACACACGTCCAATACTATGACACAATCCCCAAAACTTACATTCAGGAGAAACATCTCATATTTCACAAGCTGAGAATTTTAAATAAAACATATAATCAAGACATATGTTCATATCATAGCAATCCTACTCATGGAAGGTCATATCAGGACTAGTATGATAGTAGGGTTATTAACAAGTCAAGCTAACTAATCAGGTAGGTCCAACTTGACTTGGCTCGAATTAGGCTCAGCTCAAACTCATTTTGAGCTTGAATAGGCTCGAGCCGAACTTGAACATAACCCTGCTCGACTCAATTAGGCTTGAATGAAACTCAAACTCAACTTTACTTAGCTTGGGCTTGAACTCAAACCCAAATATAATTTTAAAATAATATATAAATAATACATATATAAAATAAATAATACTTGCATATATATTATATAGACATAATTCTTAATTTAAATATGTAATGATGACACATATATTTATCAAAAATATATATATTTATATGAATAATTATGTTTAAATATAATAAGACATATAAAAACATATATGTACCAATACCATGTATCATATGATATATGAGACCCATTTATATGAGTCTAAACTCACACGCGACTACATGATCCTAGGCATCATGCATCCTTAGATTTTGATCTGATGATGCACATAACTCAAAGGGAGATTGGTTTCTGCCCCTTGTACCCTTTGATCTCGATTTGATGGCCCATGATGCATAGGTTCACGTTAGCATGAGTGAGTTTAAACTCATAAAATTTTTCTATGATATATATATACATTAAATTGTAATTGATATATAATTTTTATGTATGATATGTATGTTTTAAAAATAAAAATTTTAGAGATACAAACACTAATATATTCCTTCTGTCTTAAATTAATAGCTCAATTTAGTTTTTCAAGATGAACGAAAATTAATTCAATTGAAAAATCAAATGAAGTTATTAATGACATAGGCTCAACTTGATATTACACTAAGATACCCAAGAACTCTTCTAAAACAAGCATGACATTAGGGAGACAAGCCTTAGTTTACAAAAACTTAATTAAAATATTTTTTCAAAAGTTAAAGCATGACATTGGGGGACTAACCTCAGGTTGCAGACTATTTCTCTTTTCATATATTTTTAGAATTTTTGAGAGGCATAATTAGGCTGAAGAATAGTCCTTTTATGAATGGTTTATAAGCATATAAAGAAAAAAAGATAAGAAGAAGTAGATAGTAATGCTACCTACATGGGTTTCTATTTTCTGCATCCTTTTTAGTGATTATATATACATAGAGGAAAATGGTAATATTGCCTCTTTGGAGATCTATAACTAAAACTCATTTGTCTTAGTTTTCTTCTTTCTTGGTGACCATAGTCAATTGTTTGAGGTGCAACCTTAATACTTGCTAAAGTGTATTTATTATTATTTAATACTGAAAGCATTTCACTATGTATGATACTTCATATATTTTAGATTCTGATATATTTTACTTTTCTTTTTAGTTTGAGCTCAGTTCGTGCCTAGGCTCATGATTTACTTATTGTAGTTCGAGCTCGAGCTCAAGCCGAGCTATGGGTTTTCAATTCGAGCTAAGCTTAAGCTGAGCTTAAGTAGTTCGAGTTCAAGCCAAGTAAGCCCAATACTCGGCTCATCTTGGCTTGTTAACACCTCTAAATCACTTTGGGTGACACGGGGTACAACATTTTTATTGATACACTATGGGTGTATCAGCTATATCGTATCGAGACTTGGGTTAAAAAACTATTTGTGGCAAGTTTTGAACCAACTATATGTAATTACTTAAATGCTATTCTAATCAAGTGCACCTAACAATTTTGATATAATATGTTTTTCATTTTTTGTATTTAACCAATTATATATTTAAGGCTACATCAACTTTTCCATAAATAACTAAACATATTTCAATATATATTTCGAATGTGTGGACCATGTTACTCATGGGCCATGCGAGTTTTGATCTGCCCACATGCCTTGTGATATACGTGCTCCATCTCATCTTGATTTGATGATGCATGATGCGCTGGGCACATATCAACACACATGCGATCCAACATATATATTAATTTTTATCTTTATATATTAACAAGACTTGCTTAGCCACCCGTTTATGCGACAACTGCCCTAGTACAAATTTACATCATTTAACTATTCTTTTTTGTACAAAAATTATTAGAGTGCCAATAAGAAGACAACGTTTTAAATAGATCAAACTATTTATCAAGTTTTATATGTAAACTTACATTAATACTTTAAATGTTTATGTATACTAATAGAATTTGTTTTTTTACATATACTCGATAGCCATGAGGATTACTATTGTAGAAAATGGACCCACTAGTTTTGACCTAACAAATTTTTTTTTATAGAAAATCTTTTATAATTACCACATATGGTTAATTATTGAATCTTATGTTCACGTAGAAGTTTTTCTATTTATACTCTTTTGATAAGTGTTATAATGATATTTGTAAGTTTCATGTAGTTTTAATATATCTTAGAGGTTTTGTTGCCATTTTGTGAATACTTAGCGTATCATTCGTCCATACCCATATCAATTGTCATTGATACTATCACTGATATTGTCATTAATACTAATACTACCTTCCATGATCAAGACATATGTTTATACCATAACAATCCTACCCATGGAAGGCAATATCAACTTATACAGGTCCATATTGGCTAATACATACCTGTATCGGTTGTTACTAGTATGATACTAACACAGGGTAAACCATTTTTATTGATATGTTATGGGTGTATCTGCTGTATCGAATCAAGGCTTGGGGTTAAAAATTGATATTTTTGTGGCAGGACTCGAACGTAACTCTATGTAATTACTTAAATGTTCTTTCGAACAAAGTGCACGTAATAATTTTTGATATATTTTTTTGTATTTAACCAATTCTATATTAAAGGCTACATCAAACTTTTCCTTAAACAACTAAATTTTATTTCAATATATATTTTGATCGTGTGGCTTATGTTATTCATGGGCGTCGAGGCTATTAGTGTCGCTAATGAGCAATTGCAATGGGACTATTAGCGGCACTAATATTTATTAGTGTTGCTAATAATCTTTTTCCTTGTAGTAGGCCATGCGAGTTTTGATCCGCCTACATGCCTCATGATACACGCACTCCATTTCATCTTGATTCGATGATATGTGCCTAGTGCACACAGACATGCAGTCCAACACATTAATTTTTATATTTAAATATTAACAAGATTTGCTTAGCCACCCGTTTAAGTGACAACTGCCCTAATACAAATTTACACCACTTAACAAAAAAAATTCTCTATAAAATTTATTAGAGTTTCAATAAGAGGGTAATATAACTTTAAATGGATCAAAATATTTATCAAGTTTTAAAAGTAAACTGACATTAATACTTTAAATATTTGTGTATATTATTAGAAGTTTGTTTTTTACATATACTCAGTAGCCATGAGGATTACTACCAAAGAAAATGAATCCTCTTTCTAGTTTTGACTTACCAAAATTCTGTTTTTGATATAAAATATTTTATAATAACCACAAATGGTTAATTATTGATTTTTATATTCACTTAATTTTTTTGTAATTATACTATTTTGACAAATAAAAACTTATAAGAGCCTGAGCTCACACGGTCACCTTAAGGCCGTTGGAATTATGTAAATCATGGAGTAAATGAGCCCGGAGTAAGATAGATTGTTGGAATTAAATCTAATAGCCATAAGGTCCTGGGCTCATGCGGTCACATGTGAGCCCATGCTCTTATATACTGGTCTCATTTAGATAAATGTTGTACTGATATTTTGTGAGTTTCATCAAATTTTTATATACCTTAGACGTTTTGCGGTAGTTTTGGCATGTACCTTGAGTATCATTGATGCATACCCGTATCAATAATGATCAATACTAATACTACCTTATGTGATCCTACCAAAGATGTTAATAAACAGGGTAAACTAATTTAGGCACTTTATGAGGATGATTACCCTACCCGACCCTCTTTTTTAGTCAATTTACCAAACCCTAACCCTAACTCCTCAAGTTGAGTTGGGTGCGAGTTAGGCAGGTCATGTTTGGGTCTGGTATCTTGGTGAGGTCAAGTTTTGACCACCCAAGCTATGACCACATTTTAGAGGCCTACAGTTTGAGGTGCTGAAATATTCATTTTTCAACTATTAAATTGAGGACTTCCATGAGTAGACCACACATCTCTCTGAATGACATAAAGTATCTTGGCCCCTCAATCACTAATAGCCATCCATTGGATAGGAAAATAAAAAAAGAGCTTATGAAAGGGAAAAAATCTGAAACATATTATATATAGAATTTTTTTGCTATAAATTTTGGGCTATACTTGCCTAATAGGGAAATACATCCTCTGTGACACTTATTATGGGATGAAGGAACATAGGAAATACCAATATGAACTGAAAGATTAGGTATTATCTTTTTTTTTTAACTTATGGTCTAAAAAGTGGTGGGCACTTTATGAAGTTAAATAACCATATTTGTTTGCAAGGTTATTTAGCAATTAAGCTGAGCCTAATTAGGCTCATGGGCCTATCCCAATTGGTTAAGCCATTGAGGGATGGGGAGGTATTAGAGCATTCGGTTCCCTCCAGCCTACTTTCACTCTAGTTTACAAGTGGACACTTGGGCTGATAGATAAAAATTATTTTATAATAGAATATAGTTTCTAGCCTATTTAATTTTCTTTAATCTTGATAAACTAGAATATTGTTTGATAATCTTTTTGAAAATTCTCACTAAGTCCTAATGCTCATCCTTAATTACCATTGCGTACAACCACGATTTTGACTATACCACAATTTATTTGTTTCCTATTCTTTTCCCAAAATTAGGGGCTTTTTATCAAAAATACCAATATGACCCTCCTTCTACACCTTTCTATTTTTCCTTATTTTTCTTTTCCTTTCTTCCTCCATTCCCACAACTCTGTCATAATACCACCCAATCACTACTATCACTATCTTTTGCCACCAATACCCGAAAATGATATTTATACACCCCATTTCTTTATACTATAAGCCTTACACCACTTTTGAATAGATCGAGAAAGTAAGTCCCATGTGACAATATGAGAATCACTTTTCCTTATATAATCATAAGTGGTGTAAGGTCTATAGTGCAAAAAAAATATGGTGTAGGAATATCCCTATCTTTAATTCTACCGTTTTATCATAGGTACCACCTCCAATTCTGCCATCTAGTCACCACCACCTTTGCCACCATGTCTTCGCAATCATGGAAACACATTTGCAAGACCCAGATAGCCAAATATAGGTACTAGCTAGTAACATTGGCCAAATCTAACCTCCACCTTGGCCTCCACCATCTCTCACGCTAACTTCGCTATTGTATAATTTTAAGGTATACAATATGTTTACTACGAGAATTTTATTGTGATACAAGTTTGTAACAATGGCCAAATTTAACCTCTACTATGGCCTCCACCATTTTCACCATTTATGCCTAACTTTGATGCTTTGTAATCCAATGGCTTGTAGAGCTTGGGTTCACACGGTCGCGCATTAGCCTAAGCTCTCCTAAAATTTCTCTCTATGTTTACTACAATATAGTTTTATTGTGACCACCACTTTCATTACAGTAGTCACCACCTACCACCATTGTTGATAACTAGTCGCAACTAGGTGATGGCTAGTAGATCTGACCCTTGTATCCATGGCTAGCACCCCCAGCCAGACTTTGGCTATGGCGGGCATGGCTAGAAATCTCAAGTAGGCTTTGATAGCTGTAGCGACAACTTTTGCTACAGCCCTCCAGCAATGGCAACCCATGGATGGCAGGCCATAGACATGGTTCTTTGGTCGCTTGCCTGGAGGGGATGCAGCCAAGTTACAAGGCTCTTGTCTTTGACAAGATACTTGTCACCTTACTTAGTTTAATCTTTGACTCTAGCGGTAGGCATCCTCTAATTTGGTCCCAGCACTACCAGGTAGCCACCAATTTATAAACCTGCTATGCATTTTGGTTAAGTTTATAATTTTGATTCAACATCATTATTTAAAAAATTACATGTCGGGCTAGCAACCTTAGTCTCCCGTAATTGTCTTTATTAGGAAGAGAACATTGTTTCTTTCATAATTTTAAATTTGACTAAAATTTAGTTGAATGCTGGTTAACATTGCCTTCCAAAATTTCACCGTGAAGCGATTTTAGGATGGATAGTAATAGTCCTACAACAAAAATACTTACAAAAATTCACACAATAGTTTTGATTGGATTTGAGAAATAGGTCTTACACAAAGTTCACACGAACTCACTTATCTAAACCAATTAAAACTCATGTATAATTTTTTAATAGGTATTTTTATGTAAAAATATTATTTTCTTTTTAAGATTCAACAAAAAATTTTAAAGTTGATTTTATATTAAGTGTAAAATTTAGTTACCAAATTAAATTTTAGTTTAACTACTACAAGTCTTTAAAATTTTGATTTATAAGAAAATTAATTTTAATAACTTTTATAAGAGTCTTGTTTATATGTACTCGGGCTTATGTATAATTGTGTTGTATATTGGGTAAATGAGTTTAAATTACACACCTACCCCCTCTTAACACTTGCAGCGGAATTGAGATTTAAAGCTTGCGATAACTTTTCTACTTTTATATAACAAGAAGTTAAAATAAAATGATACAAAGGCAAAAATAAATTAGGAGGGGTCAGCCCCGAAAATTTCTTCCTGTTTTCTTTGATTGTGGAGATCAATGGCGAACATGCGCACCTTTCATCTTAAATATCGGCTCAAACTCTTCCCACCATTTGAGTGACACTGCAAATCGTTCCAATTCACATTGGGTCCACCACTGTGGTGTACCAATGTAGGGTCCAGCTTCAAAACCCAGGAAAAAACTAAACATCAATCATTAAATGGCATCACATGACCCCAACAAAAGATGAGGAACAGTGTCAGTACGTCAGTTTCCAGTCTTCTTTGTCCACAACAGTTGCCCGCATTAAATACTCCTGTCAATCTCCCCACCTCCACACCCACCTCTGCCTCTGCTCTTCTTTCATTGCTTATTCTTTCTCATGTTCATATCCGTTCGTCGTAAATGATACATCTGTCTCAGGGTTGTTCTGAAATCAGTAGATATTTTTTTCTCATCTGGCTCCTTCTGGCAACAGCAGCAGCTTCTACTGCTGCTTCCTTTGAAGCGTGCTTCGGGCCGAGTTCCGTTTACTGACTTTCTTACTGTTTCTACGCTGTTGTTTGTATTCTTGGGTTTCGGCGCGGCCTTTGGATAGGATTTTATATTTGGTTATCGGGCTTCCTCTGGGTTGTCGTTTTCTAAGCCCCCGGGAGCAGATATGGCGGTGGCCGGCTCGAGGAGCTGGTTGGTTCCTGGTGCCTCCTCCCTCCTGAACTTGTCTTCCTAGGAAGAGGAAGCCCATTTTGAGTTGTTTAACATGCTGGCAGGCATCTGATTCTTGGTGGGCGAGAGAAGGAATATCTTCTTTTGGGACTGAATGCAGTCGGGTTCATTGATCCTCTGTTCTTGTTCTTCTGGTTAGAGAGGTGAAAGCCAGTGGGACTTAGAGTTATGAGAGCGTGCATTCTGCTCCTCTGAAGGTAGTATTCTCATTTTCCATCGCCTTTCAAGGAGCTTACCTTCATCATCATTGTCACTTCTTCTTGTTTGCCAAAAAATCTTCGTTTCTTTTCGTGGGTAGCTTTTGTTTTGACCCTTTCCCATGAACTGCGGTCTGTATTTCATTTTGTAAAGGTCAAGCTTTGTTTTTGAGGGGACTTAATTGAACATTGGATGTTTTCATTGTTTTGTGGGGACTAAACTTTATGATTTAGAGAGACTCATTTCAATTTATTAAATCGTTTCTGGTATAATTTTGTAGGTTTGTTGAGGGATCATCATGGCAGATTTGCTAGCTCGAACTGGGCGAGAGAGGCAACGCTATGAGAATGGATATCGGCTGGTTGCGGGGTATTTTGCTTTCTAATTGTCCTCAACTTGTCCATATTTCTTCACCACTTTGTTATCTACTCTCCCAGCTTATATGCACAAAACTGAATTATTTGCTTGTATTTGGTCTGATTACTTAGTTATTAACTCTTTGTTCTTAACTACAGTCATTTTTGAACAGTAATTTGACTAATTTCACATTTTCCTTTAGGTTTTGCTTGATGATGGTGCTTTAGCTTTAGCTGTTAATAAACGCTAATCTTGAAGAATATATTTTTTCTGTTTTTGATCACTGCGTTTTGCGTGTCATCATTCACTACCTAAAGTTGAAAATCAGGATTATATAGGAACATGGCTCCACCCTGAATAGACAGGACTGTCACTTTAAGTATAATGGATGGATGACTCATAGATGTTGACTGTCGGCCAATCTACAATTGTTGGAGGAATCTAGATTCCTGAAACTATTGGCAGATCGCCCTAATCAACAATTTTGGGGGTCAAATTTACTGTTGAAAAAGTTCAATAGTTGCATGCAAGGTTTACCTTTGAGCAGTTAAATCCATTGAAGTGTTAAGAATAGTACATTTTCATGACTTACAGTTTTACCATTTCCCTAAACTACAAATTTTTTTTCATTATATTTTGCTTCCTTTAGAAAGTGGGATCTTAAAAATGGTTTGTAAGTGATGCTGTGTGCTAGAGTAATATAATTTTAGATTTGAGCTAACTTTTACATTAAATGCTTAATTGCTCAAGCTGTTGAAACATTTGAGGTCTGCATCTATACTTGTATATGACATTGTCAGCATGTACTTCAATGCCGTTTCTTCAACCGAGCATTTCAATCAACAGTTTTTTTTTGTATGGTTACATTTATCAATGTTATTTATCTGGGAGCTTCATATGTGTTTTTTTATATTAGTTAGTCATGAAAAAAAATCAGTTTTTTCTTTTGATATATGTCAATTAGGTTTAGGCCAGTGAAAATTTGGTGCTATGAAGAATTGTATTGTGGTGAAGCATCTGTTTGGGGCTTGTGCAGTTCGGTGATTTATTGTACGCTGTATCTTCTTTGTGCTAATGCAGTATATAGGTGTTCACTGATGGTGTTTTGAACAGGTGTATTCCTTACAGGATCAAAACCGTGGAAAATGATTCAGCGGGGTTAGAAAGTGGATTTGAAATTTGTATGATAACTTCGCCCAATCGCCATGACCTTGTATTTCCAAAGGTTTGTACCTATACCTATCATCATCATGTTTGTAAGCAGCAGTCGAATTCTTCAATAGTTTTTCCCTGAGGAAAGAAATGAAATGCCATGTATTTGTAGTGTTTTTGCTGTTACCGCTATTATCACTTAGACAGGGCAGCATTTTGTTTAATTGCAGGGTGGGTGGGAGGATGATGAGACGTTGGCAGCAGCCGCTAGTCGTGAAGCCTTAGAAGAAGCAGGGGTCAAAGGAGAACTTGATGAGGTTTTTGCTTGCTTCCTGACATCATCTTCTATTGTTTCGGTTTTTAATCAACAATGTTGTGCCTTGCATTTGTCACAATGTAGCTTCTTAAAAACCATTGGCAGCATTAGTGTCTGAGTTCTGCCAGCTGCATACTAAATTCCCTGATCAATTTGGTTTGTATTCTTAGTACTTACAGATGAGTTTGTACTTACAGATAAAAACGTGTTCTTAGAAATAATCTTGGAATAGGAGGTCTGCTAGGTGAAACATGAGCCAAAAGTAGGAAATATGAATGCTTTTTTTTTTAATTATTACATTTCTTTCATTTTTTCAGCACATTTAGGTTCTTTGATACTTCCCATGAATTATTTTTAGTAATGTGGACAGGTTATCAAATCCTTGTTAGGTCAATAGACTAGGGAGAAAGGAAATCATTGTTATCTTGTGTGATTACGACTGTAACCATGCCGTAAAATTTCAAAATCACATGTTTACAGACCAAACTGTTGGGAGAATGGGAGTTCAGAAGCAAGACTAAAGAAATTAGTTTCTGCCCTGAAGGTAAATGTCGAAGTTACATGTTTGCATTAGAAGTGACTGAGGAGCTTATGTGGTGGCCAGAGCAGTTGATCCATGATAGGAGATGGGTAAGTTTGCCCTTTATACAAGTTTTCAATGTTTACCCTTTAAATGTTTGTTTTAGCTCCCATCTCTGATGTCTCTTGTCTTCTTTTCTTTCCTTTACAGGTGACTGTTGGAGAGGCTTATGAGCGTTGCCGCTATGGTTGGATGCGCGATGCTCTTGACAAATGGAAAGAAAGAATTCAAATGGAATTTTACGAGCGTCAGGTTTGTGAGCAACAGATGAATATAGCTGCTGATGCGCTACCAGTGTCGGAGGCGGCCGAGCATCAGATACCTCGGGCCAGTTGCTTCACAAAGCCATCAACCACCCAATGCCTTGAAAAAACAATTAATGTTCTTTGTTGAGCAATGCTCGGCTGAATGTGTTGAGCCAACACCATTTGACAAAGGAAACCATGGCCACTGTTGATGTAAACTATTGTTCTGTAACATTTTGGTGGATGTTCAAGTTTAAAGAAAGGGCTGGTGCTTGCGAAGATTGCTTTATTACCTTGAACTAGGCAGGACAACACATAGGATTTAATAATTGGCCTGAGGCACTACGGATGTGTGAAAATGACTTAGAATACTTCAGCAAATTTAATTGATAGTTTGATTTAATACATATACAGCTTCACAAGGATAACCGATCTCTATGGTTTGAGTCAGGTATAAAAAGAAAATAAGTAAATTATACATAGTAATTTCCCTCAAAACTTTTGAAACAACCATATTTAGCAAAATTAGTGTCAGATTCGCCCGTAATCTAATCGTGTGATAGAACGATTAATTGTCCGCTGAAGTGATTGATTGTTGAAGCTACTAAGAGTTTGGCTAAGTGATCAATTGATTAATTATTGAAGTTACTAGGAGTTGGCTGAGAACACAAGCAATCAATCGTCTTGATCACTAGTACAAATGCCAACACTTCCCTTCAAGTTTTAGCATGCAAATAATGGATGCCCAATTTACAAAAGAGGTAAATAAATTGTTCTTGACCCAATGGTTTGATGAATTTGCAAAAAAGGTAAATAAATTGTGCTTGACCCAGTGGTTTGGTAAATATATCTGTTGATTGTTGAGATGTAGAAATAAATAGTTGAGATGTAAAAATAAATAATATCTTGATCAATCCACTTTGAGTCCTCTCTCGAATGAGATTGCAATCAAGCTCTATATGCTTGATCCTCTCATGAAAAATTAGATTTGAAGCGATATGGAGAGCTACCTTATTGTCACAAAAGAGTAAGGCTGCTTGTAAATGATGAACTTGGAAGTTTGAAAGCGAGTATCTCAATCAAGTGAGCTCACAACTGACATTAGCTATGACATGATATTTAGCTTTTGTAGAAGACCTATAAATAGTAGACTATTTCTTTATCTTCAATGAAATAAGAGAATTACTGAGCATAACACAAAATTCAATTGTATATCATTTAGTCATAGAACAATTGACCCAATCAAAATCACAGTAAGTAGTCAAGGAGAGAGAGCTACTGAAGATAAAAGAAGTCCTTGTCCCCGCTAGCCTTTAAGATATTTGAACACTCTCATAATCGCTTCAAGATGCGGTTTGTGAGGAGCATGCATGAATTAGCTTAATATATGAACGAAGAATATAATATCAGACATTGTAATTGTAAGGTAGATAAGTTATCCAACCAAAAGATGATATGCGGAAGGATTACGAAGTAATTCTCTATCTTTATTGAACAACTTTAAATATTGCTCTATTGGAAACTCACGAGGTCGAGTTCCAAGATGTCATGCTTCAAATAAGATATCAAGAGTATATTTTCTCTATGAGATACATGTACCTTATCTAGATTGAACTACTTAAATCTGAAGGAAATATTTAAGAGCCCAAGATTTTTGATGAGAAAGCGATTTTGAATGAACTACTTCAACTAAGTTACGACAGCTTCATCTTTTGCATTGACTATGATATGATCTACATAGACTAGCATAATGGTGAATGAAGAGCCACAATGGCTAGTGAATAATGAATAGTTTGCTAGTGATGGCATGAACCCAACACCATGAAGAGTAGAAGAGGGGTTGGCAAACCAATTTTTGGAAGCTTGTTTATGACTATAAAGAGACTTTTGCAAGCGACAAACTCGAGTCTCCCCCTGTTTGCCAAGCTAGGTGGTAATTGCTTATGTACCTCTTCATCAAAGTCACCATGAAGAAAAATATTATCCATATCAAATTGATGGAGAGACCAATTAGAAACAATTGTAATGGGTAAAAAATAATGAACAATGGTTAGTTTGGTGACAAGTGCAAAAGTTTCATGATAATAAAGGCTTTCTTTTTTAGTATATACCTTGGCAACCAAGTGTGTCTTATACTACTCAATAGAGACATCAGAATTGTACTTAATTTTGTAGACCTATTTATAATCAATGGGTTGTTTGCCTGAAGGTAAAGGAACAAAAGACCATGTATCATTGGCCTCTAAAGCCTAAATTTCAACATCAATGGTTGGTTGTCAATTAGGATCTTACACTGCTTGGGCAAATGAAGTAGGTTCTTTGCTCTCTGAAATGGAAGCAAGAAATCAATGATGTGGGGGGGGAAATGATCATAGGAGAGAAAACTAGAGAGTAGATAGCAAGTACCTGGATGACTCATTGACAAACAGGCAGACGATGAAGGGGGTTGAGAAGCTGGCAATGTGGGATAATGAAAATCTTGAAGGTGATCACGAGGATGCTGAGAAGATGTAGAATGGCGATGTGGAGTGGGAGAAGATGGCGTAGTAGGTGATGAGGGAGGATGAGGTGAGGCAGGTGGGGATGAATTTGAGGTATTACCAATGTCATTGTTGGAAGAAAGATCATGTAACACGTTTGGGGCAGGTAATGGTAGGATTGGGTCTGGGAAGGGTGACGTGTTAGCGAGCTTGGCCATGGGAAATATATTCATGAAAAATAACATTACGACTGGTAAAAATTTGGTGAGAGTCTTATGTCATTAATATAATAAGTCTTTTGACCAAAAGGATAACCAATAAAGATGAATTGATGAGCATGACTGTAATACCCCGCTTTTCGATTACGTCTAACCAAGAGGGTTAGAGGTAATTAGTGATTTTTTTAATAAATTATAGATGGTTTCAACCTTTAAAACCTTTGTAATTGAGTGGGGCTTGAAGAAAAGAGTATAACGAATCAAAGAATGCGCAAAACGGAGGTTAGGACCTGAAGTTATGACCTTCGAGAAAGGTGTAATATAGGTGGGACCCACATTGAAAGAGAACGATTATTACTTTAAGTGGGTTAGTATCGAAGGGCACGTCGATACGAGTCCAACGGTACTAAGAACGCATTACAAGAATATGCGAATTAAATTTATTTTTGAATATGCGAATCCGGGGTAGGGAGATACGTGTGTTTGAAGAAAGAAGAAAAATAAATAAAAGGAAAATGAAAAACGGTGCGTGGCTGGGGCGCGCGCCCGCGGAACTGCGGGTGCCGCGGTCCGTTTCTGTGGGCGTCGTGGTTACCCGGGTGCGACCCATGCTGCGCGTAGTTTCAGCGTGCCAGGGACCTATAAAACCCCCATCCGTTTTGTTTTTTCAGCATTTCTTCTTCTCCTCCGTTTATGACCGTTCTGAGTCCGATTAAGGCCGTTCAAGACCTGTTTCCTACTAAATCAAGTGTGTTCTACGCGATTGAGGGTTCCGTTTTCTGAGTTGGCGATCGTATGAGGAGAAAATGCCCCAAGACTAGGAGAGGCCCTGCCCGTCATCCTTGAACACTGAAGCAAGAAAAAGAGACCTGGAGCAAGACGGGGTTTTGTCCATAGTTACTGAGCCTCAAGAAGAGAAAAATCTAGAGTAGGGGAGGTTCTATCCACCGCTCTCGGACGCAAAAAATAAGAAGAGTCTTCGGTAAGGAGAACGTTCGTACGTAGTCTTTCAGTGTAAGACGAGGGACATATAAAGGCTAGAGGAAGCTTCGTCTTGTACCTTCGGATTTGAAGGGGAGGACGCCTAGAAGGAACAAGTAACTCCGAATACCGATACCTTACGAGACATGATGAGAGTAAGCATTTTTGATCTCCCGTTTTAATTATAAGAACGCCATGTGCTAGTTATGATGTGTGCTATACTACGATTCGTATGCTTGTTATGCTTATATGCCATGATGTGTGTTTATATGCCATGATGTGTGCTTATATGACATGACATGTGCTTTATATGCCATGATGTATGCTTATATGCTATGATATGTGTGGTTTCTCTCTAGGGTAGAGCGAGACGTGTAATATGTATTTTTGGTCTCGGCTCAGTGATAGAGCGAGATGTGTATATGTGGTTATGATCCTGCTCGGTGGTACAGCGAGATGTACGATTTCATTGATTTATTAACTTCCGCTTTACTCCGATAGATTACGAGTTTCGGTATGATTTCGATTCAATTTTAGTATATACGTATTTTAACATATATGATTTTGTGATGTCTGATCTATGTAGTAGCTGTTAGGTAGAACTACGTTTGGATTCGGTCGTGTTGGAATAATATCCAATACGTATGTAGGCAACCAACAGCAAGTCAACATTGGCCCGCTCCAAATTAATTATAAATATATTTTTTATTCTATTTTTCACGCAATGAACTATGAAGCTTCGTTGTGTGTATGTGATTGTTACAACGTGAGTCTACGTATAAGGAAGCCTTTAAGCTCCGTAGTACGTAGACGATTGTTGTACCTCTCGCACACAGACGCTGATTCCTGGTTTAAGAAAAGAAAAAATTTCTATTAGTGATTTTGTGGGCCCGGCTCAGGTCGGGTCGTTACAATGACTGTCAAACTTGGCTTTGTGGAGAACATTAGTGGATAAAATAAATAACCAAAAACACAAAGTGGTTATATAAAGGTGGTTTTCCCAATAAGATTTTATATGATTTTTTCCCCAAAAGTGTGGGAGTGGGAAGTGGAAGTCAATTAATAAGGTAAGCTTCAGAGAGAATGCATTCTTTTGGTAGTGAAGCATGAAAATGTAAGGCACAAGTAACATCTAGAAGATAGTGATGTTTGCACTCAACCTCATCATTTTGTTGAGGAGTAGCAACACAACTGTGTTGTTGGATAACTCTATGGGTAGCAAGAAAATAAACCAGATTTAAAATGCATAAGATATTCCTATGTGCAATGGAAAAAATCATAGCAATAGTAAGAAAATAATGTGCTCCCGTTAAAGAAGAAGTAGAGTGCATACCCCAAATGTCACAATGAATTTAATAAAAAACTTAAGTAGTAGAAATATAACTACCAGGAAAAGGAAGGGGAAATTGTTTAGCTAAATTACATGACTCACAAAACATGGTGTAATCAAAACTATTATCCGTACTGGATATTGCTTGGTGTTAGAGATGACTAGATGAATGATATACAAACTGCTCATGCCAAGTCACGATGTCACTTTATTGGAGGTTGTATGAGATTGTGGTGTGGACAGTGTGAATAAATAAATGTTGTTGACTTCTTTACCCAATTCAATCTTTTGTCTTGTAGCTAGGTCCTAAAAAATACATAAATCAGGGAAGAAAGTAGTGGAATAATTTAGGGCTTTCGTGAGTTTTCCAACATAAAGTAAATTAATATTAAAGGGTGAAAAATAAAAAATATTGTTTAAGACTACATCAGAAGAAAGATAAACAAATTCAGAAGAAGAAATGAGAATAGTGGCTCCATTGGGAAGATGAATAGAGGACTCTCAAAGGGATTTATGGTCATAGATATATGTTTAGAACAGGCCATGTGATTGGTGGCTCTAGTATTAATAATCCTTGAAAAATTAAAAATAGAGAAGGAAGCAACAGACAAAAAAGTGGGAGAAAAATACTTGCAACATTTGCCAAAGAATGCGAGATATATTAATTAATAAGAGCCATAATCTGCTTATATTGTGCCAATGTAAATGTAGGGTTATCAGTAGATCCATATGCCTTAGGAGCACAAGTTTTGGTGCTGGATGATCCCATGACATAGCTGGTCTTAGCGCCTTTGTATAGCTTATGGCTAGGAGGAAACCCATGAATTTTGTAGCAGTGATCAATGGTGTGACCAAAATCATGAAGAATAAATCCTCAACGATGATCCCAAAGAAGTTTACCATGTCCCTTACCATGAGAACCACCCAACACATCTATTGGAGTGGATTGTCGTGTTCCACAATCCAAAAGATTTGTTCCATCATTAGGTGTGGATACTATAAGGGCCGCACTTTTAGGTTGTTTGATAAGAGTTGTGATGTCCCATTGTTTCTTTCTAAAGAACAAGCATGTAAACCTTGTTAATAGTGGGCAAATGATTCATGAGAAGTACTTGCCTGTGCATGGCGACGTAAGATTTGTGGAGTCCCATTAAACGCGATCATGGGAATCTTCATGGCGCCACAAACATAAGTAGGCAAATGATGATATGATGCAAGTTTGTCCCAAAAATCCTTCAACTTATTGAAGTAGGTCACCATCGATGATTTGTCTGGCTAAAGGAAAGAAATAGCTATGCGAATTTTATAAATATGAGGAACATTACTTTGAGAAAACCATTCACAGAGATTGCTCCATACTTCCAATGCTTTGTCTGTATAGATGACACTGTTGGCTGAATGAGGGTCATTAGAATTAAGAAGCTAAGTGAGTACCATATCATTTCAACGTTGCCAAAGAGTAAAATCTTGAGGAGAAGCCATGGCATTTGGACATGGAAGAGTTCCTTCGATGAACACCAACTTGTACTTAGCACTGAGTGTCATACTCATAGTTCGACTCCATGTAGAATGATTGTCTCTAGTCATAGTGAGAGAGACAAGAGAAGTACCAGGAAAATCCGCATTGTGGAGATAATACTTATTAGAAGAATAAATAGGCTTGACACAATTTGCAGTTCTATTACAGATTCTTAATGAGTTGCTAGAGTGAGCATTGTCATTAGATGCAACCATAGAAGTTGCTTGAAGAAAAACATGATGAGGAAGAAGAAGACATGAGAAATGTCCCTCCTCAGCTACCATGTGAAAAGATTGATAATACATCAATAAATTTCATTAATGGTTTGATTTGATACATATAAAGCTTTACAAGGAGATCCATATGATTTGGGCTAGTTAGGTATAAAAGAAAAAATAATATAAAATATAAGGCAATTTCCCCATTGCTCGTGTAATAACAATATTATGCAAAACCAGCACCAGATTAGCTCGCAATCTAATCATGCACATGACATAATGATTGATTTCCCAATGAAGAGATTGATCGTTTGATCGTTGAAGCCACTAAGAGTTTGACCGAGAACACAAGTGATCGATTATCAGAGAAGTGATCAATCGTTGAAGTCACTGGGAGTTGGCCAAGAACACAAGTGATCGATTGTTTGATCGCCAATACAAATGTCAATAGCACAATGATGTCGCATTCTAGAACCAGTGAATAATTTTTCCTTTCTTAGGGCGTAGGGGTAGGTTGGGGGTTCTTAGAAAGTATGAATTTTTTTCCATGAAAAATGCTTTACATAAGGATTTTTTTTACAACTTTACATAAGTATTAGGAACGTGAAAAAACAATAGGGAGGTATGATATTTTTTTTAGCGAAAGAGTATTTGTACCTTACAGCAGGAAGTGTTTTTAATGCTCCACTATGACAATGAGCTCAACTTCAGGAATGCATAAGAACCCTTCATCCATGAAATCGATGGCATACACACTAGTGCACATAACCTTAAATATCAAGGCTTCCCATGCATTCTTTATACTCAGCTCATTGTCAGAGGGGAGCATAAAAAATTATTCCCTTGTAGCATTGCTAACAATTGAGTCTGGGAAGAACCCATTGCCTAGATCATGATGTTGACCTAGATGGAGGAAAATTTTAATCCACCTCCTTAAGCATGTCGGCTAGGGTATTCTAAGCCATTACTCATGAGTTTCAATGGTACACACGTAAGCGCATGTTAGTAAACATACATTAACAAGTGTATCGTCGATCTTCATAATCAAAGGCTCCTAATTGGTGAAGGACATCAACATAAGGTAAGAGGATAGAAAGCACTTTAGACTACATAAGGATCGAGCAAACGCTTCTTAGAGAGACATCAAGGGTAGCGTTGTCTTGGTCAAAGACAAAATAGAGGAGAGGGTGCCATTATGCCATAGCCACCCACTAATCCCACTTTACTACTCTTTTGGGCTTCTTTAATGTTTATGGGTCACTTCACTTTTAAAAGTTGGGTTTAGTCTCTTTCACACATGCATGGGCCCTATGTGAATTTCCATGCTTGCTGGCCCACAATAGGACAAGAAATTATATGGTACCTCATCTTTAAGGAAGTGTTTTTCATGCTCCCTACTCATCGTGAGCCGAGCATAAGGAATACATGTGGAACATTCATTTTTGAGATCGACGGTGCACATGCTAACATACATTGGCATCGTTGATCTCGAAAATGAATGTTTCACATGCGTACTTTACTCTCGACTCATTGTCATAGTGGATAATGAAAAAAGCTTCCTGTGTTTATGTGAAAATCTTGATCAATACCAATCTGTATTGAACACAAAGTAATTTATGGGCCCATACTAGAAACCACTCATGCATGCTCAACATGAAAGTACTTTGAATGCTCCACTTTGACAAATGAGGCCAGCGGAAGGAATGCATGAAAGCTCTTTATCCATGATATCAATGGTGTACATGCTAGCGCATATTAGTGCCAGTAATGTGCGTCAGTGCTACTTGCACTAATGTGCTCTAGCTTGTATGCCGTTGATCTCAAGTTTCAAGAGTTCTTATACATTTCTTACGGTGGGCTCATTGTCAAAGAAAAACATAAAAAAACTCTTCCATCCAATATGGACTGGTATTGAGCACAAATTTTCTCTATACATAAATGTACCTATTAGTATCTCCAACTGAGAAAATTTTCCCTCAAAACCAACAAGCATTGTCTAAAAAATGTTTGCGTTGTCTAGCTATTTATAAGCAACTTACTCTCTCCCATTTTAATAGTTTAGTTAGTTTAATATGGGAATGTAGAAGTATTTTTCTAGCCACATTGCTCTCACACGTGATGGCATTCTTCATTGAATATATTATTTTTGTATCTTTATAAGTGTTGTGATTAAAGAAACTCATTAGAAAAAGATGATCAAAATTTGTGGTCCCTACTGCTACTAAGGATTCACTTGGGCATTTGCCTCCCGGAATAAATGATCAACTACACACTATAGAAGCACCTTCATAGAGCACATGCAATGAACCAATGTTATGGAATTGTGCTCATAGAAGACGGAGACGAAAATCCAATAAAGGATGATGCAAAAAATAATTTTTAGTGTTTTATAAGAAATCAAGTGGAATTGGGTTAAGATAAACCAAATGAATTTGTCCCCAAAATAATTATATTATTGACCTGACCCGACCCAACTTGCCGCACGTGCAAACCCAACTGAGCTTGCCAATGACATGCGCACATATGAGTTGCATGTGTCCAACATGTATCTCCTTCACAAAAGTGGGGTCACTAGGCCAAACTTATACCTTATATACCAACATCATTATCTTTTTCTAGGTAATGTAGGACTATTCACACCTTCAACCAATTCACATGTGTGATTCTCATTCACTTCAAAGTGGGTTTGGGCTTTGAATACCCAAATGGGCATAACCAATATAAACCCACTTCTAACATAATATTTATTGAATTGCAACTATGTTTTTTTTTCCATAAGAGACTTTGAGCAACTTATATAAAAGCAGTTGCGTTACATTCCAAGATCAAATAGATGCAAGTCGTAGCTTTATATTTCATGATCAGTTACTTCTTCTACCTATCTCTTTATCACCTTGTTGTCGACTGTTATCACAACCTCAAGTCATCCCTTGGAAGAGGGCTTGCTTTGAGGTGGTGCCTCTTTGTAACATCCCGTTCGTTGGTAGCCTATAACATAAGGGGCTAATTTTAATATTCAAATTCTGGAGGGATATTAGTAGTAATGAAGTGGTGGAACTTCATTGTGTGGACGCGAATCGAAAAAATGAGCATAACGAGCCTAAAAAAGCTTGAATAGGATCCCGAAAAGATAAATTATAACTCTAAGAAGCATGCCATATGGGTGCACACCACATAAAAAGTTCAATTTAGCCTGTGTCTTGTTTAATATGACTAATCAATATGAGCCTAATGGTACCAAGAACATGCGAATCCGAGTATGGGAGAGAAACTTAAGGACATTGAAGTCTTAACATCGAATTTGAAATAAAAAGAATAAAATAAAACAGGCCTAATGTCGTTAGGATGACACCAACACATGTGTCAATGCACCACACAAAACATGATGACACACACTACGTCATGTATGACAACATTGCGGTTTGTAGGGTGACAATGCGTGCAATGTGCAAGCTTGTCTATAAATAGGGGGAAGGGAAGATGACTTTTCTCGGCTTTTCATTCATTCTCTGATTTTTTTCTGTCTCTTAAACATATTTTCCCCATTGTGAGTCCCTTTTAAGTCTGACTTGGGCCATTTAAGAGGCGTTTACAAATAATTCGAGCTTGTTGTCCATGATAGAAGGATTAGTTAGAGGAGTTTGAGGACTCTAAAAGGGCGAAAAGTGTCATTAAAATAAAGGGAGTACTACTCATTTTTCCAATTTGCATTGAGAGTATGGTTAGTGGTTTTATGATTTTGATGCATGCTTAGTGACATGATGTGTGTTTAAAATTTTATGTTTTTGTTAAAGGTATAGTTTGCTTATATGGTTTTAAAATGATCAACGAATGCATACACTTTATGATGAGATTTAAATGTGTTTTGGATTTAAGCAATATTAAATATTTTTATGATCTTTTGATGAGTTTTGCATATGTTTTGGGTCTTTAGACTCTCTTAGTGGTTCTTTGACAAGCAAATTGAAAACTATCAATATGGATACCTGTCACACTAAACATCTGATGCACTCAAGAACTAGGCTATCATGGGAAGATCTATTTCCTTCTCATCCCATAGGAAGATCTCTTTCCTTCTGATCCCATTGCTCGATGAACAGGGGTGTATGTCACTTTGGTATCATTGATATTCTAAGAAGTATTTATCTGATTTTGTGATTGATTTATCAAATTCAGTGAATAAAGTATTTGTCTAATTTTTTTGAATTATTTATTGGATTCATTAAATGAAGTATTTGTCCAATTTTGTGAATTATTTATCATATTCAGTGAATGAAGTATTTGTCTGATTTTGTGAATGATTAAACCAATTTTATGAATGAAGTATTTGTCCAATTCTGTGAATGATTTATTAGATTTTGTGGATGAAATATTTTTTAGTTATTCAACATTTTTATTATTTAATCTTTGGTTATTGTGACGATAGTACAACTTAGACATTTTGTTAATGTGTACTCCCTCCATTCTACATTAATAGCTCCATTTGGTTTTTCAAATTAACACAAAATTTATTTATTTGAATAAACCAAATGGAGCTATTAATGTGGGATGAGGGGAGTATTAAATAAATATCAAAACATGTTTTGCTAAGTTATACATATGGATAATGAAATATGAGCCAATGCATGTTACTTTTTATGAGTTTTGTCATAAGTTTTCCTATTATGTCAAAACACTCATCACCCGCTAGATGGAGGAAAGAAGTGCACAATGGAAGGGATGTCATGCCAAATGATCATTACATCTCTTCCACATAGATGAGGATCCTGGTTATTTAAGAAAAATATTATTATTGTATTTTTGGACCTAAACAGAACCAGTGTGAGTCCTAAGTAGAGGTTTGCCTTACATTTGACGTGTTTTGAGACAGGGGTGTTACAAATGGCATCAGAGATAGATCTATCTCCAAGAGTGTAATAATCTAGCAAAAAAATGAGGTATAAAGTAGAAACGAATTTCGATAGCAAGTTTGGTGTAATATGAAAATTTATGATCTAGTCGAGTTGTAGGGTTTTAGGTAGACTCTAAGTGTTAGAAGCACTCATTGGTAAACTTGTCATGAAAGGTTGTATAACTACTAAGGAGAAATCATCAGACACCTAGAGTATGGGAAGCAATGTGTTAGTGGATAGCATCAAGGATGGTTATGCTTTTGTATAGTAGAGATAGCTTCTACGGTGTTGCGAAATACTCATGTGTGGGACGTGAGTACTAGTATAGACTCAAAGGTATCATTACAGGCAAAACCTAAAATATATTGTTCGAAAGGGATTCTTTTAAAGTTATGTTTAATAAAAGAAGGGTTAAGCTTGTCAAAAATTAGTTTTGGTGAATTTCGAAGATGAAATTTTTTTAGGGAGAAAGTTTGTGTCATCCATTCCCCAATAGCCTATTACTTGAGGGGTTAAGTTTAATATTCAAATTATGGATGGAAATTAGTCAGAATGAAGCAGTGAACTTCAATGTGTAGATAGGGTTTGAAGAAATGAGTTTAAGAATGCATAAATCAGATGTCTAGAAGGAAAGTTACGGCCTCGAGAAGTGTGCTAAATGGGTGGGTCAAACTTAAAAAGTTTGAAATAACCTATCCATATATGGACTTGTTTGATAGGATTTGCGATATATACGATCCCAATAAAACCAAGAACTTATGAATCCCAGTTTGGAAAGAGAAAGTTATGGACATTATAAGTTTGACTTAAGAGAGCCGACCAGGCCCATGCTCTTCCAAAAATTTTCCATATATATTATATATATATAGAGAGAGAGAGAGAGGAATGCTACATTGCGAAAGGTCATTTGGTGTGATTCAATGTGCATTGAGTCTCGTACGTCAATTTTCTATCCAATGACTCACAAGATGGTGCTCACTATAGTAATGACATTCATTAAAAAATATCCTTTAATTCCTAAAATTTCCTTGTCTAAAACCACCCCTAGTTCCCTTTCCGTCATCCCTCATTGTAAGCCTCCGTAGCACCTCCATTCCTCTCCTCCCTGGAAATCTCTTCTGTAGCTCCCTACCCAGCCACTTGCTTCTAGATGGCGGCAGGAGAAGGAGAAGTCATGGTGAGGAGGAGGGGGAGTAGTTGCATATGTAGTATGCTTTTGGAGGAGGAAATAGCTTTGATGGGATGTGCATTGTAAGATCTCTAACTTTAACTCAGTTTAATTTTTATTTAATTATATGATATTGTGTGGTTTTGTTTAATTGCCAGTTTGACTTGATTTTGGGGTTAAGGGTTAATAATTATGGTTTTAAAAAGGTTTAATTTTATTTTTATATATTTTAATATCAAACTTGATTTATCTAATTTTTAAAGATTTTATGGTATTTTTTCCTTAATTAATGGTGTAGACCCCATCGTGGGACCCACATTCACCTTGGATAGAGTGTGACCCACAAGACCCTTAAACTTCAATTATTTTATATCCAGTGAATTTTGGATTTATTACACTCGTTTTTAGCCCTCAAATAACCTTAATTAGCCACTTAGGGCATTTTACCCTATTTTACAGCTCAATAATTTGTAAACGTAGCCCAAACTTTACTAGTCAAGGATAAACCTTATCCCCTTACCCATTGGGGGAAGGGCTGTACAAAGGAGAAGGAGGTACTCTAATTAAGGTGTGTTTTCTTGCCCTAATTACTCATAATCTTTCAATTTTGGTCTTAATCCTTCTTATCTTCATTTCCCCCAAATGAATTCTTGATTTCTTCTATTAAAAAACTTATTTTTAATTTCGATTTGAAGCCTTAATAGGTGATTTTTATTTTTAATCAAAGGATATTCCAGATCTACCCATTTTCAAGTTCATTTAAGCATATTAGTTGATTTTAATTGAATTTTAACTAAAATCCTAATTTTGGGTAGAATTTCTTGAGGATTGAAGCTTCTTTATAAATCCAAATAATTCATAGAGGTAAGGAAATTTCATCTAGTGTGGTTTTATCCATTGGATTGCATGTTTGTAGCTTGATGCGAGTTCATGCTACAATTTGTGTTTTAATGGTAATTTTTTAAAAATATATTTTTATGACTATTTTCTTGTGATCAAGCATGAAAATGAGTAGATCTATCATGTTACTGGGTTAGATTTTGATATTATGATGTTCTATGGTGATTTTGAAATTTATCTCAAATTTTTGAATATTTTCTGTTTGAATTTTGGAAGGTTGAAAATGAACTAAGAAATGGGTAAAAAGTGAACTGTTAAGGGCGTTAGAACAACCGAAGAGGCATTCGAATGGCTATCCATTTAAACAACCTAACTGGCCGATCGAACGACATGGCGTTCAAACAGCCTGCCAGGCCGATCGAACGCCAAGACAGTAGAACTCTGTTTTAGCCTATTTTTGTGTTTTTTAGCCATTTCTTGTTTTCTTCTAAAAAATGTAATTCTTTATGACTAAAATGGGCTAGTATTACCTAAATTGCTACTGTGATTGCATGAGAACCATCTAATCTAGCTGAAGCATGATTAGGATTATATTTGTTTAGTTTTAGTATGATATTCTACATGTTTTAAATCCATGTTTGATGGCTTCTTCATAATTTACGTGATGATTTCAATAGGTTTTGACCATGATTATGTACATATGTGTGCATATGTTATATTGATTTAGGGAAATTATGTTGCGCATGTTTTAGCTTAAGTATAGATATATTATATTTGTCTAGGTTTAGCATTATGTTATAATTGTCTTGAACTCGTATTTTGATATTTTCTACACATTTACTCCATGAATCCAGTTAGATAGGACTATGATAAATTATAGTCGCTTACATATGTACCATTAATCATAGCTTGTTCATGTTTCACATGTCTTAGCTTAGGTTTTGAACACTATCACTTATGTATACTCTTGCATAGACTTATATGTTTTAATTTAACACAAATAAATCATGTTTCATGAACATATGGACTGATTTGATCATGTTTACTTATACTTGGACTCATTTATCCTTGCTCATGTATGTACAATGTTGCATGAATCATCAAATTGATTTATAAATAAGATTAATCATGATAGATTGATTGGATGTAATTAGATGTCATTGGATATCGGATTAATCGTTCGAAGGCTTATCAAATTGGTTTTGGGTCAGAAATGACATGTTTTTGTTTTATGTTCCTTCGAAAACATAGTGCCTCTGTGGGTTGAGATGAAGCAGTTTGTTTATGTGAGTTTATTTGATGAGTTAGTTGGACCTTGAGAATTTGGGATGGTATGTCTGTGTCCTGCAAGGTTAGTCCTAGGCAAGAAGGCTGCTCCAGTTTTCCTTTTTTAAATTTAGACCTTCCCTGCTAAGGATTGCCCTAGGTGAGTAGGGGGTACCTTCCCAATCAGAGAACCTACCCAAACCGCTCTAGTTTTCTTTTTATATGAATTCAAACCTTCCCAACTAGGGATTGTCTTGGGTGAGCGGGCTGATAGTTTTTCTTAATTGTGAGACATTCACCATTGATTTGTTGTATGTGTATGAGAGATAATACTCATTGGTACAGTTTGTATAGGAACAATGAAGCTTATTTTACACATGTGATTATAGTATGATTTGCATGGATATGTAGGATAGTGTGCAGTTGTTGCATTTGATTGTGCAGGGTGAATATTTTTATTAAGAAATGAATATGCATCATATGTTTTGATATGTTCTTATGGAATGTGGGTTATAGTATGATATGCAATTGACATGACTATTTTTTGATGAAATATGTTATATATATATATATATATATATATATATATATATATAGAACATGACATGCAGATGACATGATTATGTATTGATGAAATATATTATATATAATATGATATGCATGTGGCATGACTATGTATTGATGAGATATGTTATAGATAGTATGATATGTAGGTAGCATGAGTAGATGCTTATGGAATGTAAATTATAACAAGATGCACAAGTGGCATAGATTTATGTGATTATTCCTTACTGAATGGGCATAGTATTTGATCCTGTAATGAATGTTATGTTGATCATGTTTGTATTATCATTATAACTTTACTTTTCGAATTAAAACCTTTGCTGAACTTTGACTCACCCCTCTTTGTTTTTTATTTTATTTTGAGGCTGCATGTCATGTCATGTAGGTTGTTTGGATGGGTTCTATGTTGAGCATGTGGATGACACCGATCATTGAGAGGGGATTCATTAAGATGTTGGGTTTTATGATAGCTTGTTTATGTTATGTTGAGATATATATACACTTTACTATACTTTATATTTTTATATAGTCATTGTTTGTGTAGACTCTTGTTAGTCATTCTTGGCTTAAACTTATTTTAGCCATGTGTAGGCTTGTTTATGACTAAGTATGTGGGTATGAGTGGACTAATATTTTAATTTGCAATCCTTTCATTACTCATTTTACTTTTGTACAAAGTATACGTACATAACTCCGTAGTGTAGTCTACCCAAGGATAGGTTAAGTCTTCCATATTTCAACTATACTTCCTCGCACCACATGCCGCTTCCTCCTTGGACCGGGTTCGGCTTAGGGGTGGCGTGTACCGGGCTGCAATATGCATCGTCTCATTTACTATGCATGCCAAATTTTGGGTGGCACGTGGTATTTTGGGTATACCCCATCCTTGTTTTGCACGTGTGGCCCAATTTGGGTGGGGTAGATACTAAACTAAGTTTTTCATGTTGTCCATTGCCTATTTTGAACAAAACTTACAGCTCTATGCTCATTTTGAACATTTTTCTTCTCTTTATGCCTATAATGAAATTTCCCACAAAAATGATATTTTTAAATGGCTCCATTTCTAGATCGTAGCCAATTATTCTAGATTTTGTGAAGGAGGATGGGGAGGAGTGACGCAAATTAGAAGGCTTTGAAGTTTATGGAGAAATTGATGGAACACAAAAAATTTGAAACATAATAGTCATCGATAGATGGAGCCCAAAGGGCAATCTATCACCTGTCCAACTGACTTTCCAGATCAATTGAAGAAAATCCATCGATCAATTTGGTTCTTCAAGCAATTGATCGATCTCTAATATTATTCAAATAGTAATGAATGATTGATCGATCCTTATGATCGATTAATCACCCAATTCCGAGATAAGTCAAAATCCTGCTTTAGATTTGATCTCTTGTTCCATATTGCTTTCTTTAGTCTTTTTCTTTAGTTGGAAACTTAATTTCGCGTGTTCTGATTTATTTAGGCTTTTCTTGTCTATTTTATCTAATTTTGATTGATTAGTTTTCATTTAGTCTTAGATTAAATTGTCTATTTATAGTTTATGTCATTAAGATTTATATAAGAGTTTGACACTTTAATGGAAGTTATTAGTCTGTGATTTTTATTTAAGATATTGCAAAAGAAGAAGAAAGCTTCTTTTTATATTATTTTCCCTTTGTTTTGTGAGTTTAATTGTATAAATCGCTAGAAAGGAAGATTGTGCATGCTTATAGCTTAATTCATTCAATGAATTATTTCTTATCAATAGCTCCCTTATATTAAGGAGTTGGAGAAAAGAAGGTAAAGAAGAAGGAGAATGAAGTATTACTTAAGGGAAAGATTGAGGGGATGCGGAGGTGGGTAGGGGAGGAGGCAGAGAAGGAGAAAAGGAGGAGGAGATGAAAGACAAGGAGGCAGAGGGAACACGAGGCATTAAGAGTTGGAGGGGAACCAAAAGTTGCAGCTGGAGGCCAGGGGAAAAGGTCCATGAGAAAAGTTTTTTAAATAATGAAGGGGTTATTTGAGTCTTTTCATGCCATGTGTGGCATTTCTAAGTCTAATTTGTAAATTAAACAAAACCAACTTACATTTTTAGCATTGTGATAGGTCTAGTCTATTTTTACTTCGTCAGCCCATTCATGAGCAAGTTTAGACCAAATGATCATTCCCAGCGCACGGTCGAGCTGACTTTTTATCCCGTCAACAGGTATCCCCCAACAGTTGGATGGCCTCCCATGAATCGTGCCTGTACATGTCTCGCCAATCACTCCCTGCCCTTTGCTTCTACAAACCAGCACCATCTACCATCTCAACGTCGGTCCTATACATATAGCGGATCCCACACAACTAATCAGAAGCACCCAGTACCGAAGCTCAAACTTACATTTCTTGATAAACATGTCTTCCATTCGTATTCTTCTTCTTTCTCTCACTCTGGCTTATGTCGCGTCTGCCGCGGTAGCTGGCGATGATTTGATACAGAAGGTCTGCAGCACCACCCTCTACAAGGACTTGTGCATCTCGACGCTGAAAGCGGACCCTGCCAGCAAGTCGGCCGATGTCAAGGGCCTCGCCACCATTGCACTGAATGCTGCCTCGGCTGATGGCAAAGACATCTCCTCCTACATCTCCAAAAAGATGAGCACCACCAAAGACCCCTTCTTGCTGCCACGCTACAAGGATTGCGCAGAGAACTTTGCTGATGCCAACGACCGGCTTAAGGATTCTCGCGCTGCTATGGATAAGAAGGGTTATAACGATCTTAACATATGGGTTAGCGCAGCCATGAGTGATGCTGATTCATGCCAAAATGGGTTCAATGATAAACCGGGAAGCGAAACTACTCTAGTACAGAGGTCCGAGAAGTTTAACCACCTATGCAGCAATGTCTTGGCTATTACCAAACAAATAAAATGATAGGTTAAAAGACTCCTCTTGGCCTATATTGCTAGGCAATATTGAAGTAGATTCTTCTAAGTGTTTTTTTTTTTTTGTTTTGTTTCATGGATGTGTTGTTCTTTCCTAGAGAAAAAAGTACGAATGTACTATTCATCTGAACAATAATACGACTGTTTTAACAAGAAGTCAATATAACTGTGGAAGACTGGGGGAAGAATGAAGGCTATCTATAATTTTCTAGTAACGCACCGTTCATTTACAAAAAATAATATTAAAAGAAAAATGTTTCCCCGACCAAAATGCATGACTAGTGGTCATGTGGACGGGGAACCTGTAGGATCTAGTTCCCAAGTTTCTTTCATAGTTAGTTATTACGCCTTGGTCATAAAAAAAACTAGTTAAGCTACAAAAGTCCACACTAAAACTATAGAACTTTGTTTGAAAACACAATTATCTTACAAGATATCAAAGTTTTAAGTTTTGGGACACCCTAGGTTTAATAGATGCATTTATATACCAATTGTGTTTTATGTGACACACTTGACTGTGTTTTATGTGACACGCTTGACTGGTACTTGCTTGTAAGGGGGGTGTTGGAATATATAATAAATAAACCTATTAACCACTACAACAAAATTGACTACGAAGCGTCGCTAATAATACTGTAAGCATTGCTTATAGTTATTAGTGACATATATAAAGTGTTACTAAATGCATTGATAGAACAGTCGTCGCTACTGCATATTAGCGACATATAATTCAAACATCGCTAAAAGCTAGTATTAGCGACGTTATAAAGCATTGCTATTAGTACACTATTAAAGATGCTTTTTATTAAACATTGCTAATATTACATTATTAGCGACGTTTATAAACGTCGCTAATAAAAAATATTTTAATTTTTTTTAAATATAATTTTAAAAAAATTAATTAAATAAATAATTATTAGTAATGCTTTATAGTAAACATCGCTAGATAGTGTTAGTGACGTTTGCTTAAGCGTCGCTAATTGATATAATTATTTAAAAAATTTATTTATAAATAAAAAAATAATTTAACACTATTAGCGACGCTTGATGAGTGCGTCACTAATATCATTAAAAACAAAATAAAATATTAGCAATGTCGCTAAAAAAATTAAACAAAAAAAAGAAAAGTCACGAGTAATTTTTTTTTAATTACCTGGTTTTGGCCGAGTTTAAAACCTGACCCACGCGCAACTGGGTCAAAAGCAACCTGTGGCATGGGTTAGTAATGACCCACGCAGGCCAACCCGCGCAGGCTGGTCTGAGATGACCCGCTTCGTGGGTCGTCTTCAATCTCTTACTACGGCGAGATTTCTCAGATCCGCCGGGGCCATTAGCAAGCACAACCGCCTAGGGGGCCAGGAAAAGGTTTGCCTGTCGGCAAAGGTTCCAGATTTGGCCCCTATTACAACCATCAACCTCTGGTGGCAGTGGTGAGACGACAAAGGACAGCGGCAAGAAGACAACGGACGACGACTGGTGGACTGAACTCCCCACGCATGGAGATGCATAGGCGACCACGCACGGGCGGCTAGACAACAATGCACGGGCAGCTGGACAACCACGCACAGGCATTTGGTCCGGCTCATCGGAGATGCCAAACGCATCATCATCCTCAGACCCAAAGCGACACCTTTCCGTCCCTACTTGGTTCTGAAGTCTTGCCAAAGGTGTGGGATTTAAAGGCACGGGCAAAAATTTGCCTGAGCGCGAAGTTTCGTGCTCAAGCGAATTTCTACCCGCGTAAAATGTATAGCGATGCTTCATTGCAGCATCGCAAACATTTTTCATTTGCGATGCAGTGAAGCATCGCAATTAACTTCATTTGCGACGCTTAAAAGTAAATGTCGCCAATTGTAAATATCTTAGTGACAGAAAAAATGTTGCATTGCTAATATAGGTAATATTAGCGACGAGCGATTCTGACCATCGCAAAAAATACTATTCTATGCACCCTCTCTCTTTCCTCTTCTTCTCTCTCTTCCTCTGACCTTCTTTCTCTCTACCCTTTCTCTCTCCTATCTCTCTTCCCACTCTCTCCTTACCCTCGTTCTCTCTCTCTCTCTCCTCCCTATCACTCTCTCCTCTCTCTCTCTCGTCCCTCCCTCTCTATCTCTCCTCCCTCTCCCTCTCCCTCTCTCTACTTCTTTCTCTCCCCTCTCTCCCTTTCCTCTCTCCTCTTCTCTCTCTTCTCTCCTTTTCTCTTTCCCTCTCTCCTCTCTCGATCTCTGTAACTACCCGTTTTCCGATATGCTTAACCTGGGTGGATTAAGGGTAATTTAGTAATTTAATATTAGTATTAGGGGATTTTATTAGGTGAAATCCCCGTATCCAGGTAGAGCTTAGAGCAGTGAGTATAATGAATCAAAGAACGCACAAAATGGAGACTGGGAGCGAAAGCTATGGCCTCGGGAAGCGTGCTACATGGGCGGGGCCCACTCAAAAAGAGCAGGATAACCTATCCATGTGTGGTCTTGTTTCGAAGGGCTCATCGATACGAGTCCATCGGTACTAAGAACGCACGATTCCGACATCGGGGTAAGAAGATATCGCGCATTGAAGTTTAGATATTTTTTGGGTTAAAATAATATGAAAAAATATTATTTTAATCATATAAGAGAAATTAGCTAGCGTCATCGTGACGCCAGCGGCAGGCATTAGCCGCACCGCCCGATGCGCGGTGTGGCGCCGCATGGCGGGGGGGGCCCGCAGGGTGACCCGCGCGTCGTCCTGTGTGTACGCGAGATGGGGCCCGCGTCGCGGGCCGGCTCCCGCGCAACGCGGGGCACGACCGTGTCCTGCGAGCGCAGCACGCGGCCGCGTGTTTCACGTGCACGACCAGCGTGTCACACGCCATGCAGGCGCGCGACGCGTGGTGTGCGCGGTTCCGGGGGCGTTTCGTACGCCCTCGGCTTCTCTCCTATAAATTCTGATTTCCGTTCACTTTCCGGAGGAGTTTTCGGACTCGTTCGATATCCGTTTTCTTCTGTTCTTGAGCCGTTCCTAGCTAATTCGAGGGTGATCTACGCAATGGCATGATCCATTCCTCAAGTTGGCCCTCCTAAAAGGGAGGAACGACCCGGGGCAAGGGGAGGCTTTGTCTGCCACCCGCCTGCCCCAAAAGAGAGAGAGAGAGAGAGAGAGAGAGAGAGAGAGAGAGAGATGGCCTGGTGAGAGAGGAGGCTTCGTCCTCCAGTACCGGGCCAAATCAAGAAGAAGTGGCCTGAAGTAGGGGAGGCTTTGTTCTCCACCAAAGGGCCACGATGTGTGAAGAACACCCCAAGTAGGGGAGGTTCTGTCCGCCGCCCATGGGCGCAGAAAACGAGAAGTCTCTGGGAAAGGGGAGAGTTGGTTGGGTCATCTTTCGGTGTAAGGTGATGAACGTATGGAGGCTAGAGGAGGCTCTGCCCGCTGTCTCCGGATCTGAAGGAGAGGACGCCCAAAAACGAGCTTCCCGAATACCGCTACCTCGTGAGACATCAGGGGAGTAGAGTTTCTTACCTCCTATTTTAATTATAGAACGACATGCACTAGTTATGATGTGTGTTATGATATGATCCATATGTTTGCTATGCTTATATGCCATGATACGTGCTTATATGCCATGATGTGTGTCGTCTCGCTCTGGGTTAGAGAGAGACGGGTTGTGCGTGTGTTTATATTATGATATGTTTTGCTTATATGTCATGATGTGTGCCTTTTATGTTATGATGTGTGTTGTCTCACTCTACGGTAAAGCGAGACGTGTGGTGTGTGTTTGGTCTCGGCTCAGTGATGGAGCAAGACGTGTGAATGTGATGTATCCGCTCTGGAATAGAGCAAGGCATGTTGTGGTGGTCATGTGGTGCTCGTCTCTATGATAGAGCGAGATATGTGTTGCCGGTGTTTTACGGGTTTTCATATAACTCTGATTAAATATTCGGAGATACGTATTTTATATGTATGTGTTTTTGGCATGCCGGTTGTATGTAGTAGCTAGTAGGCAGAACTACGTCCGGATCCGATTGTATCGGAGTAACATCGTGGATGTTATTCGATATGTACGTAGGCAACTAACGGCAAGACAACGTTGGCCCGGTCCGAATTAGTTATATAATTAGGCCAGTTCTTGCCTACGCGCAACGGAGCGCTAAAGTTCCGTAGCGCGTAGAGGAACGAGAAGACTCTCGCACTCAGAGTGTGCTACTCTTGGTTCTGGGTTTGGTTTTTATCAGTTTCCGGACCCCCGGCCCGGGTTGGTTCCGGGTCGGGGCATCACAATCTCTGTTCTCTCTCTCCCTTCCTCTCTCCTCTTCTCTCTCCCTCTTCCCTCTCCATCTCTCTCTCCTCTCCCTATCCCCTCTCTTCTCTTCTCTCTCTCCCTTTCCTCTCTCCTCTTCTCTCTTCTCTCTCCTCTCATCTTCCCTTTCCTCTCTCCCTCTCTCTCTATCTACTCTCTCTCTACACACTCCTCTACATTGCTAATACCCAGCCATTAGCGTCATATATTCTTATACGTCACTAATATTATTTATTTTATATTTTTTAAAAATATAATAATTTATAAAAAAATCATAAAAAATTACAAATTAATTAATCTCTCTCCTTTCCCTCTTCCCTCTCCATCTCTCTCTCTCGTCTCTCCTCTTCCCTTTCCCTCACTCTCTCTCCTCTCTCTACCCCCTCTCTCCTCTTCTCTCTCCTTCCTCTCCTCTCCTTTTCTCCCTCCCTCCCCCTCTCTCCTCTCTCTCTACACAATATCTCTCCTCTAATTGCAATTTTTTATTTTCAAAATTAATTTTAAAAATAAAAAATTTAAATTAAATTAATACTATTAGCAACATAGAGCAATATACATCGCTTATACCCAGCCTATTAGCAATGTATATTCTTATACGTCACTAACAATATTTATTTATTTTTTATATTTAAAATATAATAGTTTATAATTTTTTTTAAAAAAATTACAAATTAATTAATATCCCTCTCTCTCTTCTCTCCTCTCTCTCTCTCCTTTCCCTCTTCCCTCTCCCTCTCTCTCCTCTCCCTCTTCCCTCTCCCTCTCTCCCCTCTCTCCCTTCCCTCCCTCCTCTTCTCTCTCCTCTCCTCTCTCCTTTTCTCTCTCCCTCTCTCCCCTCTCTCTCCTCTCTCTCCACACAATATATCTCCTCTAATTACAATTTTTTATGATTTTTTATTTTTAAAAATTAATTTTAAAAATAAAAAAATATAAATTAAATAAATACTATTAGCAACGTATATGAATATACGTCACTAATAGCCTGGGTATTAGTGACGTATAATCCTATATGTCGTTAATACCTAGCCTATTTGGGATGTATATTCTTATATGTCGTTAATAGTATTTATTTTATTTCTTTTTTTTATTTTAAAAATATAATAATTTATAAAAAACTTAAAAAATTACAAATTAATTAATATCCCTCTCTCTTCTCTCCTCTCTCTCCTTTCCCTCTTCCCTCTCCCTCCCCTTTCTCCTCTCCCTCTCCCTCTTCCCTCTCCCTCTCCCTCTCCCTCTCCCTCTCTCCTCTCTCTACCCCCTTCTCCTCTTCCCTCTCTCTGTCTCTCCTCTCTCTACCCCCTCTCTCCTCTTCTCTCTCCCTCTCTCTCCCTTTCCACTCTCCTCTTCTCTCTCCTCTCCTTTTCTCCCTCTCCCTTCTCTCTCTCCTCTCTCTCTATCTCCTCTCTCACTACACAATATCTCTCATCTAATTGTTATTTTTTATGATTTTTTATTTTAAAAAAATTAAATAAATATTATTAGCGACGTATAGGAATATACGTCATTAATAGATTGGGTATTAGCGATGTATAGGATTATACGTCGCTAATACCCAGCCTATTAGCGACATATATTCCTATGCGTCGCTAATATTATTTTTTTTTATTTTTTTTATTTTTAAAATATAATAATTTATAAAAAAATCTTAAAAAAATTATAAATTAATTAATATCCATCTCCCTCTCTCTCTCCACTCTCTCTCTCCTTCCCTCTTCCCTCTCCCACTCTCTCCCCTCTCTCTCCTCTCCTTCTTTCTCTCTCCTCTGTCTTCCCCCTCTCTCCTCTTCTCTCTCCCTTCTCTCCCTTTACTCTCTTCTTTTCTCTCCCTCTCTCTCTACACAATATCTCTCCTCTAATTATAATTTTTTATAATTTTTTTAAATTAATAATTTATAAAAAAAGTATTAAAAAATTACAAATTAATTAATATCCATCTCCCTCTCTCCTCTCTCTCTCTCTCCTCCCTCTCTCTTACTATCCCCCTCTCCTCTCTCTCTCTGTGTCCTCCCTCTCTCCCCTCTCCTCTAATTTCAATTTTTTATTTTTAAAAATTAATTTTAAAAATAAATAAAATAAATACTATTAGGATGCATAGTAATATGTGTCGCTAATTGTGTGCATATTAGCAACTTATTTTATTATACGTCACAAATACTTAAACTATTAACGACGCTTTTTAATAAGTGTTGGTATTATTAAAACTATTAGCGACACTTTGGATAAAGCATCGCTAATAGTAATAATTTTTTTTTAAAAAAAATTAAATAAATATCTTTTAGCAACGTTTGGTATTATTCATCGTTAATAATTATAGTAATAGCGACGCTTGGTATTATGCATCACTAATAGTTATTATTTTTGCGACGGTTAATTATGCATCACAAATATCAATTTATAGTGATGTTTATATTTGCGTCTCTAAAATAAACGTTGCTAATACTACATTTTATTGTAGTGAACCCAACTAAAAAACCCATAAATCCTCTCTTCTCCTTCTCTGATCGATTCTTGTGGCGCCAACTTTCCCTCCCCCATGGCCTATGCTTGCTCCCAACCACCGCCTCCCCCTTCTCATCGTCTTACTCTTTTTTTTTAAATAAAACCACCAATAGGGTTGGGGGTTAGGCAGACCCCTACCAATTTATTAAATAATTAAAAAAATATAAGGGGAGATATAAAATCTTAACCCCAACACAAACATAAAAAATAAATAAATACAAAGAAGCCAAGATGAACAACCAATTGAAAGAACTTATCTAAGACCAGCACTAAATGTTCCAAACACTAACTTTATCAACACTAGCTATGCCCTTGAGATTTTTCCTATCTTATATGATATAGAACATAAGCCTAAGTGTATGATGAATGGGCGCGCAAAGCTAGCTAGATAATCATCCATATAATTTACTTCCCTATAAATATGATGAATAGACGTTGTGTGTTGATATAAAATAGACTTTAATTCCTCAATAATATGAAACAAAGACCACGTGACTGAAGCTTTACGCAAAATCAAATCAACTAGAATAGATGAGTCTGATTCAATTAACAGACGAAAGCAATTAAAGGCTATGTCATATCTTAAACTTTCAATCAAACCCAAAGCTTCTATTAGTATTATGGCCATAATAATGATGATAGAGGAGACGAAGATTTTCATGACTATCTCTAATGACTCCACGTCCTCTAGAATGACCTTGATTTTCTTTTGAAGTATTATCCACACTAAACTTCCAACTATTAAGACAAGGCTTAGTCCATTTTACCAAATTCATATGAGGATATTTGAAACTACGCTCTCCAACCCCTAATTTATTGATAGTAACCATTTCTCTTGTCAAAATAGCTAGCATAGGAGGAGCAATATCAGTGATCATCTGTTTATTATCAAACTTTGTTGTATAATGATTTTTCCAAATAAACCAAATGATTAAGAAGGGAATCAGCTGCACAAGAAAGCCAACAATAGTCACCTTCATTCTCGTTCTTTTCATCCTCCTCCTTATCCTCTGCCTCACCCTTCCCCTCCTATTTTTCCTTCTTCTCCTCATCCTCCTGTGCCTCCTCTTTCTCCTTCTCCTCTTCCTTCTTCTTCTTCCCAACAGTAGGCGAGCAGAGGAGCATGCCTCAAAGATGCAAACCGGTGGTGCACTACAAAATAAGACCCCTTCAACGGGGAACTTTTACCGAGGGTCACAAAAATACCCACTAAATTAAAAGTGGTTTATAGCAGGGATTATCGTGGTATCGGCTGAAGTTACTTGAAGGACTTTGTGCGTGTTTCACTTGCCGGGGTCGATAGAAAAGCCGTCGCAACAGTGTGTTTAGTGAATGCAGAACAAGGGAATTTGGGGGGGGGGGGGGTGTGGTATTAAGGTTCGCTACTATGAAAAGCTAATTTAGTTTAGCGCCATCCCAAATCCCTCATGCGTGTCGGAAAAAATTCCCCATTACTATACTGGATCGATCACCAACATCATTCCAAATCGAGCAGTGCTATGAGGAGTTGATCAAAGTCGGATGCAAAATTCTGGGCAAAGGATCTCCTAGTGCTCTGTGAGCGCTTGAATTAGTTGAGCAAGGTGCGTTCTCTGGAAGTTTTCATATGGATGAGTAATTATATTGTTTTGCCTTTTCACATGGATGTCGTTGAATGGGGATTGCATCTCTTTTTTAGAGGGAAGTACTGTATATGAGTCCTTACTACTTAGTTTACTATTGTTAATATCACTTTTGTTGTTTCTTCCACTTCGTCGAATTTGCAAGTTTATAAGATGCAACTTCTCTAGTTTCCTTTCTTATTATATTAGAATCATATGTGCTGAAAATCTGTTGTTCTCTGTTTCAGAAATGAAATTGGGTTTGTATGTGAATTCTATGGGCTAAGAATGGCATAATATAGGTAAGAGAATAAGATACGCTGCATATCTGTCCAAGCATAAGCATTTATATTTCATAGTGCATTTATGTGGCGGAAGTGTTGTGCTGCTGGTACATTGTTAATTGAGTAAAGAGGAAGTTTTTTTATTATATTTCAGCACGAAGTGGAAGCCATTTCTTTCACATTCCCTAAATTGCAAATTGAATTCTATCATAACTTTGATATTTCAGACACAAAGTGTTTAATTTGGCGTCTGATATAAGCTATTGGAATTTAAAAATAAAGATAAAAAGTTTGAATTATGCAATAACTGCATTACTTTTAATGAAAGAAAAGGTTAGCTAGTGACGTATTAAAAACATAAAGTTGCAGAAATCAGCCGTGAATTGTGAATAAAGTATTTTTGATTTGGATAATGGTTTACTTTTTAACTATTCACATTCCTTATACATGTGTCTTTCATATTAAACGAGACTTTAGCATATCTTTTGAAACCTGTACAGCTGAAGTGACTGCTTGACTATTTAGAAAAACTAAATTGATCAGGAAGCTAAGTGAAGCCAATCAATATAAGTGGTTCATTAAGCGACAGGTTTGCAAAAGTATACTTATATGTTATATTTTGCTAGAGTAGAATAAAATATCTTAGTCCACTAACAAAAAAGACTGTTAAGGACATTTTTATTAGCGTCATAATAAAAAGCATCGCTAATGATTACTATTTATGACATTTAAAAAAGTGTCGCAAATAAAAAATATTTACGACACGTAAATAGTATTTTCAAAAAAGTATCGTAAAAAAATATTTTTTAAAATTTATTTTGTACTATTTGTGACATTTATGAAATAGTCAATAATATATGCAAAACTTCTATCTAAACGTTGCAAATAATACAGATTTTTTTTTAAAAAAAAAGATATAGCATTGTAATGTTTTTATATAAACGTCATAAACAGTAGTGTACTATTTACAACGCTTTTAAAACAACGTAGCAAATACTAATTTTTATAAAAAATATAAATTAAATTTTATTTCTTTATTATTTATAACACTTATGTTTAAGTGTCACAATTACTACTTTAGGCCTTGTCCTCAAGGCTGGGAAGTATCAATACTCTCATCAACTGCAAATGGTTGGAGGACCCAAGCACACTTCGATTGAGGCTTATGAATGATGTACAACTTATCCGGAGGTTGAGCAGTAAGGAGGCGTTTGACCCCATCAATCGCAAAGCTTATCTGCATCCATTCAAAGTCCCATTTGACCTTGCACAATATGCACAACAAATCTATGCCAAAAACAATATAAGCACCCTTGATAGGAAGGACATAAAAATCAAATGTGATGGTAAGGCCTTGAGCAAGCAGATATGCTTTACGGCAAACCCCATACTTGAAGCTCGGTACCATCTCTGATCATAACGTCAAAGACAAGACATTCAGATATTTGCAAGCCTAACTCTTTAGCAATGACTTTATTAATGAAATTATGGGTGCTATCGGTATTGATAAAAACTATGACACGCACCTTCATAGGCATGAAAGGACAAGTATGGGTTTACATCATTCACCAAGGTGGTTAGGGCAAGGTTAAACTCGGCCACAAGGCCTAGGGAATCCATGGGGTTAGGTGCATCTTCAACCACATAAGCATGAAGGGTCTTTTATCAATGGCCAGGGGTATACTTTTCGTCACAATTATAGCATAATCCCTTTGAATGGCGAGTCTCTATTTCATCCTCAGGTAACCACTTAATAAGAATAGGAGTGGTTGAAGTAGTAAGAGTCGAAGTTTGCCCCATAGTGGTGGTGGTTCTAGTAGAAGAAGAAGATTGAGGGGGATCATGGAACATGCTGCTGATGTTGAAGCTGCTCTTGACACATGTAGGCCACACAGATTATCTCAGTCAAGGTATGTGGTTTGAAAATACACACAATAGATTGCAAATCGAGCCTCAAACCACCAAGGAAAATTCTGATGAAAGTAGTTTCTGGCCAATTGGAAACCCATTAGACAATTTTTCAAACTCATTCTGATAAGCTTCAACGGTGGTAGTCTGGCAAACATGGGAAAGACGGAGATTATAATCTTCATAATCAGTAGGCCTGAAGCGGACAAGGAGGGCTCGCTCCAGGTCCTCCCACACAACAAGTGAAGTATGAGAGACAAATTACTCAAGCCAATACAACACATGACCTTCCATGTGAAAAGAAGCAAGATCAATACGCTCATGGGTCGGCGTCTGATGAGAGTGAAAATTTTGCAAGGCATGGGATACCCATTGCCCCGGATCGTCACCCTTGAAGATAGGGAAAGTGAAGCGAAATAGATGGGCTTATACAACACCCGCATAATCGTGGGGGGTAGCATCATATCCTGGTAGATGTCCTCCAGGCCAAGAATCACCATGCCAATGGCCACGAGGACAACCTCCATAATCTTGATAATCGAAGTCATCAAGGAAGTCCTCGTGATATAATCCTTGGGACAGTCATATCCGTGCAAAGGAACATGGGCATCCAGATAACGGCCATGTGCATATTTAGTCAGGTGGGGAAGAGGATCGGGAGACCCATGAAGTGGTTGTGATGGATTGTTGTGCAGAGGAAGCTGTGGACCACCAACAAAACTTGATGCTGGTGAGGAAGGCCCGTAACATAAATCGGGTAATGGCTAGAACCAATTTGTGCGGACCCCTATAAGTTCTAGCCATCACATCTCGAGCCTTCAGTAGGAAGAAAATCATGCGTCGAGCCATTGGGAGGAAGAAAAGGGGGAAGAGGAGAAGCATGCACCAGGAGAGGAATGGAGATCATGGGGATCTGGGCAATGCGATACATGGCGGCAATATCAGATTCGACAAGAAAAGGGGGGCGGTAGCTTGAGCCACGATGGAGGAGCAGATCAGACTGACATGTGTGAGGCGAGTGGAGCTGGAAAACTAGACCCAAATGGAGCGCAAGAAGCAGACGACAGGAAGATTGGAGGAGGCTGCATCTAGACGGACGGCTCAACGGACATCGCTCACAGATACAGTGCAACTTGGTTAGCAATTGCAGAGGTAGAGGGAGAAGGGAAAAATGCAAGTGACAAGTATTGATAAATCCCAAATCCGAAAATAACTGGTGAATCACCCATCTCAGGCTGGCTAGGGCATCAGAGGCCGGAGTGGGCCTAGAAGGGCTGGCTGGGGCCAGGATGGATGGCAGATGAGAAGATGTCGCTGACAAAGGGTGAGTTGAAAATGAGATGAGGGACACCATGATTGCAACAAGAGCCGAGGAAGTGACATCAAAAGAATTTGACGAGTGCAGCAACTGTGGATGCACGACAAGCAACAACAATGCCAAGGAGCACATAACCTTGTCAAAATGGTATCCACTCTCATCTCTATTAGCATCGAGCCAACTTGTCATCTCTGTTTGGTTGATGGCTAGGGCGGTTTTTGATTTGGTAAGTTTTGAAACTATTGATACCATATGCTTTTCCAATTATTGTGTGCTAGCATGAAGGCAAGTTGAGAGGAGTTCGAACACATCTTCGAGCACTAATAGGGAGGACTTGGGTTGTGTTGGGTTTTTCCTGCCAGAACCAATCATGGCACCAACAACGAGGGTGGGAGAGCACATGGAGCAAGATCTGCCTCAACTACTAATGATGTAGACCAACATCTACATAGGGAAAATTAAAGAAAAATGGGAGAGGAGAAGGGTGAAAAGAGAAAAAATGTTAAGATAAATTTTAAATCTCATTAACTGATTAATAATCTAATTGTGCACAACAATTTATAGGAAAATTAAAGAGTAATCTTATTGAAATAAGGAAACTATTCCTAAGCTAATTTGAATTAAAGAAGAACACCAAATCCTACTTAATCTAGGAAAGAAGACTAATCTAGGAAAGCTAATTATGGTCATAACATCAATGTTCTTTACTTCATACTGAATTGAGGAGTGATATACCAATCACTTTTGTTTAAGTGTGCAGGTTCAAGGCTTTTAAGATCAATTCTAAATGGTCTTAGTTGAGTCTTAGGTTGTCAAGTATATGAATTGTACAAGTTAAAGTCAATGCACTAAATTGTCAAAAGTATTAATGTTTTATTTTCGTAACTTGTAGTGTTTTGTCATGAAATAACCAACGGGGGAGGCTGTTATAGCATATTAGGATATGTCTTGTAATTAGTTAATTTCATTGATCAAAACTATGTCCAAACACTTTGTATATTTTACTCTTTAGAATCCAATGAGATTAGAGATATTATAGAGTCAAATTTAGAATTAAAGTACTTAAAAATAGGAGTTGACGAGTTCTAAAAGTTCAATGTTGAATATTGTTTAGAGTAATATACTTCAAGGTAAAGTTTACACACACTCACTACACAACTTAGATTGTCATTAGAATAACTTAGAAAATATTATGGTGTGTTTTGGATAAAATTAGAAAAAATTGCAAAAAGTTTTCATAAGTGATTGATCGCTAAGGAGCAATGGATTAATTAGTTTTGAATAAACTTGGTATTTTTAATATAAGGAAAATAGATAGAACATTTGTCTAATGGATTGATGAGTTGAAATTTTGTCCATCACAGTAACTTGAACGATTGATCGTAGGTTAAAAGGAGTGATTTGGTGAGTTAGATGCGAATTTCAGTATCATGATCGATAAATCATTTGGTATGAACGATCGATTGATGAAGGTTATAGAATCAAACAGTTTAGGGAACAATCGATTGCCATGAAGAACAATTGATCGATCTGTAAAATAACTGCCTAGATTAATCAATTCAGAATAAGGTCATTTCAAACTAGGTACCTTAACCGTATCCGCCTTGAGAGACTATATAAGGGCTAGCTTTAGATGAAATAACACAAGGGAAAACAATTTCTTAGAGAGAAAAATTGAGTGCTTCAATAGAAATTTTTTCCCTTAAATCATCTATTATTTGAATGCAAAATAAGAGATGTGACAGCTTTGATTCATAATCATCTTATAAATTAAGGTTTGAGTGACTCACACACATCACAACACATCAAAAATGCTGAATGAGTTCTTCACATGGGGAGTTGAAGGATATTTACATCAACAATAAAAAAAGAGTTTTGATTGAAGTACTATAGAGAAGCTGAAGACAAGCTCGAGGGGAGAAAATTTCAAGGATCAAGGTGGAGTCTTAAAGGCCAATGACTTCATAAAAAAAGGTTTCTTATGTTGAGTAGAGGTTTGTAGTTTGGTCTTATAAGATCTATTCTTTAGTGCATTGATTTTAGTCAATGAATGGCTATCGTGATTTTTTCCCGCTTTGGGTTTCTATGTAAAATCTGTGTGTGTGAAGATGGACGCCATGTATGTGTGATTAATAGTGTGTTTAGCTTTGTTTGGTATACAATTCTCCATAATCGAGGCCACATCTTATAGTTATTTGTCTTTTTAAGGTATTCAGGCTAGAGAAACTGTAATGATCGACTAGGTGTTGATGGATATTAAACTCTCACAAACTTCTAGTGTGTACGCCTACACAACTACATGCCTATGGGGTAAGGAAGGGTAGAGCCTGCCACATTTTCTTCTTAGAAGGCCATGTTGTACCACAGATCCCCCAAAATCGATAGTTTGGTAGTTTCATGCTTAGAAACAAGTAAAACTTATTCTTATTTTTAGGAAGTTGATGGTGGAATTTATGGGTTTTTAAAAATTGGAGCTTACGAAGAAAAAATGATATTTCTAAATAGCTCCATAGCTAATCGGAGGAGGCAAATGGTAGGGGAGGAGGAGGAGGTGAAAAAGAAAGAAGATGATGGACGTGAGGATGCAAGTTAGAGGTAAAGGAGGTGGACAAGGATGGTAGAGGAAGTTGATGGTCCTATATATGTTAGTCTATCCATTATCAAAGCAAGACCAAAGGCTCCCAGCCACCAGCCAAGTTGAGTTTTAATCCTGTAAACAGGTCTCCCCAACAGGTGGATGGCCTCCCATGAGTCGTGCATGTACATGACTCGCCAATCACTCCCTTCCCTTAGGCTTCTACAAACCAGCATCATCTTACCCTCTCAACACCGGCTCACTATATATATAGCCGATCGCACAAAAACCTGATCAAACAACACCCAGTTCACAAGCTCAAGCTCATACAATTCGTGACAAACATGTCCTCCATCCGTATTATTCTTCTTTCTCTCACTCTGGCCTATCTCGCCTTTGCCGTGGTAGCTGACGATGATCTGATACAGAAGGTCTGCAGCACCACCCTCTACAAGGACTTGTGCATCTCGACGCTGAAAGCGGACCCTGCCAGTAAGTCGGCCGATGTCAAGGGCCTCGCCACCATTGCACTGAATGCTGCCTCGACTGATGGCAAAGACATCTCCTCCTACATCTCCAAAAAGATGAGCACCACCAAAGACCCCTTCTTGCTGCCACGCTACAAGGATTGCGCAGAGAACTTTGCTGATGCCAACGATCGGCTTAAGGATTCACGCGCTGCTATGGATAAGAAGCGTTTTAACGATCTTAACACATGGGTTAGTGCAGCCATGAGTGATGCTGATTCATGCCAGAATGGGTTCAACGATAAACCGGGAAGCGAAACTACTCTAGTTGAGAGGTCCCAGAAGTTCAGCCACCTATGCAGTAATGTCTTGGCCATTACCAAACAGATTAGATGTTAAGTTTAAAGACTCCTCTTCGTCTATATTTATAGGCAATAATGAACATAACGCTTCTAAGTTTTGATTTTGTGATTCCTTTGTTTTTTTAATGGATGTGTTGCTCTTTCCTAGAGAAAGAAGTACAAGTGTACAATTTATCCAAGCAATAATATGACTATTTCAACGAAAGGCCTATATAACTGTAAAATACTGGTAGCGAAACGACTATCTTCTATATTTTTTGGGTAAGGAATCATTCATGTACCATCGAACGTGGCTATTTGTGTTTAAATATAATATCAATAAATAAAATTTCTATTTCTCGAACATATAGCATATTAAAGTTCAAAGTTGATGTCCTATGTTCAGCCCTATTAGAGGTATTTATATCCTAATTATATTTTCATTAGAGGTACTTATACCCCACTTATGTTGTATTTTACATCATATGCTTATGATTGAAAAGCAGAGTTAGAATATAAAATTAATAATTAAGATTGTCATATCCTAATGGCTTGAGTTTTTGGAAAACTTAATTATATATCTTACTATTGAACCCCAAAAAACTCCTCAATACCCCAAAAATTATACTATACTTGTATTTTCAATTCTTCCCATTGCCTATCATTTATTACTCCTAACTATGAAAAGGGCCTCCATGCCGGCCATGGCTAGAGAAGCCAAAAAACCTATGGCTGCCACTTGTTCTTGGCTAGGAGGCATGCCCCTCGCTCACATGGCTTTTAGAAAGGACGAGTAGGCACCATCAGATTCAATGCTGTTGACTCAAATGTTGCTCCACGGAAGAAGGAGATGAAACGAAAAAGGGTCGGCATGAGGTAATTAAATAGGATTTAAAAAGATTAAAATTCAGAAATATAGGTAATAAATTTTAAGAAATTGAGTAGGGGTAAATAAAAAATGGGCTATTGAAGAATTTTAAGAATACAGCCACGTTCAAAACTATATAGTACACGGATGAGTGACCTCACATCTCAAATTTATTTGAAATCTACACCTCTTGGATAAAATATTCTCATTTTTCTAAATTTGAAGTTGAATTTGCGTACACCCGCCCCCTTTCTGTCGAGAACGATTTAGAGAAACTCAGGAATGAGAGTTATTCTATTAAAGACTTCCAGTTATGCTTACAGAAAAAATGTTGGGCTTAAGACTCCTCTTCGTCTATATTTCTAGGCAATAATGAAGAAGATGCTTCTAAGTTTTGATTTTGTAATTCGTTGGTTTCATAGGTGTGTTGCTCTTTCCTAAGAAAAAAGTAGGGAGTATAATATTCACCTGGACATGAATAAAACTATTTTAACAAAAGACCAGTATAAATATACTCTGGAACACTAGAAGCAGAATGAATAATATTTATTCCCTCCATCTAATATTAATAGCTCCATTTGAAAAAAAAAATTCAATATTAATAGTTTTTTGTTCAATTTAAGTTGTTGGGTACTTAGGGGTCGTTTGGGTACTGAATTAAGTAGTGAATTAATTCAAAAAATTCAGTGATTTAACTGAATTACGATTGGGAAGAGAATTTGTTAGAATAAATTCAGATGTTGCATTAAACCCAATTTTAAAACTTTAAACAAATATAACTTTCTCTCTCGAACTCGGATATGCACGTTCTTCGTACCATTACGCTTCTAAATTTAAGCTCTATCAAGCAAGATCCTACAAGGGCAAATAATTTTGAATTTTTAAAGTGGGCCCCACCTATACTGCATGTTTGTCGCGTCTTAAATCGATATGAACGATAACCATTGAAAAATATAGAATCTGTAATTTTTAAAACAATGATTAGGAGACTAAATCGATTGAATCACCTCATGATTCAGGCCGATTCAGGCTTGAAACGGCCTGAATCTAACTACAGTATTGAATTTTTAATTCAGCGCAGCTTCCGTACACAAACAGGATTCTAAAAATTCAATGCTGAATCGACACTGAATCGACTGAATCTTCTCACGATTCAGTACCCAAACAGCCCCTTAGAAAAAAGTATTATAAGCTTATTTTTCTTTTTATATGTAAGTTTCACCATTTAATAAAAATTATGATTATTTTTTAAAATGTAACTATTAATATAAGATAGAAGAAACATATTTTTCTGATAACACACCTTTCGTGTACTTATAGAATATAGCTATTTGTGTTGAAATATATAATAAAAAAATTCCGTTTTATAATAGCTCAAGCTATTTTGAAATGAACATGTCTATTTGCACCCCGAAAAACCCCTTAGTAACCCGTAAATGAGGAAATTATGGGTTTTTTTTCTCGTGTGCCCCATTTACCACCATGAAATTTCTCATCTCATTACCCCAATTAAACCTATAACATACTATGGTGCTCATGGTGGGTACCCCTTGATAAAGTATTAATTTCTATATTGTGGGCTCCCAGTGTAAGGTAGTAAGGCCTCTACGCATTATACTGGATGACATCTGCAATGACTTTAACACTAGACACCCCTAACAACTTATGGAGTTATATACAGGGGGTGCCCACCGCGAGGGAGTAAGGGCTCTAAGTAAACCACAAGGAAACTTTTGGAATGGAGTTCATGATAGGTGCCCCTTGACAACATATGAAGTTATATATAGAGGATGCCTACCTCAAGGGAGTAAGGCCTCTATGAACCACGAGAAAATTTTTAGAATGACACTCACAGTGAAGAGAGGATTTACATGGAAGTAGGCTCAAATAAGAGAGAATGGGGGAGAAGGGGTTATTCTGTAAGGACCTTCATCTCTAAACTGGTTTTGGTTTCCTTTAATTATTGGTTATCGTGAGATTAACGCGTTTTCCGATTTATTTGGTGATTTCGTGAATAAATAGTGTTTATGATAGTTTTAACCAAAATTAACTTTAAGATTAGTGGTTTTAAGTGATTTTGAAACAAATGTAAAGTTTTGGGATTTTTTTAAATTTTTATTATTTTTCCAAAAACTAGGGTTTTGGCGGGACCCCTGTGGGCCCCACCGTCGAAATTTCGGTTTTTGGACCAAATGAACCCAGATATCTACTTAAGGTCATACAAAATTTTTTAGAATTTTCTTAGACTTAATTAGTGCTCAAATTTGTAAAATACTCATTTTTAGCCTATTTTTCCTATTTACACCCCATAACTTACCCATACATACCCCAACCCTTACTATAAAATGTCAAACCTGAGCCATTTCCATTTTTGGGAATAGGCTGAGGAGGAGAGGTCAGGCCTAATCCCCAATTAGGCTCGGATTAGAAGGTGTTTAAGGTAAGCCTACTCTAATTAAGCACTAAACCCTAGCTTTCTTCTTAATCCTTTCTAAACCTACCATTTTCCCTTTGTTTCAATTCGTTTTTGGACATCAAAACCACTGATTTATATTTTTACTACAAACCCTAGCTTTCAAAATCCGATTTTTATGTTCAACAAGCCCTAGATCTAAGTTTTTACTTAGGGTTTTCTTTGGTAAATCAATTTTAATGGAGTTTAATTCAAACTCTATGTTTTTGTAAGGTTTTCAAGAAGGGTGACCATCAAATCCAAGCTTAATCAAAGGATAAGGTAATGGACTTTCAAATTTTCAGTTTATCCATGGTAAAACTCTTGATTTTTGGCTTATTTTAAATGGAATTGCTTGATTTGGTGTGTTAATGTCATGATTAGAAAATGAAAATCTTTATTCATGATTTCATAGGGTTTCATCTTATTATGATATGGTTTAACATTCTGGAAGTCATTGAGGACTTTTGATGATAATTAGGGTGTTAAATGTTGATTTGAAGTGTTATCAATGGAGTTTCGGTTTGAAATTGCGAAAGGAAGAAGATGGTCAGTTCTACCTTGTTAGCGTTCAAACGGCCCTTCTGGGCATTCGAACGGCAACACTGTCGGATCGACAGATTTCTAGTTCAACCCATCGAACAGCTTGCTGGGCATTCGAACGGCCAAACTGTGAATTTGAATTTTTCCCGTTTAGCCGATCGAATGGCCTGGAGGGCGTTCGAACGGCTATACAGCAGTCTTGTGATCTATTTGCATGATGTTTATTTCGATGGTTCCACTTTAACTTGCCAATTTTATATGAATGTGGAGTGTTTTGAGCTATATTATGCTATTGGAAAGGCATGCTATTGAGGTTATAAAGTTGGAATATATGATTAGAGATTTTGTAGAATGACTTATGTTTTGTGGCATGATGTTGGAATTGTCATCTTGAAATTGTAAATGGTTGATCCCCTATGGTTAAACATATTTTCAGTAGGACTACAACCTATTAATGGACTGATTTGTCATTATAGTATGTGGTTAGTTGATGTGTGGATGTTGGTGAATGTCATAATTTAAGGATGAAATGAATGATCTTATATATGTTTAGCCTTTGTGGTTGAGTTATGATTTCAACGATTCTTCTCCTATGATTTTAGTTGGAATTCATGATTAGATGTTAATTCACATGTGTAGTGTGGTAGTGAGTTAATTTCAAGCATGTTGAAATACATTTAGTGAAGTACTTCTACTAGGTACACACACATGTGGGGGTATAAAGATGATGATGAAGCTTAATTTTATGATTATGAATGATGCATTAGGGGCTGATGAGAGCACTTATCATGGATTATGATTCATGTATGCCTTGCCCACGTATGTACCATGCTACATGCATCATGAAAATGAATTTTCAATTGAGGCTTCATCGAGGTTAATCGAATTTGACCGATTGGATGCAATGTGGTGAAATTGTATGCCGGATTGATCGGTCATAGATTAATCGTAAGTTGATTGGTCCAAAAGGACATGTTTTGATTTGAGTTCCTGTGTGGAGTGAGTGCACTCCCCGGGTTGAGTCTAGTTAAATGGAATTATGTGGGGACGAGTTGTGTACTTGTCTTGCGGATCGTGAGAATGTTATTATGAGTGTCATCTGGACCCTGAGAATCCAATGTGGTATGTCTTGTGCACCCACTACCACGTGTTTTAGGGTTTCCTGTATGGAAATTCTGGTTCTTCCCCACTGCAGGAGATGTCCCTGGGCGAACACCCCTGCTCTAGATTCTCTGTGTGAGAATGGGACATCTTTGGCCAGGATCGTCCAGGGTGAGTAGTTTTTAGGGATTGACAACCCCGATCTTTCTTTAATTCTTGTGTAGAATTTTAGACCATGACACGCCTTCGTGGCCTTGTCTATGTTCTCGTCTGTGTGACACAAATTGTGATTACTCCTTAATAGAGGATGTTATGATATGATGCATGATGGAATATGTATGTTAGAGATACATTCATGCAGGTTGTTATGATGTAATGCATGATGGAACATGTATGTTAGAGATACATTCATGCAGGCTGATTATGATATAAGGCATGATGGAATATATATGTTAGAGATACATTCATGCAGGGTTGATTATGATATGATGCATGATGAAATATATATGTTAGAGATGCATTCATGCAGGTTGATTTTGAGATGATGCATGATAGAATATGTATGTTAGAGATACATTCATGCAGGTTGATTTTGAGATGATGCATGATGGAATATGTATGTTAGAGATACATTCATGCAAGTTGATTATGATATGATTCATGATAGAATATGTATGTTAGAGATACATTTCATGCAGGGTGTTATGATGAGAATGACATTATGTGGATTATGCATTATGATGCAGTTTTAGGTGATATGTATGTGTAATCAGAAAATGATGTACCTTGCCAATCTTTGATCTGAATGATTATATTGCTATGCTGTCGTATTTTCGATGTTGATAGTGATATTAAAAACCATTGCTGAGTTTGTTAAACTCACCCCTCTTTCTTGTGTTTTGTTTTGGGGCTGTGTGGTGCGACACACAGACGGACAAGATCTTCTCTTTGAGGAAAGGTCGGAGATGACTTGGATGTGATCGTGGAGATCGTTGTGTGACTTATTTTCCTTTGGTTTTATGCCTTATGTTTAGAACCTTTGTGTAGGTTCTTTGTTTTGGATTTATGTCACATTTTACAGTTGTGATGCTTAAGACTTATTTTGAGCCAGTGTCGGCTATAGTTAACTAAGCATGTGGGTTTGAGATTAGTTATTTACTTTGTGATAAGCAACTTTCTTTTTTTCTTTTTTATTTACTCTTTCTCAAAGGATTGTGCGTACTCCGTAATTCTGTTAATCACCTATGGTTAGGGTTAAGTCTTCCGCTAAATCATTTCTCAATTTTCCTTCGTTGCCCCCGTGCGCTTGACCAGCCCTTCGACCGGATTCAGCTCGGGTCGAACATCACCGGGACATGACATATTCCCTCTATGAATGCCATCACCACTTACTAATCTCACTTTTAGTATCTTGATGGGTCTTTTAATGCTAATGGGCCTAAGCTACATGGACTTCACTTTTGGCTTAACATTGGATTGGAGAAAGCGCCCACGTGAGTGTCACCCCTCTTATCTATGGTGAGACATGCATGCTGTACAACTTTATAAAACAACGTATTATATTTTCTTCCTCTTATATTAATAATTTTATTTAGTTTCTTAAAATAAACTATATATAACTAAATAGAGGTATTAATATGGATAAGAGGCAGTAGACATAAAATAAACCAAGTAAATATTTGAAAACATACATGTTCTTTTAGTTTATATTAATAAACGTATTAACCTGCTTTTATGGACCTGCAAAAAAATAGATCTGACATTCCACACCCATTATATGTATACCAACAACTCCATTAAGTCATCACATTGGAGTAGAAATGTCAATATAGAAATCAACATGAAGCCACTACCTTGACGCTGGGAACAACATTAAATTCTCAGAAGGGAAGGTCAGAAGCGCTTTAGAGTCTATGCTTTCTGTCCCGGCGGTTTCAAGTTTGAGACAGTCTTTCAGTTCTGCAACTACATCGCTCATTGTTGGCCTCTGTACACCCTCAGGCTGGGTGCAGGCCATTGCTATCTCAACAGCCTTCCAGGCAGAATCAGCATTGTGCTGCTCGTGTAATCTCGGATCAACTATAGCAACAATATCCCCTTTCGAGATCAATGGACTCACCCAATTGGCAACATCAATCTCTTCTATCTCCGAAGTCTTAATTATTGCCTCTTGACCAGTAATGAGTTGTAGTAGGACGACGCCAAAGCTGTATACGTCACTTTTCTTGGTCAAATTGTGAGTTGTGTGGTAACTACAACAGGAAAAGCAGCTGAAATAGGTTAGATATAATCTCGAGCATTTCTTTACATAAATAATGTTCATCAAGGACAAAATTATTAAAATGGTGGAGATATATTTCTTGTAGAAGGCATACGTACGTTAGATAAATAACCATCATTTCCCAATAACTCAAGTTGTTAGAAAACATTATTTATATTGTTAATTTATATATTCAATACTTCCTGCATATATAAATATTTATCATATACTTCCTCCATCCAACATTAATAATTTCATTTGGTTTTTTCAAACTAATTTTTAAAAAACCAAGTGGAGCTATTAATATGGGACAGAGGGCGTATATGTTAAATGTGGACATAATTAATGGCTTTGATGTTCTCTGAGATAAGGGCAAGAGCTTTAGGTAGCTTAGCTAGGCAACGAGATGCCTAAGGCTTAATTGCCAAAAAAAAAGGGACTTGTCTAGATCAGTTTTTATAACTAAAACTTGGTGACAACAATGGAAGATTGCCATATCACTAAAAAAGTGGTGAGAGAGATCTAACGGTTTCCAAGGTTTCCCCTACATATCCATTGCTCATGGTAAATAGTCATGAAAACAATTTTTTTAAAAAAATAACCTTTGCATATGTCTTTAATAGCTAGAAAAAATACGACACAGATTTTCTTAGGAGATAAAACTCTCATTATTTTTGTCTAGATATAGGCCTAGTGACTGAACATTAAACATTGTTTTTTTACGGATCATAACATGCATTTTTTGTCATAACATGTATTTTGCATACCATAGATTATTACCACCTTACCTTATGGGCGTATTTACCATTCAATTCTACTACACCCAAGCCTGATCTATACCAAAGCTTTCCATTTTATAAATCTCAACCGATCTCCTCCCATACAAACCACAATGAGTGGACTTTCATCTCTTTCTCGTTCTCAGAGACAATAAGATTCTTTCGTGTCTCTTTCTATTCCCAATGACCCCACTATATATTTATATTGTTTTAAATTTTATATATTTTAATTATATTATTTTTATTTTTTAGTATATTTTTCCAATATCAAACCCTTTTATTTGTATGCAAATAATTTGATAATAATAAACATATTTATTCAAAATTTATTCTTCTTTGTTTAGAGATGCAAAATTACTAATTAAATTTTATATTTATTTGGAGAGAGAAAGAAGACACAACCTTTCCTGAATGAATTCTCGTATAAGTCTCATCTTCGAAGCAAGCGAAAAAGACATTCACCTTTATTTTTGGTCTCATCCTTACGTATCTAGTCAAAACTTTGAATGAGTTCCCTTCCCAATTGAGTGGTGGTGCTTTTAATTTGTATTTCATTTTTTGTAATTTTCTTTTAAAAAAAATTCTCTTACATTGAGCTCGATGGAAGGGGTAATCAATCCCTCACATTTACTGAAAATAAAGCCATGTTAAATGTTTTCGCCGTAGACTTTGCATTGTGTCAAGCAGCTGGCCTGTTCTTGTCTAAATCTTAAGCAGTAGCAAAAGGTATATGCATATTTATTCCATATGTCAACAACATGCATATACATTTATATACTTATCATGTGGAAGAGGAGCTTACTCTGGATCAAGATACCCAACTGTTCCCTTCACTTCAGTTGTTATGTGAGTATTGTAGTTCGTCCAAAAAACCTTCGAAATTCTGAAATCTGTTATCTTGGCCTCCAGTCTTTCATTAAGAAGGATGTTTTCGGGTTTTACATCTCTGTGAATTATTGGTGGCCAGCAGCCCGTATGCAAGTACTCCAGTCCTGGTGCAATAAACTAGTTATCATATAAGGTCTCTCAGCCAGTAAGAGAAGCAAGAGAGTAAGGAAGGAACTTAACTTTCACGCATCTACATAGTATGAACCAAACTTGTTTTATCATGTATTGGGAAATGATAGCAAACAATCAAGTAGTTAATATATTTAGTGCAATTCTTTGTCATTGTTAATATATTTTCATTGCATCTTTATCTATAGCAAGAAAGCCCTTTCTCTTCATCAATAACACAACAACTTCTTTTTCTTTTCTTTTTTTTTTCTAATTAATTTTGTTAAAAATTTTATTTCTTTATTTTCCAATTAATCTACTTGTTTTAATAATAATGAAGACGCTAATTACAAAAAATGGTCAAGATGATATAAAAAAATAAAATAAAATTGGACTAAGTGATGTTCACAATTGAACTACTTATGGAACTTCTACTTTGAGGTGGGGTAAGGAGTGGTATCAAAGCGGTGAGAATTAAAGAAGTCTTCTTAAAAAAATTATTTGATGTATTTACAACATATGATGGTATTTTTCGTTCAAAAGAAGTTACAATTTCCGAGGCCCATCTTCATCGGAATTTCACTCTTAGTGCAAACCCCGGCCCGCTTAGTTACCAAAGACCTTTTCCAGAATCAACTACCGGAACTCCATAGAGCGGAAACATGTACTTGAGACCAAAATGCTTTAGAAGACAAAAAGTGGATCCTGGATTCTCCGTAACTTTTCCGTGTTTTCTCTGGGCATTAGAGTGGGACTTAATAATGAGGATGGTGTAATTGGTTAAATTAGGAGATTTTAAGCAATGCAATGGCTTCAGCTATCACTCTATTCTTTTAAATAATTCGGTCTTGGTGATACATCCACAATATAGTTTGGACACATGCACAGAACAAAGAGACAAATGTCAGCACAACAGAATTGCACAGAGTAGTTTATTCCATTACTTTTAGTGGACCCCATTAATGTAAGTTGGCTTTGAAGTATATAAAAAAGTGAGATCTGAAATATGGATTTAACAACAATATAACCAACGATCGATCAATTATACATCGAACAATTGATCAGGGTCCATAAGCAATTGATCGAATTGTTCATTCGTTTGTCCAGTAACACGAATGATCGGTTGACCCTAATAAGCAATCCATTTCACTCTTCCACATAAGTTATGATTTCATTTTGGAATCAAACTTTTAAGTCAGGATACCTTATTTAGAGTTATTTTTCTTAAGTTGGAGTCTTACTTCCATGGGTTCTGAGGTATGTAGACTTTATTTTGCTTATTTCCTCTAAGGGTACAACTTTTTGGACCTCATACTTTGTTCAGTAACACACCCAACGAGTACGCAAGTTTTTCTTTTAGTGTGACGATGTTGTGAGGTAACACCCCTATGCACTCTGAAGACCCCCCCAACCCTTTGACTTCTCCCTTCTTGTTTAGCCTCCTTACCCACCCCTCCACATTCTTCCCTCTCTACCCCTCCTACCCGCCCCTTCTCCCTCCCTGCCCACCCCTCCTCCCTCCGTTTTGGTGGGAAACAACTATATGCAAACACAGCAGGATAGACTGAGCTTCTGCCGGCCATGGATTCCTACATAGACTGATCAGGTGCATCACACCTCTCTACAACTCCTCCCAGGCAGCCGCCACCTCTGCCTCTTCCCTCTCTGCTCTGACCTATGGCTATGGTTTCATTGGCAAGCGCCACCCATAGTTGTTAAAGCTAAGTCGAAAAGCTCCCAACTTTTTGACCTCTCAAGCCTCTATCATGGCCCGCCCACTAGTTCTCTCTCTGGTGAGTGTTCTGCCCACGATGATTTTCCATCGGCGGTAACCCGTTTCCCACTCTGCCCTTTAGTCAATCTATCAGTCTTCTATATCCAATCGATCACACACAAAGTCATCTTTTTTTATTCTTTGTAATGGATGTTACGGAGAAATGAGAGTATAGCTTTGGGCTACACTTAGTAATTGGTTTAACTGAGGAAAAAATAGGGTCCAAAAAGTCCCAACGTTTTTTCTAATTTTGATTGGCTAGTTGTGATGTAGTCTTAGATTAAACTCTTCTATATATTACAGTTTGTGCCACTAGGTTTATATTGGATGTTGGCTCCTCATTGGCATCCATGATTCTGTATTTTTTCTCTTAAACTCTATTGAAGAAGAAGAAAATTTGTATGTTTTTCCCTATGTTTTGTGAGTTTACATGTGTCATCCAAAGAGAGCAAGGTTGCACACTCTTGTAGCCAGATTCATCCTGAGAACTGCTTCCCAATCAATATTCGCTTTGCATTAGTTGGTTGGTCCTATATAAGTCCAATATACTGCTTTGATGCCAGGGAGGACATGTTGTAGGAATTGATGAGATCTATCATCATGATGAAGAAGCAAGGTTGTTGTGACAAGTTGAGCAGCTGACGCTTCATATTACTGATTTGATGGTTGTGGTTGCTCGCTAAAACCCTTGATAAGCTTGTTCCCTTGATGGTGACTCACTTCTGAGATTGAGCAGTTGCATGATAACAACAAATCAAGACCACATGTGCATGCCAAGGCAAGCCAAAGATTGTTAATGGGGGAAATTGAAGAAACATATGTGATAAGCCTTTCTGTCGTAAAACTTTACCTGTGTTATGTATCAGTTTGCAGGTATCAAGACAAGGAACAAAGATGGTGGATCAGTATAAGAAAGAATTTTTCCAATTTATACACTGGAATTATTTGGAAAAATTGAAGGAATAGCTTGTATTTCATTATATTGGAGGTACGCACCAAAATCTTAATGAGCCTCAGAATTTATTCTATACATTCTCTTTGTGGGAGGTGCATTCTAAGATGCTCTACATAGAGAAACAACAAGGACATATTGTCCGCTACTTTCGAACGACTAGAGGTAATTCTTTAGTCATGCTGGCTACTACCAATTTCGGCAATGTGCAGCTAGTTCCTTAGGCTGCTCCACATGGCATTCAGAATACTGCTAAAGCCCTACTAATAATAGACCAATGTGGAGGAATGGGTCATAGAGCGGTGGATTGTCCTAGAAATAACCAGACTAGTAAAGGATTACATACTGAACATGATGAAAATAATGATTATGATAATATTGACTTTGATTACACTAACCTCATCTATGATGAGGATGGGCAAGATGAAGAGGTGGTGAAAGGTAACCATGAAGAAACTTTGGGGGCACATCACCTTTGTTCTACTAACAAGGAGGTTGAAGGTGATTATTGGCTGAGAAACGACATATTCCACACCACATATACTATTGAAAGTAAGGTGTATTAACTTGTGATCAATTCGGGCAGTTGTTATAATGTAGTGGCGAAAGAGGCTATTGAAAAGTTTTATTTGAGCACTACACCTCATCCACATTTATACAAAATTTCTTTGTAGAAGAAAGTACGTAAAGTACAAATTTCATAATGTTTCTTAGTTCCTTTTTTTGGTTTCACATTCAAGGAAAAAATATGGTGCAATGTCGTTGTTATAGATGTTTATCATTTACAACTTGAATGTTTTTGGTAATATGTATAATTGTAGGTGTCTAATGCTAAAAATAAAGCTACAAATGTTCTAAAGAGATGACATTTGGAGTTTGATATTGGAGACTTTGTTGAATACAACAAATTATCTACCAAGCATATTGGTCCCTTGGAGATCATTCAGGAAATCAATTCTAATGTTTACCATCTCAATCTTCCTAAGCACATTCTTACATCAAATGTGTTTAATGTCAAGCACCTCGTTCCTTATCATGGTGATTCTTAATTATAACTCTCTAAATTTAAGGGAAGACTTATTCAAACCCAGGGAGGAGGATGCAAGTCAGTTGGCTCTAAAGTATGCAGAAAAGTGGGATCATGAACATGAATTTCACAATAATAAAACCAACGATCGATCAATTACTATGTGTAATCGGTCATTTGTAAGTAAGCTTTTGCAAAAGGGTCAATACCTCAAACGATCGATTGGGGTTTTTGAGTGGTCGATTGGACTCTTCATTCATTCTTCTAGTAACATGAACAATCAATCGGGCCTTGTGAGTGATTGATCGCACTATTCTTCTATATGTTAGGATTTCGTTTTGTATTCAAATTTTTATGGTGGGATTCTTTATTAGTGCCTTTTTCTTCAGTTGGTGTCTCACTTCCATAAGTTCTTAGTTGTCTAAACTTTATTTTCCTTATTTTTACTGATTTTAATTGGCTAGTTTTGATTTAGTCTTTCATTAGACTCTTCTATTTATAGTTTGTGCAGCTATGACTTATATAGGTGATTGGCGCCTCATTTGCCAGCCATGATTATGTAATTTTTCTATGAAACTCTATTGAAGAAGAAGAAAGCTTCTTTCTTTATCATTTTCTCTCTATTTTGCGAATTTACTTGTGTAATCTGTGAAAGAAAAGTTGTGCATACCTATAGCCGGATTCATCCTACTAAGTGCATCCCATTAATATTCACCCTACATCACCCTGCACAACCCAATGCTCCTACCAAGGACAATGAGGACGAGTACTTCACAACAATACCCTAATGCCCATGGATAGAGCTAGAAAAATAAACCTAGGGATGCCATTGTAATTGTAAAATTGTTAAGGGGACCACTTGGTCCCACCTAAAAAGGAAATTAACAGAGCATGTGGTTCCACTTAATAAATAGTACTAAACTTTATTAGTTGGTGGGTGGGTGTGTGCTGGAGAGGTGGGGCGTCGCCGTGGCGGGGTGTTGTGGTTGCATGGTCCCCTACCTCCTTTGGCGAGGTCCTTGCTAATGCCATGAGAAGAAGATGAAAGGTCATTTTTACATTTGAAAAATATTAGGCAATAGTATTAGACTCGAACATGCAATGGGTATTTTAGATAGATATTTAAGATAAAGGGGAATCCTGGATATTAAAAAAGTTGCGTACAATGAAATTAAAAGTTTAAAATATGGATATTTTCCCAAAGGAAAAGAGTAGTTATGATAAGGTTAGTTTTTATCTTTTGAAAAATATTCGAAGGGTGTAAGTTTAGTTTTCCAAATGCACAAGGGTCAATTCTAACTTCAACAAAGATCAATCTTAAAGAGAAGGGATAGCCAGAGCCACAGCTCAGCGCAGCTCTGGCTTACAGGCCCTAATTAAGATTATGGTCAATCTTAAGGCCTCCGTAAGGCAAGGTTTTTTCATATTTAAATATCTAAGAGTTCTGTCACGAGTATATAACACACAGGAAATACCAAAACATCAATCCCTCCGGTGAACGTAAAAACTTTATCTTAAAATTAAAAGTGACCATGAAATGACCAAGAAGATTGTGGATTGGCTTACTCACCTTGTGCAATGTCCACTGCAATTTGTAGTCTCTGAGACCATGATACGAGCTCTTCGCTCTCTGATTGTTCAAGTAATAATTTCAATAGATAATATATGCACACAATAAATTAAATGTTTAAATAACTCTATGCTCTTCCACTTGTTCGCTACTGAAGGGGTGAATTTTATTTTGAAGTTCATACTGGCCTGATGTGGAAATTTTTTTTTTAAAAAAAAAGAAGACCTAAATTTTTATCTTGCTGTAGTAATAGAAGAATACTTCAATCATCATTAATTAGAGGTGCTTAAAATAGTAGATCCTACTAATCAACGGTATTTACATGATGATCCTACTAGAACAGTAGCATTACTCATAGGAATATGGTATACGTACAGTACCTGAGAGACACTTCTTTAGACTTCCTTTGGACATGTATTCAAAGACAAGGGCCATCTTATCACCTTCAGCACAATAGCCTATTAAGCGGACTAGGTTTCGATGATACAATTTTATCAGTAGCTGGGCCTGCAATGCGCATTTGCTGTTGAATATTAATCTGTACGCACTTGATTGTCAACATTCAATTAACGTTTGAGGCACAATAAGAATGACAATTATTCCTACTTAATTGCTCCATTTGGTTTTATAAAATGAACTAAAAATTACTTCATTTTCTAAAACCAAATGGAGCTATTAATGTCAAACGGAGGGAGTATTTTAGTTCAACCTTTTTGGGTGGATTATTTCTGCCCGAGCTGTTTTGAATTCATAAATTTGCTGGTATTTGAAAATAAGAAAGTCTAGTTTCAATAGTCACATTCGGAAGCTGAGTTTTTAGTCTTTAAAAATTGGTAAGTTATAAATGAAAGCATGAAGAGAGATGGAGATGTTAAGGCCAAAAATATATATATCAAGACAAAAGAATCAAGAACTCATGCTTGTGTTGGGTAACAAAAAGAGGGATTCCTTAAGAAAATAATCAAGAATTAGGTGAATCATAACATTTAACAATCAAGAACAGCAGATTCCATGCAATAAAATGCAGAAAGTCGCTTAAGAGGTGTGCCTCCAGTAATGAAATTGGTGAGAATAATATGGCAAAAAGTTGTTGTACTAAATTAGCAGTAATTTGGGGGAACACAAGTGGCCCTCAACTCCTCACGTGCTCCAGTAGCATATAAGATAGCCACTGTTTCCCAATAGTTTAAGCATTTAGAATATGGATTGTCACAATTTTTATTTTAACAAATGCAAAAGTACATCACAACAAAAGATGTATCACAATGGGAGCAAAACATGTTTCATTCGACTATTATCATTTGAGTCAGTAGTTTGTCACCCCGTGTTTTATCCAACCCACATCAATATGATTTACTATGATGGTATATCTACTGGCCGTGTTAAGGGGTAGGCTAGCTAAAAGACATACTCGTGAACTCTTCATCCTTTCCATTTGTGACGACTTCTTTAACTGAAGTGTTATAAATCTCAATGAGGAAAATTTATTTACAAAGACTACATAAGGATATCACAAAGCTTCATATAATGAGTAGATTAATCCCAAATCTATCAGCCTAATGTTTTTATCAGGCCCGAGTCAAGGCAGTTGGAGCCAACCAAATATGGTTCTACGGCCCAGATTGCGAGGATTGTATAGAAAAGGGAGATTGTTACCTCAGTTTGAAACTGCTGCGAGGCTTGGCATCCTTCGCAGAGCAACTTGATCGCAACCTCGGATCCATCTGTCATACAACCATGATAAATAGTACCATTGGCTCCTTTCCCAATGACCTGTCTGAAGTTGTTAGTGATATTGGCAATCTCCGAATAGGCGAAACTTCGACTTTCTATACCAAGCGACCAATCTTCTTTAGCCCCTGTACATTTGTATGAGCCCAGAACAAGTTATAAATTAGCTAGGCACTTGCTGTAGAGGCATTTAAAAATAATGTATTTCTATTTACCCAAATAATCCCTTTAGTACTATATTAACTCTATAAACCTTCTTATAAATTAATTATGAGTAAAATGGGGTACCAAGGGGATTATTGGCATGTATATAGACTCATTTAAGTAGAAACAATACATTTTTTTTAAATATGCAATTTATTTCTTGATTTAACATCAATAAAATGCTTTCGGTACTTTAACGTAGTCCTCCATTGTGTGTTGTTACTAGCTAGTGAATTTTTACTAACAATTTCATAGGTCACTACAAGAAATTAGATTATTAGTTATACATTTAAGCGTAGCTAATAATTATAAAAAAAAAATTATTAGTGACACTTAAAAAATATTGCTAAGTACGTCAAAAAAATATTGTTGATACTATTTATTAATGATGAATATTAAAAAGCATCGCTAATAGTATTACAATTAGCGACATTTTAAAAAAAATAAAAATTTTATTAATGATGATGCTTTTAAAAGCGTTGTAAATAAAAAAAAACTTTATTAAAAGTATCGCTAATAAGAAAATAATAATAATAAATATTATTAACAACGTGTTTAAGAGTGTTATTAATAATAAAAAAAAATCAAAAATTGAAATTGATAGGGCAACCCCCCACGGGGGGGGGGCACAAGCCGGTGTGTGGATGGGTTGTTGATGACGGCATCGGAGGGTGGCCGGAAAGGGGGCAACCAAAGAAGAGGAGACCAAAAAGATGAGTATTTGTGACGTTTCTCACAAAGCATCGCAAACACACAAAAATCCTCTCTCCCCCTCTATCTTCTCTCTCATCTCTCCCTCTCTCTCCTCTCTCACTCCTCACTCTATTTTGTCTTTTCTCTCTCCTCTCTCTCTCCTCTCTCTTCTCCTATCTCCTCTCTCTATTTTGTCTTCTCTCTCCACTTTCTTCTATGTCTTCTCTCTCTCCTCTCTCTTCTCCTGTCTTCTCTCTCTCCCTCTCTCTCTTTTCTCTCTCTATGCATATATATCATATTTAAATAATAATATTAAATATTATTTTAACATATAATAAAAAATAACAGGTCCCATGCACAAGGGCTAGGTTAAATAAAGAAAAAAAGAATAGTAATTGCACGTGAGCCCAGTCTCGTACAAAAGGGAGTAAAGAAAAAGTGTTTCTTAATTGTGACGCTTAAATATAAGTATTGTAACTAGTAAAGAAATAAATTTTTTTAGTTTATATTTTTTTAAAAAAATTCTATTCTCTATTCTTTTTTGAAAGCATCACAAATAATAGTACTATTTATAAACTTATATATAAGTGTTACAAATAGTACCAATATTGGCAAAGCTTTGCACATGCTATATTTTTTTTAAAAAATTATGTAATATTTGTGATGCTTAGACATAAGTGTCACAAATACTGTTGGTTGTTTGCGATGTTGGTTCATAAATGTCACAAATAAAAATAATTATTTATTTTATTTACAACGCTTTTTGAATGGGTCAAATTTTTTTTGCCAAGCTCTTTTGAACGTTGTAAATAGTAGTTGTTAACGATATTTTTTATTGCAATTTTAATAAAAAATATCTTTAATAATCTTCCTTATTGGAATCAGTAGACACTAATATAGATAAAACTATGAATATCCATCGTCAATGCGGATTTTGCACTGACCATTGTGCCGTGAATTTCTTTTGATCGACTGATAGTGATGCTTTACGAGCGACTATGCAGGAGAAGCTTAACCATCTCATTACAACTCCATTGCATAAGATCTTTGTTGACCTAACACGTCAATTTAATGAGAAACTAATGCTAACACGAAATTTTGTTGAAAAATCTATTTTGTTAATACCTATAGCTTAAAATAATTGTAAAGCCGATTGACACGTATATTGTTTGTATAACAAACTGTGTAAAATGTAATCCTAAGCCAATATTACCATTCAGTTAAAAAAAAGAGCAATTTTAAAAACTGGCCACCCAAAATATTAAAATTAAATGAGTCTATATACACCCCAATAATCCCCTCAGTACCCCAATAAGGATGGGTGCACATAGACTCATTCTATTAAAATAGCCTTACGTACATCAGAACTTCTACACTTATATATGGCTCTTGAAGCTACCCAAATGTTACTCTTTTACTTCTTGTTTATCAACGCGCATAACCTAAAACTAGCCTCCTCCTGCCACCAGCTCCGCCTCCCTGACACCGATGCCACCTATCCATCCTCATCCTTTCTCTCCTCTATCTCTTCATTCTCCTCCTCCTAAGCCTCTTCCTTCTACTCCGTGCAATTCTAAAATTGTGTGTGATGAAAAAATTAAGTTGGTTAGTTAACTTACCTGTATGCCTTCTTCCAAATATGCTCCAGAAAAGTAAGGCAATAAGAAGGACCACTGCAACTGTAACTAACGAAGATATGATTACTGGAAAAGTGACTGCTTTTCGATGGCGCTCGCAAGATCCATGTGAGCATGGATCAGTTGTGCAGGAGTCGGTCACACATATTTTCCACCGTTTGTCAACACTATGACATTTATTAATCATGCAAAAGGGTGATGAAAAACATTGAGAATCATAAGACAATAATTAGATCTGAGATTTAGATTAAAGAAGAAATGAGAATTGAATGAAAATTATAAGAACGACAAGTCCAATCCATGAAAATTGCAGTTTTATGAAGAGAGAGCATACCTTAGGCTTAATAATCCACTCTTTGATTTATCTAATAGAAGTGAGGGAATGGATGTGAAGTTGTTGCCTGATAAGCTCCTGCAAAAATAAACATTGAATAAAATTGCAATTTTCCTTCCTTTGTAAATCATATAGTTATGCTTATAGTCTCATATCAACTCACAAATTTGTCAGGTAAGATAAATTTGCAAGAAACTCTGGTATTGGCCCTGTTAAGTTATTGTTGGATAAATCCCTGAAACAGAAAACAGAGGCAGGTATAAATGACAACAACAAAAACTTACAAATGTTGTATCCATGTAAGCTTCCCTAGGGAAATACTTATGTTTCCTGTTAGTCCACTTGAAGACAAGTTTCTGCATGCATTACAAAACATAAACCCATTCAGTACAAATAATTTAGGAATTATGGGTGAATCTGCAATTGCACTCTACCACAAGAAACAAAGTTTATATGCTGGATACTCACAGAAAAACGATTCTTGGGGGAAAGGGAGTGTCGTAGCTGCATCTTAGGCCATCCCATGTCAATGTGACGGGAAGGCACGGATCCCCCATCCAATCCCTCTTCACTTTGTATTCTTTTTTTGTGCCCATAATAGCATCAACTGGGAGACAACAGTCAGACATGATCAAGATTGGGGTGATACAACACATATAAGATGAGCTATTTGTACAAGAAAACTTCACTTCGTGCATGTGGAAACTGCGGCTATCATTCCTAGAATACACGTACGTACCGTCTTGGGCATTTGTAGAGGATTGGTTGAGCAACAGGACGGTGTAAATCTCCACAGCATTCAGGATGGGCAGCAATGTTGAAGACTCCGCCTTCTCCATAGTAAACGAGTGAAATAGTCTGCCGGTCACGGGTTGAGTGGTGTATATGTATTGAACGGACAGGTAATCAGCATGCACGTAGGCGGGAGATCCGCCGTCGTCACTCAAGTAGAATTTCCTGAGAGAAGTGTTCTGGAAATCGGCATGGTGCCTGTAACAATGGAACAGAGTGTCAGGGTCTGTGGTAGACCAATTGAAGATTAGAACGTTGCCACTTCCGTTGTGCAGTGTTGCTGCCGTTTTCATCACCGCCGGTGGTGGCTCGAAGCCGGTGTATATGTTTCGTATGGGCTGTGAGGTGGTGAGCCGTTCCCATGATTGAGGTGCGTTGTCTTGGGTGTACGGCATCCACAATCTGTCATAGCGATCGTCCGGGTACCTGGATATCACCCGATTGTTGTTAGCGTCTGGTACGGCGCTGAATTTGACATAAGAATGTTGATATTTGAATATAGGTAGGTGACCAACCGGAAGCTGCCACCTTTAGCATTTTTCAAAATGTATTTTTTGAATATAGGACTTGTTGATTTATAATTTCCATGTCAATGTGCATCTCGTTTTATGGTCTCTACACCGTTGACAAAGCAGGAGATTGGAATTCTAGAATCAAATATGTTGTTGGATTTGATTTTAGCGAGTTTATTGTTTTTTCATTCTTCATTTTTTTTTTTAAGCTTAGGGGTAAGGTCGCGATCCCTTTGTTTCTAGCTAAATATATTGAAATGTTATGAAAAGATGTAAGAAGCCCAAATAAGAAAATTGTGGGCTATTTTTTTATTACTTAGTATCTTCCAATTCTCACCCATATGAAGCACCTCATTTTCCTCCCTCCCCTATTCGTCCGTCCCCTGTTTGCCCCCCAAAAAAGAATGCATGAAGGTTTCGCCGGTCGACGACAAGTAGGCTATGAGCACCGGAGTTCTACTAACGTCATTCAAAACTTCCTCCCTCCCCTGTTCATCCCTCCCATCTTCTTCTCCATACATGAAGACCTCGCTGATTATAGAAGTTTCATCTTTCTCCCACATTGCTAATTACAGAACTTTCTCCATGCATTAGAAATTCTATTGCTTCCCATCCTATTCAAAAAAGTCATTCATTTAGCTGCTTAGAAAGTCATCTCTATTAATTTTCTAGGCCTTTAACTATCAGAATTAGGAACCAAAGTATGTCATGGATACCTGAACTTTTTCACGTTGAAGCCTTCATGCACGTGACGGGGGGTACCCCCGCCACACCAAAATGATTTAGATGTGGACTAAATGTCCCCGTCACCTTCTTGAAAAGTTGGCGGTGACCTCTCCCCATGAGCACCCATCCAGTCAATTTTAACTTTATTGAGCTTTCCTAGCAGGGGGTACCCCCCGTCTGATTGGAAGGATTCATATGGGGACTAAACGTCTCCGACCAGTTATTCCTCATTTGGCGGTGACTGCTCCCTGCCATCGCTCTTCCAGAAGGTTACAACACTTTCGAAAATCTTCTGGTTGTTGTTTGCCCCGCCACAGAAAATGTATGCATACACTACACATCCCCGTCCACTACTTCATAATTTGGCAGTGACTACTCCCTGCCAGAACTCTTCAAGAAGGTTGCAACACATTTGAAAATCTTTTAGAGGTTGTCTGGGTACCCCCTGCCACATCTAATGTATGCATGCGGGGACTACATGTCCTCGTCAACTGCTTCCTAATCTGGCAGTGATTGCTCCCTGCCAGAACTCCTACAGAAGGTTTCAACACCCTCAAAAATCTTCTAGAGGTCACAATATGTTTAAATCGGACTCTTATGTTTTTTTTTATGCTTTGGGGTTATTTTCATTTTTGGTGTTTTGTTAATATCCTTATTTTAATCTTTCCATGATGAAGATGGGACGGGAGTGGAAGGGATGCGACAGGAGAAGAGGGGATGAGAGAGGATGGAACGAGGGGAATGGAGGGAGGAGAGGGGACTGGAATGTAGGGGAGGCAGCTAGTGGAGAGGGGATGGGATGCGGTGGGAGAAGAGGGGATGGAACGACGGGAGGGGGAAGGTGGGGGGGGGTACAGGCCAAATGAGTTGGGGGGATAGGGGGCGTAGAGGGGTTTTGAGTAAAAAAACATTTTCATGGTGAGAGTGGGGTGTAGAGAAGTAAATTTTGTGTTTTCATTGGGGTGTGTAAAGTTTGGGGGGCCCTAAGCAATAGTTGGGGGGGGGGGGGGAGGGGTAACCGCGTTCTTAAAAAAACAACGGACACGTATTAGAAAAAGAGAAGGAATAGAAAATAGACTATTCACCATAAAGACTGTTGACCCTTAAAACCCAATTACGGGTTAAGTGAAGGGCAGTTTGGACTTTGTCTCTACATGACATAAGGTATAAATATAACTCAAAAAGGAAGCTGATGGGATTTGAGTGTGTGAACAGTCTAACATGTGGAGAATAGTCCAATGTCTTGAGGGAGAGAAGAATTCAGAGACCAGAGAGACCAGAGCCGCCATTAACCCAGAATCGAGAGGTCAACGCAGACTAATGCAGAGAGAAGAAAACTAAGAATTTTTGGGAGGATGAATTTAGAGTTTTCTTCTGTGCCTTGCGTGAGGAGCGTTGCTGAGAGATCTTTGTAATTCTCTTGTACTTTAATTCTCTATCTAGTAGAATTATGTAATCTTATAGATGTAAGCAGCAAGGCCAAACCACGTTAAATTCCCTTATATTCTTTACTTTTTTGTTGGTGTTTTTAGATCCAATATTCCGCAGTACAAACATGGAGCAGTAGATTTATACTTTGTTCGCCCAAAATTAGAGAATAGTATATTTATATTCTGTTCAGCAAGAACTAGAGTACAATAAATATATATTCTGTTTGGCGAGGGCCTGTAGTTTTATTCCCCACAAAGATGAGTAATAAAGAGTCAGACTCTACCAAGAGAGGAATGAAGTGGAATGAAACAACATATCTGTTTCCCTCGATTATCATTTTAGCTTAGATTAGCATGTTGGTGGGAAAACTATAGAAGTGACAAAAGCATAGAAATGACTCACCATTGCTATTACGCACAACAACTCCACCACAAAAAAAAAACTTGGATTACCATTGGAAAATTAAGGAAGGGGATTTGGATTTACAATTGTCTACTAAGAGTACATGTCAGCTGATGTAGTGCCTATAATTTTATATATGCGTAATTTATAATTATTATGATTTTGTAAGTATGTTTTAGAAATGTTGTATAGAAGGCCAAAAAACAAGAAATAGTTGCTCGTTCATCCACTCAGGCTCAATATTAGCCTATGCTGCCTCTAATCTAACTTAGGCGACTATGATTTTCAGATCTTTTGTGTATACAACCTCCTAATATAACCAATCTTTAGAGTGATAATAAGTTTGCAATAGTTCTATCAGCAAATCTAGTACTGTTTCATTATATAACAAACATATTGAAATAGACTTTCATTAATTATGTTTGTGAACATGTATTAGCCGAGACTCTTAAGGTTCACTATGTTTCAACAACTCAATAAATTGTAGATATCTTTACTAAGTCTTTATCCACGATCAACAATTAAAAACCAATATCATGGTTGGTGATCACGCACTCCGAGATTGAGGTTGACTCTTGAGGATATTGTAGGTGACTGAGAGCTGTATTCTAGTAACTTGTTTGACCAGTCAAGATTTGTCTTATATAGTATAAATACTTCTATACATTTCAGGTTCAATGAATAAAAAGCAACAGAGTTAATTTTTTCATCAACATAGACTTTTGTTGATACATATATGCATGATCTCTTAATTATTTTATGTTTTCTTAATTAATATATATTTACATACATATATAAATGTACATATATTCTTGCTAGTATGATAAAATAAAGAGATCGAATGAGGGGTATTTAGTCGCCCAGACCAAAAAATATAGCCCAAACAAAAGGCTGGAATTTGTAACTTTTAAGAAAAGTGAGATAATATGCATATTGGCAGCGGACAGCCTTCTTTCTATTGAAAAATCTTAAAAACTAATTATCATACCTGATTGGCCGATCACCGAATATATCGTGCAGTCCATATACAACCAAGGACTGCCTCTCATTGGCGTGCTGGTACATAGAGCTGTTGAGACGCCTCAACTCGAGTACGGAGATGAAGGGGTTCCCCTGCCCCACGTTCAGCAAACACACTGTTATGAACTCCATCGTTGCCAAGGTCACCATCTCCGTCCACCATGTCTGTGACGCGTTTTGCAGGCTCACCGTCGTCCACTTGTTGAGCCCCAGATAGAGGTCGAACTGGGGCAATGCGTTAGATCCGTCGTAATTGCCGTGCATGAAGGATGCTCTCACCCAGTACCTGCTCCCGTTCTCAACGGGCAGGGTGTAGCAGTTCCGTTCTCTCTCTGGGAAGGTCCTCACTGTCCGATACCACTGGCGTTTTAGCTGAGAGTTGGTGAAGAAAGTGGAGGCGATTTCTCTACTTTCCCCGCCGACAGTGAAGTTCCTATCCGGGACGTAGCTGATTCCGGTCTCTGTGTCTGTATAGTCCGACCCTTCAGTTAGGCCACAGTCCAGGCTCAAGAAGCCTGCGAGATTAACGAGGAGCTACGTAAGTTGGTTGGTTGTTTTCATAAAAATATGACGAATGAAGCAATACTTGTCCAAAATTAAGGAGAACAAGTCCAATAATCCTCCTTACCAGGTTGGGCAAGAACAGGAGCTGCAAAGACTGATAGTAAGAAGAGGGCCTCAAGCACAGCCATCTCCGTTTACTCTCTCCGGCCAAGACTAAACGATGAAGTCTTTGTCTCAATTAGTAAGGGTGATTGTCTCTGTTAAATCGCCAGCCAAATGATTGGTTAATGGCACCAGACTTATTCAGACTTTAGACCCGAATGAAAGTGGAGAAACGGAATTCATGCGGGTCGGTAGGCACTCATGCGTTTCTCTCGCGTTCACATTCTTTAGCGTATAAGATGCGGTTCTCTCAACTTCATTATTTTATGACAAGCAATTCTTTATTATTCCCTCCAATCTATATTAATAACTCCATACAAAAAATATTTTTATTAATAATTTTATTTTATTAAATTTAAGTAGTTAAATATTTAAAAAAGAGTATCATAATCTTTTTTTTCTCTTATATATGGGTTTAACTATTTAATAAAAATTATCATTTTTTTAAGAACTTAACTATTTAAACCCTTTTTTTTTCGTGTCCCCTATTTACTTTAACCCTACCTACTCCAATTTCTCGGCATCCCCCACCTTTAGAAAAAAAGCTTTGAATTCATTTTATCCCACCTTCTTCTAGAACACCTATTGATGCTGTCATTGCAGTCAGCCACTCGAACTCCCTCCCACCTCTTCGACTCCTCTTCGCCGTCGACCTAAACTTCATGGCCACGGCCAGATCTGGTGGAGGCAAGACACTGTCTGCGGCGGCCAAAGCTTGCCTGTGTGGATAAGCTCTAGCATGCACGCCTAGCCACCATGGCTAGGCTGCGACACCTGGATAAGCTCTAGCCTACATGGTATTGCAGGAAGAGCCTAGCTTGAGCGCCTGGCCGTCGCGATGATAGGAGTTTAGTTATTGGAGGAAAAATATAAAGAGCTTAGTTATAGGAGTATAACTACATCTCTCATCTCAATAGTTATCACATAGTAAATGTTTCTAATTGCATATATAATAGGGATGGGGTATGGAATTTCAAGACATTCAAACACACCAATTTTTTCTCCTCTTGAAAAGATGCTTTCTCCATCAATTGCCCGACGAGAGGATATGGACTCCTTTTCTCATTTTTTATACTCCCTCCTGCTTTAAGTGTCTCTTTTCATATTAAACGGTAAAAGTATCATGTGCTCACCAAAGAAAGGTGCTAATTAATTCCCCCCCGGCATATATCACCCATCTCAATAAAATTTTAACAGTTGCTTATACTCCTCCCTACTTTGTTATATTTTATACTTCAGGATATACTCCTTCTTTGGCCTCGACAACAAACATTCGGCACTGGCGGGACCAGCCCTAGCCTTCGTTTTTGGCAGCTAGAACCGACAGGTCCTAGCCTCTATAGGCATGGCCCAACCACAACCCCTACGGCCATCACAGCTGGGATGAAGGAAAACCAATGCCCGTCTGGCCTTGGCTAGCTGTAGAGACCACAAATAGATGGATGTTCCCTCTGACAATGCCCCAGCGTAAGTAATGGATAATAGTCATCTATCCACAAGATCAACTATGCATATGTTAGTACATATTAACACAAATAATTATGCTAACGTGCACTAGCTTCGAGTTATTGATCACACAGCTCCTACGCGTACTTTATGATGAGCTTATTATTATAGGGGAACATAAAATTATTCCTAGATAGACATGCATTAGCCTCTACAAGCCCATGATCAAGGCTAGCTGTCGAGACAAGGGCTAAACATGCCTACTTGAGCCACGGCGGCCAAGGGCTCATCCCAGCCTTGGCCATCGTAGGTAGGGCCAATCCTTAGCCTAGCCGAGCCTAGTTTGGCTCTGGCAGCCACAAGCTATCTACACTAAGCCCATCGCGATAGTGAGAGCTAGGTAATGCCGGTCTAAATCTGGCATTGGCTCTTGCTGCCACTAGCTTTTGTTGTTGTGGCCTCGACTCTAGAAGAGACCTAGCTGTAAAATGAACAAGAAAATCAGCTAGCTCCGGCACTTGCAATTAACCACCTACAGGACGAAAAATTATCTAGTGGAACTGTTATACGGGATACGTGGTAGATATGCCTTTTGAGTAAGTGATATGTTTGATGAATTTATATGTGTTTAAAATTGAGTAAGATGAGGCACAAATTTCAAATTACGTGTTTAAAGATGAATAAACATATGTAACGACATGTGGTAGAGCTGTTCGCCCAAGAAGATTGAGAAAAGAAGACATATAAGGTGTTGGGGTAGCCATTTGCAAAATAGCAGGTAACCATTGAGGGTTTTTTTATTATTTTAGGGGGGTATAGAGCACACAGTGGGAGAATTATAAGCGTTCATCACTAAATATTGGATTGCATAAGGTCCATGAAGGTAATGTCACATGCCTTAAATATGCTATTTACGAACCCTACCTAACATGAGACAAAACCTAACCTACCCGAGATAAGAGCTGACCTGAGACTTATCTTGGGTTGGGTCGGTTCTAGAACTCAAATAAAACACAAGTTGAAATTCTATCCAATCTTGGGTCCATTGAAAGAGTAATTTTTTAAGGTTAGGTCGAGTTTTTATACCATAAATATTAGGTATAGTTTTTTTAATATGCAAAATGTTATGTTAGGTCAGGTCTTGGGTATTTTACCTGACCAAACTCAGACAATATCGAGTGAATTCCTTGTGAGTTTACTCAAATCAAGTTTTTTAGAGCAGTCATTTATTAAATTAGGGTAATATTTTAAATAAGAAAAAACTACAACTAAGAGTAATACAAAAAAGATAAAACTCTACACATCCTTCATAGCAGTAAATTATAATATAATGATGTAGAGAAGTAAGATTATAAAAGGTGTATTGCTTAAGGGCAATCTAGGAAATAGTAAATATTTATTATACTAGGCAACTCATTTTTATAATAGTATAATAATAATATTTATAATGTTTACTTTAACAATAATAAAGGTCTATTTTTCCTCTCTGATGTTTTTGTTCTCTCATTCTGCTTTTTGTGATGTGCGCCTTTACTTTACTTTTTATTAGAAAATGTCTTCCGCTCTCTTTACGTGTGAAAGAAAAGATAATGGAATCGTCTCTTTATCCTTTAAAAAGAAAAGGGAATCATCTCTTTATGGGTTGACTCGCTGCGTTGAAAACGACGGACTCGGAAGCGTGTTTCCGTCTCTCCGCCTAGAGCTGGAGCCTGGAGTCCTAATGATCGATGCGCTGCATCAGACTACGTTCACAGCTCGCGCTGCTGAAGGGAGATGGTTGTCCTTGAAGCCCTCTTCTTCATAGCAGCCTTTGCAGCTCCTGTCGTTGCCCAACCTGGTTAGCAGGATTCATGGACTTGGATTTTTAAATGGAGTAATTTCTAATAAATCTTGCTTCAATATGAGTTTTCTTTTTATAAAAATGACAAACAACTTGTGTGTACGACGAAGTTAATCTCACAGGCTTCTTGAGCCTCGACTGCGGCTTCGCTAGGATCCGGCTACACAGACCCAGAGACCGGAATCAGCTACGTTCTGGACAACAACTTCACGATTGGTGGGGAAAACAGAGTATTGAGTAATTATCCTTAATATAATAATGATAAAAGAGTTATAATATATAGATTTTAGAAGAAGCATCTAGTGACTCGTATACAGGTATAGAGGCATCTAGAGACTTGTGTAAGGGTGTAAAAAAAAAATTACAAGAATAAGAGACTATTTTAGGAGAACTATATAAAAAAATTTAGATATAAAATATTTTTTTAATACGCCTTTACAAACTCACGATGAGTGAAGAACCATTAATTTAAAAGTGAGAGTGAAATTATGTTATAGAGAGCGGCTTGGTGAAGATGTTAACGAGCTCATCGTTACATGAAACATGATGAACCTGCATATGACCAGTTAAAAGTTGTTCTTAAATATAGTGATGCTCAATCTGGATATGTTTGGTGCGAGCATAGAAGACATGATTGATTGTGAGAGCAATAGCTGATTAATTGTCACACCATAGGATAGGGTTCTCTATACGAAAGATGCCAAGGAACTTAAAAATTATAAATACCAAGACTATCTCTCTAGCAGTAGAGGAGGGGGCCTGATACTCGGCTTCAGTAGAGGAGCAAGCAACCATCACTACAATGAAACTAGGCAGTAGCGACGCTTTTATTAACGACGCTAATACAAGCGTCGCTAATCATTGTCATTTGCGACACTTTCTAGATGGTCGCAAATAAATTATACTTGTAGCGACGCTCCATCAAAAACGTCGCTAGTAATACACTTATAGTGACGCTTTTAGATAACTGTCACAAATATGTTGATTATTAGCGACGCTTCTAGTGAAGCGTCGCTACAAGCAGGATTAGTAGCGACGCTTCGAGTGAAGTGTCATGACAAGTAGGATTAGTAGTGACGCTTCCAGCGAAACGTTGCGACAAGTAGGATTAGTAGCGAGTGAAGTGTCATGACAAGTAGGATTAGTAGCGACGCTTCCAGCGAAACGTTGCGACAAGTAGGATTAGTAGCGACGCTTCACTTGAAGCGTCGCTACAAGCAATATTAGTAGCGACGCTTCCTGTGATACGTCGCTACAAGCTGGATTAGTAGCGACGTTTCCAGTGAAGTGTCGCTATAAGCTGGATTTACTAGTAACGCTTGTTAAGGCGTCGCAAAAAGCTTAATTATTAGCGACGCTTCTAGTGAAGCGTCGCTAAAAGTTGGATTAGTAGCGACACTTTTAGTGGAGCGTCGCTACAAGCTTGATTAGTAGTGACGCTTCACTGGAAGTGTCGCTACAAGTTGGATTATACAAATACATTATAAAAAAAATTAAATAATTATTTATTATATTATATAATAAATTTATTTATTTTAAAAAATTAACTATTTACTAGTACTATTAAATTATATCGATGTAGATATCATGAAAAACATTACTACTACGTTATCATAAAAGCTATTAACTTATTTATTTAGGATCGTAATGATATTAATCGTTGGTTGTAACCCTTTTGACGAGTACCTTTTTAACATGATCAGATAATTGCCTACATGTCTCTCGACTCTTGTTAATAGAATATTATATTATTTTTACTTCTAAATCAAATAATTTAAATAATGAAAAATATTGATGATATTCCTCTTCATCATGCATTAGTAATATTATTTCTCTCTTAAAAAATAATGATAAAGTAGTAATAAATAATATCAAATTATTATTAATTTTAATTATCTATATATTAAATTTATAATAATTAATATAAAATAATAAATACATAATTATTATACTAATAAATAAAATTCATTAAAAAATATTTATTATATTATATTATATTTTTTAGTGTAAAAAATTATTATTTGCTAGTACTATTAAATTATATAATTATAATAAAAAATATTTCTAATATGGTAATTACTATTTAGTCTTGCAACTTATTCTATTTATGACCATAGTGAAACTAATTTGTCGTTCGTTATACCCTTTCAACCAGTCATGTGTTATAACACTTTACTAAAGACTAATTTTTTACAAAATTGCTCAGACAATTGCCTCAAAGTGTAGACACCGTGAGAGGAAAATCATGTCCTGCTTGACAATGAATTTTACAAAGCTATGATGATCAATGTCATACGTACATTTGACATTCTTTCTGTTTCTTGAAAACATAATAACTAGTAATAAACAATACAAATTATGAAAAGCCACCAAGATGTATTTCAATTTATCTCTCAATATTATATTAAATAGTATATAAAAATCTAATATATATATATATATATATATATATATATATATATATATATATATATATATATATATATATATATATATATATATTCCTAAACGGGCTACATTGGGTCGGGGTAGGAATTAAGCTATTAGTATCATATTCGGTCCGAGTTTTAATGTTGTATAACACTAGGGCTGCATCTCGGGTCGGGTTAGGTCAAGTTTTGCAAGACCTGACTTGAGATATGAATCGAGTCTGTTGGACCTAACCTAGCCTGACCTATGTCGAGTCTTCAAGCTCGGGTTGGGTTATTTGAGCATGAATATGTTTTTATTTTAGATATAGTAACTTCAACATGATCCATGCATACCTGCACATTACCTAATTTAAATATTTAGAAAACTTAAAAATAACCTTATTATGGAAATAAATACAAAAAAAGTTTGAATAATTTTTTTATTTACCATTAACTTGTAAAAATATTGTGAGTAAATATAATTATAAAAAAAAAATGTTTGTATCATCGGACCTTAGATCAAACGACCCATAAAGCATGAGTTCATGCATGCAATACACTTAATTATGTTGTCCGATTTTGATGTGACAACTTATGATGCATGGGCCTATGCGTGACTATATATGAACTATATGAATAAGAATTGAGTGGAAAGTATGGCCTGTATGATTCGGTCAGAATCAAGTTAGATTTTAATTTTTAAAATATTTTTAAAATTTAATTGACTAATTACCAAAATAAATACAAATTTATAAAATTTATCTATTAACTATATAAATTTTATATTGTAAAATTTTAAATTAAAAACATAAAATTTTTGTAAAAAAAGTTTAGGTGAGTGCCCTAAGCTCTGATCAGTTGTATTACGTTTACTCAAGCCTTAAAGTAATATACATCGTTGAATCTAAATTTGCTGGACTACAGAGTTTGGGCGCAAGCAACTGCGCATACACTTAATTATGTTATCAGATTTTAATGTAACAACTTATGATACATGGGCATATGTGCAAGTTGAATATTCTCTTTAAACAAAAAACTTGGTTAAAGTAGTTAATATTAAATATAACAATAAGCTATCTTAGAGCATTAATTTTGGTTAGATTTTATATCATATATGACCCTAGATGACATGCGATTATTTTATATTACAACTAGCTAAGCATTAAAAGCTTTAGATTTTAATTAAAAAAACAAAATTTAACATAATAATACATGGGCCTACATAAAATTACACCTTCAAATTTATTTTAATAAAGCCTAAAATAAACGGACAATCCTTCCCACTAAAAAATTCCCGCGTTTCCCGTCTCAACTCAGATACACTAAGCATAATCGTTAAGAATAGCGTGAAATAAAATTTAACCCTAACTGAGACTGGGAATCCTACGACGAAGAGGAGTCGCCCGTGGAGGGATTTCTTCACTTCGCAGAAACGAGGGATTTCTTTCACTTCGGCCAGACAGGAGGGATTTCATCACTTTGGCAGATTTCTACACTTCGGCTAGAAAACAAGGAATTCCCCGGCGAGGAGTCGCACGCCACGGAGGGATTTCTTCACATCAGCTAGAAAACAGGGAATCCCACGACGAAGCCGCGGTAGACTACATTTTCTGGTGCAATTTTTATTTTTATTTTTAATTTGATACTTTTCATGAAATTTTGTCTTCAATCTTCATTTAATAGAATATCAATCTTCATTCCATATCCTATATTCGCCAGAAAACCAGTCGTATATCCTTTCAGCGTGAAAGTTTTCTGAGATCCCAGATTTCTTCAGAGTTCAGAAATTCTTCAAGGTCAAAAATTTATTTTCATAGTCGATTTTGCTTTCCGACTACTAAATAATAGTGCTCGTCTCGCAGCCTTAAGCTACAGACTAGAACAGTTGGTTATCACTATACCATTTACTCTTTTGTATTAGGTAATGCATTTTTCTGTCCAGAAATTGAAAGATTCACATTTGAAGAAAGTTATTAAAAAAATGGAGGTACTTTAATCTACAAAGTATTGTGCAAATGTTTCTCCTATTCTTCTGTTAATAGCTCATACAGATATATATTGTGCAATATTATTCTCGAAATAGTTTATTTTAGTAAATTTGCTTTGATCAACATAATGCTGTATTTTTGTATGTCTTCACATTGCTGGTTTTTGGCTCAAAACTCTGAATATTCACCTAGATCTGTTTTGATGGTAGTTAATCAGTCCCTTAGGTTCTGATGTCGACTAAGTAATCAATTGTTTCAGGTGTTGACTATCTAGGCTTGTTAAGGCGCTTTTCTCAGGTACTGGTGCTCTCGTTGTATACACATTTTTTGGCTTTGCAATCTATTCGTCTGAGTTAAATATAAAGTAGGTGATTCGTATGTTGATCTTATTTCAGCTTTTTCCTGTCCAGTGATGAAGCAGCTACTGGTATGATGAAAAAAACATCAAGAATGCAGGTTGATTGAGGACTCAAGCTTTAATTATACTATTATGCAAGCTGGGAAGTTATGATTAATGAACTATCTATGCTTCCTGTGGCTTGCCCGATAAAGTTTATTTGTCATGCATGATAAAGTGTGTGGCATATTCTGGTTTATTTAACAAGAGGATGTATACTGGGAACCTCGTCAGCAAACGATGTTGAAACCCCAAAATTCAGCACATTAGAGGGGGATCGGTGCACATGGGCCAGTAGTGATGGGTTCATGGGAGTGGAGCCAACAAAGTTTTAGCTCATGTTGAAGTATAGGGCATGCCATTTCAAGCCCTTGAAATTCTGCCATTTTTTGCAGTTGATTCCCCCCCCCCCCCCAGCACTCTCAAAAGCAAGCTTGATGGAGATTATTACATCGTTTTAATCTGTGCCCTAGCCATTACAATCTTCATCTATTTAACTGCTATTTAATATGGCACAAAGCACCTACCTCTGTAGTCTATCCTAGGTTCGCTATCACATACTTCCTTGCAAAACAGAGATTCAGTTGGCTTCAAACAGTTTTCTCAAGTTTTATATATTCTAAAGGTCTTGAATGTGCATCTTTTACCAATGTACCTCGCAGCCTATATGAATAGTAATATGTAGGTTTATAGCCTATAGCGTGTTTGATATTAAGATTATTTTGTCCACAAATTTGCTTTGAAGCCTCTAGTTTTGAGAATCTTAAAAAGTAAAATTAAAGAATGGGAAAGTAAATTCAAATAAGGGGGGACAGCTGCTGGTTGTGTTTGACTTGTGTGTTGTTATTCGGGACATGCCCTTGCAATTTTTCTTTTGTTGCTAATCTTAAGCTTCATAGAATAGAAGATGCCTGTTTCTGTTTTGTCTCCCTTGAGATTTTTTAGCCCGAATGGTTATATTTTGTTTATTATCTTTTTGATTTATGCTTGCAGTCATGAGGTGAAATGCTATTATGTTGCTGTACATAACCACCGCAAAATTGTACCTATGTATTTTCTTTGTTGGTTGATAATAAATGCTGAGAAATTTCTGTGAAGGGGCACAACGAGTATGGTTGACCACTTGAACTATTATGGTATATAATTTGTCAATCTTAACACCGATTGTTTCACTCTGACCAGCTTTCTGTCCTATGCAACTCTTTTGTGCATGATTGCAGCTTTGAGATCTTTTTCTGTAGACAAATTGCAGTATTGGCTTGAAACTGCTTCTGGCATTAGTCCTTTAGCAAATCTCCTCTCAAAGGATAGAGGTGACCAATTTAATACACTTATCAAGCCCCTGGTCTATCTTTCGATGTTCTATTTTTTCAACAACCCAAGATCTTCTTTTACAGATAATACATTGTTTTAGTTTGCCTTGTATACTGTTTGAATGGTATAGCCTATTTATTTGCTATCTTGCTTGAACCAAGTCCAGCCCAACTGGTATGTATATAGTTCAATTTCAAAGCTTAAATCCAAAAGTAGCTTGAAATAACCAGTTACTTACTAATTAAACTTCACTTTAACCTTACCGCTTTATTTATTGGTGATCTCAAATTGTCCGAGTTTCCAAATATGCAATATGATACAGATATATGGCAGCTCTGCATATACCTAACATCATCCTCTGCCACGTCAAATCCTGTACTTGAATAGCCTTGTGGACCTTTAACAAAACCACAATTTATCATTTGGTCGTGGGCATAAAATGATTCTTCCCTTTCCTGAAGATTATGGTGACCAGCAAACCTGGGCTGCCAGTTTTCTGCTCCATTGGGTCTATCTTCCACTTCTGTGTAGTTTTCTGCACATAATAAGAATCAATTGTGGAATTGTAGTAATGGTATTTTTTAAAATGTTACAAATTCAAATGCCTGCTTTTTATATGTATGAAGGTACTTTAGTAGATATAGTGGTGGATAAGGTACATTTGGGTGGTCTAAACAAGGAGGAACGCTTCTTTGATACATTTGCTATACACAGGGAAGAGGACAAACATCCTAGGCAAAAGGAACTTAGGTAATTTTTTTTCGTCTGCCTATTTCTTGTTTCTGAAACTCCTATGTTATGAAAAATATTTATGATTATCTTTAGTTATGATTTAGTTGGCTAATTGTAGACTGCTATGGATAAAAGTTGGATGCTTCTACCAAATAGGTATTCGTTGTCATATATTGAAGGAATTAAAAAGTTTATTGATATGACAAGCCCACATAGATAGTGCCAACAGATGCAGATGTCTATGTAGGAAATGCATTAATAAATACTATAAACATATCAGTGAGGTTGAAGAACATTTGTTGGTCAATAGAATGGACATCTATTATACTCATTGGGAGCATCATGGGGAACCTATGTCTTCAACGAAGGGTGGTTTTAGCAACATTATTAATGATGAATATGTTGATGAGATGCAAGAAATGTTACAAGACATATGGGTCGGAACTGGTGTTGATGTCCATGCCTCAAATGTCGCCCAAGGGAAAATACTAACATTAGTGATTTTAATGACCTTGAAAGTGGTGATTTAGGTGAATTTGGTAGACTATTGAATGATGCAAAGTGTCCACTTTATCCAGGCTGTGAGAAAATCTCCAAGTTGAATTTTCTTGTTAAGTTGCTTCATATAAAGATAATTAATGGTTGGAGTAACAAATCATTCAATATGAACATTGAGTTGTTTAAAAATGCAATGCCGGATGGGGAGACTTTGCCGACCTCATATTACGAAGCAAAGAAGTTAATGCGAGACTTAGGAATGGGATATATCTCAATCCATCCATGCATAAATGATTGTGTACTATTTTGGAAAGAGAATGAAAATAGACAAGATTACCCCACATGTCACCAACCAAGATATAAAGAAAGGACAATAAAATGTAAGAAAATTCCTCTTAAGGTACTTAGGTATTTTCCTTTAAAACCTAAGTTGCAAAGACTATTTATGTCAAGAAAGACGGCCGTAGATATGAGATGACACAAAGATAAGCGAGTTATTGAAAAAGATGTATCTAGGCATCCAGCAGATTCTAAAGCTTGGGAAAAATTTGACAAGGAGCATGAGTGGTTTGCTTATGATCCTTGCAATGTGAGACTTGGTTTGGCAACAGATGGCTTTAATCCCTTTGGTAATATGACGAATTCATATAGCATGTGGCCTGTAATGCTCATGCCTTATAATTTGCCTCCTTGGAAATGCATGAAAGATCCATTCATTTTCATGTCATTGCTTATTCCTAGGCTTAAAGCTCTAGGAAATGACATTGATGTATATTTGCGGCCACTCATAGACGAGTTAAAAGAGTTGTGGGAAACTGGGATTGAGACATATGATGTGGTGGCAAATAAAAAATTCAAAATGCATGCAGCAGTGATGTGGACTATAAATGACTTCCCCGCTTAGGGAAACTTGTCTGATGGAGCATTAAGGGTTTTTTGGCATGTCCATCTTGCAATAAAAATGCTAGCTATGAAAGATTGAAGCATGGTAGAAAGACATCTTACATGTGACATCGTCGTTTCTTGCCACCCAAGCACTATTTACGATTTCGGTATAAGGAGAGATATGGGAAGTTGGAATTGAGGTCAAAGCCATTACAATTGTCTAGGGATGACTTGTTGTCATAGTTGGAAAATGTGAGACAGGTTGTATTTGGGAAAAGACCAAATAACAAGAAAAGGAAACATATTGAGGGCGAGTTAAATTGCACAAAAAAGAGCATATTCTTTGAATTACCCTATTGGAGAACACTCAAGCTGCGTCACAATTTGGATGTTATGCACATTGAGAAGAACATTTGTGATAATATTATTGGAACACTATTCAACTTGGAGAAAACAAAAGATAACATAAATGCTCGCTTAGACTTGGTTGATATGGGCTTAAGGCCAGAGTTACACCTGTGGAAAATTGGTGATAAGTATGTGATGCCACATGCATGCTATACATTGTCCAAGGATGAAAAATGTCGCTTTTGTGAGTGGATGAAGTCAGTTAAATTTCCAGATGCATATGCATCTAATATATCTCGTTGCGTTCATGATAATGACTGCAAGATATTGGGAATGAAAAGTCACGATTGTCATGTATTTTTACAAAGGCTCCTCCCAGTTGCAATGCGTGGATATTTGAATAAGGAAGTGTCAATGCCTTTGATTGAGTTGGGGTTCTTCTTTAAAAAGTTGTGTAGCAAGACACTACAATTGAAAGTATTGGAGACTCTTAACAAAGAAATCGTCTTTATATTATGCAAGCTAGAGCGAGTATTTCCACCGTCATTCTTTGATGTTTTGGTCCATTTAGCAGTTCATTTATCTTATGAAGCGATAATAGGTGGGCCTGTGCAGTATCGGTGGATGTACCCAATTGAAAGGTTATAATATATTTTGATTTTTTTTATCAATTAATTCTATGTTTAACACGTTATAACATGTTCCTCCATACTCTAAAACAATGTGCGTAACAAAGCACGTCCAGAGGGTTCGATAGTTGAAGCTTACATCGACAAAGAATGTCTCACCTTTTGTTCCATGTATCTTGAGGGTATTGAGGCTAGATTTAATCATGAACATCGTAACCATAATGGATGTGAAGGCCGAACATGCACCAAACATTCTGTGTTTGGACAAAATGTTCGACCTTTAGGATCTGGCACTTTTCACAAACTCAACCTAGCAGAGCTCACTAAGGCTCGATATTATGTGTTGAATAATTGTACTGAAATAGAGAATTACTTTTGGTAAGTAAACTTATATTTGCATTTACAACTAAAACTGCCTATTTGAACTTAATATTTGTAATATATAATTCTAATATCTGTATGTAGTGAGCACAAGATAGAGCTAATGTGCGAAAATTCTCAAAATTTGCAACAAAGGCAAGAAAAAGAATTTAGTGATTGGTTTGCGAAACATGTAAGTGGGCATACAAATTTATATAATATACCTTATTATGATAATACATGAATTTTTTATTTTAGAACTTTTGCTTTATCAATTTTTTTTCCCAACAGATAGAACTCCTATGCCGTCAGGGTCAGTCAACTACTAAAGATGAAATGTATGCATTATCATGTGGTCCAGATCAATGAATAATAAGATATACAGGTTACATCGTGAATGGCATGAGGTTCCACACAAAAGAACGTGAAAAAATCGTCATACACAAAATAGTAGTGTCATTGTTAGCGGGGAGCACAATGGAAAACCTATAGAATTCTATGGTGTCTTGACAGGCATTATTGAGTTACACTACTTGTTTTAGTTTCAGGTTTTTCTTTTCAAGTGCGAATGGTGGAATACTGGAAAAAAATTAGGAATTCACATATATGCCCACTTTACAGCCATTAATGCATTTGACATGTGGTATAAGGATGACCCTTTCAATCTAACAAATTAGGCTACACAAGTTTTTTACATGGACACTAAATTGCAGGGTAATTGGCAAATTGTGCAAAAGTTGAAGCCAAGGGGCATGTATGATGTTATGAAAGCAGAGGAATGCGAGGGGCCTATCAACTTTGAAGATGCCTATCAAGAAGATGAGCAGGTTGCATACAATGAGCTTGTCAATCTTGACAACAAAATTGATGAAGATGAATTATTATCATTAAATAGATCGGACATGGTTCCGATTGATATTGATTCACATGCATTTAATGCTGATATGAGATTAGATCATAGTGCTTTGAATTTCATTGATGATGATATGATTGATGCAGAAGATGATACTGTAAATGAGTATTGTAGTGAGGAAGAAACACTTATGTTAAGTGATGATGATACTGACATAGATGTTATGTAATTATTTAAAGTTATTAAAAATTTGTAAATACATCACATTAATTTATGGTATTTTTTAGTGGAATACAATATTCACTTAGTCAATAACCTAAATTGAAATGGTCTCCACTTACATATATTTATTGAAATATGTTTAAAGTTATGGCTCCTGGAGGCAACAAACAATAACACTTAATAAACGAATATGAGGATGGAGAGTCTGTAGATGGCCCAGATATTTCTTCTAGTGATGCAGGTAATATCTTTATATGCCTTGTTATAATATGTTATTTTTTTTTTTTCTTCTAGTAATGCAAGTAGTCTCTTTATATGTCTTGTAATAATACGTTATGTTATATAATGTCTTTTTTTATAGGATCTTTACAAAAGAGAGGTCGTGAAAAGGCAATCAATAGATCATTGCATGAATTGGTGCGAAAGAAAGGGAAAATAATTGTTGAAATTCCCAGTGATAAATGGAGACCAATAAGCAGTGAATGTGCCGAATTAACACGCGAAGCAGGACTCATTTGCCGATATTATGTATAATTGATAGATGATAATGGAGATGTTATTTCTGATTGGAGACATGTTCCAAGGAAAAATAAAAAGTTATTGCACGATAAGCTTAAGGTTGATTTCATTTCAAAATTTATTTGTCCTTTTACTAACTCTTAGTACCATACATATTATTTCTTTAATATATTGTTTATACAATTTATTAGGATAACTTTGAATTACATGGAGACCCTAGTCATGTTACGACTGTACTTAATAGGATATTCACTGAGAGGTTTAAAGACTTTAGATATCACATGCACAAACACTTCAAAACAAATAGAGATTTAGCTACAGCGAAAGCCAATCCATATGATACTATTACCTCAGACAAATGGGAAATAATTTGTGATAGGTTTACATTGAAGGAATTTGAGGTATGGACTATGATTCTTTTATATGTGCATATTTTTCTTGTTTATTTTTCTAATATGATGTTACATTATTCTTAGCATGAGTTTAACTTTTAATGTAGGATATTAGTTTTGTAGCTAAGAAGAACTGTCAGGAATTGAAAATCCGACATACTGGAGGTTCAAAACCATTTGTATGTTACTTGGAGGAGCTGGTAAAATTTGCAACATCTTAGTTTTATTTATGGGTTACACTTACATTTATTTGTTGCACCTATCTTTTGACTTACCCTTGAATGATACAGCGTAAGCGGAATGAGAATGAGGATAATCAATTTAGTATGATTGATTTTTACAAAAAAACCCACTTTTCAAGAAGAAAAGGTGATTGGATAAGTAATGAGGCTCATGATTTGCATGTAAGATTTAGTTAGAGATTAGTTTGCATTTCAGATTATAGGGGAACGAAAGAATTATGTGCGTGGTCTTGGAAAAGGTGAGGTGGCCCTAGTGTCTCCATCAAGACAAGAGATGTCTTCGTAGCTCGAAAATGCTACTTAGAGAGCCGAAATGGTAGAAAGGTCAGCTTCTGAAGTGCGTGCGATGATTGAAGAATATAAAGAACGTCTTAAACAATAACAAAGTCAAATTCAGGAATAACAAACTCAAATTGACACGCTTATGGAATTCATGAGGAAGCAACGATGCAAGCATCGCTAATGCTAACGTAATGCTTCTTACTAATCTTAGTTGTCATTCAAGTTAATATATTTTAGAAACTATTCGTTGTCTCAGCCTTACGTAAAATAATAAATGTTATGCCTATGCCTACTAGTACTTTACTTTTACATTGTTATGCGAAAATTCTAAAATTATTGTAATTTTTATTGCAGATTTAATAGTAGCTGCTAGAAGGTCGTCAAGCTCTAGACAAACTTGTTATCTAGTTTTTGATGCATAGTTTTATAACTGTTTCTCTTGATCTATGTAACTTCTTCATGCTTTCTAATCCAGGTTTTGGTATGCAGATGCTATTGAAAATTTTCTGGATTAATGTCATACAGTTTTTCATAACTAAGATATGCATGTGTTGAAAATCTTGTTTTTTTTTTTGGAAATGGAAATATTTAAAAGAAAGTCAGATGCTATTGATTTGGTATCTGACTGTTTCTTTTTTATAAGTTGCACGGAGGTATTATATCATATAAACTTACCTCGAGATAATTGTTGTTGGTTCATCTTTCTAGACACATATTTCCTTTTGGATCTATGCTTAATTGCTCGCAGGAAAGCAACCCATTGAGGCAGTCTTTTACAACTCTAAAATGCACACAGGAAGGACTGACCAGTTTTATATTCCAATTTTGCATGACATTGTGTTGTTCTGGGACAATATATCAGTCATGGAGTCAAAGAAAGATGCAAATTTACATGTGCAAGGGGTCCACACATAAGACGCACACATTGGGTTGTCTGATGCTAAATACTATTTTTATATATCCAATTGTAAGTACTTCTCTCATGGCTGATTTCAGTTTTTGTATGCTGCAGCATGGTCCATTACCATGTTATTTCGAATTTTTACATTGTGATCTTAACTTTATTAGTTTTTTAACTGAAATGGGGTATTTGACATGCTTTTCATATACCTTTTTCCAATTGTTAACCAGCAATATATTCAGCCATACATCGAAAGCATAACATGTATGGAATCACATCATGTTTTTGAAACTGCGAAAGATGCATGAGGTGGGCAGGTGATTAAGGCTTTTCTTTGCTCAGATGCTTCATCCAAACAGAAACGCAAGATAATTGCCAAGTATGCTACTGCAGCAAATTGTGATGCTTTTAGAGTTTTCCTAACCACCATCTTTCTTCAACTTCTTCAAATGTTTTTTATGAGTGTATGCTTCCTTAATAGGTTAAGAGGTCATTTTGGGGAGCTCTCATTGCATCCTTCAGGGTCGTTTGCAGTTGAAAAATGCTTTGCAGCCAGTAATATGTTCACGTGCAATATGTTTTTGGATTTCAGCATGTGCTTATTCTAGGTAACTTAAGGCATTGTCTTCTTCTATTTCTCTAATTTCCAGGTTTGACTGAGAAGATTGCTAAAGGAGACATATTGAAGCACACATTAGTTAACATCCCATATGCTTAGTAAGTTTGATTGGCTATAGTTTTTAACTATTAATTTTCAGCTCAGTGCATACTTAATCCATTTCAGGAACAAAGAACAAAAAGAATTTGATCATGGTCAATCATCTTTATGGTGATAAGCATTGTTTCGTTTTGACAGGTCTACAGGGGAGTTCTTCCTGATGGGCAGCTAATTGCTATTAAAAGAGCTCAGTAGGGATCCATGCAAGGAGTTCTTCCTGAGGAACAGTTGTTGATTTATGAATTTTTTTGAATTTTAACATCTTACGCAGCTGATCATGTGGAAAGGTTCTGATCGCTACTGGAGAAGTGGTGTCTGGGATGGGGGCATGTTTAGTGGCTTGGCCTAGAGCCCTAATTTTGTATCATACATGACCGTGGTAGCTAATGACCAAGAGATCTATATGACAATTACTATATCGGACGATTCGATCCAGGCCAGGTTTGTGATAACTGATTCCGGTCAAATTCAGCACCTTTCATGGCAGAAGGATTCTCAGAGATGGGATCTTGGGTGGTGGTTGCCTAGTAACAATTGTGATCGGTATAACTCTTGTGGGCCATTTGGTTACTGTATAGAAAGGGGGTCAGAATGGGATTGTTCGTGCTTGAAAGGGTATGTGCCCGAGAATCAGGAGCAATGGGACAAAGGGAATTGGTCTGCTGGCTGTGTGAGGAAAAGGGTGTTGGATTGTGAAAAGGGAGGAGATGGGTTTTTCAAGATGGAGGGGATGGTACTGCCTGATCAGCCAATATCATTAACGGAATCAAGTATGGGAGAATGTGAAGCTCGTTGCCAAAGCAACTGTTCTTTGTGTAGTGAATGCGTTTGCCAATGTGAGTGACACTACTAACTCAAGGTGCTTGGTTTGGGATAGAGAAGTGTTCGATATGCGAGACAATTCTACTCGTGGTCAGTCTCTCTACTTACGCGTAGACAGCTCTGAACTGGGTACACTTTCAAACTCATACCTCTAAATTTAGTTTAAATTATCATGTATGTAACTTCTAAGAGGTTAAGCTTATGATATATGGTGGTTTCTGAAAGAAATAATGTTGAAATGGGCAACATTTGCAGGGAAAGGATCTTCCAAAAGGAGAAAATTGTTGGTAATTGTACTGATAACAATTAGCCTCGCAGTGTGTCTTGTAAGCAGTGTTGTTTATTGCTTCTGGAGGAGAATTTACAAACTAGGTAATACTGCTACTGAAGCAGAGCAATGTGCCTTTTGAATAACCGTGGCACGGCCAAGTGATATTATGTTTTTATAAGTAGTTTTCTCATAATACTTCTCAATGCTTTTAATTAATCCAAATTCATTCTTTTTTCTATCTTGCAATCCTTGAATTCATTTGTCTTTTCTCCACTGAATTTCTTCCCTTATGGTTTTCTACCAACCAGGACCAAAGGGGCAAGATAAGGCAATCCCATTAGTCAATGCCAGTGGCTGCCTCAATGATAATGCACTTTAAACTCAGGAGATGCAATTGTCGCTGAGGTGCTAATATTCCATTTCCACAGTATAGTCACAGCAACAGACAACTTCAATGAAGCTAATAAGCTCGGAGAAGGAGGATTCGGTCCAGTATACAGGGTAGCCCGTGTTTTTTTTTTCTGTACATAATTTGCCTTAAGTCGGAAAAAAAATTTTAAGCAGTAAAGCTTATCGTCCATATGAATGGAAACTTATTGCATATCAATTTACAGGGAAAATTACTGGGTCAACAGGTTGCTGTGAAACGACTATCTAAAAGCTCCGGACAAGGTCTAGTTGAGTTGAGAAATGAAGTGGAACTCATTGGGAAACTCCAGCACAAAAATCTTGTGAGGCTTCTGGGTTGGTGCGTCCATGGAGAGGAGAAGATGCTCATCTATGAATATTTGCCTAACAAAAGTTTGGATAAATTAATATTTGGTTTGTTCTGCTTAAACTTGGAAGCTAAATAGTGTCGTATCACCTTCGTCAAACATTGTCATGTACACTAAAGCCGAATTGAAGAGTTTTGAAGGTGGTATGTGAATTTGAATTGGCTAACAAGCCTATGTCAGCAAGTTCTACAGAACTGTCTGCTCTTCAGCTGAGCGGCTCGGTGTACAAAATTGATATGGTAGAATTACCGTTAACAATACCAGATCATGATTCCAACCCTTATATGTTTCAAGTATTTGTCAGGTACAACTGAAAAACCTGTTTTATTAATTCAAAATTCTTTCTAGGGAAAATTATTAAAATAATAATTAAAAAAAATAATTACCAAAATATACCACTTTGGGAAATATTTTCCAAAGTGGTGTTCGTTTTGCCATCTTTGGCGCCAGTAGCGGTGCGCCTTGATGTGGCTTTTTTTTAATATTTTTTAAGTTGATTTCGTCATTTAGAACGACGAAATTGGCTTGAATACGATTTCGTTGTTCTAAACGACGAAACCTTATATTACTTAACCCGGTTTCGTCGTTCAGTACGACGAAATCAACTTAAGCTGATTTCGTCGTTCTGAACGACGAAATTACCACGCTTGTGTTATTTCGGGCTTGGTCGTGGGAAGGACACTGATTTCGTCGTTCAGAACGACGAAATCATCGGGCTTATATTTCCCGATCCGCTCTGCCTCCAGTCGCCTCGCTGAAATCCACTCGGCTCCGCCTCCGTTGAGCGATCCACCGCCCGCCTCTGCCGACATCTGGCCCGTCACCGCTGTCCAGCCCCGCCGTCGCCGCCGTCCAGCCGCCACCGCCGCCCACGTCCAGTTCGTCCGCTGCCCACGTCCAGCCCGCTCCAGGTGCGATTTTTTACTTTTTTTTGTTTTTTATCTTCTTTTTTAATCGTTATAAATGATTTTTTATATGTTAAATTAAAGTAATTTATCTTTTCTATGCTATATTAAATAAATTTAAAGTTTTAATTGTACCATTATTGTGCCCTAGTTTTAAAGGTATTGTTCTTAGTCGTTTTGTATGTTTTTTTTTTAAGATTATTGAATTGAGATGGATTTTTAATTAATGAGTTTTTATTTTTTAAGATGCCAAGTCTCTCAAATTTTGGAAAATGAGGAGGATTTGAGTTTTTGAATATACTTTTTTTATAGCTTATATGATTTGTGACATTGTATGCGTTATTGCATCAATTGTCTAATTTTATTAATTAGAAAATTTACTCATTAATATAAAGTATTAATGATATGCTTATATACTTGGTAAAGTTATTAGTTTCTATGCGTATATATTTTTAAAATATATTTGTTAGAGTAGATATTAGTATTAGTTTGCTTAATCTAATATTAATTTTATTTATTATTTATGAATTAATTGAATAAAAATGGCAGAAGAAATGGTTAGTTTTTTCATTAACTACGACGGACGCATAGAAGGATTATTAATGAAGAAACCGTCTACATTTGATGAATTTGAGATGCACGTAGCAAGTAAGGTTGAGTTGGATCGAAGAAGATGGAAAATTACTATCAAATGTAATCTTCCGTCCTATGGATCGAGAATGATACTAATGAACATAAATGATGATTCATCAATGGCTTTTATGTTTCACCACTCGCGTCACATAATTTCTTTCGAGTTATTTCTTGAAAAAGAGGTCCGAGTGACTAGTGAAAGGCGAAGTAGTTCACATAGGAGCTCTCATAGAAGCTCACAAAGGAGCTCGGATAGAAATGTGAACAATGAAAGTCATATGCAAGTGCCGGTGGACGACGAAGAAGAGGGAAATTTATCTATGACAGTAGCTTCAAATGAACGTCATAGGTCGTCTGCCCCTATTTACGATAGAAGTGGACCTACTTGGAGGTAAGGGTTGATTTAGTTGTGAATACGTTTTCAATCTTATTATCCTTTAATGAAAATACGTTTAGCTAAATTTTGAGATTTTGTGTGTAATATGGACAGTCTACGACTCATGCACACAAGCCATTTAGCATTCAAATGTCTCAAGGCGGTGCATGGTATGAAACTCAAAGTTCGATGGGCCTTCATTACCCCTACACGTATGTTGGTCATACCAATGCTGGACTATCTAATCAGAGGTGAAATATATATTTATAAATGAATTCAACTTTTTTAGGCTTACGAAATTTAATACATATGCGATGTTTATATGTAGGGGGGGATATGTCTACGGTGAAGATATTGATGAAAATGAGGATAATGAAGGTGAAGATAATATTGACGAAGTAAGTGGAGAAGATTTTGATATGAATGTAGAAGGGGTTAGAGGTGAAGAAAGTGCTCAACAGATGGTTGACGGCGAGGGGGATGATGCGGTAGACAATGCCATTGCTGGGAATGATATGAATGTAGATGATGAAGAGTCGTCGTACTGTGAAGTGGAGCCACTTTATGCACACATCACAGATGAGGAGATAGATGCGGCAGTGAATTCTACAATGGATTTGGACCAACAAAATGAAGATGAGTTATACGTTGGCCGCATATTTGAGAATAAAGAAGCATTCGTTACAGCCTTGTAGGAGTTTTCCATTCAAAATTATGTCGAATACAAGGTTGTACTAACCAATCCGGCGGAGTATACAGTGAAGTGCATTGATAGCACTTGCCCTTGGAGAGTGCATGGCTCAATCAAAAGGGGTGGTGGGTTCTTTAAATTGAAGACGTACAAAGGTGACCACACATGTTGGAATGCCCAGCTTAGCACAGATCATAGGCAGTGCAGTGCCTCCTTTACAGTAAATCATGTAGAGGAGGATATAAATGTGGGAGGTGTAAACAAAGTGGGCATAATAGTAAATCATGTAGAAACCCTCCTGTTGATTGGTAAACATATAATCAACCTCTGTATTTATTATATTTTTTTAGTTACGTACGCATGTATTCCTTATGATTAATGATATGATCTTCATCTTCCACAGATCATATGGATCATGCAGAGCCTTGTTACGGACCAGGCCCGAGTGACGCTTCTTTACTCGTAGAGCAGGAGTCACATAGGTCTGCTGCTATTTGAAGAGGAGAGGTATGATAACTTTTTTTTAAAAATTTGTTTCATTGTTTTTTTGGTTGATATAATACGACATGTTATAATTTTAAAATTTATTATAGGACCTCGGGTGCCTTGAGTGCACCGAACATTTTAAATACCTCCGCCATTAGCCTATAGATGAGCGTATATTACCTTATATCGAGCAAGCGGGATTCGACCATTTCATTCATCTACAGTATGTTCGTCTCAATCGGCCTCTATTGATAGCTCTTGTTGAGAGATGGAGGAGGGAGACATAGACGTTTCATTTGTCATATGGAGAGATGTCCATCACGCTCATGGATGTGGCAGTTCTATTAGGACTCCGTATGATGGACGTCCGGTGACAGGCACAATAGGAGGTGCTCATATGGATATATTAGTTAGACTTCTTGGTAGAGCTCATCCTCCTACAGTGATGCGTGGTAGCCGAGTGAGCCTACGATGGCTCTTACAGGAGTTTCGTGAGCTCCCAGCCGATGCTACAGAGATAGTTATCGAGCAACATGCACGAGCCTATATATTGCATTTACTTGGAGCCACCATATTTGCGGATACCACGAGCAGCCACGTGCATGTTTCATCTCTCTCTCTCCTTCACGACTTTGACATGGCTGACACTTATTCATGGGGCAGTGCTACTCTCGCATTCTTATACCGAGAGTTAGGAAAGGCATGCCAGGCCATGACCTCGGGGATTGCGGGCTGTCTGACTCTTCTTCAGGTAAATAATTGTGTAACTTTACTTGGAGTTTTAGTCACGTATAATTTTTTAATTCTAATATTTGTTATCACTATTTTATGACATAGTTATGGTCGTGGGAGCACTTACACGTCGACCGACCAACTGCTGAGTTGGGTCGCTTGGTCGAGGGTGCTCCATTAGGGGCGAGGTAGGTTGTATTTATGTTTACCACATTACTTTTTATGCAACGTTTTATGAACGTATGCTGAACTCATTTCTTAAATTTAACTCCTTAAGGTGGAATGTTCGGAAGATGAGAACCGAAAATCCACAAGGAGTCCTCCGTTTGTATAGAGGGGAGTTAGACCACCAGCGGCCATACCAGGTAATTTTATTACTGTGTTGAACTTTTTTATTTAATGATTTTAAAAAAATTTATCGTTATTTAAACTAACTTATCTTTATATATTATATAGATTATTTGGCAGCCGTACTCGGAGGACTTGTTCGCTGTGATACCTCCACTCTGCACTGACGGTCGAGAGGTGTGGCTTTCTCGAACCCCTCTCATATGTTATGAGATTATAGAGATGTATGTGCCAGATCGTGTAATGCTCCAGTTTAACCTGGAGAAAGGGGTCCCACCTTCTACTGTCGAGTTTGTCCATCGCATCACTCGACAGGGCTGCCATATTACTGACTGGGCTATATATCATGCGTCATATATTGCTCGATGGGAGGATAGGAGAGCCACTATTATTAGAGGGGAGCTGGCTACGACATTGCGAGATGTTCGTAGTACTTATATGCACTGGTATTTACCGATTACACGGCGATATATTTTACCGCGCGATGATGTAGAGGAGATGACATATCAGCCTAGGGGAGCATCTGAGGCAGCTCTAGTAAGTACAACTTTGTTAATTAAGGCATATGTTATTTTCTTATTTCGTTTTAATTATTTATCTAATATTTAATTTATTTTTTTATAGCTTCGTTAGCTTCGACATACTAATGCGTATTTGAGTGATGCACTTGTCACCTGTATTTCGCGCGAAGACTTAGCAGTAGCATGTGAGTCGGTGATTAGATCGTCTAATGATGTCCTTCGTAACTTGCCACTACTTCATTCAGTGATCACGGATGTTCATCGAGATTATCCTGTCGACGAGGCCGCTCAGACGCAGCCGATGCACTCTTCATGCCATGATATTCCATCATCATCGGCAGCATATAGCTCTCCTCCAGGTTCATCATTTCCAGACACTACACATGTCACTCAGCCAGATCCGATTTTATATTATAGACGACATCGGCCAGCTCGTATTGTACCATCTATTACTTATGCTGAGCCGGAGCCCGAGCAGGAGCCTGACATGGAGTCGCAGCCGGAGCCCGAGCCCCAGTCGGAGCCCGAGCCCGAGCCCGCGGAGCCCGAGCCCCAGTTGGAGCCAGAGTTAGAGCCACAGCCAGAGGTAGATCATGAGGAGCTCGTACACCCCCGTCGAGGACGAGGGCGAGGACGTAGGAGATTATGATATTACTTGTGATGTATTATATTTGTTACTCGTATATGATGTACTTTACTTATATTTGTTATGGTGATATTCGTGATAGTGATATTTGTTATGGTGATATTTGTTATGGGTGGAATGAATGAAGACGTGCATATTTATCTGTGTTTTGTGTTCTATGTTTTGAATGAATGAACAGGGACATGTGATAAAATTAGTTTTAAATAGTAATTTTAAAAAAATTTAATTTGATTTCGTCGTTTAGAACGACGAAATCAGTGTCCTTCCCACGACTGAGCCCGAAATAACACAAGTGTGGTAGTTTCGTCGTTCAGAACGACGAAACCGGGTCAAGTAATATATGGTTTCGTCGTTTAGAATGACGAAATCGTATTCAAGCCAATTTTGTCGTTCTAAACGACGAAATCAACTTAAAAAATATAAAAAAAAGCCACGCTGGCGCCAATTGCTTGGCTGGCGCCAGCGTGGCAAAAACGAACACCACTTTGGAAAATATTTCCCAAAGTGGTATATTTTGGTAATTATTATTTTTTAATTATTATTTTAATAATTTTCCCTTCTTTCTACTGATAATCAGATCCATTCCAGAAGGCACTGCTAGACTGGAAGATGCGTTGCAGCATTATTGAAGGAATTGCACAAGGCCTTCTCTATTTATTAGATGGTGAAATGAACCCAAAAATTTCAGACTTTGTCATGGAAAGGATTTTTGGAGGCAAGCAAACAGAGGCTAATACAAACAGAGTTGTTGCTCAAGGCTTATTTGAGTGTCATAAAATTGATCATATACATGTTGATGCTCCCCGCTCAGATGACTCTGATTTGTAGGACGAATATTCCTTCAAGGATCCTAACGTAGTTATGTTTTAAATATGCCATTAATAGGAAATAACTCAATTTGTATTGTAAGTAGAGATTTTTAATTGTATTCGAGATATGATTGTATGGATATAATTAGAAATGAAAAAAGAAATCTTTATTTCTATTTCATTTTTCATTATTTATTTTTTTAAATTTTTTTTGTTCATTAGCGACACCCCCAAACTGTCGCTAAAAAAACAATTAGCGACGCTTTTAGAGCGTCGCTATTGTTCTATTACTCACACTAGCGACTCAAACAAACGGTCGCTAAAAATACTATTAGCGACGCTTTTCGAGCATTGCTATTGTTCTATTTTTCTTTTATTTAATAGCGACATTCCGAAACTGTCGCTAACAACGTCTATTAACGACACTTTTACTGAGCGTCGCTATTGTAAATATTTATAAAAAAATTAATTGAACGTCGCTAATACAAACATTATTTGTGACAGTAATTCCAACCGTCGCAAATAATGTTATTAGCGATGGTTGCATATCGTTGCGAATACTTTTCATTAGCGACAGATATCGAATTGTCGTGAATGTATAACATTATAGCGACGATATCTCAACCGTTGCTAATAAACATATATTAGTAACGGTTTACATAAGCGTCGCTAAAGGTACTATTAGCGACAGTTCATTTTTTCTGCCGTTATTAAGTAGTAGCGACTGGATTATTTGAAACGCTTATTGCGACGGTAAATAAGCATCGCAAATAATCTTTAGCGACGCTTTGACAAGTATTAGCGACGCTATCAAGCGTCGCTAATACCCCATTTTCTTGTAGTTCATTTCCTGCTTTTTAGATATCCAGATGACAGAGTTAGGACCCAGGAAGAGGCAGTACCCAGTAATGGAAAGACAATCAAGAGGGTCACCACCCCAGTCGAAGTATGCAGTGAGAGTGAAGGGACCTAGGTGAATGAGAATGCCATGAGAGAGAGTGACATGAACGGAGAATCTAATTGACAGCTTCATAGTAAACTATGGAGGGCTGATGCATGTGCTGGCATGCATAGTTCACATAGTAGGCAATGTCAAGGCAGGTATTAGTGAGATACTGAAGGGTGGTCATTTGTAGCTGGTAGGGGTGGGAGTGGATCAAAGAAGGGTAGGTTGGTGGGGGTAGGTGGTCATTTGTAGCTGGTAGGGGTGGGAGTGGGTTTGCAATCGCCATGTTAGCCCTGAGAAGAATGTATTGAATGTAGTGGTTCTGAGAGAGAAATAGACCATCCAGAGTAGGAGTCAATTCAATACCACGGAAGTGGTGGAGAAGACCCAGGTCATTGACTACAAAGGCACGACTTAGGAGAGCAATGATGTGATCAATGAAGGTGGGGTAAGTGCCGGTGATGAGAATGTCATCAACATTAACTACAAGAATAATAACATGAGAACCTATCTGGTGAAGGAAGAGAGAGGTGTCGGCATGACAGGCTCAAAACCCAAGATTGATGAGGTACGATGATAGCCGGGTGTACCATTTGCGAGGGGCTTGTTTAAGGCCATATAGAGCTTTGTAAAGATGATATACATAGTGGGGCAAGTGGGGTCAATTAAACCCAATGGTTGAGCTATGTAGAATTCTTCCTCGATAGTGCTATGGAGAAAGACATTGGAGATGTCCAGTTGCATAACTGTGTAGGCTTTGGAGATGACAAGGCTAGGTATAATCCGAATGGTGTATAATTTTACCACGAGACTAAAAGTTTTATGATAGTCCTATCATTCTTCTTGTGTGAAGCCTTTTTCCATGAGGCAGGCCTTGTACCGCGAGATGGAGCCATTAGGTCCCCGCTTAATCTTGTAGGTCCACCTACACCTAATGATGTTGGAGTGGGATGGTGGAGATACAAGAAACTAAGTACCCTGCTTGAGGAGGGCCTGATACTCTTTACGCACAACATCACACCACTCGGGAACCTGGGAAGAAGTGCAAAAAGAGGTGGGATTGGTTTGAGGTGGGAACTTAAGAGTGAGGGAGAGTTTGGCCCAAGTCCAATGCTAAACAAGCTTGGCCTTGAAAAGCACACTCACCCCTTTTAGGGTTTAACATTAATCCCACTTGAGCGTCAGCTTCCGTTGTGCACTCAAGTTAAAATAATAACCACTAGGTAACATAACTTAGAGTGTGCGCGTAAAAATATATCTATGTCCACCCTAGTACTCACATCCCATTGTAAGATCCCTAAACTCTAACTGGTTCATTTTATTTAATTTAGTAATTATTGTGTAGTTTAATGTTAACTTTGATCGGTTTTGACTTATTTTCGAATTTAAAGTGGTTAACAAAGGTTTTGTATTAAGTTGTCTTCATTAAGACGGTTTTGTGATTATATAAGTCAATGCAATTTTTTTCTAGAATTTTTGACGATTTTTCTCGAAAAGTTAAGGGGTGGGACCTGCTATGGGCCCCAGGAATGAAATTTGGATGATAGGTCCCAAATGACCCAAACAACATCTTAAGACAATAATTAAATGTTCAATTTGAGCTTCAAATAAGCAAGTTTTCCATTTTTAATGTTAAGTCCAATTTATACCCCACCAATTTGTTAGGTCTACCCCAAGGCCTACTATAAATATAAAGGTTCAACTACTTTCCCAATTGGGAAGGGCTGGAATTTGGAGCTTAGGAGCACTAATCCCCATTTCCAAAGAAGTAAAGGCGATTAAGGATTTGAGGGTGTTAGATGATTGATTTAAAGTCAAGAAGTTCATTGAAGGTAAGCGATTTCGTCCTCAATGGGTCAGTGATTTCATATTGAGTTTTGATGGAGTTTTAAATAGGTTTCCATGAAGTTGAGCTTTAATGGCAGATCTAAAAAAGCTTAATCTTTCTTACAATTTCTTAATGCTTTTGGTTCTAAATAGATAGATTTACTGTTTATTAAGCATGGATTTAATTATTATGACGTTTGGGAGTGAGATTTGAACATTTATGGTGTTTATGTGAAGTTTTGGTTTTGGGTTCAAGAGGATAAACATGAACCAGAAATGTTTGTTCTGGCGATCGAATGGCTAGGCAGGTTGATTGAATGTCCAAGCATTCAAATGTCTAGATAGACCGATTGAACGGCTAGGAGTTTGAATGGCCCTGTAGGGCGTTCAAATGCCACCACTGCAATTTGGCTATTTTTCTTTATTTTGCTCATTTTTGTGTTTTTACTTTTAAGTATCATTTCTTATGATTATGATGAGTGATATATGTTAAGTAAAGCTACTAGAAATGTATGAATTTGATGTTCGAGGCTATGATGAATGTTTAAGTGTTAAGTAGATTTTATGTTATTCGGTTAAGCATGTTATAAGTTCTAGTCTTGAATCCATGTTGAATGATTCCTCATATTTTGAGTATGATTTTAGAAAAGTTATAGCATGAGAATGAAATTATATGTCTTCATATATCATGATTAAATTATGGGTGAATGATGGTGCCATGTCTAGCTTCAAGTGTTGTGTGAAGATGCTTATCTAAGTTTAGCTTGAGGTTGCACTGATTTGAAATGTTTTTCCAATGGTTTTATCTCATGATTTTAGTAAGGGGCCATCATTAAATGTTAAAAAGCATGTGTGTGGTATGTTGATGGATTATTTACAATGAATGTCCATATGCTTAGAATTGAATTTTTTTACCATGTAGACACACATGTGGGGGATAATTATGGTGATGGTTGCTGTAAAGATTAGAAATGACGCATGTTGGGATGATGGGAGCATGTTTCATAAATTAGGATTTATGTGTGTATTGCCCACGCATGTACCATGCTGCATGCATCATAAAATAGATTTACGAATGACACTTTATTGAGATCACCCGTGGTTGATCGATTGCATGAAATAGTGTGAGATTGCATGTTGGATTAATCGATTGTTGGCTTATCAGAAATTAGTTGGTCCGAAAGGACATGATTTCCATTTGAGTTCCTGAGTGGAACATGGATCCCTCGGGTTGAGTTGAGTTGAATTGATTTGGATGTGGTTGAGATTTATTTATTGAGTCATCTGTACCCTATCAAATCCAGAGTGGTACACCTTTATACACCAACTACCACATGTTCTAAGTTTCTATCGTGGAATTCGAACTCTCTTACCACAGAGATGTCTAGGGCAAATAAACTGCTCTAGGTTTCCATAGAAAATTTGCGCATTCCCGGCAAGGGATGTCTAAGGCAAGCATACTGCAGTTAACTAGGATCCTCTGTATGAGGAACGGTCAGGGAGAGCATGACAGTAGCGTGGATGCCTTTGGACTTTGTTATGTTTTCTAATTTACTCTATTATGATTATATAACATCATGTATGGTAATTTTTGTTTCAGACTCATGTATATCTTATGTTTTTAGATCTGTTTAAGACTTTCTGGTTCGTTTTTTTCCTCTTGAACCCAAAACCAAAACTTCACATAAAGATTATAAATCTTCAAATCTCACTCCCAAACATCATAATAATTAAATTCATGCTTAGGAAACAAGAAATCTAACCATTTAAGACCAAAAGCACTAAGAAATCATAAGAAAGATTAATCTTTTCTAAATCCGCTATTAAAGCTCAACTCTATGGAAACCCACTTAAAACTCCATCAAAACTCAAATATAAATTCAAAGACCCATTGAGGATGAAATCACTTACTTTCAATTAGCTTCTTGACTTGAAATCGATCCTCCAACACCTTCAAATCCTCAATCCCCTTTACTTCTTTGAAAATCCTAAGCTCCAGATTCCAGCACTTCCCAATTAGGAAAATGGCTGAGCCTTTCTATTTATAGTAGGCTTTGGGGTAGACCTAACAAATATGTGGTGTATAAATATATAGGATTTAACACTAAAAATGGAAAACTTGCTTATTTTAAGCTTAAATTAATGACTAAAATTTTTAAAATATTTAATTACTATCGTAAGATGTTGTTAGGGTCATTTAGAACCTATCATCCTTATTTTGCATGTGGGGCCCACAGTGGGTCCGCCCCTATGTTTTTGGGAAAAATTGTCAAATGTTCCAAAAAGTCCAAAAAATTTTGTATTGACTTATATTATCATAAAAACCATCTTAGTAAAGAAAATTTGATCTAAAACCTTTGTTAACCACTTTAAATTCGAAAATAAGTTAAAACTGATCAAAGTTAACATTAAACTACACAACATTTACTAAATCAAATAAAGTGAACCGGTTAGAGTTTAGAGATCTTATATCCTTCACTCTTTAAGAATTTTGGTCCCCAAAATTCACTAATGATCGGCGGTAAAATGGTTGGGGTACTTTTCTCTTACTTCATCTTCTCGCTCCCAAGTGGCTTCTTCAAGTTCATGATTATGTCATAGAACCTTCACTAGTGAAATTACCTTATGCCGGAGAATCTTCTCAACTCCAAAGGCTTGAAATCCAATATGTGAGAAGGATCAGGTTCATACTTCCGAAGAAGTGACATGTGGAACACATTATAGATGTTCTCAAGTTGAGGAGGTAGAGCCACCCAATAAGCCATGGCGCCTATACGTTCCAAGATCTCGAATTGACTGATGAATCTAGGAGGCAACTTGCCCCTTTGGCCAAATCGTACAACACTATGAGATGGAGATATTTTGAGAAATACATGGTCACCCACACTAAACTCCAACTCTCGCCATTGTTTGTCAGCATAGCTCTTTTACTGACTCTGCTCCATTTGCAATTTCTCCCAAATAAGTTGGATCTTGTTTACTGATTGTTGTATAAGATCAGGACCGGTAAGGAGATGTTCTCCGACCTCACTCCAAGAAAGGGGAGATCAACATGGACATCTATTGTAACACCCCGCTTTTCTAATTATGTTTAGCCTGCGGGGTTAAAGGTAATTAGATAACCTTTAATAAGTTTTGGAAGGTTTCGTAGGTTAAAACCTTCGTATATGAGTGGAGCTCGACGAAACGAGCGTAACAATTCGAAGAAAGTGCAAAATGGAGGTCGGGACCAGAAGTTACGACTTCAACGAGCGTAGAAAATAGGCGGGACCCACTTGGAAATAGTGTGATTTGCTACTTTAAGCAGGTCAGTATCGAAGGGCTCGTCAATAAGAGTCCAACGGTACCAAGAACGCGCGAATCCGAATCCGGGGTATACGCGTGTTTGAAGATTTAATTTTATATTAAAAAAATAAATTAAAAGAAAAGGAAAGCCGGCGCGTGGCACGTGCCATGGCATGGTGAAACGCGCACCCAGGGAACCGCAGGCGTGGCATTTCAGCGGGCGTTGCGAAACGTGAGCGCGACCCGCGCCGCATGCTTCTGCGGGCGCGCCGCGTGTTTCCACGGGCACTGCCACCTGCTACCGTGGCGCCGCCGTTTCTGGCAGCACGGCTCCGCAGTTTCGGCGGCTCGGGGGTCTTTAAATACCCCATTTCTGATCCGTTTTTCGGGGAGAACTTCTCCTCCCCCGTTTTTGACCGTTCTGAGGCCGATTAAGGCCGTTCAAGACCCGTTTCCTACTAAATCGAGGGTGCTCTATACAATGGAGGGGTTCTTTCTTCGAGTTGGAATCCATATAAGGAGGAAATGCTCTGAGACAAGGAGAGGCTCTGCCCGTTATCCTCGAGCACTGACCAACTTCCTTTTCTCTGTTTCTGACCATCCTAACTCCAATTTAGTCGATTCAAGATGCGTTCTTGACTAAATCGAGTATGTTCTATGTGATGGAGGGCTCCATTTTCTGAGTTGGCAACCATATAAAGAGGAAATGCTCCGAGACAAGGAGAGGCTCTGCCCGTTATCCTCGAGCACCGAACAAGAAAAAGGAACCCGGAGCAAGATGGGATTCTGTCTGAAATTGCCGGGCTACGTGAAGAGAAGTAATCCAGAGTAAGGGAGGTTTTGTTCGCCACTCACGAGCGCAGAAAACAAGAAGAGTCTTCGGCAAGGAGAACATTTTATACATAGTCTTTCGGTATAAGACAAGGAACATATGGAGGCTAGAGGAAGCTCCATCTACTATCTTCGGATCTGAAGGGGAGGATGCTCATATGAGCAACTCCGAATACCGCTACCTTACGAGACATGAGGGGAGTAAGCATTTCTTATCTCCCGTTTTAATTATAGAATGGCGTGTGTGCTATGCTATGCTTATATGCCATGATATGTGCTCATATGCCATAATGTGTGCTCATATGCCATGATGTGTTCTTATATGCCATGATGTGTGTTGTCTCGCTCTAGGGTAGAGCGAGACGTGTGATGTGTGTGTTTGGTCTCGGCTCAGTGATAGAGCGAGACATGTAGTGTGTTTTCAGTCTCGGCTCAGTGATAGAAGAGACCTGTAAATATGTTAGTCTTGTTCTCTGGTAGAGCGAGACATATGATGTGTGTGTGTCCGGTCTTGACTCAGTAATAGGAGCGAGACAAGTGTATGTGATTTTGTTCTCGCTCTGTGGTAGAGCGAGATGTGCGATTTCATTAATTTATTAACTTTTGCTTGACTCCAATATATGACACATTTTTGTATACTCCGATTAAATATTCGGAGATATGTATGTTATATGTATATGATTTTGTGGGCCCGGCTCGGGTTGTTACAAATGGTATCGGAGCATTGTTCTGTCTGCGAGAGTATAATAAGAATTTTGATTTTTAAATTTCTGATTTGAATGCGTTGTGATTATCTTGAAATAAAATTGAAGTAAATTTCTCTTCTAAGATGTGTTGTTGTTAATTTGAATTAAATTTTGACTTTCAACTTTTGGTTATGCATGTATAATATTAGATTTTAATCCAAAATCCAATTTTGAACTTTTGTTCTGCACATATAACATTGGACTTAATATAAGTCTCAATTTTGAGCATTCTATTCTACTTGTGCGACTTTAGATTAATATGGGCTCTAATTTTAAGAACTTGATTTTAAGTAGATTTTGAATTGAAATTTCTGTTTGCATACCTTGCAATGAATTTGCTATGAATGTAAATCTTATGAATTTTAATCTTAAACAAAAATTATTTGAAAATGTTATTATGATTAAATCGTACCAGATTGTGACTTGTAATTCTGTTCTGCTTACGTGATGTTAAAATTACATCAAACTCGAATTTTGATAAATTCTAATTTGTTTAATTAGAAGTAATTTGATTTCGATACTGACCCACTTAAAGTAGCAAATCACACTATTTCCAAGTGGGTCCGCCTATTTTCTACGCTCGTCGAAGTCGTAACTTTCGGTCCCGACCTCCATTTTGCACGTTCTTCGAATTGTTACGCTCGTTTCTTTGAGCTCTACTCATATACGAAGGTTTTAACCTACGAAACCTTCCAAAGCTTATTAAAGGTTATCTAATCACCTTTAACCCTGCAGGCTAAACGTAATTAGAAAAGTGGGGTGTTACACCTATAGAGTGCCTCAAAAGGTTCCATCTTAATGATCGCTTGATAACTGTTATTATAAGCAAACTCCACCAAAGGTAAGTGCTGCTCCCGCTCCCAACTGCCCTTCCACTCAAGTATGCACACCAGAACCATGTCATAACACCTCGCTTGAAAACCCACCTGAGCTGGGGGTACACAAGGGATAACCCACACACCGGGTGTCCCAAAAATTAAAAATGAAAAACCAGAACCCGAACCAGGAGCGGCGGACTCTGAGTGCGAGAGTTGTCACTTTCCTCTACGCACTACGAAACTTTAGCGCTTCATTACACGTAGGCCAGAACAAACCTAATTATATACCTAATTCGGATCAGGCCAATGTTGCCTTGTCGTTGGTTGCCTACATACGTATCAGATAACATCTACGATGTTACTCCGATACAATCAGTTCAATTCGTAGTTCTGCCTATTGGCTACTACATACATCAAGTCGTACGTCAATACATACGTATACCCTAATGTTTAATAGGGATTATATGAAAACCCACAAAACACTGGTGACACATATCTCGCTCTATCATAGAGACGAGCACCACACAACTACCATAACATGCCTCGCTCTACCCCAGAGCGGATCCATCACATTTACATGTCTTGCTCCATCACTAAGTCGAGACTGTACGCATCACACGTCTCACTCTTATCACTGAGCCGACCCTGGACATACACCACACGTCTCGCTCTACCCTAGAGCGAGACGGAACATAAACAAGTCACATCAAAGCATAGCAGATTAGAACACAAAGAATCATAGCATGACACACATCCTAATTTAGCACGTGCATTTTATAATTTAAGTGGGAGGTTAGAAATGCTTACTCCCCTGATGTCCCACAAGGTAGCAACATTCGGGGTTGCTCGTTCCAACTGGTCATCCTCCCCCTTTGGATATAGCAGCAACAAATGGAGCCTCCTTGAGCCTCCTCATGTTCCACGCCTTGCACCAGTAGACATGGAAGGCCGTATCAGTCGATATGGCCTGGTATCGACCTATACGCACTAGTATCGGTTGAGACTGATATGGCTAATGGGGGTGATATGCCGCCCACACCAAAATATGATGTGTATTGGCCATACCGTATTGATATGGTCGACACGTATCAATACGCTATTAAAAAAATATTTATTTTTGAAATGTGTTTTAAATTTTTTTTACTTAAAAACCAAAACACAATTCAAACCCAACTTCTTTGAAAGTTTATGTTTTTTTATATTAAAAATAATATTTTTAAAGTTATATTAGATGAATACGGGTAGGTCCATGAAATTTACATAATTATTTTTTTACATATAGTGCTCCATAAATATATTTTTATTTAAATATATAATTTAGACTCATATTAAGCATATATTTTTTAAAATAAACTAATTTTAGAGCACTTAATATAGGAAGGAATGAGCAATAATTTGTATCAGACGACAAACATAATAGTGTTTGGTTCCAAATGAACTAATTTTAGAATACTCGTATTGGTTGATACGGCTTTCTACGGTCTTAGTATGCTCTAAAAGAAGTATTATAATAATATATTATTAGTTATAATATTTTTTTATGTTTATAAAAGGGTTTATGCCCGTTTTGGCGCATACCAAGCGTATCATCGGCGTGTACCCGTATTCATAGTCATCGATACTATCATTCGTATCGATACGACCTTCCATGCTGGTAGATGATGCACATACGCTCCCCTTCCTGGAGGCTCTTCTCATTTTTTGCATCCGTGGGCAGCGGATAGAACCTCTCCTAGTCGGGGATGTTCGTCATACTATGTGGCCCTTTGGTCGAGGGCAGAGCCTCCCTTACTCCCGGCCACCTTATTTGATTCGGCCCAGTGACGGAGGGCGAAGCCTCCTATCTCTCTAGACTGTATATCTCTCTCTTTAGAGCACGACCCCGGTGGATAGAGCCTACCCTTGCCCTGAGCCTATCCTTCCCCTTTCCGGCTCTACTTAACACAACGCGCACCCATAAGCCACGAATAGAACCCCCTTACACGTAGACTCTTTTCTTTTTCTGTGCTCATAAGGGACGAACAAAATGTCCCATTTCGCTGGGCATTTCTCACACCGTGTAGCCCTTTGGTGGAGGACGGAACCTCGCCTACTTTGGGCCATGACTTTCAATGCTGCCCGGTGGCGGAGGATGGAGCCTTCTCTCTCTTCTGAGACGTTTCTCTCTCTCCTGGGGTAGGAGGGTGGTGGACAAAGCCGCCTCTTGCCCTGAGTCATTCCCCCATTCTAGGGATGCCGGCTTGATGAATGGACACCCTAAAATTAGCTACGAACGCCTCAAGAACAGAAGAAAACAAACTCAGAATGGGTCAGAAAACTCCTCCGAAGATTTGAATGGAATTCGAATTTATAGAGGAGAAGGTGTGGGCATACGAAACAAACCCACACATGCACACCACACATTGCCCGACGAGCAATGTATGACGCGCAGTCGTGCGCTGTGCTCATAGTGCGGTCAAGCCACGCAACACTGGGCGGGCAGACATGCTACACTGCATGTCGAAGTGCGCGGCTGACGCTAGCCGCTAGCATCATGATGACGCCAGCCACTGGCATCACGATGACGCCAACTATTTCGTCTTTATTTAATTGAAATAATATTTGTCCCATATTATTTTAATCCAAAAATACTCAAACTTCAACACACAATAACTTCCTACCCCGAAGTCGTAATTGCACATTCTTGGTACCGATGAACTCGTATCAGTGAGCCCTTCAATACAAGACCACACATAGGTAGGTTATCCTGCTCTTTTCAAGTGGGTCCCGCCCATGTAGCATGTTTTTTGATGCCATATATTTCGCTCCCGACCTCCGTTTCGTATGTTCTTTGATTAGTTACGCTTGTTACTCCAGGCTCTACCCTGCTATGGGGAATGATTTCCACACAATAATTACCCTTAACCCGCTCAGGTTAGGCGTAACCAAAAATTAGGTCGTTACACATGACCTCAAGTGTTTGGATAGTTCTCTCTGATTGCCCATCGGTGTGAGGATGGTAGGCTAAGCTAAGATGCAACGATGTACCCAAGGCTTTCCAAAAACTCTGCTAAAATCGGGAAGTAAAGTGAGGATCATGGTTGGAAATAATAGACATTGAAATACCATGCAACCGTACAACCTCCTTCACATATAAGGCAGCTAACACATCAAGAGATGTATTCATCCTTATCGTAAGAAAGTGCACAGACTTGGTGAGTCGATCAACGATGACCCACACTGTGTCATTACCACTGATGATCTAGGAAGTCTGGAAACAAAGTCCACGACCACATTCTCCCACTTCCACTCCGGAATAGGAAGGGGTTGTAGTAAACTACCTGGATGATGATCTTCCGCCTTGACTTGTTGACAAACAAGGCATTTGGATACAAAAAATCATTTTCACATCATGATGCATCTTGGTTCCTCCTGGGTGGATAGAGGACTTAGAATGATGTGCTTCCAACAAGATAGACTCCTTAAGCTCCAAGGAGTTTGGGACACAAAACCAGCCTCTATAAGTCAAGCTCCCATCGGACCTCTCCTCGAAGTCAATCTCTTCCTTCTCCTTCAACTTAGCCTTAAAGGCATGAGTTTCTTCATCCCTCTTTTGAGCTTTAACCACATCATCAACCAAGCTAGAGCTTATGGAAAGGTTGGCAAACCAACTACCAGTATCCTCCATAGCTAACTCCGGCTTAAACTCAATGGCTTCCTCATACAAAGAGCCATTCTTAGACATGCACACAAGCTATCAATGTGGCTGATTTTCTATTCTAGGCATCCGGCTCCACAGTAGCTTTATTGGGATGATAAGAGATAGTGAAATCAAAATCCTTAAGGAATTCCAACCATCTCCTTTGCCTCATGTTCAAGTCCCTTTCAGTGAATAGGTACTTCAAGCTCTTGTGGTCAATGAACACCTCAGACTTCTCACCATAGAGATAGTGCTGCCAAATTTCCAATGCAAAGACCATGGCCGCTAACTTCAAGTCATGAGTGGGATAGTTCCGCTTATGCACTCTAAGCTGATGAGATACATAAGCTACCACTCTCCTATGTTGCATATGCACACAAACCAAACCACGAAGTGAAGCATCACTATAGACTATATAACCACCACTTCCAGAAGGTAAAGTCAAGACCAGAATTGAAGTCAGTCTCTTCTTTAACTCTTAGAAGCTTTCTTCACACATTGTGTTCCACACAAACTTCTCATTCTTTCTAGTCAACTTGGTCATAGTGCTTGAAATACTAGAAAAGTCCTCAATGAACCGACGGTAGTATCCTACGAGTCCTAAGAAACTACGAACCTCAGATGCACTCTTTGGTTCTCCCATCTCAACATGGCTTCGACTTTTGAAGGATCAACCGCCACACCATCTTTTGATATAACATGACCAAGAAAATGCACCTTCTTCAACCAAAATTCACATTTATCAAACTTTGCAAAGAGTTGATGTTCCCGTAAAGTTTGCAAAGTGATTCTCAAATGCACCTCATGTTCCTCCTCACTCGCCAAATAGATCAAGATATCATCCACGAATATGATCACGAATCGATCTAGATATGGCCTGAAGACTCGGTTCATTAGATCCATAAACAAGGTTGTGCATTGGTGAGACCAAAAGGCATCACTAGGAACTCATAATGCCCATAACGGGTATGGAACCCTGTCTTCGACACATCATCTTGATGGATCCAAAGCTGGTGATAACCCGATCTCAAATCGATCTTAAAGAAGACTTGTGCTTGTTGCAACTAATCAAATAAGTCATCAATGTGGGGTAAAAAGTATTTGTTTTTTATGGTCACCTGATTTAGCATTCGGTAGTCGATTCATAATCGAAGTGAACCATCCTTCTTCTTTGCAAATAGGATCAGTGCGCTTAAAGGAGATGCACTCAGTCTAATGTATCCCTTATCCATCAGGTTTTACAGCTGAGCCTTGAGCTCCTTGAGTTCGGCTAGAGCCATACGATACAAAACTTTAGATTAGAGGACGTGCCTGGAAGAAGATCAATATAGAAATCTATCTCCTTCTCCAGTGGCAACCCCGATAAATCACTATGAAACACATCTGCGTACTCCGCCACAACATGCATTGACTCAAGAGAAGTAACATTGTATTCAACCCCAAAATGCTTGCAAGGAATGCTTCACACCGCTTGTCAATCCACCTCTTAGCCTTGGAAGAAGACACCAAGATTTTCCCACTAGGATACTTAATACCCTAGAAGATGAAAGGCTGAACATATGGCAAAGTGAACATCACCTTCTTCCCCTAGCAATCCACATGTACATGATACTTAGACATTATGTTCATGCCTAAATTCCCATCAAAATCAATTATAGGCAAGATAATAAAATAAACATGCAACTCATGCCCATCAATCCACATAGAAACCATCTCAAGATATTCCTCTGCCCGAAAGGAAGATGAAGGAGTAGAGACACGCAATGGAATGGATAACAACTTATGATCAACATCAAGCTCACAAGCAAAATGCGGAGAGATGAAAGACTGAGAAGAACCGGTATCAAATAATAACTTAGCATAGTGAGAGGCAATGAGGATCATACCTTCCAATACACTTGAGGAGTTGGCCGCCTCGTGCACCGATATAGCATACACCTTCCCCTCATTAGCTGACTTCTTCCCCTTTGCATTATGCTATCCAGTTTAGAATCTCTCTCCAGGTTCTTGGTCCCGAGGAACTAGCTAATGTTCAAGTGGACCACCCTTAGGTTTCTGGGGACAATATTTAATGTAGTGCCCTTTTTGCTTACACCTGTAGCATTTGACTTTGGCAATACAATTGTCGCGAACCTGCTCCACATTGTTGGCATGATCACCCTGAACTCTCTTATGAAACTCCCTTTTGCAATGCCCTTATTGTTCATAGAAATAGCAGATGATCTGGGCACGGTGACTGTGGTGAACTTGCTACGGCGAGTATGCATCTTCTCAAAGTCACCGCCACAGAGCTTCTTATGTTGTGTCTGAGGGTCCTCCTGCCTAACATTCTTAGGTTGCCCTTTATCCAAGCGACACTCCTTTGGGACCTTCTCCATCACCATGACAGTCTGAAGAACTCTCACTATAGTCTGCATGACGCGTGTCGACCCTCCAATGGCGGTTAATATGTCGTCAACTCTGGTGGTTTGCTACAACCTCTTCCTATTCCAGAGTGGAAGTGGGAAATGTAGCTATGGACTTTGTTTCTAGACTTCCTAGATCGCCAAGCAGTAATACGCGGTGTGGGTCATCGTTGATCGACTCACTAAGTCCGTACACTTTCTTGCAATAAGGATGACTACTTCTCCTTATGTGTTAGTTGCCTTATATGAGAAGGAGGTTGTATGGTTGCATAGTATTTCACTGTCTATTATCTCCGACCGTGATCCTCGCTTTACTTCCCAATTTTAGCAAAGTTTTCAGAGAGCCTTGGATACATCATTGCATCTTAGCTCAGCCTACCATCCTCAAACTGATAAGCAATCAGAGAGGACTATCCAAACACTTGAGGACATTCTTGGGGGTGTATGGGCATCCGTGTTGATCTCCCCTTTGTTGGATTGAGGTCCGGGAACATCTCCTTACCAGTCTTGATCTTGTATAACAATTGGTGGAGAAGATCCGACTTGTTCAGGAGAGATTGCAAACGGCACATAGTTGACAAAAGAACTATGCTGATAAACAATGGCGAGAGTAGGAGTTTAATGTGGGTAACCATTTATTTCTCAAAGTATCTTCATCCCATGGTATGGTATGATTTGGCTAAAGGGGCAAGTTGCCTCCTAGATTCAATGGTCTATTCGAGATCTTGGAGCGCAATGGCACCATGGCTTATCGGGTAGCTCAACCACCTCGGCATGCAAACATCTATAATGTGTTTCACGTGTCACTTCTTTGGAAGTATGAACCTGATCCTTCTCACATATTGGATTTTGAGCTTTGGAGTTGAGAGAAGACCTTTCCTATGTGGAAGCACCTGTTCGTATATTAGATAGAAAGGAGAAGACTCTCTGGCATAAGGTAATTCCACTAGTGAAGGTTCTAAAACGTAGTCATGAAGTTGAATAAGCCACTTGAGAGCGGGAAGATGAAGTAAGAGAGAAGTACCCCAACCATTTTACTGCCAATTATTAGTAAATTTTGGGGACCAAAATTCCTAAAGGAGGGAATGATGTAAGAGCTCTGAACTCTAACCGGTTCATTTTATTTGATTTAGTAATTATTGTGTGGTATAATGTTAACTTTGATCGGTTTTGACTTATTTTTGCATTTAAAGTAGTTAACAAAGGTTTTGGATCAAATTTTATTCACTAAAATGGTTTTTATGATAATATAAGTCAATACAATTATTTCTAAATTTTTTTGGAATTTTTGATGATTTTTCCTAAAAAAGTTAGGGGGCGGGACCCGCTATGGGCCCAATGTTCAAAATTTGGATGATAAGTCCCAAATGACCATAACATATTCTTAAGAAAGTAATTAAATGTTTCAAAATTTTAGACATCAATTTGAGCTTAAAATAAGTAGGTTTTCTATTTTTAGTGTTAAATCTTATTTATACCCCACTTATTTGTTAGGTCTACCCAAAAGCCTACTATAAAAAGAAAGGCTCAACCACTTTTCTAATTGGGAAGGGCTGAAATCTGGAGCTTAGGAGCCCTAATCCTCATTTCCAAAGAAGTAAAGAAGATTATGGTATTGAAGGTGCTAGAGGACCGATTTAAAGTCAAGAAGCGCATTGAAGGTAAGTGATTTTGTCCTCAATGGGTTTGTGATTTTATATTTGAGTTTTGATGGAGTTTTAAGTGGGTTTCCCTAAAGTTGAGCTTTAATGGTGGATTTAGAACAACTTAATCTTTCTAATTATTTCTTAGTACTTTTGGTTGTAAATAGCTATATTTACTATTTCCTAAGTATTTATTTAATTATTATGATATTTAAGAGTGAGATTTGAAGATTTATGATGTTTATGTGATGTTTCAGTTTTGGGTTCGAGAGGAAAAAGACGAACCAGAAATGTATGTTCTGGCGATTGACCGACCATGCATTCAAATAGCCAGACAGGCCGATTGAACAACCAGGTGTTTGAACAGTTAGGCATTCGAATAGCCCTTCAAGGCTTTTAAATGCCATGACTATAGTATGGATATTTTTTTATTTTGCTCATTTTGTGTTTTTACTCTTAAGTATCATTTCTTATGATTATGATGAGTGATATATGCTAGGTAGAGTTACTCGAAGGGTATGAATTTGATGTTGGAGGCTTTGATGAATGTTTAAGTGTTAAGTGGATTTTATGTTATTCGGTTAAGCATGTTATAAATTCTTCTCTTGAATCCATGTTGAATGATTCATCATATTTTGAGTATGATTCTAGAAAGGTGATATCATGAGAATGGAATTATATACCTTAACATGTCATGATTAAATTATGGGTGAATGATGGTGTCATGTCTAGCTTCAAGTGTGGTGTGAAGATGTTTATCTAAGTTTAGCTTGAGGTTATACTTGATTTGAAATGTTTTTTGATAATTTTCACTCATGATTTCAGTAAGGAGCCATGATTAAATGTTAAAGAGCATGTGTGTGGTATGTTGATGAATTATTTACAATGCATGTCCATATGCTTAGAATTGAATGTTTCTACCATGTACAAACACATGTGGGGGATAATTATGGTGATGGTTACTGTTATGATTAGAAATAATAAATGTTGGGCTGATGGGAACACGTTTAATGAATTAGAATTTATGTATGTATAGCCCACATAGTACCATGTTGAATGCATCATGAAATAAATTTACAATCAAGACTTTTATCGAGATGAGCCGTGGTTGATCGATTAGATAAAATGGTGTGAGAGTGCTGGATTAATTGATCGTTGGCTTATCGGAAGTTAGTTTGTCTGAAAGGACATAATTTGAATTTGAGTTCCTGAGTGGAACATAGATCCTCCTCGGGTTGAGTTAATTGGATGCGGTAAAGATTTATTTATTGAGTCATCTAGACCCTAAGAATCTAGAGTGGTACGCCTTGGGGCACCGGTTACCATGTGTTCTAGGTTTCCTTCGTAGAATTCAGACTCTCCCACTGTAGAGATGTCTAGGGCGAACACACTGCTCTAGGTTTCCGTATGGAATTTAGACATTCCCAGTCAAGATTGTCTAGGCCGAGCAGAGTGCTCTAGGTTTCCTTATGGAATTTGGACCTTTCTTTTGGATTGTCTAGGGTGAGCAGAGGGGCTGTGTCACGACCCCAAATTTTTAAAACATATAGAGAGTTAAAAACTATAATCAGAGCTTGCTCGAGTCTTGACTTAGGAACATATAATCATAAACGTAACATAATATACTTCATTTCCCAGGAAATACATTGTCAGTGTACAAACACACAACTAAAGATATAAACAAGTCTTCTCAAGCCAAAAGAATGAAAGTGTGCTTAGGAACTACTAGTGCAATCGTAGACTCCTTAGTCACTACTTGAAGCTCCCAAAGTGCCTTTACTAGTCTCTTCTACCCTCGTCTATTACACACCACGCCTTGCAAGGTCTGGGGGGTAGTGAGTATTTTAAAATACTCAGTAGGAGTATGTATTCTATCAGACATAAATATAACAACTGACTGTTTTTAAATCATATGATCAAGTAAATAGATAATACTTTTCAAGAATCAGTAAGGGTGTGCCACTCACCAAAAAAAAACTTCCCTAGGGCTGCTTCTTACGTATCGCATATGCTTCTAGGGTTAGTAATGGCTTACTACTAGTGTCCCATACACTTATTCTATTATAAAGAATTTGTTGCGGGTATAAAGAAACAACCTCTTGCTCCTCTACAGATTTTTCGTAAAATAATTTGTGCTTGTAGAGGGAAGAGCCACCCGTGCTCATGGGGCGTCGGGATCTAGAGAGCAGAGAATTTTACCATGATACTCTCTACCCTAGAGCGAGTACCCTTGACAGGTGCCCTTAATTAGGGGCTAATCAGGGGTCTTGCCCTTCGTTAGGGACTCACCAGGATAATGTGTGTACCGTGTATCTGATTCCAAACCAGATTATACCTGTGTACTCTTTATTATGGAACTCTATCGATATGTCTACCAATATGCGCTCCAGACAATTAAATCTCTTGTATTCCCGACTCAAACATAAATTTCCTTCTCTTTTTCTTTACTTTAAACAATTTTCCATGAATATCAACCTTTCAAAATACTAGCCTCGCCTCTACAAGTCATGGTCGTGTTACAGATAACGATTATAAAGGTAGGGTTAGTTGCTCATTCCAATGAGACAATTACCACTTCTTTATCTTGTCTCAGCAACTCAGTTGTCATGATTGTACACATTTCTAAAATCGTTTTGATAGAGCAATAACTCTATAAAACTTCCTTTTAATCTTACTATACTCAAGTATAATTAAAATAGTGGTGAAGCTAGATTTACTTTATGTCACATATATCATAAAGCCTAATTCATAATTAAATTCAAGAGATAAACACTCAATAAAACAAGCATATGAGGCAATCCCAAAAAAACATACACGGAAATTACTCAAGTATTTAAGTAGAATTATGTATATAAACCAACCAATGTATGTATTTTATGTCTTAAGAGAGGATGAAAACTCCTACCTCGCTTCCCGCATGAGAAAAAAATGATACGCCGAATACCCCAAAATTAGATGTCACGTTTCTGGGCCATAAAGATCTCAAAATAGAAAATAACCCTGCCACCACATCCAACACGCTCGATTTAGGTAGAAACGCCTATTGAATGGATGACAACGGACTCAGAATGACTCTAGAAACTCTTTCGAAAGTTTGAACGGAAATATGAATTTATAGGAAATTGCATGTGAGCGTACGAAGAAACAAATATACGCCTGCATCGATGCGTGCCATGTGAGCGTACGAAGAAACAAATATATGCCTGCATCGATGCGTGCCATGTGTCATGCGTTCATTGGACCCCGCATGTAACGTGCATATCCGCGGTGCAATACGTCGCGTTGATATGCTTCGCATGCTATACCACATGATCACGTGATGTGGATGGTCTCAATCGCGCGGTTTGGCGCGGTGTGTCAAACGGCTATCTTGGCTCCGACTCGGCTGATGTCATCATTCATTATTTTATTATTTTTTTATAAAATATAATTCCCATTTTAAAATGTGATAACTTCTTATCCCAAAGTCGGAATTGCACGTTCTTGGTACCGATAAACTCGTATCGACGAGCCCTTCAAAATTTGACCTACATAGGTGTGTTATTTTTTAAGTGGGTCCTGCCCATATAGCATGTTTCTCGAGGCTGTAACTTTAGCTTCCAACCTCCGTTTCGCGTCTTCTTAGGTTCGTTGCGCTCTTCTCACCAAACTGTATTCAAAACTCCTAACTTTTCCTATAAAAAATAATTAAAAAACTACGGATGTTACTGGCTGACTACCCTAAACACCATAGGTTTCTGTAAGGAATTTGGACTATGTCCAGAGCGGGCAATGCCCTAGGTTTCCAGTTATAAAATTGGACTATGTCCAGGGTGGGTGGTATTATTGTATTTCTCTCCATGATGGAGACATTCACCTTTGTTGATGATGCATATGTATGAGATAATATTATACCTAGATTGCATAGGTTGTGTAGGGATAATTAAGTTTATGTGACTCATGTGGACATGGTTTGATATGCATAATTATGGATTAGTGTGTTGAAACACTATTATGCAGGGTGAATGTATGCGATGAGTATGAATCATGAATGAGATGATATTGTAATATACTAAGTGAAATAATATGCAGGATGAATGAATGCATTAGAAATGAATCATGAATGAGATGATATTGTGATATACTATGTGAAATACCATGCAGGATGAATGAATGCATTGGAAATGAATCATGAATGAGATGATATTGTGATATACTATGTGAAATAGTATGTAGGATGAATGAATGTATTAGGAATGAATCATGAATGAGATGATATTATGATATGCTATGTGAAATGGTATGCAGGAGATATGTTGATGATCTTTTGAGTATATGTATGTGATGAGTAGTCATGCACAGTTTATGCTAATATATCATGATAAATGCATGTGATTTATGTGATGATTTCTAGGTGAAATATATGTGATGATTTTAGATTTACTCTCTTGACATATAAAGCCTTACTGAGTTTTACTCACCCCTCTTTCTATGTTTTGTTTTGGGGCTGCATAGCGTGACATGTAATTAACAAGGATCATCTCTATAAGGAACGGTTGGGGAGAGCATGGGAGTAGGCGTGGGTGCCTTTGGACTTTGTTATGTTTTCTGATTTACTCTGCTATGATAATAGAACATCATGTATGGTAGTTCTTGTTTTAGACTCATGTATATCTTATGTTTTTAGATTTGTTTAAGACTTTATGATTCGAGCCATGTGTGTTGGTTTAGGATTCTAAGTATGTGGGTATAAGACTTGTGGACTAATTCGGAGTTAAGTCCTCTTTTATTTTTCTTATTTCTCTTGCACAAAGGTTTAAAGGTGTGCAACTCTGTATGTGAAATTCGCTCGATAGAGGGGCTAAGTCTTCCGCTATATTAAACGAATCAATCTTGTCACCCCCGTGCACTTCGACCATCCGTTGGACTGGGTTCGGCTCGGGTCAGGCGAGTGCCGGGGCATGACACTCATACCACGAGTATTCGTGATGCCACAGAAGTAAATTTAACTACGCACTAGTGCAACGAACTTTGGAGCTATCCATCGACATAATGCGTCCCATACCACAAGTGTCTAATGGTTTCTCCTCGTCCATTCTACAACTCTTTTGCCATGGACACTTAGAAGGGCTTCTTACCCAAAACCCATCCACCTCAACTAGATCATAATTTATCAGACAGCTTCAGACTTGTAGTTAGATAAATGACTCTGATACCAATTGTCAAGACCCGTATTTTTAATAGTCTTTTTAAATAGCACGAACGGTAAGTCACGAAATTTTTTTTCCTTTCTTAAATACAAAACAAACCATTCGATTAAATATTTAGTTCTGATAACTAGGGTTCACAAATACGAATATCAAATCATATGATATTATTACACATTTGAAAAATTCAATAAGAACAATTCATCTATCTAAGTACATGTCCGCCATCCGTCTAAGAATAAATAACTAAGTTGACTCTCACGCTAAAGATACACTAACATACTGCAGTTACAAAAACAAGGAACTACATCCCGTGCTCACCTGTCCTGGTCTCACTTATCATTGCCTTGAGAACTTGCAACCAACCATACCAAACAAAACAACAAAGAACCTCTCCCTTAGAAGAAGAGCTTCTAAAAGGACAAAATGTTTTATTAATATTTTTCAGATCGGGACAACATCACTTGATGTTAGTTGCATACGTGCTCATCAAACAATATTTTCAATGTTTCGAACAAGACCGGATCTAGACATAGTTCTGCCTAGAAACTACACTATCCTAAGAAGCATAGCAACAAACATGCAATGCTTCAATATTTTCAATCAACCTACATTTTATGTAAGTCCTTTAATCGTTCCACTTGCCTAATTAAACAAACAATATCAAATAATGTTATTAATTATCTCGCAACCCTTATTCAATAATTAATACTACCAAATATGTATTCACTCAGAGATAACTCAACTCTTGAAGAAATCTCTAGATATAGGACAACAACATTGGAGTAGACTGCTTAACAACAGCTTCACCCAAATCCCGAGGGCTCTCAATAGCTTTCCATAAATCTAGAGAAGCGGATCCTAGCTGTGCTCATGAACACAGATTGGCTAGAAGCACAAGCCTTCCATGACGCTCATACAACTCCATTTTTCGTACGCACTATATGGTCCTAAGAACACTTGTGGGAAATCCGCAGTAAAGACTTCTCTGACCAATACCCAAACCATCGTGGTAGTGAAGAAAGCATATCACAATCTCCAAACTTAGGGAGAAAATGTCTTTTAAGACATTACTAATGTATCCATGGAAGCCTTAGGTCTTTATGACCATTGACTCCCCCAAATATTCAAAACTTAAACTAGATTATTTTTATCCAGTAAAGTATTCACCCAGCCATTTGGGTCCTCTTCACATCATGAATCATCCCAATAAATAGCTCATCTATTGAGCTATGACTTAGAGAACATCCACAAACCCTAATAGTCTCCATGAGACTCGAGTAAACTCCCATAACTATCATCAGTTCATTAACGAAGGTAAAATTCTATGTCAGGGCCCAGTTCACTCTATGAACCATTCTCAAACCCTACTCAGGGTATTTTAGTCTTTATCTTAATTAGATGTTCTCCCCCCAATCCAATAGCAACCAATATATCTTGATTAATCTTCATTAATCTTAAGTTACCGATATAAATCAACGCATCAATAATAAAAGCATGCACCAGAATAATCAACATAAATAACATGCAGTCACACCAGTACATAAATAATAAAATCTAAAACAATGTCAAGCACCGAAACCTTTAAAAACACAATCCTTACACTCTTTTTGCAGTCTTTTATCCTTGGTAAATCACCTGAAATTTCACTTCATTCAAAAGCAAATCAAATCCAAAAGCTTAATTCCAACACACATCAAATTCATAAGCTCACTTCCGAATCAAATCCATACGTCCAATCCCCAAATCATATCAAATCCACGAGACAAATTCCTCATCAGATCCACAACCTCAAATCTCGAATGAAATTAGATCCATGATAACAAAACCAAGTCACAACACATCCACAATTTCAAATCTGGATCAAATCATTTTCATAAATTCAAATCCAAAACACATCACAAGCCATGATACCCAATGGTCTACCCTTATGCTCATTGGACAAACAAGGGCCACTTAGGGAAGGAGTTTTCTCATGATACTCCACCATGTGCGCACGCCACTTGCCAATTATTTTTCTTAGTAAGCATCCAGATCAAAGCATGTATCCATACACTCAGAGTATACACACAAAGATCAGTTCACATCACATAACTGTACGAAACCAAAACACTCAGGAGCTTGTACGAAATCAAATCACATCACTGTACTAAACCAATACACTAAGTGGCTCATACGAAATCAAATCACATCACTGTACGAAAGCAAAACACTCAGTGACTCATACGAAATCAAATCACATCACTGTATGAAAACAAAACACTCAGTGACTCATTTGAAATCAAATGACATCACTGTACAAAACCAATACACTAAGTGGCTTGTACAAAATCAAATCACATCACTGTACAAAACCAAAATATTAAGTGGCTCATACAAAATCAAATCCACAACACTTCACATAACCAAAGCTCTAAGAGGCTTTCACAAAATCAAATCAGATCATCGAACATAACCAAAGCACTGAGAAGCTCGTACAAAATCAAATCACAAAGTAAATGTAACCCAATCACTACAAATCACTTGCCAAATCGATTCACGACATAAGATATTTATCCACAATAAGTCTCATAAACGTAGCCATGCTAAAATATTCATAAAAACTACACTAAGCATTCATTTAGAGTTTAAAACCCACTACCTCACTTTCTGTGCGAGAAAGAAAATGATGCGCCGATCACCCTAAAATTGGACGTTATGTTTCTGGGCCATAAAGGTCTTGAATGGGCAAAATAGCCCCGCCACAATGTCTGGCATGCTTGATTTAGGTAAGAACCCTCAAGAATGACTCCAATCGGACATAAAATGAGTGAGAAACAAAGAAATGAAGTTTGAAGAACGTGGGAGAGAATGAAAACCGTATGAGAGAAAGAAGAACTCGAAAATTGGACGTTATGGATGCTATTTATAGAAAAAATGGATAGACGATATGCTGACACATGTCAATCCTATCCAAACGTAACCAATCTTATCCACTGCATCATCGATCCTATCCACTTAGTCATCAGTTTTATCCACCACGTTGTTGATCCTATCCAAAATGATAGTATTTTATTTAAATAATATCTTGATCTCAAAACTCAATAACTTCCTACCTCGAAGTCAGAATTACGTACTCTTATTACCATTAGACACGTGTCAACGAGTCCTTCGAAATAAGACCAAACATGGGTGGATTCTCCCGTACTTTTCAAGTGGGTCCTGCCCATGTAGCACATTTCTCGAGGCCATAACTTTCAGCCCCGACCTCTAATCTATGCGCACTTAGGCTCGTTATGCTCATCTCTCCGAGATCTAATAACCCATACAAAAACTCGTTGACTGTCTACCCCTAAATAATTTAAAACATATTTAAAATTTATAAAATAACTTTATTAGAGGCAGAAAAGCATACTGAAAATTCACGGTTGTTACAAAAGGTCTTCGTGTCACCTACTGGTCACACCCCTTCCTTTTGAAGTCATTTAACGTTATTCTAGAGTGCCCTAATGCTTGGTTATCTAGGTTATTCATTTCTTCTAAAATAAAATATATTGCCCCTAAGGGCATTAGGGTAATTTTACCTCCTAAGTATGGTAACTTCCCTTTGGTCATTCTGGTCATCTCATTGTCCCTCTATTGGTTTGATGTCATTGACCTCTCATAGGCTCTACTCTCAAAGTAACTCGCGTTCCTATTCACACAAATGTGGGCAGTTCACTCAAAGGGATATTTCTATCATTTTGAACAAGTTCTTATTGGCATCTAATGGGTCTAAGATTGGGCTTAAGGGTACTACTTGATGTTATAGATTTGGTGTAATTTTCTTGGCAATTACTAGGGTTGTGAGCCCCTTAAACCAACCTTGGTTGACTTAACGGTGCACCCTTAACTCTATGGGTAAAATGGTCAATTACCTACTCAATGGGATTTTTTCTCACTAAGTGGTTTAGTCTATATTTAGGTTACCCATTAAAATCTCACTGAGAATTTTCCTAATTTTTAAGATCACTCATAGGCAACTGAACCGGAGCCCCTATGTCGGGTAGGTAAATATTATACGATAATTTAACTATAAGGGGTGAAAGGGTCATTTTATAGGCTTTGAGATTTTTTCTTAATCTTAAAATTGGTTAGGACACTCCCACCCCTCTCAAGATACATGAGTAATTTTATAGAATTTGTTAGAATCTTTTAGCCTCTTGAACCAGACCCAGTTCATTTCCCTTCTCCTTTTCTTTTTGTTTTTAAAACCCGGGCTGGGTCTACAGTTCGAGCCCGGAATGGGCCGCACCCGCAGATCCGGTTGCGGGTAGTCTTTCTCATGGAAATGCCTGCAATGCTGCAGCTGGAATTCAGCTGCCACCAGCCTGGCGATCTAGCCATTGTCGGAAGACTTCCGCCGGAGGAAGACAGCCATATTTGACATCGACAGCCGGTGCGACCCTGATATGGAGATTTTGAATGTGACGGCCTAATTTCCGACCGCCAGCAAGCACAACGGCCGCCATGACCAGGATCAAGACCGGGGGCTGGTTAGATCTCCTCCAAGCGGCAAATTTGACAGGCCCATCCTCGCTTCTATCTGGTGGCCAACCATTGATGTCGAAACCACCTAGTTTTGCCCACGTCCACCTGCGAGTAGAACTGCCGGCGGGCGCAGTGGCCGCCAAGGTTAGAGTTGGGGAAGGGCCTGTTCGATTAGCAATTGGGCAAAAAATCTAAGGGACTCAGTCCCCACCAACGAAAAGCGGTGCTTTGCTTCTGGCCGGAGTCCAAAACAGTTCTCCAAAGAAGGGTGGCTTCGGCTAGCAGCTCACTCTTCTTAGTTTACCAATTAAGAAGTAATGAACAAACTACGAAATCAAAATAAATCAAATTTATTCAATGATCATACGTCTCTTGCCAGTTTATTGTTGATCCACTGCCACCGAAACTCTTCAACTCTGCCACTAGCCGCCTTCACCAAAAAATCATCTTCTTCTCCCCTGGCCAAAAAAACTCCCCCCTACGAGCCCTCATTAGGTGTTTTATAAGCTTGAAGATTATGGTTCCTAATCCCCTAAGGAGTTAGGTCAGACCTCCCCACGTAAGCCACCAAATGAGGCCCCTAAAATATAATTTTGCAACATTAATTAATCGGGCCCATATAGTGACTTAAACGGCCGATTTATACATCCTATTCAGGTAAATGGGCCCTGCGCGCTATATTCAACTTCTAACAGTTGTATCTCTCTCATCCGAACTCTGATTCGCGTGTTCTTAGTGGAATTTTGAAGCTCTTTCTATGTATTTTCTATCTATATAAGTTTTAGCTAATTCCAACTGCTGATCAAGTTATTCTTATGAGAAAGTCAAGGGGTCCAACACCCTAATTCCATGTGGTCGACTTCAGGAATTTAGAAAATTCCTAGACGTTACAGAAGTGGGAGTTCACATACTCGCTGCCATTGTCAGAACGAAAAAAGGTGATCTGATGGGAGGAGTTTTCAACCATGGACTGAAAGATGAGAAAGGTCTCAAAGACGTCAACTTTGAGTTTAAGTGGGTAAAGCCAGGTGTAGCGAGAGTAATAATCTATGAAGAGGACATAATATTAGTACCCAAGGAAGGAGGGGATAGGGGAGTGTCCCTAGACATCAGAGTGGATAAGTTCAAGAGGACGGGTGAAGGAGTGTTGAGAATGAGAAATTAGTACTTTTATGAAATTTACTAAGATAACAACTATTACAAACAAAGTTGTTTATTTTTGGTATAGAAAAAGGAAAGAACGAAACAACAGAATTAAAAGTGGCGGAGGAAGGATGTCCTAGACAATGATGCCAAGTGTCAGTAGAAGTAGTGGTGGCAGCAAGGGTGTGTGGAATAACTGAAGAAAGGGGGTACACTTCATTCCAACTCGGGCCACAATAGAGAACGCACTTGGATTCCCCCTCCTTCCCCTCCTCTGTTTGGGGGACCCGAGAGAGAGGGGGGGAAGCGAGAAGGGGGAGGGTGGGGGGCCGGTTTCGGCTCCCTGCTAGAATCTGTCCTCCGAAGCCCGGTGAGAGTTCGAGGAGGCCTGGTTCTATAGGAGAATGTCTGGCAGGAGTCCTAGGATGCCTGGTTCGGTTGGAGTCCACGATGCAATACGCATAGCCGAGGTAGAGGATGAGGTACAAGGGTTGGAGGCAGTGTGGGGGAGGAAGGCAAGCAAATGTAGGAGCATGGTGGAGGCAGACTCGATCTATCTGTCGGCAATGCAGTCGAGGCCGAAGTGCTGGATTGCGGTAGAGAGGAAAATTGCGTGGAGGAATAGAGGCAAGGGGAGGACGGCGGAGCAAAGGAAGAGGAGGTGGATCGATCAGAGAAGAAAGCATCAAAGGAAACGGGAGGGTCTAGGTTAATAAGAGCGAGAAAAATTCGCCCACATACAAATTTTGAGCATGGGCATTTCTCCCATGCAAATATATACCCCCACACACGATTTTTTTCACTTGCGAGCGATTTTTTTTGCAATGATTCATGAGAAGCGTCACAAAAACATGATTATTTGTAATTCTTCTGATGAAGCGTCGCTATAAAGACGTGAATTTTTGTGACACATCAAGTATGTGTTGCTTATAAGGTATTATTAACAGCACACATTATAGTACATCGTAAATAATACTCTCCCTGTCTCCCCCTCCCTTTCTCTCTTCTCTCTCTCCTCCTATCTCTCTCTCTATCTATCATCTATCCTCTCTCTGTCTCAATCTCTTCTCCTCCTCTCTCACTACACACTCTCTCTCTCTCTCACTACCATCTCTCTCTCTCCTCCCTCCCTCTCCTCCTCTCTCTCATCCCTCTCCCTTTCTCTCCTCTCTCTCTACTCTCACTCTCTCCCCTCTCTCTACCCTCTCTCTCTACACACTCTCTTTTTAAAATAAAATTTGTAGTAGTGACGCATAACTGTGTGCGTTGCTATTGCACAAGGTTATTAGCGACGCATATTGGTATCCTTTGGTAGTAGCGACTCATACGGATAGGCGTTGCTTCTACCTTCGGGTAATCGTAATGCATATCTATATACGTTGCTACTAACCTAAGGTAGTAGTGACACATACGGTTATGTGTCGTTAATGTATATATTTTTTATTTTAATTTTTTTTAAAATAATTTATAATTAAAAATTTCTTTTCTTTTTCTCTCTCCTCACCCCCTCTCTTCTTAGCGTCTCCTCATCCTCTGTCTCTCTCCTCACCCTCTTTCCCCTCTTTCTCTCTCTTCTCTCTCTCCTCACCCCTTCTCTCTTCTCTCTTCTCTCTCTGTCTCTCCTCTCCTTATCTATCTCTTTCCCTCTCTCTCCTCTCTCTCTCTTTCTTCTCTCTCTCTCTCTTTTATTATAAATTATATTTTAAAATTAATAAGAAAATTTTAGAAATAAAATATATTATATATAAATAGTGAAAGTTTAATCTATTATGGACACTACCTTTTATTAAAAATTTAATATTTTTTTATTATATATACAAATAGTAAATATTGAATAAAATATATTATATTTAAGAAGTTTATTTTTTTAAAAATTTAAATTTATTTATTATATAATTATTTATTAAATGAAATTAATTAATAAAGCTAACGGTGACATTTGTAAACAAGCATCGCTAATAGTTCTAAATTTTTAATTTTTAATTTTTAATTTTTAATTTATTAATATTAGTGATGCTTTTATTAAGCATCGCAAATAGCATACCTATTAGTGAGCTTCACTATAGTTAAAACTATTAGTCGCGCTTAAGAAAAAGTGTTGCTAATAGTTATGATTGTTTTTCTTTTAACACAAATATCTTGTAGCGACGCTTATTTAAAGCGTCGATAATAGCGTAACTAATTAGCAACGTTTATTAAATTAATCGTCGCTAATAGATGACTATTAGCGACATATATTATTATGTGTCGCTAATAATTCATTTTTTTGTGACGATTTTGTATGTATTGCAAGTATTGATTTTTAGCGACTCTTTTGTTTGCGTTGCTAATAAATGCATTACTAATAGTATATTTTTGTTGTAGTGTGCTCACGGTGGATACCCCTCGACAAAGTATTAAGTTCTATATAGTAGGCTCCTACTGTAAGGTAGTATGACTTCTACGCATTATACGGAATGACTTTAATAGTAGACACCCCCAACAACTTACGGAGTTATATATAGGGGATGCCTACCACGAGGGAGTAAGGCCTCTAAGTGAACCACAAAGAAACTCTTGGAATGGAGCTCATGATAGGTACCCCCGACAATGTATGAAGTTCTATGCAAGGGATGCCTACCTTGATAGAGTATGACCTTTGTGAACCACGAAAAAATTTCTAGAATAGCACTCACAGTGGACACCTCCCGATAAAAAATGAATTTCTATATAGTGGATGCCCACTGTGTAGGAGTAAGACCTCTACACATTTTACAAGATAACTTCTGGAATGACTCTTATAGCGGATGCCTCTCAACAATGTTAGAAGTTATATATGGAGGTGCCCACCGCAAAAGAATAAGGACTTTGAAGGGGTAAACGGAAAGTAAGCAGAGGGTATTATAAAGTATAAGTAAAATAGATTTTATTTCAAAGTATATTGAAAAAGTTTTATTAAATGTAAAAGAAATACAGGGTACTGAAAGATTTTTCGGGGTATATATAACCCGGTTCTTTGGAAATATGTATCTTATTTAGTATGGGTGGGCTGGGCCAAGGAGACAAATGGAAACGGGTGGGGACGGATGGGCCTAGAGAGAGGATTTATATGGAAGTAGGCTCGGATAAGAGAAATTGGGGAAGAAGGGGTTATTCCCTCTATGAATGCCATCACCTCGCACTAATCCCACTTTTATTATCTTGATGGGTTTTTTTTAATGCTAATAGGCCTAAGCTACGTGGACTTCACTTTTGGCTTAACATAAGATTAGAGATACTTCCATTTATATGTAAGAGCCCTTACTCGGATCCAGGGTCCCTGCTTAATGTATGTGGACATGCCCACGTGAGTGCCACCCCTTTATCTTTAGTGAGACATGCATGCTGTACAACTTAAAAAAAGACGTATTATATTTTCTTCATCTTATAAAACAAACTATTAATATGGATCAGAGGAAGCACACCTAAACAAAACTAAGTAAATGTTGAAAACATGGTTTTTTTAGTTTATATTAATACATGTATTAACCTTCTTTTATGGACGTGCAAAAAACTAGATCTGACATTCCACACCCATTATAGGTATACCAACAACTCCATTAAGTCATCACATTGCAGTAGAAATGTCAATATAGAAATCAACATGAAGCCACTACCTTGACGCTGGGAACAACATTAAATTCTCAGAAGGGAAGGTCAGAAGCGCTTTAGAGTCTATGCTTTCTGTCCCGGCGGTTTCAAGTTTGAGACAGTCTTTCAGTTCTGCAACTACATCGCTCATTGTTGGCCTCTGTACACCCTCAGGCTGGGTGCAGGCCATTGCTATCTCAACAGCCTTCCAGGCAGAATCAGCATTGTGCTGCTCGTGTAATCTCGGATCAACTATAGCAACAATATCCCCTTTTGAGATCAATGGACTCACCCAATTGGCAACATCAATCTCTTCTATCTCCGAAGTCTTAATTATTGCCTCTTGACCAGTAATGAGTTGTAGTAGGACGACGCCAAAGCTGTATACGTCACTTTTCTTGGTCAAATTGTGAGTTGTGTGGTAACTACAACAGGAAAAGCAGCTGAAATAGGTTAGATATAGTCTCGAGCATTTCTTTACATAAATAATGTTCATCAAGGACAAAATTATTAAAATGGTGGAGATATATTTCTTGTAGAAGGCATACGTACATTAGATAAATAACCATCATTTCCCAATAACTCAAGTTGTTAGAAAACATTATTTATATTGTTAATTTATATATTCAATACTTCCTGCATGTATAAATATTTATCATATACTTCCTCCATCCAACATTAATAACTCCATTTGGTTTTTTCAAACTAATTTTTAAAAAACCAAGTGGAGCTATTAATATGGGACAGAGGGCGTAAAATGTGGACATAATTAATGGCTTTGATGTTCTCTGAGATAAGGGCAAGAGCCTTAGGTAGCTTAGCTAGGCAACGAGATGCCTAAGGCTTAATTGCCAAAAAGAAGGGACTTGTCTAGATCAGTTTTTATACCTAAAACTTGGTGACAACAATGGAAGATTGCCATATCACTACAAAAGTGGTGAGAGAGATCTAACGGTTTCCAAGGTTTCCTCCCCTACATATCCATTGCTCATGGTAAATAGTCATGAAAACATTTTTTTTTTTTTAAAATAACCTTTGCATATGTCTTTAATAGCTAGAAAAAATACAACACAGGTTTTCTCAGGAGATAAAACTCTCATTATTTTTGTCTAGATATAGGCCTAGTGACTGAACATTAAACATTGTTTTTTAACGGATCATAACATGCATTTTTTGTCAGAACATATATTTTGCATACCATAGATTATTACCACCTTACCATATGGGCGTATTTACCATTCAATTCTACTACACCCAAGCCTGATCTCTACCAAAGCTTTCCACTTTATAAATCTCAACCAATCTCCTCCCATACAAACCACAATGAGTGGACTTTCATCTCTTTCTCGTTCTTAGAGACAATAAGATTCTTTCGTGTCTCTTTCTATTCCCAATGACCCCACTATTTATATTGTTATTGTAGAGTGGCCGGCCAGCAGCGGAAGCAATGGTGGGAGAGGTGGCGCACATAAAAAATCCAATCTTTAATCAAGATCTACACAATACATGTAATTCTAACAACAATTAGCAATATACATGCATATAAATCATTCAATCAAAGGAAAAACTAATTAACATGGAATGATACGAACTGACCTTGGGCCTCAAACCAGCCCTAGCACTCCCTCCATGGTAGATCTAGCATGCCATCAATATATCTACTCAATTAAACAATGAAACAAGGATTACCTTCAACGATTTATGTGTTGATCCCTTCTAGCCTTGATCTTGGAATCAATTTCAGCAAAGCCTCTCCTCGATGCCTCAAATTAGTGAGCTCCTCTTCCAACCTTGCACTACACACCGTAGGAGAAGGAAGGAAGCTTCTAGAGGAAGAAGAAGGGGGCGGCCAGCCCTTAGACAAGAGAAGGCCAAATCACTTTCAAGAAGAAGGGGGCAGACTTGAGAAGGGAGAGTGGAGAGAATTGAGATCTCATTTCAATTCAATTCAATTGAACCACACAAGGGGGAGGACGCCCCATTCTCAAAATGGGAATAAGGGAGAATATTCTCCCTTATTCTCTCCCTCTCTATAAATCCTCTTCATTTCCATATATAGCACGGGCCAGAAATGGACATCCTCTCATGGGCTCACTGAACGGGCTCAAGACAATGGGCTTATATGCTAAAATACTGGCTTAACACAAAGGGTCATACACAACCGGTGCGGGCTCTATCTCACAGAGCCCGCGGAGGCCTGAACCCCCCTGCACACGGCCAAGCCCGCGACAGGGTCGACCCCACACATACTACGTGTCCTACCCCCAACACCTAATTCGTGTGACTGGGCCCCATAATATGTAAATGCACACTTAGATGTATGTCTAGTGTATGTGTGTGACATGTGCGGGTCCCATTCGAATTATGTGTAACGAGGGATCAAGTGGTGTTGGCGCGTCCGCCCCCACCACCCTAAGACCACGTGACCCGTACCGGTTCACCCGGACAGTGACACGTTGGACCAAACCGGGCCCGAGCCCATACCATGGTCCAACAGTTTTAAATTTTAATTTTTTAGTATATTTTTTCAATATCAAACCCTTTTATTTGTATGCAAATAATTTGATAATAATAAACATATTTATTTTTCTTTATTTTGAGATACAAAATTACTAATTAAAATTTTAAATTTATTTGGGGAGAGAAAGAAGACACAACCTTTCCTAAATGAATTCTCATATAAGTCTCATCTTCGAAGCAAGCGGAATTGACATTCACCTTTATTTTTTGTTTCATCCTTACGTATCTAGTCAAAATTTTGAATGAGTTCCCTTCCTACTTGAGTGGTGGTGCTTTTAATTTGTATTTCATTATATCTCTTTTTGTAATTGTCTTTAAAAAAAAGTTCTCTTACATTGAGCTTGATGGAAGGGGTAATCAATCCCTCACATTTACTGAAAATAAAGCCATGTTAAATGTTTTCGCCGTAGACTTCGAATTGTGTCAAGCAGCTGGCCTGTTCTTGTTTAAATCTTAACCAGTAGCAAAAGGGTTATATGCATATTTATTCCATGTCAACAACATGCATATACATTTATATACTTATCAAGTGGAAGAGAAGCTTACTCTGGATCAAGATACCCAACTGTTCCCTTCACTTCAGTTGTTATGTGAGTATTGTAGTTCGTCCAAAAAACCTTCGAAATTCTGAAATCTGTTTTCTTGGCCTCCAGTTTTTCATTAAGAAGGATGTTTTCGGGTTTTACATCTCTGTGAATTATTGGTGGCCAGCAGCCCGCATGCAAGTACTCCAGTCCTGGTGCAATAAACTAGTTATCATATAAGGTATCTCAGCCAGTAAGAGAAGCAAGAGAGTATGGAAGGAACTTAACTTTCACGCATCTACATAGTATGAACCAAACTTGTTTTATCATGTATTGGGAAATGATAGCAAACAATCAAGTAGTTAATATATTTAGTGCAATTCTTTGTCATTGTTAATATATTTTCATTACATCTTTATCTATAGCAAGAAAGCCCTTTCTCTTCATCAATAACACAACAACTTTTTTTTTTTTTTGGGTTTTAGACGTTAACTACAAAAAAAAATTAGTAATTTGTCATTAACTCCAAAATTTATATTAAGACAAAAATACCCCCTTAAGATGCACCCGTGCTAACGCAATGCCCGCCCATATACATTTTGTGTGTGTAATTTTAATGACGAAGGCCGGGGTTGGCTTGGCTGGTAACACTACTATTGTCAGCCTTCTTGTCTCACCATCGCTGTGAGTCTACACAAGCAACAGTTGCTTGTTCCCTACAATAAAGCAAAAAATGAACACCAACCCATTTATGCTTAATTCTGAACTGTGCAAAAAAAGTGATCTATCTGACATCAATCGTGTCTAACAAGCTATCAACCATCATTTTTCTCCTTGAAGCCATATGTACTGGGCATTGACAGGAATGGCCCCCAACCCCCCACACTACCTCTGTAGTATTGTAATGGATACTCAATTCCACGAGAATTATAGAAATACCACTACAACTTTGTTTGAAAAATATGTATTGATTTGATGGATGGGACTCCACACTCCCTTTCGTCTTCCACCATTCTTACATTTAGAGACACACAAAGGTATCTTTCATAACTCTTCATCTTCTCTTCTCCTTGTGATTTGCATTCCCCCCCCCCCCCCCTTTTGCATCTTTCCTCTCATCGTCTTATTGGATCTCTCTCTCTGTTGGTTAGCAAAAACCCTGTATCAGCATTGCAGCCTCGCCCTACAAAGCAAAGGTTCCTATGGTGTAACGCCCGAGATTTTTTATCCTTTTTTCTTAAAACTCATAGAATTTTTTTTTCCATAAATCGGAGTCAAAACGATAAAATCAAAACCTGTATAAACAGTTTATAATTTAAAACATCATACGGTTAAACATCGTACTGCCAAATCAAATATCCTCAGGTGCTACTCGAAAATACACGTACGAATAAATTGCTATGATCATAGACTTTTAAATACAAATCACTCTCCCAGGCATCCCTGAGTGCAAGTCCCATAACAGTCCACAGACTCATCCAAATGAAAGTCCAGAATAAACATCTTAAAGTCTTATCTCACTCAATACAGGAGATCGTGGCATAAACAAACTCGCAGTGAGTTAAGCAGATACCTGAGTCAACGGGAATCAATCTACTGCTGAAATGAGCGTCCATCTCCAGGAGCTCTCCGCACAACCTGCAAAACCTCCCGTGCAACGGGGCTAAAAAGTAGGGTGGTGAGTATTTTCATACTCAGTAGGGGAAATCCCAAACGGTGAACTCCATAAATTCATAATCACATGCGTCATGCAACTCAAACATGAAGTAGTCAACATAACATAATCATATCATGCACATACGCATGCAGCATACCAAATGCACCATCGTGCCATAGACATACCGAAGGCACCATCGTGCCAAAATCATACTATCAAATCAAACTTACACAAGCACCCTTATCCAGGGTCATACAACTTACTCGTACCACTGTATGCATACTCATACAACATACGCATACTTGTACGACCTTACTCCTACAATCGTATGCTCACTCATACAACTTACACATATCTATACGACCTTACTCGTACAATCAGACTCGTACGACCTCACTCGTACAGTCTGCACAAAAATCATACTTACTGTCTTACTCAGAAACATATTCTCATAATCGTACTCATACTCTTACAGTCGTGCTCCTTCACATACTCTTACAATCATGCTCATACACACTCTTACAGTCCTGTTCATACATACTCTTACAGTCCTGCTCACACACACTCTTACAGTCCTGCTCATACACATACAGTCGTACTCACACTCGTACAGTCATACTCATATACATAATCGTACACATATCAACGACCACTGAAGCTCATTACAACTAATAAGCTCCAGCGTCAAAATGGAAAAGAATGCCACTGGGGCAACACCTTAACCTCCGGGGAGTGACTAGACGCCATGGACTTTTCCGAAGGTAAGGCACACCAATGCTCATGGGGCACTGGATCAAACAGGTAAGAGTAGATCCATGATACTACTTACCTGAGCGCGCAAACATAAACACCCACACATAAGGGGTCATACAGTTGCCCACCATAATGGGTCTTATAGTGCCATAGAATCGCCCACCATAATGGGTCTTATAGTGCCAGAGAATTGCCCACCATAATGGGTCTTATAGTGCCATTGCCACTCTTTGGGCAGAAAACATACAGTGCCACTTGGGCAGAAACGTACAATGCCACTCTTGGGTGGAAACATACAACGCTCTCAACAGAGCATCAAACGTCTGGGCTTATACAGCACACAGACCAAATCGAAAACATACTTCGTTCTCAACAGAGCATCAAACGTCTGGGTTTCATATAGCACACAGACAAAGTCAGAAACGTACATCGCTCTCTACAGAGCATCAAACGTCTGGGCTGATACAGCACGCAGACCAAATCAGAAACGTCGCTCTCAGCAGAGCATCAGATGTCTGGTGCCCTATACAGCACACAGACAACATCCCGCAGGATAAACACCATGGCAAGACATGATAAATGCTCGGCCGACTCATTAGCGGCCAGCTCAAACACGGAACTTAATCCGTCGAACCCTCAGGTCTCAAACTCACGACGCTATCATTAGCTGTGCTTATAATTCAAGTTTGAATTAAGTATATTATGCGGTACAATTATGCCACACAAACTCACAGTCCTCGACTGGTCAAACCGAAGCTGAGCCCGATCCGAAACTCAAGTTCGTCAGGGCAGCAGACTTCACTTACCTGTCCACATCATGGACAAAACTCATCGTACAACCAACCCTTACAGTCTTACATACTTCGTCATCCCTCTTATGGCCAAAACATCTTACACTGACATCCTCAAATAACGCTCCTCAGAGCCAACCCAGTTGTCGCCCTCTTACTTATGTCTCACATATTATACTTACTTTTCACTTCATAATATGTACGTTATGCTTGTACAATTATGCACGCTCTTACTGTCTAACAATCGCCCAACATACGATCCAACCCAAACTGATCCATTCTAATCCTTGCCCGTCATACTCATATCCTCTGTCCTCTGTCATACGCTTACACAACTGTATCCAAATTCAGACAAAGTCTCTCTCACCTCTTACTATCCATCGCTCATACCTCTGCCCACATACACTTACACATAACCATATCATAGGCAAAAGCCATCATACATACGTATGTCTCACACATACGTACAACATACACATATGGTCATACATACATAACTTACAAACATGCACGCTAGCCATCACTAGCACATGCATACATTCATACATACGTCAAACATGCACGCTAGCCATCACTAGCACATGCATACACATTCATACATACTTCAAACATGCACGCTAGCCATCACTAGCACATGCATAATCCATACATAGCATACTGACATATTTGCTAGCCATCGCTAGTGCATACATAATCCACATCCATAAAACGTGCATACATCTCATGCATATCAATCATACCATACAATCATGCTTACACGCACATCATGCAATCGGATCGTTACTTAACATCCAAGCATGAAATCATACAATCCTAGCATGCTACCACTCATTCAAAGCATGCTTCATGAATTTACGAGTTCAAAGCTCCCCTACCTTGTAATCATGACGTTCGATGGTGAGCACACGACGGTGGCGGCGTCGGCGGCGGAGTTGGCGGTCAAAATCGTTGCCTGGCTAAGAGAGCTGCTGTCCCGAGGGTTTTAGGATGCGCCGGAACTATCACGGCCAAACAGGGTGTCAGAAATCAATGCAGTAAAATCCGCGATCCACGGCGGCACACTAGGGCGGTGCGACCAGATGTCGAGGGTGTACACTCTAAAGATCGGCCGGTGGCTAAAACGTGCTCAGCCGGCCACAAAGACGTTGAAATCGGCCGTGGACAGCACCCAACGGCAACAATTCCGGTCAACAAAGGCCCACATAAGGGCGGAGAGCGTGGGGCAACGCTCGAGAATCAAAGGAGAGGTGGAGGACGGCTCTAGTGGTCAACTCCACTCGGTGGCAAAGCCAACCGATGGTTAGGTGGCACGAATGCGGCGCCTAAACCCAGAAGTACACGCGTGGCCACATGCACACGCGACCCAAAAGGGCGGGGGAGAGGGCTGAACGGAGACAACCCAAGGCCCACAAAAGCCAACAGGGCTAAGGCCCTTAGCTGTGGCCAAACAGAGCGGCGACATCGCCGATCGCCACCCACAACCAATACACGTGGTGCGGGCGGCTGTGCATCTCGCACGACAGAGAGCAAGGGGAGGGTCACGGTCGAGCAAAGGCTATGAGGCCGTCACTGGCCAAGGCCTGAGCAGGTGAACTCGTCCACCTTCTGTCAAGGTAAGTCATACAAACTCTTGCTAGAGGCCGTCCGGTACCAACGGCGTAAAATGGGCAAGAGGGGTCAACGACACACATGCCGGTAAGGCGGAACTAGCTGCGGCTACGGGCCGCAAGGCTGAACAAGACCCAGAGGGGTGGCCCATTGGCATCACCGGGTCGGGGCGGAGCCGAACTAAGGTCCGCTAAATCAAATCCAGCGTCCGACTGATAACGTCAGTCACAACGTCCAAAATGGACGTAGACCAAAAATAGGGGACGACTGGGGAAAACCCATAAAGGCGGAGCGGCCATGGGGTCGGAGGCTAAATCGGTCCAGGTGGGTGGGGCCGTCCCTGGGCCATCGCCAGGCCGGGGCAGAGCCCACGGTGGTCAAGTCACCCTCACCCGCCAACGATGGCGGTGCCAACTCACAGGAGAATCCACCCACAGTACGGCACAAATCGGACTGGGCGGAGTAGAGGACGACAGAGGGGATGGAACTGGGCATGGAGGTGTAGTCCACTACCTTCTCCAGAGCAAGGCGAGGCTGGAGGAAGGCCGAATCGGCCACGAATCACCGCCGGCGGCCACTGTTTTCCCAAAACAGTGCGTCGGCGGAATAGTGCAGAGAGGGGGAAATCAGCTGGGCGGCGGTGCAGAGGCCCACCGGGCCGGGAGGAGTGGCCTCCTGCCGTCGCCGGAGCAAGGCGGTGCCGGACGGAGCACAGCCGGTCGTGGCTCATCGCCGGCGGCCACGAAATCGTCCAAACAGTTTGCCGGCGGAAAAACAGGGCAGTGAGAGAAAGGAAGCGGGACGGCGGAGCAGAGGCCGTCCGGGGCCGGGGGGAGTGTCCTCCCGCCGTCGCCGGCCCATGGCGGAACCATGGGCGGCCGGCCGGCCCTCGCCGGCTCATGGCGGCGGCGGAATCGCAATTCACAGAGGGAAAGGGGCTCACTGGGGGAGGAGGTGGCGCGGCCGTGGGGGCCGGGACGGCGACTCCCCTGCCATCGCACGGCCGGGGTGGAGCTGGTGCGGCGGCCCACTGGCCCACCGGCGGCCGGGCACGAGGGACAGACGGACAAAGGGGGCGACATACTGTTCACCAAAAATCCGGATCGGGCCGAGCCCGATCTTTTATTGTGTGCACTTTTTTTTTCTACTTACGTGCCCAATGCACGCGTACCTCCTGTTTACGCGTTATCAGTCCAAAACTCGCGTCGTAAGCGCGCAGCGAGGCCCGTGGCCCGCGACTAAGCCCCACACCCGACTCTATGGGTATAAATACAGGAAAAATACATAAATATACATACGCTGAAACGTCACATTTTCCTGTCGAAATGGCCAGAAAAATAGCAGGAAAATCCCAAAAAATCGTAAAAAAATCAGGGACCTTACATATGGGCACGATTGTTTGAGCTAGTCTGGGTCTTAACTCTGACCCTCAAGGAAGAGAGGTACTTGAGGGACTTGGATGGTTTATGAGTCCCTGCAAATTTTCATTGGTGAAAACCATAAATATTTACTAACTTTTTTATATACAAAGAGAGTAATTTACTCTCTTTGTTAAATAGAAAGAGAGTAAATATTTACTCTTTATTATGAGAAGATAGACCATGGAGTAAAGATCTTGACAAAAGAAGAAAGGGAGCAGTGATTTGGATGGAGGAAGAAGCGATTTGGATGGAGGAAGAAAAAGAAAGAGAGGAGAGTGCTGTGGAGGAGGCGACTAAGCTTCTATGGACGGAGAGGAAGACGGAGTAGAAGGAGGCATAGAGCATGGAGTAAAGATCTTGACAGAGGAAGAAAGAGAGCAACAATTTGAATAGAGGAAGAAGAGATTTGGACAGAAGAAGAAAATGAAAGAAAAAGAAGGGAAGAAGGCGCGGTGGAAAAGGGCATGCAGTGTGGGAGACGCCAGAGCTGCTATGGATAGAGAGGAAGATGGAGGAGAAGAAGGCATGAAGCATGGAAGCGCCGAGTAAAGATCTCAATGGAGGAAAAAAGGGAGCAACGATCTGGAAAGAGGAAAGAGCAATCTAAACAAAAGAAGAAAAAGAAAGATGAAGAAAGGAAGAAGAAAGGGAGACTATAGGAAGTAGAAATGAATAGAAGGGCAAATTTGTCTAAAAATATAAATTACCTAGATTTTATAGGTAATTCACAAAGTTGTCAAACCTCCCATCAAATAAAGTCTTCTCACAGGAGCAGACGTCAATTTTTTCTTGGTTAAATTAGGAGATTTTAAGTAATGCAATGGCTTCTGCTATCACTCTATTCCTTTAAATAATTGGGTCTTGGTGATACATCCACAATATAGTTTGGACACATGCACAGAACAAGAGACAAATGCCAGCACAACAGAATTGCACAGAGTAGTTTATTCCATTAGTTTTAGTGGACCCTATTAATGTAAGTTTGCTTTGAAGTATATGAAAAAGTGAGATCTAAAATATGGATTTAACAACAATATAACCAACGATCGATCAATTCTGTGTGCAATTGATTGTTTGCTAGTAAGCTTTTATGTAATAGTCCAGTACATCGAACAATTGATCGGGGTCCATAAGCAATTGATCATATTGTTCATTTGAACATGAATGATTGGTTGACCCTTATAAGCAATCCATTTCATCTTCCGCATAAGTTATGATTTCATTTTGGAATCAAAATTTTAAGTCGGGATACCTTATTTAGAGTTTTTTTTCTTAAGTTGGAGTCTTACTTCCATGGGTTCTTAGGTATGTAGACTTTGTTTTGTTTATTTCCCTTAAGGTATAACTTTTTGGACCTCATATTTTGTTTAGTAACACACCCAACGAGTACAAAAGTTTTTCTTTTAGTGTGACGATGTTGCGAGGTAACACCCCTATGCACTTTGAAGACCCCCCCCCCCCCCCAACCCTTCGACTTCTCCCTTCTTGTTTAGCCTCCTTACCCACCCCTCAACATTCTTCCCTCTCCACCCCTCCTACCCGCCCCTCCTCCCTCCCTACACGCCCCTTCGCCCTCTCTTTTGGTGGGAAACAACTATATGCAAACGCTATAGGAAAGACCGAGCTCCTGCCGGCCATGGATTCCTACATAGACTGATCAAGTGCATCACACCTCTCTACAGCTCCTCCCAGGCAGCCACCACTTCTGCTTCCCTCTCAACTCCGACCTATGGCTATGGTTTCAATGGCAAGCGCCACCCATAGTTGTTAAAACTAAGTCAAAAAGCTCCCAACTTTCTAACCTCTCAAGCCTCTATCATGGCCCGCCCACTAGTTCTCTCTCTGCTGAGTGTTATGCCCATGATGACTTTCCATCGACGGTAACCCGTTTCCCACTCTGCCCTGCAGTTGATCTATCAGTCTTCTATATCCTATTGATCACACACAAAGTCATCTTTTTTATTCTTTGTAATGGATGTTACTGAGAAATGAGAGTATAGCTTTGGGCTACACTTAGTAATTGGTTTAACTGAGGAAAAAATGGGGTCCAAAAAGTCCCAATGTTTTTTCTAATTTTGATTGGCTAGTTGTGATATAGTCTTTGATTGAACTCTTCTAAATATTTACAGTTTGTGCCACTAGGGTTTATATTGGATGTTGGCTCCTCATTGGCCTCCATGATTCTATATTTTTTCTCTTAAACTCTATTGAAGAAGAAGAAAATTTGTATGCTTTTCCCTATGTTTTGTGAGTTTACATGTGTCATCCAGAGAGAGCAAGGTTGTGCACTCTTGTAGCCGGATTCATCCTGAGAACTGCTTCCCAATCAATATTCGTTTTGCATTAGTTGGTTGGTCCTATATAGGTCCAATATACTTCTTTGACGCCATGGAGGACATATTGTAGGAATTGATGAGATCTATCATCACGATAAAGTAGCAAGGTTGTTGTGATAAGTTGAGTAGCTGACGCTTCATATTACTGATTTGATGGTTGTGGTTGCTCGCTAAATCCCCTAATTTGGGTTAGCCCTATGAATAAGTTGAAGATAATAAAATAGTATGCGGAAAATTAGGATCGTGAACATGAATTTCACAACAATACAACCAATGATCGATCAATTACTATGTGTAATCGTTCATTTGTAAATAAGCTTTTGCAGAAGGGTCAATACCTCAAAAGATCGATTGGGGTTTATGAGTGATCGATTGGACTCTTCATTCATTCTTCTAGTAACATGAACAATCAATCGGGCCTTGTGAGTGATTGATCGCACTATTCTTGTATATGTTAGGATTTTGTTTTGGATTCAAATTTTTATGGTAGGATTCTTTATTAGTGCCTTTTTCTTCAATTGGTGTCTCACTTCCATAGGTTCTTAGTTTTCTAAACTTTATTTTTCTTATTTTTACTAATTTTAATTGGCTAGTTTTGATTTAGTCTTACATTAGACTCTTCTATTTATAGTTTGTGCATCTACGACTTATAATTTTTCTATGAAACTCTATTGAAGAAGAAGAAAGCTTCTTTCTTTATCATTTTCCCTCTATTTTATGAATTTACTTATGTAATCTGTGAGAGAAAAGTTGTGCATGGCTATAGCTGGATTCATCCTACAAAGTGCATCCCATCAATATTCGCCCTACATCACCCTGCACAACCCAATGCTCCTACCAAGGACAATGAGGATGAGTACTTCACAACAATACCCTAATGCCCATGGATAGAGCTAGAAAAATAAACCTAGGGATGCCATTGTAATTGTAAAATTGTTAAGGGGACCACTTGGTCCCACCTAAAAAGGAAAATTAACAGAGCATGTAGTTCCACTTAATAAATAGTACTAAACTTTATTAGTTGGTGTGTGTGTGTGTGCTGGAGAGGTGGGGCGTCTCCGTGGCGGGATGTTGTGGTTGCATGGTTCCCTACCTCCTTTGGCTCGGTCCTTTCTAATGCCATGAGAAGAAGATGAAAGGTCATTTTTAAATTTAAAATATATTAGGCAATAGTGTTAGACTCGAACATGCAATGGGTATTTTAGATAGATATTTAAGATAAAGGGGAACCCTGAATATTAAAAAAGTTGCGTACATTGAAATTAAAAGTTTAAAATATAGATATTTTCCCAAAGGAAAAGAGTAGTTATGATAAGGTTAGTTTTTATCTTTTGGAAAAATATTCAAAGGGTGTAAGTTTAGTTTTCCAAATGCTCAAAGGTCAATTCTAACTTCAACAAAGATCAATCTTAAAGAGAAGGGATAGCCAGAGCCACAGCTGAGCGCAGCTCTGGCTTACAGGCCCTAATTAAGATTATGGTCAATCTTAAGGCCTCCGTAAGGCAAGGTTTTTTCATATTTAAATATCTAAGAGTTCTGTCACGAGTATATAACACACAGGAAATACCAAAACATCAATCCCTCCGGTGAAGGTAAAAACTTTATCTTAAAATTAAAAGTGACCGTGAAATGACCAAGAAGATTGTGGATTGGCTTACTCACCTTGTGCAATGTCCACTGAAATTTGTAGTCTCTGAGACCATGATAAGAGCTCCTCGCTCTCTGATTGTTCAAGTAATAATTTCAATAGATAATATATGCACAAAATAAATTAAATGTTTAAATAACTCTATGCTCTTCCACTTGTTCGCTACTGAAGGGGTGAATTTTATTTTGAAGTTCATACTGGCCTGATGTGGAAATTTTTTTTTTAAAAAAAAGAAGACCTAAATTTTTATCTTGCTGTAGTAATAGAAGAATACTTCAATCATCATTAATTAGAGGTGCTTAAAATAGTAGATCCTACTAATCAACGGTATTTACATGATGATCCTACTAGAACAGGAGCATTACTCATAGGAATACGGTATACTTACAGTACCTGAGAGACACTTCTTTAGACTTCCTTTGGACATGTATTCAAAGACAAGGGCCATCTTATCACCTTCGGCACAATAGCCTATTAAGCGGACTAGGTTTCGATGATACAATTTTATCAGTAGCTGGGCCTGCAATGCGCATTTGCTGTTGAATATTAATCTGTACGCACTTGATTGTCAACATTCAATTAACGTTTGAGGCACAATAAGAATGACAATTATTCCTACTTAATAGCTCCATTTCGTTTTATAAAATGAACAAAAAATTAGTTCATTTTCTAAAACCAAATGCAGCTATTAATGTGGAACGGAGGGAGTATTTTAGTGCAACCCTTTTGGGTGGATTATTTCTGCCCGCGCTGTTTTGAATTCATAAATTTGCTGGTATTTGAAAATAAGAAAGTCTAGTTTCAATAGTCACATTGGGAAGCTGAGTTTTTAGTCTTTAAAAAATGGTAAGTTATAAATGAAAGCATGAAGAGAGATGGAGATGTTAAGTCCAAAAATATAGATATCAAGACAAAAGAATCAAGAACTCATGCTTGTGTTGGGTAACAGAAAGAAGGATTCCTTAAGAAAATAATCAGGAATTAGGTGAATCATAACATTTAACAATCAAGAACAGCAGATTCCATGCAATAAAATGCAGAAAGTCGCTCAAGAGGTGTGCCTCCAGTAATGAAATTGGTGAGAACAACATGGGAAAAAGTTGTTGTACTAAATTAGCAGTAATTTGGGGGAACACAAGTGGTCCTCAACTCCTCACGTGCTCCAGTAGCATATAAGATAGCCACTGTTTCCCAATAGTTTAAGCATTTAGAATATGGATTGCCACAATTTTTATTTTAACAAATGCAAAAGTACATCACAACAAAAGATGTATCACAATGGGAGCAAAATATGTTTCATTTGACTATTATCATTTGAGTCAGTAGTTTGTCACCCCTTGTTTTATCCAACCCACCTCAATATGATTTACTATGATGGTATCTCTACTGGCCGTGTTAAGGGGTAGGCTAGCTAAAAGGCATACTCGTGAACTCTTCATCCTTTCCATTTGTGACGACTTCTTTAACTGAAGTAATATAAACCTCAATGAGGAAAACTTATTTGCAAAGACTACATAAGGATAGTACAAAGCTTCATATAATGAGTAGATTAATCCCAAATCTATCAGTCTAATATTTTTATCAGGCCCGAGTCAAGGCAATTGGAGCCAACCAAATATGGTTCTATGGCCCACATTGCGACGATTGTATAGGAAAGGAAGATTGTTACCTCAGTTTGAAACTGCTGCGATGCTTGGCATCCTTCGCAGAGCAACTTGATAGCAAATTCAGATCCATCTGTCATATGACCATGATAAACAGTACCATTGGTTCCTTTCCCAATGACCTGTCTGAAGTTGTTAGTGATATTGGCAATCTCCGAATAGGTGAAACTTCGACTTTCTATACCAAGCGACCAGTCTTCTTTAGCCCCTGTAGATTTGTATGAGCCCCGAACAAGTTATAAACTAGCTAGGTATTTATATTAATTTACCCAAATAATCCCTTCAGTACTCCATTAACTCTATAAACCTTCTCATAAATTAATTATGAGTAAAATGGGGTACTAAGGGGATTATTGGCATGTATAGAGACGCATTTAATTAAAAACAAGACATATATTTTTAAAATATGCAATTTATTTCTTGATTTAACATCAATAAAATTCTTTGGGTACTTTAATGTAGTCCTCCATTGTGTGTTGTTACTAGCTAGTGAATTTTTATTAGCAATTTCATCAGGCACTACAAGAAAATAGATTATTAGTGATACATTTAAGCGTAGCTAATAATCATAAAAATAATATTATTAGTGACACTTAAAAAGTATTGCTAAATACGTTAAAAAAATATTGTCGATACTATTTATTAATCATGCATATTAAAAAGCATCGCCAATAGTATTACAATTAGCGACATTTTTTTATTAAAAAACCTTATTAAAAGTATCCCTAATAAGAATAAAATAAAATAATAATAATAACTATTATTAGCAATACTTTTTAAATTGTTACTAATAAAAAAATTCAAAATTGAAATTGGTAGGGCAACCCTCCATGGGGGGGCGGGTTCGCAAGCCGGTGTGTGGATTTGATGACGGTACTGGAGGGTGGCCAAAAAGGGGGCAGCCCAAGAGTAAACCAAAAAGATGAGTATTTGTGACATTTCTCAAAAAGCGTCGCAAACACACACAAAATCCTCTCTCCCCCTCTCTCTTCTCTCTCATCTCTCCCTCTCTCTCCTCTCTCATCCCTTTCCCTTTCCCTCTCTCCTCTCTCTATTCTGTCTTCTATGTCTTCTCTCTCCTCTCTCTTCTCCTATCTTCTCTCACTGCCTCTCTCTCTTTTCTCTCTCTCTCCCTCTCTCCCCTCTCTCTATGCATTTATATCATATTTAAATAATAATATTAAATATTATTTTAATATATAATAAAAAATAGCAGGTCCCATGCCCAAAGCCCATGTTAAATAAAGAAAAAAGGAATAGTAATTGCACGTGAGCCAAGTCTCGTACAAAAGGGAGTAAAGAAAACATGTTTATTAATTGTGATGCTTAAACATAAGTGTTGTAACTAGTAAAGAAATAAAATTTAGTTTATATTGTTTTAAATTATATTCTGTATTCTTTTTTAAAAGCATCACAAATAGTAGTACTATTTATAACACTTATATATAAGTGTTGCAAATAGTACCAGTATTGGCAAAGCTTTGCAAATGCAATATTTTAAAAAAAATATTATGTAATATTTGTGATGCTTAGAGATAAGTGTCGCAAATACTATTGGTTGTTTGCGATGTTGGTTCATAAATGTCACAAATAAAAAAATTATTTATTTTATTTCCGATGCTTTCTGAATGCGTTGATTTTTTTTGCCACGCTCTTTCGAACATTGTAAATAGTAGTTATTAATGATATTTTTTATTGCAATTTTAATAAAAAATATCTTTAATAATCTTTTGTATTGGAATGAGTAGACGTTAATATAGATAAAACTATGAATATCCACCGTCAGTGCGGATTTTGCACTAACCATTGTGCCATGAATTTATTTTGATCAACTGATAGTGATGCTTTACGAGCGACTATGCAGGAGAAGCTTAACCATCTCATTACAACTCCATTGCATGAGATCTTTGTTGAACTAACGCGGCTGTATGGTTAAGATTTTAAATGGGAAAGGAGATATATATCACCAATTTCCCCTTGCTGCCAAATTCTCTTAACATCAATTTAATGAGAAACTAATGCTAACATGAAATTTTTTTGAAAAATCTATTTTGCTAATACCTATATCTTAAAATGATTGTAAAGTTGATTGACACGTATATTGTTTGTATAACAAACTGTGTAAAATGTAATCTTAAGCCAATATTACCATTCAGTTGAAAATAAGAGCAATTTTAAAAACTGACCCAAAATATTAAAATTCAATGAGCCTATATACACCCCAATAATCTCCTCAGTACCCCAATAAGGATGGGTGCATATAGACTCATTCTATTAAAATAGCCTTACGTACTTCAGAACTTCTACCCTTATATATGGCTTGAAGCTACCCAAATGTTATTGCCCCCTTTTACTTCATGTTTATCAACGCGCATAACCTAAAACTAGCCTCCTCCTCCCAACCCCATCCTACCACCAGCTCAGCTTCCCTGACACTGATGCCACCTACCCATCCTCTTCCTCTTCATCCTTCTCCTCTATCTCTTCGTTCTCCTCCTCCTCAGCCTCTTCCTTCTACTCCGTACAATTCTAAAATTGTGTGTGATGAAAAAATTAAGTTGATTAAGGTTTAGGGAATAGTGAAATATGGAGAGGAATATGGGAGCGAGAATTGCGGAGTGGGCGATTCGGAAGACGTGAGAAACTAGGTTTCTGTAGTCGCAGACGTTCCTGGCTACCGGTGGAAATCTGGTTGAAGTGCGACATGGGTAATCTGGAGTCGTGAGGTTTTTGCTGCCATCCACTACTATAACCCGGTGCTGGTCTTTTTGTTCGTCTGGTCGGTTTGGACAACGGAAGTCAAGGTTTTGCTACGTGGAGATTTCCTCTTGGTCTAGTATGGTCGTGAAGATTTCCTCTTGTCGTCCGCTGGTGCAATCTAGCTGCGGAGTGGGCGATTCGGAAGATGTGAGAAACTAGGTTTCTGCAGTCGCCGACATTCCTGGCCGCCGGTGGAAATCTGGTTGAAGTGCGGCGTGGGTGATCTGGAGTAGTGAGGTTTCTGCTACCATCCGCTTCTATAACCTGGTGCTAGTCCTTTTGTTCGTCTAGATGGTTTGGATGACGGAAGTCAAGGTTTGCTGCATGGAGATTTCCTCTTGGTCTAGTCTAGTCTGGTCTGGTCGTGAAGATTTCCTCTTGCCGTCTGCTGGTGCAATCTGACACAGCTTGCGTGGGGGATTTCGAGAGTTTAATTTGCTGCCGTCCGCTGGTGTATACTGGTTGTGGGGTTTTTCCTCTTGCCATCTTGAGAACTGTTTGGAAGACGAAAGAATATTTGGGGACAATGTTCACAACCTCATGGATCGTGGTGGTTCATCCTTCTCTTCTCCACTCATCAAGAGAGGACTATGCCTTGCCACACTTCCCTGAAATCAAGAATTCTATCAAAGTGGATGTTGAAGATGAACCCATTGAATTGGAATGATAGCGATGAAGCATAAACTTGTTGGATAACTTATGGGCAAGCGTCCTTTTCTATAAAGGCTTGAAGATGGTTGTTGATCGTATGTGGAAGTTAGATAAAGTGGTGGAAATCATGTCGCTCTCTAATGGCTTCTTTCTCTTCCAATTTTCATGTGAAGAGGATCTTCTCAAGGTACTTAGCTCTCTTTGGGTTATTTCTAAAAGTCCCCTAATTCTCAAAAGGTGGAGTACTAATATTAAACCAGTTCGTGAATTATTGTCATCTATTCCTATTTGGATTCGGTTCCCAAATTTGCCTCTTCAATATTAGGGTAAGGAAACATTAGGGAAATTGACAAGCTCTATTGGGACTCCTTTATACATTGATCTTCTGACTTATCAGTGGAAGTGTCTAGCTTATCCTAGAGTTTGTGTGGAGATTGACTATGAATGTGTATTGCATGATCAAATATATGTTAAAAGAAAGAATGGAACGGGTTTTTTTCAAGAAGTGGTTGATGAATGGAAACCTCCAATGTGTAACCGATGTAGGTGCTTTGATCATGCAATTGCAGTATGCTCAACTAAAAAGGAATGAGTTGCTCGTCAGACTCTGGTGCAGGAAGATAGCTCAAGTCAGGATCTCCAATTAGTTCCATATCAGAATGAGCACTATTCTAATGATGAGAAGTCTCCTTTGAACTCTCAGGGTGAGGTAAATCCTCTAGTCTCCTCATCATCGCTGCCAAATTTTGTTCAATTTGAGAACAAACAATATGTGGGTTATAATGATCCAGAAGGTCTTGATATTATTATTGATCTTACTACTTCTAAAGTGCCAAACTCTGATTTTAATAACAAGGAAGGGATCTCTCTACTTTCTCATGTGTCTCCTACAAAATCAGCTATGCCTCAGAGCGTTCAAGACAGTTCGGCTTCAAAGAGTTCCTCTATTGTTAATCCTGATGAGTTCACACTAGTAATATCCAAGAAGGCAAACCGTCAGGAAAAGAAAATAGAAGAATCTGATCAAAGGATTACTATTGTGAGACAGTGGAGCCTTAGGTCAGCCCATGGACGTGGGCAATCACAAATAAGGTGATGTCTATTTTATCTTGGAATACAAGAGGATTAAATAATGTTAATAAGGTGGCTTCTGTCAAGAAGCATATTAGAGAATTCTCTTGTGGTATTTTCAGTTTCAATGAGACTAGAGTGCATATTAATAAGGCTAAGAAAATTCCACTTTCTATTAATAAGGATTGGGAATTTATTGATAATTATGGTTGCATTAGAGGAGGGAGATTATGGGTGGGTTGGAATCCTACCATGTTTTCACTCATCAAATTGCAAGAGGGGGATCACTTCATTCACTATCTTATAACTAGATTGCAGGATGGATTTCAGTTTTTTGGGACATTTATCTATGCTAGTAACTCTGTTTATGGTAGGAAAGATCTTTGGATGGATATTATTAATATCCCCAGTGGCATTTCAGATCCCTTGGTGATTTTAATTCTATCTTTCATAAGAATGAGAAGCTTGGAGGCGCTGCAGTTCTAAATTCATATCTTCTTGAAGTTAATAATTATGTGCATTCAGCTGGTCTTTTTCAATTAAATTCTGATATAAATTATACTTGGAATAACAAAAGTATGAATGCTAGAAGAATTCTTGCTAAATTGGATAGGGCATTTTGTAATCTAGCTTGGGTTGTGAAATTCCCTTCAGTTTCAGTTAGATGTATTTTACTTGATGTTTCAGATCATATGCCCACTTCTTGTTGATATAAGGATCCAAGGTGTCATAGGTAAATGTCCTTTCAGATTTTATTCTTGTTGGATCAATGCAGGTGGTTTTCATGACATTGTTGTAGAGGCTTGGAAAGAAAATGTTAGTAGTACCCCGCTTTATATTTTCACTTAAAAATTGAAAAATGTCAAATATGCTATCAGGGAATGGAATAAACATAGATTTGGGAATATTAAATCCCGTGTGGAGATTGCTAAAAGAAAATTAAGCATGATTCAATCTGCTCTTCGAACAGACCCGCTGAATGATACATTAGTTTTGGAGGAGTCGAAAGCTCAAGCACTTTACAATAAAGAACTTAGTAGAAAAGAAAGTTTTTATCGTCAAAAATCTAGAATCCACTAGCTTGTTGAGGGGGACAGATGCACAAAGTTCTTCCATTCTGTTGCTTCTAGAAATACATCTTCTAATAATATTACTTCTATTATTGATTCAACATGTGTTCTTATTTTAGATCCAAATTTAATTGGAAAAGAAGATGCAATATATTTCGAGAAAATCCTTTTTCCAGAAATTATAGACACTATTTATTCTTCCTATATAAGGGGACATCTTACAGATGTTCAACGAGATAGTCTCATTGCCCCCATTCTTGATGAGGAGATCACCCAAGTTGTTCATTCTTGTCCTCCAAACAAGGCTCCTGGACCAGATGGATTTGGTAAGGAATTTTTTGTGCATTGCTGGGATATCTTGAGTGTAGACTTTTTAAAAGCAGTCGAGTATTTTTTCAGCCATGGAAAAATACTTAGAGCCTTAAATTATACATTCCTTCGTATTGTTTCTAAGGAGGATCATGCAAGGTCCTTTGATAAGTTTCGGCCTATTGCTCTTTGTAATTTTTTGTATAAGGTGATTACTAAAATCATGGCGAACAAATTTTCTAAGGTATTACCTACCATTGTTGGTCCAAACCAGGTTGCTTTCTTGAAAGGTAGACACATTACTGAAAATATATTGCTTAGTCATGAGTTAGTTCACAATTATCATAGTAAAAGAGCTAATAGAGAGTTTTGTATTAAAGTGGACTTGAAAAAAGCATATGATAAAAGTGCGGTGGGAATTTATTCTTAAGGCTCTAATAGATATTGGCCGTTCTCCTATGTGGATTTCTTCGGTCCAAGAATGTATTACTATGACCAGCTTCAATGTGTTGCTTAATGGAAGTAATTTTGGGTTCTTTAGAAGCAAATGTGGTTTATATTACAACCCGTGTTCCGATTACGCTTAACCTCATAGGGCTAGGGATAATTAGGTAATTTTAGTAAACTTTTAAGGGTTTTAAGAGTTGAAATTCTCATATTTGGTTAGAGTTTGAAGTAACGAGCACAACGCATCCAAAAACACTCAAAACAGAGGTCGGGAACGAAAGTTACGACCTCGGGAAGCGTACCACATAGGCGGGACCTACTTTAAAAGTGCAAGATAACCTACCCATGTGGGTCTAGTTTTGAAGGGCTCGTCGATATGAGTCCATCAGTACCAAGATCATGCAATTCCGACTTTGAGCCGGAGCCGCACCAAGCCGTCAACTACGTGCCGCACCGACCGATCCGGCCGTTCGCGCAACACGGGGCTATGCGATCAGACGGCCAAACACGCGACGTGCGCGGAACACGCATCGCTGGACTAACACGCGGGATTTCTGCGTGCACCATGCGCAGCGCTCTGAAGCGCATGTTGTGCATGTGTTAGTTCCTCCGCCCAGGTTGTGCTGCCCAATGGCATGCTGACAGGTGGCAATCATATAAGCGCGCGCTTCCAGCTTACGTTGCACGCTCGCACCCCATTCTCTTATAAATACTCATTTCCGTTCAATCTTCTAGGGGAGTTTCAGTAGTCATTCAACATCCGTTTCCTTCCGTTCAAAAAGCGTTCTTAACTAATTCAAGGGTGTTCTACGCAATGGAAGTGTCCATTCATCGAGTTAGCAATGCTGGATAAGGGAAATGCATCAGGGCAAGGGGAGGTTCTGTCTGCTGCCTACGGGTGTGGAAACGGTAAAGTATATCCGAGTAAGGGGAGATTCTCCTACGTTTTCTCATCTTCTGTTCTTCATTTCTCTCTCATTTTAAGTCCGATTCGAGTCATTCAAGAGGCGTTCCTAGCTAATTCGATGGTGACCAATGCAATGGAAGTGTCCATTCTTCTAGTTAGCAATGCTAAAAGGGAAACATCCCGGGGACAAGGGGAGATTCTGCCCGCTGCCTACGGGCGTGGGAAGGAAAAAGTGTCTCCAGACAAGGGAAGGTTATGCCCGTTGCCAATGGGCACGGGAAGGGAAAAGTGTTTGTGGGTTAAGGGGAGGTTCTGTCCATAGCTTACGGGCACAGAAAGCGAAAGTATTCCAGAGTAAGAGGAGATTCTGTCGATCATCTTTGAACCTGGAAGGAAGGATGCTATGAGGAAACGAGCAACTTCGAACATCGTCACTTTGAAACTGCAGGGGAGTACGCTTTTCTGATCTTCTAATTTAATATAAGTTATATGCATGTATATCTTAATTAGTAATATACTAATTAAGATATATACTTTGTTATGGTATGATATATGCTTATATGTTTCTATTTGATCTACTTTGATATATTCTGTGGCGATCCGAATTACACTAAAATGCTCTATTGTAATTTGATATACTCCGATCTGATTTGATGTGATCAGTATGGTTGGATGAAATATGATATTATCTGATAGGATCTGATATGATCCAACATGCTTTGTTGTGTATTTTGCTCCACTCTATGATAGATTGGAATGTGTTGTTTTGCTCATCTACATGAGTTGTGTATTTCACTGCTTTATTGATTTCCGTTTGACTCCAATGATTTATAAGATTTCTGTCTGATTCTGAATTAATTATTCGGATATAAAGTATACATATTTTATTGCATATGATTTTCTTATGTCTGATGAATGTAGTAGTCGTTAGGCAGAACTACGTTCGAATCCGATCGTATTGGAATAACGTTAGAGATGGTATCCAATATGTACGTAGGCAACCAATGATAAAATAACGTTGGCCCGATCCAAATTAGTTATAAAATTAGGTTTGTTCTGATATATGCGCAACAGAACATTATAGCTTTGTAGCGCATAGAAGTATGTTATGACTCTCGCACTCAAAGTCTGCAGCCCCTGGTTAGTCGATTTTTAATTTTTTTGCTTATTTTATACACTCCGATTCTGTCTTCTGATCTAACCCCCGGTCCGGGTCGAGGCATTACAGTTTAAGGCAAGGATGCCCACTCTCTCCCTTCCTCTTTGTTCTTACAATCCAAGCCTTCTTAGACATCATAGGAAAATTCCAAGAAGGACTTTTTGTGCCCCCTCAGAGAAGCAGTGCTATTCCAGTTTCTCATCTATTGTTTGCAGATTATATGCTTATTTTCTCTAAGGATTATTGTCATTCAGCGGAGGCCATTTGTGAGATCATCTATTCTTTCTCAGCTTGTACCGGGTTGATTGCTAATTCTCTTAAGAGTCATATTTACTTCTCAGCAAGATGTAGGAATAAAGCTCTTATTCGGAATATTACGGGATTTCAAGAAGGAGAGTTGCCTATGAAATATCTTGGTCTTCCTCTTTTCTCAGTTGGATCAATAAAATAGTCTAGGTGTGCTCCTCTAATTATGAAAATTCAAAAGACTTTGGCTAGTTGGAAGAAAAATCTTCTTTCTTATGCAGGTAGAATTGAATTATTAAAGTCTGTCATTTCTAGCATGCAAGTGTATTGGTCCTTGCATTATGTTTTGCCCAAGACAGTCTTGAGATGAATTGAATCCATTATGGCAGATTTCTTATGGTCTCGGATGGATGGTCGAAGACATTTTAGACCTTTATCTTGGAACAAAGTTTGTACAGCAAAAACTGAAGGAGGGTTGGGTTTAAGATCTATTCAGAATTGGTGCTCTATTGGCCTTTGTAGATTGATGTGACAATTAATTACATATGCGAATTCTCTTTGGGTTCATTAGATTCACTCTTATTACATTCAAAACTCAACTATTTGGGTTTATCAAGTTTGTGTTTTTGACTCATATGCTTGGAAACAAATTATTTCTATCCAACCTTTGTTTATTAAATGTGTCAGATATAATATTATGAATGGTCGGAAAACAAATTTTTGGCTTGATCCATGGGCTGAAAATTTTACTCTACTACAAAAGCTTGGAAGAAGAATTTAGAGACAATACTCTACTAATATTCTAGAAAAGGTGTCAGATTGTTTGGTTTATGATCAGTGGAGACTTTCTTTTGGTGATTCTCCAAGAGAAATTTTATTCAAAGAATCAATTGATATGGCAAAACCTCATTTAGCTAATGATGATGCTTATATATCGTGGGAGGCGTATTAGTCTTCAAGAAAATTATCTTGTATTTCAACCTATAATGTGGTGAGAACTCACAAGTCCAAAATAACTTGGGTTAGTCTTGTTTGGTATAAACATCATATACCCATACACTCTTTTATTAGTTGGCTTATGGTGCATGGTGGTCTACTCACACTAGATAAAATTCAAGAAAGAGGAGTTTTATTGGTTAATCGATGTATATTATGCAATACTGATCTTGAATCTGCAACTCATCTTTTTTTCCAATGTTCATATTCAAATTGGATATTGAAGTCTATTGTTAATTTATTAAGGGTGCCTTCGATGTCTAATGATCCTCTCCTCTTTGTTACTCAATGTCGAGCCATTGATCGGAGAAATAAACATCTTGGTTTGATTCTCAAACTTTTCCTCAATGTTGTTATCTACTTTATTTGGAGAGAGCGAAATGGAAGAATTTTTTCTGATGAGTACACTCATAAGAGATAACTTTTTAGGAAAATTGAGCAAGAAATCCATCTTTATGTATCTTCAAATTCCTTTACCGTCAAAACTGTGCAAGAGTTACATTTCTTATCCTTGAGATGGAGATTGTAATTTTTCTTCTCTTTGATGTAATTCTCATGGTGCTTTAATGAAAGGGGGTATCCCCCCATATCTTTTTACCGATAAAAAAAATTAAAATTAAGTTGGTTAGTTAACTTACCTCTATACCTTCTTCCAAATACACTCCAGAAATGTAAGGCAATAAGAAGGACCACTGCAACTGTAACTAACAAAGATAGGATTACTGGAAAAGTGAAAGCTTTTCGACGGCGCTCGCAAGATCCATGTGAGCATGAATCAGTTGTGTTGCAGGAGTCGGTCACACATATTTTCAACTGTTTGTCAACACTATGACATTTATTAATCATGCAAAAGGGTGATGAAAAACATTGAGAATCATAAGACATTAATTAGATCTTCGATTAAAGAAGAAATGAGAATTGCATGAAAATTATAAGAATGACAAGTCCAATCCATGAAAATTGCAGTTTTATGAAGAGAGAGCATACCTTAGGCTTAATAATCCACTCTTTGATTTATCTAATAGAAGTGAGGGAATGGATGTGAAGTTGTTGCCTGATAAGCTCCTGCAAAAATAAACATTGAATAAAATTATAATTTTCCTTCCTTTACAAATCATATAGTTTTGCTTATAGTCTCATATCGACTCACAAATTTGTCAGGTAAGATAAATTTGCGAGAAACTCTGGTATTGGCCCTGTTAAGTTATTGTTGGATAAATCCCTGAAACAGAAAACAGAGGCAGGTATAAATGACAAGATTTTGCGACTAATGTCAGTTCTTTTAAGCTATTGAAATGCTTTCATGGAGAGCAGTTGAAGAGACCTAATGGCAGCCACGAGTGCCCATAAATATACAAACTTACATTAATTAACAACCTACACGCCCATAAACTTACAAATGTTGTAGCCATGTAAGCTTCCCTAGGGAAGTACTTATGCTTCCTGTTAGTCCACTTGAAGACAAGTTTCTGCATGCATTACAAAACGTAAACCCATTAAGTACAAATGATTTAGGAATAATGGGTGAATCTGCAATTGCACTGATCTACCACAAGAAACAAAGTTTATATGTTGGATACTCACAGAAAAACGATTCTTGGGGGAAAGGGAGTGTCGTAGATGCATCTTAGGCCATCCCATGTCAATGTGACGGGAAGGCACGGATCCCCCATCCAATCCCTCTTCACTTTGTACTCTTTTTTTGTGCCCATAATAGCATCAACTGGGAAACAACAGTCAGACATGATCAAGATTTGGGGTGATACAATACATATAGGATGAGTTATTTGTACAAGAAAACTTCACTCATGCATGTGGAAACTGTGGCTATCATTCCTAGAATTCACGTACCGTCTTGGGCATTTGTAGAGGATTGGTTGAGAAACAGGGCGGTGTAGATCTCCACTGCATTCAGGATGGGCGGCAATGTTGAAAGATTTGCCTTCTCTAGAGTAATCGAGTGAAATAGTTGATGCAGAAGCAAATTAATATCATCGAAATTGGATAAGGAAGATTGGTTCTGGCATTTCATCGAACACCTGTGAAAACTTTATAAAAATAGACAGGGGCAATTCTGGCAATCACTAATAAGTAGATTGAATAACGTTGGTTAGTGAGGGGCACCTTGAGACATTTTGGTATAACGAAAACTGTCATTAAAACTATCAATCGTCTTCTCCCTTTGGACACCGGAACAGTGATGGAACAGTGAACGGAAACAGGGCCAAATATAACGGCGTCAATTTACATTTCAATCCATGATATTGAGGGGTCGTTTAGGTACTGAATTAATTCAGTAGCGAATTAATTCAATAGTGAATTAATTCAAAAAATTCACCGCTGAAACTGAATTACGTTTGGATAGAGAATTTGTTAGAATAAATTCAAATGTCGCGTCAAACCCAATTTTAAAACTTTAAACTAATATAACTCTCTCTCTTGAACTTGGATATGCACATTCTTCGTACCATTACGCTTCTAAATTCAAGCTCTATCAAACAAGATCCCACAAGGGTAGGTATGTTTTAATTTTTAAAGTGGGCCCTACATATATTGCACATTTATCGAGGCTCAAATCGATATGAATGATAACCATTGAAAAATATAGAATATGTAATTTTTAAAATGGTGATTAGGAGACTGAATCGACTGAATCACCTCATGAGGAGATTCAGTGATTCAAGCCGATTCAGGCTTGAAATAGCCTGAATCTAACTACAGTACTGAATTTTTAATTCAGCGCAGCTTCTGTACACAAACAAGATTCTAAAAATTCAGTGCTGAATCCACACTAAATCAACTGAATCTTCTCACGATTCAGTACCCAAACAGCCCCTTAATTGGTAAAGGATTGTTGGTTCAGTATAAATAGTCTTCTGTAATAGAAGTCAGTTAGTTGCTAAATGAAGTTTCCATCTGTATTTGGATTGTTCCAAATGAGGGTTTACCCCTGTGCTCTGTTTCTGAGCTGAAACTGAGAGATTCTTCGGGAGGAAGAACTTCAGTTTGTTTACTTTCTGTATTTGATCTTCAAATCAGTGAAATTCAAAAGAGTTTGTTTCAATTTTTTTCTGTTTTAATTTGTGCGCTGCATCAAATTGGTATCAAAGCCTCGTTTGGTTGTTTGCTATGGCGGCCAACGATTGTGGGGAAGTTTCATCAAGTTCACCATTAATGGCGGATATGGTGATTCTCCAGTAGCAAATGCAGCAGTCGATGCAATTGATGACAAACCAATTAAAGGTGATGAATCAAAGCCTCAACACACTTTTAAATAACTCAATGAAATCAGGAAATCCTGTTCCGAGAAAATTGCATACAGATCCGAGAAATGCGGAGACCTTTCTATTCCAAAATTCTAGGGCTTCTAGATCTCGACATAGTAATGATTCATCTTCCAGTAATGAAGAAGCTCAACCAAATGCTATCCCATCAGTGAATCCAGGTGCAAACAACTATTTTCCTAGATTCAAACAAAAAACGGAATTAAATTGTTTTACAGGACAAATAAATATAGAACAGTTTGTGGATTGGATAGTAGAGAGAAAATTATTTCTATTGTATGGATATTCCTGATGACATGAAGTGTCGAATAGTAGCTAGTAAATTGAAAAGAAAGGCATCAAAGTGGTGGACTCGAATTCAACAAGACAGAGTTAGCAATGGTAAGCATCCAATTAAGTCTTGGTCACGTATGAAGAAATTACTGAAAAGTAAATTTCTGCCAATTGCTTATGAACAGTCAAATTCTAGTCATTATCAAAGTTATCTTGATTCATTCTGATCTATGACCCAACTAATTTCGGTTGCAGCAATATCAAACTCATTAGTTTGTAAATGTATTTCCAACATATGCTTAGTAATAACATAACAGAATTTCTTGTCAGAAACATGTCAGATGAGCCATTTTATGAACAAGAAGTCAGACAAGTCAATTGTTTTGATGGACACTAGAGCACAAATAGGTTGAGACTTCTCCCATTCAGTGTACTTGAAAATTGTACCAAACTTAGTATGCAGAAAAATATATTTGTTAAATCCAATATTCAAACTTTCCTGTATCAGCCTAAATTGTCTCCATTTACAAAACTTAACAAAAATTCTGCTTTCATGATTGAACATATGAAGAGTCCACCTACTCTCTTGAATTTTCACTTCCTTCAAAGAAAGTGAAATAAATGTTTCCCATTTGAAATCCGCTCTTAGAATTATAGATGTTGAGAACTTTTTCCTTGAATCAAATGTAGCATGATGAACTATCTGATGAAGCTGGAATATTACTTTTTCTTTCCATTTTTGAACTAAATCATTTCCTTTAGCATACTGTCGAACACCTTGAATGCAATGATTAACATTTAGGATTTGTTGTACTAAATAGTTTTCTGAGATATATTTTTCCTACAAAAGATCTTTCAGATAGAACCAACTAAAACTAAACTGTTTAATGCCTTTCATTTGTATCACTTGTATAGACTTGTACCAGGCTGAAATCCTTTCTTTCCTCCAACAAACATCTAATTTTTTCTTGCTTATTTTTTTCAAACAAATGGCAGTTATAATTCTTTCTGTGAACACTTCCATCCAGGGTGGTTTTGGTGATATGTATATAATTTTCCAAGGTATAATCCAAAATTCAGCAATTTGAAAGTTTAAGACTGAGATAAAAATACCTTGATGAATCATAGACATATCATGATAAAATTTTACTTGCCTAGCATCCTGTCCATGCTTATACAGCAAAAGTAAATCATTTCGATCACCCTTTATAGTTTTGCCACTGCCAACATTAACAGAATTGGTAAAATTTTATTCCACTGATTTCTCTCTTTTGAATGGCTTTTCAGTTGAATTTTCACTTCCCAATTTGTAATTATCAGCTGAATTATAGTCATTGACAGTCTTCAAAATGCTAACTTCTGAGACATCTCCTACTGACTGACTTATCAACAGATCTGAGGCTGAAGACACTTCTTGGTCTATTCCATGTTCCCGAGTTTCATTTTTTTTCTGTGCCATGTCTTCCTTGATTTCAATTTCTGAATTTGAATCCACAAGATGTAGAGAATTCTGTAAAGCTTCTAATTCTAACGCAGCTTCTGAGTTATTGAACTTTAATGAAGAATTCTTTATCTCAGCTTGAACATACTTTCCTGTAACCATCTGTATTTTTTTAGCTTCAGTCTCTTGCAATACATCTTGAGTAGTTAATCCATGAAATCCTTCATCATACTCAGAAACAATAACTAAGTTGAAGGAATTCCAAGAAACTGACATAACTCAGGAAATGAAGAAGTTTGCAGAGAAACTTTCTGCTTTACAAAATAAACTTGGAATGTCTGATGTGAAAATTTTGAAAGAACAAAAGAATTGCATTATGCCTGTGAAAAGTATTATTACTACATCAGTTGGACCAGTGACGCAATTAGCTAAAACCAAGATTAATTCTGGTAGCTATTCAGTTCACAATATGTTAACAAATTCCTAAGTGGCCAAGGGAAGCATGAAAGTTCTTTTGAAAATTCCTGGACAGATTTTAATTACTTTGAAGGAATTGAAAATGCCCATGAACAAGTGGAATTTCCATATGCTAACTCAAGGCAGTAATATTTTTGTTCTGATTTGTAAATGACAAAAATTTACCATGTTACAGGCAGGTTTGATGATTTGGATCAATAGATATGTTCATTTGCAAACTAAAATTGTTGCAGTCCTTATACAAGCAGGAATTGAATTTCAATATTTGAATAGATATATTCAATTGGATGTCTTGGTCGCCATTAGGACAGGTCTTAAGTCATATCTGTCAGAAAGTTCATCCTTCACTACAACTGAGTTGATTGAGATAATTTTGCTTACAAGGTGTAATAACATCACTTGCAAGAGCTTGCTTCCTGTTGATGATTGTGATTGCAAAATATGCTCAACAAAAAAGGAATTTTGTAGCTCCTGCATGTGTCCTGTGTATAACAATTTTGATTGTGCAGCAAATACTTGCAGTTGGGTTGGGTGTGATGTCTATCTGCATTGGTGTCACACCATGTGTGGCATTCAGATGAATCTAATTAAGCCAGGTCCTAGCTCTAAAGGAGCTCCCAGGACCGCAGAGATGCAATTTAATTGCTTTGGTTGTGGCCACGTTTTAGAGCTGTTTGGATTTGTTAAAGAAGTTTTTGTGTGTTGTGCAAAGGATTGGGGTCTGGACACTCTTCTAAAAGAGCTAGATCGTGTTAGAAAAATCTTCCAGGGAAGCATGGATGTCAAAGGGAAAGAGCTACACAAGAAAGTTGCGGAAATGCTACTCAAGCTTGAGAACAAGCTGATTTCCACTGCAGATGCTTGTAACGGGATTTTGCAATATTATAAACATAGAATTTCAGGCACATCTGGCTCGAGCAGCTCATCCAAAGATTTGTCCCAGGTGGCAGTTCCAGGTCCACAAGTAGAAGTTCCATTTCCTACTCATTCGTCCATTCCTCAGGATCCCGCATACAACGTAAGGAACTCTCATGGACGCATTGATACAGTAAGAAATTCCTCTACCACAAGAAACAAAGTTTATATGCTGGATACTCACAGAAAAATGATTCTTGGGGGAAAGGGAGTGTCGTAGCTGCATCTTAGGCCATCCCATGTCAATGTGACGGGAAAGCACGGATCCCCCATCCAATCCCTCTTCACTTTGTACTCTTTTTTTGTGCCCATAATAGCATCAACTGGGAAACAACAGTCAGACATGATCAAGATTTGGGGTGATACAACACATATAGGATGAGTTATTTGTACAAGAAAACTTCACTCATGCATGTGGAAACTGTGGCTATCATTCCTAGAATTCACGTACCGTCTTGGGCATTTGTAGAGGATTGGTTGAGAAACAGGGCGGTGTAGATCTCCACTGCATTTAGGATGGGCAGCAATGTTGAAAGATTCGCCTTCTCTAGAGTAATCGAGTGAAATACTTGATGTAGGAGCAAATTAATATCATCAAAATTGGATAACGAAGATTGGTTTTGGCATTTCATCGAACACCTGTGAAAACTTTATAAAAATAGACAGGGGCAATTCTGGCAATCACTAATAAGTAGATTGAATAACGTTGGTTAGTGAGGGGCACTTGAGACATTTTGGTATACCGAAAACTGTCATTAAAACTATCAATCGTCTTCTCCCTTTGGACACCGGAACAGTGATAGAATAGTGAATGGAAACAGGGCCAGATATAACGGCGTCAATTTACATTCCAATCCATGATATTTAATTGGTAAAGGATTGTTGGTTCAGTATTAATTAGTTACTAAATGAAGTTTCCATCTGTATTTGGATTGTTCCAAATGAGGGTTTACCCTTGTGCTCTCTTTCTAAGCTGAAACTGAGAATTTCTTCGGGAGAAATAACTTCAGTTTGTTTACTTTCTGTATTTGATCTTCAAATAAGTGAAATTCAAAAGAGTTTGTTTCGATTTTTTTCTGTTTTCATTTGTGCGCTGCATCAATAGTGCTCCGGTCATGAGTTGAGTGGTGTATATGGAACTAGTGGACAAGTAGTTACAATAATCGAGCGTGGCAGATCCGCTGCCGTGACGGTAGTAGAATTGCCTGAGAGAAATGTTCTGGAAATCGGCTACATGCCTGTAAGAATGGAACTGAGTGTCAGGGTCTGTGGTAGACCAATTGAAGCTCAGAACGTCGCCACATCCGTTACGCAGTGTTGCTGCCGTTTTCATCACCGCCGGTGGTGGCTCGAAGCCGGTGTATATGTTTCGTATGGGCTGTGAGGTGGTGAGGCGTTCCCATGATTGCGGTGCGTCGTCTTGGGTGTAAGGCGTCCACAATCTGTCATAGCGATCATCTGGGTACCTGGACATCACCCGCTATGTATTAATGTCCGCTATGGCGGTGGATCGACATATGAATGCGATATTTGGATCCCAAAAAACTCTCATGAAAGCCCTTCTGACAGTCTCCAATTTGGGACTGGTGTAACAAGCTAACAACCAGATTTTAGAAGAAAGAAAGCAAAAATGAACAAAATTGAATTCTATCTGCTGCTTCCATCGTGGGTTTAATCGAGGACCAGAGATGAAACTTTATAGATGCTACAGGAACAATTGACCGCGAACCCAACACCATCTTCTCTCTTGGGCTTACTTCAATGGCTTCAGCGATTAGATTCTTGGGCCGAATCCTAAATGCAGGGCTGGTATTGATGGTAATCACCTCACTACACGATTGTGGCTACGAGTATGTACAATCTTCGTCTCTTGCAAATTATATAATTAAACTTACAAAATAGATAGCAAAGTAACGAAGAAAAAAACTCTTTTTTTACGTAATATTTTAAAAAAATTATATAATTATGACCTCATAAAGTAGTAACTTTTATATAAGTCTTAGCTGTATAAATTATAAATAAAGAAGTTCAATCTAAGACTAAATAAGGAATAACCAATCAAAATTAAAAAAATCTAAGATAATGCCAAAAAAAACAAAACCCCCTGTAAAACTCCCCAAATATAACTAAAAAGGTCATTGGAATAAGAATCTCATGTAAATATCTCAAACCTAAATGGAATTGTAATGAAATACGGCATTGAACGATCAACTCCAAACATGCCAATCGGATAGAGCCAGTAAAGGTAATTCCAGTCAGCCTCAAGCTGTTATTCGAAATTCTTCTGGACCCTTTTGCTTTGGTTTCATTATTATTATGGGGAATCTACTAGCTGAATCTAGACCCTACTTGAGGGTTTATGACATGGAATATCTTTTAATTTTATCTTTTTGATGGTTGAGACTGATTCTTAACTCAATAAAATAGCTAAAAGCCCGAGTACAGGTCATAAAAGCAAACTATAGTGTGGTCAGAGAAATACTTGACAAAGTGGATTTGGTTTCAACCCAGTCCTAAAGACATTTGATCCAAAAGATGAAGTCCGGGATGCATGTTTGGAGGCGATAAATGCTAATTAAATTATCTATGTATTTTTATAACTAATAATGGACTAACATATAACTATATGCATAATAGAAACATCCAAAAGCAAAAGCATGGAATGGAGTCACAATTCCACTCTATGATGAATGGTACGACATCTTTGAGGATAAATATTATCTACTATAGGTCGTAAAACAGATGGAAGTAAGCAAAAAGTCTCTTCCTCCAGCGAATGAAGCTGAAGATTTATATGATACACCTCCTCATCGAACACGTATAGATCTTACAAGAGAAGATAGTGAATCTAGCCCTGATGTTAATGCCAAAGCAACTAGTAGTAAGCGAAAGACTTCAACTTCCAAGAAGGCTAAGGAGAAGAAAGTTGAGGGACGGCCTGCACAAATGCTCTAAACAACATAGCATAGGAATGCAAAAAGCTGTTAATTCCGTATTCTAACTCGATGATTGAACAATGCATGAAATTAGTTATGGGCATGAAGAAATTGTCTTCAAAATAAAAGGCACTAGCTGCTAATATCATAAGGATCGGATCAGGCATGCTTATATAGTGTTCCTCCAATTTGATGAAGAAGCCCACCTAGATTGGTTGAAGATGCACTTGCAAAAGTAGAGATATGCATCATAGTAGAATTGGGATAACCGGAACACATTAATAATGTGTTTTCTTTTTAGGCTTTTAGTAGACTATGGTGATCAATGATTTTTGGATTTATTATATAGATAATATATATATATTTCATATATGTGTGCATTTTAATGGTAGATGATTCTCATGTTTACTGTATAGATATATTTTGGTATAAATGTTTGTGCATATTCTTGATGGATGGCTATTTGATGCATGTTGATATTTTTTATCTACAATGTAAAATATAAATTGATGTTATGCAGGTCAAGTGGAAAATATGTCTAAGTATAATAGTGAATGATGTAGATGATGAACAAATTGAAGGAGATAATGAATATGAAATGTCCTTTAATCAATGTTGCTGCTTGCTCCAAAGTACAATCATTTTATCGGAGTCATTTTATGAACAAAAGCAAGTAAGAGATTTTGTACTAATGAGCAAACATTATATGCAAGAAGTACAATGATAGGATTGCTATGGAGATGTGGGAAGACTATATATGTAGGGGTCATTGACGATTGCAACTTTTATAATATAGAACATACAATGATACTTTTATGTTTTAATATTTTATAAAAATAAAAATATTCTTTTGAGTATTGAGGTTCTAGATGTCAATATTGATGTGTGTTGTAGATCTAAAAGTAATTTTGGCTTGGATGGTGATACCTTTTTTGTATCCTTTTATAAAATTAAAATCCAATTAAAATATTTTGTATTCTAGCAAACATGTTAGTCATAATTTATAAATTTTAGTACACTTCTGCCAAACAGGTTACTACCTAAAATACTCCAATTTTAGAAATTATGACAAAAACTTAAATGCATTAAATTTGGGTACAAAAACACCTAAATTTTTTTTTGCTGCCAAATAGACTAGTAGATTTTTATTTTAATCTAATTCCTAATAGTTAGAGTGCTTCTTTACTTAGAATTAGATTAAACATTTTTTCTAGTTCCATTAGAATTAGTTTAAATTTTCTCTATATATTCTATAATTCATAGAAGATTAGGCATTCAAAAATCATATTGAAAAGTTACTTTAATTCAACTTTGCCTTTCAATTAAATTTTTTCTATCTTTCTCACTAATTTGTCTTCTGTAGACATCAGTCGACAAGACTGGTATCAGAGCTCTCGATTTTGAACTTCCTACCATCATGAGTGCAGCATGTTAGAAAAGTCTGCCACCCTGCGCCAAGTCGCCCCCCCATGGCAACGGATTCCTCAGTCCTTCATGAGGTGCCCGTCTCAGAGTCCTTGCCCACTCGCCTTCACGCCCCCACCCAACACCTGGAGCGCCAACTAAAAGCCATAGTTTCGGAGCTAACCAAAGTGAAGACCGCCCTTCCTGCCATCCAAGTGCACATATTGATGCACTGAAATAATGTTCAATTAAATATTCTCACATTTCGAATTGCAATCCAATTTTGTGTTAATTCATTACTTATTTGAGCTATTTATGTTTTGAATAGCGTAGTTCGACCTTAATTAAGTTTACATGTCTAAACAAGCTTCAACAAGATCTAAGTAGAAGAAGAAGTGAAACCCAACTACCCAAAACTATTTAAAAGTCAAGAATGGGCTCCTAATGGTCTAAACATGCATTGAATGGTTAAACATAACCTTTTGGACCCGTTGGATTTGAGATTTGCATCAAGAGAACTAAATTAGGAAAAAAACTGATTCAGACAGATTGACACAGCCTTAATATTTTAACCATATCATTCTATGTATAATTTGGATGAATACGATTCTAGTTTCATTAGAAAGAAGACTTTCGTGACTACAATAATTATATATGGAAGAAATTCAAAATTTTAAAGATTTATGGGTTAAATCTGGTATGCAAAAGGACAGCTAGTTAACTAACCCGAGGCCAACACATGGAGAATCTTTTCATTGGTTGTGATTAATATGCATAAGGAAAGACAATTAGGCATATTGGATAACTAAAGAAAGATTCAAAGATACTTATTTACTAAATAAATCATTAATTTATTTGATTGATTTAGAATATAATCATTGTTAATGAAGTAACCAATCAGGCAATCAATCAGGATGTAATCTAGATATATGATTGGACTTTCCCCTTTGAAGCAACCTCTTCTACTCCTATAAATAGAAGGGTGGACGTGATAGAGACATCATATCCTCCTCTTTGGAGCTCTCTTTCCCTATTTTCTTCTCTCATTTTGTATTTTTGTTTTTAGTTTTATTGTAATGGTTTTCTAAGTTCCCGAGCTAAGGCTAGGAATGAAGCTTGTACTTGATATTTAATGACTACTTTGATTCAAGTAAGTTCTTTATCATTTTAAATTGATGTTTCATATTTAAGGAGTTTATAATCTTTATAATTATTTGATTTGGCATTGACGAAAGACACATCGAATACTTATAATTCCCTGTGATTATATACTTAATGTTTTTACGTAGTAAACAATTAATTATTATTGTTCTATTTCAAAGTTCTTTAAAACATAAATTTTTCGATTGAGACGAATTTTTATTTGATTTTAATTAAGTTATCATTTGAATCAAATATACATTAGAGATTTATTACAAGTGGATTTCCGATGCCTTAGCACTTTCTCTTTGATTGTCTCTTATTCTGTATTTTACCTTCCTTTTCTACTCTATTCTTTTCGTAATAGTTTTCTTTGTCACAAAAGGCTTTCCCTGTGGATCGACCTTGTTTACTATAGTTGACAAGTAAAAAAAAATCTAAACTAGACTACTTCATAGTCTTAGTTTGGACGTAACAACACATAGCTCGTCGGTTTGACGAGAATTAGGACGAAAACCATTGTCATTTCAATGAGCAAACAGAAGAGGTTGGTGAAGAAAGTGTTTGGCGATTTGACAAGGTTTTTCAATCCATCTCCTCGCTCTTGATCACCATTCACTCGCTCTTGCTCACCATTCACTCGCTTCAGTAGCATTCGTTGGAGCCTTCCAATGCCTCTTCATCTGCTGCAATCGTTGGCCGAACTGCCCCTTTCCTCTATTGGTAGTGTCCATACCGCCACCAATTTTGTCCTCCTCACCGCCGGCTATTTTCTCACCATCACCGAAAGATTTCACACTGCATCCTGCCACCCAAACCTAGGATAAACCCTCTATTTTGACTTCGGAACCCACTAGAACTTTGCATGTTTCATTTAGTTCACTTCCTCCCCATGTTGCTTCTCTGTCAGCCGGCCAAGTCGCCGTCTTCCACCCTCCTTTTCTTTTGCAGATGTTGTCTATAGCTCCAACCACACTATAACTGATTCATTCACCCCTTGCTTCCTCTGCGTAAGTAGGTGTGTAACGACCTTGAATTTTCTGTAAGTTTTTAGCCTCTAATAAGCTAATTTTAAAGTTTTTAATAATTTTTTATTAGCTAAAGATTTTTATGTGATAAGTTTTCTCAAGATTATCATAAAAGCTCAGAAAGACGAGTGTAACGGGTCTTCAATCACTCGAATCGGACACCAGGCTCAAAAGTTATGGCCTCGGGAAGTGTTCCCCATGGGCGGGACCTACTTGACAAGTGAAGGGTAACCTATTCATGTGGGGTCTATCTTTGTGGTGCACGTTGATACAAGCCCAAAGGTACCAATAATGCGTGAATCGGAGTTTGGGAGAGAAAGTTATACGTGTTTAAAGTTTTTGGATTTTTTTAGAAAAAAATAAAGAAATAGGAATAAATTTATTGCATCGCTGATGCCGGCATGTGCGCGTCTGTGTGACGTGCATCAGCACCAGGTGTGTGCAGTTAGGGCCACATACGCAACTTGCAACACCGCCACGTAGTGCTGCATGCTATGCGGGCCAAGCCTTGCATCCCGCATTGTGCGCATGACGTGTGGTATGCTCAAACCGCCACAAACGGCTATAAATAGCAGTATGGTGTTTAGTTTTTCTAGTTTTTCTCTCTCCCGCTCCTCAAACTTCATTTCTGTCATTTTAAGTTGTTATAAGTCTTATTTAAACTGTTCAAGAAATGTTCTTACCTAAATCGAGTGTACCAGACGTCGTGGCGGGGTTATTTTTCGGATTCGAGAGCTCTATGGCCCGGAAACATGATGTCCATGTTCTTAAAGTCTAGTGCATTGACTTCGTTCTTGCATGGAAAGTGAGGTTGGGGTTACAAACTCTAAACATATGCTTTGCTCATTGAAGTTAACTTGTTTGATTGGTTTTGCTCGAGTATGTTTATGAGACTTTTTTTAGGGAAAGATGATATGTCTGTGAACTAATTTTGCACGTACTACGTTGTGTTTTGGTTACGTACACTATGTGGATAATTCATTAGTGTGAGAACTAGGTGTTATTTTAGTGTTTTGATGCTCACTAGGAAACATAATTGGTAAGTGGCGCACATAGGGCGGAGTATTATGGGAAAGCTCCATCTCTAAGTGCCCTCCGTTGCCCCATGAGCACACGCGAGGGGGGGGGTAAGTCGATGGGTATCACGGCTTGTGGATTTGATTTGATTCCTAATTGATTGCTTTTTGAATGAAATACCATTGATAAAAGATTCTATGAAAAGACTTTAAATGTTCTTTGATGATTTTTATATTTAGCATTCCTTTAGATTTTAAATCAACCTACTGAGTATCAATATACTCACCCACCCCCAGATTCTGCTGGTGATGCAGTGAGGGCAGAAGTGAAAGAAGAAGTGATTTTCAAATGAATAATGTATTTGTTGCTTTAGAAAACTATGTAATTATTTATGTGACTTATGTTTAAAGGAATGATATGCTTGGAGATTCAAAAACTCTATATAATTATCGACTCTACACACTATGGTCCTTGGCCTATGTAATTATATATATTATGTTCCGTTGAATCTATTAATTTTATTATGTAGTTATGATAGATGTTTAAGCTATGTAATGACTCCGTTATATGCTATATTGATCATATTGATGATATGTGCGAATATTTTGTGTCAATTTTGCACCGACGGCTATCAAATTCGGTCACGTGCGTGATAATTACCGAGGTTAGATGTTAATTATTATGATTATTATGCTGTATTAAATTATGACTGTCACATTTAGTATCAAAGCCCAAGGTTTCACTGTCCATAGAGCAATAGTTTTTATCAATCACACAAATAATTAATATTTTGTTTTATGTGATCTAACTGATGCTATGTTTTGTGAAAATGTGTTTTTTGAGTTTTAAAAGTTGTTTCTATTATTACTATTAAGTTATACAATTTAGTTGTTTCGTGATTTTGGGAGGTAGGTGTTTCAAACACACATCTTCTTGCGAGCCAAGAAGGAAAAATTTGTAATTATGAATGTCTAATAAGATGTTTATAAATAAACACTTTCTTCTTAAAAGATTTCTTGTAGATTCAAGGTTGTTACAATCTGTTAGCACCCTGATTTGACTTCTAATAATGGTAAAGAGATACAACTCTCTGATGACTCTGCTCATGCATAAACTTTAGCTCAAGAAGTGGTAGCAACAAAGAACTCAATGGAAAATTTCTTCAATCTGATGATGAAGAGGATAACTCAGCATTTGCAAGCTCAAGGATTTTAGCCATTCTTAACCGTATTAATAGCTCCATTGACTTAGCTGAGAGCATTCGTAATGAGAGGATAATATATTGGAGCGGTTCAAGAAAATTGCTCCACAGTTTACGGTAGAGGACAGTCTAAAGGCAGCCAAGAAATGGATATTTGAGGTGGAAAGGATCTTTAAGGTTATGAAGGTCCCTGAAGACAGAAAAGTGGATGCAGCCACTTTTGCCATGACAGGGGAGATGACTTTCTAGTGGCCGTCTGCAGAAAGGAATTTCTTTCTTGACAATAAGAATATCAAGTGGGAAGAGTTCAGGGAGGTACTGTATGATAAGTATTTTTCTCCCCATGTTCAAGAGAAGAAAAAAAAAGAATTTTTGGACCTTTACAAGGAAATATGATAGTGGTCCAATATGAAAATAAGTTTGTACAGTTCTAACGCTTCGCTCCTGACTTTTGCCCTCCAGAGAAGGAAAGCTAGGAAGTTTGTCAGAGGCCTGAACAATGGACTCCATAGTAGAATAGTGGAATTTCAACCTACTACTTTTTCCAAGGCAGTGGAACTGGCCTCTTTGTTGGAACAAGAGCATCAAGTATTCTTAGATGAACGTAAGGACCACGGTCATAGCAGCAGTTTTAAGGTTGAAGATGGAAGGAGAAAATTTATGTTCCCAATTAGAATAGTAGCCATAAATTTCTGAGGCCTTCTAGAACACATAAACAAGTTCAAAAGGAGAAGAAATTACAAAGGTGTTCCAAGTGCAACCAGTTACATCCACCCAGGGTCTATTTTTACGCTGAGGGATGATGTTTTTCTTGCGGTGAACTAGGACACCGGATAACTAATTTCCTTAAGATGAAGAGCCAAAAGGCTAAGGGACAACATTTTTCTTGCAGCTAACTAGGACAAAAGATTAAGGAATGCTCCAAGAAGAAGAGCCAAGAGGAGACAAAGACAGAGTAGAAGCCCAAGGCTCAAGGGCGAGTCCATGCTATTACTGCAGAAGAAGCTCAAACTTCAGCGAGAGTTATTGAAGGTATACTTCTGATCTTGGACATGATTGCTAAAGTTTTAATAGCTCGAGGATCAACACATTCTTTTATATCCTATGAGTTTGCTTTAAGTACTAGTTATCGGACTATAGAACTAGGATATATATTAAAAGTATCAACTCACTACAACCAAATGTACTATTAGCAACACTTTTATTAGCGACGCACACACAAGCATTGCTAAAAACTACTAATTGCGACATATAAAAAAGCGTCTGAAAAAAAAAACCATTAGCGACGCTTTTTATTAAGTGTCGCTAATAGTCATATGTTAGTGACGAATAGTATAAAGCGTCGCTAATACTAAATATATTAGCAATGTTTTATATTATGCATCGCTAATAATTATGTTATTAGCAACGCTTTGAACAAGCGTCGCTAATATATATATATATATATATATATATATATATATATATATATATATATATATATATATATATATATATATATATATGTACTAATTTTTTTTAAAATCATAACTATTAGCGATGCTCTTTTGTATGGGCCACGAATAGTTTTCATAATAGCGACGTTTGTGCAACATTGTCGCTAAAAATTAGACTATTAGCGACTCTTACAGCAAACGTCACTAATAGATATGAATTTAACATAAAAAATAAAAAATTTAGAACTAATAATGACGCTTGTAAACAAGTGTTGCTAATATCTTTATTAATTAATTTTATTTAATAAATAATTATATGTTCTATTAAATCTGTTAATTTTATTATGTAGTTATGATAGATGTTTAAGTTGTGCAATGACTCCGTTATATGCTATATCGATCGCATTAATTATATGTGCGAGTGTTTTGTGTCAATTCCGCACCGACAGCCGTCACCTTAGGTCATATGCATGATAATTACACATGCTGGGAAAAATTATTATGATTATTATGTCATATTAAATGGCGGTCGTCACAAGGTGTGTCTCCCCTGACCTAGGTACGATTCACTGCTTAACCGTCATCCGCATCTACCCCATTTGTGGTCGGACATCTCACCACCCCCTCTTTCTGGCCAACCTGCCGCTTTGCTGGTTGACGCCACAACCGCCCATCAACTTCCCCCCAAATTTTTTCCAATCCAGTAGCCCCTCCATACTAATTAGAGATGCACTCCTGATGCATCTTTTTGGTATGTCAGACTCTTATATGGGTCCCTTCGTCACAATCATGGCCCTCCCGATGTGTCTTCTTCCCCCTGGCCCACCAAGAGCACCCATATACTTGTCCATTTTCCTCCTTGCATGCATGTAGTTCTTATCCAGATGCGACATCCCCTTGTCCACTGGGTTACTCCCCTCTCAACGGCCATTTTGACTATGATAATGCTTTCCTTGACTAGATAGACTACCAAGAGCGCATCGGTCATCCTCTTGTCCGTGGTCGTGTTCTTGGCAACTACCCTTATGGTGGCGCACTTTCAGATCAAGATCCTACTATTCAAGCTTGCCCAATTTGTATCACTTTTCCCGTCTTCAAAGGCAATAGCCCAGACGAATGGGTTTCTTGGGCAAAGCATTTCTTCCACTTTCATTGCACTCTGGCTCATGAACAAAGCAAATTAGCCTCTTTCCATATGGAGGGTCGTTCTATGCATTGGGTCGACCAATTCCTTGATTTGTACCCAAACACTACGTAGCCTAATTTCGAGCATGCTCTTGATCTTCTTAGTTTTGGCCAAACTCCCTATCAAAATTTTAATAGCTTGTTGCCTTAGGTTTGCTAAAGGGTATTTGTCCAGGATTACCAAGATGAGTTTGAGCATTTGGTGAACCATATCCAAGGATGGCCAAAGCACACCCTTAATGATGTCTTTGAAGCAGGTCTTAAGTCCAATTTAAAAGCTGAATTACAAACTTTTTCTCGAACCACCTTGACAAAAATGATGTGTATATCGCTTATGTGGGAAAATTAACATGAGGCTGTACTTCCTCCTCTCGTTCGTCCTCTACCTCAACTACTACATCCCCTATTCCAACCTCTTCACCTCCACTATTCCGGTCAAAAAACTTACACTAGCTAAAATAGATGCCCTTAGAAAAAAATTATTATGCTACAATTGTGATAATAAATATTTTCTTGGACATCATTGCAAGTCTCTTCATATATACGTTGTTGATGCCCCAACTGGCCCAGTAGCCAAATTTGATGCCGATCTAGCTATGCTCGTCAATAACATACATCCAATGTTTCAATCTTTAGAAAAGTAGTTGCCTTGAGGAAAGTCGATCGGAAGTAGCGATGAAATGTTGTTACCCTATATTAGGTTAGATTAGATTCTTATTTTAGTCTAATTCCTAATAGTTAGACTTCTTCTTTACTTAGAATTGGATTAATAATTGTTTCCTAGTTTCATTAGAATTAGTTTAGATTTTTTTTATATATTCTGTAATTCATAGAAGATTAGGTATTCAGAAATCATATTCAAAAGTTGCTTTAATTTAATTTTGTCTCTCACTTATTTTTCTTTTATCTTTTTCTCTAATTTATCTTGTGTAGACATCGGTCTACAATAGAATGTTAGAATCAAATGTGTCGTTAGATTTGGTTTTAGTGAGTTTATTGTTTTTTTATTATGCAATTTTTGGTTTAAGCTAAGGGATAAGGTCACAATCCCTTTGTTTCTAGCTGAATATATTGGTGGGTGCTATGAAAAGATATCAGAAGGCTTATCCATGGGAGGCTTTTCCATCGGAGAAACTTTTGCTAAATGATGTGTCATATAATTTGCTTCGCTGGAAAATGAGATCCTATAAATATGTATTATAAAGGTTGTATGCAACATAGACTTTTGGTAGATAAATACATTATCTCTCAATTTATTATTTATTTAATTAATTTATATTTACACATATAAATCCCCATACATTCTTGCTATTATGATAAAATAAAGATATCGATAAGGGATGTTTACGGTAAGTCGCCCAAACCAAAAAAATTATAACCCAAACAAATATAACTTTTAAGAAAAGTAAAGACAATATGGGGGCCATATGGTAGCGGGCAGCCTTCTTTCTAATGAAAAATCTTAAACAATAATTACCATACCTGATTGGCCGATCACCGAATATATCGTGCAGTGCATATTCAACAAGGGACTGCATCTCATTGGCGTGCTGGTACATAGAGCTGTTGAGACGCCTCAACTCGAGTGCGGAGATGAAGGGACTCCCCCGCCCCACGTTCAGCAAACACACTGTTATGAACTCCATTGTCGCTACGGTCACCATCTCCGTCCACCATGTCTGTGACGCGTTTTGCAGGCTCACCGTCGTCCACTTGTTGAGCCCCAGATAGAGATGGAACTGGGGCAATGCGTTAGATCCGTCGTAGTTGCCGTGCATGAAGGATGCTCTCACCCAGTACCTGCTCCCTTTCTCAACGGGCTCTCTCCGGGAAGGTTCTCACGGTCCGAGACTGGCGTTTTAGCTGAGAGTTGGTGAAGAAAGTGGAGGCTATTTCTCTGCTTTCCCCACCGATAGTGAAGTTCATGTCCGGGACGTAGCTGATACCAGTCTCTGTGTCTGTATAGTCCGAGCCTTCAGCTAGGCCGCAGTCCAGGCTCAAGAAGCCTGTTAGATTAAAGAGGAGCTACACAAGTTGGTTCGTTGTTTTCATAAAAAAAATCCAAAATTAATGAGAACAAGTAATAATCCTCCTTACCAGGTTGAGCAAGAACAGGAGCTGCAAAGACCGATAGCAAGACGAAGGCTTCAAGCACAGCCATCTTAGTTTATGCTCTCCGGCAAAGACTGAACGATGAAGTCTTTGTCCCAATTAGCAAGGTGAGTGTCTCTGCAGAATCGCCGGCCCAATGATTCGATCATGGCACCAGACTTGTTCGTCGCTCATGTCTCTGTCTGGTTCACCTTTATATCCAACTTTCCAGATCACAAACAACTCTTTATGCACTATTCCAACATGATACCTCATGAGTAAAATAAGCTTATGATACGTTTTTTTAAGTATTTAATGATTTAAATTTAACAAAATAGAGCATATTATAACTAATTTTTTCTCCTCTCGAAGAGATGCTTTCTCCTTCAAGTGTGCCCCACAATGTGATATGGACTCTTTTTCTCTATGTTTTATGCTCACTCCGGCTATAAGGGTCTCTTTTCATATCAAACGGTCTCTTTCATAAAGAACGGTGCTAATTAATTCCCCCCGGCATACCCCCTCCAATACTTACTTATATTCTTCCCTACCTTAGTTATAGTTTATACCACATAATATGATCCTTTTTCGGCTTCGAGGACATTAACTTTCGAAACCGGCTAGACCAACCATAGCCCAACCACAACCCATACAGCCACCACCTCGGCTGGGGCAAAGCAGGGCCGATGCATGTCTGGCCTTGGCCAGGTTCAGAGACCATACAGAGTAGGCTTTTTTATGCTTCCCTCTGACGATGAGACCAGTCGTAAGGTACACATAAGAGTCATTCATCCACTAGATTAATGACACATATATTAGCGCACGTTAATGTTAGTGATTATATTAATATATATGCATTAATGTATGTCATTAATTTAAAATATCAACGTATGCCTTAAACTGAGCTCATTGTCATATAGGAGCATGAAAAGCCCTTCCAAAACAAACATGCCCATGCCTACAGGCCCACTGCTAGTGCCCACCATTGAGACAAGGGGTAAACATGCTTTGGCTTCTGCCCTAGTCCAGCCGCTGTGGCCAAGAATTGGGCTCATCGCAGCCCTCGCCACCATGGCCAAAGGCCTATCCTCGCCCTGGCCCAACCTAGTTTGGCTCTAGTTGCCGCAAGCTGGCTAGGCTAGAACTGTCGCAACAGCCAGAGCCAGGTAAGGCCATGGCAAATTTGGCCTTGGCTTTGGCCACAACTGGCTTTGGTCTCCCTGGCCTTAACTAGCTCCGACACCAGCAACTGAGCGCCGACACCGCGTCCAAAGAAGATTGGGAAGGGAAGGCATATGAGATATTGGGGTGACCAGTTGTAAAATAATGGGTAATTATTAAGAGGCTTTTTATTTTATTTTTAAGGGTTATTGAGCATACATTAGGTGAAATAGAAGCATTCTTCTCTAAATATTGGGTTATTCTTAGATGCAGGTAATGTTACGTGCCTTAAATATGCTTATGGGATGACCATCCCAAAATACTTTGGACAACTTTTGTAATACTCGCGGTTTTTCCGTTTTAGTTTTTTATAATTAAATTGACCTCAAATTTAGTCCGGAATGGTAAGTGGGCCAGAAGCTCTCTTGAACAGGTTCAATGATGATTTTAGCCTAGTCATGACAAATATTTCCAAGTTGTATTTAGAGGGTGAGGGTGCAAATTCTAAATATAAAAGTAAATAAAAATGAGTTTTAAGCCCTTCTGGGAATAGACTGGCCCGAACGCCGTCCCCTAACACCTAAATCTTTGGGGCCACATATACAAAGGTTGCGCCTTTCACATTCCCTGCTTGACCCTTGCCCTTTTGAGAAAATAATATTTTTAAAATAAAAAATACAATAAAACATCACATGAATTTTAATTAGTCTAGATAATTTTGAGCTAATGTGAACTTCATATGGGGCAATCAAAATTCTTGGTGGAGTTTTTGTTGTGAGAATATCACTATCTTCTTTTTTTGCTTCCACCCATGCACATACCCTCTTACTAGTGGCCAATGTGCCCCCACACCCCTCTCTTTATACAATTTCTACCTACTTCCCTCATCTCACCGCAGTGTCGTCATTTCCCTCATACTCCATTCCATAGTGGCCAATGTGCCCCCACACCCCTCTCTTTATACAATTTCTACCTACTTCCCTCATCTCACCGCAGTGTCGTCATTTCCCTCATACTCCATTCCATGCTAGGACTCTTACCTTCCTTCTCTATCTTCTTTTTCAATTTAATTAAAATTTTATATTATATTAAAATTAAACTAAATAGATTTATGAAATTAGATAAGTATATATATACGGCCCCATTAATATAAATTGTGTGCTTATGTGCTGAATGATTTCAATCGTGCAGCTCATAATATAGGGGGAAAGTTGGTCTAAACAATTTCAATCATGCGAGTCTAATCTTCCTCAAGGTTGATTCTTACATGCCTTTTTTTTGTGTAACCATCATTTAAGAGGAATATGAGGATAAAGGGGATAAATGACAAATCATGAGGGTAGGCTCTATGTAAAGTTTGGACCCATCTTGATAAGTAGAGTTCACTCATTAAGAGTGGTCAAAATTTTAGCTCTAAACCAATGGTTTAAAATTGCATAGGTTTAATAAGTGGGTGTTACATTTTGGAATGAACCTAAATTTTGTTGACCCACATCATCAAATAGGATTTTAAAATCACAATTGGATGAGCTAATTTTGGTGACTTTCACCTAAATTAAGAAATGTAATCTTAACTATTGATTTGAAGGCGAGATTAAATGATTTGATGAAGAGAACCTACATTTCCAAATAGGCTCAAAATTTGTCTTTCAATTCCACTTCGTCCCGCTTGTTATAAATATTGGCAAGACCTATATGTAAAAAATTAACCTCATGGGATATAGCATGAGCTTGACCTTACGTTGATTTTCCAAGATGAGCATCACCATAAAATAAGTCTCTTATGTCATCACTAGCAAGAATGCATATGTTGCAAGAGTGCGTGTGAAACTGAATCAATACAAAAAAAAATTTAATTTTACACTAACTTATGTAGAATAATTGTATAGTTGACATGGGCAACATTAACCACAAATCTATTGATATTACTTATATGATAAGGGTTATATTGATAGTACCCATTATTTATAAACTTAATCCGACTATATAGGACCTGAGATTTAGGAACCCTACCTAACACGAGATAGGACCTAACCTGAGAATTATCTTGGGTTGGGTCAGTTTTAGAACTCAGATAAAACACAAATTGAAATTTAATCCAATCTTTGGTCCATTGACAGAGTAATTTTTTTAAGGTTGGGTCAAGTTTTTATGGGAAAAATATTAGGTATAGATTTTTTAGTACGTAAAATGTTAGGTTGGGTCAAGTCTTGGGTATTTCACAGGATGAAGTAGACCTAACTTGAGGTGAGTGTTTTTTTCATATACCCAATCCTAATAGAGATAGGACCTGACCCAAACCTAGACAATATTTGAGATAATTCCATGTGAATTTGCTAAAGTCAAGTTTTTTGGTGTAGTCATTTATTAAATTAGGGTAATACTTAAAATAACAAAAAACTACATGTATAGTTAAGAGTAATATAATAGAATGCATCTATATACACCCCATTAATCATCTAAATACCCCGTTTCTTAGTTACCCTATTTGACTTCTTTAAAATTTTCATGTATACTACCCCACTCTACATGGTATTTTTTTACTAGGACCCTACCCCTTTCTCCCTCTATTCTTCTCAACGTCGGCTCGCTGGTACTGGCAATGTAACAGCAACCTCCTCCTCCTCCTCCGGCTACGGCCAAAAGAATCTTTGGCTACTGCTGGAAGCTCTAATCGCGACACTTTTGGACTAGCCATGGCCCAGAAGCTCTGGCCGCGGCCAAAGCTCCTGGCCGCACCTTCTGACTGAAGCCTGTGCTTGTTGCGGCTGAGGCAGATATGGTAGCACCTTCTTATCGCAGCCCAGAAGCTTTAGCCGCCGCTACTGCCAATGCTCACCACGGCCCAGAGCCTTTGGCCAGAGAGTATTAGCGGCTGCAATGGCCGAATGAGGAGAGGGCAAGAAGGGGGAGGAGAAGGGTGACCGGAGTTACCGTCATTGGAGTCACATGGCAGAGTTGTTGCCATCGTTAGAGTTGGAGTGGGAGTTGTGGGGTTATGTTGAAGTGGGTAAGAAGGGAGAAAAATAATAGGGTGTTTGGGGTTTCAAAGAGTAAAAAAAATATTTTTGATTTTTTTAAATTAGGGTACTAAGCGGTTTAATAGGGTACAAATGACGCGTTCAATATTAAAAAGATAACAACTCTATGATACATCGTTTGTAATAGTAACAGATAATGATAGTAGAGAAACAAGATTAAAGGTATATAGGTTAAGAGCAATTTAAAAAATAATTTATACTTGCGAACTTTTTCTATAATAATAATAATTATTATGTCTTATTTTTCCTTTCTAATCCTTTTGCTCTCTTTTTTCTTTGCTTTTTGTGATGTGCGCCTTTACTTTTCTTTTTATTATAAAACGACTTCCGTTCTCTTTACGTTGCAAAGGAAAAGATAATGGAATCATCTCTTTATCGGTTAAAAAGAAAAAGGAATCATCTCTTTATCGGTTGACTCGTAAACGTGCTTTCTGAGTCTCTCCGCGTAGATCTGGAGCCCAAAGTCCTAATGATTTGATTGATGCGGTGCATCAGACTATGTTCACAGCTCGCGTTCTGCAAAAGAGAGTGAAGGGAGATGGTTGTCCTTGAAGCCCTCTTCTTCATAGCAGCCTTTGCAGCTCCTGCCGTTGCCCAACCTGGTAAGCAGGATTCATATACTTGGATTCCTTAATGGAATAATTTCTAAATAAATCTTGCTTCAACATGAGTTTTTTTTTATAGAAAAATCACAAACAACTACTGTGTACGTATAACGAAGTTAATCTCACAGGTTTCTTGAGCCTGGACTGCGGCCTCGCTGAAGGATCCGGCTACTCAGACCCAGAGACCGGAATCAGCTACGTCCCGGACAACAACTTCACGATCGGTGGGGAAAGCAGAGAAATCGCCTCCACTTTCCTGACCAACTCTCAGCTCAAGCACCTGTATCGGAGGGTGAGGTCCTTCCCGGAGGGAGAGCGGAACTGCTACACCCTCACACCTGTGGTGAATGGGAGCAAGTACTGGGTGCGAGCATTCTTCATGTATGGGAACTACGACGGATCCAACGCATTGCCCCAGTTCGATCTCTATCTGGGTCTCAACAAGTGGACGACGGTGAGTCTGCAAAACACATCACAGACATGGTGGACGGAGATGGTGACCAAGGCGACGATGGACTTCATAACAGTGTGTTTGATGAACGTGGGGATGGGGAAACCCTTCATCTCGGCATTGGAGCTGAGGCCTCTCAGAAGATCTATGTATTGGCATGCCAATGAGACGCAGTCCTTGGTCGTATACAAACTGCACAACATTTTCGGCGACCGGCCGGTCAGGTAATTAACTGCAAAAATGTACACAAGCATGCGGAGGAAAGTATAGCGTTTGTTTAATACTTTTTTCCCTGGAAGCTTACATTGTTATTCCAGGTTTTTTTATACTAAAAGTTAATTTATTTCAATTATGATATTTTTACTCTATTTTTTATTTTACACTGAAAGTGTAGTTCAACTTAAAGGTGAGTCACACCTACAATATCTCGAGGTTCAATTTTTCTAATTTAATCATAAGTTTTTAATATAAAAAAATGAAGTAAATTTTTTTAAAAAATAAGTGACAGTTCATATATATAATAGCGAGTGAAATTTTACGTGAAACTTTATTAGTAGATTTGATCTGCTGAACTTGCATTGCATTCTGTCCAACCAAAATTGAAAAGAAGAGATTCTTTGGGTGTATATTACTATCCTTTTATAAAAAATTGTAAAATTCAGGTCCATCTGCGGATCAAATTCAGGTCCGATTGGGCCTGAAAAACCTGGCCACCAATCCGGGCAGATGGCCAACTGAGGGATTGATTATGCTTTGTAGGTACCCGGATGATGGGTACGACCGGTTGTGGGTACCGTTCACCCAGGTCGATGCTCCTCCATCATGGGAACCCCTCACCACCTCCAAGGATATACGCAACATATATGATGGCTTCGAGCCCCCATCGGCGGTGATGAGAAGCGCAGCAACGCTACGCAGCGGAAGTGGCAACATGCTCTCCTTCGACTGGTCTGCCACAGACCCGGCTGCTCTCTTCCATTGTTACAGGCACATTGCAGATTTCCAAGACACTTTTCTTAGGGAATATGACAATAGAGTCGACGGTGGAGTTCCTTTCCGGCAGCAAGCTCAGTACCTGGTCGCTGGTTACGTATACACCCTTCGACCAATGACTGGCTCAACATCACATTCTTTTACTCTTGAGAAGACGGAAAATTCATCACTCCCGCCCATCCTCAATGCCTTGGAGTTATACACTGTTGTGATGCTCAACCTGTCATCGACAGATGCCCAAGATGGTAAGTAAATCATAGGATTGATATAACCGTTCTATGTGGACAAGTAAAACTCCTGCTTACCCCAAAGATTGATGAATTTAGAAGTTGTTCAAATATTGATTCTTATTCTTCTATTGATGACAACACATATGCCAGCGCATATTATTACATATCTTAATTTATTGCTACCTAGTGCTAGCCAGTGTGCCATCAATCAGTAGAATAGAATCAAGGGTTGGTTCATTACCAACATATTTGGGCTCACTCCCCTGCATATCTTTCAACTGCCACATCTCTTTCTCCACCTTTAGACCATATTAGACCATATGGCAAGCTACCCTGATCGCCTTCTCATATATATATATATATATGAAAAAGTTTATATGAGCCCGGGCTCATATGTACTTACGTAAGCCCGAGCTCTATGGGCCATCGAATTTACATCTAGTGGCCCATAATACTCATGGGTTTAAATGCCCATGAGTAATCCATGAGTGTTATAGGCCGCCAGATGTAAATCCGACTGCCTATAGAGCCCGGGCTTACGTAGGCTTATATGAGGCTCATATAAACGGGACTCATATATATATATATATATATATATATATATATATATATATATATATATATATATATATATATATATAAGCCCTTAGAGCCATTGGATCTAGACCCATATAAACGGGCATCATATATATATTTATTGGTGTCTTTCCAACAACATCACTGGGATGGCAAGGGCCATATCTCATGGAAACAACGAGAAGGGGTTGGCTCCTGCCCCTAATAAATTGCAAGCAGGTTCCTACTTAACAATTAAGTATAGATCATCATAAGAATTAGGCAAGTCTTCCTTTGACGTTTTAAAGGAAACCTCTTTATTTTTGGGATTTTTTTTATCATCCTTTATTTGTTCTAAGTTCAGTTTAACAATTTGAAAAGAACCTACCAATTCACTCAATTTGAGTTCATCCAAGTCTTTAACTTCTTCTATAATAGTTACTTTAGACATGAATCTAATTGGTAAAGATCTTAAGATTTTTCTCACAACTTTTGATTCAAGAATAGACTTCCCTAAAGTGTATGTAGCAGGTGTGAACAACATCTTTAAGTCTACAATGGAACTCGATAAAAGAAGGAATATCCTTTACCCATCTTTATAGTTTCATATTTAGTTTTCAATAACCATAATCTTGGATTGTTAATAGATATTGTGCCCTCAAAGGTGGTTTTAACATATCCCATGCCTTTTTTTCCGGTCACAATTAGATATATGACAGAATTAATCTAAAGTGACCACATTAAAAATAGCAATAATCCCTTTATTATTTATGTTAGCCATCTTATTCTTATCTACCATCTACTCAATCCTAGGTGTAGGTATTTAGACTCCCTTCTTATCTATTTTAACAGGTGGTAACCATCCATTGACAATTACATACCAAACTATCATATATTGATGAGAGGAAGACTCTCATCCTAACTTTTTAATAAAGAAAGTTAGTGTCATCAAATAAAGGTGGTCTAGATATAGAAGTACCATCAATTTGTTTCTCCATTTTTACAACACAAACTCAATAAAATTATCCAAATCCTTAATTAGCAAGAGGTAATAGCAAGTACTAAATCACCAAGCAATATTAACAATCAATGATAATATGCAAGAGAACTCCTAATCAAAAGGATGCAATTTGCAACTTTCTTGAAGAACATTGAACTAATATTAGTATGAGTATATGACAAATTAAGAAAATGATCCCTAAACTCAAGCAGCTATTTAAAAGCAATTTTATATTAATTACCAAACCCCAGCTACCAATTAAAAGTTTTGTGGACAATTACATAAAACGTGTCACAACCACTAATCAAATTTAACTAGATTAACAACTTTTAAATTAATCTAATCAATTTAAATATCAAATTGTTATTATATCATGCAAAAGATGAAAACGTCCCTATCACACACGAGGCACATAAGATTTTTCTGCAAAAACCATAACTGAGAAAAGTCATGAGACCTTATACAGCTTTTTGAAATCCACTATGTAAATTTTTTTTATACAAGTCACCTAAATACAATCTACCAATTTACTCAAGATGCATATCACTTCTCGCCAAGCCAAGACCTTTACCCTACAAGAAAAAATACTTTTAGCGACTCTTTTAAGCATCGCTAATAGTAATAAAAGCATTGCTATTGACTATTAGCAACGCTTAAGAAGTGTCGCTAATTATTAATTATTAGTAATATAAAACGTCACTAATATAAAGTTTTTTTTAAAGATAAAAACATCTTATTAGCGACAATTGTCTATGCATTGCTAATAATAAAAATAATAAAGAAATAATTAGCAATGCAGGATTTCAGTGCCACTCTTCTTTCCCTCTCGCACTAGGGGCCGACAACCCAGGGGGGGGTGCAAAGAATGGGAGGAGAAGAGGGGGGGAGAAGTTGGAGGAGGGCAGGCAGGCTGCGGTGGCAAAGCTGGGCTTGCTAGGGAAGATGAATAGGGTGCTCGGGGGGAATAAAAAAGGTGGGGCAGCGACCAGATTCGATGCCAGCCCTCCAGGTCAGGGGGGAGGGGTATTAATACCCGCACGATGAAATCATTTAGCGACGCTTTAGAATAAACGTCGCAAAAAAGTTTGTTTTTGTAACTCTTATAAGGAAGTGTTGCAAATACTATTAATTTAATAAAAAAACTCTCTCTCTACCCTCTCTCTCTCTAGCTCTTTCTCCCTCACTCTATTCTCTCTCACTTCTCTCCTCCCTCCCCTCTCTCTTTCTCTTTTCTTTCTACCCTCTCTCCTCTCTCTCTTTCTCCTCTTTCATCCTCTCTTCTCTCTATGTTTGCTCTCTCCCTCTTCTTTCTTTCTCTCTCTTCAATGCCCTCTCTCATCCTCTCTTCTCTCTCTACCCTATTTCTCTCTCTTCTCTCACTCTCTCTCTCTATATCTCTCTCTTCTCACACTCTCTCTTCTCTCTCTCCTCTCGTCTCTCTTTACTCCGTTTCTCTCTTCTCTCTCCACTCTCTCTCCTCTCACTTTCTCTCTCCTCTCTCTTCTCTTTACCCTCTTTCTCATCATTCTCTCTCTTCGGTATTCTCACTCTCCTCTTTCTCTCTTATCTTTCTCTTCTCTCCTCTTTCTTTCTCTCTCTCTCTCTCTCTCTTGCGCGTGAACATGAGACTTAGCTTTGAGGAGAAGTGGGGATAAAATAAGAAAATTTTATTTATTTTCATTATTTATTTATTATATAAAAATAATTATAATAAATAAAATCTATTATGTTTGCAAAGTTTTCTAAATTTTTTTAATATTTATTTATTATATTATTATATATTTAAATAATAAATATTAAATAAAATAAAATAAAATAAAATAATAAAACTATTAGATACGCTTGTTTAGTAGTAATATTAGGGACACTTTTGAAGAAATAGTTGCTAATAGTCTTAATTTTTTTAAAATTATTTTATTTTATTTTATTTGGGACACATTTTTTTAAGCGTCGGTAATAATACAACTATTAGGGACACTTTGATAAAAGCATCGCTATTATTATTGTTATTTACAATGTTTTTATAAAAGTGTCGCTAATATTACCACTATTTAAGACACTTTTTAAAAAGAGTCGCTTATAGTTATAAATCTTACAACACTTATATACGTCACAAATAGTAGTTTGTAGTGACGCTTTATATTGCATCACTAGTAGTCCTTTTTGTTATAGTGTTGGTTACACATCCTTTGTCCCAACTTTTCCACCTTAATGGTGTTCAATCTTTCTAACACACAATCATGTCTAGGTCTCAGCTAGAAAATCACAACAACAATTCCACTAACCATTTTGTAGTAATTAACCACCAAATTAGTGAAAGCAAGGATTATTTATATTAGGGTTATGAAAAACTCTCAAATTAAACCTCTTAATAAATAGAAACACTTTCAGCAAGTTTGATAGACTCAAGGATTAAAATCAAATAGAACTAGAAAGTTTGATAACCTCAAGATAATGGAGAGCAAAGTCACCTCTGAATGAACCTTGGGCTTTTCTTCACAAAAGCAAGCCTCCTCCCCCTTCGGTTTTTGCTAAACACCTCATTTATAGGTAGGCTAAGTTAGAAAACTACATGATTTGGGCAAGTTAGAGCTAAAATTGACATTTTTTAGAAGATTGCCCTGTAGTAGATCCATTGATCAAGGGATTAATGGACTTTAGTGTTATTGGAATAGATAGATCAATCACGACCAACAGAACTTAAACTTGTGTAACAAATAGAATTTTTACTCTTTCATATATAGGTATACTATATTGTAAAAGGAGGAATTATCCATTATTTAAGGTGTCTCATGGATCATATATACTATTTGAATTCATCTTCATAAATCTTTACATGTAGATTAATTTTGTTAAAATTCTTTAAATCTTCAGCATCATCATGCTTCATAATGTCCTTCAAGCTCATCTTTAATACTTAAACCAACCTTGAAAGAACTAAGGTACAAGGCAAGTCTATTTGTGGTTTTGTTAAAGAATTTTCCAAAACATTATTTTTCTCTTAATTACATGGACCAATGCCCATTATTACTCTTGCTTCCCCAGTTGGAGAACTAGGGATCCGACACTCCCCAACCTTCCAGTCATCTATGCTATGTTCCAATCATAGTCTTCATGATATATGGAGTAATCCTTTTCTCTCCCTCTTGAGTCTTCCTTTATCCACGAGTGGATCCTCGCCTCATCTTTACTTATTTATTTGGCTCTAGACTTGAGCTTGGATCACTCCAACTCACTACGAGAATTTGGTTCAGCTGAAAAGTGTTATTTGACCATCCATTCGCCAATTACCATAGCACAAACAACAAAGAAAGGCCTCATTGCCGTATTGGCTGATAAAATCTGTGTTATGTTTCTCAATCTTTTTTATTCCCTAAAAATGAAGGAACGTTTGTAATTTCAAGATATTTGTTTGTTATTATTAGATATAAGTTAAAAGACTAATTACTATTTTATGTAAATTTGAAGTAAATATCAAGTTCTAGTATCTAGTTCATGTTAATGCTTAGAATTTTAAGACTTGAACTTGCTCTTAAACTGTTGGAAAATGTTATCTTGACCATGGTTAGGCTAGACAAGTCCTAAAGTATTTGAGCCCAGCAATAAAGTCAAAATGGAGTCGTATTTTATAATTTTTGATATATTATGCAAAAAATATCAATTTTATGTTTGAATTACAAAAATTTAGACACTTGCATCAGTACTACCCTAGTTCTCAACAAGAAATACATTTAGGAAAATTGTAGTCACAGGCCAAAATAGTCTCTCTGATTGATTTTTAGAATGTGATCCATCGCAATACATGTTTTGGGTAACAACAACAAAAATCAAAAGAACATCATAAAAAGTAGGGGCCCATATATAGTTTTTAAGCCCATTTGGACATGTTGGCCCCCTTCATCTAGGGATTTTAATGTCACTTTCAAATTAATGTTGAGATTGTACTTTTTACTTTGAAATCCTAGAATGTAAGATAGGTGTGGGACCAACTACAACTTAAATATCTACTTTGATGATGGGGGTTTAACAAGTTTCAGGCCATTCTAATATGTTAGAGCTATCTATTTAACCTTGATAAATTTTAGGCGTTGGTTAAGGTTTTAAATTTTCACCAACCTTAATGATGAATGTGTCGTCCCAATCACTTGCATGGGCCTTAGCTTCATAAGGACTATACACACATGATTTGTCACTCATGCTCCTAACCCCGTACCACTTTTGATGGTGGGACCTACATGATTTAACTAACTAGATTAAATATAGATGACACCTAGAAAACTGTTTTCATATGCATAAAAAATTTAAATAAGAAATCACTCAACACAGAAGAAAGTTTTACATGAAAACCTCTGTAGAAAAAGCCGTGGGACCTAGTCGAGTCTTCAAACTCTCAACTATGAAGATTTAACGCATAAAATACCTTAGTTGTACCTCTCCCTGATATACACTAGGTTTTGCAGTTTACCCACTGACTCTTTGATACATCTTCTTCTCCTCTCTATCAATACCATGATCTCTAACGGCAACACTTTTTTAATCCATTTAGAAACTCTCAAGCAAGCACCTCAAAAAAAAACTTTGAACTCGAACAACTCTCTCACAATACTCAGAACAAAAACCAATAATGACAAAGAGTATTGGCCAATTCATATGAAGATAAGCAACTTTAAAACAAATTGAATTAGTAAGGAAGCATAGCAGACAACTGGTGACTCTAAGATGCTAAAATGCAGAAAAATATTGAATTCTAGGGTTTAAGGCATCTTCTCTATGATCTTATGCATAACATTTATAGAATAGAACTTAATTTATGTAATTCTGTGTTGGTTACATCCATATAGAAGGATTCCTAGTAAAAAAGATTTCAATTTGGCACAAACATGACCTCAATTGATAAGTTGAATCTACAGTTGAACATGCTATCAAAAGTATGACTGATTAATTAATGAAACTTATACTTTAAATGATAAGTTGAAGGAAATGTCGAATGTTCAGGTAAAATGTTGTTTTTCTACAACTAACATATTAAACGTTCAAGCAAAAGTGCGACTTTTAGAAAAATTAAAAAAATAACTAAAATAGTGCGGAATCTAACTCAAGATATCTCAAATAAGTAAACATGATTCCACACATAAAACAAACAACTTATACCAGTGTTCCTTATGTGCTTTACTTGTAGCCTTCAAGATCTCTTGCTAATTTATGAGAACTTGTAAGTAGCTTTTCTAATATCCTAATAAACTTCAAGTAGAATCTTGAAAAGCTAACTCTAGATTAATGAACCATCTAATTCTTTGGTTTCTAACAAAATACTTTAGAATAAAATGACTCATAAAGCTAAGTTTTTTCCAGAACCATGAAATGAAGTTCACTCTTCTTTTTCTTCATTGCCCAACAAGAGAAAGTCACTGTATGAAATTCCAAAAACAAAAAAGTGATAGGATTGTAGGAGTAAGTGGATTTGTTGAAATTAATATCTAGGAATATGAAGGATTTGGTCGTCTCCCTTCTAAGCTTAATAGATTCATTCACCTCTCAGTATTGTAGCCCCCATTAATGGCACCCACTAAGGTTTCGCAGCAAAGGGGACCAAATTGATGAAAAAGGCCATGCGAGCTAGGTGGGGCCCATTAGGTAATATCAATCCGTATATAATACTTTTTTCAAAAAAATTATTATTGTAATTATATAAATAAATTTAAGTACAATTTTAATATAATTCTCAAACCATCATGATAAAGCTTGTAAAATTTTCTTATCTCTTTGAAAAATATTATATTATTTGAAAAAATACTTACATTTTTAAACAATAAATTAGATTTACATTTTTTTTTATCTTAACTAGCAATTTATTGGCACAATAATTTACACTTTTTACAAATGACTCCATTTTGACTATGTTGAGATACACAACTGACTCAACTCAAGCTTTTTAGTGCCAAGACCAAGTCATACGTTTTGAAACATTGCTAGTTTTTGCTACTATACTAAATATACTAATCTTTTTTCTATTGTCACTCAATATTCTAATTTTCAATGAATTTTTGTTTTTGTCCAACACAGTGTATGCAATTATGCGCATCAAAGAGGCATATGGCATTAAGAGAAATTGGATGGGTGATCCATGCCTTCCAGAGAGGACTGCTTGGAAGGGCCTACAATGCAACTATGACAATCCCTTGATCCCAAGGATAAGTTCTCTGTGAGTTTCCCTTGTATCATTGTCAAGCGGGCACACAAAGTCATGTAACTTGCTTATTCATTTTAACATCAAAATAGTGCTTGAACTCTTACATTAATTTTCATCCACAAGATCATTTCACCTTCCATGGCAATGAATCATTTTTTAAAACCTTAATTGAGTGGGAGATTTTGTAGAAACTATATATGGGAACTAGAGCATCATCTTTCTTTAATAGAAGCAAAACTTATTATCACAAAAAGAAAGGAATATTTTTATCATGTGCTGAGTTTCTTTTAAGGTTTTAAAAATTGAATCCGATCATTAATCTAGTTCATTGACCAAGCTGTCAGGCTGAACTTGGTTACTGAGGGTAGGGTTGTGGCTGGGGGATGGTATGGAAGAAGAGGAGAGCGGCAGGGAGATGGAAGAGGAGAGATAAGGAGGAGGGGTTCAATTTTTAAGTGGGATTTTCTGGTAAAAAATTTCAACATAAAGCTTCATGGAATTAAAGAAAAAAATGATTGGTGACAATTTGGAAATCAAACCATTGGTGAAGTTTAATGAGCAATTGAAATCCTGCCTTTTATTCACATGTAAATGGGGGTAGGAACCCCTTCTAATTATGTAGAGGAGAGTAAACTTATGCAAGAGAGGAGACAAGTAAATAAATCAACTACATATGTCATCTCTCTATAAGAAAAGGAAATTCCTAGAAAGATTTATGAAGACATTGAATGGCTGTCGCATAAATGTGAACCTCCTGCTCACAGGAACTCTAAAAATCCTGGGATTAGTCGTGGACTTATTCCTTAAAGCCTACAAGTTCCTTTCCTTCATATACACAATGGAATTATAGAGTAGTTTGAGTATGATCCCCTAATGAACATTCCTCTTACTGAAGTAACCAATATGCTGAAAAGGTTGAGCAACATGAGGGCTAGATAAATCCACTTTAAGCAATATGAAAACACAACTAATCCGATTCATGCGTATATTTTCAAGAAAATAATAAATGTTCTGTACAATCAATATCCAATGTACACAAAATACACCAGTTGACTAGATAGATGCCATGACACTGTAGTTTGACAAGCATGAGGAATCTTTGGTGGAACATGAGCCAGGAAAAGAAGCAAGGAGAGTACAAGAGATGAAACAAATAAACCACCAGAAGAAAATTTAACTCTAGAAAGTAAAGCTAGACTGATTTTTTGTTCTTGAGGTTTTCATCTTAACATCTTAAATTTGAGTTCAATGAGTACCATATAATTTGAAGTCAGTCACTTGATCTGGTTTAAAATGGTTTGAAGTTTTATGTGCAGAGACTTGTCTTCAAGTGGATTGAGAGGAGAGATTAATACATCATTCGGTGAACTTAGTCACCTTCTGTGGTTGTAAGTCCTCCCTCCTACTCAATATCTTCTTCATTTGCTGAGAAGAGGCACAAAGGTTTCCTTGATTACATTACATAGTTTTTAGATATTTTATATTCAAATGCTTCAAGGGTGTATTGAAAAAGCATTAGCAATATATATTCCATTGTTCAATATTTAGTACACTATTTTAGTTTTTTCCTTTATTGTTTCTAATGTTGTCGACATAAATCCACCGAAATTAATGCCAATATATATAAAAGCAATCTTCTGTCTTTGACATTGTTTAGTTACTCTTGAGCAAGACAAGGACCACACATTTTGTTCACAGATTTATTGTTTGCTATTACTTTTCTGTCTTAGGGATCTTTCTCATAACAACTTGACAGGCCCAATACCTGAGTTTCTTGCAAAATTACTTAATTTGATGCATTTGTAAGTGTTAGATATAGAACTTTTTCAATATTTACATATAATTAATATTTTAAGGACAATCCAAAATTTTATACTACTTATGCTTCGATGTTTGCAGGGATTTGTCTGGTAACAACTTCAATTCAATGGTTCCCAGGGCTTTACTCGATAAACAGGAAAGTAGAACCCTAGATCTGAGGTAGGTTGTTTCCTTCCTTTATCTTAGGTATTTAATCTTCCAAATCTGGCTTAGTTTCTAGATGATATAATTCAAGATTGATTGCAATTGGAATCCCACATGTTCATTCCTATGACAATAAGCGTGTTTGTTTTCCATCAGTGTCTTTATGCTTTTCTTATGAAGTAGGGTCGATTTTGATGGGAAATACTTCATAGGATGAATTCGGCTATAAACATGCACAACCTTCCTCACTTGTAAATTACATAACTAAACTCAAAATATAAAAGAAAATTGTATTTTAAAAATATTTCTTCGTCTTCAATAAAATTTTAGAGACAAAGTACAGACTCATGGGTGCCAATGTAGCGCCAACCACATATACAAGTCCTAGTGGCAAATAAAGAGTCCAATCTAAGATTAAATCACAACTGGCCAATCAAAATTAGAGAAAATAAATAAAATAAATCCCAAATAAATAAAAACACACAAGATTAAGATAGAAACAAAAAAAAGCCTCAATAAGGAATCTTGGCATAAAAATCCAAATTCTAGAACCATGTGATCAATCACTTGCAAGGGGATTGATTGTTCATGTTACTGGATGCAATGAGTGAGCACTCCAATTATTTACTTTGGGACTCCAATTGATTGTTCAAATTATTGAACCGTTATGTGAAAATTTACTTCCAAATGATCGATCACACATAGTAACTTAACAATTTATTAAGGTATTGTAGCGAATTCCAACCCTATCTTAAAGCTTCTTCAAGTTGTTAACCTTTTTATTGATTTCCCTCAATAAAGAATTTATCTTTAGGCTCATAAGACTCATTTGTAGTTTCATACAAACTGCATCATCTTAGCTTGTTGCATAAAAAATTGTTCGAATGTGAGATCAATCGGGATTCAATCTCCTTACATTAGTTTGATTTTTAGTTTTTGGTTTTGTTATATTTTGAATCCATTAGTTTCATTTGAATCTTAAAAATTATATGAAATATCTCAAAAGCCAATCATCTAAATATCATTCTAAATTTAAATATGAATACATACAATATATTAATTTTTTAAATAAAGTATTTTTGATGTAAACTAATCAAACTTAGTTAATTGAACTAATTTGCTCAAAAAAGCCATCCTACGCCACTTCAAAATAGTTTTTACAATGCCGCTATATCACATTCATACCAATAGATGAAAAGTCCCATTCCAAACTCAAAACACTTGTCCATCATATCATACTTGCACAAAAATACAAAAAAACTAGTTCACATCTATACCCGATTTAGGTAGTGAACCAAGTCACTTGGCTTTAAAGCATATGGAAAACTTGGTACAAAATTTTGCAACAATATAACCAATGATCAATAGTTTGCCAAAAAGATTTCTTTGAATGGTCTAGTACCTTGAATGATCAATTGGGGTTCAAAAGTAATTTATCATATTGTTCATTCGTACATCCAGTAACAATAACAATCGATAGGCCCTTACGTGAGTTTGATAGCATAGTTCCGAGATAAGTTAGAATTTTGTTTTAGATTTAGAATTTTATGCCGGGATTCCTTACTCTTTTTCTTTGGTTGGAGTCTTAGTTTCATAGGTTCTTACTTAATTTGTATTTATTTGACTTATTTTATTTAATTTTGATTGGATAGTTGTGATTCAGTCTAAGATTGGACACTTCTATTTATGGTTTGTGCCACTAGGACTCATATAAGTGGCATTGACACCTCATTGGCAGCCATGACATTGTCATATTTTTTTGAAACTCTATTGAAGAAGAAGAAAGATTTATTCTCTATTTTTCCCCCTCTAATGTGTGAGTTTATTTCTGTAATTCATGATAAACAAAGTTGTGCATGTCTGTAGTCAGATCATCCAACATAGTGCTTCTGCTCAATATTTGACTTGCATCAAGTAGAAAAACAAAAAGGGCATATCTTTTTATTGTCATGCAATAAAAAACTAGTTCTAGATAAGTTCACTTAAGAGTAGTAGTATAAACCGAATCCACAACAAACCAAGTAATTAACCTACACCCTTTATGCTAGGTACCATCTACTTAGCCCCTACTTCCCAAAATAAAACATAGACATTTTTCTTTGTCACTAGAAACCAATCACAAATCTGAAGCACTCCAAAAAAATCAGCTTCAAAATTTTGATCAGTGCATTGCTCCAAAAGTATATCCTTCTATGCCAAAACTTCCACCAATGCTTTATTTGTGACACCCTCTTCTCCGATAGCCAATAATGTGAGGAGCAATGTATAACAACAAACTTTTGAAAAGATATTAATAGAGACGGAATGGTACAACTTTATTGTGTGGATTGAGCTTGAAGTAATGAGATTGAGCCCAGAAACATAAAAAATGGATGTTTAGAGTGAAAATTGTAGTCTAAAAAAGTATGTCATAAGGTAATCCATACTTAAAATGTTCAAGATAACCTACCTATGTTGGGTCATATTTAATAGGGCTTATCAATACGAGCCCAATAGTAGCAAGAAAGTGCAAATCCGAATTCAAGAGAGAAAGTTACGGGCATTAGAAATTTGGGAATAATATTTGATTAAAACGAATTATGGGTTTAGAAAGCATAAACAACACTGAAATGTAAGGGAGTTCCACTCATCTCCTTCGAACTTGTATGGAGAGTATGATGGGTGATTTTATGGATCTAATGCATGCTTGGTGACATGAGTGGGTGTTTCAAATGCATGTTTTTCCTAAAGTCTAGTTGGCATATATAGTTATGAAATTATGCATGTATGCATGTACTTTTTTATAAGTCTATGGTGATACAGATATATAAACTTAACAAGCAAACCCAAATTGGGGTGGATTTTACCCTCAAAGCATAATGGTACGAATGTGATGTATGAGTTGACATAGCCTTTGAGTGGGAAAGAGGTGGATTTCTAGAAGAGCACAGAGATGTGCCAAAGAGGACCAATGCTTCTAGCTTTTGATCGGCTTTTGAACACTTACATGTGAGTGGCCTCACAACAGCCCAACATGTTATGAATGCTCACACAAGTTTTCATGGTACACTAGGCTTTTGTGAGAGCACTCACATGTGTCCACAATGGATATGAAGGAAAGGCTGACGCAAAGTGCAATGAAAGCTAATCTTGTATTTATGATTTGCTTAGCTCAGGGTTTGAACCCATTTGAGAAGGGTAACAATGGTAATATTGATTTTTACTAATGATTGCAAGAAATTTGTTATGGATTGAAGGATTTTGAATATCTTTATGATCTTTTGATGAGTTTTACAGATGTTTTTAGTTTTTATACTCTAGGTGTTGTTCTCTGGTGGGCAAATAAGGAACTATTAGACTTATTACTCCTAAGGCTTTCAAACCCAATGGATAGTTCTTTCATAAGAAAACTAACCTAATGAGGCATATGGCACGCTCAAGAACTCCGGTATCATGGAAAAACCCCTTACTTTCTAATCTCATTGCCCCCATGAGAATAGGTGTATGTCACTTCAGTATAGCGACATTCTATGAATAATATATTTGTTAGATTATTTGAATGATTCCTTTGTCAGATATTCAAATTTTGGTTATTTCATCAAATTCTATGAATGACTTATTTGTTGGTCATTTGACTTTTGGTTGTTTTGTTAGATTTTGTGAATTAGCATCTTTGTCTACTATTATACTTATAAGTTATTTCATCATATTTTTTTTAATCAGTAAAAAGATATGGGGGGGATGCCCCCTTTCATTAAAGCATCATGAGAATTAATTATTTCATCAAATTTTGTGAATGTTGTTTTGGTAAGTTATTTGACTTTTGAATTAATTTTTTTATTATTTGTTGGTTATTGTATTTTCTACATCAACTTTAAATATGTGTGCATCTTCATTTAAATGCTCTTTATATTTGAAAAGGAATGATAATAATATCATAAGATGCATATTTTGATACACTATACAAATGGCTAGGGAAATGTGACTCTATTTATCTATGGGATTGGATGAGTTTATTATTTGTTGAATAAGGAGTTGTGAGATAATTAATATTGTTTGACAGTGCTGGTTAAATTAAAATAAGTGAAATAATTAAGGACTTGAATAAAATATATGTTAGTTGAAAATACCAAAACATTGGATATATGATGGAGATGGTGTTAGCTACTAGGCATAACTATGTTTGGATTGATCTCGTTGGAAGTAACATTGGAGATGTTATCTAATAATTATATAAATAACTAATATTTAGAAAATGTTGACCTGATCTATATAATAATAATAATAATACATGATCTTTTTATTCTTTTGAAAACTCTCTTCCTAAGGAAAGCGATGGTCCATTGTTGTTTGGTCTTCCACGAGACATTGTATGAAGGGAGTGTACAATAAAGTGTTATGGGTCCACATGATTGTTATAGCTCTTTTACTCAAATGAGGATCCTAAATATTGGAGAAGTTTTTTTTATTATTGTGCATGGTTGGCCCTAAATGAAGACAATGTGAGTCTCAAGTCGAGGTTTGCCTTTGCATTTGAGGTTCTTTGAGACCTAGGGTGTTATATTGATATTTGCAATTCAATGTAGAAAAAATTCAAGAATGTAAGAGTAATGACCAACTTATATAATATATTTTCCTAACCATAACTCTGCATTTGCATGTCCAACTATAAATTGAGAAAAAAAAATCCTTAACATGATATAGTACTTAGAGCTTGTTACATAATGTATATATGCCCCTATGATTAGAGAACACAGGTATCAACAACAAACATTAAAACCATTTAATCGAAAGATATTAATGTACGAACATATTTGTCTTACATATTTACTTGGCTTATTTTGGTGAAAAAAAACATGTCAAGTATGTGCAATTTGAGTTTATTGAGTAGTGTTTGTTGCTACTGAAGATCATATCTTGAAGATGAAGCAAAACATTAAGACTCAAGGTAGCTTTCAGGTAAAATATACTCACACACATACACACTTAGGAATGATAAGGTTTATCTTATGTGAGTGTGAGAGATAATGTGCTAAATTTTTTTATTAGTATACAAATTTTCCATCCATGATCGATTGGGAATAAAAATTGCATCAAGCACTATACTATTGGTTTAAGTTTTGAATTAGGTGTTGTGGCAAGTTATTGTAGTAATTGATTAGTTGAACCCATTTTTGCCTTAAAAAGGTCATTTCGAGTGGAATTTAATTCCTATTGAAATTCTAATACAAAATTCAATTTAGGGGCCTATATAGTGAAAGCCAAACAAACTTAGAGAGAGATTTGTTATTATTCTATAGAGTTACTTGAGAGAATATTACTTTCATAGGCTATTGTGCATTGAGTGATATTATATATAGTCATTAGAATCTAACAAATTTCCATATCTATGTCTTAGCTTCATGGTAGATTTGTTTCTAAGTACCACACACACACTTTAAGGTCAAAGTGAGTGAAGAGAAAAGAAATGTGAGAAAGCTTGATTCATAATTGTCTTAAGAATTAAGTGAATTATGGGTTGAGGGGCTATACAAATCACAAAAGGGGTTGTCACACAACAAATTCAGCAAATGTTGAATTTTGAGCATGGAGATGAAGTAAATCTAGTTGGTCTTTGATAAAAGCTTCAACAAGATATTATACTAAGGAAGGAGAAATACAAGACTATGTTTGAAAGTGCCAAGGACTTTGGTAGCCGATGGACATCTAGAGATAGACTTCTAATATTATCTAACAGTTGAGTTTTTATAAGATATTAAACTTCTTAATGCATTGGTTAGCCAGCCAAGGGTTGGCTGTATGGTTTTTTTAAAGGTTGGTTTTCACATTAAAAATACTTTATTCATTGTGTGGTTGTTTACTTAGTAGTTTAAATTCCTCCATATGATGTCATATCTTGTAGTCTCTAATTGATTTCTTGAACTAGGTGCATTATGGTAATCCTTGAAATTAAAGGATCTTAAACTCATAATAAATAATTAGTAGTCTAAGTAATTCATTCACATAAAATGTAGATAGGAAAAAAGAGTACTTCATAAAATTAAAATCTCTACCCTTGACCATAAGAGTTCTCATGCAATTGGTTCATAAAACCATTATATCCAATATCTCATATCCTTGATAATGGCTTAATAGGAGATTCTCAAGGGCCACATTGTACTCCCCATAAGCCTCAAACTACCTATTATTTACAACACCTTGAATAGTGAACCTCCTATGATAGATGAGAATGACTACACATAAGGCGGCAATGCCTCTATAGATATAGAAGGAGAAAGGTGTGATCTCTCTCAGGATAGGATAGGATAGGATATTGTATCTTCAACAATCTGTAGGTCCACTAAATCGCATTCTACAGCTTTACGTTAAACACTTCATCTCTCGTCCTAGATAGAGCACAAGGCCTAAAGTCTACTAACTAATAATGTACATTCTAATAAGATGCAAAATAATATCTATTATATTCCTAATTACACTAGGATCTTAGTTACCTTGTTGATTTTACCTTCCTAGATTAGCCTATTTCTCACTTTGGTTAGGATTAGTCTTGTTTACCTTCTTTTATTTTAGTAGGATTACTAGTTTATTTTTCTATAAATTATATGCTTCAGCCCATTCTAATGCAAAGGATACATAAATCGGTTAGTTTTTATTTAGTTTCTAATTTAATCTTCCTCTTCTCTCCCCTTTTTCCTTATTATCTCCGTGTAGACAACCTTGGTCTATACCATTGGTAGTTGAGGGCCATTTTGCTCCCTATTACCCACCCCCTTCATCCATGAGCTAGTCATGTTGGAAGAGTCCATTGCATCAGCCAAGTTTGACGCCTAGTGTCACACTGTCTCCCATGATCATAGAGACTTCATCTCTCCATGACGTGCCTGTTATAGACTCTTCCCCTGCTCATCTTCACACTCGCGCACATAAATTGAAAACTCAAGAAAAATAAGTCATTTTGGAGCTTACCAATGTGAAAACAACCATTACCGCCTCCCATGACAAGCACACCCTCCATTTTGTAGAGCAGCATGCAGACACCACTCGACGCTTCGACAACGTTCTAAGCTATATTTCTTTGCTTGCGGATGTTGTTCGTGGGCTTGAGACGCATTTACCCATGCCATCTGATGCTTCGTCCCCAGCGGAACTCGTCACCCCTTCGCCACTGTCGGTAGCCTCCAGGTTATCGCTGGTTGGTTCTACCAGCCTTGTTGGAATTTTGTGGACAGGCCAAGCCACCACATTTTTGCAAGCTTCTCTTCCACCGGCGTCATTCTTGCCCCCGATCGGTGCTCGTTCCTCTCTGTTTGGTCTAGAACTAGCACCTGTGCCTTTGATCCCAACCCGATTCACCTCATCTGCTCCATAACTGATGGCCTCCCCTTCGTTTTCGCCCAGATTTGCCCCTTTTGTCTCAGATCTAGCCGTCATGTAGAAGTCGCCCCCCAGTACCACCCAAGCCGCTGCCTTTTACTTCCCATCTTTTCTGCCAAAGTCATCTCTTGCCCTGACCGCCACTTGATCCCTTGTTGTGCTGCGATTTTGGCCACCTACAACATCTTCTGCCCTAGTCGGTCCCTCTACATGGCCCTAGTTGGTACCTTCCGCCCTACTGCCGCTGCCTTTGTCGTTGGTCAGTTCGACAACTCCCTTCTTCCTACCAATCCCCCATTATTTGTCGTTGCTCTAGCTACCATCCACCATTCCGTTCGAGAACTGCCTTTTCGCGTCACTGTGGCCATCGCATAGTGCCCTCCACCTTCGCACCATCCACAGGCCGTCTCTGCAAATCAGTCTGCCACACTGTGGCCTGTCGCTCTAGCCATGGCCGCCTCCTGATCGCCCCTTTTGGAAGCCCCTGCACAATCGACCGCCACTCCGACCATCCTGAACCCCCTTCCTCCTCATTTTCCATAGTCGATCAGTCTACCCTTCTATCTTCAACGCCTTCGGTTAGGGAAGTTCAACCCGGGGCTACTATTATGAAAAACCCTCTCCTTGAGTACAAGCATGCTCTGGTGGTCCCACATGCACCTCCTCTTCCACAAATGTATCAGCTGCCACGTCCTACCCTACATGCTCAGAGGCCCTCTCATACCGTGCCAACCCCTTATCTCTTGGGTTACGCCCCATTTGTTGATCACCTCAATGATGCTAAAGCTTTTATTGAGGAGACAAATTATCGGAACCGTGTAGGTCACCCTCACGATTGTGGTCATGGCCACATCGACTTCCCTCACAGAGCTACTCGTCTTGACTAGAACTCTACTATTCATGCTTGGCCGATTTGTGTTACTTTTTGACTCTTCAAGGGCGACGACCCAGATGAATGGGTTTATTGGGCGAAGCATTTCTTTCACTTCCATCACACTCTAGCTCACGAAAGTGCAAATTAGCTTCATTTCATATGGAGGGCCGTGCTATGTGTTGGGTCGACCAGTTCCTGGCTCAGCACCCAAATGCTACTTGGCCTGAGTTCTAGCATGCTCTTCTCCTCCTTTTTGTCCAGACTCCTTATTATAATTTTAACAGTTTGTTACCTCAAGTTCACAAATGGGGATTAGTCCAGGACTACCAAGATGAGTTTGAGAGCTTGGTGAACCACGTGGATGATTGGCTAGAGCATGCCATAATTGGTGTCATCAAAGTAGGTCTTAAGTATGAGATTAAAGAAGAATTGTAACTTTTTCCTCAGACTTCTTTGACAGAAACTATACATATGGCTTGTGTATGTGTAAAAAAAGTAGCACAATACGGGTGTACTTCCTCCTTCCATTCATCCTCTACCCCCACTACTGCATCCCATGTTTCTTCCTCTTCATCTCCCACAATTCTGATCAAGAAGCTTACACAAGCTGAAATAGATGCCCACTGAAAAAAGGGATTTTGCTGCAATTGTGATGAGAAATATACTCCTAGACAACAATGCAAGTCTCTTCATATGTACATTATTGATGCCCCAACTAGGCCAACAACCAAATTTGATGCCAATCTGGCTATGCTCATTAATGACATTCATCCAATGTTTCAAGCCTTTGAAAAGTAGTCGCCTAGAGGACAAGGCTATGCAAAAACCAAGCCGAAGTAGTCCCCGTGTAAAATTGTCCAATAAAAATCAAGTATTGATTGGGGCACCAATAATGTGAATGCACTCAGGGTAGATACGAGCTGGTGCAGACCCATGACGAAACTGCACTAACAAACAACATCAAGTACACTGTCCAGAAGATTAGAGAAGGCCTGGCTGCAATAGGGATGAAAGTCGTGTAAGAAAACTGCTTCTGGCAATTAATTGAGCTGAAGCAGAGGCCCTGAAAAAATCAGCGACAGCGATTCTAGAGGTTTCACAACTGGTATAGAGCCTGCATGTGGAGCTTCGGTCTTCGGTCATGGTATGTGGCAGGAATAAAGCCCACAGTGAGCCAGTGGTGGAGGACCCCATAGCATGAAAAGCTGATTGGGGATTTCGAAGATGAACTCTACGGGGTCGATGAAGATGATGTTTGTGGAAAAAACTTGCAGAAGGTGACTAATCATAGATAGATGACCATTCCACAATTTTTTGTGTGATGTTCATATCAATAATTGTATCTGTTCTTGAACAGATAACAGTGAGATTTCTTCTACTCCCGTGGAATGGTCTTCAACAGAGGAAGGTTTGGTCGGTAGAAGTGAAATTTCATCAAAGTTATTCCTAGCTCATGTATGAATACCGACAAGGAAGAGGGTGATGCTGAGAAGATCTAATTGAGAGCTACTCTTTGGGTTTGACAAGAGAAGCATCATAATTCCATGGTGGAAGCATATCACACCCCATGTTCTGATTGTAATTAAATGGGAAGGTTAAGGGTAATTAATAAAATTATAGTTAAATTGTAAGGGCATTCAAGGGATGGAATCTTAGTATATGAGTAAAGCTCGAAGTAACGAGTGTAATGAACTAAGGAACAAACAAAACAGAGGTCGGGAGTGAAAATTATGACCTTAGGAAGCGTGCCACATGGGCGGGACCCACTTAAAAAGTGTGAGATAACCTACCCATGTGGGGTCTAGTTTAGAAGGCCTTGTAAATACGAGTCCATAAGTACCAAAAACACGCGATTCTGACTTTCGGGAAAAGAAGTGGTTGCGCTTTGAATTTGAAATTATATTTGAATTAAATAATAATAAAATATTAAAGAAAAGATGGAATAGATGATGTTAGCAAGTCGAGCCATTGACATGCTGCTTTATTGTGGCCGTCTGTGTAATGCGGGGCCACACAATCGCACGGCCTAGTACATGACGCGTATGGGATGCGCTACGGACCCATGCATTAGCTACACCGACCACCGGATTCATTCAAATAATGATGCAGCACGTGGCACACATCAGTGCGCGTGCACCCCCTTTTTCGGCGTACGCTCGCATGCTTTCTTCTATAAATTCCGATTTCCATTCAATCTTCTGGGAGATTTTCCAAAGTCATTTTATGTCCAATTCGAGTCTTTCAAAAGGCGTTCTCAGTTAATTCGAGGATGTTCTATGCAATAGAAGTGTTTATTCCTCGAGTTGGTAACCTTATAAGGGAGAAGCACCCCGGGGCAAGAGGAGACTTTGCCCATTGCCCTCGATCCCTGAAGAGAAAGAAGTGGCCTAGAGTAAGACAAGGCTCCCTCTTCTGTCATTAGGCCACAACGTTGGACGTGGCCCCGAGTCGGGGAGGCTCCATCATCCACAAAGGGCCACGTAGTATGAGATAAATCCCCGGGTTAAGGGGAGGTTCTATCTACAACTTACATGCACAAAAAGAGTCTCCAGGTAAGGGGAAGGTTTGTCTGTTGTCTAGCGACATATAGAAAGAAAAGTATATCTAGGTAGGGGAGGTTCTGTCCACTACTGGAAGTGTGAAGTGTCTCTGGTTAAAGGGAGGTTATGTCCTTTGCCTTCAGGACACAATGGGGGAAAGATCCCTCATTAAAGGGAGTGTCTGTCCACCGCCTTAAAACATAATGAGAAAGATGTTTTGGAGCTAGAGGAGGTTCTACTTGCCATCTTTAGACTTGAAAGGGAGGATGCTATGAGGAAACAAATAATTCTGAACGTCGCTACTTCCGAAACTACATGGGAGTGAGCATTCCTAACCTTTCGATTTAGTATGATTTATATGCATGCACATCTTACTTTGTGTTATTAATATACATATTAAGCTATATGATTTTCTATGATCTGATATATGCTGATATATTTCGATTCGATCTACTTTGATATACTCTGTTGTGATCCGATATGCTATTAAATACTCTGTTTTGATTTGGTATGCTCTGATATGATCGGTTATGGTCGAATGAACATGACCTAATGGGATCTAATGTGATCCAATTTAGTCTGTTGAGTGTTCTACTCCGCTCTGTGATAGAGTTAAATGTGTGATTCCACATATTTATCCACTTTTGTTCTACCCCATTGATTTATGAGATTTCTGATTGACTCCAAATAATTTATTCGGATATAAGGATATGCGTATTTTAATGTGTATAATTTAGTGATATATGTATTAGTCGTAAGGTAGAATTGCGTTTAGATCCAATCGTATTGGAATAATGTTGTAGATGTTATCCAATATGTACATAGGCAGCTATCACAGGCGCGAAGCTTTTCCTAGCGTTCACACATGTGATGGCCTGGCTGCACCACACATGAATCCTGTAAACCTCTGCATTAGTCCGCCCCTTAGCTGCTTTGATCAGCCAAGGCTTGGGAAGTCCGCTCCCCTCCTTCCTTCGAATCCTCAATGACCCGAAGCTGCTCCCTTGAGCGGGGACTCTAGCAACCGAACACATCCCATTCGCTGCAAGGGACTCATCCAGGCTACCTCATGCTTAGATTCCTCCTTCTCCTCTTCAACGACAAGTGCATTTAGCCTTTCCCGTTTTGGACATTCTTTGGCACGGTGCGTCCTATCGCATATGAAACAGCCACCACCCTTGTTAGGCTGGCCAGACTGCTTGCTACCCTTCGATTTGCCACTATTGCCACCCTTAGTGCCCTCCATGTGATGTTGGTGACGCCAGCCACCTGGAAACCCACGAACTACACCTACAACTCGTCCCTTGGCTGCCTCGCTCAGCCAAGGGACATGATATCTCCCAATGCTTCCACACCTAGCTGCCCAGCAAATCTGCCAACGACCTTCGCAGCATCCCGTCAAGAGCCCTCTACTCCTTTAGGGATTCCAGCACCTCAACAATGATGGATCTCCGATCTGCTCAACAACAACCCATCAAGGAATTTGCCACTTCCAAGTATCCCAGTGACTCAACAACCTTCAGCCAACTCCTTCGTAGAGACCGCACAGAGCTTTCACCTCCTTCAGGATATCCCAACAATGGAACCAACTATCACGGGCGTGAAGCTTTGCCTAACATTTGCACGTGATGGCCTAGTTGCACCGCGCAATTAGCAACCACTCTCTTCCCTTCCCACTCATATGCGCAAGGGAAACACAAGCAACATAGCACAAACAGCCACAAGTCCATCCTGGTGAAAGGGTCTCCGCCCAAGCTATGTAAATCAGTCCATTGAAATACACAAGGTAGGGAGAGGGCAAGGCTGATCCACTAGGCTGAAAGCTTTCTTCTCAGCTCCCTGGTTTTCTGTGCAGGAACAAAATCAATCCCAATAAGCCATGGCCGCCCTGCTCTCCCCCTTAAATAGGCTCAGCCTGAAACTGGCCGACCTAGTGCTACTAGGAGTACAAAACCCACCCAATACAAGGGTCCTCACCCTGACCAACTCTCAGCCCATAACCAGCCCGCCCCTAGCATAAATCAGGAAACCTGCAAGAGTCTGCCTTCTAGCCTCCAAGAGTCCACCCATCCAAGGAAACCAGCTACTCCAACTCCCACCCGACCTAAGAGTGTAGCCAGCCTACTTGTGTGAGTCCTATCCATCCTAGGAACTTGCTGCCCAGACTCCTACTCAAGCTAGGAGTGTAGCAATCCTGCATAAGTGGATCCCGTTTGCCTTAGGATTCCTCCCCTAAGTCCAAGTAGCGCCCAACTTCACTGAAATAGTCCCGCGCAAGGACTCCTACTCAGCCGGCTCCGCAAGGCAAGTAGCTCGTCTGGAACATCTCTTGCGCTGTCCCAGCATCCGTACGTGCCCAAGGGGCTGCCTAGGATGTTTGTCGCCCAAGCGAACTTGGCTGTCCACTGCCAGACAGCCAAGTAAGGGGGTAGCCGCCCCCTTTCAACATCTGTCAAGTTAAGGGGCTAACATCAACCAATGGTATAATAACGTTTGCCAGATCCAAATTAGATATAAAGTTAGGTTTGTGCTAACCTATGCTCAACAAAACTTTAAAACTCCGTAGTGTGTAGAAGAACATTATGACTCTTGCACAGAGAGTTCGTTGCTCCTCCTTGGTCTTGTTTTAGTTTTTTGTTTAATTTAATAACCTCCAATTTTATTTTTCGAATAACCCCCAGTTTGGGTTGGTTTTTTAGGTTGAGGTGTTACAAATGGTATCAGAGCGTTTCTCTATCTACGAGAGGGAACTATTTTAAAAATACATATTGATGAGATTTGAATACCAATTTTTAATTGGAATTAGTCTCAAATCTTGTTCTAATTGTGCTGCACGAAATTTTAGATTTGTACATTCTATTTTCCATGTGTTGTAATGGCTTGAATATGAACGTTAATTTTATGCATTGTGTCTTGAATCTAAAATGATCCAAAATTTTAGTTATGAATAAGCTATATCGGGTTTTGATTTGAAATTTTGTTTTGTTAGTATGGCATCAGAATTGGTCTTAACTCGCGTACTTATGAATTCTGATTTGTTTAATTAGATGTTATTATGAATTTCTATCCTACTTGTGTTGTAATGGAATGATACAAACTCCGATTTTATGAATTTTGCCTTCGGAATGGCTATTATTTAAATATTCTTTTCTAAATCTTGGTTTGATACAAATTCTAATTTTGAATCTGAATGAATTTTAAATTTTGTCTCAACTGTGATATTGGATTTAATACGAATTCTAAAATTTGAACTTTTTGTTCTATATATATGACATCGGATTTAATATGAACTCTGATTTTATGAGTTCTAATCGAACGTGATTTTTAGAATGTGATTTAATATGAACTTTCTGTTGTATCGAGTTTGAAAAGATTTCAAAGAGACTCCAATTTTGGTGAATTTCAATTTGCAATTCTAGAATATTTATAATTTTGTTTTATATGTGTGGTGTCAGATCTGATCTAAACTTTGATTTTAAGAATTCCGATTTTGAATTAATAAAAAATATCTGTTCTGAATCCTTCACATGATTTTTCTTAAGAAAAAAATAATTTTAGCAACTTGGATTTCAAATAGTCTATCAAATTTATTTTAAACAATAGGAGAATTACGAAGGAGTAACCACCAAACGCCCCTGGTATGGGACATGAGGAGCTCGTGGAAGACTCAACGATTAATTGTACTAGGATATTGAAATAAAAATTCGATTTAGAATCGTCTGTTTCAAAAAATTCATTTGATTAAGAAATGAATCTATTTTAAAAATACAATGGAATTTTCTAAGAGTAACCACCAAACACCGGCGATATGGGACGTGAGGTGTTCATAGGTAGCTCTAGAGTTACTTCTATCTTTGTGTTGAAAATAAAATTTGAAGTGTGTATTTTGAAAAAAAATTATTTGCTTATAAAATGACTTTATTTTGAAATGCGGCAAAATTATCAGGGAGAAACCATTAAACACCCATGATATGGGATGTGAGGTGTTAATGGATAGCTCTACGGTAAATTCTGTACATATATTGGCACCAAATTCAATTTTGAAATGTCTATATTTTGAAAGTTAATTATTTTTAGAAAAACAGTAGAACTACCTTGAATGAACCACTAAACGCTCGTAGTATAGGATACGTAGTTTTAGCGGATCACTCTCGGGCTAGATATGCTAGAGTGTTGAAATTAAATTCAATTATTTTAAAAAACAATGGCCCTCCCTAAGAGAAACCGCCAAATAACCGTGGTATAGGATGCACGGTATTAGTGGAATGCTCTAGGGTTGAGTCTGTTGGTGGATTTAACATGAAATTGAGTTCAAATCCTCTGTGTTTTAGGGAAATGATTTAAAGTTGTAAAGTTGTCTCGATAGATAGTAGAATTATTGTGGATAAACTATCAAACGACCATAGTATGAACACGAGGGGTTAGTAGATAACTCCAAGGCAAATTCTGCTAGTGCATTAAGAAAAATTTCTATTACAAGTCTCGTTTGGTTCAAAATGTTTGTTTTGAGTGTGATTTGAATCTGGAATGTACGTCTTGACTTAAATGTGAAAATTATGTTTCCTATTGCCTAATTTCACGGGCTCTAAGAAAGTCTATTTTTTGCTAGATGCTTTAATTTCTAAATGCTCTATAAAAAAAGTATGATTGATTTTTTATCTATTTCCAATCGAATGATTTAAATTTTGAAGAACTCTGTAAACAATTTATTGACATTTATTTTTGATAAAGAAATTTTGATCTGTTGCGTACAATGATACGCGAGTGCTTGCACTCTCTGGATACCCACCGAGAAAAATAATCAGTTCTGGTGTACGCATAGTTTGGAGCGTCATGGGAAAGCTCTTCATGTTCTGAGCTTCTCGCTACTCCATTGTGTAGGGCGGTTACATGCTTTGCATTATGTTCTAAATTCATGCACTTTCTGGGTAGTTCCAGGGTAAAATCTGGGATTATTCGTGCACTCTCTCTAGATACCTACCGAGAAACATAATTTATTCTCGCATGCACATATGTTTGGAGCATCATGGGAATGCTCCTCGCCTTCTGAGCCTCTCAATGGCCCATGAGTGCCAAGGAGAACATCGTTCGGTATCACGGCTCTAATTTGTATATTCTGTTCTAATTCTAGAAATTTATCTAATTTTAAAAATAATAATCAAATACTTTTATCTGATTTTAAATTACCAGATTTTGATTATGTGATCTATCAGATGATTTAATTCCAAAAAAAATTTGAATTGATTTGTCTGCTCTGCTCTGATTTGATCTGCTCTGATTTAAAAAAAATGATTTATCCGATTTTAAAAGTCCATAATTGGTTTCTATATGATATGAATTATCCGAATTTAAATTGGGTTTTGCTTAAAGTGTTTCATCCGATCATAAATTATTGGATTATGTTTTTGCATGAGTTATGAGATAATTGAATTTCTGAAGGGTTTGGAATTATGTCAATGCATTTCATTAACCCTGCCTCAGTGTATTGTGTTTTGACTCTGAATAATGACCTAACTAATTTCAAAGTAATAACAAGATTGCATTTAAAGTGTTTATCTGATCATGAACTATCTGATTTTGTTTGTGAAGGTTCTATCCGATCTTAAGATTGCATTTAAAGTGTTTATCAGATTCTGTTTACGAGTGTTTATTCTTATTACAATTTAACATATTTCATTTTGTGATATATGAGTTTAGACTATCGGGTTATGTGTTTTATCCGAGTAGTTATCGAATTGTGTTATCTGTTTATAGCTTATTAGATTGTGCCTTAGAATGAAGTGTCAGATTATAAATTATCGAAATATTGTTTGTGATTGCTATCCGAATAACGATCGGATTTTGTTTCGATTTTGTTGTGGCTTGGAAGAAAGTTTTTGGGAGAGTTGCGGGAACACAATTCGTTTAAGGGGAGAAGAATATCATACCCCTTGTTCCGATTACACTTAAATCAGAGGGTTAAGGGTAATTATGTAAACTTTGTTTAAAGTGTAAGGGGATTCAAGGGATAAGATCTTGGCTTATGAGTAGAGCTCAAAGTAACAAGTGTAACGAATCCAGGAACACGCAAAACGGAGGTTAGGAGTGAAAGTTATGACCTCGGAAAGTGTGTCATATGAGCGAGACCTACTTGAAAAGTGCGAGATAACCTACCCATATGGTCTAGTTTTGAAGGGCTCATCAATACGAGTCTATTGGTACTAAAAAAGCGCAATTCCAACTTCAGAAAAAGAAGACATCGCGTTTGAAGTTAGAATTGTATTTGAATGAAATAATAATAAAATATTAAATATAAGATAGAATAGATGACATCAGCAAGCAGAGCCGAGTCGACCGAGCCAAGCCAAGCCATCGAAACACCGCACCGCTCAATAGCAGCCATCAGTGTAACTTGGGACCGTGCGATCGTATGGCCGAGCGAGCAATGTGTGGTGGACGCTTGCATTGCAATGTACGTGTTGCGGACGCTCGCATTGCTCAATGTACATGCAGCGCGTGCCATGCGCAGCACACTAACGCCGCATCACGCGCTTGTCATCACTAGATTTGGTCAAATCAGGATGCAACATGTGGCACGCATCACTTCGCGTGTACCCCCTTTTCTGTCGTACGCTCACTTGATTTCTTCTATAAATTCCAATTTTTGTTCAATCTGTTGGCAGAGGTTTTAGAGTCGTTTTATGTCCATTTTGAGTTGTTCAAAAGGTGATCTTAGCTAATTAGAAGGTTTTCTACGCAATGGAAACATCTATTCCTTGAGTTGGTAACCTTATAAGTGAGAAATGCCCTGGGGCAAGAGGAGACTCTGCCGGTTGCCCTAGAGCCTCAAAGAGAGAGAACTGGACCGAAGTAAGAGGAGGCTCCATCTTCCTTCGTCAAGCCACAACGAGGAAAGTTGCCCCGAGTAGGGGAGGCTCTGTCCTCCACCAAAGGGCCACGTAGTATGAGATACATCGCCGGGTTAAGGGAGGTTTTGTCTACAACTTATGGGCACAGAAAGAGAAAAGTCTCCTGGTAAAGGGAAGGTGTGTCCATAGTCTAGGGACGTATAGAGAGAAAAGTATCTCCTGGTAAGGGAGGTTCTGTCCACTACAGGAAGTGTGAAGTGTCCCGGGTTAAGGGGAGGTTATGTCCATTGCCTTCAGGCCATAACGGGGGAACATCCCCAGTCAAAGGGAGTGTTTGTCCGCAGCCTTCAAACGTAATGAGAAAGATGTTCTGGAGCTAGGGAGGTTCTACCTGCCATCTTCGAACCTGAAAGGGAGTACACTCTGTGGAAATGAGCAATTCCGAACGTCACTACTTCTGGAACTGCAGGGGACTAAGTGTTTCTGACTTTTCGATTTAGTATGATTTATATGCATGCATATCATACTTTGTGTTATTAATATACAGATTAAGGTATACAATTTTCTATGATATGATATTTGCTGATATATTCCAATACGATTTGCTTTGATATGATTTTATGTTACATGTATTAGCCGTTAGGCAGAACTATGTTTAGATCCAATCGTATTAGAATAAGATCGTAGATGTTATCAAATATGTACGTAGGCAACCAACGGTATAATAGCATTTGCCCGATCCAAATTAGATATAAAATTAAGCTTGTTTTAACCTACGTGCAACAGAACGCTAAAACTCCGTAGTATGTAAAAGAATCTTATGACTCTTTTACATAGAATCCACCACTCCTAGTTGATCTTGTTTTAATTTTCTGTTTAATTTAATAAACTCTAATTTTATTTTCCGAATAACCCTCAATCATGGCTGGTTTTCAGGTCAGGGTGTTACAAAGCAAGGGAGAGTTACGAGCAAGAGAGAGTATTGTAGGGAGGTCCAAAATCAAACGCTCTGATACTAATGATGTACGAGCAGGAGAGAGTGGAAACAAAACTCATCGACGCAGAGCATTGGTGGGCCCAAGTTCATTCTAGGTCCAAGCTATTCAACATTCAACACAGAGCATTAGTGGGCCCAAGTTCATATTTTCACCTACATTGCACTCATCGATGACCCCCTCGATGATAAGGTAGAGCAGAAGTGAAGTGGAATGTTATGACCTACCCAAAGGGTTGGGTCTACCTTTAAGATTCATAGTATAATTAGGATTTAATTATTAGTGATTTTATTTAAGAGTAATTAGGATTTATTTGGGCTTATGATAATGTTAGAAATCCATTCCAATTAGGAGAATTATTAGTATTAAGATTAGTATGCTTAATTGCCTATAAATGTGTAGGGGCTATGCCCTATTTGATCAATTAAGAAATCAAAATCAAGTTATTTTATTTTAGTTTTATCATTGAGTTATTTTTCTTATGCATTTCCTTTAATTTTGCTTGTGTAGACAGTCTACATCAGTATCTTGTATCCTAAACAACATGTTCTCTAGGAGATTAATGTAGTTATCTCGTATCTCCAAGTATCACTCTCAAATCATCACAATTGAAATTGGGACTTAACAGAGTAGGTAACTAAACTCAACGTGCAACAAGGCTCCTTTTTGTCATAGAGTTTCAGAATACTCACTAACTTCACAACATGTCTTTGATTGCCCTTTTCACATGCATGGACTTGGCAGGAAATGGGACATATATTTTATGTTTTAATTGTGAAAAGATTAACTTGCATAAAATTGAAATATAATTCAACTAAAATATATATAAGTAAGAAGTATATGTGAAGATCGAAAATATGCACAAGTAAAATAAATATGACGAAAAGGGCAAATGTTTACTACTCATCCTTCAATATTCTGCCATTTCATTTTCCAGCATGTTCATATTGAAACACCATATAGGAGAGAAATAAATATCAATAAAAAACCAGTGACCAAAAAAACAAAAAAACAAAAAGAGGACTCATACCTTCTCTTGAAGACTTTTGTCAAGAGAGTCATCTTCCTAATGCCCAGTAAGAAGAAGCAAAATAAAAACATAGAAAAGTGTAAATCATGACAAGGGTAGGCAGTTCTAAAGATAAAAATCTAATTTTCTGCCAGATATTCTATGACTGAAGAGTAGGTTCACTGTAGAAACTGTCTGATGGAGAGGATATGATGGTAGAAGAGAGTGGAGAATCACGATGGAGAGGAGAGAGGAGATTGGAAGAGGGGTGAGGAAGTATGGGTGGAAGAGGGTTGTCATGGGTAAAGAAGCCAAGAGAGAAGAGGAGCCAGTGTAAGAGAGGGTCAAGGGATCAGGGATTAGGGTTCATAGGCAAGCAAATGGGAAAAGTGATTTGACTACCCAAATAAATTAAGGGGCCATTGGGAGACATATTGGTGGGTGCAAAAAAATATTAATCTTATTAGTTAAATTCATTGATGAAATAGTTTTATGTTTGGTAATGCATATTTTGTTAATTTGATTTACAAGATATTTGTGGAATGAATCATGTTTGGTAAGCCTATTGGGCAAATAAGATGAATGAATTATAAATTACACATATAACCCCTTTTAATGAAAAGCACAATTATTTGAAGGGCAAACTTGCCAAAATTATTCCCTAAAATTGCCTCTAATTAGTTGGGTAATCTCCTCTTGAGGAGATTAGGTTGGTGATCTAAAATTAACCACTAATCACTTTTATATATTTAATTACTAGATAATCTAATTCTTCCATTAATTTTTCATTGAAATATAATTTTGAGATTTCTACCTAATCTTACATGAATTAGGTTGGTAAATCCTTCTCAAAAAGCATTGTCATCTAACTTAGCAAGTGAGTTCCAAACAAACAATAATCGAAATAGCCCAACACCCATGGGCTTATTCAAATCATATATGAATCAGACAAATAAATAAACCCTTAGTATTAACTTTGTAAGCCAGATTACCACGATTAGGTGACCTATTGCCAGTGAAACCCCACATGATTAACAGTCTTATTATACCCAGTCTCTGCCACCACTATAGTTTGAAATTAAGAAAATACTCCTAAGTCACCCATCCATTCAAGTTTAGTTTAATTATATTAAAAATAATTACGGCAGATTGAAAGATTGCGGCCTAGCGGAGGCCATGTTGCAATGGCCACATGCTGCATGGGGCTTATCAGCTAGGTTTACCTGCATCCGTTTTTGGCTGGTAGCGTCAAGTGGAAGGCAGGGGATCTGGTTGCAGCCTGCAGGAGGCCACTGGCTGTGGCCACAGTCGGAGCCTCCCAATCCTCTATCTCTTGGTCGAGCCAATCTCCGGCCACATTGACGGTCTCCCCTGATTTGCGTTGGGTTCAAAATTTTGACATGAATGAAAGAGCAGTTTATCTAAAAAATTTCTAGGGTTTATGGAGCAATTAAAACTCTGCTTGATCCTAGTACGTATTATCCAGCTTTTGGGCGTGCAGTCAAAGTCATTTGTTATAATTTAGCAGTTGTTTGGCAACTCATTGGTGGAGGATTTGTCATTTTCTTATTTGAATGTACTGCTGATTAATTTTGATTCATATTACTCTATTGATTTAAATGTTGTACCCATGGGATAGGGATAGGGATAGGGATAGAGGAAGAGGAGAAATTGAAGATTTAACATTGTACTTTTGATCGAAAAATGAATCTGATTGATTTTGTACCCTCCGCTTGATGAGAAAATGGGTGAGATTCTACAGGATCAAAACTATGGGACTTAAAGAATGATGAAAGGGAATAAAAAAAAAGAGGGAAAGAAAACTAAAATAAAGAATCAAGAAAATAATAAAAAATTAATTAAATAAATAAGTAGAAGAACCCAGATTCCAAATGGACAAATTCAAACTCGAAAAGGATTTTTTTATTCTTGAAGAATGAGGGGTAAAGGGATTGATCGAGAAAAATATCTTGTTTTTAAGGATCTCTTATTCTTATTATAAGATCGTGATTTGATCCGCATATTTTGGTTAAAAGAATAATATTCTCCTTTGATCATAATCCAAAATGGAAAGTGTTCAATTGGAACATGAAAATGTGACCAAATTGGTCGTAGTTACTCTTCGGGATGGAGTGGAAGAAGGGATGAGGAGATTCTCAAAGAGGAAAAAGATCCAATTACTTCAAAAGAATTGAATGAGGAGCTGTATGTACGGTTTTGTAGAGTGACAGGAAGGGTGACTTATCTATCAACTTTTTCACTATCACTCTCAAAAAACCAAACTCTGCCTTATGTAAAATTGCAAGAGTACTATTAACCTCTGGATTTGAAATCACTGCTTTTATACTTGATATTGGCCATAATTCATGAGAACATTCTGTAGTCTCAGTAAGAGGAGGAAGGGTTAAGTATTTACGCTGTGTGAGATATCACATTGTTAGAGGAACCTAAGATGTTGTCGGAGTAAAGGATCATCAACAAGGCGTTCTAATGCATTGTAGATTCTTATCCAATACTTATATCATTTGATGATGACATGTGAATCGCTAAAAACATGTGAAGTGTATGGCTAACTCAATCACGAAAGTTTTGAAGGGGATTGAAGCAAGCTGCCATGAGACAAAAGATTTTTTTCTAAAGAGATTTGATTTGGAACTATTATATGTCCAAGGTTCAGAATGGAAATCATTTTGGAGGTTTTCCCTGTCAAGAAACAATTCGAAATACCTCGACCTTTTTAGAATAGGTCTGAGTCACATAGAAATTATTTGAAGCACTTCTTTTTGCACTATTTCGGAAACCTAAAGACTCGATCGTATGGATATGTGAAATACAGGATTTCCAATCGTAGCAGGAAAGGGAGAGAAATAGATACTCAATTTTAAGTGACTAAACAGAATTTCATACTCAGATCTGATCATAGATACATATAGAATTCGATAGAAAGCCATATTCGATGAAAGTTGTATATACTGCTTAGAGAGAGATCTTTCATATTTTTTGAGATCCAATTTGAGATCCACCTTACAGTATGTGGTCAAAAAGCCAAAATAAATGATTCGTTTTTAGCCCTTATAACCGATTCTTAATTCTCTTTCATGCTCATGTCATGTAGAGATGCTACAGAAGAAAAAAGTGTAAAATCCGATCCAATTTATTGAATTGTGGTTTGCGAGAATCAGTCTTTATCTTTTTCTATGCTTGCTCACTTCACTTATTTTGTTTTGGTTGCAAATTTAGCTTTTTACATCTGATAGATGCTTTTTACTTCTTCTATTTTTGTGTGATTTGCATGTATGAATGAATTAATTGGTTTTGTTGGTAATGCTAGTTTTGATAACATCTGCGTTGGGGAGTCATGCAAAGTTACCCCTTTTTGTACAAAGGGATCATGTCGAAGGCATAGTACTAGAGTGGCTGCAGTTATCATTTCTTCGTCGGTGACACTTGCCGGTATAACCTGTCTTGTTGGTTTCATCTTCTGGTGCAAATTTCGAAGAAAACAAATAGGTAAATTGGACCAACTGTCCACAATGATTTGATCAGTCTAAATCGTTTCTCTCTCTTATGTGTATTTAGCTAGCTATCTTTACTAATTAATTTTCAAAACAATCTAGTGGAATTTGGTTATACGTTTTAATGGAAGAATATAATTTTCAATGATGATGGCTGACCCATCTAAAAAACAAGGAAGAAGAAGAATAAGGGGATAGATGAAACGAATGCATTAACTCGACGAAGTGGAATACACAAAGAAGTGGTATCAACTCATTGCTGACTACATCATGTGCTTGGTTGTAAACTGTTATGTTTAAACTATGAGTAATGCTAAGGGTTTGATAAATCTGATTTTGATTTAGTTGAGCCCCTGAAAAGTTGATGAATGGTTAAGGCTTAAAAATGGCTTACCCAATCAGACAGATAATATATAACTAAAATGTGTGGTGTGCTTAGCCAATCAGACTCCATTCAGACTTATCAAACAGGCTGAAAAATAAAAAAAAGCTTCTTGTGCTAAATCAGCCAGATCCTCGATCTTATCAAACTTACCCAAATATGCTTGCACCCATCATATTGAGCATGATGTGAACATAGTAGCCATGAACATAGCTTGTTTCATTATATTGAACTTTTGATTAAAAACAATCATGGGATCCAACAAACTTAATAAATTACACAATTAGAGAAAGGGCGATCCATTGTGCATTTGTAGAAGATTTGTCTAAGATCCTGTTTGGATGTAGCTTTTCATGTCTAAGATAAACTTTTTTCACAAATAGCATGAATGGTTTTTTATTTGGTATACAAATCCTACCTTTCCCTACAAATGCTGCATAAGTTGTTTTGATATTTAATCTTGTGTTAAAAACATAATTTTTATTTGTGAGAGAAATATCTTTGAGAGGGAATTTCCCCAACAATTAGCCAAGAAATGGGTTTTACAGATTTCGGACCCATGGAGGAAATTAATCTGAATCTCTATTTAATACACCCATAAATTAGTTGTCAAACATTCCCACAGGCCACGGTATTAAGAACAAATGAGATTCACCACAGAATCTACCAGAGCATGTCATTTTCTGCTTTGTCTGCATATTCCCTCTCTCTTAAATTAATAGCTCCATTTAATTTTAGTTCATTTTAGAAAACTAAATGGAGTTATTAATTTTAGGACGGAGAGGGTACTTTTCTTTACAAAGCAGTACAGATTGGGGTGTCAGCCCTGTCAGTCCACTTTTAGCGTTCCCTATACCGTATTTCTGCTGGTTCAATTTCTCAATCCATGGATCTTTGCTCATTGACTGAACATCAAAATATGGTTTACAGTTCGGAACTGCCTTTTTCATCTATGATTTTGTGCCCAACTGGTTAGGTCACCGTGGGTTGGAGTGGATGTTGAGTCTTTGAATCCTCCCAACCCACTTGACCTCTCTAGCAAATCAATAATTCCCTACACAATGTCCAAGGATTCAATGTAGAAGAAAAGCCTGCCTGGTTCATCTACTTCAATTGTTAAAGCAATCTCATGCATACTCGCAGAGTCCAAGACCGGCCATCAATCTCTCAGCCTCGAGAGTCAAAGATTCACATATGCCGAGATAGCTGATATTACCAACAACTTCAAAAATGTGATTGGAAAAGGTGGTTTCGGAACAGTTTATCATGGTTATCTTGCAGATGGAAGCCAAGTTGCCGTTAAGCTACTACGCCACAGCTGCGATGCTGCCAATGAATTCCTAATTGAGGTAACAATCAAAAGTGATCTTATACAATTTACCCAGAAATATGTTTCTGCCTCTTATTTTCCTAATCAAGATTAAGTAATATAGGCAGTGCGAAAATTGTATGAGCAATGCTGAGCCTGCTTTGTTTCATCAACGAGATGAATTCACAGTTTCCACATGGTATTGTCAACTCATGGCCTGTAGATTTTTTTTTCTCTGCTAGGAAGGTTGTGTCGTAACAGACCATAAAGTAGTAGGGTTTTCCCACTTTCTAAGCATGCTCTAAGCTTTAATGAAATTATGAGGGAAAATATAAATTATATGGCAATATATATCATTGCAGGCGCAGTTGTTGTCAAAATTATACCACAGGAATCTTGTCCGATTCATTGGCTATTGTGCTGAAGGTAGTAATATGGCTCTTGTTTTCGAATATGTGCCCAATGGAAATCTAGGAAAGTATCTCTCAGGTAATTTACATGTTTTTTTTTATTACTGAACGTTAGTAAAAGTTTATTGATTAATCATAAACTCCTAAATGCTTCCCTTGGAATAAACAGAGAACGAGGAGCCCCTATCTTGGTACCAACGACTCCAAATTGGACTCGATATTGCACAAGGTACCCATGAGTTCATATCTAGAAGAGAATCATAAAATTTTCATCCACTACATTAGTTGTAATTTAGTACCCATAGACCTGTAATTTTGACCCATAATGTCAGAGCAATTGATCACTATTTTAATAAGATTGACACAAGAGACACTTTGGGGTCTCAACTGCTCCCTTCGTCCTAAAATAGGTGCCCCATTTCGAAAAAATCAAATATTTAATTGACCTCATATTACTCAAAAATTTCTAAAATTACCCTTTCTCTACTGACAAATAAAAAATGACAAAGGGTAATTTAAGAAAAATATACATGAAAACTATATAGGAGAGGAAAAAGTAGTTGACAACTAAGCAAATGAGACACTTATTTTAAGACATTGTTTTTTCAAACAGTATACGGATTTCAGGATGGAGGGAAAATGTTAATGTGCACATATGATTCAACTGCGACAGGATATCTCAAGAAAGTGTTCGGCATAGAAAGAAGAGCTAAATAAATAAATATAGTTATAAAATTTTCAACCTGGTCGATCATTTGCCATTTTTCTTTCAGTTATATTCCCATATTAAGTGTGCTATTTGGTTTTTCAAATCGAATTAATTTATCATACTTAATATTGAACTGAGGGAGTAAATATCTATTCACTATCTGTAAACGTAACCTGAGTTCATTGTTCTCTTCTTATATATTAGGTTCCTTTGATACACTACACACATATTCCTTCAATCCCATATTGTGGACGATGCACTACAAACTTATTACCTCAATCCCATATTATGTCCTATTTGATTTTTTAAAATGAACTAAAATTAGTTAATTAGTTCATTTTTCAAAACAAACAAAAGGAAGTATTAGATAGCATCTTTGTTCTCTTTTCTAATTCTTCCCCTGGGCAATTCCTGGCTCCACCTTGCAGCCATTATCTATTACCTTATACTTGTAATGGTATTCTTCTTTTCGAAAAAAAAAATACTAGTACTCTCACAGCACATAAAAAGATGTCTTTGACTTCTCAAAGAACTTATGACACTTTCATATTTGTGCTCTTTGCTTCCTTTACTGGTTAATTATCTTCTTTATCTTTTACAATGTGCATAGGGTTGGAGTATTTGCACACGGGCTGCAGGCCACCAATAATTCACAGAGATGTAAAACCTGAAAACATCCTTCTCAATGAAAGATTGGAGGCCAGGATTGCAGATTTTGGGATTTCCAAAGTCTTCTTGACTGAGTACAATACTCATGTATCAACCAAGGTTAAGGGCACACGTGGGTATCTTGACCCAGAGTAAGTTCCTCTTCTAATGGAGAAAGAAGTTCATAGAAATTGTTTATGTTAAAGACAAGCATATATCTTGATACAGCTAACCAATGCATATGGTTTTCTATTGTTAGATACTACAAAACTCACAACTTGAATGAGAAAAGTGACATATACAGCTTTGGCGTTGTGCTTCTACAACTCATAACTGGCCAACCAGCAATACGGCAAAGGTCTACCACAGAAAAGATTCATGTTGTCGACTGGGTTGATCCCATAATTCATGGGGGTGATATTAAGAGCATAGTAGATTTAAGACTAGGAGCGAACTATGACACTGATTCTGCGTGGAAGGCAATAGAAATAGCTATTGCGTGCACAAAACCACAGGGTTTGCAGCGGCCGATGATGAGCAAAGTAGTTGCAGACCTTAAAGGTTGTCTCAAATTCAACACGAGCTGCACAGAAGATGGAATTTCTGATTTACCGCAGATGAGTGACCGGGAGTAATGTCTTCTCCCCTACATAAAGATAATTCATTACATTTAATATTTGTCTCGTATACAAATAATCAAGCTTAAGAACAAGATTGATGATTAGTAAAGTGATAAATTTGAGAATCTGTTGTGGTATAAACTTTCATGTGATTTGCTAGATATTGAGTTAGATCTGTGTGTTGTAATGTTTAAAAAGTGCTTTATGTACATCTTGGATTCAATTATGAATTGAGTTGATAATGTGAATGTGAGGAATATGTTTGAAAAGCTGGGCAATGAAAGGTGAGATCATGAATAATGATTGAATCTCATTTAAAAGACATTATACACATGATTAAGACCAAAATAGGTTGTTGATAACGGTTTGTAGGACATAATATGTAAATTGACATATTCTATAACAAAAGCACTTAATTGAGTTGTAATAGGTCCATCTTTAATCATAAATTTTGTAAGGTATTTGATGATATGAAGATAAGTTATGAAGAATTAAAGATTGAAGACTTGAAGATACAAGATACTTCAACAAAAATAAGCTCTATATAGATTTATTTAAAGACACATGTGATCTTGAGATTAATAAGAGAAACGAGGTTATATCACTCTTTTAAGTTGATTTTTATCTTTCGAAGAAGTCAAAAAGAGTCAAATTTATTTTTGAAATTGATTTTCAGAAGATGTCAATGTCGATCATTTGACAACTCGACTACTATGACTTCCAAAACCTCGATAGTTGAGCATTCTATCACTTCCAAGACCTTCCCTAAATAAAAATTGAAACTAGAATCTTCGACCAAAAGTATGTGTATACGGAACAATTTTTGGAAACTTTATGTTTCGAGTCTAAATTTTTTAGAGCTCTTGAACCAACTTAGAGATCCTATGCATATTATGTTCCAATGCTTGTTCAGAGAGAGAGAGAGAGATTTCAAGTCATAAATCCTAGAGGTACTATTTTCAATTTCTGTTATCATAATTCTTAAACTCTCTTTTATTCAATCATAGTGTTTTACTTCTAAGTCTTTTTGAGTCAAAAGTGTGAAGTAAAATTTTTATGAGTGGATTGGCTGTACTGGAGGTGACGGTACCCTGATTTTCACTTAGTGAAGTTTTCTATATGGGTGTGGTCCTGTGGTCCCTTTGTCATTATTTAATAGCGCCTTTGAATTTAGTTTTATTGATGGCACATGTTTATTTAATGTTGTTGATAGCATGCATTATATTTCTTAGGATATGGAAAGTGGAACATAGAAATGGGTATACGGCAAGTGCAAGCTATAATAACTGCCTATAAAGTAAGAGGAGCATAATGAGGAAAAGCCAGCTTTAGGAATGGGTTTCTGCTGTTTATCCCAGGCCTTATGCTTCAAGAAGTAAACAAGTTACATGGGAAGCTCTTAAAAATGCTGACATTTATGGCTAAGAAAGAAATATCAAGGACATCAGATGCTTGGTGTTAGCTTTTTTATAAATAAAATGCCAAAACAGGTTAAGTATGAAGAAATCTGTTTATACGTTCATGTGTGCTGGCCTGCTGGGTGAATTCGGACGTCACAATTGAACCGTGGGCAGGCGGCTTTGGATCTCAATTGATGGTGCGCTATGCATCAAGTGCATGCTACACATGTACAATCCTCGCATATTAACTTTTTCTTAAGGACAAAATATTAATTTTTTAATATACTATAATCCATAAATTTTTATAATTTTCAGTATTAATATGGATAAATGATCTATGGGCTTCAATATTATGTAGTGATTACATCAATGACCCTCGCCTATGTTGTGAGTTTTGAAGCACGATCACTAGAATGATTGATTGTAGTTTATAGCGATCAATTGGTGCTTGTTTTTATTATATATGAATGAAGTCAAGAGTGAGTGATTAATTAGTGTTCAGAAACAATCAATCATTCGAGGGATAAAAAATGATCGATATAAAAAACGGTCGATCGCTAGTACCAAACAATTGATCTATTGACGTGCAGGATTCCAAAATATCTCAATTTAGACTCTTCCTAATTGGTTAGTTAAAGATTTTATTCCCTAAATAGATAAATATAAAATTGTATGTCCCTATGAGGTATTAAAAACTCTTATTCTTCCTTTGGACTAGGTTGTTGGTTATTGAAGAAACTTGAAAATTTTGTAAGTATCTTGTAACTATTCTCTCTGCAAGTAATAAAAACTGTATGATTTTGTAGACAAATGTGTCATTGCCGAAATACGTAAACCATGGTGTACTCTCTATCTATTATCTTTCTTGCTTGTTTCTGTTTCTCATAAAGATCTAACCACTACGTAGACTATAAGCTAGTTTGATTCTAGTAAGCATATAGTCCACAACACATGTGGTCCCAGAAGTGGAGGAGACCCAAATGGTCTCGGTGGTAGAGACAACCAATGTTGCCATGGAGGGGGAGGAGGAAAAGGCATGTTTACTATTCTTCCTCTTCTACTAATTGCCCAATTTCAAAATCTGGATGATGACAACTACATTGGATCTTAACTCCCAAATTTATAGTGGGAGTCAGAGCCTCGTATGAGGATTTGGTCTCCCAACGGATATTTTTTTAGGCTGGGGGCACATTGCATGAAAAGGGCCAAATGAGGAGGCGTTGATCTGGATACTTGACATAAACGGATGTTCTAACTTGTGGTAGACAAAGGGCAGCACTGAGTCCTTATCACGGCAAAATGCCTTGGTAGAAGGCATGACATGTGTTAGTGTGTGCCATTTTTACACTTTTTGGTTCGTGCTTCTCTTGTAGATGCCGAGTCATTGTGAAGCCCAGTGGACCATGTTGTGGATTATTTCAAATATGAGTTGCAGAATTTTCCCTTCATGATACATTCTTTGATAAGCAAGAACACGATATATGGTACATCATCTTGATAATCAACATTTGCAACGAGCAGCAATCGAATACGCATTCATGTTGAGGTTTCCCACATGATACAAGCACTTTCCCAAACATAAGGCCCTCTCAGCAAGTTGGCCAATCCTACAGTGTTGAGAACCAAACCGACTTCAACACTGTCTATTGCATGGTTATCGTTAAAGCTTTCACTTGTTGCAACAATACAACATAGATATTCAATAGCGAAGTAGCATGGATTTGTATTATGCACAACACAAGCTTTTAACAAATAAAACAAGTAGTCCTCAACATTTACTCAGTAGATTTTTTACAATAGTAAGTGTATAGATTATAGTAGCAACACGACCTAGATATTCATCAACAAACAAAACATAGATTATTTTTAGAGTTTTTTCCATATTACCTGGCCTAAGATACAAATATTTCATATTCCTTGGTTTTGTAAAAAATATTTCATAGAACTTGGGTTTATATGATATTTAAAAAAATTTAGACCAAAATACTCTTACAACAAGGGTTAGGGTTTAAAATCGTGTAAACTTATTGTGACGGCGCATAAACAAAGAGGAGATCAAAGCTCAATGATGATTTGTAATTTTTGCCCAGCGGTTTTCATCAACAACAAATCCTTATTTCTATTCAGTGATTGTCAGCCTCCCTCACTTCATCGGCAATTGTTCTTCTCTGATTTTTGTCCAAAAATTTTCAACTACATAAACTATTTATCCCTACAAATGAGATCAAGATGACACTGTAACTCCAAAAAATGAATCTTGATGGACTATCCAGGGAGAATAATACTAAGTTAAAATGGAGAATGATGTAGATGCTAAGGAATGACACTATAGAATAGAATCTTAAAGGTTTTCATTCATGACTTGATGAACAATTGTATCAATAACAAATATTGGTGAACATCGTGTTATCGATAATACGCTATGACGAATATCGTGTTATCGATAGCACGCTATGACGAATATCGTATTATAGTATATGCGATATATCGTAGTATCACTAATAAGTATTGTTGGCATATCATGCTATCAATAACACGCTATGGCAATATATCGTGTTATCGATAATACAATATGGCAAATAGCGTGTTATTGATAACACGCTATGACGAATATCGTGTTATTGGTAGTACGCTATGCCAAATATTATACTATCCATAACACGCTATGTGCAAATATCGTATTATTGATAATACGCTATACCAAATATCATGTTATCAATAACACACTTTGACGAATATCGTATATGTGATATAGAATATATCGTAGTATATTGTATTATCAATAATACGTATTATTGGCATATCGTATTACCGATAACACGCTATGACGAATATCGTATTATAGTATATGCAATATATCGTATTATCACTAATAAGTATTGTTAGCATATCATGCTATCAATAACACGCTATGGCAATATATCGTGTTATCGATAATACGATATGGCAAATAGCGTGTTATTGATAACATGCTATGACGAATATTGTGTTATTGGTAGCACGCTATGCCAAATATTGTACTATCCATAACACACTATTTCAAATGTCATGTTATCGATAACATGCTATGTGCAAATATCGTATTATTAATAATACGCTATAGCAAATTTCATGTTATTAATAACACACTTTAACGAATATCGTATATGCGATATAGAGGATATCGTAGTATATTGTATTTTCAATAACACGTATTGTTGGCATATCGTATTACTGATAACACGCTATGACGAATATCATGTTATCGATAATATGCTATGGTAAATATAGTGTTATCGTATATGCGATATAGAGGATATCATATTATAGGTTGTCGGCTCAAAGAATACATATTGTATTATCAATAATACGTTTTATTGGCATATCGTGTTATCATATATGCGATATGGATTAAGTGTTGAACACGAGCCATGCGGAGAGTGAGATCTTTGGTCTGTTTAGTGGGAGTCATTCTCTCATTCTCGGAAGTCTCACGAGTCATGCAAAGTGGATGTACTCCACTCGATTTCCTTCGGATTTGTTGTACTCCAAAAAATCCGCATCCAATCCCCATTTGCAATTAGTCTCCAGAGTCCTTCAATCCATTCTAAACGCAACCCAGTTTTCCAGATTGTCAGAACAATCTGTTTGTTGTAATTCAGGAAGCACTAAAGTGACTTCCTTTGATTCCTCGTTTTAAATTATGTTGTCTTCGTGTTTTTTCTAACTAGGAACCAGTTTTTGGATTGAAACCGGGAGGTGGCTTGGTTCTGGTTCATTCTCTGGAATACAAGATTGAGAAGGAGAAATTTTTTACTTTCTATCGATCATCTTTAAGTGGGTGTTTTATTTTTTGTATGTTGTGTGTTTTGATTTTACTCATACAAATCTGTACCATCATCGGTAATTCATCACTGATAATGAGATATGAACTTGGGTATGGGTTTATTTGTGACCTAAGGGTATATATGTCCTAAACCGGGTCATATGGGATTAAGTGTTAAAATCTAGGGAATATGGAATATTTGTATATCCAACCAAGTAATATAGAAAAAACTCTTCTTTTTAACAGATAAAATGAGCAGTCTTCAATAGGCACTTAGGAGCACCCTGGTAGAGCATTACGACTAGCACAAGCACAAATATACCTAAACAACATATCACCGGTAACACAAATATTACCAGTAGCACAAATTGCGCCCAAATAAACTAAACCTGCAGGATGAATCAAGCATACCTTATAGTCAATTTTCTATCTTCTTATCAGCATTATTAATTACGTATAGGACTGGTGAGCATAATTTATGTCTCATCATCTTACAAGCACCCCCATAAATATGTAAATACTAGGCTGCATATGACAAGGAGTCTGGCTGCACTGCCCTGGAGGAGGAGCTTTCTTTGAACTTCGAGAAATGTGTTATATACGTAGAGCTCATTTTAAAAGTTTAAAATTACCTACCTTTGTAGGATCTTGTTTGATAGAACTCGAATTTAGGAACGTAATAGTACTAAGAACATGCATATCTGAATTCGGGAGAGAGAGTTATATTAGTTTAAAGTTTTAAAATTAAGTTTGACGTGATATCTTAATTTATTCTAATTTTTTTTATTACTAACCATAATTCATATTCGGCAGTGAATTTAAAAAAAAATTGCACTTCTATTTCTGAAAAATCAAACACCCAGACGGCCCGATAATGTAAAATCAACTAAGAGAAAAGGGATGCTCATGACTTACCAGGTCAGCAATGAGTCATACCTACTGGTCAAAGGAAAATTATTGTTTGATTGAAGCTTCAAGGTGGTAATGTGTAGACAAGACATTGATAGGGAGGGCCCTAAGGATTAGATATGAGACAATAAAGGTCATTTTGTCACGCATTGATTTGCATGTTTAAGTTCCATCTTTCCCCGTAGAGAGATGAGGTAAAAAATGGTTCGAAAATGTTGGTTCTATCACACATCACTACATCCTACTTCATTCATAACCAAAAAAGCTAAATTGTACGTAACTTAACCTCCTGATGGGTTTATTGTATAATAACCATGGTACACATCTACCTGCGTAATTAAGGTGTGACATAGGCTTATGAACGTTCACTTGGAGTAAAGTGTTGTAAACAGCTATGCGTAGCATTGCTTAAAGGGTTAGGGCGAGTAAATGGTTGAGATGAATGGGGTAACTTCCTTCCAATACAATTTATATAATCTATTAACAAAATCTCATCTTAAAATAATTTATTTATGTTACTGACATATACTATATCCAATTTGAGTGAATTGCACATAATTTCCATTGGATCAATAACATTGATTATAACCTACTTATCTTTAAATAAAAAGTTATACTCAAGTTAGGTAAAACCCAAACCTAAGCCTGACTTGGTCTTTTGGTAAGGGTTTAAAATCCAAACTCGATTTATATACCACACAAGTAAAACCAAACATGATTCATTACTATCAGGGGAAGGCTGTATCGGTATCAATAACTATAGATACGGGTATGCACCGATAATACGCTTGGTACGTGCCAAAACTGATACAAAACCTTTGATATATATAAAATAATAGGGTCTAGTTAGGATGAGCCTGGCCTCATGTAGGTTATTTGAGCCAAGTTTTTGCATGTCATTTGATGAAGATCTAAGGGCTACTTTTAAATTTGGGAAAATTATTTAATTAATAATTAAAAAAAACTTATTTACCAATTCAAACCACTTTGGGTTATATTACTTAACCCGATTTCATCCTTTAGAAGGACAAAATCACCTTAAGGCGATTTCATCCTTCTAAACGAAAAAATTGCTGCACTTAAAAGCTTTTCGGTTGTTTGCTTCTGAGACCAAAGCCGACTTTGTCCTTTTAAAGTACGAAATCAACTTAAATTGTGTGACTTGTCATGTCCATTCTAAATTAACAGCTTACGTACTGATTTTGTCCTTTAGAAGGACGAAATCAAATAATTTTTTTTTAAAATATATTTTAAACTAACTTTAACACATGTCCCTGTTCATTCAATTAATACGTACACAATTTCATTCATTCCACACATTCCATGCATAACAAAGATAACATTAAAGTTATTGACATCATCGAATAAAAATAAACATAAAATAGAAATGTTTATCAAATATATTACATCTCAAGTTGAAAAAATGTTTAGTTTAAAAGAAACATATAACAAAACTAATGTCACAATTTCCTACGTCCTCAACCTTAGCCTCGGCCTCGACGGTGCTGTACGAGCTCCTCCTCATGATTTGCCTATTCCGGCTCTAGCTCTGGCTGTGGCTCCGGCTCCAGCTCTGACTCAGCCTCAGTAATAGATGGTTCAACACGAGCTAGCCGATGTTTGTAATAGAAAATCGTATCTAGCTGAGCTACATATGCAGTGACCAGAAATGATGAACGGGGAGGAGAGCTATGCGCTGCTGATGAAGATAGAATATCAGAGAATGAAGAGTGCATCGGTTGTGTCTGAGCAGCCTCGTCGACAGGATAATCTCTATAAATATCCGTAATCACCGACTGAAGCAGTGGCAAGCTACAAATGACATCATCATGTTCCCTAATCACCGACTGACATGCTGCTAATAAGTCCTTGTCTGAAGTGTAGGTGTTAATTGCGTCAGTCAAATGCGATTGCATACGTCAAACTACACGAAGCTATAAAAAAAATAAAAATTAGATAAATAATTAATAAGAAATAAGAAAATAATATATGCCTTAATTAACAAAGTTATACTTACCAAAGCTACCTTAAACGCTCCCTTACGATGATATGTCATATCCTCCATGCAAGCAACTATTAGAGAGTTATCAGCTTTGAATATAATAGCACTTGACAAATTCGTTATATCAGCATAACTTGCATGTTTTTATGCTATTTAGCTTAATTTTTAAGGTTGAGCATCCTGAAGGTTGATTGCATTCAATTGTTATAGCACTATGTGGACTGCCAACTACATGATCACCAGTATATTTTTAACATCAATGGTCAGAAGAGAAATAAACTCTATTTGATCATCAAAGACTCTTGACGGCCTCAATATGAACGCAAAAACAAAATGCCTATAGCTGAAGAAAAAAATCTCTTTTTTGCTGACCTTAAATGTTGAACCCTGTGTACACTATTTTATCTTTTGTTTTGTTTTTTTTCTTCTGCTTTATCTGAAGTCTTATCTTGTTTCGAAATAAAAATGAGCTGACAACATGTGGACGCTACATTTGTTGTTTTGCTATCAACAAATTTGATCTGAAGTACACTTTATCGAAGTAACCAAAACCTTAATTAGAGAAGCTAAAGAATGAAAAGAATAATTTTCATTTGACAATCCTCGAATGGGGTTAGATGAAATAAATCAATTTGAGAAGCATCAAGAGCTCCCCTTGGAAGTTCATTACAAGAAGAAGAAAACTTTTTGATTGATAAATTACAAGCCTCTTTAGTTAATGCATCAAAGTACGTATATTTCTCTCTTGAACAATAGCATAATTTGCTTCCCAAGATGTTGGAATGATGCAAATAAATTATAATAATAGTTCAGTCTCCACCTCCAAAATGAGATGCCCAAAATATGAACATATCTAATACAACCCCCATGTCATATTAATAGCTCCAGTTACAAAATAGCTCTTAAGAGGCTTAGATTGAGCGAAATGGTGCTACTAATATGGGACATTTTTTTCTAAATAGAGCTATTATTAATATAGGATGGAGAGAGTACTACCTAGAAAGGCCAATTTAGCTATTCGTGAATGGGGAATGAGGGGGTCTTCTATGTGTTTCAACAACAAAAAATTGCTCTAGCTTCATACTTTAGCATAGTTAGAGGAATATATTTGCTCATCTAACATAGCACAACTATGAGAGAAAGCAAAAATAAAGGAACCTCCATAATCCCTTATTATAGAACCAACCCATCCAAACATGAGGAGTCCTTGTATGCAAATCAGGATTGAGTTTTAAGAGACATACAGAGGGAACTAGGAGGTGGAGTTTTTCTGCCTATAAGGGAGCCAATCCTGAGAACTTAATAAGAATAGGAGAAGAAATAATTACAAACTTTAACCGTGCTAAAAACCCCAGCAGGGCAAAAAATAGGAGCAAGGCAAAAAACATATGGGAAGATGTAGAAATCCCCAACAAGTTTTTTATACTCGTTCAAAGTTCGGAAGCCAGATCAAAATCATGAAAAAGATAATCAACAATTTCGATATCTTTAGAACGCATGATGAAACCTTTTGCATAAAATAATTACAAATGTACAAACTACTACTTAGATAACATAATAGTTCGACAATAACCTGAGCTTCAGCCCCATCAGTAGAATATTTCTATTAGTAGTATATGAAAAGAGGTAATTAAATGCACTCAACTAACAGAGGTTTTCACAACATCCTAGAAGATTTCACATATTCTTTATCACCCAGTTTAAAGAACAGGATCTTCCAGGGAATAAATCCCTGATTATCCTCTATCATCACAACCATCTATACCCTGATAGTCATTTTCTTGTTTTGGCTTGCTTGCACAAATTTAAGTCTTCTTTGGCTCTCCTCTCCTGTGTGCTGGTTTGTCAATATTAGGGAAAAACAAGAAAAGAGAAAAGAAAAAGAAGACTTATCCCATAAATCGATCAGAACTGTATCCTCATTTGAAGCTTGCCGTTGCAACAGGAATTTCTTTCATTAAAAGTGAATATGTAGTTGCAAGTCGATATCGCATGAGATCTCCCTTTCATTACCAAACATTTTTTGTTAGAGGTTACAGGTATGAGAAAATAGACTAAAATGGGCAACATCTAAAGATAGTTTATCACATACTATTTTTTTTCTCTCCAGACTTGAGTCACTGTACATGATATGCCAACAATAGAACTATACAATTTACCTAATGACCCGCAAATGATACACCCTCCCATACTGAATACATGTACATTTTGAGACGTGTACATTCACTCACATTTGGTTTTCTAAATCAAGTGGTTGTAATGCTGGAGTTTCCGCTTTTCAAAAGTTTCATCATGAAGTTGATTTGAATACCTGGGGCGATCTTTGGATGGGGCCATTTAGCACCTTTAGGGACCTTGATGTATTTGAAGCCCGGTAATTAGCTTTTTTGTGATCCCTTTGCGCCAATCCTTCTCTCAAACTGCAACATTTGATACATATGCAATCCCAGTCCTCAGATTAAATGAAGAATTATTGATAGCTCCTAAAATTACATGTTAATAAATGCAAATTCAAATGCCAATAGGGGGAAGTAGATAGATTTCCACATGCAATGGAGCAGACTATATATAGGATTAGCTGAACATTTATTGATTATGCATTATTAGAGGGTTCTTTTTGCAGAGTGAAATGCATTTAAATTAGTAAGTTCCAAACTAACCTTCTTTGCTTAAGTGGTCCTTTTCTGAGAGGAAGAAGATGGTTGTGCCAGAGGGGAGGAAGAAAAGAAGAGATGGGAGTAGAGGGAAAATACCTGGCTGAGATGGGAGGGAGCTGTGTGCCAAAATGGTCATCCTCCCTGGTTTCATTAGTCTCACTAGAGACGTTGCTAAAAAAATAGGAGCTTGAAAAAGAGATAGAAAGTCTGACCTTTGAACTCGTCAAGTGAAGGAAGAAATGCGAAATTTATGGAGAATCACCAACCGGGGGGAACGGAAAACTCTTCAGCCATCATTTGTGCTCTGCTCCTCCACCCTTCCTTTCATAATAAAAAACTATCCTTGTTGTCACCGTGAGGGGGACGAGCTCCTGCAACGGTGGGGTGGAGGGACAACCAGCTGCGGGTAGGGTGGAGGGGACGACGGGCTGTGACATTGAGGTGGAGGGGACGACGGGATGTGGGTGGGCGGAGGGAGCAGACGACGGGATGCAACAGTGGGGATGAGTGGCTTCAAGGGCGGGCACAGATGCAGGGAAGAAAACATTTGACGAAAACTAGTAGTACCTTTGAGCTGACTGTGGTTAGATGTTGTGTCGTTCAGTCATATCTTATGGCTATCATTTAACTCTGGCTCACGTATCTAATATGAGACCAGACTTATAGTAACTTTTTGTTAAAATAATTTTATAATTAATAATATATTAGAGACCTGTTTATATGAGCTCAAGCTCATATAAACTTATGTAAGCCCGGGCTCTATGGGCCATCGAATTTACATCTAGTGGCCCATAATACTCATAGGCATTTAAACCTATGAGTATTATGGGCCACCAGATATAAATTCGATGGCCCATAGAGCCTGGGCTCACGTAAATTTGTATGAACTCGGGCTTATATAAACTTTTTTCTAATATATTATTATAATATTTCTTTTAAAATATAGTAAGATATGACTTAATGATCCGCCCCAATCCCTTACCACCACCCCCTTCTTTTCTTTCTTTCTTTTTTTTTTTACTCTAAAACCTACAGCGTATAACATGTTAATTGCTATTGCAAAAGCAGTCTAGAAGTTGGGCATGCTCAGAATGGAATTAAATTGGCTTACAATCCACCATATGATGAACTGAAAAGTTGAAGTAAAAATAAAAAATTGGCAAGTCAACGGAGAGAGAGAGAGTATTTGACACAATTAATAATTCCCTTCTAGTACACGAATTAATAGAAGATAAATACAAAGCAATTTAGGTGCTGAGAAAAGAACGTGAAGAACTTAAAAGAGAGAGTGAGGAATTAAAAGGCGAGAAACGAGTGAGAGCTTGTCTTGGGTCCCTGTCTGGTAGGTGGGAGTATTTCTTCAAAGTGGTGGTCACACTTCCCCACCGAGTGCTCACCAAGATCTTCTTATATAGCATGGAGCCCACATCCCCACTGAATTATTGTGGCATATGAGTATATAAATATGACCTTACAAATGTAATTCAGTTTTGAACCAGTCATATCTTCATATAGTCTACAATTTTTTTCTTTCACAGGCTGACTTTTGCTCAGAACTTCTTAATTTGATCTACTGAATTACTAAATACCCAGATGGAGAAAGATCCTTAAGAACCTTCTTTGTTGTCATTTTTCCAGTTAGCTGATAGCAGCATCTATGTTCAATACTCTCTGAGTCTCTCCCACTTTCTCTACTCACAAGTCACCTAGCCATTGTGGCTTCTGGGCTCTGGCAACCATGTATGCAGGTTTGGTCTGAGCTCAGCCGCTCCCTGGCCTGTGCTTGCATGGGGGAAAAGCCTTGCTTCACGCGTCATTGGTATCAGAGACCAGACCACATGCCGTACAGGCCCAGTTTTACCGCAATGGCTGACTGGCCCCTGCAGCAACACTAACTCCATTTGTTATGTGAACGAGAGGAAGAATGACAGTAACTAGTGTCATTGCTTCATTCCTTCCTTCAAATGCTCATATGAAGCTTACAGTGAAAATAAAGAAGCCACTTCCTTTCAAACAATTGATCGAATAGGTGGTGGATGATGCATCCAACACAGCAACGAAAAGTCTTCCTACTGTGGCTGACACATCCACTGAGCTAACAAAAGTTAACACATTCACTGGATGCCATAGGAGGAGCTGCTCGGTGGTTTGGAGTCCAAGGACAATCCTTTGGACTCTTGTATCAATCATCACCATCTTAATTTCCACATGTAAGGCTGAATATCATATGAACTGTCACCAAGGCCGGCTTAATAAAATTTGAGGCCTAAGCCGACTTCTTATATGACTTTTTTTACATATTATTTGATAGATTAACACAATGAAATAATTATTAAAATTGGTTATTCAATTACTAACCTTAGTAAAGCTTATCAAATATCTTCTTTATTACTTTAATAAATTTATCAAGGGTTTATTTTTTTATAAAAATAATATATTTATTCAACTAAGCACATATCAAATCATACACATAAGTTATTTTAACAAAATGAGGAAAGCCTTCCCAGTTACTCTTATTTCTTTGAAACTTTCATATACTTCTGTTAGCATGCCAATTAATGAGAGACTTGTTTTCCTTACCTACATATATTGTAAACTATTTGTTTGCTCTATTATACTCCTTTCTTCCTATATTAATAGTTACATTTAGAAAAATAAAAAATTTTATTAAATGGTGAAACTTACATCTAAGAGAAGAAAAAATAAGTTTATCATACTCTTTCTTAAGTACCCAACTTCTTAAATTGAACAAAATAGCGTTATTAATATAAAGGTGAGAAAACACTATTTTATTTAAAAAATGAGAGAGATATCAATGTTGTTGTGAGGAATTTGGTGTCTGGGTGAAATAGTAAGATCTATAAAAAGATATAAAAGGGTTGGGGCTTGGGTTTTGTAAATTTCAAGGCTAAAATGACAACTCATATGTTAAGTGGGTGTTTTAATTTCAATGAAAGTAATCCATATGGTAAGTGATAATCTATATCTATTATAAGTGAAAGGACCACATTAGCATGCAATAATACTGGTATGTGTTTATTTAGTTTTGTAAAAAATTACATTTAATGAATTGCACATTACAAGATCTTTTTGTTGTTAATTGAGGCCTAACATTCTTTTGTGGTATTTGTTGGGCCTTTGTATTTAATAGGGCCCTAGGCAATTGCCTAACTTGCCTCGCGGTCAAGCCAGCCCTGACTGTCACTGCAATCTTGTTCGCAAACTCCAACTTGCAATATTGTTTAATATGTTTCATCCATTTAGACAAAAATTAAATGAAAAAATTAAAAAGCTCAAAGGATCTCATTCAGAACCTCAACAGAGTAAAACAACAATATCAGGAAAAGAAAAAAAAGAGAAAAATAAATTCATTTACGAACCTCAGTAGCTGATTCAACAACAAGGGCGATGAGGCAGCACCACGATCCTCCTCGAGGTGACCAGAAGTTGAGAACCAGAACCTCCGATCAGAACTCCGTCTCCAAACACCACGATTATTTTCAAAGCTCTGTCTCTGAGTAGTCCACTAGCCACAGTGATCAGAGCTCCTCGCTACCCACCATGATCCAATCAATGTTGGAGCTGCCACCATGATCAAAGCTCCTCCGAGTACCCACCATTTGTGTCCAAGCCACCCCACCACGGACCAGAGCTGCTCGCCTAAAAATGCTGAACGGAGGAACTGAGCGAAACACAACCGCAAAAGAGACGGAAGTGCTTTATAACACCGCTTCAATACGTATCGAAACGGGAGACATACATCGAGAAAACACGCACGCGGGGTGTCTGCCACCCTGCATGTCTCGGCCGATATAAATGCATATTATATATATTTAATAAGAAAAAGTTAATATGAGTCTGAGCTCATATATGCCAATATGAGCCAAAGCTCTATTACGCAAATGGGCCTACCATCCGTATAGTTCAAAATGTAAAGTCTTATATTTATTCTATATCCAATTATCATGGCTTTTAACCACTTTTTCCTCTCTTATACAATTTTAATGTATATTTTTCTTAAAATGCCCTCTTTTAATTATTTTTTACATGTCAACAAAAAAGAGACAATTATGAAAACTTTTAAGTGATATGAGGTAACTTAAATATTTGAATTTTTTAAAATAAGACATTTATTTTGATAGAGGCTATAATATTTATTTGAGGATAAACAAAATTTTGTCAAGAATTTTATCATAAGTTACACAAGTTTAACTCTATATTTGGCTTAGAAACAATACCTAAAATTAAAAGAAGCACATTTGACTAGATAACTACAAATCTATATAATGGATGAATTCAAGGGTCAAAACACTAGCCAGATATAGACAAACTTTAGATTCGAATATCAAATCAGACTTGGAACCTTGGAGCCAATTTGGCATCATTGATCTCACAACCATTACAAAAGACGCATTGGCCTTTTTTTTCATAAGTATCACCATCTAAATTGCCTATAAGTTTGCCAAAAACAATATCAAACATCTAAAAATGGGATATGGAAATGTTAGAAATTGCATAACAAATCAGGAACACAGATATATACATCTCCATATAAAAGAAATTGTAAAAAACTTCTTGAACGAACTATAAAAAGGACTACACCTACCCAGATCCATCTAAAAAAACAAGATGAGTGTAACCATCCTATTCGCCAATCCCACTGCAATCAATTGCTACTACTAGAGTGCATACAAAGCCGTCCTGATTAGCAAAGATCCTTGGGATAACAACCATCATTATCCATACAATAGCATAATTTCATTGTCCTAAATGCCAAAACAAACAAGAATGAGGCTGTTTTTGGATTGAAAGCAAAACAAAATATGTATTTATAAAGAAAAATGTTTTAGTGATGTTGAATTTTATATGTGATGAACCTACTTCATCATCCAAATACAATTCATTAAAAAGGCTTATTTTTCTAGAACCCACTAATTAATGGTGTTTGAATGATGAAGGAGATTATTTACATATAAAACTTAACGTTATTATAGCTTTACTCATTTATAAACTATTGTCAAACACATCTTTTTTCTCTTTCGCACTTAAAATTCCCAAAAGGGGGCTATTTATTTCTACCATATCCACAAGTTACATGACTAGAAACATGATAAAATATTACAAAGTTAAGACATGAAGGAGTGATGTTGATTCAGAAACAAGAGAATTGTTCAAGAGCATAGATAGCTCAAGTGTCAAAAGCACTTGACAAACCCGTCTTACTATGATCTAACAAGTCACTACAAGAAAAAAGACTATTAGCGACGCTTTTAAGCGTAGTTAATAGTCATAAAAGCGTCTCTAATGACTATTAGTGACGTGTAAAAAATTCGTAATATGCAAGGGACAAGGGGGCGGAGAGAGAAAAAGAGGTGGGGAGGGAGGGGGCAGAGAGGAAAAATTGAGGGGTAGGGGGAGCACGTGATGAGGGAGAGGGGCATAGCCAGAATCTAGCGGGAAGCCGGACTATGGCACCCAGAGCCCCCTCCTCCCCTCCTCTGGCATAATGCATGGGAGGAGGGCGCTGAGAGGGAGAATGGAGGGGGGGAGCATGTGACTGGCTGGGGAGAGGAGAGTTTGGTGACAATGTGTCACGCCCAAGGTTTTTTCTTACATTTAATTATAAAAAATTAATCTTTTATTTTGAAATACGGATGTAAATCAAAAGAACCAACAAAATTCAAAATGTGTGAAAATAATTTTCGTAAATTAATTCATCATACGACAAAACTAACATTCTCAGGCGTGACCCGAAACGAAAACATAAAAGTAAAACTTGCCATGGCCATGAGCTTTCAAAACAAATACCTCCCAGGCATCTCTGAGTACAAGTTCTTTTAGAGTTTGAAAAATGAATCATATATACATACCCAAGTCCAGTACATAATACATTTCTCTCACCTTAATCAATACATGAGATCGTGGCACTAAAATCCACATAGCCTCACTACAATTTTGCTGCACTCCAGGTTGAGGAAGAATAGTCCACCATGGGGAATAGTCCAATTCAAAAAGCTATCAATCGACTTGCAAAAGCCTCCGAACGAAGGGCTAAAAAAAGAGTGTGAGTAATTTCATACTAAGTAGGAAAATACCCAGTATGGGAAATAAATCAATGAACTTCGTAAGTTCATACATACATGCATTCATGCAACTATACATGAAGCAAGAAAATATAAAACATAAATAAAGTGTTACACACATACGATCGTACTAGCTGAACTTACACTTACTCTTGTAGCATACTCTTACATTTACACTTACACTCTGAATCATAGTCTTACTATCTTACTCGTACAACCGTACACTTTCTCATATGACTTACATAGACTCGTACGACCTTACTCGTACAAATTTACTCTTACCATTTTCCATAGAAGCTTACACTTACACTTACTCTGATTCTTACATGTACAACTTACTCAGAATCCGAAACATACAACTTACTCTTACTATCATACACATGCTATCGGCAACTGAAGCTCATTATAATTAATAAACTTCAGTGTCAAAAAGGAAGAGAATGCCACTGGGGAGTCACCTTAACCTTCGGGGAGGAACCTATACTCTAGAAAGATTCCTAAGGCAAAGTACACCGGTGCTCATGGGGCGCAGGATCAAACAAGTAAGAGCAGATCCATGATATTACTTACCTGAGCACGCAAATGCCTACTCTCTAGGGCCATACAGTGCCAACAAGGGCCATACAATGCCAACTAAGGGCAAAAAATATATGGTGCCACTATTAGGCAAGAATCTTACAGTGCCACTCTTGGGCAGGAATCTTACAGTGCCACTCTGTAGGCAGAAAACATACAGAGCCCACAAAGGGCAGAACTTATAGCGCTCTCAATAGAGCATCAAAAATATGAACTTACACATATTTTGAAGACATCACCCCAAAGGTATGAACTACGTTTAACATTACAGGTGAACAACTGACCATCAATCAGTCGTCAACCGATACGGAATTCAATCCATCAAACTAGCTAAGGACTCATTCTTATTATCAATCTACTTAATTCAATTATGTTGAAATTTATAATTTAGATGTTATGCAGGTACCAATATGATGCACATCTAACCAGCTATAAGCTTTTATCTAAGCCACGAACCCCAGTCTGCCCATTCACTAAACCTTGAAGCTTACATCTCATTTCTCTGAAATTCAACCGAAACTGATCATCACTTATTAGACACATGCGCATCATCATCACATATATAACTGCTAGTAGTTCTGAACTATATGCCACACATATACCTTACAACATGTTTTATAGCCTTTAGAATGTACAAACATAATTATTTGCGTAAGCATAACAACCACCCATGCATTTAGCAGGAAAAATAATTCATTACATGGGCCTTCCGCTCATCCTTCTATCTAAATCAAGAATGAGCCGTAACATAAATGTCTGACTAATCAACTAACCAACACACAGATAATTTATAATACATGCATGCGGCCACTTTAATTAACTTACGTACTTGACATCCTCTACATTAATATCCATCTAAGTATGGTGCATTTAACACCTTAGTCCTAGCATTCATTCTATCATAAAAGCACGTTAAAGGGAATTTATAAGGTTCAGAGTCTCCTACCTCGTTGCCTGGGCCAAAATTGATGTCAGGGCATACCACGATGGCAGCGTTGGTGAATAATTGGAAGCCCACGCACCCTTACACTACAAGAGACAGCTCTAGGGTGGAAACTACATCAGTTGGTCTCCAATCAATGCCCGAGGTTCTGGACGTCTCTCACAACACCCCCACCGGCGATTTGGGGTGCTTGCATGCCCAAAGAAGAGCTGATGTGAGTCCAACAATGTGGGTATGGTATAGGCGTATAGAAGAAGGGGGAAAAGGAGTGTGGTGGTGGTCTCTGGCCGTTGGCAAGGCGGAATGGTCGCCGGATAACACGTACAATTCACTCCCTATAAATTTTCTGGTGGATGAACAGGCAGGGAGGGCGGAATAAAACTGGAGAAGGGGAAAAGGTATGTGGGGAGACAAGTCGGGACCCAAGGTGGGAGAGATGGCATCGGGACTGGCCAAAAATGGCTCAAAGCGGTAACTTTCGTCGGTCCCAGTAGCGGTTTGGCCAAAAACAGGGCAGATCCGTGAGAGATGGCTGGTCATAGTGGAAATCAGTGGGGAGGGCGGCTCTACGGTGGCCAAAGGCAGTGCAACACCGTCGTGGCAAGGGGGTGGCTGATTTTCCGACAATGGTGCTGCGGTGGCACATTGCATGCACTCACAGAACCAAGGAGAAAGACGGAGGAGGCTGCTAATTCAGGGTGGCGCCGCCGACCAAGGGTGGCTCCATGCAGTTCGTGGCAGCCAGGCGACCAAGCTCCGACAACTCCCATCGGCTCTGGCAGCTCCCATCGGCTCCGGCAGCATTTCGGCCCAAAACAGTGAGATTCTCCACAATTTGGCTGGTGGTCGATTTTGTAGGGGAGGAGGCATGACGGTAGTGAAAGGTGGCACGACCCATCTCATGGTGACGAGACTGTCCAACTCCGACGAAGGGGGAAGGGCAGCGGTGGTTCTTACAGTGAAAATAGAGGTGGAGCACCTCTCCTTCTGTAGGCGGAAAACGCAATGCGGAATGCGTTATGCGTTCTGCATTTCATTTTAAAACCACCTTTCCCTTTTTTTTAACATGTGCACCTCAACATCATGCGTCTAAACTTCTTTTCCTTGCACAAGAACTCCCGACGCATGATGGACTCCCCCTTAAGACCACACCTTGTCCAAAACAACCCCTTTTTACCTGAGATCCCCATCTTAAGGACCGAGTTTTTTATTTAAACTCCGAAACCTTAACTTACACGTTTAAACCCACAAAAATGTACAAAACCTTTCCCACCTACAATCGAGGCTACACACGACACCAAACACATAATTATCGAGAAAAGTAATACAGAAGATTAAAACAAATAACAAATTTCCCAATAAGCAAATAAAAACCACAGAAAAATCTAGGTTATTACATAATAATGACTCGGTGGAGAGTGGGCGGCAATGGCGGAGTGGAGCAAAGCCAAGTGGAGGAGCGCAAGGGGTATAAAATGATGTGGGCAAAATCTTTCCCTTGCACTAAAATTCACACTAGTAAAATTTCAACAGCCATAAGTGTTTTGCTACACTTCTTGAGAAGCATCACAAATAGTTGGAATTTGCAATGCTTTTCGCGAGGCATCGCAAATACTTGTTATTTAAAAAAACAATCATAAAAGTTTAACTACTTGTGATGCTTACTTAGAAGTGTTGCAACTAGTAATCAATTTGTGTCGCTTCAACAAAAGCCTCACAAATACTGGACATTCAAAAGGAAATTGAACTGAAGAAGCACCACAAATAGCTTAGCATTTGCAACGTTTTCATATGAGCGTCGCAAATAGTAACCATATTTGTGAAGCTTACATGAAAGCTTCGCAAATAACATTTTTAAAAAAATTAAAACTTCTCTCTCTTCCCTCTCCCTCTCCCCCTCTCTCTTTTATCTCTTCTCTTATCTCTCTCCTCTCTCTTCTCTTCTCTTCTCTCTCTCTCCCTCTCTCTCTCTTCTATCTCTCTCTCCCTCTCTCTCTTCTCTCTCTCTCTCTTGCTCTCACTCTCTTCTCTCTTTCTCTTCTCTTTCCCTCTCTTCTCTCTCTCCTCTCTCTCTCCTCTCTCCCTTCTCTCTCTCCCACTCTCTCTCCCTCTCTCTTCTCTCTCTCCTCTCTCTCCTCTCTCTTCTCTCCCTTCTCTCTCCTCTCTCCCTTCTCTCTCTCCCACTCTCTCTCCCTCTCTCTTCTCTCTCTCTCTCCCTCTCTCTATTTTATGTCCTCTCACCTCTCTCTCTCACCTCTTTTTCTCACACAAGTCAGCATGAGCCCCAACTCTGACGAGAGGGGAGAAAGTAGGAGAATTTAATTTAAAATTTTTAGATTTTTTTATTATATATTATATTTAAAATAATAAGTTTTAATTAAATTAGAAGGCATTTGTGATGCATTGGTCTTGCATTGCCAATACCCTGGGTATTTGCAACACATATAATAATGCGTTATAAATACACATTATTATATGCTAGTATTTGTGATGCATTATTATATGCGTCACAAATACCTTACAATTTTTTTTTAAATATTTTATTTCCTCTCTCTTCTCACTCTTTTCTCTCTCTCGCTTGCCCCGGCACTCACTCTTTTCTCTCTTTCCACTCTCTCCTCTCTCTTTTCACTCTATCTCTTCTCTCCTCTCTCCTCTCTCCTCTCTCTTCTCTCACTCTCTTGTCTCTCTCTCCTTTGTCTCTCATCACTCTCTCTCTCTCTCTTCTCTCTCTTTTCCCTTATAATGTCTCATATTTGCATCAAGAACCAATTCCAATTAGCCTCATTTTCTATGTCTATAGATGTGTATGTAAAAGAAAATATATAATCTCCCCTATCAATAGCACAAGCAGCTTGAAAGGTTCCCTTTGCTCGACGATAAAGATATGTGCCATCTGAGAAAAATAAGGGTCTACAATATATAAAACTAACAATGGATGTACTTAATGAAATAAAGCAATGCATAAACCTCCTGTTGGAAAGATTCACATGTTAGTTTGTGTGGCTCCCAAGGTTTGTCATCAGTAGTTTATTGTAATACTATTGAATATCATTGTAAGAGTCCTTGTAATTACCATATACCATGCATCTTGTCGCCTCTTTAGCACATCATGCCTTTTAATATGTGATGGTTATTTCATATTCTCGCCGCACGTCAATCAACACTTCAGCTACCTGATATGCAAGAGTCTTGCGCAATCTATTAACAATGAGCTCTAACAAGATACACTCCGATGTGTGAAGATGATATTTTTTCCTTGTCCCCCTGACACATGAATGCTATGCAACATACCCTTTCACCTCAAAATGACTTGTCTTTGCCTCCAATAGTACATGAACTTTCCAACTACAACTCACATCTTTACATACAACTATAACTGTCATGCCCCTGCACTCGCCCGACCTAAGCTGAACCCAGTCCAAGGGTAGGTCGAAGTGCACATCCTTACAATACTAAGCCCTCACATGTAACTTAATTCATAACATCAGAATGAGTCTAAAGCCATAATGGTTAACATAGTATATGATAAAATCATAAGAACAAAAAACTCTAAGAAAGCAACTGCATAAATAAGCAAAATGCATAGAGCCTCTAGACGTCCTTGCCTACTCTAAAGCACTCACCAATCATTCCTCATAGAGAGGGTCTTAATTGTCTGCATGCCATGCCATGCAGCCCCAAAACTAAAAACACAAGAGAAAGTGGGGTGAGCAAAATATTCAACAAGGTTTTGTACTTCGAGACATTAAATCTGAAAATATCATAAGTATACTACATAGTCCATCACATCAAAACTATCATAATATCATCTCATTTTTTATCATATTCTCAATGCTTAACCATACTCAAATCATAAGTAATCATCCTTCATGAGAGTGTCTCAAAGATATCATCCATAGCATGAATAATCATATTAAATCATAAGCATTTATCCTATATGAAAAGTGTCTTGACACACTAACCATATCATGCATAATCATAAGTATTCATCCTGCATAAAAAGTGTCTTTAACACACTAACTATAGTCATGCATATCTATTCTCAATCATAGATGTTCACCTTGCATGAGAAGTGTCTCAAATTACACCATTCAAAATCGAGCATGATAAACCATATCGACATGTCACATATTCTCAATTATCCCTACACAACCTATGCAAACTAGGTATAATAATGTCTCATACACATGCATCATCAACAATGGTGAATGTCTCCATCATGGAGAGAAATACAATCATACTGCCCACTCTGGACATAGTCCAAATTCCTTACGGAAACTGATGCACTAAAATAATGTTTAATTAGATGCTTTGAAATCTTGAATTACAATCATAATTCACTACTTGTTTGGGCTATTTATGTTTGAATTGGTGAGTTGGACCTTAGTTGTGTTTACATGTCTAAACAGGTTTCAACAGGATCCAAGTAAAAGAGGAAGTAAATCTCAAATACCCAAAGCTATTTAAAAGTCTTGAATGGGCTCTTAATGGTCTAAACATGTATGGAATGGTCGAACACAGCCTTTTGGACCCATTGGATTTCATATTTGCATCAAGAGAATTAAATTCGGGAAGAAGCTGATTTAGATAGATTGACACAACCTTAGTATTTCGACCATATCTTGCTATGTATAATTCGGATTGATATGACTCTGATCGCATTGGAAAGAAGTATTCCATTTCTACAATCAATATTGCTGGATGAAATTCATAATTCCAAAGATATATGGGTCAAATATAGTATGTAAAGGGACAACTAGTTAACTAACCCGAGGCCAACACATGGAGAATCTTTTCATTAGTTGTGATTAATACACATAAGGAATACTCAAAGATATTTATTTGCTAAATAAATTATTTATTTATTTGATTGATTTAGAATCTAATCATTTCTAAAGAAGCAACTAATCAAGCAATCAATCAGGATGCAATCAAGGGATATGATTGGACTTTCTCTTTTGAAGCAACCTCTTCTACTCCTATAAATAGAAGGGTGGACGTGATAGAGGGATAATCTTATCCTCTTTAGAGCTCTCTTCTCCTATTTTTCTTCTCTTCTTTTGTACTTTTGTTTTAGTTTTATTGTAATGGCTTTCTAAACTCTCAAGCTAAGGCTAGAGGTGATTTGTAACAATCTAATAGAGTTCTATTCATGTTTCATCAATGGTTTCAAGTAAGTATTGGTTATTTGAAGTGATATTTATTTAATATTGTTCTTCTTCTTGTTTCTTTGTGATTTGGATACATAAGATGCTTGAGGGTTCTCCTTCTTGATCTTTTTGTGATTTGGATACACAGAATTCTTGAAAAAATAATTGTTTTTGTCCTTCATTTATCCAAAGTATAACTTCTCTTTATTTTTGCTTTTAAGGTTCATATCTTCTAGTTAGATAGAATATTCATTCGATTCTAACTGAGATAACATGATACATGAAGAACGTCATTAGATGTTACAATGATCCTTAATGCCTTAGTGTTTTTTTTTATTTCTTAACTCTTTATCGCCTGAATACTCTTCTACACATTCTTTCTTAATTTTTCTTTCCTCTATTTTTTATTAACCATTTTCTTTGTTGCACAAGGCTTTCCCTATGGATCGACCTTGTCTGCTATAATTGGAAAGTAAAACAAATCTGAATTTGACTTCTTCATAGTCTTGTTTCAAACAAAACAACAAAAACCAAGGTGTTTGCCTGCTTTGGACAATTCCTTAATGAAACCTAGGGCATTGGGGTGAGTTTTCCCTTTTACTCACTTTGGACAATCCAAGAAGGAAGGTCTGAATTCCTTACGGAAACCTAGAGCAATCTACTCACTCTGGACAGTCCTGGCCAGGAATGTCTGAATTCTACAAAGGAAACCTAGAGTAGTGTATTCACTTTGGGTATCTCTTGTAGGGAAGAGTCCACATTCTACAAGGGAAACCTATAACACATGGTAGCCGGTGCAAGAGGGCATACCATACTGGATTATTAGGGTCTATATAACTCGATAATTTAACCTCAACCACAATAAACTCAACCCATCCCAGAGAGGATCCATATTCCAAGTAGGAACCCAAATCGAAATCATGTCCTTTCGGACCAACCAATCCAATAAGTCATCGATCAATTAATCCGGCAAGCAATATCATTCAATTGAATCCAATTGATTAACCACGGCTAATCTCGATAAATCTCATTCGTAAAGTCTTTTTTATGATGTATGCAACATGGTACATATGTGAGAAACATTACATGAATTACTAATACATGAGATAATGCTCAAATCAGTCCATATATGCATCATTCTACATCCATATGTGTCAAATTTTTACTACATTTGCCTACACACATGTGTATATATAGCAATAGTGTTCAATCCTAAACATTGATATATACATCATGAACCAACAATCATCATACTACGCATATGCTCTCATATTTTACAATGATTCCTCCTTATTAAAATCATGGATAAAAACCATCGAAAAACACAAGCCTAAAATCAATCACGACCTCATTCTAGACTTAGGTAAGCATACTCATCACTACACATAAGCTAGACATGAAAACATAATTCATCCATAATTTAGCATGGCTTGTGAAAGCATACAAGTCCATTCTCATGCTTCAAAACTTACTAGATTCCTAAGTAAAACATGGAGATTCACTCAAAATGAATTTAGGATAAAAATAATAACACGCTAAAATATAATAATATGTAACTAATTCCATACTTGAACAATATCATGCTTTCCAAGATAAAATTCATGTCTTTACAGTAGCATTTTTTAGTAAAAATCACTCACCATAATCATAATAAATGATATTTAGCAAGAAGAACATGAAAATAAAAAAGATAACCAAAGTGGCAAAATTGTCATTTGGCCGTTCGAACGCACTTTGGTTCATCTTCAAGCTTGCAAACCCATAACCGAAAATACACAAAATCACCATGAACATTCAAATCTCACTTGCAAACATCATAATATTGAAATTAAAGCTTAGGAAATTATAGATCTAGTCATTTATCAACTAAAACACATAGAAATCACTAAAAAAATTAAGTTTTATGTAAGCCACCATTAAAGCTGAACATCAAGCAAAACCCACAAAAATTACTCCAAACCTCAAATCTAAAACATAGTCTTAGTTTGGAAGAAAACCCTTACCTTTAGTGAGAATCTTGGTCTGGAATCGAAGTTCCAATCTCTTCGAATCCCTACCCACATTTAGGCTTTTGTTAATACTATAATAAATCCGATTATTAAAACTTAAATTACTTGAAAACTTGTAGATTTAGGGCTTGTTTAAAATATAGATAAAAATAAAAAACTTTAGTGGTGTAAAATAAGATTTAACCTTGGAAAAGATGGGATGAAGAAAGATTAAGCAAAACCCTAAGTGGTTAATGGAAAATCAAGACTAATCTTACCTTGATCAAGTTTTCCTCTTATAGAATGGGGATTAGGGCTACTCGGCATTTAGGTCTCAGTCCTTCCCAAATGGGAATGGAGTTGAGGCTTTCTATTTATAGTAACTTATGCGGTATACCTAATAGAAAATTGGGGTATGAATAGAATTTAATACTTAAAATAGGTAATGTGTCCATTTTGAGTCCAAAATAAAGTTTAAATTTTTTGAAACACTTTAATCATAAAATAAGATGGGTTTAGGATCTTGTGGAACTCATCATCCCAAATTACAAATATGGGGCCCACAACAGGATTCGTGCCCTAACTTTTCGAAAAAATTATCAAAAATTCTAAAAAACTTTTAAAAAAAATTGAATTGACTTAGCTTAATATAAAAACTAACAAAATGAAGAAAATATTGATTAAAACCATTGTTAACCATCTTAAATTCCAAAACAAGTCAAACCGACAAAATTAACACTAAAACTGCATAATAACAACAAAATTAAATAAATCAACCGGTTTAGGGTTTAGGGATCTTACAGTAACCCTATGCTTTCCATTCCTCACATATTTGTAACTAAAATTGTGAGCAATTACAAATTATTTTAATGCCTTCCTAACTTCAAATGGATCATTGAAATGTTGCTTAATGCCTATGAAGTTGTTCTCCCATATTCTACATTACAATGTTGTTGCTTGACTACTTTCAATATTCAAATTTTTATTTGCCAAACCATCATTCTTGTACACATTATCTTGTTTTTACAATGTCTGGTGCCCCACATTGTTACTGACCAACATCTTACAATGACCACCAAACCAACTAAACACATTTACCATCTCCACCAACCCAAGGTCATTTGCAACAACTATCATATTATCAACATCAGTATATATATATATATGTGTGTGTGTGTGTGTGTGTGTGTGTGTGTGTGTGTGTGTCAAAGACACATTCACATAAACAAGATTGAAAGATGTAGCTACCCATTGTATAAAGCATGTATGAGTATCACCTGGCCGGACATAATGCAAATGATTGATCCCTCCAATAATTTCTACTTTCCCATTGGCATTAGACTCAATCACACCACCAAAGCATGTCAATACTCTAAGCTTAGAGGATAGTTCCTAGAATAAAAAATTTATTTTGTCATCATATGCATATTTTCCTAGCCTAAACATTTTTCATATGGGCCACAAATATAAAGGTTTTCATATATACCTATTGCAATTCATATGGCAATGGAACTTGCAATAGAAAGGCTATCGTAAATTCGATGCTCCCTTCCATTCGATTTTGATGCCCTTCCTATTGTATTCAAGTACGTTTCAATGGCCATCACAACAACCATTGCAATTTTGATGCTCTTCCTTTTATATTACAGTACATTCCAATGTCAATCGCAATGGACATCACAATGACCATTGCAATGGCCATTGAAATTTTGATGCCTCCTTCCATCTCAATTTCAATGTCATTCCTATTGTATTCCAGTACATTTCAATGGCCATCGCAGAATACTCCATCAAAAGAATGTTCGTGTGTTTCAAAAGTTGCCTGCATCACTTAGCCATCGACAGTGAGGGGCGGAGCCCAACTTAGCTACCACAATTGACGGTTAGATGCCAATTTATCCATCAGAACTGAGGGTCGGGCAGCCAAATTGACAGATAGAAATGAGCTTGATTCACCAGAGCTGAGGATGGAGTGGAGGCAGAGGGTGGAAGGACAGAAATGGCAGCCATAGAAGCTGGAGGCAAAAGGGAGGATGAGGGTAACTTAGGGTGAAAGGGAAGGATTTGGCAATTGTGGCCAAAAGGGACAAAGACACACAGAGTAGACAAAAGGAAAGGCAGAATCTACCGGGAAAGCTAGTAGGCGGTAGAGAGGAAGGTGGTGACAAAAAGCAGGGATGGGGGAAGAGATGGAGGAATGAGTGGGATCTACTGGAGTAGCTAGTAGGTGGAAGGGATAGAGGTGTCAATGGATGGAAGGGATGGGCAAAGTGGAGCTTGCTAGAAGAGAAGAGGAATGGGTGGGATGTGAGTTTATAGTTGGAAGGGTAAAATTGATATTTTACATATAATCCCATCCTCCTTATTTATAAATTGGGAAGGTAATATTTACAAATTGGTCATCTGCCCAATTTGGGCAACTTTTAAAGAGGATGCTCATTTTCTAATTCCTTCTTACATCATTCATAATCAAGAAAGCTAAATACTACAAAACTTAACCTCCTGATGGGCTTATGGAATGAGACATGGGCTTATGTATGTTTATTAACAATAAAGGGTTGTAGTCAACTTTGAGGCCATGTCTTAGATATATATGTGAACTTGTTGGACTTGAACTTCAATTTCTGCAAATGAGCCTAGCATCGGCATTGGACTTGGATCTGAGTTTGAGTCCATAATTTGAAGTCCAAGACTAACTACAAACCAGCCCGGTCTCCAATTCGAATATTCTAAAATTTATTCTTTTTTATTATTCTTTAGAGTATTAACAAAAGGAATAATTGAGAAGCGTGCGGGCAAACTGCATACACTTCTCAGCCGGCATATTGTGATCCAATAGTTGAGGGGGGTAGAAGCTTTTCTACCCTCCTACTACCTTGGGCCACAAAATCTCAATCCCTTGGCTGATATGTGTGGGGCGCATATGTACCCAGTGCATATCAATGGGACTCTATTTTACTCATTGATTTTATAATAAGTGACACAATTTGCGCATATCAAAGGGACCCTATTTTACTCAATGATTTTATAATAAGGGACACAATTTTAATTCTATATTTTGCTTAAGCATACTCATGTAAGACCTAAGATTAAAAGAAACACATTGGACTATATACCTACAATTTCTGCATAATGGGTGAATTAACATGTAAAAACACTAGCAATTTCTACCTAATATTGACAAGCTTTAGATTCAGACATGAAGTCAAACTCGGACTCCTAGATACCATTCTCTTGCCAAAGGGGTCTTGCCAAAGGGGATTGGTTTCCAATAATACCGGTGCTGCTAGTGTTGCAACAAGAAATTAACTGTTAAATAACTACTAAACTACAAACCATAAAAAAGGGATGCAACATTGATTTCTCAATTTTTTTGCTTTGATTTAGATGGAATAAGAATAAAAACGTAAATTACAACACTTTGTACATGAATTATGTATCAACACATTGTTGAGATTGGTAACTTAGTAATTACTAATGTATACTTCATCCATCAACTTCCACAAAAGAATACTAAACTAAAAGGTTTTATTTAATTGCATGATGGAGTAGATGCATATCTCTCTACTTACCAAATACCCAATATATGCAGCTCGATCTATGCCGTGTTAAATTAGGAGAAGGATACCTTTTTTTTTAATTATCACTATAACAAATACACTATTCACTGGACACTACATATTTTTCAGATATTTGAAAGTTCAATTAACGACTGCTTCACATGAACTAGTAGCATGAAGGACTAAGTTGCAAAATGCATACCCCTACTTCCATAAGCTTAAAGATTTATACTTTTCTATGTGATATTCTGGTTACATCCAAAACTTAGCATGACCAGAGCGACTTTAACTACAGACGAAGCCTTTTCTCAACTCAACTCCAACAAACAATTATCACAACATCATACCCATAAAATAAATATTAACCATGGAAATGATTGATTTCTAGTCTAAAAAAATAGTAAGACCCACAACTTTGATATGAACCCTTTTAACCATTTAATTACAATGAAAACTAATAAAATGATGAGTTCATTAATTCATGAAGCTAAAAAAGGCTTACTTCAAGAAAAATGGCAATGGCTCCGAACTAGGGATAAAAAGGGGTTGATCCTCACGGTGTGGCAGGAGGGGGTAGCAGCGATGCCAGGATGTGGTTCGAGATCAGCTTGGGAAGGATCCCAAGAGGGGGTAGCAGTGGTGCCAGTGGGCCATTTGAATCAGGGCGCTGGAGATGTCCTTCATTTTTACCCTTCGTTCAATAAGTGGGATGTGCATCACTTTTTCCTTGTCTTTACCTTTATCTCATCTTATCTCTGTGCTCATATATGTCAATGACTCAAGCGACTTGATTCCCAAAACTTTGAGTCTCGGGAAACACTAACTACCGTAACACATGTTTTTCCCATCATAGGAATTATATAAACCCAAAAAAGTCAAATTGGGGAAATGGCCCAATGTCATGAGAGGGTAGGGAATGGCCCCCTAGCCCCTGGCCTCTGGATCGAGTTATACAGAGATTACTTGACAGGATTTTCAAATGACCCAACCATTTTAGACAACTTCTCTAGATGCCCCCGTAAGCATATTTTCCTCAAGCAAGGAGAGAGGTCAGTCAAGAAGCATGCGCCAAGGGCCCTGCCCTCATATGTGTGATCTATTGAAAATGTTTCTAGGTGTCTCATATTTGTGATAGATGTCTGCAAGACTTCTCAAGTATTTTGCTCTCCTTGTGTAATGATGCCCAACCTTTTCAATTGGGAGAGTTTGCCCAACTCTATAGCCTACTCTTCACTCTTGTCCATTTGAATGTACTTCAACGTATGTAAGGATCTTAACTTACTTATTTTTAAGGGCATACATGAAGAAAGTGCAACGTTGCTACAAATTTTGGTTCCATGAGATAGGTGTTGTGTCATTAATATGCAGGCGAAAAATTCTATCTTGTGATCCCACTTCCTCTTTGAACAAGGTAATAAAAGTTTGTTCTCTTGCTTCCTTATGAATTAACTCAAGTAAGACATCATGGACCCGACATTAGCTAACCTTTTCATAATAATTGAAATGCACTGGCTCAACCAAACTCCGATTCACAAGCTGATTCAAATATCCTTCGGCAACTTGTTCTAAAGTCATACCATATATGGGTCCAGAAACCCCTGTACAATCCATTGTCGAATGAGCAAACCCTTATGAATGGTAGAATCTTCAAGGTACATGCCAAAGAACAAAAAATAGGGTTTGAGATGGAATGGGAGATCATCATAACTAAGCCACAATATATTCATATCTCTTAACCTAGCATTATTTTCTAGTTCTATGTTGAGATTGTGATGTATCATATCTCAATTGGTATGAGTCTTATTCTTTGTCAGCAAGAGCCCTCCTATTGTCAAAATTGCTAATGGCAAACCTCTACATAATTTTAAAATCTTTTTAGAGGTCTCCACTAATTCCGAATGGCAATCTCCATTGAATGTTCTTTTGGAAAAAGGGTCCAAGCTTCTTTATCAAGTAAAGGTTGCAAATCTTGCATGTTTTCATAGCTTTTTGAACAATTTAAAGCAACGTCACACACACAAGTTGTTACCATGATCCTGCTCCCAAGGTTGTTTTTAGGCAACATACCTTTTAAATCATCCCACACCTTTGTCTCCCACACATCATCAAGAGCAATGACATACCTTCGCCCCTGTAGGATGTCTCTCACTACTACAATCAACTAGTTAAGGTTCTTGTAGCTTATATCATTGCTTTGGTCCAACTAGTTTATCAAGTTCTCTGTCAGTGCCTCAATGGAATATGTATAGGGCATAGTGACTCAAGAAAAACACTCAAAGTGCTACTTTATTATGTCATTCTCAAAAACTTTCCAAACGAGGGTGATCATGCCAAGGTGATCATTTGCTTCTCAATCTGGGACTATCAGCAATCAAACCATGGAGAATGGAAAAGAAAGGAAATTAAAAACAATGGGATAAAAATTGGTATTTATCATTGATGAATTTGTTACACTTTTGCAGTGAGGTTTTCCTCAGTAATATTTATTTGTAGTAAGTGGTATGTGCTTCACCTTTTCATGTCAGTTTTGTCCTTCATCTCTTCTTATCAACTCACTGTCACAAATGAAAGAAGAGACATGTCAACTAAGGACCATGGAATTTTATACCCTCAAATATTCTTACCCACTCACTACCACAACAAAAGCATAAAGAAATTAGAGAAGCGAAAATTCATACAACTGGCATAATCTTCCTATAAGGACCTAGTCTCTTGTATTCTTTGATCTAATGTATGCATATACATCATATTCAGCCACTAGAACAGCTGACATGGGCAAATACTATGAATTTTTTTCAATATTTGGAAATGAAAATATCCAAAAAAGTTGAGGTATTAGAGAATTGATAGCATAAATGTTTAAATACCTAAAAAATTGACCCCCCTGCATTTTCTTTTCATTCATGAAAATTTTGAGGAACAAATACAATGAGATTTAATGTCATTCAAATTACCTGAAAGATGGTCAATAGATTGTTGTGCCAGTACCAAAGGAGCTTATGAAGAAAATAGAGAGAACAATAGCTACAAGAAATGAAATGAATCTTACTTCCACCGTAGGAGCCTCCAAATAATACAATAGAACAACCCTCTAGTGACATGTTTCACTTTAGGTCAATTAACAGTGTTGCAAAGTCAACAAGTGCTTGGTTAGTTGTAAGATATGACAAAGAATCAACATTCATGTATGTTGCTTTTCTTTTTCCAAAGGGGATTGATTTCCCATAATACAGGTGTTGTCAGTGTTGCAATATGACATTAACTGTTAAATAATTACTAAACTACATACCATAAGAAAGGGATGCAACATTGATTTTGCTTTCAAATTAGATTGAATAAGAATAAAAAAGCAAATTACAACACTTAGTTTATGAATTATGCATCAACACATTGTTGAGATTGGTTACATGGTAATTACTAATGAATCCTTCATCCATCGACTTCCACAAAAGAATACTAAACCAAAAGTTTTTATTTAATCGCTTGATGGAGTAGATATATAGTTCTTTGCTTACCAAATACCCAATATATCCAGCTCATTTTGTGTTGTGTTAAATTAGCAGAAGGATGTATTTTTGAATTATCACAATAACAAATACACCATTCATTGAACCCTACATACTTTTCATATATTGGATAGCTCAATTAATGACTGCTTCACACGAACTACTAGCGTCAAGGACTAAGTTGCAAAATGAAAACCTCTATTTCCATAAGCTTAAAGCTTTCTACTCTTTTATGTGATATGTTGGTTACATCTAAAACTTAGCATGACCAAAACGACTTCAGTTGTGGATGAAGCCTCTACTCAACTCCGCTCCAACAAACAAGTAATACTACATTTTAGCTATAAAATAAATATTAACCACGAAGTTGATTGATTTATAGGCAAAAAAATAGTAAGATCCACAACTTTGATATGAACCCTTTTAACCATTCCATTACAATGAAAACTAGTAAAATGATGAGTCCACTAATTCTTGAAGCTAAAAAAAGGCTTACTTCAGGGAAGACAATCTGCCAGATGAACCCAGTGTTCTCAGTGAACCGATTGATGTTGCCCTCATTGCTGCAGTAGAAGATCTAGAGACTACTTGTGAGTTCCTGATGCATGTTTGTGGCGTGACAATAGAGGGGTGTAGCGTCGGCATCGGGAGGTGGTCCGAGATTGGGAAGCCCATATAAGGGCTTGGAGAGGGTTCCAGTTTGTTGTTGGTCACTGATATGACGCACAATAGTCACGAGGAATTTTCAAGCGACCATTGAACAACACCCCAAGAAAATCTACGACTTTTGAGATCAGAAGGGGCTGAGCATCATGAGGTGGCAAGACGGGGTAGTGGCACCACCGGGAGGTGGTCCGAGATCATGTAGCTTTGCCCATTGGTGGACTTGACTAAAGAGAGCCGGGATGTAGGGCCTTCATCCTATGGTTTGAATAAGTGGGATGTGCTTCACTTTTTCCCAGTCTCCACCATTTTGGAGATCAATAGTGGGATGTGCTTCACTTCTTCATCTCTTCTTATCTTCCTCTTCAATTCATCTGGCATGTCTACCCAAAATAGCGCTTTCAGACACATGAGGTGTTTAATACCAAGGGGGACTATATGAAGCCTTCGACAGTTATACAAATGAAGTTGTTCAAGTTTTAGCATTACACTCTTCTCTATACTCATATATGTCAATGACTCAAGGTACATGATAAATAAAACTTTTGAGTCTTGGGAAACTCCGTCTATCGCAACACATGTTTTTCCCATCATAGGCATTACGTAAACCCAACATGATCAAATTGGGAAAATGGCCCAACGCCATGAGAGGGTCATCACGCAGGCTTGAATCTTTCAAATCTAACATAATAAGATTTTCAAATGACCCAACTATTTTAGGCAATTTCTCAATATGCCCCCATAAGCGTATTTTCTTCAAGCAAGGAGAGAGGTGAGTCAAGAAGCATGTGTCGAGAGCCTTGCCCTCAGATATGTGATCTATAGAAAGTGTTTATAGGTATCTCATATTTATGATAGATGCCCACAAGACTTCCCAAGTATTTTGCCTTCCACGTGTAATGATGCCCAACCTTTTCAAGTGGGAGAGTTTATCCAGCTCTTGAGCTTGCTCTTCACTCCTATTCATTTGAATGTACTTCAACATATGTAAGGATCTTAACTTACTTATTTTTTAGGGCACTTTCACACCATTAGAATCAGTAATTAAACATCGCATATTTTGAAGATGGAGGATTCCACTGGGCAACTCTAAAAGATAGCGGCAACCACATAGGTCTAAAACTTGGAGATTATGTAGTTTACCTATGGAATTTGTAATCTTTTTAATATTTAAACTGCTTAGTTGTAAGTATTTCAAGTAGAATAGGTTGACAATGTCAGGAGGAAAGGTATCTAAATCAAACTTTAGAACTAAGACTTTTAATGCAAGAAACCTTGAAAATGTAGGTAGCTCCTTAGTAATTTTCTCAAACATGAAGAGAGTCCGAAGTTGGCGCAAATTTAGGTTCCATGAGATAGGTGTTGTCTTATCAATATGTAGGCAAAAAATTCTATCTTGTGAACCTACTTCCTCTTTTAACAAGGTAATAAAATTTGTTTCTCTTGCAACCTTATGAAATAACTCAAGCATCATGTCATGGACCCGACATTGGCTAACCTTTCCATAGTAGTCAAAATGCACTACCTCAACCAAACTTTGATTCACACACACATTCAAATATCCTTCAGTAACTTGTCCCAAATTCATACCAAACTCAGGTTTCACAAACCCCTCTGCAATCCCTTGTCGAATGAGTATACCTTTAAGTTTCAGGGTACATGGCAAAGTACAAGAAACAAGGTTTGAGATAAAATAGGAGGTCATCATAATTAAGCCACAATATATTCATATCTCTTAACCTAGCATTATTTTCTAGTTCTATGCTAAAATTGTGATGTATCATATCTCATTCAATATGAGTCTTGTTCTTTGTCAACAAGAGCCTTTCTATTGTCAAAATTGCTAATTGCAAGCCTCCATATAGTTTTAAGATCTTTTTAGAGGTCTCCACTAATTCCGAAGGGCATTCTCCATTGAATGTTCTTTTGCAAAAAAGGGTCCAAGCTTCTTTATCAGGCAAAGGTTGCAACTTGTAGATGTTTTCTTCAAAGCTTTCTGAACAATTAGAAGCAACATCATGCACACGAGTCGTTAGTATGATCCTACACTCAAGTTCATTTTCGGGCAACATACATTTTCAATCATCCCACACATCATCAAGAATAACAACATACCTCCACCCCTGTAGGATGTTTCTCACTACTCCAATCAACTGGGAAGAGTCCATGCCACATACATCTATGCTTTCACCCAACTCTTTGATCATGTTCTTTGTTATTGCCTCAATGGAGTATGTTAGGGACATAGCCCAAAGAAAACACTAAAAGTTCCGCTTTATTATGTCATTCTCAAAAACTTTCTGGACAAGGGTGGTCTTGTTAAGTTTTCCCATCCCGACCACGGAGATGACCATCAGTTTGGAGTCCACTTTCAAAGGGAGATTAATAAGAGTTTGTTTCGGGGTGCCAATTCCAACAATTTTAGAATCTTCAACAAAAAGGGGACAAGTAAGGCGAGTACCAAGTGAGCTACTAACCTCAATGACTGAAGTAGCAAAAGAGACACTACAACAAATAAGAGTATTAGCGACACTCTTAACTGTCACTAATACTATTAAAAGCATCGCTAAAGGGTATTTGCGACGCTTATGGAGTGTCGCCATAAGCGTTGCAAATAACCCAGTCACTAATACTAAATTGCGACAGAAAACAAAATGTATCTCTAATAATAGGCATTAGCGAAGGTTTCATTTGCGTCATTAATATTAGCGAAGATTTAATTATCATCACTAAGAATGTGTATTGACGATGGTTTTATTAGCGTCACTAATAATATGTATTAGCGACGATTTTATTTGGGTCACTAATAATATGTATTAGCGATGGTTTTTTACCATCACTAATAATAACTTATATTAGGTATTAACGATGTTTATTTAATTTTTTAAATAAACATATATACATTACCGACACTCTAGTAAAGTGTCACTAATAATCATATTAGCGATGCTTAGTAAGCGTCGCTACTAGTAAATGTTTATATGATTATTAACGATGTTTATTTAGCGTCACTATTGAATAAATTTAAAAATAACCATTAGTGCCACTTATTAAGTGTCACTAATACGATTATTAGCGACCTATATTGAGTGTCAGTATTATGAAATGAACCATTAGCGATTGAGCGTCGCTAATGAAAAAAAATTAAAATTTAATGATACGCTAAATACAAATAAAAATTGCATTATAATTTATTATTATATCCATACAATCATATCTAAAATAAAATTTAAAATCTCAACTTATGATCAATTTGAGTTCTTTCCTATTAATTTCTACCTCTGATGGACAGAGATATTATGATATGCAGAATTGACACCCTTAAGAGGGTCTAGTGCACCGGTGATCCTCCCACTGGTGGGGGTGGAGCTTGGTCATGTTGCTAGCCCCAAACACCTTGAGCATGTTGGCAAACTTGGCAGGCTGGTCGGGAAGGAAGTAGGGAGCAAACACACACTCCGACTGGCACTTGCGCCTGAGGATCTTGCATAAGTCATAGGGTGAGGTGGTGGAGCTCGCCATTTACTTCAAACTATGAAGAAATGGAAATAGGTCCTCTTCAACCTATGGTGCAATTCCAACTGCAACAATGATGTAAAGCAGAGTATTATTCATAAATCTTTGGGCAAATTAAATGAGGAATAGGAGTAGACACTCTTGGAAGTAAATGGACATAAATTTTCAATGCATATCCAAAATCCAAAGAATGTTCAAAACTGTGATGGCAATGTCTCACGTCTTTTATCCCTGTCCCTTTCCCGAATGGGACTTCTCCCACGACTATAGTCCTATAGAAAAAGCAAATATTTATATGCCACATTTTGATTTAACAAATTCAGGCTAAATATTATCTCTTCATAGTTAACTTTGACCATGATATCCAATGATTCGGAGCATTTACCTTCAAGAACCATTAATGTAATAAGACAAGAAAATGAGTTGCTCAAGATTTCGATACTAAATCGTAAACACAAACCTGAAGTTTCTTCAAGTTTGGCTACAATTGGCATATCCACGCTCACAAGAAAAATATTTGAATTGTTAAGCATCTTTGATGCCAAACTCTGCAGACAAGAAAAAATTTGTCATCATTAATCGATGGGTCCTTGTCGATTGAATTTTCAAGTTATTCCTGAAAGGTGCACCAATTGAAGTTACAAAGTAACCTGTTATTTAGTTAAAAAGGCTATTATTTTACAAAAAAACATGAAAGGTCACCTAACTTCTAAAAGAAGACCCTATCCCTTACAAAGTTCATCTAGAACTTAAAGAAGGTACAAAATTATTATAATCATATTCAACACCATATCTATAGCGTATGGAATTGGTGACACATTCTGCTATGCCATTCACCTCTATCAAAGACCCACTTGACAAAGTTACCTAAATATTTAAAACTGTATATCGATAATGCAAATGATGTAGTGTTGAACAATGAGAATGAGAAGATAATCTATATTAAGCAATAGCTAACTGACCTTCTAGAATACTCAAACATCCCAGGTAGTTGAGATTCTTTCTTTGTAAAAGTATCCAAATCCATGGACAATGGCCTAATGAAGTATCCAATATCTGGCCACAACTTCACAGGGTATTTGTTGCCATCACAAGTTACACTCATCTTTATAGGTAATAAATGGTGATGGAAATGGGCTTGAAGTAGTTTCATGGTTTTTGACCCGGTTCTAGAGATTCATTCTCTTCCACTGGAATCAAAGTGGGTACATCTTGAGTAGTTTCCAAGCTGCAGAAGTAATCAACATAAATCACTTCAATCAATTGAGATAATGAGAACAAACTTTGATAATTTTCCAGCCATTTAACATGAAACACATGGAAAGCATCTATGGAGCTTATATTTGCAACCTCATTCCAACTATTCAGACAAGTAAGGTTCTCCTTAGTGACAGTTGTAAACAGCTTGCACAATCTTAATAAATTTTCGGATTTTAAATAATAATGCAACAGAATTAAGGAGTGTTAGGAGCCTGAATTTAGGCTCTCATGACATAATTCAGAAAGGTCGCCACTTGGCCAGACCAATTTAAAAAATACACCAAAGAACATAAATTTCTTCAGCCATTCTATTACACCAAATTTAGGTAATAAGCTTCCACTGAAAGCCTGATAAAAACTGGAAATTTGTCTTTAGATGTCTTGGAGAAGTCAAAAGAATAATGTGTAATACAAATTTAAAAAACATGTCATCGCTAAAATCCCATTCAACGATGGTGATAAAAAAACATCGCTAAAAGTAGTTTTTTAATGATAGCTGCAGTCCTCGTCAAAAATAGGCTATAGCGACTGTTTATTGGACAGTTGCTGAAAACTACTTTTAGTGATAGTCTTAGTGATCTATAGAGACAGTTAAAACCGTCGCTAAGTGTTTTCAAAATGTTAAAAAAACTCCAATGACAGTCAAGGCCGTCGCTGAAGGAAATTTTTAAAAAATATATTCAGATCTCATATCTCAGATCAAATTAGAAATTGCTATGAATCATCAAGGACATTTGACAAATCACAGATCAAACTAGAAATTACTATAAACAAAAAATTGCTCTGGAAGTAAGCAAACATTGACAAGGGTAAAAACTAACAACATTTGTTGCAACTTTACCTTAAATCCATCAAATTTAAAGCTAATTATCATATTTGTTCCATCCACAATTCCCTGTAAGTCATGAACTCACAAGTCCTTTCAAATTTTCTAAAATAGAACAATGCATTCTATCCTCAAGTATATGAAGTTTATTTTCCCGTTCACATGCTCTATCTTTGTGCAAACTTAAAGAACCTACGCTATCATTAATTTGTCTTTCAACGTGAGAACAATCATGCATTTACATCATACATCTTTGTTAACCACTTCATCTAAGCTTAAGCAATTTAGTGGGCATTTCTATCTCGAGTTTGTATGTGTTTTGCTAAGCTCGACGAGACTATAAACTTTAGATGTCATTTCCTCATAAAGCCATGTGTTATGTGTGTTATGGCTGTCAATAAGTTCCGTTTCTTATAAATGTATAAATAAAACACATGCATTGGTCAATAAATTAACCAAATGAGAGGGGCTAGGAAGCTTACACTCATGGACATTGATAACTCACGACCAGAAATGCCAAAAAACACTGCACAATGCATAACTTATTAGTAGAGCAGTTTAGGAGCAACAGCATTAAGTGGGAACAATGTCAGACAAACAAGCTAGGTCCAGCTCCTCCACAGCCAATATAAGTCGGCAAAAATTGCTATGCTCCATGAATGACCTGCTTATAAAATATTTCCTGTTTTCAAATTTGAAGCAAAGTACTAATAAGTAAAAAACCTGATATATCTTTGGTCCCTTCTTAAGTAAATAACTAACACTGTTCAGATTATCAATGAATATGTCAATATATGGGACTCTCAGGCAGATCTTATCGGCCAAACTGTACTCCAGTAGGAAAAAACAACAACCTTTTCCAAGTGGAGAGAAATAAAAGGGAGGCTGAGACAAACATCGGAATTATTTATTAATATAAATAAGTTGCTTGACCACTGCAAGTCACTTACAGATATTGAAAAGCAATCCTTCTCCAGCAATTCTGATTGTTTATTCAAAGCACTTAAAAAACTGTTTTGCCTCCTTTTGTTGGCTCGTCTCACCACTTCGAGCAAAGTCCACAATTCCATGCTCATCGACATACTTATCATATATTCTTTCATTATCTCAACTATATCCTGCCATCATGAAGTTATATGAGATGAATAAAAAGTGAAGGCATAAATATGTTTACACCATAATTGTTCATAGAAATGTCAATAAGCATAAAATGCATCAACTTGTTGCAAGGAATGACAATTAGAAATTTGCATATTGTTTACACAAAGTATACTCCTAATGAGGATTAGTAGTTTCTGCTTTTTTTTTACACTCACCAATGCATCTGGGGCTGTTATTTCTTCTTGAAGATCCAATCGAGCACAAGCCTCTACCTGTCTAACTAGACTCTCTAGCTGCCTAGCTGTTATTGGCATTCCATCAGCTGAGGTATTATGGTCTCTCAGCCGCAAATAGAACTTCTGTGTAAAATGTCTGCTGCAAGTTTTGTCATCCTAATTAAATAAGAAATCAGAATTTCAGCTAAGAAGCCCAAAAAGGTACTAGTAGAGAGAGTAGTTGCTCCATCTAATCTTGGGATGACAAAATTTCTTGCATAAGCATCATATTTTTGAAGAAGAGGACCGGGCTCTATCTTTCTTCGAATCAAGTCCCAATCTTGAAATTAAGGAGCCACTCCTTATGCCCAAATCTATTTCTCTATGAATTTGTGCCACTAGAAAAAGAAACAAATAACACACTAAGGATAGCATTCAACCTCTGCATAGCTTCTTTTGGGGTGAAAATGTTCCCTGTATCCCGCATGAAGCTACATAGCAAATTAACAACTTGTTCAAACAACTCTTTAAACATATATTCTATTTAAATATAATATATTTTAATATGTATGAAAAAAATACAAAGGAAGCACACACAGATAACACTAATAATTCAAAAAAAGAGAACTTAACTGCCATTATGTGCTTGGAGACACGCTTATCCTATAGTTCATCAGGTCTATCTAGTAAAATGAAAACCAAATCAAAAATTCTCATTCACTGTCTTTGCACGACTGACAAAAGAATCAATATAAATTTCACACGTCAAACTGAGAAGACAACAAAATTCTCAAAGCATAAGAAGACAATACACAAGTTAAATATTCTGGACAGCAAAACTATGACAGAAAACATGTATCAAAATAGAACAAAAAATGGATCTTAACAAAAATAAATTGCTGTTGTGGCTTTTGGGACAACTCCTTATAACTCACAAACAAAGTTGATTCCTATCAGTGGAAGGCAAATATAGCGATGCCTTTACACTGGTCATCTCATAATGAAGGAATACTGTAGTTGCCTCACTTTCAATACAACATGAAAAATACCACCTTTGACTCTACAAATTGATAGAGAGACAATATCCCTAAACATCTTAAGAGGGAGACAGATATGAAGATGAAGGATAACCTGGATTTCACGAAAGAACCCGTCGCCAAAAATCCAATTGTAGTGCTGTGAAGAGGATGGTAATGTTGGGGAGAGCCTCTTGCAGCGCTGTGGCGGGAAGAAGGCTTTGGGCGTGGAGGTGGGGAGCGCCGATTGCAGCAGGATGGAGCCGGAATCAGGATGTTGTCAACGCGATTTGAAGCCCTATTGCAACGGAGCACGATGGCGCAAAGCAGTGGAAGGTGGATTAGGGTGAGGCAGTGGAAGGTAAGGTGGTTAGGGTGAGGCTGACTAAACTGCGGAAATCTTGGAGGCATGGAAAGCCGCATTGATATGAACGATACTATCGACGATTATAGATATAAGGATGTATCGATAATATATTTGATATGTGTTGAAATGGGTATAAATTTTTTTATAGATATAAAAAAAATTATAATTAATAATATATTATTATAATATTTTTTTTAGAGTATAATAAGATCATAGAATATCGTATCAATTGATACAAATATTCTAAAATTAGTTTATTTAGAACTATATATTATTATGTTCTTCGTCCTATATAAATTATTGCTCATTTTTTTTTATATTAAGTGCTTTAAAATTAGTTTATTTTAAAAATAAATAATATGTTTAATATGAGTCTAATTTATATATTTAAATAAATTTATATTTGTGGAACATTATATGTAAAAAAAATTATATAAATTACATGGACCTACCCGTATTCATATCATATAACTTTTAAAATATTATTTTTAATATAGCAAAAATATAAACTTTCAAAGAAGTTGGGTTTAAATTGTGTTTTTGTTTTTAAGAAAAAAAATTTTCAAATTTTTTTTTAAATAGAGTGTCGTATCGATATAGTACGGCCGATACATATCGTGGATACAGGTATTAGTCTCGCCTCCCATACTATATTAGTCTCGGCCGATATAGGTATGTATCAGCTAATACGCCCTTCCTTGTTTAGATGTATGGCCGTGGGCGGGAGTGGGAAATTTTCTTTGCGTGGGAGTCCTGCGTGCCCGTGGAGGATTTGCTCATTTTTTATGTGGCGGGTTCTAATGAGGCTGGTTTGGATTTTCGGTTGGGTTAGGACCCAACCTAATGTTGGAGTCAAGTTCTTTTGACCCGACCTACTATACACCGAATTTTTTGATCCCAGCCAATAAGAGCAAAAAAACACCCACGAAATAAGAACTAAGAGTCGATCTTAAGCTGGGTTAATTCTAATAATTAAAACCAAACCAGTCTTAATTTAGGTCTAAAAAATCATATAAATAAAGATAAATATGATCTTGTAATTTAATTAGGAACTCAAGTCAGGTTGGTTATTGGGTTTTTCATATGTTAAACCCAACTTGACCCAACACAAGATTTACTTAGATATTTATTTTTTGGACTCGACTTGAGCTGGGTCAATCTTAGGTCAGGTCCTGGTTTTCAACACACCCTTATGTTACAACTGGATTGTTCGATTCATTGGTTAGCTACAAATATATAATTTTTCTTAAAAGTAATATGGATTATAATTATATTAATAAATTAGTATTCTTCACATAAATAGATTTATGAAAGGAAAATTTAATTTTATTGTAATTATTAATAAATAAATTTGGTTACGCATGGGTCGGGTCAAAAGGTAAGTACGGCTATACGTTGAAGTTAAATGTTCAAGCAAATTAATAATTGTGAAGCACTATATTTTTAAAAAATAATTTTTAATATAACATATGCATAGGTGGACCCACCCGCATTCATCTTATAAAATTTTAAAAAATTATTTTAAATATATCAAAACAATTTTCATCTTTAACCCTTAAAAGAGGTTGTGTTTACAATGTGTTTTTATTTTTTTAAATAAATAATAATAAATAAATTAAATATCCATACATATAGGCTCTATCGATACGTTATGGCCGATACATATCGTAGATTCGTGTGGGGGCGTACCACCCCTTAAACTATATCAGTTTTGGCCGATAAGGGTACATATCACCTAATGTGCTAATTGTCTTAATTTTTTTAAAATTACTTTATTTATTTATGATGTATTTTTTAAACGTCTTTAATATTACAACTATTAGAGATGCTTTAATAAAAGCGTAGTTATTATTAGTACTATTTGTAACACTTTTAGAACAATGTTGTAAATAGTTCTATATTTAAAAAAAAATTATAACTGTTAGCAACACTTTTTATAAAATGTCACTAATAGTTCAACTTGTAGCGACGATTTTTTTTAAATGCGTCTCTACTATTAACAATATTTGTGACGCTTTTAACAAATTGTCGCTAATAGTTCTATTTTTTATCTTTTTTTTAAATTCATAAATATTAGTAACGCTTTGTGACAAGCATCTGAAATTGTATTAACTATAAGTAATATTTGTTATCAAAGCGTCACTCTTATTGTTACTATTTATGACGGTTTTAGATAAGAGTAGCATTTAGTTGTAAATTTTTTATTTTAAAAAAAATTATAACTATTAGCAACGTTTTGTAAGAGCATTATTAATAGTTCTTACTATTATGGACTCTTTTCATAAAGTATCGATATTATTTATACTATTAGTGACGCTTTATAAAAAGTGTCATTAATAGTACAACTATTGGCGACGTTATATAAAAAGTGTTACTAATAGTACACCTATTAGCGACGTCCTTAATAATACATATATTAGCAACAAGATTAATAAAGTGTCGCTACTAACATTATAAGCGACATTTTTTTAAGTATCGCTAAAAGTTACATTTTTAAATTTAGAATAAAAAAATAATACTTTTAGTGACGTCTTTATTAGCGATGCTTTGTAAAATATGTCGCACGGTAAATAGCGACGATTGTAATTTAATGACGCTAATAGCTTAACTAAAAGTGTCGCTAATATTTGTACTATTAAGGACGCTTTATAAAAAACGTCGCTAATAGGTGTACTATTAATGACGCTTTTTATAAAGTGTCCTTAATAGTTGTAATATTAGCGATGCTTTATTTTATGCGTCACTAATATGTCATTTTATTGTGACGGTTTTATAAGTGTCGCAAGTAGTAGTTTGTAGAGACGCTTTTCTGTGCGTCAATAATAAAAGCGTCACTAATAGTACATATTATTGTAGTGAGAAGTCGTTCCTCCTATTAGAGATGGCCTGTAGTTGGTGCATGATTGTTTTTATCTTTGTAGAAATGTGATGGTAGTCAAGCAGGTACTTAAAGAAGTGAAGGCGTCTTTTGAGGTAGGCAGTGAAACCTAGCTTATGGTCATGGAGCACCCCATGCAGAACATGTACTCATTTATCGAATTTTCAATGTCTTAAGCCACTCCCCTTGTTGTTGAATTTTAATTGTTTACTCGTAAGTTAAGGAATCTATAGTAGTTAAACGGCTAAATCAAGTGTCAATCTAAGAAAGACTTGAAATCAGAAAACTAAATTTAATCTAACTCAAGTAAACCCTAATCTAGTTAACAAACATATAGAGAGTAACTTAACTAAAGTAACTAACAAAAACAAATAAGATTTTAAGGCAATTTAACTATCCAAACCAAAATTCTAAAGCTTTAATCTAAGAATAAGAAAGCAATGCAAAATAACTAAAATATCAAATAATCAAACATTAAGGCATAGGAATCCACATTCATTAAATCATATAAATTTATAAGTATGATCATTAATCATTTTTTTACATTCATCTCATAATAATAGAGAATTTTGTAACATTCCAAATTCTAGGTATTTTTTTAACTTTTGTGTGTGTGTTTGTTTTATTTGCTTAAATTGTTTTAAAATCGTATGAATAGCATGACATTGATAACCAATTAGGGTTTAGGGGTCCGGCCTTGGTGTGTAGGGGTCCACTTGGGAAATAAGGGTCTGACCTTGTTAAGGAGGGGACCAATTGTGTCTATTGGGGGCCTAGCCCTCTAGGAATTGAATTTGAGAGAGGGAGAGACCATTGGAAGAAGGATAGGGTTGAAGGAGTTAGTTTTGGAGCAACCCCTAAATTGTAGGATGGCTAAGTAGAGGGGGGTAGGTTCTTGAAGATAGGGAAGGGGGATATGGACTCTAAGGAGGGGGACGTCCCAGCTCCTTTTGTCCAATCATTCTGATTGGTTTAACCTTCAAGAAAATAGGAATTTAGTTATAAGAGAGATTAGGGGGGGCGGAGGCTCAAATTTTGCTCAAATCTCTTCTTTCCGCTCTTTCTTCTACCCAAAAGCACATACATTCGGAAAATAGCTTGTGGATGGGGAAAGTTGGCACCTTTAGACTCAATTGAGAAGCAAGAGCGTAGGAGCAAGGGCATAAGGTTGTAGTGGCGGGCTAGCAGAGGTAGGTGCCCATAGTCACTATGGTTGATGATAAATTTCAGCCCTAGGTCGACCCCTTATGTGAGTTTAATTCATTTTATTTACCCTATTTCGTGCATGAATGAGTCTATGAGTTTAATCATCTCATTTAGCCCTGATTCGTGCATGAACTTTGTTGAGTTTAATCATCTCTTTTAGCCCTAATTCGTGCATGATCTTTGCTGAGTTTAATCATCTTTTTTAGCCCTTTTAGCCCTCATTTGTGCATGAACTTTACTGAATTTAATCACAGGTTTTATTCCTTATTCGTGCATAAACTTTGCTGAGTTTAATCACAGGTTTTAGCCATGATTCGTGCATGATCTTTTTTGAGTTTAATCGCAGGTTTTAACCCTAATTCGTGCATGAACCTTGCTGATTTCAATTATAGGTTTCTAGCCCAAATTAGTGCATCACTTTGCTAAAATTGATTTCAGGTTCTTAGCCCTAATTAGTGCCTTACCATGCTGAGTTTGATTTCAGGAATTTAGTCCTAATTAGTACTTTACCTTGCTAAATTTGATCTCAGGTTTTTAACCTTAATAAGTGCCATGATCTTGTGGAATTTAATCATTCCTTTTCAGCTTTAACTTGATTCGTGTTTGGTTGAATTTAGTTATCCTATCTCAGTCATATTTAGATTTATGCCTTGCTGATTAGATTCAGTCATATAAGCCTCACTTGAGTTATGATCATGTGGAATGTTGTGGGTTATGTCAACCTCACTTTCATGTTAATATCATGTTGTTTGTTGTTAGTTATTTTAGTTGGAATTGTTGTGTTAGTTTGCTTATTTGGTTAGTTCACCTCGGCCCCAATTCAAGGCATTATTTTGCTGATTTGATCAATGCATTTTAGCATAGGCTGATTAGTGATCTTGATGATTTGATTCACATGTCTTAGCCTGCTATCATGTTGATTATGTCAGTTGGTTGCATTTATGATATACTATGATTAGTCTTTGATCCCTTTGCCTCATGTGGTTGTAATATATCATGTGTTGAGTCAGATTTTAAATAAGCTCACGGTAATAGCCATGGTGGTATTTTCAGGCCCGTGAGGCTTCCGCAACTTTGGAACTTTGGTTCCATGCTCTTGAGCACCCCGTGCGTAATTAGGTTTTTGAGCATCATGGAAGGCTCATCTACCTCTGGCCAGCGTGTCCATACACATAGTTGGTACCTACATCTCTAGGCCCATGGCTGATCCAAGTGGATCTCTAGAGGTATTAGGATATACTATCAGTACACAGTTACTCCTTTGAGCAGGAGTCTGTAACCGGGTAGCAATAAGTAAATTGCTTCCTCAGCATAGTTCATTTTAGGATTTCCATTAATGATAATGAGGCTCACCACTACAACATTCTTTCCAAACTGAATTGATTTGTTGCCTTCTCACCTTCTCATTTTTGTTTTTCCTCATTTAATCTTTTGGTTTGGACCTTCTTCTCTTATTTTCCACTTTGTTGCATTCTATCATTGGCCCTTTCCTCAATTAAGACATTCCCCTTCTTTAGTCATCACATTAACCACATTCTTTTCTATGTTTTCCATATTTCAGCCACCACATTTTTTTTAATTTTCACTTGGAGCAATGTTAAATATAGAGACAATGTTTTCTTTCTTTATACACTTAATCGTTCAAAACCAAATATCTCGTATAAGACCACTATGCACCGGCTCGTACTCTTTCCTTTCCTTGGCCTCTTGCTCTTGACCCTTCTTGTTTGTTTGTTTCCATTCTTTGTCCTTGCTACTTCTAAACACCTAGCCACCCACTTAATTAGTTCTACTCGAGGAGTTTTCCAACTTGAACTAATTCTTGCATAGAAATTGATCCTGAATGCTCCAAAATAGCAATTTTGTCAATTAAGCTCATCAAACCCTATAAAATAGAATTAAACTCTAATAAGCCAATATCAATATAAAATCAACACTAAAATGCATAAAACTAGGGTATATAAATGGTTATATTATGTACATATCACCTCTCAATTGGTTCACCCATGTTTTCACTAGTTCCTCATTGTGCTGCCCTACGTCGATGTCCTTGAGAAGGGCCCTTATGCTCTCCAGATCGCCTTTGATTTGCTCCACCTCTTCCTTCACCCCACTCACCCTTCAAAAATGAAGCCAATTGATCGATCAAAAGGTTCACAACGATCTCAGTCATTTCTAAGCTCTTTCTTTCCCTCTCTTTCTTTCTGTGAGGAAATAAGCAGACATGTGTGCCGGTTCTCTCGAGTCCTCCCTGTTATTGCTAAGGATGAAATAATTCTTAGCATGGGATGAGGTACAAGGATAACTTCTTTTACTTTTCCTTTAGGCTTTCGTCGGAAAGATACTATGTCCGACCTGAAAGAGTTCTTAATCTCTTCTAAATGAAATTGGAGTGAATTCATTGTTAAATAATTTTCACAATAAACTACTATGTAGAACGCATTTATATACACCCCTAATAATCTCCTCAATACCCCATTTCTCAAAATTTCTTGCACATACCTTAAAGTATATAATTTTTCTCACTTTATTCTACCTTAATCTACCTCTTCCTCCTTCCTTCATATCTGGCACCCATGCCAATGTTACTATTGGCGACTTCCTCCTCCTTATCTTCTTTTTTCTCCCTCTTTTTAGACCATATAATGATCACCGAATTCACCACTAAAGTTATAGCTTTTCAGCGACACTAGGTCGTAGCTAGATATGGCTAGGAGTCCTGGTAGCAAACCACGTTGGTAGGCTAGTATCTTACCAAGACATGGTTGTAGGCTAGGAACTCGCCATCTCGCCAGCCATGGTGAGTTCCATGACCGCGGGTTGAGAACTAGGAGGCCATGGCCAAAAGAGGGCCGCATGCTAAGCTAGCCATGGTCGCATTTAGGTTCTAGCCTAGCCTCCTCGTTACCTTGACCATGGCCGGCCACTACTGCTGCAATAGGCCATGGCAAGCCACTGCTGTGGCTAGTGGGCCATGGCTAGCCACTGCCGCAAGGATGTGCCGCTATTGTCATAGCCAATGGGGCTGAAGATGCCGCTGTAGAAGGTGGTGTCGTTGCCCTAGCAATTAAAAGGAGAAGGTTTTAATGGGGGCAATGAGGGAAGAAAATAATAAAAATTCATAGGGTTTGAAGAGTTAATAAAAGTACACTGAAGATTTTAATAAAACGGGGCACTGAAAAAATTTCTTTAGTTTAAAAAAATATATTATATAATATTTTCAAAGAAAATAATTAAATAAATATCCTAAATTATTCGAAGAGATTCAAATCAGTTCCGGCTTGAGACGATTCGATGCCAAGGTAGGAAGATAGACTGATCTCTGCCGATGGCGATGAGCTAGAAAGTTAAAGTTGTAAACCAACTTCTTGATCACTTTGCTTTATTGCTACAGTTGTAAACCAGGCAACCAGCTCGGCTTTTATGAATCAACTCCTGTTGAGGCACCTGTGGCTGCTTATTCCCTGATTGCTGAGCTAAGCACACCACGCTCATTTTTTTATTTTACTAGATTAAGAATTTGAATACTTAAGCCAAACAGTAATAAAAATTGATAATAAATTTACTTTCAATTCTTATACTGCAGCCTAAGTTCAATTAAACTATTGCCCATCCTACCATCAACCGGCTTCAAATGAGGCTTTCTGTATACTGTAGCCAATCACATTCTACGTAAATTTTTTTCACTATTCCCCATCCTACCCTTCCCATCCCGATTTCCCTTCTTCCGCCTCGCCTCTCTCTCTCTGATTTTTCAAAAAAAAAAACAAGTCAAAAAAGTCTTTTCACAGGAGCTCGCTTCGTCAATTTTCATGATCGTGTCGGCAACGCCCACTTTTCACCGCACACGTGTCAAAGTAGCCACGTGAGTCGCCGAATGGCAGCTTGTCACGTTAACAACCCCCATGTGGACTCATGTCAGACCCGCTGCCCTCGCGTCCCGGCCGCTGAGGACCGTGTTAGCGGGTCTCAAGAGTCGGACACGGATGTGGGCCATAGAAGACCCGCCGCCTCCTCGTCCGCGAGAGAGTCGAGGATCCACCGCTCGATCTCGCCGGCGACCGCCTCCCACTCCTCCTCCAGTTGGGCCTCCGGTAGGTCCGACCCGACCAGCTCGTCGATGTCCTGCAGGATCTGGCAGTTGGCCCGCGGGAAGCCCCGGACCCGAGCCCAGGCCCGGTCAAGGAGCTGGGCACCGGTGGGAGGCGGGGCGGAGGTGGACCTTCGGACCGAGGGCAGCCACGGCTTGAGGTGGAGGCGGGGGCGAGGAGCTCGTCGGCGAGGTAGAAGAAAAGCCCTGCGAGTGGGCCTGGGCCGGTGGAGGATGAGCGCTCGACGGAGTGGAAGAGGGCCGGGTCGAGCGGGCGGGCGGGCGGAGAAGGCACTAACGGTCCCTTCTTTTTAAGAAAAATGTTTAAGTGAAGTTGAGAAAGCTACCTTAAAATTTTACTTCAATCTTCTTAAAATTATTGATTAGTGGGGTTATTTTTATAAGTAAAAATAGGGTCCGATGGCTAGTTGGGGAAACAGTTGAAAGTGATGCCGAGCAAAATGGAGACACAGACAAGGGCAAAAATGAAAGAGTTGAGAGCGATTCATCAGAAGATGAGGTCCATAACTCTCCAATTTTAAGATGTGAGAATGCTAAAAATTTGGCTCGTTGACGGCGGACATTATTAACGTGCCATCGGAGGACTTTGTTGCCGGAAGGACTGTGTGGAAAAAGTAGTGACATCGGCACATGGCCCAACCCTTTTGCCTGCTTCGGACAGAAAGGAAACGGAGATGACCTCTTTTTCCTTGCAACTTCTGTTCTTGCTCAATTACCCGTTAAAGAAGAACTACACAAACAATGGAGAATGCAGAGAAACTGTCTCCAGTTTCCTCACCAAACTCATGCAGGCCCACAAGCTCACGTTGAAAACAGTCACATGTTTGAGTACTGGTTGATCAAACCAGTCGGGAGTCCGCTAATCCATGTATATATTTTTAGTTTTATATGATTTCTCGCATCAAGATTTTTATTTCAAAGTAGGCTTTGATTTAATTGGATGAGAGTAGTCGGTGGAGTAGTTGGTGAGTTTTAGTAGTAGTTGGTGAGTTTCAATTATTTACAAGTCTCTAGTTTCAGTTTTTTTGTATAGACACATTAATTAATTAGGGCCAATGTCGGCCGCTGAATTATATGTTTTTGCTATTTAATTTCTAATTTTAAGAAGGGACTCTTTTCTCTCTCTTATTATTTTCTTCATTCCATTACTTTTTCATGTGCAAGAGGTGTGTATGAGGAATGTCACAACACCTATAGATGGATAGATGGAGTTTGGTTCTAAAATTTGATGGTAGAAAGTACACACAATGAGTTTTGAAACATCACTAAGATCGAATTCATGAATTGAAGTTTAGATGAGAAAATTATGATCATTTACAGTTGAACCTATTGTACTCTTGGCAATCGACCAACCTGATACCGATTTTACCCTTAAACCTTCTAAATAAAATAATTTTTTTAGGTGAATTTTAAGTATGAAACTTTGGGACTAGAAATTGAGAAGGGATAGCTAGAGCTCCAACTATGGTAAGGTTTATTCTAAGAAATTATACATAAATTATATGTAAAGTCTCCTATGGCTCCAAAGACCCTATGAACCCATGAAGTAAAAGCTTCACCTCCCCCAGGTGAGTAAGCCTTCTACTTAGATAAGAGAGAGCCTCTCCTGAATAACATTGAGATACTCAACCTCTCAAGTCACTACAACAAAATGTAGTATTAGCAATACTTAGCTAAGCGTCGTTAAAAATAACTAATTTGCGACCAATAATAAAGTGTCGCAAAAAATTAAACTATTAGCGATGAATTTTCGTATACGTCGCTAATAGTCATATATTAGCAACACTTAGTTTAAAGTGTCGCTAATACTAATCATATTAGAGACACTTTATTATAAGTGTTGCTAATTGTTCCTCTATTTGCGACACTTTACACAACCGTCGCTAAAAAATAAATATTTTAAAAAAAATTATAACTATTAGCAACTCATTTCTTAAGCGTCGCTAATAGCTTTTGCAATAGCGACGCTTATTCAAAAGCGTCAAATAAGCGTCGCAAATACCATTTCTAATAACAGCTTTATTAATTAATTTTATTTAATAAATAAATATTAAAAAAATTATAATAAACTTCCTAAATGTAATATATTTTATTCAATATTTACTATTTATATATACAATAAATAAATATTAATTTTTTAATAAAAACTAGTGTTAATAATAGATTAAACTTTCACTATTTATATATAATTTTAAAATATAATTTATAATAAAAGAGAGAGTGCATGGAGAGAGAGTAGATGAGGAGTGAGAGGGATCGAAGAGAGAGAGAGGGTGTAATGCCCCGACCCGTACCATCAGACCCGGACCGGGGGTTAGTTCGGAAGACACAATCGGAGATTATAAAACAAGCGGAAAAATTAAAATTGACTGAGTCATAACGTTCAAAACTAGACCCAGTCGGAGCTACACGATCTTGGTACCAATGGACTCGTATTGACAAGCCCTTCAAAACTAGACCCCACATGGGTAGGTTATCTCGCACTTTTAAAGTGGGTCCCGCCCATATGGCACACTACCCGAGGTCATAACTTTTGTTCCCAACCTCCGTTTTGCGCGTAATTTGATTCGTTACACTCATTACTACGAGCACTACCCGGATATGGGGATTTTACCTAATGAAACCCCCTAACACTGATATCAAATTACCAAATTACCCTTAACCCCCCGGGTTAAGCATAATTGGAAGACGGGTTGTTGCAGAGGGAGGAGAGAGAAAGAGAGGAGATAGATAGGAAAGAGAGAGGGAGGAGAGAGAAAGAGAGGAGATAGATAGGAGAGAGAGAGAGAGAGGAGAGAGAAAGAGGGAGGAGAGAGGGTAGAGAGAGAGAGGAGATCGAGGGAGAGAGGGTTGAGAAAGAGGGGTGAGGAGAGAGGGAGAGAGAGAAAAAAATTTATTTTATTGGTTTTTTATTTTTTTATTTAAAATTTAATTAAAAAATAAAAAAATATTAGCAATGTATAAAAATATATGTCGCTAATACCTTAGAGTATTCGTGACGTAAAGACCCATACGTCGCTAATACTTTTGACTATTAGCGACGTATATTACATCGCTAATACCCTTAGTATTAGCGACGTATATCCCTATACGTGACTAATATATTTTTATTTATTTTTTTAATTAATTTTTAAATAAAAAATATAAAATAGAGAGGATATAGAGAGAGGGGGAGAGGGAGGAGAGAGAGAAGAGAGAGAGGGAGAGAAAGAAGAGATAGGGTGGAGAGAGAGGAGAGAGATAGAGAAAGGAGAGAGAGAGATAGAGGGGAGAGGGGAGAGAGAGGGGAGGAGAGAGAGGGGGAGGAGAGAGAGAGGGGGAGGAGATAGAGGGGGGGAGAGAGAGGAGAGATAGGGTGGAAAGAGAGAGGAGAGGGGGATAGGGGTGAGGAGGAGGGAGAGAGAGGAAATTTTTTTGTTTAATTTTTTAATAATTTTTATTTAAAAATTAATATAAAATAAATAAATAAATAAATATGTATAAGCGAAATATATGCTTAGTATTAGCAACATATATCCCTATTGTCACTAATATATTTTTATTTATTTATTTATTTATTAATTTTTAAATAAAAATATAAAATATAGAGGATATAGAGAGAGGGGGAGAGAGGGAGGAGAGAGGGAGAGAGAAGAGAGAGAGAGGGAGAGAGAGAGAAAAAAAAGAGAGAGAGGGGAGAGGAGAGAGAGGGAGTGAGAGGGATAGAGAGAGAGGGAGAGAGGAAGAGAGAGAGAGGGAGGAGAGGGAGAGAGGAGAGGAAAAAAATTATTATATTTTTAAATATTTTTTATTTTAAAATTAATATAAAATAAATAAATAATAATATATTAGCAACGTATATGCTTATACATCGCTAATTTAGTGAGAGAGAGATAGGGAGGAGAGAGAGAGGAGAGAGAGAAGAAGAGGAAAGAGAGAGGGTGCATAGAATTGTATTTTTTTAAAGGATTTAAGACATTTAGCAATGGTCAGAATAGTGTGTCGCTAATATTACTTGTATTAGTGACGCTGCATTTTTCTGTCGCTAAGATAGTTACAATTTGCGACGTTTAATTTCTAATGTCGTAAATGAAGTTAATTGCGATGTTTTACTGCATCACAAATGAAAATTTTTTGCTTTGAAGTGTCGCTATACAATTTACGCATGTGAAACTTCACGCCCAACCGAATTTCTGCCCGTGCCTTTATATCCCACACCTCAGGCGGGACTTCGGAACCAAGCAGGGACGAAAAATGTGTCGCTTTGGGTCTGAGAATGAAGATGTGACTGGCGTCTCCGACGAGCCGAACCAGTTGCCCATGTGTGGTCATCCACCTACCCGTGCGTTGTCATCCAGCCGCCCGTGCGTGGTTGTCCAGCTGCCCATGCATGGTCGCCTATGCATCTCCGTGCGTGGGGAGTTCAGTCCTCCAACCACTATCCGTTGCCGCCAGACGTTGATGCTTGTAATATTGGCCTGATCTGGAATCTCCGTCGATGGGCATACCTTTTTCCAGTCCCCTCAGTGGTTGTGGTGGTCTGACGGCGTCAGCGGATCTGAGACCTCTTGCCGCAGAGAGAGGTTGAAGACAACCTGCGCAGGTCGACCCACGCGGGTCAATGCTGACCCGCTTGCACCGGTCCTTACTCACCCACCCACACCAGTCCTTACTCACTTGCGCTACGGGTCACTTTTGACCCGGCTGTGTGTGGGTCAAGTTTTAGACCCAGCCCAAACCAGGTAATTAAAAAAAAATTATCTCATGACATTTCTATTTTTTTTGTTTAATATTTTTTAGCGACACTCTCCAAGAGCTTCAGTAATATTTTATTGTAATTTTTTTAAAAAAAATTATTTATAAATAATGTTTTTTAATATTTTTTAAATAATTATACGAATTAACGATGCTTAAGCAAATGTCACTAATATTATCGTATTAGTGATGTTTATTAACAAGCGTCGCTAATAATTATTTATTTAATTTATTTTAAAAAAAATTATATTTTTTTTAAAAAAATTAAATTATTTTTTTATTAGCGACGTTTGTAAACGTCGCTAATACTATAATATTAGTGATGCTTAATACTATACGACATTAATATTATACGAATAGCGACGCTTTATAAATGTCGCTAATACTAGGTTTTAGCGACATTTGAATTAAGCGTCGTTAATATGCAGTAGCGATGGCAGTTTTATCGACGCTTTATATGCATCGCTAAGAACTATTAATGACACTTATAGTACTATTAGCGACGCTAAAATGTATTGCTAATAGTCAATTTTGTTGTAGTGAGTGTCGACTTGTCTATTTGCTATGACTGCTCTCCACCTTGATCCAAACTAAAGATTTGGCTCACCTCATAGAACTAGAGGGAGATGGAGGATGAGGAAGAAGAGGTCGTAAAGGAAGAGTTAAAGTTGTGTCCGGTTCCATTGCAGTGGTAGGTGGTGTAGAAGTGGCCATTATGGCTAGAAGAGTAGAGACTAGAGACAAGAGGCAGCGATTGCCCTAGCTAGTGTAGTGGTGACTGTTGTCCTAGCAAAAGAAGATGGTGCAATGGTTTTAGCTGGTAGAGATGTAGCAGCAACCACTTATGGATGGGCGACAATGATAGTTTCGGTAACATAAGTAGAAGCTACTCCTTGTGTGGGATGAGAGGCAGCAGGTTATGAGCTTTGTGTTGGTTTATGAGTTTTGTGTGTGGCATAGATAAACCTAGAAAAATAAAGTGTCTCTAACTTACAATTAAGTTACAAAATTTATTTTGTTCACATTAACATATACCTTATTCCAATGTGTTCTATTTAAAATTTTGTAATCAAATCAGTAAACAAACGCAAAAGAATTTATACGTAAAAACCCATCAAGGGAAAATCAACAAAATACTGAGTCTAAATCATTATTCACTATGTAAACATGAAATTATAAAATTATTTATTACAAAGATAAAAAACTTTTTGTCTTCAAATCGGTGGTTCTCCACAACACTTTTTAATTTTAACTTAACCACTCATTGGTTATTTACTTGCATAACTTGATCTTCTCCTCCATTGTGTTTCTTGATCAAAGTAGATCTTTTATCTTATCCTTTGGAATGAATCTTTTATTATCTTGATCTTCACAACAACAATTTTTAAGAAACATCATGTCTCACATGTATTTTTATGTTCTTATCTAACATTTAATCACTCTTTATGATTTAGATTTTCTTATTCTAGATGACAATTATCTCAAAACTGCATTGGAGCAACTCTTCACAAGCTCTTTAGGTTTTCTAGGCATTTTCTTCTTTTTCATCACATCTCAATCCCTTTATATAGACTCTCAAGTATTAAAAGGATCAAGTGTCATGCTCTGAGATTTCTGAACTCATTTTTATAAATAGAATAGCAAAATTAATTTTTTTTAAACTTTTTGTCAATCATTCAACAAGTTATCTTGAGGTATGAACTAGCCATTTTTTCAACATACGTATACTAAATCAGAGTACATTAAAATTAATTACACAAATACAAACAAATTTACACTCATGTGTCTAAAATTAATTACCTTAAAGGAATAAAACATTTAAACATTCCAAGTTGGCTAGCAAACATTGTCTTTGCCACACATCCAAAGTCTTAAGTAACTTTAACCTTACAAAGAACATACATCACATCGATGTTGAGTATACAAGTATACCCAATGAGATGGCTAACCAAGTACTATGTAATAACAATGTATGTGATTACAGTACATTATCACAAAATTAACTGTCATAACCAATAACATCATCACTCATAAGTGGAATAAGCATAAAATTATGCTCCCACTCAAAAGTCTCCTACTTCATAAGTAAAAGTCAAAGGTTCTCTATAACATGGTAGCCATTGTCTTATACTACAGTCTTGCCTCCTTAGACTATAAACTACCTAACTTCTGACTTCAAAAACTCTGAAGTTTGTCCATCCCATCGACGTTATGAAGCTAAAGCCCACACAAAGGCTCATGAACCCAAGTGGTTGAAGTTCTGACTTTAATGATCATCAAACTTACGGGGTCAAATCAATAAGTTCAAAGAAGAAATATTGGAATATCAATCGCATTGATCATGTATTGTGTTGTGTGGGATCAGTCATCTTTAATTGCTTCAGTCCATTCGAACACAACTCCAAGGCTAGGGAAACAGTTTTACATAACTCTCGTTTTCAAAGAGCTCGAAGACTTTGATCTTTTTTTATACCAGCCCCCTTCAGTTGACCTGGCTAAAGACTCACTTAAAAAGCCAAGTAACTTAAGGTTTTTCTAACCTCGTATACCAAAAGACATCAATATTAGGGTATTTGATCGTTTATAATTTAATCATTTGCAAGTGTACAAGGTAATTGTACTAGGATAAGTATTTAAAGGTTGTCGAACCTCGGGGATGGATGAACTGTTACTAATCTAAGAGAGTAATTTGTTGATTAAAAACTAAAAAGAACTTAAACTTTAATTACGTAAAGAAAGTAATCAATTAATTTAAAAGAAAGAGATTAATATGATGAAAATTACTTAGGAAATTGAATCCACTATAAAACCATAACAATTTCTTAACCTTTAATCTAAATCTAGTATGAATATGAGCAAGTATTCTCAGCTACAAGCTAGAATTATTTCAGAAAGAATCATTAATTAAATTAATGACATGAACTATTTTCTACAATAGCATGGATCATTTACAGTAAACTAACTATAGGCATGATTCGCCTCATCTTAGCATAACTCATCCAATTCATTAATTATACAAACATTAAAACTATTACATGACCATCTCATCTAAATCACAGAAATTAAAATCGATGCAAATATCAAAACCACATCAATCTATCATCTACAAGACAATAAATCAACATAGATTTGAATAAACATGAAAAGCTCATCCATTAAAAAAGAAATCTTTATCATACAATTGTCATTATTCACAACTAAGATCTAAATTAAAAAGAAAAGAAATTGAAACTTATATATAGCTTCATCAACTCCTAAGTAAAAGAAAAGTATAGTCTTGCATTGTAGAAAAAAGCACTTGAATCTCCATTGAAAGCTTTGAATAATCTTCCATCTTCTTCTTCTTTTTTCCCTTTAGAAAATCTCCCGGAATCCTTTAATTTCGAGCCAAATATGTCTTTATATAGGCATAAGAATCATAGGAGGAAGTCTAATATGAAAATGACTCAAAATTGGCTCAAAATAGGAAAGTGCGTGTTATACTGTTCGATCGCCCTGCATACCCGTTCGAACGGATATACTATTTCGGTTTTCAAAATCACGTTTAACCAATCAAACGCCATTACACCCCATTTGAATGGAAATGAAGAATATGCACAAAATTAATATAAGTAAGCTAATTTACTTCAAAACATCATACAAGTTTTTGCTAACCTAATTAAATTTAATTGTTAATTTTCAATTATTTAAACTATCTTAACTCTAAAATAAGGCTAGACAATCACTACAACAAAAAAGGCTTTTTATCTGTATTACAATAAAATTTACACACAAAAGTACATACATTCAATCATAACATCATCACATATAATAATAATTTAATGCATATAATAAAATGTTATTACCTCTCATAATAATAACCTAAAATTCATAGCAATCCCTGCTAAAAATGCCCAAGACCGACTTATTGTTGATGGACTCATCAACATATCGACCAAGTCACCGATGACCATTGTAACTCATCGATGAGTCGATCCCCTTTCTGACAATGGGATGGAAATGACAATCATCCTCATAAATGCCACAACGATAAATTGACCTCACTTCTGGTGACCCATCTGTAACATACCAATGTGTCAATCCTCATTAATATCAGCCATGTCATCTCCTCCATTACATCGGCAGCATCATCGATGAACATGCTGATGGTCGAGAAGAAATAACAAATTGTCCCAACTTCCAAAAATTACTCCATATTATGATATATCATAATCTTTCCCACACATAACCCTCTCATAATGATAAATGATGATTTTTACTATGAACTGATCAATAAGCATGAGAAAATATATTATCTTGATATAATTATGATAAAATCTCATAATTATTTTCTACATGCTTTTATATCATGCAAGTAATCAAAATACCTTATATAATAACTTCAAAACCAAAGCATGGAATCCAAGTTTGCAATCCAACATAAAATCATGATTCCTCAACATTACCATAACATGAATTCACAAAGATTCTTATTTTCATCCTTTTATATCTATTAATTTTAAATTTCAAATTATACATGCATATTTCATATTAAATCATTGTACAGGGTTAGCAATCCGACTTATTTCATAGTATTAAAAACCCCCCTTAAGCGCAATGCCAACTAATCCCTATTAAAAAATACTACATCCCTTAATTTATCTTAATTTGGAGAGCCGTTGATTTTCTCCTTCTTGATTTGAAGGGCTTTCCCAAATAAAATTTTGTCTAAAGGCCTTAAAATTCGCTTATAAGAGAGTTAGGAGGGGAGAGGGAGGGGAGCAATTAAAATGGGATAGAGGGAGTAATAAAAATAAATGGCTACATGGTAAAGCTAGGAAATGAGGGGAGGAAGAAATAGAAAGAAAACTCAAGTGCGAAGAACACCGCAAGTTGTGGAGTTCCTGCCTCTTTGTTAATCTTCCTACAAACATGAAGCCATATAATATGTAAGTGTAGAAAAAGATTGTAGTTTCAGCTGCTACCATATTAAAGCCTCTAAGGTTTTGGAAAGGAATCTTTAGCCCAAGGAGAAATAATTATCTATCAACTTTGCCATGTATAATATTGAAATCATCTCTTTATATTAAGTCCATTTAGGGGTTGTTTGGATACATATTTTTAAACAAATTAATTCATGAATTTGCTTCATGGTGAAGTCTATAGTCAATGCATTTATTGTGCTTGGGAATTCAAAAAAGTAAATGAATCTAAATCATCTCCCTAAAATCTCCAAATTTTCAGGCACTTCTAGGTACATTTGTGGGAGATTCCTCGCTAAGCAATTTTGTGGTGTTCCCAAATATAATTTTGCTTCATCTCCACAAATTCTATACAAATCTATATCCCAAAAGGCCCTTAGTGTTTTCATGGTTGATTGGTCTCTTAAGGTGTACTATCACAATCAAATGCAATTATGATATTTTAAAACCAAGGGTGCCTTCTATGTTTGTCATGAACTAGGATGCAAAGGTTATTGAGTATGCTATATTCTAATCATAGATTTTATTGTAGACCTAGGAAATTGAGGACATAAAAACATAAGTTATCACTACATTCTGTTTGACAAACTATATTAACATACAATCTAATACAATGTTAACTAATGAAATTGAGATACAAATTAACACTTTTTTGGAATGAAGTTCTTACCATTACTGGAGCACTTTGGAACTTGGACGTGGATTAATTTTTCTTAAGGTAGTCTAGAAGAAGTTTTGTTTTGTTCCAACACCATTTGTATTGTCAAGCTGCAATAAAAAAATAAATACATGCAAGCAATTAATTAGGGCAATAAACAATAACATAAGTACGAAATAGCCAATGCTAAAATCATTTAGTAAAATTATAAATCTTCCTTTGGGCAAAGGTTGCAATCTGCATCAAAATTACTAATCCGTATAGAAACAAATGTTCATTTTGTTTCATTATATGGCTAGTGGGTTATACATAAAATATTATAGGAGAATCCCACACCTTTGGGTCTAGGGATTCACTAATGTTAAAATATATAACCTTCCACCCTATCCTAATTATGTGACGCTAACTATCACCTCCCTTTGGGGCCGAATGATAATTTTTATCACATAATCAAAATTTTGATGACAGCACAATACTTTTATATATGTGAATTGATGCACCCATGGTAGCATTCTATATGATTCACACGTTGAAAAATAACATAAAATGTTTTGGCCACTTCTAAGTCATCTCAGTGGACATGGGAACTGAACTTGTGCTTATCACCTTTTAATATAATAAAATGAATGCAATTAATTATTATACAATAAAAAAATATCCATATACAAAATTGACAAGGGCTTATTTGTCAATTTTGTCATTGGGCTTTTGGAACTCGGCCAAGGGTTCCATCATCACACACCACAATTAAAAAATATAGTCCAAAGTCCATGTACAGTCCTTAAAAAAAATTGTACAAGTTGGAAGCTTTAGGCCACTAAAATAGAAAAAAAATGCACATTAATTCTTCATGATTGCATCCGCCTCCAGTGTGGTCCTTGCAATCTAATGTCGCTTACAATACGTATAATGTACACATTCTCTCAAAATTACATAAGTGTGTGCTCAACAATTTAAAAAATAATAATAAAACATACGATTGCAATTTAATCTCACTGGCCGGCCCATAACATTAATAAAGCCTTTAAATGATAATTAAAAAACATCTACAATTCCACATGCAATCACAACTATATAAACTAAACTACCATGAAAAAAAATTTCCTTTTTTTTTGGCTTGTACGTAATGGACCAAACTTGGTCAATAGACCTAGTTTGGACTCAGGTCCGAACTTGACCCGCGATGTGGGTCAGTGCAAACCAGCACCTAGGCACAGGTCAAGGCAACCCGCTTCTGCGGGTCATCTTCAACCTCTCGACAGAGTGTCGAGAGTTTGAAGACCAGCTGGGGTGTCTCTTTTATACTCGTCACCATCCTGCGAAGCCACGCTAGCATCTGAGAGTGAAAAACGTGTTGCTTGCTGGTGGCGATCTCAAATCCGGTGGAAAATCGGAGCGCGGTGGCCTATAAAGGAGTTCCAGAATACACACAATGTGAGGGAAAAACAATGTTGGCGATTGTGTGTGACGCCCGCCGGCAGCCCAAGAGACTGAAAATCATTCCACCTGACAACGAAGGTTCGAGATCCGACACAAAAAGACAATTGTCGGCGTCCGGCGGTGGCTGATTTCAAACGAACCATTAAACTACCGGAAAATAGAGGAACATAAATCGCAGCTCTTAGCATAGCGGCAGTGCTGGATAGTGTCCAGACATGGTGAGGAGGTAACGCCGGCTAGCTCCAGGCAGGATCAAAGACAAGGGCAACGGCCAAAGGCCCACAGCAACCAGAAAACTGAAGGACGCGCATTACAAAGGAAAATTTTAATTTTTCAGCCGCTGTTGGACTGTGTAAACATATCAAGAGGGCCAGTGCAGCGGCGGCGGTGCATCTGCTTCGACCAACAATCCAGCGGCTGTCTGGTGGACCAATATGCCCGGTTACAATGACAACGAGTAGATAAAAAAATTCTATCGTCGTAGAAAACCATGCCTCAATACCTATTGTGAGCATAAAATACAGTAGGTTTAGGCATACCTATACCCATTAGAGCCTTCAACTAAGCTTGATCTCCTTGATAAAGCCTTGTCTCTGCTAATCCTCTTCAAATTAACACAACGAGTTTCTGATTTAGAACTTCATTGAGAATAATCTCGCTTAAGGCACCATATTAGGATGGTTAATGGTATATTTATAACTAAACCAGGACACCATTGTTAAGAACCCTAGAATCATGACCCTCCATTTAGAGGTCAGCCAATTGTCCTGATTTATCACTTAAAACCAAAGCTTAATGGGTATTCAGACTCGGGCCCATTACTTAGATAGTTTTAAAAGCCCAAAACAGTGTCATTTGAGACAGTTAGGCCACTTGATGTTTTAATATATAAACAAGCCCAACATGGAACAATTTTTCTATTGTCTAAGCATGTCGTAAGCTTCATGAAATTAACTACATGATGATCACCCCCACTCTCTAAAATTCAAGACTTTTATTTTATGGATTGAACAATTTCTTTGGCAACATGCAATGCAGGCCGGGTTGCTCTCAAAACTTTACCACAGGAACCTTGTCCGCTTCATTGGCTATTGTGCAGAAGGTAGTAATATGATCCTTGTCTTCGAATATATGCCCAAAGGACATCTTAGGGAAGTATCTCTCAGGTATTTTAGAATGATTTCATTTCTCTTACATTATGATAGTAAATGTTTATAATTAAAATTAATCGTGGCCAATAAAATTACCCAAATGCTTTACTTGAAAAACCAGAGAATGAGGAGCCCCTATCTTGGTGCCAATGACTCTGAAATGGACTAGACGTTGCACTTGGTATGCATTACTTCATTTCCAGAATAAGATAAAAAAATTATGTCATTCACTCAATCAACTATAACAGAACTATTTTATAATAGATTAGTGTTAAGTATTAATACTACTCATAATTCTGAGACCAATAATTAGTTGCTCATATCCCCATAAATACTGAACCTCCTTATCCTTGATTACAGTTTTTTTGTAGACACAACCAATATTATGTGACATGTAGTTATCAGTCAAATTGAATATTTAAGAGCATAATGTTATATACATATGCAACCACAATTTTACTTATTTTTTGGGTTCTTATTCTAATATCAACTGCACGTCTTGTGTGACAATGTGAATTAGACTACACTATTGTATTTCACATTGCTAAAATGACCAACCTGTTATTGAGGCCGGAAAAGTGGTCATCTAGAGATGCATTGTACCATTTTTCCATTTAAAAGATATTCATCAACTTCGCTAGGGTGCATGGACTTGGATTTGGCATTTTGTATGGATGTACTCACCACTCCTATGGAAAAAATACGCTAAGTGAGGTAGCATCATTTAAAAAGTGGGAACGGTCTAACCGCTTAAGCATGATGCTCATGAAATCTCACATAAATAAAAGCATTAGGGGATCCATCCCACAATGCGCTATAGTCCAAGAACTTTTAAAAACTATTGAAGCTCAATTCAAGAGTTCTGATAAAGCCTTAGTCATCACATTAATGTCCAAGTTGTCACCCATGAGGCTAATAGCTACAAAGGGGTGAGAGAGCATATCGTGAAAATGCGTGATATTGCTAATTAGTTGAACAACATGAAAATAAAGCCTTGGTCATCACCTTAATGTCCAAGTTGTCACCCATGAGGCTAACAACTACAAAGGGGTGAGAGAGCATATCATGCAAATTCGTGATATTGCTAATCAGTTGAACAATATGAAAATAAAGATTGATGACATTATTTTGGTCCATTTTATTTTGAACTTCCTGCCTGCACAATATGGATCATTCAAGATTTCTTACAACACACATAATACTCAATAGTCATTCAATGACCTTCTGTGTATGTGTCTCCAGGAAGAAGGGAGACTTAAGCAAGATAAGCTAGAAAATACCTATCTAGTTTCTCATAAATGACAAAAGAAGGGAAATTATGGTGCTCCAAAGAAGAATGCTGGTAAAGCTGTGCCAATGAAGTCTGCTGGCATTACCAAGGAAACCAAATGATTTTTCTGAAAGAAGAAATGACACATAAAGAAAGATTGCCCTAAATATCAGAAGTGGCTTGCCAAGAAAGGAGGTAATTTCATGTCTTTTATGTGTTATGAATCTAATTATGTTGATTCTCATCATAATAACACATGGTGGATTAATTCTGGTTCTACAATCAATCTACTGTCATACAAGGGTTTCTCAGTTTAAGGAAACTAAATGACGAGGAGCACAACATTTATTCTGGAAATAAGATGTGTTCGAAGGTTGAAGGTGTGGGAACATATTGTCTTGTTCTTCATATAGGATACACCTTAGATTTAAAGAAAGCTTTTTATATTCAAAGTTTTTCAAAGAACTTAGTTTTTATGTCAAGACTTGTGCCTCATGGATTTAATTTTTAGTTTATGAATTCCTCATTTCTGATTATTAAAGATTCAGTTACCATTGGTTCCGGTTCCTTGAAAGATGGATTATATTGTATCTCTTTGCATGTTTCCTTTGAATAATTTATGATGTTTGTGCAAGAAAGTGTTATTAAAAAGAATTTCTCTATGTTATGGCACTGGCGGTTGGGGCATATCTCCATTGACCGCTTAAAGCGATTAGTATGAGAAGGAGTTTTAAAAATCCTTAACTTTACTAATCTTGAGACACGCCTAGACTATATAAAGGGAAAGCAAACTAAGTCTTCCAAGGGTGCTAAGAGGCATAATGAGAAATTAGGCATCATACACACTGATATCTGTGGACCGTTTGGTACACCTTGTCTGAATGGCCAAAGGTATTTTATTACTTTTATAGATAATCATACCCGATACATATATCTTTATCTCTTAAATGAAAAGTCTGAAGCATTTGATACTTTTAAGACGTATAAGGCAAAGGTAAAGAAACAATATGGCATTAGTATCAAAATTGTTAGACCAAACAAGGGAGGGGAATACTATGGTAGGTACACATAGAGTAGACAAAAACCTCAACTATTTGCGCAGTTCATGAAGGAACATGGTATTGTTGTACAATACACGGTACCAAACACACCACAACAAAATGGCATGACTGAAAGAAGGAACCGCATTTTGATGGATATGGTAAGGAGTATAATAAATAACTCTTCTCTTCTTCTCAATATGTGGAGTAAAGCCTTAAAGATAGTCGTGTATATTTGAAATCGAGTTCAATCTAAAGTCATTCCTGAAACACCCTTTGAGCTATAGAATGGATGAAAACCTAGTTTAGAACATGTACACATATGGGGTTGTCCTATTGAGGTTAGGGTGTATAATCCACTTGAGAATAAGCTTAACCCTAAGATTGTCAATAGTTTTTTCATTGGCTATGCAGAACAGTCTAAGGGTTATAGGTTTTATTGTCCTTCTCACACCCCTACAGTAGTCAAAGCACATAATGCACATTTTCTTGAGCATGACAACTTCAGTGGGAGTATTTCTCCAAAACACATTGTGTTTGAGGAAATAAGGGTTCCGGTTGTTATACCCACATCCGATGGAGGATCACATGTTGTATCACTTATGGTGATTCTAAAGCAGCCTATCATTCCTCTACCATCCCCACAAGAACAAATTGCTGAAGTTCCTATTACAGGCACTTCCGCCCGTTGATCAAATAGACTTCGAATGTCTTCAAGAGTAAGGAAACATGTACTTCCTTCTGTCTATATTGTATACCTCCAGGGGTCTGACGAGAATGTTGGACTCATTCTAGAAATGAAGTCATGCATACCAAGTGCAACGTCTAGTCCAATTTGGAGTCGTTGGCACCAAGATAGGGGCTCCTCATTCTCTGGTGTATCGCCATTGTCCTTAGCCTCTGCCATTAAGCATGAGAATAATGAAGTAGATGCACAAGGCATTTGTGAAGAAAAAACTTCAATGTTCCAAATTTTATTGCTCACTCAATTTGAAATCTCCAAGGATGAATTAACGCATATCCTAGGAGTTGATTGTAGACGGGACACAAGGCCTATCGGACTGCCTTTCATCCAGCCACAAAGCCAAAGAAAGGGGAGGGGCACGTATTTAGAGATGCCACTAGAGTTGGGTATACGATAAAACCTGACCCTATCCTAATAGGTTGCGTTTGGATTTTCAAATTTGGGTTGAATTCGGGTTTACCAATTTTTAAATAGTATTGGGTTCGGGTTTGGCAAAATCAAACTCGAATAAGCACTACAACAAAATTGGGTATTAGTGACGCTTATATAAGCGTCACAATCCTATGCATCGCTAAAAAGTGATAATAACGACATATAAAAAATATCGCAAAAAAATCCAACATTAGCAACGCATAATCTTAAGCGTCGCTAATGGTAGTCTATTAGCGACGCATAAATCCAAGCATCGCTAATACTTAAACTTTTAGCGACGCTTTAATTTATGCGTCGCTAATACTTACGTTATTAGTGACACTTTTATAAGCATCACTAAAAGATATATATATATATATATATATATATATATATTAATTTTTAAAAAAATTCAAAACTATTAACGACGCATTTTTACAAACGTCGCTACTAGTTTCAACAATAGCGACGTTTGTAAATATGTGTCACTAATAATTCTCAATTTTAAATAAAAAATTTCAAAATGAAGAACTAATAGCGACACATAGAACTATGTGTTGCTACGACCTAATAGTAGTAGCAACGCATGGTACTATGCGTCGCTATTACCCTTTATAGTAGCGGTGCATAGTCACATGCGTCGCTACTGCCTATTTTCTAAATAAAAATTTTAATGAATGAGAGAGAGGGGAGGGAGGGAGGGGAGAGAGAGGAGGGAAGAGAGGGGAGGGAGAGAGAGAGAGGTGGAGAGAGGGAGAGAGAGGAAGGGAGGAGAGAGAGAGAGAGAGGGAGGGAAGAGGAGAGGGAGGAGAGAGAGGGGAAGGGAGAGAGAGAGGGAGAGAGAGAGATAGACAAGGGAGAGAGAGGAGGGGAGGGAGAAAAAATGTTTTAAAAAATATAAAAAAAACTTAGTAGTGATGCATAGTGCTATGCGTCGCTACTACATAAGAGTAGTCGCGACGCATGCGTCGCTATTACCCTTGGTAGTAGTGACACATAGTATCATGCGTTGCTACTACCTAAGTTTTAAATAAAAAATTTAATGAAAAATAGAGGGGGAGGGAGGAGAGAGAGAGGAGAGGGGGAGAGAGAGAGGGAGAGACAGGGGAGAGATAAAAGAGTGTAGAGAGAGGGGGAGAGAGAGAGGGTGTAGAGAGAGAGGGGTGAGAGAGAGAGGAGGGTGTAGAGAGAGAGGAGGGGAAGGAGGGAGGGGGAGAGAGGGAGAGAGAGAGAAGGGAGAGAGGGAGGGGAGGGAGAGAGGGGGGAGAGAGAGGAGAGGGAGGAGAGAGAGAAGAAAAAAATATTTTAAAAAATTTAAAAATAAGTAGTAGCGACACATAGTGTTATGCATCGCTACTACATAAGGGTAATAACGACGCATATACCTATGCGTTGTTACTGCCTAATGGTAGTAGTGACGCATTAGGCAATAATAAAAAATAGAGGGGGAGGGGAGAGGGAGGAGAGAGAGATAGAGGGAGAGAAGGGAGAAGGAGGGGAGAGAAGGGAGAGGGAGGGCAGAGAAGGGAGAGAGAGGGAGGGGGGAGATTGTGAAAGGGAGACAAAGTGGGGAAGGAGGAGAGAGAGAGAGGACATAGAGGGAGGAGAGGGATGATAGCGAGGAGGGTGAGAGAGAGATGGAGAGAGAGGAGGGTGGAGAGAGAGAGGATAAAAAATATAAAAAAAAGCTACGCTCTTGAAGAGCATCGCTATTAGCCACTCAGTAGCGACGTATAAATTTATTTGTCGCTACTGAGACGCTAAAAGTGACGCTCTTGAAGAGTGTCACTAAATATTTTTATTTAAAATTCATTTTTGCCATAGGCAAAATTCCGCCCGCGCCTTATATCTATCCCCCTGGTTTTTACCCTCGCCGCCCGGCACCTTGCCGCCGCGCCTCCCGGTTTTCGACCACCGCGCTGCCCGTCCTCTCCTCCCTCCTCCGTTGACCGCCCACCATGCTCCTCTCCTCCCCGGCCGCGTGTCCAACGGCCGCCGCTCTCGCTCACTTCCACCTTGGCTCCACAGCCACCCTGCTCTCCTCCGCCGCCGTTCCCCTCCCCGGTTGCCCCCCTTCCCACCCCCGGCCCCCCCCTTTTCCCGTCCCGCCCCACCCCCTTCCCCTCTATTTTCAGGGGAGGGGGGGACCGGGGAGAGAGTGGCTGAGGGGGAGGGAGGAGGGGCCTTTCTGAGGCCAGATTCCGGCTCCCTCCCGAGCCCCCCTCTTTCCCCGGCTCCCCCTCTCTCCCGCTCCCGCCCTTTCTGAGGCTGGATTCCGGTGGCCCCGCCGGAATCTGGAGCCCCTCCCGCTCCCCACCCCCTCCCTCTCTCGCTGGCTCCCCAAGCATTAATAGTTTTACCAAGGGCATTTTCATGTACACCCTACAGGACAACGCAAGTGAGAATGTTGGATGCCCTTAGTTTGTTATGTGTTAGTTTCTATTGGGCATGTAAGAGCACCTGCTTGGAAGTTTTATATGGTAAAGTGCCATAGCAACAAATCAAAACTAGACTCCCTCGTTATAAATACTCTATGTCTTGGAAGGAGTGTCTAATTTCAAAAATATTTTTAAAAAAATAAATATCCAATTTACTTATTTTAAACTACTTATTCTCTTATACAAGTTTATATATATTTTTCAATAAAAACCTTTTTTTAATTTTCTTATATGTCATGCATCGTGTTTAAGCTCATATGATCTTAGTTGTTATATTATGCTTTAACATGATATAGTATAATCACTTATGTTTGCATATCAAATCATGCCCTATGTTCCATGCATCATGAAAATAGTTTGTAAACTATGTTTAACCGTGATTAGTCTTAGCTTTCTATAGTTTTCGTGATTAGCTATATTGGATTTTGAATTAATCGGTTTTACATTTGAAAGGGCAGGTTACCTCCCCGGGTTGAGATGACTGAGATGAGTCATATATTATTAAGACTTCAAGAGTGGACTCAAGGTTGGTCATGTCCGTTGTGCACCAGCTTGACTAGGGACTTGTGGTACTTCTGGTATTTGGAATGTTAGGTAACATATAACGGATAATAGGCAATAGATGACAAGCAACAATTTTTTTTGTTACACTTGTTTCATTGTCTTATGAAAAATTCTTGAGATCATTTACACCAGATTGTTGTGTAAGACTTTTGGGTGAAATTTCTTAGATTTATGTACACTATGGTTGTGTAAGGATATGCTATGAATCTTGCAATGACTTTTAGGGTGTTAATGTAATTTTTTAAAAGCTTATTAGGCAAAGCTCACCCTTATTTTATTTTGGCAATCCTTTGTGATCCCCTATGTAATTATGTCATGCGGGTGCTTAGTATGATTTATGTAACGCCCCAGATTTTTTATCACATTTCTCAAATTTCATAGAAATTTTTTTAATATAACGGTTGTAAATTGGAAAAAATGACAAAATATAAACTTGTCAAAGCAATTTATACTTTAAAACATCACGCATCAATTTTCACATCCAATTTTTTGCTCATTCAATCAAACATCATACAGCCAAACCAAACATCCTTAGGTGCTACTCAAAAATAAATGTATAAATAAATTACCATGATCATGGGTTTTAAATACAAATCTATCTCAAGCATCCCTGAGTCCAAGTCTCATAAACAGTACACAGTTTAATCCAAATTACAAGTCCAAAAAACATAAATACCTTAATTCTCATCTCACCTAATACATAAGATTGTGGTACAAAATAATACTCGCTATGAGTCAAGGATATACCTGAGTCAAAGGAATCAATCAACTCAAGGGAGTAAGCTTCCATTTTCAGGAGCTCTCCGACACAAACCTACAAAAGCTTCCCGACCATCAGGGCAAAAAAAATATAAATGAGTGTTTTCATACTCAGTAGGAAAATACCCAGTAGGAGAGTTTTAAACAATGAACTTAGTAAGTCCATACATAGATGCGCTCATGCAACTCAATATAAAGCAGGCAGGCACACGACGGTGGCCTTGTCATCGGCGGAGTTGGCTGCCAAAAGCATTGCCAAATTGAAAGAGTTGTTGTCCAAGGGTTAAGGAAGTGCCAGAAACAATCACGGCCAAACAGAGTGACACAAATCAACACGAAAAAATCTGCTATCCACGGCAGTGCACTAAGGGAGGCCGAGAGAAAGGTCGTCACAACGAGTGGCAGGTGCGACCGAAAGTCTAGGTGTACTCACTTAAGGTCAGCCGGCAGTTGAGAAGTACACGGTCGGCCGTAAAACATCAAAATCGTCCTTAGACAGCACCCAACAGCAGCGATTTCGCATCAACAAGGGTCAACATAAGGGCGAAGGGCATGGGGAGACGCTCAAAGATGGATGATAGGTGGAGGAGGGCTTTGGTGGTCAACTCAAATAGTAACGGAGCCATCTAATGGTCAGGTGGCGCGAATGCAGCCCCTAAACCCTAAATCACAAGTGCGGCTACATGTATGTGCGGCCGAAGGGGAGGGGGAGAGGGTTGGACTGTGGCAGCTCAAGGCCCAAAAAAGGCGACAAAGCTAGATACATCAACATTGTCAATCGCCACCCACAACCAAAACAATTGGTGCAGGCGGTTGTGCATCTCGCACGTTAAAGGGCAGACGGTGTCTCGGGGTCGAGTAAAGGCTATGGTGAAACAAGGCTGACCAGAGGTGTCATAATGGCAAAATGGCCATGAAGGGTCGTACAGTTAAGACTCAAATCAAGGCTGAAGGGCAAAGCAAGACAATAGGGGAGAAGCGGGGGCGGAAACGGCAACCCCTAATGGACATCGGGTCAAGGTAGGCCGGATGGAGTTCGACCTGAGTCCATCCAGTGGTTGGTGTTCGAAAAAGTATCAAAGGCAAACACTTTGGGTCGTCGTGCTAAATTCATTTTGACACAGTGAGAAATCAGGAAAAGTATCGGCAGCTCATGGAGGAGCATGGAGAGCATGGTGGCGGCCCTGGTCGACTCCTATGGGATCCTCACAGTCGGACAAAAATAAGTCTAGAGGAGGGCGGGAGCAAATAGTAGCAAAATAGCCCTTCGACTACCCAAAAATGAATTTAGAAGGTGAGAAAAACTAATGAAAAGACGGATACCTCATGTAGGAGCAAGGCGGACATGGTAGTGGTCCTAGCTAGTACTAACGAACTTGTGTCGGCAAGGCAAAGTGGATCCTAGCAAGAACCAATTGAATCCGATGACGAAGGAGGCACAATGAAGTAATCAAAAACTCTCTTGGGTTTCTCTCCAACCTTCTGGACATCAAAACTTTCTGGACGTCAAAACTTTAAGGAATGCATCAACAGATTCCATTTTTTTTTTCTTTTTATGTCCCCAACATGCGCTAACCTCCTATTTACGCGTCATATATCCAAAATTAGTGTCAAAAGTACGCGTCGAGGCCTGCGGCCTATGACTAAGCCCTACACCCAACTCTATGGGTATAATACTGAAGTCAAATATATAAAGATAAATATACCAATGCGTCACATTTTTTCACTGAAAATGATCAAAAAATAGCAAAAAATACATAAAATCATAGAAAAATCAGAGACATTACAATTTATAATATGAGCAAGGTGAGAACTAAAGAGATGTTGAGTAAGGGATAAGTTTCTCCTAAGAGATAGTTAAGAATAAATAAATTGAAGGAACTTGGAAGAAACTTCATATATGTTGTTAGTATTTTCTTTCTATTTATGATAGATTTCTTTTGTAGTTTAAATTCATATGTTTATGCTATTACACCAAGATCTTGTATAAGAATGCTTATTCTTATCTATAATGAAAGTAGTTCAATTTTTGAATTAAAAAAAGTAGTTTAACTTCTTTTTTTATATTCTCCTCATTATTTTTAAATGAAGCAATGACTTAGCTATGTATTTTAATTTGATCCTAAGTTTGAATTAAAAGTTGTCGCATCCTTTCACTAGTTTGGGTCAAGGGGCATGAGGCATGACACATATAGTGTCTCTAGCCAAAGCCATGCAAAACTTCATGCGACACAAAGCTTACCAATCTCAGGCACAACATAGCTTAAGTTCATCCAAAACTTCATGGGGCACAAAGTTTACCAATGTCAGGCACAGCATCGCTTAAATTCAGAGGTAAGATTCTATTCCTTAGTTTTCAATAGCTTTGTTGGGAAGGCTAACATCCTCAAGGCTAAAGTTGCTAAGTAGTTTGACAATACATTTGGTGACCAAATATTCCATATCATGCACTTCCCCATGGCTATCCAAGCTCTCTTCATCATGCCACCACGAAAGAATGCATTTTCTCGTCCACTGTCTCACAAAATTCAGAACTCCACAACCACAAAATGTAAATTTGAAACCTACCTTTCATGCGGAAGTGAATGAGGAACAAAACCGCTAAATTGGCTCGCATGATTTCAACTTCTCCGGCCATAGATTTTGTAGTTACCTAGCCATGGGTCTATGTTTTCATTTTAGACTAAAAGTCCAATTTCTTATTTAAGAAGAATACTTGGATACTCGCCTTAGACCCAATTGTCCACTTATCTTTCTGACCACGCCCATATTTATTTCTAACATATTTTTATCTCCAAAAAAAATTTTAAATCACTTGTACGTGTTTCAAGAGACTTGTAAATTATTTTGCACGCTGCCTCGAGAAGCACATCTAAAAATATAGCCATATTATTACACATGTAAAAACTAAATAAATTTTCAGTTAATTCAAATGCACATCTAAACTAAGTAATTTAAGCCAAATTAATTAACAAATAAGTAAATAAAAACTGACTTCGAAACTACCATTGTTAAACTCCAATTAACAAGCACGCATATTATTAATCTTGCAACAAGCACGCATCCACTCACTCAGCTAGTACTAGCAGCCAGGAAGCCGGCGGCCAACAGCCTAGCCAAGACGTGGCTCTTCTGCTTGAGCCATGGCCAGTTAGATTTTACTATGATACAAGTAACGTTTCCACTATATATTGCATCATCTTCTATGGATTTTACCGACAGGAGGAGATAGGAACTCAGTCAATTTCCATTTGCAAAAAAAAAAATTTCTTCTATGGATTTGTGTTACCAAGCAGGCTATGAGCAGGGAAGTACTTAAGTCTATCAGCATTCCCTCGTTGCTTTCTAGATATCCCAACGACCCAAGTCTTCTTTTTCTTCTCAACAACTGCAAAACCATTGAGCAGCTCAAAGAAATCCATGCACAAACACTCACAAAAGGCCTCCTTTCCTCCCACCCTTCTGCCATACTGAACAAAATCCTCTACACTTTCACCCTACTCAGCTCTGTGTGCTCTATAGACTACGCTGAATCTGTATTTAACCATATTCCACGCCCGTCAAGCTTCTCTTACAACACTCTTATTCGAATTTACGTTCTCATCTCATCACCCCTTACGGCTCTCCAACTGTTTGTTAAAATGCGCCAGCAAGGTGTCTCTCCTGATTTCCACACGTACCCGTTTGCCCTGAAGGCTTGTACGAAACTACAGAACCGCAGTTTGGCCCCCATTTTCCACTCCCAAGTATTGAAATCTGGTTTTTGTGGTGACACTTTTGTTTGTAACACATTAATTCATGCTTATTCTGACATGGGTTCCATGGTGGAAGCAACCCGCTTGTTTGACGAGTCACCGATACAGGATGCTGTCACCTATAATGCTTTAATAGTTGGTTTTATTAAGACCCGTGATATGGATGGTGCTCAGAGAGCTTTTGACAAGATGCCTATCAGAGACAATGTGTCTTGGAGCACACTCTTGGCCGGGTTTGCTCAACTGAACCAATGCAAAGCAGCATTTGACCTGTTTCGGCAGATGTTTGCTTCTGAGGAGCACCCTGATGATGTCTCACTAGTAAGCATTCTCTCCGCTTGTGCCCAATTGGGCACACTAGAACAAGGAAAAGCTGTACATGGGTACATCATTAGGAAAGGAATTCAACTTACTGCCTTTCTATCGACTGGTTTAGTGGATATGTATTCTAAGTGTGGATCCATCAATGAGGCAGTATGTGTGTTTGAGTCGAGCCCATATAAGCACTTGTTCACCTGGAATGCAATGATCGTGGGATTGGCCATGCATGGGCATGGTGAGAAGTCATTTAAGTACTTCGTGAAGATGGTAGATGCTGGAGTCCACCCAGATGGGATAACTTTCTTGGGTGTGTTAGTTGGGTGCAGTCATGCAGGTCTGGTGGATGAAGCGAGGGGGTTGTTTAATAAGATGGAAGCTTTTTATGGGGTCTTCCCGGAGCTTAAACACTACGGATGCATGGTAGATTTGCTGAGTCGATCGGGACTGATTGAAGAAGCTATGGTATTGATAAAGAGGATGCCAATGGAGGCTGACATTTATGTCTGGGGTGGTCTGCTTGGAGGATGTAGGATACATGGGAATGTGGAGACGGCGGAGATTGCTGCAAGGCATGTAATGGAATTGGATCCGGAGGATGGAGGAGTCTACTCTATAATGGCAAACATCTATGCCAAGGTAAACAGGTGGAAGGATGTATCTGAGATGAGAAGGTTGATGTATGAGAGGAGGATAACAAAGAATGTTGGCTGTAGTTTAATTAACGTAGATGGGTTTTGCCATGAATTTGTGGCAGGGGATAGATGGCATCCACAAATTCGTGAGATATATTGGGTTTTGGATGGTAGTCAGAATCACCATCTGGAAATTGAATGTTGTTAGCTTTGTTCAGTTGATGGGCATAATAGCATTGAAAGCCATTATTGGTTTTTTGCAGGCACTTAGCAACCCCTTTTAAGCTCCAATTTGCAAATGATCCTGTTACTTTGCTTTAGTATATAGGTGAATTGGTTTCTCTTGCCCGTGAGGAAATTTTTGCTTGTTTCTATCCTGAAAAAATGGGTAAACAAAATTTCTGTCAATTTTCCGGGACTAGGTGAACAAGCATGAACATTCTTTGAGCACTTATAGTATGAACTGGAATGGATGAGACAAGAGGTGTGTGTGACTTGTTAAAAATGCTAATTGTTAGTTGACCACTTCTGCTAATAGCTTAAGTTCTCAAGGAAAGGACTGCCTATTTGTACTGAAATCTCCTACTTTGCAAGCATTACTAAAGTATTGCATGTGAACACACTCTACATGAATGGACATCTCGAACATCAGTGTAATGGTGATCTAGTTGCCCTTTCTAATGAGGGGAATTTGGTTTGTTCTATGTTGGACAGTTGGGTAATCCCTTGATTTCAGTTTTTTGGGATGATTTGATGTTGGTATCTACTAGATGAATGGATGAGACAATTATGGTTGGGGGTGATTAGAAAGCTGATGAGGACTTCCTTTCTATGCTTAAATTGATGGAATGGTCGGCAGGAAAAAATATCTACACTGGTTACTGGGATGAACTTGTGGGGTTGAAAGAAGGCAGTAAATATTCACTTGTAAGGTGATGTTGCTCAAATAATCACAACTTTCTCAATGAGCAGCAAATCTTCTTCAATAACGAGCGGCTACATGGTACCTTCCGATGCTAGAGAAACTCCTCCTGCAGCCTTTTCACGTACACTATGTTAATATCATTCCAGTTTCGAGGCCAGTTAATTTTCTTCAGCTTATAGGTGACAGCTGCTTAAAATCATAACCTTGCTAACTCTGCTTCTATGTTTGAAGATATCACTGCCAAATTTTCAGGAAGAAAATTATTCCCTTATCTCCAAAGCTGAATGAGACCCAGAGGGTCGGAAAGAGATTGCTCTGTTGTTTTAAATGGTCTATTGCCATAGCAGCGCACAATGAAGATGAGAAGGTGGCAGACTCATTGTGATTGACCTTTTTAAGTGTCCTTCATTCGTCTTCTTCATTTGTATTGTCAAATGCACACGTGAATGCTTGCTGCACTAAGGCAGTCCGCAGTCTGCTAAAAAAACAACATTTTACAGATACCACATCCAAATAAAGACAGCATGAGAAATGCAAGAGCAGATCCATAACCTGACGGAGCGGAAGAAAAAAACATAGTTAAGCTGCATCTTCTGGTGAATGAGTGAAATTATGATGATGAAACTTAATGCTAATTGTGGAGGGGTGAATATTCATCGGGTCATATGACCAAAAAGATCAGTTTAAACTATAATGAGAGAGAATAGTAGGGCGCCTCTAGATGCAAGAAACAACTCCCACGAGAAAGCCAATTACCCAAGCTGCCACAGAAAAAAATTACCAGCAGAAGGTTGTGATTTGGTTGATTTATATTGACAGGGCTGGAAAATACTTTGCAGAAAAAAGCAGTATCCTTTAACGTCACTAACACAATAGAATAGGATGCTGGCAAACAAAATAGTTCAAAACCATGTGGTCAAAAGAGTTAATAAACTGGAAACCACATTGCACTGTTGTGAAAACTCAAGTTCAATCGTGAACATCTATTTTTTTTTCCTGGTGATACTACTACAAATTGGAAGATGACCCCCAAAATTTGACTTTTGAGGTTCAAAAGGAAATACAAATTCATCAAGCTTAAATACATTCGAAAAGATAAAAGATTGGCATCATTCATACATCATTCTTAAAAATAACATGTAACTGAAACTAAGTACTTGTTCATCATTATATGTAAAATTATCCAGAACTTGAAGAATAGAACTGTTGAACCAGCTTGTTTCTACTCTATTAGTTAATCCAACCTAGTAATTTGGTAAATTTGTTTCTGGGAGAATTTTTACTCAAAAATGGGTCTTACAGTTAAACTGGCTGTACCGGCCGGTCCAGTTCAGTAGTAGAATTTAGCACACTGTCAATTTAAGTAATCGTCCTCAAATCGGTGCAGTTAGATAATTCTCTCCCCCCCTGTCAACAAATTTACACAACTTTCTGTATAGAACTCCTGATCTGAAACAAGATAAATCTTATGTCATATCTAACCTTGCGGTGTTTAGAATAGTGGCATGAATTGAAAGGGATAAGACAATTTCAGTATGTGGGCAGGGCAGCTACACTGCTTATAAAAGAAGTGCCAAGGGGGATGGAATGATGGAGGGATATTTGAAAAATGGTGCTGGAGATTTTTGAGGTTGGCCCATGTGATGAAGGGTTCCAACTGGGTTTTCTCATAGGCCAAAGATTCTCTTCTCTCATTCAGAATAGAGTAGCTACAGACCTCATCCTCCAACAGCAACTGCTCCCATTCACCAAGTCATCTGCCCATGCCCAAGCCATCATCCAAGCCCTCTCTACTGGCAACAGGTCTCTCTCTCTCTCTCATGTATCAATACACATAAATGAGACATATGACTGCTCGATTCATGCTAATCCAAATGCAAGTAATTCAACCAAGGTCTGTAGGACACCTTTTTGTTGGGAGTTGTTACTTTTTCCTTCCTGTTGCCTATTTGTTTTCGTGTATATCTATCTCACAACGTACTTATGAGATTGTCCGCTGCAACCCGTCATAGTGCTTCCAAGAATGGTCTGAAAGTAGGCGAAGGTTCTAGACTGGAGGAAGTGACGAGAAATTTTAAAGAGGAGCAATCGAAACGCTCGACTCCTTCCTTTACAGAAAAAACGTGAAGTGGTCGGGCTCAAGTGTGTCTTTAGAGAGCCATGGGAGGACCTAAATAGAAGGTGACTGGTTTATCTGATGGAAAAAGAGAGGCACCAATAAAGAAATGGAAGGTGCACGCAATTACTCACTAATGGAGCAGCCAATGGTTTCTATATTTGTGGATAATGTAGGGCCTTGGTCTACTGTTGTCAGATAACCATATTCCCCAAAAAATAAAGAGAAGTCTTATTTATTGATTTCATATTTCGCCACCACCCCCTCAACCACAAGACCTGGAACACATAAATGCCTTGAATAAGACCAGAACTCAGGCTTAGAGATTTGATAACATGTTAGATAACTAAGAATCCCCAAAGCTAAAGCGGATAGGAAAAGAAACTTTTTTTTTAGTTATTTATTTTATATTTTAACAACTTGCACACCATTGTTGGAAGGAGTGTAGAAGAGTAGGACTGGTTAGTCGCAGCTGACAATCTCATCATTAAGTTGTGACACGTTCACCAAACAAAAGACGACAACAACAACAAATCCCACAAAGGAAAAAAGGGGAAATCTGAACCTAACCACATAATCATGCGGGTCGGACTCAAGGTCAACCCTCGTTGTTTGGGCATGAACTGAGTAGTCTTATGTTCCATATTATGTTAGAAATACCTGCATTTGGATTGTGGATTTGACGTGTGAAAAACAAAATTATGGGTTTATCAGGGAAAAGTATCCAAAATACTGGGATGAACTTGTAGGGATGGCTGAAGGGAGTGGAGTATCACTTACAGAGGTAAACCAATTAGCTCCACTGTTATTAACTAGCTTTTCATGGTAAGAAATAATATTTTAGGAAATTAAAAATGTCACGATTTGGATTTTTTAAAGTATTTTTAAATAGTATGAACAGTAGGTAGCAAAAAAAAAAATTTCTTTAAATACGAAACAAATTATTCGATTAAATATCCAGGTCATGATAACTGGGGTTCACAAATACGAATATCAAATCATATGATATTATTTAACATCTGAAAATTCATAAAGACCAGCTCATCTATCTAAGTACAAGTCTGTCACCCGTCTGAAAATAAATAACAAGTTGACTCTCACGCTTAAGGTACACTTACGTATCAGAGTTTCAAAAAAGTAGAAACCTCTTGAGCTTGCCTGCCTTGGTCTCACTTGTCATCGCCTAGAGAATCTGCAATAAAGCAAACCAAACAACAACCACAATAACAATGGAACATCTCCACCTTTAGGAGAAGAGCTTCCAAAGGACAAAAGGTTTTATTAGTATTTTTCGGATCGGGCCAACATCACCCGATGTTAGTTGCCTACGTACTCATCAGACAACATCTCCAATGTTTCCAACAAGATCAGATCCAGACGTAGTTCTGCCTAAAAACTACACTATACTAAGAAGCATAGCATCACACATGCAATGCTTAAGTATTTTCAAGCAACCTACATTTTATGTAAGTCCTTTAATCGTTCCACTTGTTCTAATTAAACAAGCAATATCAATCAATGTTATTAATTATTTCTCGAACCATTGTTCGATAATTAATATTCTCGTCTAATCCCAAAGACAGACAGACACATCAGATGTCAACCTAAGTAACAAATGATAAAAAATACCCTGGAATCCACCAGGCCCCTGGAATCCACCAGGAAGTGCCATCTCCCAACCTAGCCCATAAGGACCTAACCGGAGTGGAAGGGCATGGCCCACAACTACACCTAAACAGAAGTGGTCAGAGACGCCAACCAAGCAGGATGTCAACGACCCTAATTGCGTGTACACTAAAAGATCCTCAATAGATCTGCGGTGAGCCTGGCTCACAAAGAACTCCCTCCAATGGGGAGGTGCAACTACACGGTCAAATCAGCAGCTCCTCAATAGAGCTAAAACTTAAGAAACCATTCTGAACCCTATCTTGCTCATCAATAAGCCAGAATTCCGAATGATTATCCCAAACCCTATTAGTCCCTTCTAGACTAAGGTTTACAACTCGAGACATGTCATCGGTTCATCAACCAAGGCAAATCGTCAGGTCAAAGGCTTTGTTCACTGTATGAACTAGTCCCAGACCCCTCTGAGGTATTTTAGTCTTTATCTTGATTAGGTAATCTCTCACCCAATCCAAAGCTATCAAACCCCAAATAATTATTCTTTTAATAATTCTCAACTAATGATAAATTACTATCACAACATCAATATCAAATATCAAAACAAAGAACAACATAAACAGTTAAAACCACAAAGGTTCAAATAGATCATAATATCAATAATCAAAATCAACAATGATATTATAATTACTCAAGCTCTCGTGCCCTAACCCTCCATGGGTTAACTTATTAAATCTTTATTAAACTTATCGTAATACACCCAAGGGCATTAGAGTAATTATCCAACATTGGATACAGTCCTCTCTGCACTTGGGTAATTCTTTAACCTCTCGAAAGATTTCAGTATCATATTGGCCCATTAACAACATCCACGCGAATGCGGGCCAGTTTGCATAAGGGTAGTTCTGTCATTTGGTTTAAGGCCTTAATGTCATCCAATGGGAGCAAAATTAAACTCAAGGGTACTACTTGACTTCATAGACCCTGTGTAATTTTCCTGGCATGTGACGGGGTCGTGAACCCCTTGAACCGACCCAGGTTGTCTTAATGGTTTACTATAAACCCCAAGGGTAAAATGGTCAATTAACCACTCATTGGTATTTTTTTTTTCACCAAGATATTTGGCCTATAAATATTTTACCTATTAAAATATCATTGAGAATTTTCCCAATTTTTAAATAAACTCCTAGGCCCCGGAACCAGGGCCCCGAAGTCGGACAAATGGTTCTCACCCGATGATTTAACTATCAAGGGTAAAAAGGTCATTTCACAATCTCTATGATTTTTCCCCAATCTGAAACTCGGTCAGAATAGTCCCAAACCTCTCCAGGTCCAATATTAATTTTCTAGGATTTTTCCCACACCTAAACCCTACTGAACCAGACCCGGTTCACAACCCTTCATTTGTTATTTTTTTTTTAAAAGGCCGGACCGAACCGGGTTGGGTTAGCCAACCCGGTCCGGGGAGCACAGACGACCCGCGGGGTCGTCTTCCCCGAGACCGGCCAGAGGCCGTTAGGCCTCTGGTGGCGCCGCCCTTCCCCCGGGCGTTCCGGCGGCGAGGCCGAAGCCGGTCGGATCGCCGTCTTCCGGCGATTCCGATGGACTCGGCCTTGCCTCCGTCCGGCGGATGGCCGGGGACAAAGCGGCTGTTTTTTTTTTACTGTGCGACAGTGACGCGACGGCAAGCCGCCTCTGCCGAACGGTGGCCTTGCTTGACCGGATCTCCATCGTCCGGCGATTCCGAGAAGCCAAGTCCCTACTCCAGCCGGGCTGCGCCGCGCCGCCACCACAGTGTTCTCTTCTCTGTCTTTTTTTTTTTTGCAATGATCTGGCGGCCAGCATAGCGGCAGCCGAGTCTGCAGCCGCCAAGGCTTCGCCGGAGCAAGGGGCCGCCGCGGCCAGAGTCAGGGACGCCGAGGCCAGGCCAGGGCCACAGACAAGGCCGTGGCCGCCCTTGCTTACGACCGAAACTGACTGTTCACGTGAACAGTTTGTGCATAAATTACTTTTAATATTATGCTGAGTAAAATAAATTAATGAATTCCCTACAATTTCAACTTGAAATCTCACCTCAATGGTTGAGTTTTTGTCGATCTACCGCTGCCGGAGCTCTGTCGGACCCTCGCCGGAGTTTCGCCTTTCACCGTCTTCTCTCCTTCAATCGGGCAAAGACCCCCCTTCTATTAACCCTAATTCTCCTTTTATAGGCATGGGATTAGGAGCCCTAATCCCATGAGAATTTTGGTTAAAACCTCTTCAATTTAGCAACCAAATTGAGCACTAAAAACACAAATTCGGAATGCTAATTGATCGGGCCCAAATAGTGACTTAAACGGACAATTCGCACATTCAGTTTGGGTAAACGGGTCCTGTACGATATGTTCAACTTCAGACGGTCGTTTCTCCCTCATCCAGACTCCGATTCGTGCGTTCTTAGTGGTGTTTCGAAGCTCTTTCCGTCTACTTTCTAATAGAATTAGTTTCAGCCCCAAATTCTATCTAGGGAGAAAGTTATTCTAATAAGAATGTCAATAGGTCAAACACCATAATTTCTACATTTTAAAATTTTAAAACTCGAGAAAATTAGGGATATTACAAAAAAAATATCCTCAGTTGATGCATGTACGTTACCAAAGACTGATTGGCCTCATAATTCTGTTTCTATGTTTACAGATACTACTGCTCAATTTCAGGAAGGAAATTCTCCCATTTATATCAAAAGCTGAAAAAGATCCAGCTGCCACAATCTCAGATGATTGTTCTGATGTTCTTGTTGTGAATGATTTAATGGCCATAGCAGCACACAATGAAGATGCCAATGTTGCATTGATTGACCATGTGTAATATATGCCTCCATTCTCTGCACCTCTTTAAGTTAACAACGTTCCAAATTCGTACTAACATGAATGCATATGGAATTTTGTCCTTCCTGAGTTGCAGTTATTTGGTTAAGGCAACACTCTCCAGTGGGCTCTCCTTTACTGCCTACACTTATGCCGGGGAGCTCCCAAGCTGCGCATTTGGCTTCAACAGCAACGGATTTGTGAGCTGTCCAGTCACATTTTCTTGTACTGTCTCTAATATTGTCTAGTAGAAATTCTAAAGAAGTACACTTGAAATTTTAGGCATTTACACTGAATTCTGTGCCGCCTTTGGAAGAGGAGATTGTGGCTGGTGGCATTGGCCGGAACTTTGTATCAAGAGATTTGCTCAGTGCACCCAGCCTAGATGATGCAGTGACTGTATGAATACAACAACTCACTTTCCTTTCATGTCACTTTGCATCGCTAGCTTTTTGAATTTTGTGATGTACAAAGCTAACACTTCCTTGTGGGATTGAGGTGCAGAAGATAACTTCAGCAGACATGTCAGTTGGACATAGTTATAACCTTATTTGCGTGAGAACTCGCAAGATTCTGAATGTTGAAGCTGCTTCAAGAAAGCGAGTATCAGTTCATGAGGTGGGTGCAAGGCCCTTCTTCCATGCAAATATGTATCTCCACCTTCAGGTGAAGCAGGTAAAACAGCTCAGCTTTCAGTTTCTTATGGCATTGATATCCAGCTTAACTTTTAGCCACCATTAAATTGTGGGCTGTCTCATATAACCCAGCATATTTGTTTTTCTTACTGTCAAGGCACATGATGAGAATTCTATCAGGAGACAAAGAAGATCTTCCCAGCTTTCAAAAGAATCCAAAACTGAAATCCTCTCAGTTCTAGGAGATTCAGTTGATAAGGTGTATCCTATTTACATGGAAGGTTAGAAGCAGCTCTTATTGAAAATTTCTCTTATTATGTTCACTCGACGTACTTGGCAATCAATTGTAAGGTTAATTCTTCGAAAATGCTGAAACTCTCAGGTCCTCTGCTATATACACTTTGCACAGCTGTTATTGATCTTGACCAAAGGACATTATCCATAATCGAAGGGAATCCAAAGAGAGAAGATATCTCCCATGTGTTTCTCATAATATAGGGTAAATTGAAAAGTGACTATTAATGTCCTAGTTAATGACGTATCATGAGTTAAATTATTTTACCCAATGATATGATAAATGCAAAGGATTTTATGTAGAAATTTCCTCTTCTAGCATGCCTAAAAGCAACCGATTGGACTAAATAATGTAATTCGTTGTTAGTCATCTTGGCTGAATTGATCTACCTGCTGCTTGTGTAGGTGGAGGAAATGATAATAATTACTCAATAAGAAACAGATCACAAGTAATTCAGAAATCCAATCCAATCTCAAGCACCACTCTAATTGAAAACGTCCTTTGTTCCTCCGTGCTTAAAGGTTACTATTTCATGAAATTCAAATGCGATTCCTAGCCTTTCACAAGTTTGATAAACCATATTCCTAGGTTCACTTGCTGCCTTAGATTTTGAAGAGCTTTTAGAACTATTTGCGACACAACTACGTATGCAGAACAAGCATAGCCGTCCTTGTGGAATGATTTATAAATTAGAAAGGAGACATCATCAAATCAGCATGATCAACAACACAACCACCTTAGCTTAGCTATCCACGGTCAATGACCTGGATTTTACATCAAACTCTTCCAATAATCAAAATGTTAATACAAGTGAGCTCATGCAATACACAAACAGTGTTGATCCCCCATCTTAAGGTGCATCTACATTGACAGCTTTCCAAATCAAAAGATTATGCAGTCATATTTGAAGATTATGACAGCACAAGGTCGAGCTTCAGATATCATACAGCCATGATTTTGGTTACACGTCCAATGTTGGCAAAAGAAAGGTGCATGAGAAAGGAAATTTTGGCCTACTAAAAGTCTGAAAGAGAAAGCTTGTTACCACTGCAAAAATAAACAATATTTAAACAGAATATGCGTTTTTTCCTGATCCTCCAAAAGAATGAAATTTTATCATAGCTGAAAATTTTGCCGTTGCATTTAGTACTCCTTTGAGAAGCAACTGCATCCATTCTTACATGCCTCTAAAACATATGACACTAGTTAACAAATTTATTTAGGGGAATCAACAAGCTACAACGCCATAGGTACATAACAATCTTGCCGTGGGTATATCAAATGAAAATATCACTGCTCTTATCACTGCTGTCTCACCAGTGTGTCCAGCAAACAAATCCCAAATTTACTTGTAGCATCAAGCTAACTCCCGCCATAATCCAGAAACAATCAGTTTGCACAAAAAATTGGAACCATCTGAAGCATCTTAAGCCATTTCCTTGCTTCCATTTAAAAAAGATAAAACTGGCAGCCAGGGCTCATGCTTACCTAGCAGGCCCGCGCAGCTCTCCAATCTTGTTAACAAGATGACTTATAAGAGCTGCAGCCACACCAAGATATGATGTGACATCAAACATTCAAAATTTAAGATTTCAAGCAACTACTGTTACCAGAAATTACGAAACTTAGGAGAATCGATAGTTTATTAATGGATACATTTCTCCATTTACTAATGAGAAACATTGTAAGCCTCCATACACAAAACAATGAAACGATGAAACACATCTCTCATAACTTGCCGAATTCCAGCTCACTACACACTCCATAAATTAACAGCATTTGAAATCATCGACTAGCTGCAGGATCAATTTGAAACTTCTAAAAAATGCAAAAACTGCATGGAACCGCTGTCCAAAATTCTAAAAGGTAGAGTGAGTTTACTCAACCAAACTTTTTGCTAGTCTAAGTCTATTCAAGGTAAATCTTTCTTGCCAACCAAAATCAAGTAATCATTGTTCTCCAATCTAGAACTCAAAAGCCAAAAGATCTGGAAGTAGAAGCTTTCCTACAGAAGCTGTAACTAAATATAATATCTATTTAACATGTCTAGCTGAGGTTCTGTAATGGAAACAATGGAACCACTTTCTGACACTTCCATGACTCTATTTACTCATCCAGGAACACATGTTGACTTGCCAACGCTAATGCTGTAGGAGTGCTGATTCAGAAACTTGGTGAAATAAAAAACAGAATTCACTACAACTGTCAGGGCATATATATATATATATGCCCGCAAGGAAATAGGAAACAAGCATGCAGAAACCACTTCTTACATATGAAAGGGGGAAAAAAAATGTTGCCCACCTCCTCAAAAAGATATTTGATGTCCAAACCTTGTCAAAAGGTTTCGTAAAGGGTCATCATTCCATTGATCACCATGGCTCTTGAGAAGAAGCATGGTTCACCATCCCATCGATCACCACAGCTCTTGAGAAGAAACTCATCGATATGCTCAGCCATGTAGATTCTCATATCTACTTTCAGTGAAGTAACAAGACGCAATTATTCAGTGTATTCTGTTTTTGATAGAAAACTTTATGTACTTCCATTAGACCCAGGCCATTTGCTCCAATAAATTTTTTTTAATTATTAAATTAAAGAAGCTGGACAAAAATTGATTGTCAGAAGAACTTTACATGAAAGGTTTCATCCAAGAAGTAACTTAAATACATCTCTCAGTGATATTATTCCTTCAACTCGCTGGGTCTGTGGTTCAATGACAACAAGCCGCCGCACAACTGAAATGGCCAAATAAGTTTTTAAAATTAATTTCATCACACACAAAAAGTATGTACACAAACCTAAATTTCCTATCTCTGTGTGTGTTGTGCAGAGTCGCTTGTGTGTCTGTCTATGCCTGTGTGTACAATTGTCACGTGTAAATTAAACAAATGCCATTAATATGCAATTAGAAAATTAAAAATACCTGGATCTGAAAGACGCTCAAGAATATTATAAAAGGTATCTGAACGTAAACAGGTGTAAAATCGTTGACGCCCGTTTGTGGCACCATTAGCCTGGTATCCCAACTGAATCACCTGATACTAGGCAATATTAGTAAAATGATTTTCAATAGTAAAACGGTTATTCGCATAACAAGATCATTCATATGACATTTTATACTTGTATATTCGTATTACAAGAAGGAATATGGTGTAAATACTTTCGCACACAAAACAAGGTGATTTGGTGAGACCAGACATGGCTTTTATCAAATCTACTAGCAAATCTAATAAAGCAATGCAGTAGTTCTAAATTGGCTAAGCAATGCTCCAAAACATAAGCTTTCCATCTTAATCAGTCACTTTTATGTCAAAAATGTGAAAGCTCCATGATCAACCATTAATCTCTTTGCCATAGCCATTCTTGAGAACTTAGATAACTTGAAATTTTTATTCTACATAACATATTTCCTCCCTCACACCACAACCCCAGATGTTGCTATTTCACGCCATTTGACCTAACAATCAATAAAGCTCCACATTCCATGTCATGGACAAAAAGTTAAGCAAAGAATATTAATATACACAATCATTAACAAAAAAACAAAAATTGCACCGAGGCTTTGTGGCATTATAGTTTAAGATAAGGGAAACTTACTCGATGCATGCTTGTTTGATCTAACTGAATTTGTGCATATGCACCTCCATTTGCCAATGTTGTGATATCACTGCACAAAACAGAGCCAACTCTCACATTGCCTCCATCTAAAGAAGTATACACGTTTAAAGATTTCAGAGTTCAGTACCTTCGAGAATAAACATCCAGTAATAAACCGTTTTCGTCAATAATAGGTATTGAGCTTACTCCAGCTGGTTCAAATAAGCATACATAAGTATAAATATGACAAAATAGCATTCATTTGCTGAAAAATTTTATAAGCCTCGAGAATAAAAATGGCATCAATTAGCTGTGTAATGGCCTAGAATTTTTTTTCAAAAAGAGTGATATAATAACCACACATTGGCCAAGATAGTTTACAATTCATGCTCCAGCAAACATTTAATAAGTAAAAGGAAATCCAAGCCGTTAAACACCATATAAGATCGAGTGTATTACCCTTTCAGAGCATTTACTAAATAACAAAAATATTGACATGGTGCCAATCCATCAAGTGGTTCACTGGTTCGACCTCTCCCCATTTGAGAGAGAGGTCTGAGGGTCGTATCCCGGGCCTGTGGCGCATTCAATGTCTGAGTGGCGAGGTACGTGAGTTGTACCAATTTAAGAAATATATATTAACACGGCTAACTACTCAAAATTTAGAAACCCTCAGAGAATAGAGGCATCAACTTCTATCTAGGTCTCTTCTGCCCCCCTTAGAAAACAAAAGATAGAAGATCTTTAATGGTTGAGAACAAATAACTTTTAGGCTATAAAAGAAATATTTGTAAATTAACAAGAGGGACAGAACAATAAATTGCATTAATATGAAAAAATCACTGCAGGAGTATGCATTGTAGGATTGTGGAAAGCCACCTTCCCAAGATCTCGTGAAACATGGATCTTGCCAAGGTGGCCACATAAAAATCCAAGACATTTAAGGAAGGTTTTTTAAATAGATTATTAAAGGGAAAATGGAGAGAATTTCGCCCAAGAACCTATCCAATTTTCTCTTATGTAAACCTATTTTAGAAAAAAATTCACATCAAAGTTTTCTCATGGAAAGTTGTTTTGCTACAGAAAATTATATTATAAAACTTCATTGGCCGATATCCACTTCATTTTTAGGAAAATTTTCTTTCAGAGGCTTTTTTTACTTTGTTCTAAAAAAGTCTTCCTTATCTCAGCAAGATCTTGGATTTTCAGACGGACAGGATGACAGCCGAGACCAAGATGGCATGTTACAGCCACACGTGCATCTGAGGCAGCATGCATCAATCTCAACAGAGACCATATGCTTCAAACCATGATTCATAATCTCAAGAGATCTCGGTCTCAATGGGAACACTGAGGCAAGAGACAACGTAGCAAGGCTTTTTGGCCTATTTACCCGGTCTACCAAATCTCGCCAATTTCGCTGATAATCTCCTCATTTTATATGGAAAACTCTTTTTTTTTTTGTTTTTCTTGCTAAATCCCCCCGCCTGCAAGTTAACAAAGGAAGAAGAGGAAGAAGGCTTGGAGCAGGACCTCTCTTTATCCTGTTGAGCTTCGTGAAATTGACTTCTCTCCCTCTCTTCTTATATGGACACTCCTAAGCAACTTCTTCATGCACTCTTCTATCTTTACTTAAACCATGTGGAAAATCCTAATGTTTGACCTGATTTGGTTAATAAACTCTCAAGGATCATCATCTTTTCCACTTAATTAGCCTAAATTTTGTTAGTGCAAGTATAGTCTCGTGGTTTTATAATTGTTTGGGATTAAAATTAGTGCCAGATTGTCAAAACATATGGCAAAAATCTCTTTCAGGATCACCAAGATCAATAACATGATCTCTTCAAGATCTCATCTATTTGGCCACCAAGACGAGACCAAGATCCGAGATTGCAAACCTTGCTTCAAAGGAGGTCTTATTTAAGAGACGAATTTCAAATGATGCAATGAGTTTTGCTGTAGATGATCTGTTCATGATATAAGCGGCCATAAAAATTGCCTATTCCAAGGTATATTGTGATACATATTACATTAGCATGTCCCTTATATACTCAATATATTTCTCCTCCTTTCCATAAAACCGAACAACCAATTATGACATTTAGCCTATGTTTTACTGAGATCTGACGGTTTTCCTTTAGTAACTTTCACTTCTTATAAATAAAGAGGCCATATGTTCAAATGACAAGTCAATAACTGACACCTGATCGTATTCCTCATCTTTAGTAATTTTCACTTTTTATAAATGAAGAGGGCATGCATTAAAATGACAAGTCAATATATTCTCAAGTTAAAATCACGCGCTTATCTTCTAATTGTCTCTCTGTTCAGTATTTTTTCGTAGTTTAACAACCATCAAGAAGGATGTCGTGAAAACAGCATTTACATGGAAGTATTAAGGAGCAACCATCTCTATGAATCTCCGATGTTCAAATATCAGCAAATAGTTCTTGCTTAACCAAACAAAACTAAAAGGAAAGTGAAAAATAAGGTGAAATGCACCTTCAATCAACAAATTAAGTGCAGTACTTAGAGGGGAATTGGGCCGCAACATTGTCAATGGACGCTGATTTGCCCTGCCAATATCCGGCACCCATGTGCCCAATGGAATCCTATAAATAGGCTGCTGTAGCAATGGGAAAGATTCATGAGAGTGTCTAAAATGCCTGCAAATATCTGAAAAGATGATGAAAGAAATCAGAACAATGTCACTTGTGATACAAAATAAGAAACAACCATGAGGAAAGTACCGAATCCTGAAAGCAGAACCTACACTTTAAAATGTCAGGGAGGCAAGCAAGATGAAGTAGCTGCTGGCTTGACCCATCTTGCATGGAAGAATGGACAATGGGAACCGCAGAAATTTCATTCTGCACAATCTTCATGGCAACATCTCTCAGAGATTCATATGGCCCAGCCTATATCATAAGAAAGAATATAATCTTTTCAAGTCATACATACCACTAGACAACCATAAACAGCATTAAACACTGGTAGCACCTAAAATTTACCTTTTCCAACATGACTGAAATAGTAACATAAGAAATATCACAAGCAAATGTGATCATACTTTACAAAAATCATTCGCCCCCTGTTCCCATTCCCAGTAGTAGTCAACATATTGTGTGGTTAATCTAATAGCAGTCTCACTCTAATAACAGGAAGGAAAAAAAAAAAATTTGGCAGCTGAGCACAATGCAATTAATACCCTGATTTTTTCTCTGTACAAGCATCCCTTTTTGCGAGTGTGTAATGAAGATAGAGAAAGATAGACATTATATTTGTAAAATCATGTATTATATTTATCGACATATATTAAAAAGGACACACATACTTGGATTACAGGCCTCCTAGTCCAATTAGCATCTCCTCTAAATCGAACTTTAAAGTCTTTCCAAGCAGATATCGTATGTGTCTCAAGCTCTTCACTTGTAAGCAATGATCCATGAGTATGAAGCTGGAAATTGCACGAGTACAAAGCATCAGAAAGTCCATCCCATTTCTCTGCTTAACATTAAGGAAGATCTATAATCCTTCTGTGCTTAAAATGAACAATGACAAAGCATAGATATATTCACTTCCATGCTTAACGAGGGAAAATTTTCTGAACAATACAATGATAAATCAAATTTTACACAGAACAAAATCAAGCCAAATACAACAATAATTGAAGTTGACACAACTCACTAATCTGCACCTTAACTTGTTTCCACGTTTGGACATATTTGAGATGGCATATGCACTTCCCAGGTCATTTATATTTTTATATCTTAATTCAACTAATTAAGGACAAGTTCACTGTTCTATCACCTTTCTCTCTCATCTCCATCCAATCTTCTTTTTCTTCCATTGTCTTTCTTTTGGTGTTAATTTCATGGTATCAAAACCCTTGCTTGGCAGCGGCAAAGGCCAGTACTGCAGCCTTCTACTTGTCAATTTGAAATTTCACTTTTTGCGTTTGCTAGAGGTTTATGGAAGTTTGAAGTTCAAACAACTATTCTCTTATTGTTCAAAATAATTAACATTTTGTACTATCCAAACTTACAAGACAAAACCTCTATATAACCTTTATTGATTCGGAAAAAACTTATGATAAAGTGCCTCGAGAGCTCATTTAGAGTGTCTTAAAAAAGAAGAGAGTTATAAGATATTACATTAATATTTTTAAAGATATGTACAATAGGGTAGTAACCAGTGTACGAACAACTGAGAGAGAAATTAAGGAGTTACCGGTCATGGTAGGTCAGGTCAGCCATAAGCCCTTATCTTTTTGCTCTAGTTATAGATGAACTAATTGCACATATACAAGATAGAATACCTTGGTGCCTGTTTTTTATGCATGCAGTTTTAATACAGGACTACAGCAAGGTTAAATGCCAAATTAAAATTGTAGAATGAAGCTCTATAATCAAAAGGTTTTAAAATAAGCACAACAAAGACGGAATATATGGAATTTAATTATAAGGATAGTAAAAATATAGGTAAAACTTTCGTCAAAATAGATGAGCAAGTAAGAAGTGTCAAGATGTGAACAATTACAATATTTAGGCTTTATTATCCACAAAGTGGGAGATATCACTAGTCATGTAATACATAGGATTAATGCGAGGTAGGTAAAATAGAAGATGGCGTTAAGAGTTTTGTGTGATAAGCGAGTCCCATAATGGCTTAAAATTATGTTTTTTAGAATTGCTATTAGGCCCGCAATATTATATAGAGTAGAATATTGGGCACTAAAGAAAAGTCATATAGATAAACTAAATGTAGCTAAAATAAGGATGCTAAGGTAGATGTGTAGAATAACAAAAAAAGATAAAGATTAGAAAATGAGTATATACGTGAGAACTTAGGGGTAGCACCTTTAGCGGAGAAGTCTAGATAGTGTAGGTTGCATTAGTATGTGCATGTACAAAAAAGACCAATAGATGCCCCGATAAGAAAGTTCAAAGGGTTTTACATAAATGATGTCAAAAGAATGAGAAGGAGGCCTAAGAACTTTAGATGGAATTAATAAAAAAGGATATGACTATGCTTATCTCTTACAAAAGAGTTGGCACAAAGCAGGCTAGAATGGAAGCATAAGATCCATGTTGTCAACCCCAAATAGTTGGGAAAGGCGCTACTTATGATTATGATTACATGATCAACCCGTGCAACCAATCATGTGTAATCTAGACAAAGTATTAATGCTTTTGTGCAACGGCTTCTTCAAAACATATGAGGGTCTCAAATTGGTGCTCCAGTGCTACTCCAGCAGTTTTTTTCTCAGCAATAGATTCCATTCTAATCTAGCAGATTGGTCAAACTATAAATTTATTGTTTGCTGTTAAAAAGGTCATATCTTAGGAAGGATTGAAAACTAAAGCCTGAGATCAAATTTCTTGTGTTTTACTGTTATTAAGTCATAGTATTTACAAAAGTAAAAAAATCCAATTTCCTTCAGCGAATTACTTACATAAAATCTGCCTTGACGGCAGCATTCACAATCTTACATGGCAATAATAATTAAGAAAAAATAAAGAGTAGTTTAATTAGCATTTCATTCCAGGTATATTAAAACTCATTTCTTACATAAACATTATGTTTTACGAACCCAAACCAAAATGTTCAATAATACATCAGATTATTTCACAAGAAATGAAGAGCAAGTTCTCAAACTTTGATTGAGCACATCTTGAATTAAAAGTTTCTAATAAAGTAAAAACCTTATCATATCAAAAATAAGAAACCGTGATTTATTGTTAATACATAGCTAAAAGAAAATAAGAATTTCACTCACCTCTCTTAAAATCATTATAAAGTCAGAAGCAGTTAACATTCCTGAAATTTGCCCCACATTTTCATCCCACAGAGGCATAACAGCAAGGCCCTAGAGATAAGAGAGGAGCGGAGCATTTCAATATATAAATAAATATTGAGAACTACGCTAATTGACATAAGTTAAGATAGCCATCTATGCATTGACTATTCGAAATAACAACTGCACAAGGAATGATTTATAACATCATCCATTTGAAGAATTTGTTCTATAAGGGAAAAAATGACTGAAGAAGACAGAAGGAAAAGAACATTGCATACCTGTTCATACATAATGTGGAATGCTCGTTTGACAGACAAATTAATATCCACAGCAAAAACCTGGATTTAAAACCAGACATCCAATAAATAAAAACATGATGGCATAAATAAAAAAATTGGTTCTGAAAAAGTACAGGATACTCAAAATAGCTAACAGAAAGCAGACATAAAAAACACTTCCACCGAAAAATATTTAAAATAACCAAAATTTCATCTGCAATTTCTGTATGCCAGGTCGATTTGGAAATAATAATGAGGTGGAGCATATAAGTACATCTATTTTTATGCTAACAATTGCCATCTTCCTTTAGTAAAGAAAAAATCGAAAAGGAATCATGATAAATGTATACGAACCCTGCCTGAGTCAGGAAGCAATTCATATGCTGTATATCTTGACAAAAAAGCAGAAAGATGATGGAGTAAATCATTTAAGTCCACATCCAAATGCTGAGCTTCAGGTTCCAGCTGAATGCCACCTGTTAATGGAGCCTGATTGGTATGCCAGGATTAATAAATATTCAATCAAAATGTAGACAAGGACACGGAAAAGTCCAAGCAAAATCTCACCTCCGTATCTCGAGAAACATGGTCAACATCCATGACTAATGGAGTAACTTCTGGTTCCCTTACATGAATTATATTGTTCACTATACCATAATTATCAGTAACAGAAGGTTTCTGAGGGTCGTGCTGCCATCTACCATCCACTAAGAATTTATACTGGCAATGAAGAAACATCACATCAATTAGACTAAATTATGACTCTAGCATAAAGATGCCCCCTATATATATATATATATATATATATATATATATATATATATATAACAAAGTCAGAACTAATCAGAAGTAACAAAATTGCAGAAGATGGAGACCTCGCAGCAAAATTGGGACATCAGGTCTAACAAATGCAATTAAATGAGCACCACAATCTTATTCTTACATGCTTGCAGATCTTTATCCCCCAAATTTATCGAGCATTAATAATTATAATTCATTCAGCTCTTTCCATTTTTGAAGCATCAACTTATAAAGGCCAATTGCATATGTGCCTTGGGACAAATTCACAAAAGATGCCCTTGTATCACTCAACAAATACAAGTACTACAAAATATTCTTACACCAATTAGAACAACTGCCCATAGGGCCACGTCCGTGATCTGTGTTTTCAGCTCCAGATGAGCAGTAAAAAAGAACAAAATGCAGCTTGAATTTTGCTGTTACAAATTTACTATAACATTTACATCTCAAAAGCAGAACTGTGGCACAGGAATATATTAGAGACACAGGTATCAACTACTATCATATGTTAAAGTTCAACCAACCAGTTACAAGACAATTTTTTTTTCATACAGCCAGTAGAAATGCAAATCTTAGTAATGCACCCAATGTATATCAATACAAAAAACTAACCACAGACTCAACGCTGGAAATCGGAAATCATGGAATAGGATTTAAGTCTTCTGATTCATTAATGTATGGCTTCCAAAAAACCTAACGTCAAATCATGACAAATGTGCTCAAATCCAGTTTGGATATATAGTAACAATATTTTAACTCTCATATTACCTGCTAAATTGTAACTGTATGCTTAAATCTTCATTTAAACCAATATAAAGGCCCATTATTACCTGCCACAATTTGGGGCCACCAGCCTCATTACAGGCAATGCATTTCTTAGGACCACTCCCCCTCTGACATTAATTGTGATATCTAAACTAAATAAGAATTCATGTCACTAGGCATTTTATACTCTAGCGGTAATAAGCGTACTACATAAATAAGTCACAAATCTATATAAGTTGTTACGGAGCACATGTAATGCGAAAGAGCTAATGCCCTTCCAGGACACAAAGCTACATAATATATGCAGTTACCACTTAAGTTAGCATAAAAGTGTTTCACAAGAGGAACTTGTTGAAGGGAGTGAAAACCTATCAGTTACACTCTGCAAGTATTCTGTCTATTAGAAGCAGTGCAGAGTGAAATTCAAGACAGCAGCACGTTCCAGTAAGAATCTCTTAGATTACGTTCATATAGATGTTACCTTCATAAATGTTTCTTATCAAAGGTGTAGGTCTATTTCATGAAGCATAAGTAGAAACCTTCACCAAGTAGTGAAAGACGGAAGTTGAGAAACAGATAAAAGGCAGGTAAAGTGTTTCTGGTCCAAAAATGGTCAAGAATATGCATCCAAGGAGCTCATAGAGTTTTGTAAAATTGAAGGCATCAAACACCACTTTAGTACTCTAGGTGATTCACAGCAGAATGGTGTGGTGGAACAGATGTGAACATGACTTTTCTAGAAAGAGCACAAAGTACACAACTAAATGTAGAGTGAAGAAAGGCTTCTGAGTAGAGGCAGTAGACATGGATGTTATATTTATAATAGGTTACCATCTATGCAGCATCAAATGGAGCTATTTAGCCTAGCAAAAGGCAAGAGAAAGTGTACCATAAAGGCACAGAAAAGATATCATTTAGAGGACATGGCTTCTTTTGTATTGATGACAAGTGATGAAGAACCATCTTTCTGTCAAGAGGCTATTATAAGCAATGTGATGGGGACATCAGACAAACAACCACCCCAAAGCTGCCATAATAAAAATCCTTACAGTAGATGAATTAAATGCATATTCAATAATGTCAAAGATTGAATATTCATATTAGATTTGGAGATGTATTTTTCTGACTTTATTGACCAGTAATGTTTGACTTTTGAATGTTGTAAGCCTACGCATATGGGCTGGTAACTGATGAATGGGAAAGACAATGACTCTAAAAAAACAAAAAACCTTTGAGAGCTTAGTACAAATGGGATTGACAATTTTTGCTTCCAGTACAGACTACAGCAGCTTCCCCTCGTCGGTGCTGACTCTGGCGAAATCCCTTGTTGCTGAATTCAAGGGAAAATTATTCCTGCCTACATTTTTCAACTTCACTCACTCTTTATCCCTTCCTTCCGCGTCCCCTCTACGCCGCTCTTCTACAAGTCTCTGCAGTCACCTCTATATACCGCCACCATCCTCTCATTAGTCTTTGCTTTCCATTGTCATCTATTCCGATGACCTTGATGTAAGCCTTTGCCATCGAGAGACCCAAATCATCAATGTTTGAAGCGCAATAGAACATCATCCTTCCTTTCATCCTCCGGCAAAACTCTTGAGTGTTGCCAGCTTGTATGTGTCAGTTCTACCAGAACAAAGCAACCGGAAAGAGAGACTAGAGATTAAAGAAACCCGACAGAAGGCACCCACCATCTCCTTTTCAACTGCTGCAAAACATTCTCACATTTGTTCTATGTCCAGGCAAATACTGAAATACAACTACAGAGTTTAGGTGTTTTAACGCGGATCCTACAGTTGTTGACAGCTACTGTCTCAGAGTTTGTTGACCACCCTTTGGATATAGGTTTGCTCAATCCCTATCCATGGGTTTCTTACGTATTTCCAAAATACCATCATATGCTATACGTGCTAGCCTATTGCCCAATAAAGCCCTTTTCTACCTGCCCATTACCAGGATAAGCCAATACTGAACACACACAATGGACTTAAATTCTTTAAATATTCAGGTTTCTGTATTAACTGTACCCTTTACCCTACCCTAGAAAAATCCCTTGATTTCCCACGATTTTTGCATTACTAGGTAGACACTACCTAATTTTTTCCGGATCATTTTCTTAAACTCTTTACTACATACACTTTGATTTCATATTACTACTTTATTTGCAAAGAATTTCTTGTTAATCTTATTTGCATCCGATAGTGTCCCACATCCCAATGTTAGTAGCAAGTTAATGGATGCAGTGATGGATGAGATGGAGTAACTGGACTAGAACAAGACTAGGAAGTTGGTGGAGCTACCTAAGTGTAAAGAGCCATTGGGTGCAAGTTGCCATTCAGGAAGGGAGAAGCAATTCCTGAAAAAAGTAAAAAACTCAAGGCTCAGCTAGTGGCTAAAGATTATGCACAGAAGAACTAAAATGAGGTTTCCTCTCGAGTTATAATTGTGAAGCATACATTGATTTGGCTGCTACTAGTCATGGCAACAAAATTTGATTTGGTGCTAGAACAATTTGATACGAAGACAAGCTTTTTGCTTGGAGGATTGGTACAAAAAAATTTACATATATAAGGAAGAAGAAACATTTAAAGTGCAGATTGAAAAGATCACTTTATCGACTCTAGTCATCCCCTCATTAATGGTACTAGCACTTTCTTTTATGGCTTCTCATGGCTATACTCGGCATGAATATGATTATCCTGTTTATTTTCGAATTTTCAAAGATGGTTTGTTTATCTTCCTGATGTTATATGATGATGGCATATTGATTGCTGCTAAAAGTATGACTCAGGTAGATCCATTTAAGTCTAACTTGAGCAAAAAAGTTTGATATATAGGAACTTGGTGCTGCCAAAAAGAAGCTTAGCATAGAAATTCGCAAAAAAAGGAAAGTGGGTAAGTCAGCATATCCCAAAAGAAATATTTAGAAAAGATGTTGGAAAGGTTTAGTATGCTTGGCACTAAGCCGGTTGCTCGAACTCTAGATGCAGATATTAGGTTGTCCTCAGAAGTCAGAGTTATGTCCTTCCATAGACGAATAATAGGCCTATATAATATGCTCTTGTAACCGGATGTTTGATGCATGCTATCGTGTACAAGGCCTGACATCTTGCAAGAGATCAGTGCAGTTAGTAGATACATGGATAACTAGAAAAAGAGCTCTGTAAGGACGATTCTTTCATTCCATAGGGGTACACTGGATTATGCTCTTTTGATTGGTAAAGACATGGCATTTTACAAAGTTAAGGGCTTTGCATATTCAACTTTTGTTGGTAACTTAGAAAGAAAGAGATTTATACCCGCTTATGTTTTTAGTCTTGCCAGAGGGCCTATTATTTGGAAGTCAACATTGAAACCAAAAATCACTGCTTTATCCACAACGAAAGCTGAGAGCGAAGACAAAAACAAGATTGAGTACTTCTAGTGCTTCTCCAGTCCATTGCTCAGAATTTTTTTCATTTCCCAATAAAATTAAAGTAAAATTCAGAGCATTTTTTCCTACTCCAACACAGCTGACTAAATAAAAGTAAATGCTAGCATTTGTATCAAATAACCATTTCGAAAAATCATAAAATTACAGCTCACGCACGAGAGTTTCCAATCAATATAAAAAGGGAGAAATTATCAAAATTTAGAAGACGAAAAAAAAACTATCGGCAAGTAGTTACCTGATGAAACCCAGGCGGCAGATGATAGACCGTTTGGAAGACGGTCGTCGATCCCTCCACCGGCGTCAGCGGCACGTGCCCTGCCCACCTGCCACCAACAAGTCCACCCCAAACCCCCCGCAAATTCCCCCAAATCAGCTCAAAAACTTCACACGCATGCCCACAAACATCCCGCCCACAAAAACCAACAAAATATCAAAATCAACAGAAAACCCAACCTACCCATTGAAGGAACCGCTGACGAAGACATGCCGGCCGCCGTACGGCCACGCAAACCTCGTCGGCACCATCGCCGCCCGAGCCGACTCTCCCAAATCCACCAAAGCTACTCAGTTTCGTCACCACGACCACCGCCGCAGAAGAAAACCCTAATTGGCGGGCAAAGATCGGAGCTCTCCGATCCCACCGCCGCAGCTCCACCACCGCAAGTCGCCGCCGAAGAAGGGGGGAAAAGAGGCAAGCTTTTTTATTTCTTTATTTATATAGAAAGGCACCGAAAATGACGGAATTAATCAATTAATTTAAAAAAGAGAAAAAAAAAAAAGGGATTTGCGGCCTCGAAGCCTCCGACGGCGGAGGGGAGGGCTGGCCGCGGGCGCGCTAAGATGCACCGGGTCGGGCTCGGGGCGCTGACTGCGCACGTTAGCGGGTGGCGGAGCGGAGCGCTCCGTACGCTTGGGTCAGGGAAGAAGAGGGAGGACGCTAGGGACAGGAAGGGTTTTGATAGACGCAAGGCAGATCAGCGTCGTGAGGGCAGCATTTTGTTAATTTGCCCGCCAAATAAGCAGACGCCTTCTGTAGCCCGCGGGCGATGCAATCGATGGAGACTGGCCATGTTGGCTGAAATCATGGGCTGGATTTTGTCCTGCAGTAATGCTGCGACCTTTCGCACGCAGACACAGGAACGCTGGCCGCAGGTAAACTGTGGGCCCATGTCGAGGTGGCCTGCATTTGGTGCAATCGAGTGCTGTGGACTTTTCTACGTTGTTTCGACTTGAGGTCTTTTATATAGCTATTTGTGCATTGTTCCAAAAAAAAAAAAATATTCTTTTAATCTTAATTTAATAGCTGATAAATTTTATTTTATATTATTTAATTTAAGTAGTTATATATTAAAAAATATTATAATTTTGTTTTTTCTTTTAAAATAATTTTTATTATATAATAAATATTATTATTTTTTAAATATAATTATTAATATAAAACAAACAAAGTAACATTTCTGTCCATGTGATAGTTTCCAAAAAATTTAATATCCTTGGGCTAGACTTCTATTCATCTTTTTTTTCTATGCTTGTAGCTTTTTTTTATTATGAGATAGTGATATGTTTACTCTTATTTTATTTAGTCTTTAAATTATTTATTATTAAATAAAAAAAAGTAAATTTTATGTTGTTTAGGGGAGATTTATTTTTTTGTATCTTATTAAAAGTGGTATAAGGCCTATAATATATAAAAAAATAGGTGTATAATTATCATTTTCCTTTGTTGTACTTTCAACCCTTCTACACGTTTAAAGGTACATGTATAAGGGTACATATATTTAAAAGTCTAATGTGGTAAATATGAAAACAATTATAACTAAAAAGGAATATCAATAGACATTAGGTCTACTTCAAAATAGGCCTTACATCTAGTGCAATCAATTGCTTTAGAAACTATTATTCAATGCTCCCAAAGAAGATACTATCTGATTGAAAGAATTTTTGGGCCACCTCGTTCACCATGAAATCTCCCAAATTAGGAAAGTGCCGTACATAAAGATTGAATGGTCATCCTTTAGTGTCTGTTGGTATAAGTGCACGCTAACACATTATTAGAAGTTTTTTATGTTATATACTAACAATAAGTATGATATAAGTTATAAATAGGAGTTATTAATGTTTAAGATTGATGATACACATAATAGTGTCTGCACCGTCCATCTCATAGATTAAAGACTCGTATACATAACTTTAGTTAATTTTATATAAATAGAGAATATAAAAAATCCTTCCCACATTATGTACATGTAGCAATAACATGTGCTAATACGTACACAATTGATCATAGAATTGACTACTCCGTCCCCAGTTGTGTGAAGCATTCTTTAGAGGCACTAAAATTTCTTGTGTGAGAGGACTATCTTTGAAAGACCCCAAGCTATTTAAGATATTAATTACCATAGCTCGCTCAGACACGTCTCAATTATATTACTAAAAAATATGTACGTTTGTACTTAAACAAAGGACAGATAGCCCACATTGCAGCACTTCATTTGTCACAAGATAAAATAATACTTTGAGATACAGAGGAGATGCTGATTGTTGCAACAAATGTGAGTGCTAATTATTTTTTACAAAGAAAATTAAATAATAATTCTTGTTAAACATTTTAAATATGTATTTAAAATTTAATAATAGAAGAATCAAATGGCGTAATTACATTGAGTCCACCTTGGATGCAGTCTACAGCAAACTATGGATTCTGTGGTCGGAGGAAGCCTCCATTTCAATCTGATTGGTCCACGGGTGACCCATTGGAAGGAGGTCTTAGCGGCGTAGATTAGCAGAGGTAGGCATATGCCATGCGCCATGACCTCGTAGGTGGTCGTTGGGAAGCAGACAAAACAAAAAGTTGATTGGTGGGCCTACACCACTTTTCCCTAGATTCTCAACTTTAAACCCACGGTTTTACAAACTCTATGTCGTTTGTGTCGATGAATTTTAAAATTTCAACGGGGACAAATTTTTAGGCTTCTGTCTTTTTACGATAATCACCACCTCCTACCTGCATTACGTAAATGAAATGTTACTCCCCGTTTAATGCATATATATTGATCTAAGAAGGAAAAAAAGCACATTTTACTAGATGCTCTAGTCATTTCATTAATAGAGTTAAAAAATTAAAAAATTATTTAAATAATATTAAAAAAATAAATAGTTATTAAAATTTTATATTTTAGAAAATATTTTTCAAAGTGGTTTTAGTTTTTGCCGCATAGGCATTAGCCAAGTACTGGCGCCTACGTAATTTTTATTTTTTTAGATTTCTTCCTTAGATAAATAAATCAGTATAATGCATTGATTTCGTCATTGTGAATGACGAAATCAGTACATTCATTAATTTTATCATTCTAAAAGACGAAATCTGAAAAAAAAATTCTAAAAAAACCCACACATGCATCAGTGCTTAGTTGGCGCCTACATAGCCAAAACCAACACTATTTTAAAAAATATTTCCCAAAGTGCATGCTTTTGGTAATTATTTATTTTTTAATATTATTTAAATAATTTTTCCTAGAAAACCAAATGTTCTTCGCCTCGTCCTCATCCTTACAATTCCTTATTTTGATCTTGTCATTGCTTTCGATAAAGGGCAGCTATAACGAAATCTCTAGCGAAGAGGCTCAAGTTTTGGCTAGATGCTCTCACCAAGTAGTATTGGGACCCTCCATTGAAGAGCTCCTGGTTCAAGTAGAAGAGGCGAAGCTAAGACAATAGGCTCTAGGGTTTTGATAAGTAAAAATGGTAGATGCATCGACATATTTGGTTGAGAAAATGGCAATTGCTTGGGCAGGTTAGCAAAAAAATTTGCCCTAGGCAGTGTGAACGACACATTGACAAGGCGTCGGGTGAGAATAACATAATATTATTGTTCTATTGTCGGTAGGGTATGACGTATCGATGAACTCACCGTTGGTAATCAATAAGGACATCAACCCATCTGTAAAGCCACTGATAGAGACTTATATCTCAGTCGACAATAGTCTACACATCAGTGATCTCACTGATGGTTATATTAGTGAGGATGCCAACCTGTTAGTGAAGTCAGTGATGGAAATTAATATCTTTGTTGGTGATAGTTGATACATCGGTGAACTCACCGATAGTTATCAATGAGGGTATTGACCTATCTATAAGGTCACCAATAAAATTTGTTGGTAAGGTACGATGCATCGATGTTCTCACCAATAGTTATCAGCGAGGTCATTGACTTGTCCATGAGGTTACTAATGGACCTCAATCATTGTCGTCAAGGTTCGAGGTGTCGATGAGTTCACCAATGGTCATCGGTGGGGTCATCAACATGTTGGCAAGCTGCCGATAGAATATATAATTTTGGACTTTATTAGAATTAAAGTTAATGCATGTTATAGTACTTATAATTAATAATGCATGGTTTTTTATATTATATGTGTGTGGATGAAAGGTCACTTATGCATATATTACTTAGGGTTAGAATCCCCCAATGCATGTGTATGAGACTATTGATTGTGATGAATAAGTACCCAAAAGACTATGCATAAGGCAACTAAGATCATAGGAACTCTTGGTGCTCAGCTCCAAAAGTGAGTCTTTAGCCACATCGACGGAATGGGGTTGGTATGAAAAATGACCGAAGTCTTCTGGTTATCTAAAAATGGGGGTTATGTAGAACTACTTCCTTAGCTCAAGAGTCGTGTTCGACTGGACTAAAACAAAACGATAATTGGTCCTGCACAACGCAATATAAGAGGCTTTGATGATCATGAAAAGTTGAAATCTCAACACTAGGTCCACGAGTCCTAATAAATTGAAATTTCTTTGGGGGGGGGGGGGGGGGGTAGACTGTAACAACCCTAAATTTTTGGTATGTTTTATGACTCTAATAAAGTTAATATTAGAGTTTTTAGCAATTTAAATTAATTTAATATTGTTATTTAGTGAGTTTTAGTAAGGCTATAATAGAGTTCAAAAAGATGAGCGTAACTGTTCTTAAACCACTCAAATCAGACATTGGGGCTGTAAGTTATGGCCTCAAGAAGAGTGATACATAGCTGGGATCATGGAAGGTCGTATCGATACACATGAGAGTATCGATGATCATGGATACGAGTACGCGCCGATGATACGCTTGATACGCGCTGAAACGGGCATAAACCCTTTTATAAACATAAAAAATATTATAACTAATAATATATCATTATAATACTTCTTTTATAGCATAATAAGACTATATAATACTATATCAACCGATACGGGTATTCTAAAATTAATTCATTCAAAACCATATATTATTATGCTCTCCGTCCCATATTAATATTGATCATTCTTTCCCATAATTAATGCTTTAAAATTAGTTTATTTTAAAATAAATAATATGCTTAATATGAGTCTAAATTACATGTGTAAAAAAATGTATATTTGTGGAGCACTATATGTAAAAAAAATAATTATGTAAATTGTATGGACCTACCCGCATTAATCTCATATAATTTTAAAAATATTATTTTTAATATAACTAAAACTTAAATTTTTAAAGAAGTTGGGTTTGAATTATATTTTTATTTTTAAGAAAAAAAATTTTCAAAAAAAATTACTTTTTTTAATTAAAAAATATTTTTAAAATTTAAAAAATTAAGTTTTTAATATAGTATCGATATGTATCGATACGGTACGGCTGATACGTATCAGTAAATGGTGTGGGGGCGTATCACCCCCCATACCGTATCGGTATCGACCGATACGAGTACGTATCGACCGATACAGCCATGGCTGGGATTCACTTTAAAAGTACAGGATAACTTACCCATGTGAAGTCTAGTTTTGTAGGGCTGGTCAATAAAAATCTATTGGTACTAAGAATGCGCGATTCTAACTTATGGTTTAAAAATATCACAATTTTAAATTTGAATATAAAAAAGATTAAAAAATAATTTGGAATGGATGGCGCACGGCCAGCTGTCACGAGCCATTCTCACACGGGATGGGCCTGCATGATCATGGGTCAGTCCCGAGATGCGCCACGGGCTAGAGCTCGTATTGCGCACATTTCACGATGCTTCATGCACTATGTGGTGCTCGGAACCACTTGCATGTGCTATAAAGTCGTGTTATAACTCGATTTTTATGTTTTTTCTAATTTCCAACTCTTCAAACTTCATTTCTCCCGTTCTAAGCCATTTTAAGTTCGAATCGAGTCATTCAAGAAGTGTTTTCAACTAAATTGAGTGTGTCGGACACCGTGGTGGGGTCATTTTCTATGTGCAAGAATTCTAAAATCAAAAAAGTTAACACCTAAGGTTAAGGTAGGGGTTTTTGAACTTTAGACCCATTCTCTGCTAATATAAGTTAATTCCTCTAAAATACTTTACTGGAGTATGCTTATTAGCTTTGTTGTTTGGAAAGATATTATATATGTGAAATGATTTGCATGCACTAGTTATGTTTTGTGCATGTGTACTCTCTGGGTTGATCCTTGGTTAATGAACCACAAATTATCAATATGTTTTGATACCTGTCAAGAAAAATAATAAGTTCTATCATGCAACTATGTGGAGCATCATGGGAACACTTTTATCTAATTGGCTTCTGATGCCCAATGAGCGCATGGGTATGATGTTAGGTATCATGACTTTTGGATCTACTTCTAGATTGATGTGTTTTCTGAATGATTTACTTTATGATAAAAGCTTATGTGAAAAGATTATGATAATTTTACAAAGATTTATGCTAAGCATTCTTTTAGACTTTAGTCCAACCTACAAAGTATAAATTTACTCACCCACCCCTAGATTTTACAGGTGATGCAGTAAGGATGGTGATGAAAAAGGAAAAGATTTCCAAATGAATTTTGTCTATTTTGCTTCAAGATAGAAACAAAACTATGTAATTATTTGTTTAATTGATGTTTAAAGGCATGATAGGCCTTGAGATAAAAACTCTATATGATTACCAGCTCTAAACATAGTATCCTTGGCACATGTAATTATGTTTTATTGAATCTATTAGTTCTAAGAGTATTCATGCATATTTTTGTAGAGCAATGACAACCGTCACGATTGGTTATGTGTGTGATTAATCCGTGTGTCGAAAAAGAATATTATTATTTTTATAGAGGCCGTCACAAAAGCCGTGATACCTAATGCCATACTCCTATGCTCATGGGGCAACAGAAGTTAGAAGGAACTAATTATGATGCTCCACATTTTGATGCTCCACATCATGTGCACCCAGAGCTAATTATGGTGGGTATCCATAATATAATGATAATTCATAGTTTGTTAACTAAGGAACTACCCAAAGAGTGCAAACACCCAAAACATATTATAGCACAATCAAATTATTTCACAAAGAGAATTCTTTCTAGAAAACATAGCTATAAAGCTTACTCTTACAAAATATTTCAAAAGAACTAAATTCCCTTAACAAAGCATAGGTTTAGAATTTAAAACCCCCTACAACCTCTAAAATGCTCAACTCAGAAAATAGATCTTTCTTTTTTCATATCAAATTGAGAATTTAAATTTTAGATTAATCTAGATTTGAAATTGAAATTTACAACGATACACTAGCAGAATTATCCTTAGAGTTATCTACTAACACCTTATGTCCCATACCATGGGTGTTTGATGGTTTCTCTTTAATAGTTCCATAGTATTTTAAAACAATTTACTTAAATTTTAAATCAATTTTCAAAATACAAAAGATTTGAAATCAAATTTAGCATACACTAGCAGAATTAACTGTAGAGCTATCCACTAACACCACTTGTCTCATATCATAGGTGTTTGATAGTTTCTCATTGGTAATTCCATCTTCATTCAAGATAGATTCGTTCTAAATTCAAATAAAAATTAAATTACAAATAATTTAAAATTAATTTTTTTTTATCAATACACTGAAATAATTAACCTTAAATCCATCTACTAACACCTCATATCCCATAGCATGGGTGTTTGATAGTTTATCCTTGGTACTTCCACAGTCTTTCAAGATAGATTTACTTTTCAAAATGATTTTGTATCAAATCCATATCTCTAATTGTGATAGAACATTACATTCTCGCAAATAGATCAAAGCTCTAATACCATTTGTAAATTCCCGGGCACTGGTCACCCTAAACTTGATGGCCAAGCCCGACACAGGGATTCAAAAATGTCATAATATGAATTTTCCTTCCTTCTACATCCAGGAGTAATTTCTGTGTAAGAGCTGTGACATTCCTTTTTGCACTACGGAGCTTTAGAGCTTCACTGTGTGTTGACTAAAACAAAAATTATATTTGATAAATAATTAGATTGGACTAACATTGTCATAATTTTGGTTACATATGTACTTATTGGATAATATCTATGATGTTATTCTAATAAGATTGGATCTCAATGTTGTTCTACATAACAAGTAATACATCCATTAGGCATCATACAATCAAATATTTCATATACTTATAATCTGATACATCATTTGGAGTAAAACAAAATATAATAAATCAATTAGAGTCAGACATATCATTCTTCACATAATAGAGTAGAGTTGAGGAGAATAGATTAGATATGAGCTGAGTAGGGCAGAATAAATCAGATACAAGTAGAGTAGATCAGACCATATCGGATCATAGCAAAGCATATATCTCATTCAACATCTTAAGTAAACTAATTAAGAAGCATATTTATTTATTTAAACATGCATTAAAATCAGAAAGTCATAAATGCTTACTCCCTTGAGGTTTCCGAAAGCAACTACATTCAAAGTTTCTCCTAGAAAGACATTCTCCCTTTTGGGGCATGGAAACAGCTAGTGGAGCCTCTCCTTACTCCGAAAGGTGGCAGACAGAACCTCCATTTACCTAGGACATTTCACTCTTCCCACCCAAAGGGGGTGGAAAGAATCAATCCTTACCTGGGATGTCTCTCTTTGTGGCCCGAAGGTGGCGGACCAAACTTTCACTTACCCTAGGATGTTTCTCTCTTTGAGGCATGAAGGCAGTAAACAGAAGCTCCCTTTACCCCAGGAATTTCTCTCTTTGCGGCTCAAAGGTGGCAAACATACCTCCCCTTACTTCGAGATGTTTCTCTCTTTGTGGGCCGAAGGTAGTGAACAGAAGCTCCTTCTCTCTTTGCCACTCGAAGGTAGCGGACAAAACATCCCCTTACCTATGACATGTCTTTCTTTGCTGCCATTTTCTCCCTCTAGAATGTCTAGCTTGAGAAATGGACCCCTTCCATTGCATAATGCAACCTCGAATTTGTTAAGAATGCCTTTGGAATGGAAGGAATCGGACTTAAAATGGCTTAGAAATGTGAGAAAAACTCTTTCAAAATTTGCCCAGCTCCTCCCTTTAAATAGGAAGTGTCGCAAGCCATCCGTGCACAATAGACATGCGGATTGGCCATGTGTCATGTTGTTCACAGTGTGCAATGCAGCCCTGCATGGGTCCCATCCCACATCGCACGTAGGCGTGAGCCGACTTGTGATTGTGCTATCCTAGTCCTATGTCATGAGGGCTCGACATGTGGCTTGTTATCATGTAGGTGTGCTGCATGTTGCATACTTCGACTTGCAATTGAGCAGGCCTGCTACCTGGCCCGTGATCATGCGAGCTTGCTACACTCGGCTGGCACTGGCTGACCTGGACTTTTCCTTATTTAAAATATTATTTTAATCAAATAATATTTCAAACTTCGAATTGTGGTAACTTTCTACCCCAAAGTCAGAATTGTACATTTTTGCTACCAATGAGCTTGTATTGATGAACCCTAAGTTACTAGATCCCAAATAGGTAAGTTATCTAGTACTTTTCAAGTGGGTATTTGTAACACCCCATTTTTCTAATCTCGTTTAGCCTACAATGTTAAAGGTAATTAGATAACCTTTAACAAGTTTTGGAAGGTTTCGTAGGTTAAAACCTCCGTATTTGAATAGAGCTCGAAGAAACGAGCGTAACGAATCAAAGAATGGGCAAAACGGAGGTCGGGACCAAAAGCTACGATATTTGAGAAACATGCATTATAAGTGGGACCCACTTAGAAAGAGCATGATTTATTGCTTTAAGTGGGTTTGTATCGAAGGGCACATCGATACGAGTCCAACGGTACCTAGAACGCGCGAATCCGAATCCGGGGTAAGGAGAAACGCGCGTTTGAAGTTTTAGGATTAAAAAAATAATTAAAATAAGAGGATCGGCGCACGGCGCGGCGCAACTCGCACCCGCGATACCGCGGACGCTCTGTTTTGACAGGCACGCGCGCCCGCGGGCTCCACGGGTTTGCGCGGGTGCGACCCGCGTAACGTGCAGGCACGACCCGCGCTGCTCCGGTGGGCGCCGCCTCCTGAAACCAGCGGCGCCACCGGTTTTGGCGGCGCGGCGCCACGGTTTTGGCGCGGCTCGGGGCCTATTTATACCCCATTTCATTCCTTCTTTGATCCAGAACTTCTTTTGCCCTGTTTCTGACCGTTCTGAGGCCGATTAAGGTCATTCAAGACCTGTTTCCTACTAAATCGAGCGTGTTCTACGCAATGGAGGGGTCCTTTCTTTGATTCGGAGTCCGTATAAGGAGGAAACACCCCAAGACAAGGAGAGGTTCTGCCCGTTATCCTCAAGCACTGACGAACTTCCTTTTCTCCGTTCTTGAGCATCCCAACTCCAATTCAATTGATTCAAGAGGCGTTCTTGACTAAATCGAGTATGTTCTACGCGGTGGAGGGTTCCATTTTCTGAGTTGGCGATTGTATGAAGAAGAAACTCCCCAAGACAAGGAGAGGTTCTACCCGTACCGACCAACTTTGTTTTCTCTGTTTCTGGCCACCCCCAACTCCGATTTAGTTGATTGAAGAGCCGTTTTTGACTAAAGCGAAGGTATTCTATGCGACGGTGGGTTCCATTTTCTGAGCTAACAATCTTATAAGGAGGAAATGCCCCGAGATTGAGCAAGGCCCTACCCGAACACCGAAACAAGAAAAAGATACCCGAAGTAAGACGGGGTTCTGTCCGTAGATACCGATACCGTACGAGTTATAATGAGAGTAAGCATTCCTAATCTCCCGTTTTAATTATAGAACGGCATGTGCCGGTTATGATGTGTGTTATGCTACGATTTATATGTGTTGCTGTGCTATGTGCCTATATGCCATGATGTGTGCTTATATGCCTTGGTGTGTGCTTAAATGCCATAATGTGTACTTATATGCCATGATGTGTGTTGTCTCGCCCTAGGGTAGAGCGAGACGTGTGTGTGTGTGTGTCCGGTCTCGGCTCAGTGATAGAGCGAGCCGGTTGATGTGCTCTATCTCGATTCAGTAATGAAGCAAGATATGTGTATGTGATTTTGATCCCGCTCTGTGGTAGAGCGAGATGTACGATTCCGTTAATTTATTAACTTCCACTTGACTCTGATATATGACGAGTTTTTATATACTCCGATTAAATATTCGGAGATATGTATTTTATGCGTATAATTTTGTGATGCTTGTTGTATGTAGTAGCCATTAGGCAGAACTACGTTCGGATCCGATCGTATTGGAATAATATCCAATACGTACATAGGCAACCAATGGCAAGGCAATGTTGGCCTTGTAATATCCCTAATTTTCCCGAGTTTCAAAATTTAAATACGTGGAAAATATGGTATTTGACCTATTGACATTCTTATTAGAATAACTTTCACCCTAGATAGAATTTGGGGCTGAATCTAATTATATTAGAAATTAGACAGAAAGATCTTCGAAACGCCACCAAGAACGCACGAATCGGAGTCCGGATGAGGGAGATACGATTGTTTGAAGTTGACTTTAACATGCAGGACCCGTTTACCCGAATTGAACGCGCGAACTATCCGTTTAAGTTGTCATACGGGCCCGATTAATTACTGTTCCGAAATTGGGTTTTTGAGGCCTAATTTCTCATGGGATTAGGAGCCATAATCCCATGCCTATAAAAGGAGAATTAGGGCTAATAGAAGGGGGGTCTTTTGTCCGATCTGGGGAGCTTTTGGGACGGTGAAGGAGAGAGGGAATTCTCCGGCGAGATTCCAGCGAAGCGTTTGCGACTTTGCGGCGGTGGATCGACGACAACTTGGCTATTGAGGTTAGATTTCTTGTAAATAAAAAAAAACCATATTGGTAATCGGCATGAATAGTAATTTCTGCCATTACTGTTCATGCAGTTTTTTTATAAAAAAAAAATAGTTATTTATTTACTGATCAACTGCCGGCCGGCCGACCGCTAGTGGCTGGACTCATGGTTGGACTGGCATGCCGGTCCTGGCCTTGGTCGCGCCGGCTGGGGATGCTCGGCGGTGGCGGCAGCTTCACAGTAATAATAAAAAAAAGGGGGTTTCCGGCTCTCAGCTCGGCCAAGACGGTCGGCAGCCCTGGACCTCCGGAATCGCTAGATGCTGGCAATCCGGTCAGTTCTGGATCGTTGCCCGGCCATGGCGGCTGGCCGCTACGCCAATCAGTGGTTTTTTTTATAAAAAAAAACTGGAGGGGGAAAAGTGGCGGTTTTGGCCACCGTCTGGCCACCTGATGGTGGCGGGACCGACGCCATTGGTTCTGCCGTGAGCCGGCGGTCGGAAAACCGGTGAGCAGCCATCCCTCCGCCGTGGTAGGGGGCGGCACCACCAGAGGCCGAAACACCTCTGGCCGGACGCGGGGAAGACGACCCGCGTTGCGGGTCGTCGACCCAAAACGACCCGGTCCGGGTCAGTTTAAAAAAAGAGAGAGAGAGAGAAGGGAGTGAACCGGGTCCAGTTTAGGGGGATAAAAGTGTCAAATAAATTCTAGAAAAATACTCATGTATCTGGAGAGGTTTGGGATTATTCTGACCAAGTTTCAGCTCAGGTAAAAATCTCAGATATTATGAAATGACGTTTTTACCCCTATTAGTTAATTATCATATAATATTAAATTACCCGAATTTGGGGCTCCGGTTCAGGGGCCTATGAGTTGATCTATAAATTGGGAAAATTCTCAGTGAGAGTTTAAAGAGTAACCTAATTATATGCCAAACAAATAAATGAGGAAAAATCTCAGTGAGTGGATAATTGACCCTTTTGCCCTTAGGGTTTATTGTAAACCGTTAAGACAACCTGGGTCGGTTCAAGGGGTTCACGACCCCGTTACATGCCAGGAAAATTACTCAGAGTCCATGAAGGCCAGTAGTACCCTTGAGTTGAATTTTAGACCCATTGGATGTCATTAAGGCCTTAAACTAAATGACATAAATACCCCTATGCAAACTTGCCCGCATTCACGTGGATGTTGTTAACGGGCTAATATGATACTGAAATCTTTTGAGAGGTTAAAGACTTACCCAAGTGTAGAGAGGACTGTATCCAATGTTAGATAATTACTCTAATGCCCTTAGGTGCATTACGACCAGTTTCATAAAGATTTATTAAGATAACCCAAGGAGGGTTAGGGCACGAGAGCTCGAATTATTCTTATATCATTAATGAATTTTATTATTGATATTATGATCTGCTTGGACCTTTGTGGTTCTAATTGTTTATGTTGTTCTTTGTTTCAATTTTTGATATTGATGTTGTGATAGTAACTTATCACTAGCTTAAGATTATTGAAAGAATAATTGTTTGGGGTTTGATAGCTTTGGATTGGGTAAGAACACCTAATCAATATAAAGACTAAAATACCTTAGAGGAATCTGGGACTAGTTCATACAGTGAACAAAGCCTTTGACTTGACGATTTGCCTTAGTTGATGAATTGAGGGCATGTCTCAAGTTGTAAACCTTATTCTATAAGGGACTAATAGGGTTTGGGATAATCATTTAGAATCCTGGCTTATAGATGAGTAAGATAGGGTTCAGAATGGTTTTCTAAGTTTTAGCTCTATTGAGGAGCCGCTGATTTGACCATGTAGTTGCACCTCCCCATTGGAGGGAGTTTTTTGTGAGCCGGGCTCACCGCAGATCTATTGAGGATCTTTTAGTGTACACGCAATTAGGGTCGCTGACATCCTGCTTGGTTGGCGTTTCTGACCACTTCTGTTCAGGTGCAGTTTTGGGTCATGCCCTTCCACTCCGGTTAGGTCCTTATGGGCTAGGTTGGGAGATGACACTTCCTGGTGGATTCCAGGGGCCTGGTGGATTTCAGGGTGTTTCGTTATCATTTGTCACTTAGGTTGACATCTGATGAGTCTGTCTAGCATTGAGATTAGACGGGGATATTAATTATCGAACAATGGTTTGAGAAATAATTAATAACATTGATTGATATTGCTTGTTTAATTAGAACAAGTGGAACGATTAAAGGACTTGCATAAAATGTAGGTTGCTTGAAAATACTTAAGCATTGCATGTGTAATGCTATGCTTCTTAGTATAGTGTAGTATTAGGCAGAACTACATCTGGATCCGATCTTGTTGGAAACATTGAAGATGTTGTCTGATGAGTACATAGGCAACTAACATCGGGTGATGTTGGCCCGATCCAAAAAATATTAATAAAACCATTTGTCCTTTGGAAGCTCTTCTCCTAAAAGCAGAGAGATTTCATTGTTGTTGTTGTGGCTGTTTTGTTTGCTATGTTGCAGATTCTCCAGGCGACGACAAGTCAGACCAAGGCAGGCGAGCTCAAGAGGTTTCCGCATTTTTGAAACTCCGATACGTAAGTGTACCTTAAGCATGAGAGTCAACTTGTTATTTATTTTTAGACGGGTGACAGACTTGTACTTAGATGGATGAGCTGGTCTTTATGAATTTTCAGATGTTAAATAATATCATATGATTTGATACTCGTATTTGTGAACCCCAGTTATTATGACCTGGATATTTAATTGGATGATTTGTTTTGTGTTTAAGAAAGAAAAAAAAGTTATCGTGATTTATCGCGTGTCCTTTATTGTAACAAGGGTTTTAAAAATTCGGGTCGTGACAGGCCCGATCCAAATTATTATAATAATATGTTTTATTCTATTTTACACACGATGAACTATGAAGCTTCGTTGTGTGTACATGTTCGTTACAACCTAAGTCTACGTACGAGGAAGCCTTAAAGCTTCGTAGTGCGTAGACGAACGTTGTACCTCTCGCACTCAGACGATGATTCCTAGCTCAAGGAAAATTGAAAATTCCTATTAGTGATTTTGTGGGCCCGGCTCGGGTCGGGTCGTTACAGTCTTGCCCATGTGGCATGCTTCTCGAAGTCATAACTTTCACTCCTGACCTCCGTGTCTCATGTTATTCAATTTATTAACTCTATACACATACGAAAGTTTCACCCATCAGAACCAACTAATATTCTTCAAAAAATCCATAATTATTACTAACCCTTTAGGTTAAACATAATTGGAAAAACTAGCTAGGCATTACAAGGGAGCTTTGTGTTGTTAATCTATTTATTACATTTTATCCTCAATTATCTAAAATAACTAGAGCAATATATTAAAGGCACACAACTTGCTCCACAAGAATCTGTGGATGCATTCAAACATGTTTCCCCATATTTAGTAGAGGGAAAATTATTAAAAAAAAATAATAAAAAATATTTACCAAAATATACCACTTTGGGAAATATTTCCCAAAGTGGTGTTCGTTTTTGCCACGCAGGCGCCAGCGTCACTTTTTTTTATATTTTTTAAGTTGATTTCGTCATTTAGAACGACGAAATTGGTTTTCATACGATTTCGTCATTCTAAACGATGAAACCTTTTATTACTTGATCCGGTTTCGTCGTTTAGAACGACGAAACCTTTTATATCGCCGTGTAATCGGTACTGGAGATGATGTATTTTACCACGCGATGATGTAGAGGAGATGACATATCAGCCTAGGGGAGCATCTGAGGTAGCTCTAGTAAGTACAACTTTGTTAATTAAGGCATATATTATTTTCTTATTTCGTTTTAATTATTTATCTAATATTTAATTTATTTTTTTATAGCTTTGTCAGATTCGACATACTAATGCGTATTTGAGTGATGCACTTGTCACCTGTACTTCGTGCGAGGACTTAGCAGCAGCATGTGAGTCGGTGATTAGAGCGTCTAATGATGTCCTTCGTAGCTTGCCATTACTTCATTCGGTGATCACGGATGTTCATCGAGATTATCCTGTCGACGAGGCCGCTCAGACGCAGCCGATGCACTCTTCATGCCCAGATATTCCATCAGCATCAGCAGCATATAGCTCTCCTCCAGGTTCATCATTTCCAGACACTATACATGTCACTCAGCCAGATCCGATTTTATACTATAGACGACATCGGTCAGCTCGTATTGTACCATCTATTACTTATGCTGAGCCGGAGCCCGAGCAGGAGCCTGACATGGAGTCGCAGCCAGAGCCCCAGCCCCAGCCCCAGTCGGAGCCCGAGCCCCAGTCGGAGCCAGAGCTAGAGCCACAGCCAGAAGTAGATCATAAGAAGCTCGTACACCACCGTCGAGGGCGAGGGCGAGGACGAGGACGTAGGACATTATGATATTACTTGTGATGTATTATATTTGTTACTCGTATATGATGTACATTACTTATATTTGTTATGGTGATATTCGTGATAGTGATATTTGTTATGGGTGGAATGAATGAAGTCGTGCATATACATCTGTGTTTTGTGTTCTGTGTTTTGAATGAATGTACAGGGACACGTGATAAAATTAGTTTTAAATAGTAATTTTAAAAAAATTTAATATAATTTCGTCGTTTAGAACGACGAAATCAGTGTTGTTCCGGAACCGGCGGTCGAAAATAGATAAGTGCGGCAGTTTCGTCTTTCAGAACGACGAAATCAGCTTAAGTTGATTTCGTCGTTCTGAACGACAAAACCGGGTCAAGTAATAAAAGGTTTCGTCGTTTAGAACGACGAAATCATATGAACACCAATTTCGTCATTCTAAACGACGAAATCAACTTAAAAAATATAAAAAAAAGCCACGCTGGTGCCAGCTGCTTGGCTGGCGTCTGCGTGGCAAAAATGAACACCACTTTGGGAAATATTTCTCAAAGTGGTATATTTTGGTAAATATTTTATTTTTATTTTTTTAATAATTTTCCCTTTTGTAGATTATGTTACTTTTAACTTTATAATATTATATCTTGCACTCCCAAACTCATATTCTCACGCTCTTGGTATCATTTTTTTATTAGATAAAAGGGGGAGAAGATTCTCTTCAAGTAAAGTAAAAGGGAAACATAGTCTAAGATACAGAAAAATTATACACTCCATCTTTCAACTAGGAAATGAAACTGTAATAACCCTAATTTCTAACATGATCTTCTTATATATTTTGTTATTTATAATTTTCCTAAGTATTGGTTAGAGCTCATAGAGACGAGCGTAACAAGTCATAAAACGCGAAGATCGGAGGTCGGGAGCAAAAGTTATGACCTCGGGAAACGTGTTCAACTGGCGGGACCCACTTTCAAAATTTAGGTGGAATGGTTCTTAAATGGTCTAGTATCGTAGGGCTCGTGAATACGAACTTAACGGTACCAAGAACGCGCAAATCGGAGTTTGGGATAGGAAGTTATGATTTTTGGAATTTTTAGAAATTAAAATAAATAATAAAATAAAATATTTATTTCGGCATGTGCGGTGCGGCGCGCGCCGAACGCGCGATGGCCGCGCGTTCGTGGTGACGAACGTGCGTTCGTCACACGTGAACGCGGTTTTGCCGGCGCCAGTGGGCTCTGGCCAGCTTTCACGGCGGCGCCGGTGGGCGCCCACCTGTTCCGGCAGCGGCGCCCACCGGAATATTCCCTTTCCTTCCCTATAAATACCCATTCCGGCTAGATTTCTCACCCACATCCGATTTTCAACCCCTTCACTGTTTCCACCATTCCCAACCCATTTTAAGTCCGATTTTCACGTTTCAAGACCCATTTCCTACTAATTCAAGGGTGCTCTACGCACCGGAAGTGTTATTTTCTCGAGACGACCCCTCTAAGACCTCAAAAAATGTGCCACTTCCTTAATCTTCCCTTTTAATCTTTTTACTGTTTCTGGGCCATTCCTAACCCTTTTTAACCCGTTCCAAAGCCCTACCCTACTTAATCAAGGGCATTCTACGTGTTGGAGTGGTTATTCTGCCGAAATTCTCGCTCGAAGGCTGATATATTAAGGCGGGACTTTCTTTACTCTACGAGGAAATTTCGTTATATTTTGCACGTGTTATAGGTAGGTAGCTTTAAATTCTAATCGTATGCCGAGATTTTTACTCGCTACAGTTTTACTAAAAGTTTTCGGTTACTTTATGAAAACAAAAGCTCTGATTTTAAAATCATCTCCTCTTTTCGAAAAATTCTCCGAGTTTTGGGCAATTGTGCCGTCTGGATAGTTCTCGGTTCCTCGGAGCTAAGAATTACTATGATTTTGGATACCGCCAAATTTGGCATCTGGCGCGCATAGGATTGGGATGTCATGGGTAAATCCCTTCCTTTCTATCTTGCGTCGCCCCATGGGCGCGGGTGTAAGTCGTCTGGTATCACGACAGTCTGTGATTGTTTTTCAGGTTTTTCGGATGATTTCCAAGAAGAAAAAATGGCATGTGCACGAAGCATATTCTTAGAACTTAATTCGACCTACTGAGTATGAATTTACTCACCTACCCTTAGACTCTGCAGGTGTTTCACTCGAATCTGAAGGAGTCGACGAAGGGTTTCCTTAAAATTGCAGTTTGGTACTGCTATTTTTGTACTTTATGTAAATTATTGTACTGACTGATGTATAAAGGCATGTGATGCCCAATTTTGACAATCTTTGTATAATACACAGTGTGTTGTAATTACTGTTTTAGTACACGGTGATCCTTGGCAATTGTAATTAAATTTTGTTACGTTTTCAAAAATTGTTTTCTTTTATTTGAAAATACGAGGGACGTTACAGTTGGTATCGGAGCCAAGGTTCTACTGTCTACTAAAAAGTAATTAAATTAGTCAATACAATTATTTATATTTTATCGTATGTTTTCCTATTTGAAATTCTTAATGAATTTTTATGTGAAGCTAAAACAGATGTCGATGTTCAGGCATAAGACATATCTGTCAAGCAATCTTTATCATTCTACTGCTCGTAAATTGCAGCTTCCAATGGAAGGAAGTTGTAGCAAGAGTATGTACAATGAGGATAAGACACTCATCGAAATTTCGGACTCAGAAGATTCTGAAATCTTTTACACCCCTGGTTCACCCACAAATAGTAATGTGAACGAAATAATAGTTATCCCGGACTCGCCTACTCCAGGAGAAGAGTCTGAAGAAGATCCCTCCTTGGAAGTGGAAGAAAGTTAAAATTCTAACGAGGATAACCCTGAGTATAAAATGGATTTTGACCTGAACGAACTGCCCCCACCTGAGGTCGAATGGGTGGAAGAGCCAGGCGTCCAGCGTCTCCTCAAAGGGAAGGAAACCGGAAGGCATGGAATGCCTGAGCAGTGCATGTTTTGTGGACTTTTAACCCACTTTTTCTTTGAATGTCCTAAAGCTAGAACCTTTCCTCTCTAAAGTCTTGACTACTTAGAGAAGAAAGTCTGTAAAAATCCTGAGCAAATAGTTTTGTGGGAACAATTTTGATGTGTACTAAGAGTAGTTTTATTATGTAAATAGCTAACGTAACTTTTGAGTGATGTAATGACACTTCAAGGTTGTTATGAAGTATGCTTATTTTCTAAAGATCTTGATGTTACTAATCCATGTTTAGATGATGAACGTTAGTGGCAGCGATGCACAACCGGCAAGTAGCTCGACTCCACCAGATGTTACTATGCCGGTCACTTTGACAACGGGAGATCCTATGATGCACTTCGTTGACTTATTAATGCAAAGAATGACTCAAGGATTCCAATCGAATCATTCCAATCATTCGACTAGTTCAGGAGATTTTATCCACAGTGAAAAGGATAATCTGTTGGAGCATTTTAAGAAGCTTGCGCCAGCATTTACGGGGGAAGACGGCCCTGAGGCCGCTGAAAGGTGGACCTTTGAAGTTGAACGGATCTTTAAAGCAATGAAGATCCCCGATGATCGTAAGGTGCCACTAGCCACTTTCTCTATGACTGGCGAAGCTGCTTTCTGGTGGCCTACAGCAGAAAGAAATTTCTTCACTGATGGTGATCATATTAAGTGGGAGGAATTTAAAGAAGTACTATACGATAAATATTTTCTTCCTCATGTCCAAGAAGGAAAGGAAAAGGAGCTTCTAGATCTACAACAAGGAGGGTTAACTGTGACTCAATACAAGAATAAATTCGTACAATTACAACGTTTCGCTCCGGATTAGTGTACGACAGAATTAAAGAAAGCTCGGAAGTTCGTGAGGGGCCTAAATAATGGATTAAGGGGAAGAATTATTGGCCATCAACCCACGACTTTTGCCAAAGCGGTTGAACTAGCCTCTATCCTAGAACAAGATTATATGGAATTTGTGGTCGGACGTAAGGACCGAGGACAAAACAATAGTTTCCGACCCAATGAGAGGAAAAGGAGGCTTACATTTAACAATCAGAATAATCATAAGTTTCAAAAGCCCTCAGAATCACCTTCACAACCAAGGGGAGAAAGAAAGCTAGAAAAATGTCCGCAGTGCAGTAAAATCCATCCTCTTGGATCGTGTTATCGTACCGAAAGAAAATGCTTTTTCTGTGGTGAACAAGGCCATCAGATTAGAGACTGCCCAAAGAGGAAAATGCAAGAAGAATCAAAATCGGAGTAGAAACCAAAAGCTCAAGGACGGGTCTTCGCAATTACTGCTGAGGAAGCTCAAGCATCGACTGCAGTCATTCAAGGTACACTTCTGGTCTTGGATAAATTAGCAAAAATCTTGATAAATCCAGGGTTGATGCATTCTTTCATATCGTTCGATTTTACTTCAAGTCTCGGCTATCCTATTTTAAATTTAGGATATGTCTTAGAAGTGTCCACCCCAATGGGAAAAACGTTTCTAGCCTGTAAATTTCTTCGAAGGGTACCTATTTCCTTAGAGAAATGCCAGTGGGAGGCCGACCTTATTCTCCTAAATAGGACCGACTTTGACGTCATATTAGGTATGGATTGGTTAGCCAATAACGGGGCATTAGTGGACTGTAAATAGAAGAAGGTGATCTTTGAACGAGGCGAAAGGAGTTTCACTTTTTATGGGCTTAAGGATCATTCTAAACCATGTGTCATCTCAGCAGTCAAAGCTCGTCGGCTTTTAAGTAAAGGATGTCGGGCTTATCTCGCTAGTGTGGAAACTAATGAGACGACTATGTTTAACTTGAAGAGCATTGACGTAGTACAAGATTTCTCTGACGTTTTTCCTGATGATCTCTCTGGTCTACCACCAAAAAGAGAGATAGACTTTACTATCGAGTTGATGCCAGGAGCAAGCCCTATCTCTAAAGCACCTTACCGCATGGCTCCTGCGGAGTTAAAAGAGTTAAAAAGTCAATTGCAGGAATTGCTTGAGAAAGGATTCATACGACCCAGTGTCTCTTCTTGGGGAGCACCGGTCTTATTTGTGAGAAAGAAAGACGGGTCATTAAGGTTGTGCATTGACTACCGACTTCTCAATGCCATCACTGTAAAGAACAAGTACCCCTTGCCTTGTATAGATGATTTATTCGATCAATTGCAGATGGCCAAAGTTTTCTCCAAAATAGATCTACGGTTAGGTTATCATCAGCTAAGGATACGAGATGAGGATATCTCTAAGACAGCTTTCCGTACCCGGTATGGCCACTATGAGTTTTTAGTGATGCCATTTGGTTTAACAAATGCCCCGGTCGCTTTCATGGATCTCATGAATAGAATTTTTTGGCCTTTTTTAGACAAGTTTGTAATCGTGTTCGTCAATGATATCCTCATCTACTCTAGCAGCTTAGAAGACCACCGAGTGCATTTACAAGTTATTCTGCAAACATTAAGGGATCATAAGCTATACGCCAAGTTTAGCAAGTGCGAATTCTAGATGGAACAAGTGGTCTTCTTAGGACACGTCGTTTCAAAGAACGGAGTATCGGTGGACCCAACCAAGATTGAAGCTGTCATCAAATGGGAAAGGCCAAAAACAGTAACGGAAATTCGGAGCTTCTTAGGCCTTGCGGGTTATTACCGAAGATTCATCCATGGATTTTCAAGTATTGCCCTACCCTTGACAAAATTGACAAGGAAAAGAGTTAAATTTGTTTGGGATGAAACTTGTGAACGAAGTTTCCAAGAACTAAAGGAAAAATTAACAACTGCACCCGTTCTGGCGTTGCCAACTGGCAGTGGGGGTTTTGTCGTGTACAGCGATGCTTCTAAAAGAGGATTAGGATGTGTATAATGCAAGACGGAAAAGTGATAGCATACGTTTCACGATAATTAAAGAAACATGAAGATAACTACCCTCCTCACGATTTGGAGTTAGCAGCAGTAGTTTTTGCTTTAAAAATTTGGAGACACTATCTATATGGGGAGATGTTTGAAGTTTTCACCGATCACCAAAGTTTAAAGTACATCTTTTCCCAAAGTGATCTTAATATGAAGCAAAGACGGTGGATCGAATATCTTAAAGATTATGACTTTTCCATCAAGTATCATCACGGAAAAGCCAACGTGGTAGCTGATGCTTTAAGTCGCAAATCCGGAGGGTTAACTTCCATGCTTATTAAGAAATGGAAATTATTGGAAGAAACAATAAGTTTACAACCCGAGCTACAAGCTGGAAACAAGAAATCTTTCATTGCCACCCTAAAAGTAAAATCAATACTAGTCGAGCGTATTCTTGAAGGTCAAAAAAGTGACGAACTAATGCAAACTTTGCTCGGAAGACCTGACTTTACCCAAGGCTCTGATGGAGGTATTCGATTTCGAGGACGGTTGGTAATACCCGAAATTCCGGAGCTAAGGGAAGACCTATTACATGAAGCCCATCGTTCTCGATATACCATCCACCCAGGAGGAACGAAGATGTATCAAGATTTAAAAAGAAGTTTTTGGTGGAATGGAATGAAGAAGGATATAGGAGAATACATTTCGAGATGCTTAACTTGTCAGCAAGTTAAAGCCGAACACCAAAAACCTTCAGGGTACCTACAAACGATTGAAATCCCCGAGTGGAAGTGGGAACACATTACTATGGATTTCGACTCGGCACTACCCAGAACTTCACAAGGCCATGAATCCATTTGGGTGATCGTGAATCGACTCACAAAGAGTGCACACTTTCTTCCATTAAGCAAGAAGCAATCTTTAAGTTCTTTGGCAAAATTATACGTGAAGAAAATTGTGAGTCGGCATGGGATACGCTGTCAATCATCTCAGATCGGGATAGTCGATTTACCTCTAAGTTTTGGCAAGGATTTCAAGAAGAATTGGGTACAAATCTTAAGTTCAGCACTGCTTTCCACCCACAGACAGATGGTCAATCAGAAAGAACTATCCAAACTTTGGAAGATATGTTGCGCGCTTGTACAATGGATTGAAAGGGTAACTGGGACGAACATTTACCATTGGTCGAGTTCGCCTACAACAAGAGCTTTCATAGCAGTATAGGTATGGCACCTTATGAGGCATTATACGGATGACCTTGCCGATCACCGACGTGTTGGAATGAAGTAGGAGAACGAAGATTGATTAAGTCTGAACTTTTGCAACAATGTGCAGATAAAGTGAAACTTGTCAAGCATCATCTATTGGCATCCCAGAGTCGTCAAAAGAGTTATGCTGACCAAAGACGGAAAGATATCGACTTTAGCGTGGGAGATCATGTATTACTAAAAGTTTCGCCAACCCGAGGAGTCATGAGATTTGGAATTAAAGGCAAACTAAGTCCTCGCTTCGTAGGACCGTTTGAAATTTTGGACAAAGTAGGAGCTGTGGCTTACAGATTAGCCTTGCCTCCACAACTCAGCAATGTCCACGACGTATTTCACATGTCCATGCTTAGAAAATACGTCTGAGACTCCTCTCATGTTCTTGATCAGAGTTTAATTACTCACAAGCCTGACCTATCATTCGAAGAAAAGCCACTTAAAATTCTGGATCACAAGGAACAGATCTTGAGGACTAAAAGGATCCCCTTAGTCAAAGTGCTATGGCAATATCATTCCTCGGAAGAAGCCACTTGGGAGCTGGAGAGCGAAATGCAAAAGAAGTACCCTGAGTTATTCATTTAGTGAATAATTCAAATTTCGAGGACGAAATTTCTCTAAGGGGGGTAGATTGTAATAACCCTAATTTCTAACACGATCTTCTTATATATTTTGTTATTTATAATTTTCCTAAGTATTGGTTAGAGCTTGTAGAGACGAGTGTAACAAGTCATAAAACGCGAAGATCGGAGGTCGGGAGCAAAAGTTACAACCTCAGGAAATGTGTTCAACCGGCGGGACCCACTTTCAAAATTTAGGTAGAACAGTTCTTAAATGGTCTAGTATCATAGGGCTCGTGAATACGAACTCAACGGTACCAAGAATGCGCAAATCGGAGTTCGGGATAGGAAGTTATGATTTTTGGAATTTTTAGAAATTAAAATAAATAATAAAATAAAATATTTATTTCAGCGCGGAACGGCGCCGCGAAGCACAACGCGCGGCGTGTGCCATGCGGCGCACACCGAACGCCCACGTCGCATGCATCGAATGCGCGACGGCCGCGCGTTCGCGGTGACGAACGTGCGTTCGTCACCGCGCGCATGATGAACGTGCGTTCGTCATGCGCAAACGCGGTTTCGCCGGCGCCAGTGGGCACCGGCCGGCTCTCACCACGGCGCTGGTGGGCGCCCACCTGTTCCAGCGGTGGCGCCCACCGGAATATTCCCTTTCCTTCCCTATAAATGCCCATTCCGGCCAGATTTCTCACCCACATCCGATTTTCAACCCCTTCACTGTTTCCACCATTCCCGACCCGTTTTAAGTCCGATTTTCACGTTTCAAGACCCATTTCCTACTACTTCAAGGGTGCTCTACACACCGGAAGTGTTATTTTCTTGAGACAACCCCTCTAAGACCTCAAAAAATGTGCCACTTCCTTAATCTTCCCTTTTCATCTTTTTACTGTTTCTGGGCCATTCCTAACCCTTTTTAACCCGTTCCAAAGCCCTACCCTACTTAATCAAGGGCATTCTACGTGTTGGAGTGGTTATTCTGCTGAAATTCTCGCTCGAAGGCTGATATATTAAGGCGGGACTTTCTTTACTCTATGAGGAAATTTCGTTATATTTTGCACGTGTTATAGGTAGGTAGCTTTAAATTCTAATCGTATGCCGAGATTTTTACTCGCTACAGTTTTACTAAAAGTTTTTGGTTACTTTATGAAAACAAAAGCTCTGATTTTAAAATCATCTCCTCTTTTCGAAAAATTCTCCGAGTTTTGGGCAATTGTGCCGTCTGGATAGTTCTCGGTTCCTCGGAGCTAAGAATTACTATGATTTTGGATACCGCCAAATTTGGCATCTGGCGCGCATAGGATTGGGATGTCATGGGTAAATCCCTTCCTTTCTATCTTGCGTTGCCCCATGGGCGCGGGTGTAAGTCGTCTGGTATCACGACAGTCTGTGATTGTGTTTTCAGGTTTTTCGGATGGTTTCCAAAAAGAAAAAATGGCATGTGCACGAAGCATATTCTTAGAACTTAATTCGACCTACTGAGTATGAATTTACTCACCTACCCTTAGACTCTGCAGGTGTTTCACTCGAATCTGAAGGAGTCGACGAAGGGTTTCCTTAAAATTGCAGTTTGGTACTGCTGTTTTTGTACTTTATGTAAATTATTGTACTGACTGATGTATAAAGGCATGTGATGCCCAATTTTGACAATCTTTGTATAATACACAGTGTGTTGTAATTACTATTTTAGTACACGGTGATCCTTGGCAATTGTAATTAAATTTTGTTACGTTTTCAAAAATTGTTTTCTTTTATTCAAAAATACGAGGGACGTTACAGAAACTCAGCAACAAGTTTAGAAAGATGACAATTAGATAAGATATAAGTTTTAATTTGAAGTTCACTATGATAAAACAGAAGTCTTTTATGAGTGAATTCATTTTTGAAAATTCTTGAATTCCTTCATCTCCAGATAAAGTAGATAGTGTAGTCTAGGAAGATCTTCAACATCAAACCTAAATATGAAATAGTATGGTTGAAAAAAATAATATAATCAATAGCTTGACTCGCCTGATTGCAAGAGATGTCAACTCTAAATAATTTGAATATATGACTCATCAACCATTTGGAATAGCAACAAGAAAAGAATAGATGTTGGGCTGACTCTGGATCATTCTTACATACATATGTTGACAATGTGAATGCCCCTGGCTTAAATCTTGTCTAATGTGAGTAGATGGCCTTGAAACATAAGCCAACAAGTGAAAGAGTGGCGAGGAATGTGATGCTTGAACCACACAAGAGATGTCTAATGCAATATAGGAGAATGAGAAGAGATATATTTGTAGGCTGATTTAGTAGAAAATTTCCCTGAAGAACTGACCTTCCATTTGACTACATCCAAGTCGTGATTAAGTGGGAATATGCCCATTGATTAAAAGAAGAAGCTACTCACTTTTCAAGTTAACAAGAACAATCTATTTGAGAAATTATATGTTGCCTAAAGTTCTATAAGAGGGTGAAATTACCCGGCCATGGATCCAGTCGAAAGAGAACAAAATTACCATTATTAATCTTGTAAGAGATAAGATTAATCATAACACTCATAGAGATAATGGCTCGCCAAGATTAAGAAGCAAAGGGGGGAGTATTACTATCCATATGGAAGAGTTGCTCACATAATATTCATGAACCCACTTAACCCAAAGAGAATTTTTATTATGCGAAACACGCCAGAAAAGCTTTACCCAACCAATAGAACACCAATCTTTGATAGATCTTATAACCAAGCCTCCTTCATTTTTAGGGCGATAAACCTTGGACCAGCTGATATGATGAAAACACCGGCCTTCCTCAGAGTTGCTCCACAAAAACTTAGCCATTAAAGACTAACTAATAAATAATGATAGAATGCAACATAAAGTGTAGAGACTAGGAGATATGCATACTAGAAAGGACTGATTTTATCAATTCAAGCCGACCTGCATAAGAGAGAAGACATTTTTTTGCCAACCAGTAAGAGCATAGTGAAACTTGTCCAATACGTAAGAGCACATTGAAGCTTGAAAGTGACCATAAAAAAGGGGTAACCCCACGTAGCACATAGGAAAATTGCCTTCTTTAACATTTAAGATCTGCATAATGGAGGCTTTCATGGTGCAATTGGCTGAGAAGAAGACAATATTCTTTGTCATGGTAGTCATAAGTCCACGTTTCCAAGAAAAAGGTCAATAGCTTCATTTAAACCAGGGGCATATTCATTAGTAGTATGAGAAAAAAGAAGAACATTGTCTACCAAAAGTAAGTGAGACATGCCAAATTTATCTCTATGAGATGGAGGCTGAATTTGGCCACTGTTATAGTAATTCAAGAGAATGTCTAGAAGATATTGCATTACCAATACAAACATTAAAGGGGACAAGGGACATCCTTGATGAAGCCCACAAGAGCTTTGAAAGAAACTATAGTTTTCTCCATTAATAAGCACACTAAAGAAGGTCGTGGTAATGTATTTTTTTATCTAATGTATCCATAGAATAAGGCAACCAATTTCCTTCGAGGCTAGGAAAATGAAATCCCAATGAACCTTATCATATGTCTTTTTAAGATCAACTTTCAAGAAAATTTACTTAGGATGATGTTTGTTATGATAATTATGCAAAAGTTCATGAGCCAAAATAATATTATCATAAATGAATCTACCTCTCAAGAAGGCCACCTAATTTTCACTGATAATAGAAGGAAACACAACTACAAATTTGTTCGCAATGATTTTAGTGATAGTTTTATATAGAAAGTTGTAAAGAGAAATAGGTCTGAACTTATCAAAGGTAGAAGCACCATTTTCTTTAGGGATGAGAGTAAGGAAACTATTAAGAGCATGCAATATTTTCTTTGAGGAGAAAAAATAAGTGACTACCTTACAGAAGTCATTAATATCCCAATATTTAATAAAGAACTCTTTAGCAAAACTATTCAAGCCTGGAGCTTTATTAGAGGGTGAAGATAAAATTGTCTAATGAATCTCTTCATTAGTGATGGGCATAATCAAAGAATTAGCCTGATCTTCAGAGAGGAGACCTTTGATATGAGTTGTGTCAACAAAATCAAAAGAAGACAGAATGAATAAGTCTTGGTAAAATCTTAAAGCTTCCTTACCAATATCTTAAGAAGAATCCCATGTTATTCCATGAGAGTTCTTTACAATATAAATAGAATTTCTAGAAACATTACGAAAAGCAATAGAATGGAAGAGCTTAGTGCTATGATCACCTTCAAGAAGTATTTTACTTGAGATTTCTGTCTGAAAAGGGACTCTTCTCTCACAAGCTCCTGATTATAAATCAATATAGCTTTAGATTCTTCAAGATCAACTTTCAAGAAAAATTACTTAGGATGGCGTTTGCTATGATAATTATGCAAAAGTTCATGAGCCAAAAGAATATTATCATAAATTAATCTACCTCTCAAGATGGCCACCTAACTTTCACTGACAATAGAAGGAAACACAACTACAAATTTGTTTGCCTTGATTTTCGTAATAGTTTTATATAGAAAGTTGTAAAGAGAAATAGGTCTAAACTTTTCAAAGTTAGAAGCACCATTTTCCTTAGGAATGAGAGTAAGGAAACTATTAAGAGCATCCAACATTTTCTTTGAGGAGAAAAAATAAGTGACTACCTTATAGAAGTCATTGCCAATAATATCCCAATATTTAATAAAGAACTTTTTAGCAAAACCATTCAGGCCTAGAGCTTTATTAAAGGGAGAAGATAAAATTGTCTAATGAATCTCCTCATTAGTGATGGGCATAATCAAAGAATTAGCCTAATCTTCAGAGAGGAGACCTTTGATATGAGTTGTGCCAACAAAATCGGAAGAAGTCAGAGTGAATAAGTCTTGGTAAAATCTTAAATCTTCCTTACCAATATCTTCAGAAGAATCTAATGTTATTCCATGAGATTCTTTATAACATAAATAGAATTTTCGGAAACATTCAGAAAAGCAATAGAATGGAAGAACTTAGTATAATGATCACCTTTAAGGAGCTATTTTACTCGAGATTTCTGTATGAAAAAAGGGATTCTTCTCTTACAAGCTTCTGATTATAAACCGATAAAGCTTTAGATTCTTCAAGAGTTAAAGCATCATTAAAAGGATCAAGTTTAAGCAAGTCACGATTCCAATCCATAATGGCTTGTTTGAGAAGTTTTCTAGAAAAATACAAAAATAAGGTTGCCACAAACCATAGTACTCCAAGAGGAGGAGACCAAATCTCTAAAATCATCTAAACTCAACCAATAGTTAAAAAACCTTTTGGTTTGTGACTTGGAAGAGAAGGTGGAGTAGTATTAATCCAAAGAGGGAAGTAATATGAAACTTCTAGGATAAGACAACGTACAATCATACCAAGGAATCTGTTTATTCAATTAACATTGCAAAAAGCTTTGTCGATCTTATAAATAATTCTTCTACAGCCAATACTTTTGCTAATCTAAGTAAAAGAATAATCCAAAGTTAGTTCTAAGAGGCCGACATGGTGAACCAAAGTATTAACACCATGAAAAATAGAAATAGAAACAAGATTACCCCCAATCTTAACTCCAATATGAAAAATGGAATTAAAATTACCAATAAGAAGCCAAGGGGAGGAAATGACAGTAAATTGGCAAATTATCCAGTTTCATAGATAGTGTCTATCATGTTGAAAATTGCTTGCATACAAAAGATACACTCAAAACAAAAATTGTCAGAGTCTAGTGATAGCACAATGAATGTATTTAGAATCCTAAAATAACTTCGTCATAGAGAATAAAGAAGCATCCCAGCCAATCCAAATTCTACCAGAAGAACAAGAACCATAATTATCTATACAATACCACAAAGAATTAATGACATATTGGATAATTATAGCATTTTGCTATTTAACACGAGTCTCATTGAGACCAAGAATACCCACAATGTTGTCTAATTAAGGAACGGACAAAAGACCCCTTATTTAGATGATTAAGACCAAGAGTATTCTAAGAAATTAAACTCATTAGTGAGAGGATGAAGTTTGGCCTCGTCTAAGGCCAAACTTGTTCTTTGTTAGAAACCTGAAGAATAGGAGTTTCCTTTCGAGTTGCCTTTTTATGCTTTCTCTTTGAGTTTTTGCTACTGACTTCAATATATTTATTAATATGAGAGTTGTGACATATCTAATTGAGCATTTTTAAATGATCAATTTCATGAGAAGATACATCATCAATATCACAATTAATATAAGTTGCCACCATAGATAAATTAGTATAAAGCTTTCCATTAAGCAAAGAATTATTATAATTATTATAAAGCTCTCCACTAAGAAAAGAATTATTAAAATGGGGAGAATTATCCAAAGATTGGACCTAATTCTTCCTCTGTCATTAAAAGAAGTTTGGTTATGAAAAAGGGATAATTTGATTTGTTGGTGGAGATTTCTAATTCCCAAGACAAGCAAGAGGAGAAGATACACTTCTAAGAATCATGGGCGAATGACGAAATGCAGGAGACTAATTCTAAGAGTTAGGCTGAAGAATTCCACTCATATCTTTGGATGGGATATGTTCTGGTTGTCCACAGGTAACAATTTAATTCATTTGAGGTAGTGAGGCATCTCGCAAATCTTCTACATTATTAGTCCCATTAACATGGCCTAGTGTTGAGTTACGGGGAACCTGAGTTTGGCACGTAGTGCAAGAGGAGGTAGAGTGATCAAAACATCTGCATTTAGTGCAATTAGGTGGCTTCCAATCATATGAGATTTCTTGGAAGAAACAAATCCTATTTTTACGCTAGATATAAAATTGTTCACGAAAGTAAAATTCTAGCATAAGATAGTCTCTTCATGGTTTTAGTTAATTGATCCATATATAGAGGGGCACCATTATAACTTTAATATTCCCTAGATTTTTTGAACTCCAATATTGTAATGGCAAATTGGAAAGTCTAATCTAGATAGGGAGAGAGCTTAATAATTCGTGAACATATTTTGTATAAGTAGACCATTCTTTCAGTATAAGAGGACATCCAAAAATTGACCAAATAGATCCGAGAACTTTCAAACAATCATTTTCATTATCAAACTTTAATAAGAAAAACTCATCGGATAAAGAAATAATTTCAAAAGGCTTACTTATCTTCCACATACGTTCAATAGCTGATTTCAATCCCATATAATAGGGTCTACGCCCCAAAACATAGCCTATTAGCATATATTGCCAATGAAGACCTTCAACCTTGACTTCATCTTCATCAATAGAAATTTTTAAGGAATTGCGAGAGTCTAGATGATGAGCCATAGTAAACTCTAATCTTGTTGAATGGTTTTCAAGAAGACTAAGATAATGTTCCGACTAAAGATGATGCCATGGTGGATATTAGATAAAAGAGGTGATCAAGAGAGGAAGATGACATCAATTAGGAGAACCCTAATTACCCATCTCTACAAAGTCAAAGCCTCCACACAACCAAGTAAAATATGAATAAAAGAACAATCTTCACTTGTGGAATGGGTTTGGAAAGGTACCACCAAGATGACGTTCCATGACTGTTTAGACTACTACATTTCAAATTCTCAATTTCAAACTACAAACCAAAATCTTGGATTTCATATGCCCGATTTCATAATGTAAACCACAATTATGGGTTTTTAGATTACATGATAGAATACACAAGAGAATCCAACTTTCCTCTAAACATATGATATAAAATATTATTCCCCAAATCATAGTTAGATAAGTAAAAATAAGTGGCCAGTCTACAATAAGATAATGAAAATAGAAGTTTAATCCATTGTACTCATTTATAAGCCCCTTGATACTATGTAATATTCATTACTCCCAAAAAAGATATTATCCAGAGAACTACATAATTTGAAAAGTAAAAAAGAAGACAAAAGGATAAACGACACTCCTTATTTCTTTCATAATCCAAAAAATTAAATTGGGTGATCATCTAACTAGCCCACCCATTTCTCAAACCCTTGATATATCATACTATCTTTCTCTATGCTTGCTTTGGTAGTCAAATAGAAACTTTTGTCAATCGAGGCTCACCACAACTCAGACCATGTATAGTGTTGTAAACAGAACCAACAAATTAGGCACCTACAATAACTGATAGTTCCATTATTTCTTCGAATAGGTGGCAAGCACAATACTTCTAGCCTTTCAACCAACTCCCATCTGCCATACATACCCAACTTAAAATTCAACAAATTCACTATAAGATGAACTTCTCATTCATAGACATTACCCACAGTTAATTGCTCAAAAGACATTGGCAATATTATCAAAGAGAAAAAAATCACAATTTACTTCATAAAAGTTGTACTAGGTTAAGAAAAACGCACAAATCACAACCATCCACCATCCTCAAATGGGTGGCAGAGCCTTCTTTCAATCAAGATCAAGATGAAGACAAATTTGGAATCCACTAACACTGAGCAATCTCTCCACATACTTGCCCATAATGTCCACCTCCATATTCACTTTCTGCCCAACCTTCTTCAATGGAATCATGATCTTCTACTAAGTATAAGCCACTTGAAGAGGATTTGAATAGAAATTGTATATTGGTGTTGTACAACATATATATAGGGAAGACCCTAGGATACAGATCTTGGGTAAATCCCATATGAATATTACATACGATTACATATCCAAGGAGAATATTACATATGATTACATACTATAAGGGAAGAGTCAAATGTAGAAAGAAAAGATTTGGTTCTTGTAATACGCCCCTGCAAACTCAGGGCAGGTGAGTAGTTGTGAGTTTGGTAGTGAGAGCCTGAAACTGAGCGATGGGAAGCTGCTTAGTAAATATGTCGGTAAGTTGGTCTTTGGATGATACATAATGAACTGCATGTTATCAGCTAGAACTTGTTCCCGAATGTAGTGATGATCAATCTCAATGTGTTTGGTGCGAGCATGAAAGACCGGGTTGGCGGTGAGAGCGATGGTAGATTGATTGTCGCACCATAGTGCAGGTGTAGCAGTGGAGGAGATGCCAAGGAACTTGAGAACCATGGAGACCCATACAATTTCTATGGCAGTGGAGGAGAGCGCACGATACTAGGCTTCAGTGGATAAGTGGGCAACTGTGGCTTGCTTTTTAGACTTCCAAATAATGAGGTTAGGGCCTATGAAGATACAGTACCCGATGACAGATTGACGGTCAAGAGGGTCATCAACCCAGTTATAATCGGAGTAGGTAATGTGGGTACAAGGCTTGGGTCGTAAGAGAATGCCATGGGATAGAGTGCCTTGAAGATACTGGAGGATCTGCTTAACGGCCGCATAGTGAGCAATGAAGGGGTTATGCATATGCTGGTAGACATAGTCCACGTTATAGGCAATGTCTGGGTGGGTGTTGGTGAGGTATTGGAGAGCACCCATGATGCTCTTGTATTGGGACATGTCAGGGAATAGGGGGTCAGTGGAAGAGGTGGGGTCGTAGTGGTCCATATGGGCACGATGGAGGATGTCTCGAGCGTAGTGGGCTTGTGAGAGGAAGAGACCATTTGGGGTAGTAGTGAACTCAATACCGAGGAAGTGATGAAGGAGACCTAGGTCTTTGATGGCAAATGCACGACTAAGAAGAGATATGACATGATCAACAAAGGAAGCATGAGAGCCGGTGATAAGGATGTCATCGACATAGACAACAAGGATGGTGACTTGGGAGCCTTGTTGGTGAAAGAAGAGAGATGTGTTTGCGTGGCAAGACCGAAAGCCAATATGGTTTAAATAGGATGAAAGTTTGGCGTACCATTGTCGAGGGACTTGTTTAAGGCCGTAGAGGGCTTTGTGAAGGCAACAGATGTGGTGAGGGTGGGAGGGGTCAATGAAACCTGGGGGTTAGGCCATGTAGAGTTCCTCCTCAATGGTGCCATGAAGGAAGGCATTAGAAACATCAAGTTGTTTGATGGCCCAAGCATTGAAAAGAGCGAGGCTAAGGACAATGCAGATGGTATAAGGCTTGCCCACGGGGCTAAAAGTTTCATGGTAGTCATGTCATTCTTCCTAAGTGAAGCCTTTGGCAACTAGGCGTGCCTTGTACCTGGAGATGGTACCTTCAGGGCCACGCTTGATCTTGTAAGTTCACCATTATCCAATGATGTTGGAATCGGGTGGGGGTGGGACAAGGGTCCAGGTGCCTTGACGTAGGAGAACCTCGTACTTAGTGTGCATAGCATCACACCACTCTGGGGTTTGGGAGGCAAGGCGGAAGGAGGTGGGTTCTATTTTAGGGGGGATTGGGCGGTGAGGGAAAGGGGGATGCAAGGACAAGAGATGTCGGCCTTGCTATGGGTAATCATGTGGTGGGTAGGGGAGGGGGAGGGGAGGGACAAAGGGGAGGGGTGGGTGAGATGGAAGAGATAGGTGAGTGTTGGGGGGGAGATGAGGGAGAGTGGGGGGAAGATGAGATGGAGTTAGGGGGTAGAGAGCAGAAAGACAAAAGGGAGGAAGGTGTTGGAGGGTGGGAGGAAGGGATAGGGGGTAGGGGTAGAGGGGAAAGAAGGGGGGTGGGTGGGTGGTGGTGATGGGGAATGGGAGCGAAAGGGGAAGTCATGTTCAAGGAAGCAGACATGGTGAGAGATATAGACTTAGTGACTTGAGGGGTTGAGGCAGCGATAACCTTTAGTGGTGGGACAATAACCGATAAAGACACAAGGGATAGACCAGACGTTGAGTTTATATTGTGAGTAAGGGCAAGTTCATGGATAACATCGACAACCGAAGATGTATAGGTGAGAATAGTCAGGAAGGGTATTGTGGAGGAGTTGATAGGGGGAGACATGATTGAGGGTAGGGGATGGAAGTCGATTGATGAGGTATGTGGCGGTATATGCGGCGTCAACCCAATAGGTGGGAGGCATGTGGGTAGGTAAGTAGGGTAAGGGTGGTCTCAATGATGTGGCGGTGTTTGCGTTCAACAATGCCATTTTGTTCAGAGGTATGGGGACAAGAGAATTGGTGAGTGATGCCGGGAGTGTGGAAGTGAGAGGTGAAGCAGGAATTGACAAATTCGTGGCCATTGTCGGAACTGAAAGTGGTGATATGATAGGGGAATACATTTTTGACCATAGATTGAAAGGTAAGGAAGGTGTCAAAAGCATCATACTTACATTTGAGGGGATAGAGCCAGGTATAGTGGGAGTAGTCGTCTACAAAGATGATATAATATTGGTAGCCAAGGAAAGAGGTGATCGGGGAGGGTCCCCAAAGATCGGAGTGGATGAGTTCTAAGGGGTGAGAGGTAGAGCGATGAGAGTGGGAGAAGGGTAATTTATGAGATTTGCTAACATGGCAACTAATACACTCTAAGTGCTTTATTTTGGTAATAGGAAAAGGAAACGAAGAGACTATGGTGTTGAAGGTGGTTGAGGCGGGGTGGCCAAGTCATTGATGCCAGGTAGTAGAGGAGGAGGTAGTGGTGGTGAAGGCACTTGGGGGGGTGGTAGAGAGTGGGTAGATGTCGTTCCGACTTGGACCACGATAGAGGAGATGACAAGTCTTGTTATCTTGGATAGACACATCAAAGGCACAGTAAGTTAGAGAACAATCATTGTCACGTGCAATTTTGTGGACAAAGAGGAGATTGCGAGCAATATAGGGTGTGTGGAGGATAGTACGTAGCTGGAGTGTAGAATGGGGGAGGGTGAGGGAGGTGCTACAAGTGGAAGAGACTTGAAGGGATTGGCCATTACCTATGTTTACGTAAGGGGGGCCAGGGTAGGGAGAGGGGGAGGTGAGTTGGGTCACGTCCGGGGTGATGTGATCACTTGCACCAGAGTCTAGGAGCCAATCAGAGGGGCGTTGGACCCCTCCTTGAGCACTCATGGCCAGGGCATGGTTCCCGGTAGGACCCATGTACGAGGCATTGTAACGTGCACTGCATTTGATGGCATTGTAGTCAGAGGAGCCACAAATTTGGCAGGCGGGGCACGAGGGACGAAAAACCACCACGCCCAAGACCATATGCGGGTTACCCCCATCCCCATGATGAAAGTTGGGGCGGGGAGGTCGATAGTAAGTTATAAGGGGAGTGGGAAGCAGTCCGGGGGCTGCATACACAGTAGTAGTAGTTGGTGAGGGGGCCGTGGTGGCCGGCGGGACACCTGAGGGGGGTTGAGGAGAAGTTGGCCCAGGGCCACTACTAGGGGACCAAGGAGGGCCTGCTGACTGGAGGCGGCAACAGAGGAGGGAAAGCTACCCGCGGCGACATGGACCATGGGGTGGGCTAGTGGCTGTCCGGTGGGAGCGGCTTGCTGGAGTTTAAGCACTGCTTCTTCAGCTAGGAGGAGATTCCACAGTTCAGCTAGAGGGACAAGGGCGCCTTGAGCATGAATGCCAGCGGCGAAGGCAGCACAGTTAGATGGAGTCTGGCGTGAGTTTGATGGAGTAAGTCAGCATCATTGACCAGAATGCCGACAACAGCTAGCTGGTCAACCAACTGGCGGATCTGGTTGAGGTAGGCTACCATGCCGGATGGGCCGAAGCGGCAGTGGCAGAGCTCTCCCATGAGGTGGATGATAGCTGCCGGAGAGGCAAACAAGTATCTGGCAGCAACAGCGGTCCAGAGGGTGGCTGCGGTAGTGTAGGTGAGGAAGTGGCGGACGAGGGTCGACTCAATGGTGGCCCGGAGAAATACGAGTAGTGGTGGTCCGTTGCGATCCAATCAGAGTAAGAAGGCCGGGGAAAAGAGTCCACCGGCGAGCGACACGACAACGAACCATCGACACAGGGTAGAAGGTGATAGGCATCCAAAACGGAGGTGGTGGTTGTGCGCCAGACTAGGAAGTTGGAGCCGTCGAGGTAGACGATGATGAGGTTGGCCAGGTTGGAGACGAGAAACTTAATGGAGGTAGGGACGGTCTGGAGAAAGTCGGCCGCGTTAGGAGGATTGGTTGGCAGTGGGGGTTCAGATGAGCTGGAGGCAATGGTGGGCATTAGAGAGGCTAAGGAATCCATGGGGAGGAAGGGGACAAACAGAGTTGGGAGGGGAAAAGAAAGGTGGGATCTTTGCCCGAGAGGGGGGCTGGTCACGGAGGGGCGACGGGGGACGAGAGGTTGGAAGTGAGGAGACGACTGGCCGGAGGATAGGGAAGCGTGAGTCGGGATGCAGGGTGAGAGGAGCGGCTTGCCGGAGAGTGAGCAGAGGGTGGAGGGAAAAGACCAAAGATTGAGCGATCGGTAGCGAGGTGAAGGAAGATGTGGATGGGCAGAGAGTGAATGTGGGAGGTCGGCGACTGGGCGAGGAACAATGAGAATGAGGAGAGATTGGTGAGAAGGAGATGGTGAACAGTGAAGCAACAGAGGGTGATGGGATCGATGCAGCAGGTGAGAGGGGCAGGGGGAGTAATGAGAACCGAGAAAAGGTAGTGTACATGGATAGAGATGGGAAAGGAATAGGGAGAGTTCCAATGCAAGGTGATGGGCTTGAGGGGTGACAGAGAAAAGATAGTGGGGAGGGAGGGTCTCACGGTATGTTGGGAAGAGGAAAGGCTTTAGCCTGATCTGGCTCTTGATACCATGAAGAGGATTTGGATAGCTATTATATATTAGTATTGTACAATATATATATATATATATATATATATATATATATATATATATATATATATATATATATATATATATATATATATATATATATATATATATATATATATATATATATATATATATATATATATATATATATATATATATATATATATATATATATATATATGGAAGACACTAGGATACAAATCTAGGGTAAATCCCATAAGAATATTACATGCAATTACATATCCCAAGAGAATATTATAGATGGTTACATACCATAAGGGAAGAGTCAAATGCGGGAAAGAAAAGATTTAGTTCTCGTAATACCACCAGCATGAAGTCAAAGCAATTTTCATCATCATACACCATCACCATTGTCAAGCTCATCCTGTCCACAACAATGAACCCCTTGGGGGTGATGAACTTGTGTAGTTCCAGGGAAGTCCTCATCTTTACCCACAACGACTCATCCTTCAAATCCATCAACACAATCTCGTAGGTGCTGTTGATATGTCCTTGCACAAAGAGTCATCCTTCGGTGCTGTTGGTACAATCTAGTAGGTGCCATTGACAGCAGCACCAGGGTGCGGCTCCACCAGGGACATCCGACATAAGCTCTCGGTGGTCAGCCCGTCCATGAAGTCGTGAGAGGAGGAAACAAATGGTTGCATCCTCAAGAGGGGAGGAAGGATATGGCTGCGCTGGAGGGAAGGAGAGAAGAGATGAGAGAGAAGGCAAGTGTCTTGCAAAGATGGGAGGGAAAGAGAAGACTTGTATGAGGTTGAATGAGTAGGCTTTGTTCAACATGGATGTGTGCAGGAAGGAGATGGTGAAGGTGCATCTCCTTGCTCCAAGTCGTGCATTTTCAATTACAAGGGGGACAAATCATAATTGGAAATGCACGCACCACGTATAAATTAGTTGTCCTCATGCATTTTAAATGTAGCGGTTATAAAATCACAACTTAATTGACTGATACAATATTTTAAAACTCGTGTGCAAAATTTTAAACAACTAATATAATATTTAAAATTCTGTGTATAAAATTTTGAATAACTAATGACATATTTAGAAATTGGTAAATTATAATATAAAATACATAATGACTGACGCCATATAAAAGAACTGTTTCAGAAGAACTGTGAGTCCTCTGAGCAACTTTGGAATGATCCCAGAACAACAAAACTGACGTACAATAACAAACATACAACAATCCTAGACGACAACAAGAACTTGGTAATGGTGGACACACAGTAGGTACCGGAGCCCACAACATATTTGGGCATCAACTCTGAACGCACATCAATTCTGGATGCACAACAGAAACTTGGTGATGGAGGAGTGCAAGTTTGGACGATAGGGGGTGGACGCTGGAGCCTTCTAGAGAGAGATCGCACCAGGAGCAACTAACCAAAAACTAGATTCTAGAAGGAACAAATCGCACCAGAGGTTCACACCAAATAACAAAAATCACGCCATAGGAGGTTCATAAATTCTATGTTATCCTGTAGTAACAAACAGAGAGCATACCATCAAGATACCAATTTGAAGTAGTAGAATAGTATCATATTGTGGTGTAGTCATCGACTGGAGTGGCAGTTGGTCGGGGTGGTAGTGGCGGCAGTTATAGGGGTGTAAATGGATGGACATGGATGTGGGTAAGGCATGTTTGTAGCCGTCCGTTTTTATGCGACCCATATGCTTATCTTTCTGTATTTATCCATAATAGATACGAATGGAATGAAAGTAAAAGTTTAACGTATACTATTTTATTCTCAATTTAAGGTGATTAGTAAAAATTAATTAAAAAATAGGTTATAATAATAGTAGGATAGTCTAATATAATAAATAAATAAATAATAATGTTATAGAAGATATGTAAGAGTATAATATGTATTTTTTACAATTTTGTTATAAATAGTAACTATACGACATAGTTTAATATTTAGTATAAAATAAAAATAATAAAATATATAATTGGTGGACACGAATGACTACAGATACGGCCAACTTTTTTCCATTTTAGTGCATATGGAATAAAAATAATATTATTTACTTTAGTGTGGATGGATACCGAATAAATAGATGTCGTTTATACCCCTTAGGCGGCTATGCTAAGAGCCTTGATCTCCATGAGTGGCCTTAATTACCTTTTCCCTTACCCTAGATGCATTTACATGATTATATTTTTAAATTTTTTATAAGCTTGATATATAACATATTTTTTAATAATAATTTATATATATATTTATATTTATATATTTTTAATATACTTTGAAAAACTTCTAAATAGCCTTATCAATCGAGACATGTGGATAAATTAATCTTAAATACGAATAATATATTTTATTATATAAATTTTTTTAAAATTATTATCTAATTTATAATATAATATTTAATTTATCCAGACATGTGGACAAATTAATCTTAAATGTGAATAACATATTTTATTATATAAAATTTTTTTAAATTATTATTTGACCTATAATATAATATTTAATTTATAAAATTTAAATTTATAATGACTTATTATAAATATATATAAATTAATATAAAATTTTTGTATATAAATAATAAATATAATAATTATGTTATAATTATAACATATAATATAATAGATATATTTATTTAATATATATTTTATTTTATTTATATTTATATATAAAATATATATTTTTATTAATATAATATAAAAAATAAAAAATAGTAAATGTGAAAAGTTGCACCCCCAATACCTGCCCGTGCATGTGATTGGTGAACCCTTTGCCGGCACGCCGCGTTGGACCAAAGTCAAAGTATCTTTCCCTTACACCTCATTTTCAAATTTTTTATTTAAAAAATTGTTAATTAACAGCTGTAATTACGCGTTAAAAGATTCGAGTAAAAGAATTTAAAAGGATGGTACCGGTAAAGACCCGGTCATTAAACGCCTCCTAACTCCCACCAAAATTTGCTTTGAAAACCGGTCCATCATTTATTATGCTTTTAAAACCGGACCGGCCAGAAAATAATGCACGTTGTTTTCGAACCGGGCCAGGCCCAAATTTTGGACCTTCCATTATCTCCGTTGCTCTTGTTGAACCGGTTTGAGGTGACTGGCTACATGTAAGCAGTGGTATTAATATTAATGTGTGTTTTTGGGCATCTATCCCCATATTTTTAGAAGATAATGAAATCATGTATTCCTTACGATCTATATATTTTAGGTACATTTAGTATTGGATGGGGGGAGTACTACATTATTGTAGAACCACTAATTTGGCATATAAGTAATTTATAATGATGACATGAATGAAATAGATTATTGTATTAAATATTAAATAAACATATTTTCCAATTCATCCCATAGGTTGGATAACTTTTTAAATGAATTATACCAATATCATATAATTAGGAAGTGCTAATGGTAATATAAATTTTAGCTTACAAAAAGATAATAGTGTTTGATATTATTACGATTATAAAAAATAGTATAAATATATTACTATCATCAAAGAAATAATAAAGTTTGACAACCAATTTATGTAAGGTAGGCTGTTTAGTTGAAGGGCAGGAAGCCCCTTAAAGCCTGAGTGGGGAACAAAATATTCCATCCATTCTAAATTAATCTATAGATTAGTTTTTTTTTTAAAATATAAAATTATAAATAATTTAAAATATAAAATGACTAACCTCCTATTAAAGAAAGAAATATTTTTTAGAACCCACTACTTCTAGTCAATCCCCCGGCTCGTCCATGAACCGGTTCAGAGGATCAGATACGGAAAACCGGAAACAATTAGCAAGTTCATTAAAGTTCCTAAAATCGTCATTTGAATCTGGGGTTTAGTTAATCAGAGTCGTCTACCGCCTTTTCAGGTGGGTCCTACAGGGTCAGGGGTTCCGTTTAAAACTGCGACTGGAAGAGGTCAGACATGGAGGCCTGAGGGAGAGGTCGGTCGGTTCAACGCTCCTCCTCCGCTCCCTCCTTCTTCTTCTGCTGTCTTGGCCCCTCTTTCCTGCACCTGGTTGGGATTCCTGGTAAGGGGAGGTTGATTCTGTGTTTTTTCTTATTTCTTTTGGTGAGTGTTTGTGAATCAGGAGGCGTGTTCTGGTTTTTGTGCTGGAGATAAATAAGTTTTTTGGTCTTTGTTTCTATTTGGAATTGATTTTGATTTTTTTCCGGTTTTCTGTTATTGTTCGGGCGTTTTCCCTCTTTTTTTTTTGGAGTGGAGGCTCGTTGTTTGATTTATTTTCCTATAAAAAGGTAAATTTTTGCACACTTTTCTCGTTTTTCTTTGGATTTGTGTAACAGAGAAAGGGTTTCCCATTTTTTATTTTCTAATTTGTATTCGGTGTCAGTTCTTTGGGCCGTTTTTTTTTCGTTTTGGTTTTTTTTTAGGGTGGGTGATTCAGTTTTTTCTTTTCCTTTTTTGGTTCTTCTATATCGTATTAGATTAAGTTAGAGGATTTTGTAGTTGTTGAAATTTAAAATTTGACAACTTTGGATGGATTTATTTTGAATCCGCTATAGTTGAAACCAGGCAAAATCGTTTCTTTTTATTATTTGTGTGATTTACTTACGTATGTATTTGCTTTTGGGTAGATGGAAAGTTTAGCTTGAGAATTTGACAGCCGATCTTTCTTGGGTTTCCTTCATTTGTGTCGGATCAAGGCTATGGATTCTGAGTTCAGTTTCCCTTTTTGTTTGTAAATTCTTTTGGTTTCGGTAATCTGAAATTTCTCTCTAAATTATCGATTAGATGAGTGAATCTGTTTGCACAATTTGTTAGATTCTGAAATCTCCAGATCTACTTAGGTATCCTCACTTTCCTTGATTAGATATCCTTTCGTGTTATTTTTTTTGGTGTTTACCAAAAGTTGGGGTAGAAGTGCAAAGGAAAGCTTGTGCTTCTTTTTGGTGCTTTCCTGTTATATTCATATGGTGTCTTATATATGAGGTTTCTGCTTTGAATTGTTTTCCTTGCTTTTGCATCATAGTTCATATTCGTAGACGAAGGTTGTGTGCAATATCAAATTCCTCTCATTGATTGATTTCTTGTAATGAATATGCATACACGATCTGCTTGTAGCGCATGCTATGCAATATATTTTATTCCTTCTATCTTGTTTAGTCTGAACGTTTTGCCATGGCATGATTGTTGAAATTTGGCGATGAGTTCCATGTTTAATACGTTCTTTTAAACTCATTTTTTGGTGGGTTAATATGGATCTTGGAGACTTTATTTCGACTTTTCATACCTTATTTCATGTTCTGTATCTTTGATGTGTAATTGGTATGCGTGGTGATTTTTTTTCCGGGTATTTATTTGTTTGCGCACCAACTTAGATACTTAATTTTGCTATTTTTTGTTTGTTTCAGGAACCACCTAGAGATGGATTGTCCACAGATGCTTGCTGCTGTTGAGCCAATGCCCTCTGATTACGCTTCAAAGAAGTTTGTTTTGGAGGAGAAAATACATGAGCATCAAAGTGGCAAACTATTAATAACCAATCGGGAGGAATCACTTATTTGTCCTGCACCTCGACGAGTAGCTTCTAGGCCACCATATAGTGTAGATTACATCACGAGACTCTCCAGCAAAACTAAAAGGTGCTTTTTTTTATTAAGTCCTGTCTTTACTGTTAATTTTTAGATGGAAGCTTGATGACTTAAATGTCAATTTCTCAATTATATGACATTTGATTTGAGTCATTGGTGTCAATAATGTTTTAAAAATTAAATTCTTGCCCAATGCTATCTAAAGAGAGCTTGAATTCGGCTGATCAAAGTTTGGTCTAAGCTGTTAAAAGTTATATTAACTAGATCATCATGCGCATGGTAATTCACTATTGAATATCTTGTTGACTTTTCTTTGCATAAGGACTATTTTTAGCAGGGTTGTTGTTTAAACATGCTGTTTCCTGTGGGTCTTTGTCCCTAATTAGTGGATGCATTGTGTTTCCTGAAATGAGAAGCTCAAATTAACTAGATCATTATGCGCATGGTAACACACTGTTCAACATTTTGTAGACCTTTCTTTGTGTAGTCTTGTGTTAGCAGAGGTGTTGTCCAAACATGCTGTGCCCTTGTGGGTTTTTGCCCCTTATTATTGATGTGTCGTGGGAGTGTTTCTGAAATGATAAACACAATTTTGCATTCATGATGTGTGATGGTTTAAACTAGGGCTTAAAATTATCCTTCACACAATTTATTATATGGCTATTCTTGATTGCGTTCTGAGCCTTTTAGCTTTTGGGGTCAAATTATTAATCCTAAAATTTATCTTTTTCAGACTGCTGATTGTTTATCTGCATTGCAAAATTTAAATTTGGTAGAATATGAACTTTAAAATAATTGGCTGGGATGGTCTATGTTCATCTCTTGGAGGTTTGCGATTATAGCTATGGTTTTCTTCCCTCTAGATAAATAAATGGGGCTGGCATTTGCTTGAAAACCTATTATAGAATGTAGCATTTATTATACGCTGATTTTGCTAATCTCATAATTGCAAATCAAGTTTTAGGTTATGGGATGTTAAATTTTCTTTTGGGACATATGTTGTGGTAGAATTATGATTAGAGCACTCTGATAGGATTTTGTTTTATATTTTTCATTGACTCAGTTTTTTTATGCATTTGGCAGCTTGTCGGTTCATGGAAGAGATCCGGCATTTGAAGTGTTAAATAAAATTTTGAACAAGGTATGTGTTTTGTGACTAATTTTTTTGGGTATAATGTTAGCTTCTTTATGAATGATTTCTATATTCATCGTGTTTTTTCTTCTGCAGGAGGAAATAGATGATGATATTGATAGCAGTAACAACTACATGGGATTTTTCCTTGGTTCCCCTCCCGTGCGCACTAATAATCCACTAATTCATGATGTACAGTTTTTGAAGCAGCCATCACCTTTTGATACTGCTGCGGCTAATTTGGCTGTTTCTCCAATGGGAGGTAAGCCTATGGGATGGGTAGAAAGAGTACCTTCTTGTGGTGCTTCATCCTCATTTGGGGCAAAGCCAAAGCCTGCGGTGAGAATTGAAGGCTTTGCTTGTGGAAACAACAAGTCTCGTTGCTTTGTCTCTGCTCTCGCATGAATGCAGGTGCATAGAATTCACCCTTATAACCAAGCCACTTGACTTAGAAAGAAGCTTTTACCTAGTTTTTGTACTATATGTGAGTCCCTTCTGTATATTTTGGCCGCTATCTTTTAAGAATGTCGTTTTTTTGTAAATATACCAATTTGGGTAGTGTTGATTGTAACCACCCACCGAAAGTGTTTACCTCATGCGAATGACATTTGCTCATTTGTTGAGTTCCGTGGAAGAGGTGAAACTGAATCCAGTGAAGGCTTTACAAGAGGTAAATGTACAGTGGAGTTTAATTGTGCATAAATGTTATTTTGGGAGTTTAAATATTTCTCTTTAATATCTTAGAGGGATGTAATAGGTGTTGATTCTGTTGGGTCATTATGTAATTCTCAGATGCGATTTTGATTGTATAAAATGGATATTGGCATTTAAGAATTATTATGAGCCCAATTACGAATTTATTACGAGTCTCAACTGCATTTATTCCCATTATCTTGTTCTAGAGGCTGTTAAATGCCCATATTGCCTGTTGATCCGTCGTTCTTTTGCCGTGCCATGTCTTCCGTTCATCAGGGATTAAGTATAAAGTTCACTTTCTACCACTGAGGATGGTTTCGTTTCAGATTGAAGTTATCTATTTTAAGTAAAATTTTGTATTTTTTTTGCTAAAGACTAAGATTTTTAGGTTGCTATAACTGAGCTGCTATGGGAAACGAAGCAGGTGCACCTTCAGTCGTTATTGAAAATTTTCCCATAGCACATGATGCTTTTTACTGAAATCAATTTATTGTGTCTATTTATTTAGGGTGTCTTATTTAAAATTGTGTACTCTTATGTATGTGAATGGGTTGCTTGGACATTTCTAGTGATCGAGAAATTTAAGGTTAGGTTGGTTGGATATCTCTAAAGATCAAGAAATTTAAGATAATATGGTAGACAAGCTCATTATTTATGCGGGAGTTGAATTACTATATGAATATAGGTTGTCTAGTTTGAAATTATGGAAATGATTCATATATACTAACTTTAGGCATGCCAAGTGTTTTATTAGCATGTGGATGCAATCATATATGTACTAAAATTCCTCAATAAATGATACATCAACTAATAAATGATACATCAACTATAAGCACTTACAATCCCTTGCGTCACCATGTAAAGAATAAAGGTGCCAAACAGCCAAAGTTGTGACACATCCCAACAGTCACTGCTACTTTTTTTTTTGGCTCTAAGACCTCTGATAATTACTCCGTAGCATATTTGAGGAAGTATCTTATGTGCCCTGTTAACAAAGCGTCTAGTATAAGGAATGTTAACAAAGCGTCTAGTATAAGGAATGTGCCCTGTTAACAAAGGGTGAATGTATATGAGAATCATTTATTTTTAAAATTGACGGTGCACACATTGGCGGCTAACTCTACCTGGTGCTAAGTATGTGAATCGTCAATTTCAATTTCAAGGATGAAAAGCTTTCATGAATTCTTTACGCTAGGTACTTTATCAGTAACGAATATTAAAAATGTTTCCTATATTTGATTGTGACGAGACGGTCTAAGTAAAAACATGTAATAAACGGGATGAATATTGGCTCCTATGGCTACAAGTGCCTTCTACGTACCAAAACCCTCTGATTTAGCTCATAATTTTCAGACATACAAGATGGTCTCGTGATAAAGTCTCCTTTTTTATGCAATTCATGCTGACGTTTCCAGCCCTGATTGGACCGAGATCATATCTCCAGTAATCCAATTCCTGTACATAAAGTAGGGATCACAATCCAAATTCCTAGATACATATCCAGAGCCTTCCAGCACCCACCACGCAAGAAACTTCTTTTCTTCTTATTTCTGGGAGCCTCTGATTCTTTATCACTATATAAAAAGCAGTTGGGAGTTGGGAAATTCAAGGGATCATCTTCTTGAGCACAACTGATAAACTTGCCTGTTTCATAATTTGGATCGATCTCAAGCTTTTGACAGTCTTTTGGGCCTTCAATCATGGCATCCGCAACCAAGGTTAGTAGTTGTTGGCCAAAATAATAAATTTGGTAGTAAACTTCATATTTGTTGTTCAGATGCTATGTGATACTGATGATATATGAAGCTGAGAAAGAGTGGGAGGTGACCCACTTGCGTTTTTCTTAAAAATATATATCCACCGTTACCGAATTAATAGTAGTTTTTATAATTGGAAAAAGTTAATATGTGCATGTAAAATCATTTTTGATGCATGTATTAGTTAAAAGGGGGCACAAATTACGTTAAATAAAATCCGTCTGCCTATTGATTTAAATGAGAATTAGGTGGAGCCAATGTGCAGGCCCTCTAACGGGGTTTGCCTGCACTCTGGTGCAAACTAACACCCTTCTTCATCATTAGGTTAGTCTTAATTATGAAGCAAATACAAACAAAGGGTCCATTAGAAATCTATGTTTCAAGCTTTAAGTTAAAAGTCTCGTGCTAGCCATGTGCTTTTGTTTCATTTACTGATGAGAACATTTCAGGGGATGGGTCTGAACCGGTGGTTTGCAACATCAACAGCGACTAAGATGAAGTCCTTGGCTCTAAATCCCGGGAATATGGTTCATGGCTCAAAGTGAGTACGGTTCTGTGTTCCGTGCATGCATTTCCTTGAATCTTGTGTACAATACCAGAGAAAAATAACAAAGAAGCAGGAACTAACCCAGCTGGTTGGGATATAGGAAGAGATGGATTGATGACCAAACCGGTGTTAGAAATATTCACATGATTGAAAACACTCTCCATCGGTTTGTTATCGCTCTGCCAAACCAAACCGGTTGGTTCATGCTTTTAATTCTTTTTCTCCTTTTGGTCCTTTATAGTTTTAAGGCTGAAATTTCTTGGATGGTTACTGCAGGCACAATCAGTAATTTTTCTTCTATATATCTTATGCTCCTATTTTTTTTTTTTTTTAAAAGAAAGAAAAACAGATGAGTCATATATTTTTTTAAATGTTGATATAAAAAAGAACATTTTTTTTAGTTTTTTTGCAAAAGGCCCGGTTAATTAAGTTTGACATGAAATATTTTCTTGTGTCCAAACATGCCGGGCTTGCATTGAGATCTGAGTTGAGTTAACTAAGAATTTTCACTTATATATGGTAGATTGGGGAGGAGGGGTGGCATAGTGCCGGTGTGCATGGCACTTGGGATGATCCTAACGTCCACCTCCCTCGGCCTCTACACTGCCATGGAGCAGCTTCTCTACTCCCCCAATGTATACGTGAGCAAAAAAATGCGGGAGGCAATGCCGGAGGTGACTGACCCTGACTATGTCACAACTGAGGCTGAGAAGTTTGTCCGCACATCATTTTTCCGGCGATTGGCGCGTATCCAAGATGGCAAGGAGCAAGTTGCGCGCTTCTAGCTTGCTTATGCATGGTAGTGTACTCACCAGGTCTCTCTCTAAATATAAAGTTAATATGCACCCCATGATATGGGAGCCATCAGATCATCATCCAGCGGCTCCTTGGGTTAGGTAGGCGTAACCACTTGTGCGATGCTGGTGCATATTAACAGGGCCTTCAATGGGGGGTCTGGAATTTTTTTGTCCTAACTTATTTGGCCATATATTAATGACAAATTAATAATTAGGGATAAAAAGTAATTTATAGTAAATGATAATATTAGTGATAATTAGGAATAAATAAGTAATGATTATAGTTAATTATACGTATGTAGTTTTACTGACAAATAGAATTAGATTGACCCCATGATGATAAAAAGCTCAAAACTTATTATATTGTTACCTTTTAAAAAGAAAAGCATGAAAAAGGAGCCTAATTTTTTTGTTTAAAAGTAAAAAATGAAAAAAGGGCTTAGATATGTTATTGTTATTATTATTATTATAATATTTTTTTTAGTTAAGAGGCTTAGATATGTTGATTGACACAAGATTAACATATGTGAAGTACATATTATGGTTTTTTTTGGATGATTCATGTTTTTATCCTTAGTTGATTGCAGTGATCAGAAGGTGTAGACACTGAAGTCTGTGGGAGTGGTTCTTAGCAAAGTTGGAGCCCTGGGGCTTTCAAATAATTGAGTCACTGTACATATTAAATAAAGGTGTCCTAGTTCTTGGAGTGTTGTGTATAAAGCTATGTAGCACTAAAGTGGTTTGTATGAAAATTGGGGACTACTACCGTCTCTTATAGCTGAAAATGGCGTAGACAAGGACGCTAAAAACCATCACATTAATCGCGCATTAATTGTGCTTATTGGGCAGGCACCTAATTGTACATTACGTGATGCTTGAGGGGCCGGGCATCATCATCTGCCTCAGCCATGGGTGTGGCACATCATCTGAGGAGGGCCTTGTTCCTAGAAACTGGCCCGGCCTAGGAGTAACAACTTCATTGGACTTTTCCCATGTGCAGCAACAACCCATTAACTCATGATGTGCAATTTTTGAAGCAGGCAAAACCGAGGCCTGTGGTGAGAATTGAAGCCTTTGATTGCGGCAACACGAACTCTCAATGCCTCTCGCATGAGTGCTGGTGCAAGACAATTCACCCTTATAACCAAACCAATAGAACTTAGAGCAAGCTTTTACCTAGTTTTTCTACTATATGTGACGGATCCCTTTGGTATACACTACAATAAAAATAAGCTTTTGCAACAAATTTATTTGCAATATAAAGGATTTTGTTGCTAATGGTGCGTTTTTACAACAAATTTATTTAAATGTTGCAATAACTCTATAATTTTGAAAATTGTAAATTTTTTTGTAACATATTGTTTATTTTGTTGCTAAAAAGTGGACCTTTTGGGATAACCTTTTTGCCACAAAGACACTTATGTCGTTTATAGTGATTTTTTGCAATGATTGTTGATATTTGTCGCAACAGAGCTTATGTGCTCGTAGAGTGATAGTTCTTTTTGCGACAAAACAAATTTGATGTTGCAAATAATTATATCTTTTGCCACAAAACGTTGTGTTTGTTGCAAAAATAATTTACTTTTTACAACAAATCATTGTACATTGCAACAAATTAAATGTTTTTGCAACATAATATGTTGGTTGTTGCAATAGATTTTAATATCAATTTATATAAATATTTTTAAATCAAAATTCTGGAATTCATTTGCAACAACATAGATTAATCGTGGCAAAAAGTATATATATTTATATTTTATGATAATAATCAAATTTATTGAAAGGGTATTTGCAACAAATAAATTGTGGTGTGGCAAAAAGTTCTTAATCAAAGATATTTAGTGACAAAATAGTAAATTGTGGCAAATTATTTTTTGTAAAGTAATGTGATAAAGAAAAAATAATAATTTTAAAAAATTGAAATGAGCTTCAAAATATTATAAATACTATAATATTTGTAACACATTGTTCAAAAAGTGTCAAAAAAGTGCTATTTGCGACAATTGTAAGCTGTGGTAAAAGAGTCACTATTTGTAACATTTGTAAGCTGTGGCAAAAAATATATACATTTATATATATTTTTTAAAAAATAAAATTATTTGTAAGTGAATTTGGTGTTACCCATTTATCAAATATGCCAACGTTTTACCCAGTTCAACATGATTTTGTAGCCAGTTGTACAGGAAAAATCGAACCCGATCATCAATCAGGTTAGTATAAGTAAAAGTCAATTTTTAAAAAACACTATCAAGGTTTGATTTTGATGAACACCATTTAGAAAACTTGCTATTATTAAATGCGAACATGACCTGACCCTTTTACAATATAAATTTTTATTTATTAGTAAACTTTTTAAATAAACACATAAATTATAAATAATATTATAAAATTAAAAGGAATAATATATATTAAAAATATAATATTTATAAATTTAGCAAATTTAGAGTGAGTCAAAGTAACATGAAACCTAAACTCTATCGAAATAAATTGTAAACATAAATATGACCCATTTTGGTTGATCAGGTCAGGTTTGGATTGTTATATATATATAACATAAGTGGCATCCTTCAGCTTGAGTAAAGTGTTAATCCATTTAGACAATGCACTATTATTAAACTCATGCATAATTATATTCATTTGAAATTTAAAACTTTATTTTGAGTTTTTACAAAAAATATAAGTGTTAAAAATAATTTTAAATTTTAAATAGGTATTTGGTCCATATTAAAATAGCAAAAAATTCAAGAAAAAATTTGCTCCATTTTAATAGCTTCATTATATTAATTTTAAGTGAATAGATACTTAAAGAAGAGTGTCATAATTAAGGGTGCTAATGAGCAAAATCAAATTGATCAGTTTTGGGCTTTTTTTACAAACTTTATTTCTCAAAAATCAGCTCAAGCTCAATAGAACGCTTACACTCTCGGCTTGGGCTCAATTTGCTAAGGAACTTGAAACTCAACCATATAAATTGTATAGACCCACTTGTATTGATCTTATATAATTTTTTAAAATTATTTTTAATATAATAAGAACATTGTCATCTTTGAAATTTAAAGAGGTTGAGTTGAAATAGTATTTAAGAAAAAAATTGAAATTTTTTTAAAATAATTTTAAAATAAAAAATAAAATTTTATTGGTGTATCAATACGTATCGTCCACATCGATATGATACGGCCGATATGGTCGATGAGTATTGAAAAATCATGTGGGGGGCATATCACCTCTCATATCATATTGGTATCGACCCGACAAGCATGAGCTTAGGCTCATAGAAATTTTTTCCAAACAATTATTTTAATTTCAAAGGATATATTTATATCAGATTTTTTTAAATATTTTTTATAATATCATATTAAAATGGATAGGGATAGCTAGAGTTGAGCATATTACATACCATGGGTTAAAAAATGTGAATCGACTTGCTAATTTGGCTTATGTTTAGTGGGATGGGCATCGACCGATGCTTTTATAAAAAAATAATCACTAGTGCACACACTTAAGCAGCTATTTTCCTCTCCCCCAATCTCACAGGCTTAGTATAGGCTAAAGCTTATTGCACGTTGTAGATAGCAAAACCCTGACCGACCCATTATTTTGGTTCCATACTTAACAGGCACAAATTAATATTAAAAGAAAAGACACTACAAAATATTAACAAGAAAATTTTTTTTAAGAATCAAGCCCTGCTTCCCTTTATTGCCAATCGTCCACTCCACCCACTGGTATCTAGGGGGATCTTTAATGAGCCCCCACATCCGCGCACCTTCCTATGCTCCTAAACTGTTCTTCAGCCGGAGTAAAGTCCCGTTTGCCATCATCGGCAAACGGGACTTTAGGATTTAATAATTCTTCTTTAGGAAAGAGATGTGATATTTAGGGTGTCATAGGTGTTGAAGTTGGCTTTTTCCATTTTTTAGGATTTAATAAAAAATCTTTTGGATATTGCAAAACTATTATCCATTGAAAACTGTGATTTTGATAAGAAAGCTATATATGATATTTCTTTTGCAATTCTAAATAACCCTTCTCTCATGAGCCAAGTGATAGTGATGGATTCTGGTTGTAACACTTGAAACAGAGGTAATTATCTCAATCTTTATTTTGTAATTTTTTGAGGTTAATATGCAAGTTCTTTTACCTCAGAATCTAGAAGAACAGCTTGTGGACCATTCTTCCTTATTATATGACCATAAGGTTAAGGAAGCACACTTCAAAAGCTTAGAAATACTCCTTACCTTTCTTCCTTATTATATGGTTTTTGCATTGCTACTAGTTGGTGTCAACAAAACTTTGTCTGAAAAAGATTCTTACCTAATATTTTATAGTGAACCATGGAACTGATTATCCTGACTTAGTTTTACTGTTCTAGCTATGTCATTGTCGTGGAGCATGACCTCAATGTCCTTGACTACCTATCATATTTCATTTGCTGTTCATATGGGCAGCCAGGTGCTTATGGAGTTGTAACTCTTCCATTTTCTGTGCGAGAAGGCTCTGCTTGCCATGGATAGACCTAAAGATAAAACAGGGGATCAAAAGGTTTTTTACTAGTCTCTTGCACATTTCATTACATTATCATCTTCCATTTCTATATCATTGTCTTTTGTTCCAGTCTCATTAACTGTCTCACAGACACTTCGTAGGAAGCAGCAAGAAAGAGTCATTTGAGGAAGAAAGTGAGACTATTTTTAGACCTCAGTTTTGGTACACCAGAAAATAATACTGTATTATGAGGCAACTTTTCTTCTATTTTTGTTGATTAATGAAGTCGTTTTTTAGACAATAATGCTTCCCTGATCTTTTCCTAGAGTTTCTTCAGTCTTAAAGGCTGGGAAATCTGTTTTTAATCCTATTCTGAATAACAGTTTTTAATCCTGTTGTATTGTAAAACTTGGCCACACGAAAACATATGTAATTATCTCAATCTTTATTTTTTAATTTTTTGAGGTTAATATGCAAGATAGTGGTTTCTAACTTCCTCAATTGTGAGAGTTAGCTCAGGCTTCAAAAGATTCATTAATTATATGTTCCATTTCTTATCAAGGGGTTCTGATTTGTTCTAGGACTAAGGTGGAATTGAGTTGATCTGTATGGGATTCATTTTTTCCTTAAGTTGAATGCCCTTGGTTGGACTTCTTAATGCTGCAAGGTTAAATCACAATTTCTTTGGTTGTGCCTGGTTCTCTACAGTGAACTGTCACATTGCTATTCATTCCCATTTATGACTACTGGGTGAACATAATGTGGTGTATGAATCTGATCGCAATAACATATCATCATACGTTATCACACTAGTTTAGATCACTTTTGTACTTGGGTTTCTATGTGCCGAACTTTTCTCAGTTTTTTTGGCTAATTTATCCAAATCCCCACCAAACCTAATCCCATTTTTGACCTTGTGACAGAGATATCGATTTGTAAAGAGATGTCAAAGTGTTGGAAACATCTCATTACTTTTTAAGATTTCTTACTCTCCGAAAGATCTGGGCACTTCTTCCATGGTGGAAGATATACGCCTTTGAATCTGCAATTGCTTTTGTTGTGAGTTATTTATACAGTTAGAAGCTTTATATGAAATGGTTTTACATAACTTGGCATTGTAGAATTGACTGTACAGTAGTGTTATTTTTTCCAAAGTTTTGCTGTATGAGTTATTTGTCATCATATTGTTCTGGCGTGCTTTCTCTCTAATCTATGCATCATATGCCGCATCCTTTTTTATTGATTGTCATGGGATCCTAGTTAAGTAAATTCTTATTTTTGGAACATTTTTTGTCTAAATATATTGTGTTTCTTTTTCTGTTTGTCCCTCAGAGCAACTATTCAGTCTAAACTCCCTGATCTGGCGTATTAATTTCTCTGATTGGCATATCAATTGCAGGTTCTTAGAGAATAGCGTGCTCACCTGTATGGTTTCTTATTTGGCGGATTGATTGCTGTTCATGCTTCATGCAGAGTGTTGTTTTACATCTGACATTGAATCACTAGTCTGTTATGGCCAGTTTTTCGTGGTACATATAAACCAAACTACATATCCGTTATTGGAAATAGCTGGGAGCATTGGGATTGAGAACCTCAATCTGTTTACTATGCACATCTCATTGTTGTTTGATTGGGTGGGCATTTATGTAGGTTTACTAGTTATTTACAGACGTGAAAGTCATGTATAAAAAATAATCACTTCTTCTTATCAGTTTTTTCTTTACTGATTTTAGGTAAATATCCCATATCCTTTATAAAATTATCACTCTAAAACAGTCATCTAAGTACTAACTCTGGGCACTTTTGGTTTTCATTTCAGAAATGTTTTTCAAACAAGTACGTTTTTGAAGATATATGTTATTTTAATTCTGACGTAATTGGAGTTGGACTACCAGTTTTCATATTCGTTGACATGTCATAATGTGTCCTCAAAGGAACCCAAGCTCGTATTAAGGGTGTATTTTTGCTTTCCATTTTATTAAATCTCTGAGTTTGCTTGTCGATAGTCAGATTTTATATTCTTCACATTCTTCAACTCTGAGGCTCTTCTTTCCTGCTCTAATTATGCTTGTTCAAGTATTAAATCCTTTGTTTTTCATGTTTTGCATTTAGGTTGCAGAGACTCCTCAAGAAAGTGCAGAGGAGGTTCAAACCTCTGCTCAATATCGATATCCTACCATGAGTAAAACTCGGGGTAACTTCAAGCTGAAAGCTATTGAGGGAGAATTTACTAATTCTCAAATTAGTGTGATGTCGGGAGAGAATGGGACAAAGGAAGACAACTTGTATCGAGGATGCTTTGGTAAAATTTCGACAAGGTGATATTCTAATAGAAGGATTTTAAGATATTTTTTGCATGATGCAGTGCTAGAATGTTAAGAGTTTGTGTTTAACTTGTCCTGGAAGCTAGGGGTAATTTTATTTGTTAGTTCGGTTAGACAAATAAGAATAAACCATGAATTTACTAACTATTTACATAGGAAAAAAGAGAAAGTAAAATAAAGGTGTAAGTTGATGATATGCAATATAAGTTTTGAATCCTCTTCTTTTCTAATATTTATGGAAACTTTATTTTTAGTTTTTTAAATGCATATAATGCTAGGGGATTGCCTGTATTTTTATTCATTTTCTTAGATTACTAATATTATGTCATTTTGAACAGGCTAGATTATTGAAGTTGTCTTCTTGTTCATCATTAGGTGTGTACCTCATTTAAAAAATTTCTCTGAAACCTAAGTAATGGTAATGGTAAATTTTAATTTTATACGTATATTATTCTTGGAAAATGATGTGATCCGTTTGCATGTAGTGATATTAAAACAGCTGACCAATTAGAAATGTTGAGAATTAACCTGTCTATTGCCTTTAATTTGCAAGTCTTATAGGTGTCTAAGTCCTGGAATTGCTCAATTTTTCTACTGACATCTAAGGTCAAGGAGACCAGCATCCTTACCCTCATGCTAGTACCTTATTGAAGAATTGCTTTAAACCTGAAAAATCATACAGCTACAGTTGCATGTAACTTTTTCCTTGAGTTGAATAGAACTGTAGACAGTATCGTCCTTGTGAGCTATTGAGTCTGGGTCTACTCCACTTCTTCTGCTCTGTACCTGATTTGTAAATTTTTAATTTTTCCTATTTCTTCTACATAGGATCTTGGGGTAAAGGTCGTATTCTTGGAAACAGTGAAGGTGAAAGATTTATGGATATGCTTCTACCGCTAAGGATCTTGTATCTAGAGATGTTGTTTTAAGATCAAGGACCATGGAAATTCATGAAGTTTGTGGAAGAAATCAGCCAGACAATGAGCTATCTTGAGATCTATTTTTGACAACTTACTGAATAGAATATTAAACAAAGATAGAGTGACCCATGACACACCTAGCTATTTTAGGATTTATTTTTGTCACTAAATTTGTTTGTCCCATATATACACTTTTGAGATAAAATTATTTGTTGCAATTACATGGTACATTTTATTAGAATCATATATTGTAACAAAAGTTGTTTATAATTAATATATTTTACCCTTTTCGGATGATTAATTTTTGTCGCAATACCACTTGTATAATTTTATAAGGTTTTTGCAACAAATTTGTTTTGTCATAAATACAAATTTATATGTTTTTTGTTGCAAAAACAAATTTATATTATTTTTTAATATTCATTTTTGCAACAAAATAATTTGATTTAGCAATTAATCGATTTGTTGCAAATATATATCATTTGAGACGAACCAATATTGTGGCAAAATATTATTTAAATATTTCTTTATAAAATTAATTTCATTTGCAACAAAACTTTATTGTTGCAAAAATAAAATAATTATTAAAAAAATAAAAAAATATTTTTATTCGCGACAAACAAATATTGTTGCAAAAAAATATCAAAATTATTTTTTTTCCAGTGCGTACATTATACTTTTTGCAACATATTAATAGTTTTTGCAACTTATTATCTAGTTTTTTGCAACAACAAATATTGTTGCAAAAGGGTTATATTTGCAACAAATAAAGTTTTGCGGCAAATTACTTTTTGACACATGCTTTTTGCAACAATTGTGCAACAAAATTTTTTTTGTTGCAAAAATACTATTGCAACAAAAAAGTACCTTCTTGCAACAAATTTATATGTTGCAAAAAACTATTTTTGTTGTAGTGATATTTTGGCAACCCTCCTATGGAAAATGTTCATCTCTAGCGAATGACAATTGATCATTTGTTTGGTTCCGTAAAGAGTTGAAGCTGAATCCAGTGATGACTTTGCGTGAGGCAAATATAGAGTGGATTATAGTTGTGCATAAACGTTATTTTGGGAGTATGAAAAGAAATCTCTTTGGTATCTTAATTAGTGCGGCGCAGTAGATGATGATTCTGTTGGATCATTGTGCTATTCTCAGAGATTAGATTTTGAATGTATAATATGGATATCAGCCTTAATATTTAAGTTATAATATGAAACCAGCTGAAGTTCTTGCCATTATATGTCTTGTTATTGAGGCTGTCATTTGGCAAATGTGTAAGTTTCCTATGGATCATTCTTTTTCCTTTTACCCTGTCTAATTTCAGGGATGATTTATGAAATTGTTTTAACATTTTTTACCTGTAATTTTGCGTCATTTTTTTGTTATCAATGCTAACTCTTTGTTTTATACTCCTCAATCCGAAATTAATAGCTTAATTAATTTGACAAAACAAAGTGTTCTATATTATTAATTTTATTTTATTTAGTTTAAATAATTGGGTGCTTAAAAAATAACGTTATAAGCATATTTTTCCTTCTTATATGAAGCGGAAATAATTAGATTAAATTTTCTTGAGACAGATACATTAAATAGATATCAATATAATTAATTTTATAGTATTTTAGAACGTCAACAGAGTTGGTTGATTGGAAAATATTTTTAATATTTTCTATTGATAATATACCATATATAAAGAATGTATGGAAGTTTTTTATCTATTAGATCGGTAGCACATGTTAACACGTTGACGCTAGCATATGCTAATAAGTGTTTATCGATATTAAATATTAAGAATTTTTATATTATACATATTATTAGTGATACATATAAAATGTTTCTGATTGATTGCGCCCTGAATGATAAACGTCTATTATGCAAATAAATACATTATTTTTATAAGATATGCCAAAAAATGATGTTTAAAAAAATTATTATATGAGTATATTCTTTTTAGCTCCTTGTACAAATATATATTGTTTTGTACAATTTTAAAGTACACGCTTGAATGACAAATTTTCTCACAGAAATAGACATTGATAAATATAATCTTCTTTTTATTATTAAAAAAATATAATTTTCAGTGATAACAACTCACGTATATACACAATTTTTTATAGGTAAAACTCACGTATGTACCTGGCGCTTGAAGAGGAAATGCACATGCAGGTGGCTTTGGCCTAGGCATGGCACCTGTGCTTCTACTTTTGGTGCACTGCCACGTACTTCTGGATGTCTGAGTCCTCTTCTGTTTATAAGAGTTCTAGGCATTGGCGCAGCCATTTATCCATTCTTGTTCGGGCGGGCTCATATCTTCCATTCGTACGTGTTGCTGTTAGCCATAGAGCCAGAAAACAGTCCGTCTCAGCCTTTTCTGAATTTCTTTTGGATGCCGATCATGGCTTCTCGGGCCCTGGTGGGTAGTTTCTGTATTTCCTCACTCCATTTTCTTCTCCTTCTCTGTGAATTAATTCTTCTTCTTCTTCTTCTTCTTCTTCTCACAAAAGGGTGGTGTACGTAGTGATTTTAGAACTTTGTGAAGAGCAGCTAAATATTCCACTATTTCAGTCTATGGAGGGTCTAAGTATTTTTCTCTGCTGCTTCATGTAACACAAGGGCATGAAAGCATGTGAAACATGAAATAAGTTTCAATTTCTTTCTACTAGTTTTCATTCATCAGGGCTAGATGCCAATTTTAAGATATATAAATACTTTATCCGTCCCAAATTAATATCTTTATTTTTGCAAAAAAAAATTGTTCCATTTAATATATTTATTTTGTTAAATTTAAGTGATTTAGGACGGAGGGAGTGCTAAATTTATGAACTTTGAACATGGCTTAGGTGAGAAATTCTTGAGTGTATATAGCACACCATCTGTGTATTGTTCCACTCACGAAACGATTTATTGACATCTAATAACGGTTAATGCACTGGTCTCCTACACACTGATAAGTCATGTCATGGTCGTAAATACACGAACAGCGTGGTGTATTTTTTTGTCTTAATTATAGGCATCCCTTCGTGATACTTGTGCATGCATGCCCTCGGCAAGTCATCAATCGTCTTATATCACACAGGGTTATTTGAGGTCGACACTGAACCGGGTCGGGTCGAACCGGACGTTTGCAACCTCGACAGCCCCCAGGATGAAGCCCTTCTTCCCTGCAGCTATTCAAGACTTGGCCTTTCAGCCCAACCGACTAAATCTTATCAGATGAGTACTTAAGCACTACTAATAGAGAACAAATAGCTGATCATGAATAAATCAATCCCCCAGTGGCATTTTCGTAATTGAAAAAATTACAACGTTGCCACTGAAGCAATGTTATTGAATGTGAATTTGGTCTCGGTGTCACAGGCAGTTGAAGGTAGAGTTCATGCCGGTGTACGTGGCCCTGGGGATGATCGCGTTATCGGCGGCGCTGGGCCTGCACACGGCCATGCACCAGCTGCTGTACGCCCCGAACGTCTTCGTGAGGAAGACGAAGAGGGAAACAGTGCCGGAGGTGGTAATGCCGGACGAAGTGGCCAAGAAGGCGACCCAGTTCATCCACAAGTCTGTCTTCCGAAAGATCGCCCACGTCCAAAACACAGCCGAGAAGGCCGTCCCAGACCCCATCCGCGGCAGTGCCCTCACCATGTTTGTCACCTCCCATTAGCCCTTTTTACAACCTGGTTATCTGTTTATGTGATTCATATGTAATGGCTGAGGTGATTAGTTCCGTATTTGTGGTATGTAATACATGTTGCATGCATGCAGTGAGATTAAGACGGAGACACTCAAGTCTGTGGGCGTGGATCCCAACAATTAAGCACCCCACGAGGCAGTGAGACATGGTTACTTTTGCTTCCATTGTACACTCATCTCCAATCATCGTTGCGTGAATTAAGTAGCAAAAACTCGTCAGTTCGGTGATATAGTGCTTGAATCGTTTTGTTACTTTGTACTTGTTTTAAACGATGATGAAGCCTCTGGCCAAACGAGACTAATTAATTCCTAGAACCTTGTCGAGTTCGATCAGTAAATCCACAACCAACGCGGTTCATCATGTATTCATCTCTTCTGAAATTGCATCTGCTGCACCTGCAACATCATTTCCTGTTGCTGACAATAGACAGACTTGTTTGTCCAAATCTTCTTTCCGTATTTTTATTTGATTGCAACTGCTTTATTTGAAACAAAACTTCATCCAACTTGCATGGGTTAGCACTGTACATAAATACTGTGTATATCACACAAAATCATGACACATTTGTTCCTCTGTATTACCTATCTCATTACTTCCCTTGATACTGTGGACTAGTAAATGTTTGCATGAGGTGTCTATCGATCTATATCATATTGTAGTTTGGCCTAGCGAAAAATGGGTTTGTTACTTATCCTGTGTCATTTGACATGGTATTTATTATTAGTATGCAGGACCCCATTCAACACTGTGGTACCAAAAAAACAAAAGAATGATTCTATTGTCCCCCTAAAGACTCAGTACACCCATTACTTACTTCTCAGTTCTCATTTAGGGGTACTTAATCTTTACTGGGGAAATAGAATCATTCAAAACAAGATAGTCTTATATTTTATTTTTCAATTACTCCCCTTACCCTCTTACCCCATTACCCTTTTGTATACTTACTATTTCTCACACTTTTTACCCCAAGATCCCCAACTAAAGAACTCTTAAGTCCCTTCTTCTCTTTTTCTCGACTCGGCCTTACCTCCCCTTCCTGGAGCGGCAACCCCCGCCTTTGACTCCCCTTTTCCATCTCATCTTTTGTCTCCTCCTCACTATTCCTCTCACCCGTAGCTGGCAGGGGAGTGTGCCTCCTGGCTGCGAATCCTCTTACCAATGAATTGTGTCTTGTGCGTCCTAGCTACAAATCCTCTTACCAATAGTTGTCATCAAGTGATTGGAGGTTTTAATGTCAAATTTTTTTGTGTAATTTTGATGATAGTTGTAAACTTCATCTTCCTAAAAAAGAAAAGAGGCAGAGCAGCGGCTCTTGAAAGAAAATAATTCTCTTACTGATAAAGAAAAGTTGACGAGCAGGGGAGCGTGGCTTTTGTCGCGGATGCTGTCGATTTTTGCCCAGGATATGGGAGGAAGGGGTAGGTAACGATAGGGTAGTATAGAGTACAAAAGGGGATGAGAAAAATGGATTTATTGAAGGTTACATGTTTTTGTTATTAATTATATTTAGAAAAATGATAACATTTTTGTAATTTTTCTTGAATGGTTAAGTTTATGATATTTTTTTAAGTATTTAAAAATGAATCCATAAGCACTCCACCCCATTTGGCAGTGAGCCACAGTTCGATTTTTTAAAAATGAAATTGGATGTAGGCAAAATTTTAGAAAACTTATTTTTTAATTTATTTAGATATGACACTTATGCACACAATAACATTTAAACAAGTGACAAAAAAAAACTATATATTTAAATGACCCCGCCATCTTTCTTCTACTTCGTATAAGTACGTACTTAACTCAAAGTCCTCCATATCTACCTCTTCTTTCCCCCTTGCGCTTCTTCCCCCTCCTCTACGGAAGTTCGGTATTAACAAAGTTCAAGTTTAAATAAAAATAAAAGTAATTGTTAATTTAAAATAGTTTAACACGCTAATGATTTATATTTGTAAAAATTAGTTTATAATTTTTTTAAATAACTTCATGGCTAGTACATCCAAATTTTAAAGAGGAAAAAAGGAAAAAAAGAAGAGGCAAGGCAGGGGAGATGAGGAGGAAAAAATGATTAGTACCTCCAAATTTCAAGGAGAGAAAAAGGAGGAGGTGGAGAAAAAAAGAAGGGAAAAAGAAGAGGTTGAAGGGGCGAAGAAGGCAGATGAGGAGTTGGTGGACGGGGAAGTTATAGAGTTGAGAAGAGAAAATAGCGAAGGGTAGGAAGTTATAGAGTTGAGAAGAGAAGATGAGTAGATAAAGAGAGGAAGGAATTAAGGTTTTGGAAAAGAAGTTAAACAAAGGGGAAAACTTAAGACGATAAATTAAGTTAGTTGAGAAGAGAAAATAGCGAAGGGTAGATAAAGAAAGAAAAAAATTAAGGTTTTAGAAAAGAAGTTAAACAAAGGGGAAAAATTAAGACGATAAATTAAGTTAGATGATGAGAAGAAGGATAATTAACGAATGAGTTTTACCTAGTTTTATTCTTCTTTGGCTTTTTAGATTAAGATAACTCTTTATGCTAAATAGAAATTTTAAAACATTAAATAGAACTTTTAAAAGGACCTAAATAACTAACTGAAAATCCCATTATAATTATTTTTTTGAAATTAAAAATAACTCTTTATAACCCACTAAATTAATATCAACTCCTAATCACATGATTAAATTAATAAAATAATATTTAATCCTAATGGATCTCCAAAATGGGCTACAACATAGAAGGATGTGGTGTGGGGCTTAGGAGGCAGAGGTTAGGAGGCAAAGTTGAGAGGGTTCAGTTAGGGTTTGGTGGGTTGGTAGACATGAAGTTGAAAAAATGGGCTAGAAGTATTTTTATAAAAAAATTCCACGTTTGAAAGTTTTTATATATGAATAGGACATTTCTAGGATTTTGGAAAAAATGCATATTTTTCTAAAGATTTCACCTAATTGTAGAGCCCAATTCCAAAAAATACTTTACACATTTGTTTTCAAGTTATTAAATTGTCTAGCTACTTGGTTATACTGAATTTCACACTAACAGAGACATGAGCACTAGGAGTCATTTAATTATTCTGGTGGAGAGAATGACTTGCGGAATTAGTACTAAACGTACAAGCAACATGTTGACATATATTTTTATACGAGGACATCCCAGGAGGTCATTCATCACCATCAATAACATTTTGACATACTGCGGTTCAATTATTCATCTTTCTGATGGGGAAAGCTATGGCCAATTTCAACATGCATGATTGTAATTTGTGACATGTTAAATGTACTTGCTTTGCTGTACCATATTTCAAACGGTCTTCAACGGTTACTGTGTGCGTAGCCCAACTTGATCTAGTGGGATCATGGATGCATGTATTGACCTAAGTTCACGATAGCGATCACTCTCGTGGAAGGTTGAAAGCATGCCAATAAGATCAAGGATGCATGTATTGACCCTGACCATTCTTTCTCAAATCTTTGTTTGTTTCATTAGTTTAGCGGAGGAAACTGACAACATTCATGTAATTAATGCATGTAAATCTACCAAATAAGACCAAGTTAAGTATATATAGTACTTACCTATTTCAAAGAGATGACACGCTTTAGTAAGTGAAGGTCTTGAGTTTGAACTCCCACTCCATTGGCTATTCATGCGAGATTGTATCTCGATTTACTCAATATATACATGGGTGGAGCTAAGGGTCAGGCAAGTTGGGGCAATTGCCCCACTTGAACTCTTTATGCATTATATAAAGACGCCCAACGGGACCATGATCAGCCTGAGGGGGAGGAGCTACTGCGCAAATGCCCAGGGGATACATAGCCAGAGGAGGTGGACCCAAAGGACAAACCTACTACACATAGGGATATTTCATAGTTGAGGCAAGATATTTTTGATCTGCAAACGACGTTTTGAGCAGCAGATTTTTCGGAGGGAGCTTAAGTCCAAATTACACTTTATTGAACAATGCTATGCAAATTCTTTTTTTAGTGAGTGAGCAATTTAATCACAAGTTACAAGGTTTTTCAAGTCAATTCTAAAAAGTATTTGTTAAGTCAAGTCATATTTTGTACATGCTCCAAATCAACGCGCTAAAAAGTTTAAAGAGTTGTAATATTTTGATATTCATACTATGTAGAGTTTTGTCACGACACAAAATAACTAAAGGTGAAGATTGTTAGGATATATGTGTTGTATTGGCTTCATTTTAGTGAACAAAACTATGCCTAAGTTGTATTTGTATTTGGGTCTTGTAAAGTTTGAGTTGATTGGTGATAACTCAAGTTAAATATGGAACGAAAGACTTTAGACATTGAGGTAGACGTGCTTTGAAATTTTAAGGTGAATTTCCTAAAGAAGTGACTAAAGCATGCTTTAAGATTTCAAAGTGGAATTCCTAAAGAAGTGATTGAAGCTTTTAAAGATTAAACATGTATGAAATATGTACATACAACACACACATACTTAAGTAAGTCATGAGTTTATTATGAGAGTGAAAAAAAATGATGACAAATTGTATAAGTTTGAGCATTGTTCATTAGCGTTCATCACCGACCAATTGACAACTATAAGCGATCAATCGGTCTTGAATATGAGTTGGAAATTTTTTCTAGTATATGTTCAGATTGATAGGACACATAGGGATCAATTGAAAGTTGTTTGTCAAATTTTAGTACATGGATTGATCGATTGGCAATGCCTTGCAATGATCGACTATTAGCTTTCGATGTTTAGCACAAGGAATGATTGATCGGCTCCATGGAGCAATCGATATGTCAAACACAACAAGTACCAAATTAAGGACTTTTGGGAAGATTTTGTTTCTTCTTGAAACACAAATATCTAAACTGACATGACCCATGAAAGGACTAAGGCATGTTGAAAGAAAGAGCATAGTATTCCTTGAGAGAATTGAAAGGGTAGAGTATGTTTGTTTGAGAGGAAAAATTGAGTGATTTCTCTAAATGTTTCTTTTATGCACCTTTGAAATTTTGAGAGATATGTCAAAAGAAGTGAGATCTTAGTTCATAATTATTTTATGAATTTAGTTGAGTGAATTGTGAGTTTAGAGATTACACATAGGCATCATCACACAAAAGCTGAATTTGGAGCAAATAAAGATGAACTTTGATTTTAGCTCAAGCAAGAAATTGTCTTGGCTCACGCTAATGTACATGAACCCAAACTTATATAAAATTTTTTCATAATAAATATCCTTATTAAATTGTAATAGATATATAATTTTTATATATGATATATATTTTATAAAAATAAAAATATTGGAGACACATAGACTAATATACTCCTTCTATTCCAAATTAATAGCTTCATTTGGTTTTTGAAGATGAACTAAATTTAGTTCAATTGAAAAACCAAATAGAGCTATAAGTATATGCGGAGGGTAAACATGATATCACACTAATATACTTTAAAATGCTTTTAAAAGAAGCATGACATTAGGGGGACCAACCTTAGTTTACAAAAGAATGATTAGATATTCTTTTAAAAGTTGAAGCATGACAGTCCTCAACTTACAAAATGACTAAGGCTAAAGAATCACTACAACAAAAAAGACTATTAGCGATGCTTATAAGCGCCACTAATAATAGTATAAGTATCGCTAATGCGCCTTTAAAACACAAGTCGCTATTGCTCATTAGCAATGCTTACGTAAAGCGCCGCTAATAGTGCACATTAGTGACATTTATTCATACATTAGTGACATTTATTCATACGTCACTATTAATTTTAGTATTAGCAACGTATAGTAAAGCGTCACTAATAGTAAATTATTAACGACACATAATACTTAAGTGTCACTAATAATTGATTATTAGTGACGCTTTACTACATGTCGCTAATATAAAAAATTATTTTGAAAAAAATAAATAACAACTTTTTAGCAACACATATATATAAGAGAGGGGAAAGCAGGAGGGAGGCCGGGATTGTGGGCGCCGGGGAGAGAGGGCCGGAGGCAGACACGGGCAGCATAAGGCGACTACAGGGTGGGGCATAGGAGGGTAGGATAGGCCAGGAGGGAGGCCGGGACTGTGAGCACCGGGGGCGGACTTGGGGTGGCTGGGACCGGAGCAGAGCGTGGTTGCTAGGGCTAGAATGGATCGGGGTGGCCGGGGCTGGACGCGGGTGGTGGAAGGCTGCTAAGGGGTGGGGGCATGGGAGGGGAGGAACCACGGGGGTGAAGTGGGGCGGACGGAGGCACATGGGTGGCAGAGGAAGGGCAGTAGCTGACGACAACTGAGGACGGGTGGCGGCAGAGGGCAGACAGTGGCGGGGGGAGGAGAGAAGGGGGGGTGTTGAAGAAAAACACCTACTCAGGTGATATATATTTGCCCGTGCTAGGCGAAAATTTTGCCCTGCACGGGACATTTTCGCTTGTGCATGCAATATTTTTTAACGAAGCTTAGATAGCGTCGCAAATGACTTCATTTGCAACGCTTCATCTAAGCGTTGCAAACATTAATTTTAAGTGACATTTAAAATGTCACTGTAACGACTCATTTTTCAGTGACGTCCAACTTGAAGGGTTAGGCCTAATTGGATAATTTTGGGTTAGGCTGAAACCTCAGTATATGAGTAGAACTCGAAGAAACGAGGGTAAAGAATCAAAGAACATGCAAACGGAGGTCGGGACCTGAAGTTATGACTTAGAGAAGCGTAGAAAATAGTCGGGACCCACTTGAAAAGAGCACGATATATTGCTTTAAGTGGGTTAGTATCAAAGGGCTCATATATACAGTCCAACAGTACCAAGAATGCGCGAATCCAAATCCGGGGTGAAAGATACGCATGCTTGAAGAAAGAAAAAAGAAAAGAATTTGGCGCGTGGTGCGCGTTTCTGCGGGCGCAGGTGCGACCCGCGTAACATGCAGGCGCACATTTCTACTGGAGTGACCTGTGCCATTTTGGCGGCCGCCGCCATCCGAAACCAGCTGCGCCACGATTTCTGGTGATGTAGCACTGCGGTTTCGATGCGGCTCGGGTTTATAAATACCCCATTTTTTCCCAATTTTGAATCAGAATTTTGTTTCCCTCCGTTTTTGAGCGTTCTAAGTTCGATTAAGGCTGTTCAAGAGGTGTTCTTAAGTAAATCGAGTGTGCTCTACGCAATGGAGTTGTCCTTTCTTCAAGTTGGAGACCGTATAAGGAGGAAACACCCTAAGAGAAAGAGAGGTTCTGCCCATTGTCCCCGAGCACCGACAAACTTCTTTTTCTCTATTTCTGAGCATCCTAGCTCCAATTTTGTCCATCCAAGAGGCGTTCTTGACTAAATCGAGCATGCTATGCGCAATGGAGGGGTTTGTTCTCTGAGTTGGTGATCGTATGAAGAGGAAATTCCCCAAGACAAGGAGAAGCCTTGCCTGTTGTCCTCGAGCACCGGAGAAAGAAAAAGGAGTCACAAGTAAGACGGGGTTATGTCCGAAGTTGCCGGGCCATGACGAGTGAAGCAATCCAGAGTAGGGGAGTCTCTATCTTTCATGGAAGAGCCACCCAGTAGGAAAAGTATCTCCAAGCTAAGGGGAGGCTCCACCCATAGTTCATGAGCGTGGAATGTGAGAAACGTCACTGAAAAGATGATGTTATGTCCGACACCCCGAGTATGAAAAGTAAGGAGCATCTTAAGGAGAAGGGATGCTACATCCACCTACTTCAAAGGTGATTCTACCCGCCATATCTGGATCTAAAAGGAGGACGCTCCAAAGAAACGAACAACTCTAACACCGCCGCTTCTGATGTCTCATATAGTTAAGTATACCTGATCTCCTGTATGAGAATACGTATACATCCTAAGTAGTTAATTTTGGGTGTTAAATTAATTGTATGCTTACGCATCTTAATTAGTGATAATAATGTACTAATTAAGATGTATGAATTGTTATAATTTAATATGTTCTGATTTGAATTACTTATGCTTTATTTGATATGATATGAAGTGTCATGCCAAGCTTTGATTTTTTTGTGTTCTAATCTGCTATGCTTTGATGTGACTTGTCATGTTCCATCTCGCTCTAGGGTAGAGCGAGACGTGTGGTGTGTGTGGTTTGGTCTTGGCTCAGTGATAGAGCGAGACATGTGTATGTGCTTGATCCCGCTCTGTGGTAGAGCGAGATGTATGGTTTTATTGATTTATTAAGTTCCACTTAAGTTCGATAGATTACAAATTTTAGTATGATTTTGATTAGATATTAGTATATATGTATTTTAACGTATATGATTTTGTGATGCCTAATGTAGCATCCAGGATTTTCAAGGTAATTTTTTGATTTTTTTGGCTATTTTCTATGTATTTTTTTTAGAATTAATTGATGAAGAATTAGCATAGTTAGAGTTATTATGTATTAAGAGCTTAAATTGGGTAGGGTCACCTAGTGGGGACCACTATGGGGTGACTTGGCGTAGGGGCAATTGGCATCACGTATCACTACCTTCCCCATATAGAACATGCTTCTCCTCTCCCTTCCTCTATATAAACCCTCCTCAAACAAACCCTAGCCACCATCTTCTTCTTAAGCTTTGAGAAAAGCCATTAAGGCAGAAAGCTTGGAGGTTCCAGTGGCTGGAAAAGAAGGTTCATCGCCGAAGGAGGCAAGGAGGAGGAGCGTGCACGAAGACACCGCCGGGAAGAGGTAGGATCCTTATTTATAAAATTCAGTTGTAGGAATAGGCTTATACTTAAAAGTTTAATCTGTTAGATATTTAACACTATTGTAAATATTGGAACCGGATTACTGAAATCGGCAGTTGTATTTTTGGCTTATGGTTGTTCGGTTTCATGAATATAGAATTGATGTACGTAGAAGAAGTTATGGCTGTTTGAACGTATGATAACTCTTACTGAAGTATAAGAGTAGTTGTTAGTTGTATAAGGGAACGTAAGATCGGTTATATGGCCTCTACAAGAGCACAAGGCATGATCGACTCATAAAAAAAATAAAATAAATTTTCGTATGCAACTCCCAGCCGGCATGCTTGACTGTAACCTTAGAGGACGGTTGCGGCCGATTGCGGAATAGTTTTGCTCGCCACGAAATGACCGGTGCCACCCTGGCTGCTCAAGGGCCGGCTCTGGTCTGTTCTTCGGCAGCACAGACGCGGAGTGGGTCTCTGCTGCTCGTTTTGCATGAGATGACGAGACTCTGTTTCTACGTCTAAACATTGTGAGAAGTGAGGAGCAGATGGGAGATCGTACTGGTGGTGCCGAAAATGCTTTTGAACGCATCCAGGGGTCAACGGAGGAAATCACCGGCGGTTCTGGACCTATCGGACGACTGGCGGCTCATTGGCCGTTGGCCTCTGTTTTTCCCGGGAGTGAAGAGGCAGCGGGACAGGGTGGTTGGGGGTGGTGCTTGACATCTCACCCCATCCCGGAAGGTTGAGGAGTGGGCGGCGGAGAAGCTCCGGCAGACCCAAGCCGCCGAACCGGCGGCGGTGCTCCAGGCCACTCTCCTTGAGTCTGTGCGCTTTTGGGAGAAGAAGAAGGCTCACGGGGAAGACGACCCCGTGAGGCTTTTTCCTTGAGGGCCGACCCAGGGCCTCCCTTCCTGAACCGGTCCAGTCCTCAGGATTTTTGGGCCGGTTCAGGCCATAATACTCTAAATTTTTGTATCTTGTTAAAATACATATACAAGTGTATATTTATAAATGGTGAAATAATAATAATAATTAGTTAAAACCTTGCAATGGGGCATGTGGGGTTTAAATGACTAATAGTACCTTCATTAATATTTTAAATATACTAATTTACCTTCAGGGGTGATTAGGGGTTAATGAACGATGTGAGAACATATTCGTTCATTTGAGCGAATGTGTGACATAAATAAATTATTTTAGTATGTGCTTGTTTTCTGTAGAACCTTGAGTCATAGAGTCTTAGGTTCCTTGGAATTTTATCTGAAAAGTCTACAAAGACTTATTTTTCCCACAGTTTGGGAATGGTGGAGATTGCGATACGCTTCTCCATCACCACGACGGTTTGGGTATTAACCAGAAGGTCTTTACCGTGGGTCTCCCGCAGGTCTTCCCAGGACTATATAGTGCGTACGAAAAGTGGAGTTGTATGAGCATCATGGAAGGCTTGTGCTTCTCGCCAATCTGTGTCCATGAGCACAGTTGGGATCCATTCCTCTAGACTCGTGGCAAGCTATTGAGAGCCTTGGGGGTTTGGGTCAAGCTGTTGTTAAGTAGTCTACTCTAAGGTTGGAGTCTGGTATTAAGAGTTGTTGCAGAGATTAACTTTTGCATCAGTTTTGTTTCACTTTGGTAGTTTAGTCTCTGATATTGAGGTTTTTAACACTTTGAGAATGGGTTAAGGACTCGGTTTTAACAGAGCTAGATGTCACTAGAATAAAAAAATTCAGTGGCTTATGAATGATAATTAAAAACCAAAGCTTAGTCCTTTACTGGGTTTTATAAACTTGTTTGATCCTATTGAGTATTAGTGTGTATGCTCATGCATCTTCGTGATGCAGGTACCTCAGAGGAGGAGTAGCAGAGTAGCTGGATTCGTGGAGCGGGAACTCACTACTTCAGAGTAGGATTTGCTTTATTTCAGTAGATTGTAATAAGGCACGAGAGTTGCAATTACATACTTTATTTGTTATTCTTTATTAGTTATCAGATTTTGCACATGGACGAGACCCGACTCTTTATTTAATGAATTCTATCGACTATTATGATTATTCATGGTTTAATATTATCAATATGTTGAAAAACAGCAGTCACGGATTGGGGTTATTTTAGTCGATGGTTTGCATGATTTGACATGGAAAAAAAATATTATTAATTGAATTTTTTGCTGCATTTACTTCGAAAATGTTATTTAGAAAACCCCGGCCGTGACACCTAATATATGTAATAGCTGTTAGGTAGAACTACGTTCGGATCCGATCGTATTGGAATAATATCCAGTATGTATGTAGGCAACCAACGACAAGGCAACATTGGCCCGATCCAAATTAATTATAATAATAAGTTTTATTCTTATTTACACGTAACGAACTATGAAGCTTCATTGTGTGTATATGATCGTTACAACTGAAGTATACATATAAAGAAGCCTTAAAGCTCTATGGTGTGTAGACGAATGTTGTAGCTCTCGCACACAGATGATAATTCTTGGCTTAAAGAAGAAAAAAAATTATTAAGAGATTTTCAGGGCCCCGGTTCGGGTCGGAGCGTTTATAGTCACAATTAGTTTTCATTTGCAACACTTATAAATAAGTGTCGCAAATACTATTACCCCCCTCTCTCTCCTCCCCCCTCTCTTTCCTCCCCCCTCTATCTCTCCTCCATCTTTCTTTCTCTCTCTCCCCTCTCTCTCCCTCTCCCTCCCTCTCTCTCCCCCCTCTCTCTATATCCTCTCTATTTTATATTTTCTATTTAAAAAATAATTACAACATAAATAATTAATGATGCAAATACAATGTGTTGCTAATACTCAAGGTATTAGCGACATATGTGCCTATACGTCACTAATACTCAGAGGTATTAGCGACGTATAGTCCTATATGTTGCTAATACATTTTTATTTATTTATTTTAATTAATTTTTAAATAAAAATATATAAAATAAATAAAATAAAAATTTTCATCTCTCTCCCTCTCTCCTCACCCCTCTCTTTCTACCCTCTCTCCCTCTCCTCTCTCTCTCCTCCCTATCTCCCCCCTCTCTCTCTCCCCCCTCTCTCTCGCCCTTGATCTCCTCTCTCCACTCTCTCTCTCTCCTCCCTCTCTTTCTTCTCTCTCTCCCTTTCTCATTCCCTCTCTCTCCTCCCTCCCTCCTCCTCTCTCTATATTCTCCCTATTTTATATTTTATATTTAAAAATTAATTAAAACATAAATAAATTAAAATATATTTATGTGTCACTAATACTCTAAGGTATTAGCGACGTATATGCCTATATATCACTAATACTCTGAGGTATTAGCGACATATAGTCATATACATTGCTAATATATTTTTATTTATTTATTTTTTAATTAATTTTTAAATAAAAAATATAAACAAAAATAAAATAAAATTTTTTATATCTCTCCCTCTCTCCTCCCTCTCTTCCTGATCCTCTCTCCACACTCTTTCTCTCCTCCCTCTTTCCACACACTCTCCTCTCTCTCTCTCTCTCTCTCTTCTCTTGCTCTCCTTCCTTTCTCTCCCTCTCTCTCCTCTCCTTCTCCTCCCTCTCTCTTTCCCTCTCTCCTTCTCTCCTCCCTTTCTCCCCCTCTCTCTATATCATCTCTATTTTATATTTTTAATTTAAAAATTAATTAAAACATAAATAAATTAAAATGTATTAGCGACGCATAAGACTACGCGTCACTAATGCGAAGGGTATTAGTGACGTATACGTCGCTAATACTATGAGGTATTAGTGACGTGTACTCCTATACGTGGTTAATATATTTTTATTTATTTATTTTAAAATTATTTTTGAATAAAAAATAAAAAATAATAAAATAAAAATTTTCATATCTCCCTCTCTCCTCACCCCTCTCTCCTCACCCCTCTCTCTCTACCGTCTCTCCCTCTCCTCTCTCTCTCCTCTCTATCTCTCCCCCTCTCTCTCTACCCTCTCTTTCTGTCTCTCTCTCCACTCTCTCTCCTCCCTCTCTCTCTTCTCTCTCTACCCTCTCTCCTGCCTCTCTCTCTTCTCTCTCTCTCACCTCCCTATCTCTCCTCTCTCTCTCTACCCTCTCTTTCTGTCTCTCTCTCCACTCTCTCTCCTCCCTCTCTCTCTTCTCTCTCTCTCTGACCTCCCTATCTCTCCCCCTCTCTCTCCACCCTCTCTTCCTGATCTCCTCTCTCCACTCTCTCTCCTCCCTCTCTCTCTCTCCTCCCTCTCTCTCTTCTCTCTCTCTCACCTTCCTATCTCTCCCTCTCTCTCTTCTCTCTCTCCTTCCCTCCCTCTCTCTATAGCCTCTCTCTTTTATATTTTATATTTAAAAATTAATTAAAACATAAATAAATTAAAATGTAATAGCGAGGTATAGGAATATGCATCGCTAATACTCAGGGTATTAGTCACATATATGCCTATACGTCACTAATACTCTAAGGTATTAGTGACATATAGTCCTATACATCGTTAATATATTTTTATTTATTTATTTATAATTAATTTTTAAATAAAAATAAAAAATTAATAAAATAAAAAATTTTCATCTCTCTCCCTCTCTTTCCTCCCTCTCTCCATGTTCTCCTCTCTCCTCCTTATCTCTCCTCCCTCCCTCTCTTATCTCTCTCCTTCCTCTCTCTATATCAGCTCTATTTTATATTTTCTATTTAAAAATTAATTAAAATATAAATAAATTAAAATGTAATAGTGATGCATAGGACTATGCGTCGCTAATACAAAGGGTATTAGCGACGTATATGCCTATACGTTGCTAATACTCTGAAGTATTAGCGATGTATAGTCATATACGTCGATAATATATTTTTATTTATTTATTTTTAATTTAAAAATAAATAAAATAAAAAATTTTCATCTCTCTCCCTCTCTCCTCACCCCTCTCTCTACCCTCTCTCCCTCTCCTCTCTCTCTCTCCTCCCTCTCTCTCCTCACTCTCCCCCCTCTCCTCCCTCCCTCTCTTCTCTCTCTCCCCCTCTCTCTATATCCTCTTTATTTTATATTTTATATTTAAAAATTAATTAAAATATAAATAAATTAAATATATTAGCGACACATTGGACTATGCATCACTAATATGAAGGGTATTAGCGACGTATATATTCTAAGGTATTAGCGACGGATATGCCTATACGCTGCTAATACTCTAAGGTATTAGTGACGTATAGTCATATACGTCACAAATATATTTTTATTTATTTATTTTTAATTAATTTTTAAATAAAATATAAAAAATAAAAAAATTTCCTCTCTCTCATCACCCCTCTCTACCCTCTCCTCTCTTTCTCTCTCCTCCCTCTCTCCTCTCTAGTATTACTTGGTAGTTCTACTTTTAATTATATATTACTTAGGTTCAGGCCGGCTTGACCACTATTGTAATGCATGGGCCCTCAACACCTAAAATTTAAGTCAAACCCGATACCGAGGTTAAAATTACTGTAATAAAAGTTTTCCTCCATGATCCTTATCTGTGTGCGAAAGCTATAATAATCCTCTAATACTTCAACAATTTCATTGCACACTCTAATAAAATAAAATTATAATTTATTAATTATTCAAATTAGGCCAACATTGTTCTAATGCTGGTTTCCTATGTACTTATTAAATACATGTTCAATATTACTCAAATAAGATTAGATCCAAATGTAGTTAAACCTAGTACTTGATATAGTCAAATAAATATATTATTTGCATCATTTGATAAATCATTTATCCATAGAATTAAATAAATTATTTATTCATATAATTTGATAAATCATTTAGAATTGGAAAAAATCATTCTTTCATAGAGTTTTGATACCCGATGACTTACTCCAGCGTTCATGAGCCAATAAAAGCCAGAAGGAAATTTTATAATCTTATAATATCTCAAATCCTATATGCACTAGAGCAAAGTTTGGCAGGTATATTAAATTAATAGTTTTTGGGCTTTATACCAAATAACTACTTAGAGAGTCCGAAGACCTAAAACATTAGAAAACTTCAATAAATGGACATAAAATCTTATCAAAATAGCATATAATATCTAATAAAAGACGTCATTAGGATTCCCCTTAATGACACAACTTTTCAAAACAGATTTGTGGGCATAACCCCAGTAGAATCCATTAAAATCTAATTAATCTTGACATCGATTTAAAAATTAAAATAACTTACCCTCTTCTCTTGGAGTCCTTGTCCTAGTAGAAGAGCTTCTCCTCATCGTGGGTTGAGATGAGCATAGCCTCTCCTCATCTTGGGATATTTCTTTAGAATTCTCTACTCTCTTCGAAGCTATTTCTCTTTCCTTCAAAATTCCCTTTCTTCCCTTAAAGTTTTCCCATGTCTAGGATGCTCAACTCACAAAATTAACCTTCCCATTGTGTAGAATATGTTCGAATTAGTTATAAATGTATTTTGAACAAACTAAAATAGGTATAAAACAACTTCGAAATTGGGAAAGAAGTCTGGGTGATGGGACATGGTCCCTCCCCCTTAAATAGCTGGCTCGGAGGGCTTGGTCATGTCAAGTGGCGTGGCGCATGTTGTTAGCACGCTGCATGGCATGGTGTTGCAACACTTGCATCAGATGATGTCATTTTTCTTTTTTTTTTCCTCAAATCAATTTTCTAATTTCAAACCACAATAATTCTCTACCCCGGTCTTGGATTTGCTCTTTCTTAGTATTGTTGGACTCGTATTGACGAGCCCTACAAAATTAGACTACATATGGGTAGGTTAACTTGTACTTTTTAAGTTAGATCCACCAATATGGCCCACTTCTTATGGTCTTAGCTTTTATTTCTGGCATCCGTTTTTCACATTCTTTGACTAATTAGACTCGTTTCTTCAAGTTTTATCCACATACGTAATAGAGTTTCACCCCCAATATACCTCAAAATTTAAAAATTAAAGCTAGCCCGTTACGTTTAACATTATAAAAAAATTGGGTATTATAGATATCACCCCTAAGCTATATGTAGTAGTGCATGGAGAAGAGAAGCAAGTTCAAGTGGGGAGGAAAAGCTTTGTGCAGGTTGGACAGTAGGCTCCACAGTCAGGATGGAGAAAGGACGAGGTAACAAGAGGAATTCAAGGAAAAAATACTATAAAGAGGGTTATGTAAGGTTTTCATAATTACCTCCATCCCATATTGAAGTGTCATATAGTTTTTCAAAATGAAGTAAATAGTTTATTTTGAAAATGTAGGACAGTTACAGGCGGTTAGTTGTTATGTAGTTATGACTTCTGCGTTTAAAAATCATGACTTAATATACATATTAGAATCCTACATTTGAGAACCTAGATTTTATGAATGTACACTATAATCCTAGATTTCCAAACTACAATACCAAAATTTATGGGCTTGAAGGCATAGAGGAAGACAAGGATAGAGGGTCAAAAGGAAGGTGGCTAAAGGGACTTGGTGTCCGACTTCAGCGATGACCCTGTGGACTCCTGAGACTATTCGACAGACTCAGGCGACAATCAGAAGGACTTTGATGGCATTTGTACGTGTAGACTGGCAGAATCCAACAGTGGTCCATAGAATTTTGGTAGGGGAGGTGGGCAGCCAAAGGCAATTAGCATGCCAACAAGAGAAGTAAAGGATGGCGGAGGAAGAGGATGCCAAGGGAAGGAGGAGATGAGATGAGATGCGGGAGGGCTAGAGAGATAAGAGAAGAATGTACATTTATAATTCCGAGGGGGTGAGGTTGTAGTTGAAAATGCATGACCTGAGCCTTTCTTAGTTGTAAACTCACATTTTTAAAGTTAGTGATTTTAAAACCGATGACATTCACCAATGGTGTACTCTAAAATGCGCGTTCAAAATCCATAACCACTACTGCTGCAATATGAAATGTACACTTCAAATCCCAAATGATTAATGCCGCTTTCTAAAATTTATGAATAGTAAATTAGAATACCGAATGACTAATACCCTATTAATATAAAATGGAAGGAATACGAAGGGATATTGTGCATTTTTATCCTAATCAAAGGGTGCAAGTGTTATTTATCTTATATTTATACTTCAAATAACTGATACATGGGTCCTACAGTCGGACCAGGACAATTCTCTGGACCCCTTATTCTGCCGTCCCTTTTGGTCCCATATATTGGAACAAACAATGAGTATAGAGAAACCATCTATCCCCATTTTCCTAGTTAAAATTTAGTTAAAATTTATTTATAAGATGACAATCCCACATGTGCGACTAGTATAAGAAATTCATAAGGAATTTAGTTGTTAAATCAGTTGTATTATTGGCCCGAAACATACCTACTTCAAAAAGTGGAGGTCTTGAGTTCGAATTCTTATTTTGTAGTTATTTACCCAAAATTATATGGACACTTCTAGCTTAACCAGGATATGTAACCAAAGCCTTGTGACAATCCACAGGGAACTCCGAACATGGTAGAGAATAACTCACTATGTGCCGGAACATTTTTATGCACCAAGTTTGGAGCCCTATGTGGGCTAATCACATAATTGGTTAGGAAAACATTTTTGAAATTATATCTCGATTTACCCGACTAATATGATGGGGGGCCAGGTAGGCCTTATATATGTCTAGGGAAAATCAGTGATAAGATATGGTACTCTAAGAGGCGAGTTGCCCTGCCCTTTCTAGTGGGGTGTCCTAATGGCTCGAATATTCTTAGTTATAAAACAATTATTAACCATATGAAATAAAATAATCTTAAAGCATTCTACAAAATGTGAGGAACCACTAGGGTTGTTGGTGGAATTTAAAGTTGGGGATAGTGATACACCCTATTTTTCAATTTCGTAGGTTTTACACCACTTATAATTAATAGGAAAAAATGATTCAGATCTACATTCCTTAATTAAAGGTTGTATAAGGCACATAGTGTAAAGATATAGTGTAAGAATATTATTTTCTATAAAATAAATACTTACAAAATATCTCTTATCACTTTATCAAACAGCAGTGAACTATCTTTCCCATAACACATGCTAGAGTATGCCAGTGGCATTTGATGCATTAAAAAATTGATAATTCAAATTAAACAATACTATTGAATAACTGAAGCCACAACGAAACAGTAACTATGAAAGCAGTTAGCGAAAATATTGTCAGAGCCCTGTTTATATACACCGTTTCTTGAAATTGTGTGCCACCCATAATACAAGAGGCGAGAGGAATTTTTAAGTCCCTCCTTTTAAAATGATGATGTTCAAATCAGAGTTGCAGCCTCCTAAAGTTGTAGCTCCCCAGTGTTAGATCATGGTTAGAGCCATTTTTTTCTTTTAAAATACCTCTATTAAAGGACTATTCTATTTTCTCCTATAAGGTTCCTCGCATTTCCCTCCTAGATTATTCTTCACTTCTGTTTTTTATATTATTCTTGTTTTTGTAAACTATATATTGTAACTTCCTGTTTACAGTAAATTAAGGAGGTTCCATTTATGGTATCAAGCTAAGGAATTAAGCTAATTCTCTTTACCTTGTCAATCCGGCTAACCGACCTTTGCGGTGCCCCTCTCCACCACCTGCTTCACCCTCCCCTTCTCTAAACATTTTTTTTTTCTTGATAGCCTCTCCCAACCCACCGGTTGCTGTCATCACTGGTTCTCCCAGTCTGCCACCAGGACCTCTGATTAACTAGCGTCTTTCCTGTTGGTCAGTTTCCTCCTCGCTCGCCTCCTCTTCCGCCTATGGCCCTCTCGCCTTTCCTCCCCTCTAGTCCTCCTCTCGTCACTGCTCCCTGTCTTCCCTATCTCTGACGTTGCCCTCCTTTCCTAGGATTTGTCGGCCTTTGTCCCAGTTGACTCCCTCCCCTAGACTCGTTGCCCTCTCCTCTGACGACATTCTCCTCTCCGATCGGCTGCCGCCCTCGTTGTTGCCCTCCCTCTGAAAAAAGCCCTCCCCTTTTCCCATCTGAGTCTGCTTGTTTTTCTCTCCCAACCCTTTCTCCCTTCTTCTCTCCCTGTTTCATAGCACCGCTGAACTCCCTTTGCCATGCCTGGCCATCGCCCCCCCTCTTCCCTCCATCCCTACCTCAACTTCCACTCCTTCTTCCTTTATCATCTTTTCTCTGTCTCTATCCTCACTGCACTGCCACTCTACACTGCTGCGCCTAATTGCCTCCCTCCTTTGCCTCCCCACCACCACCCTGCACTATAGGCCATCCCCCCCTCTCCCCCACCGCGATCCCCCCTCCTTCTCTTCGGTACTATTGCCCCCCCTTGCTTTCCGCTGCCTTTGACAACTATGGGTTGCTTTTCGTTGAAGACCTATTTGATTCTTCCTCTTTTTTTATTTTGGCTTTCACACTTTACTTTGGCGTTTTAACTCAGATGGTGGCCACTTTGCCTAGTACCGTCTTGCCTAGTTAGGTTTCGTTCGCTTTTGAAAATTTTGATTTTTTTTTCTAAAATCCCTCTAATCAGCACCCCCTATGGACCCTCCCTCCTCACCCCCGGCTTCCAGCACCTCTGGCATTCACCCTTCACCTCCCCCACCCCCTTCTGCCACTGGCTCAAATTTTCTTACTGCTATTTCAGTCTCCATCAAATTTCTTGTATCAAACATGGCCTCCCTCATCACTGTCCGCCTCGATGGTTCTAATTTTCTCATTTGGTGTGAAACCACTCACTCTGTCCTTGCCGCTTACCAACTTCTTCCCTATGTTGACGGCTCCCTACCCTGTCCATATCCTGCAACTACTTCTGCCCGCCCATCTTATTTTGATTGGATCCATATCCATACCGATCATCATCTCCTCATCTCTTTGTGTGCCACTATTGAACCAACACTTGTCTACCACCTCCTTACATACACCACCTCTCCTGCCCTGTGGAGTGCGATTGAGACTTGCTACCTCTCAGCCTCGCCTACAGCAGTCATTCAATTGATGGGTGATCTTTGTCGTTGCCGTCTCAGCTCAGGTGGGATGGCTTCTTATCTCGACCAACTGCGACTCCTCGTCGATCAACTTGTTGTAGTCGGTGTCCTCATTAGTGATTGGGAACTCCTTCACCAAACCTTGGCAGGATTCTTGGCCAATACTCCACATTCGGTGACTTGGTTCCGGTCGCAGAACTTTGGAACCTTCTACTTGCCTAGAGGCTACTCTCTCTCTCCAACAGTCGACCCCCACCGGTCCACCTTGGCACATCCCACTGCTCTTCATGTTGCTAGTCCCATGGCCCCTCCTGCACCCTCTTCTACTCCTACCATCCCCCCAGCCATCCTCAAACACGATCACTGATGCCTTGGGGCAACTTCTTCTTGGTTCTCTCTCGACCTCTGCAATGACTCATGTTGTTCCCTCCAACGGCCACTCCGGACTGCCTCATGCTACCTTTTATGTCTCACCTGGTCTTCTCCCCACCCCTTTGGCTGTCTATCCACCCCTCAATATCAACAGCAACACTGTGGGGACAGTGCGTACCACAGCCAAAATTGTGGCTGAGGGCCCCCCGTCACTACCTTCCCTCATGCCAGATATGCGGGGGCCACATTGCTATCAATTGCAGAGAGCGCTTCAATGCCTCCCACACGGGCCTTGCCACGGGTCCCAGACTTGCCATGAGTACCCAAGGAGGCGGGCCCCGCTCCTCCAATTGGCTCCTCGACTCCAGTGCCAGTGATCACATCACTTTGGATTCAAATTACATCACCACTCCGACATCCTACCCTGGTCCCTCCCACGTCAACATTGGTAACATTCACTCTCTTCGTGTATCCTCTACAAGTAGCACCATCGTCTCTCTTCCCACCTCCACACTTTGTCTTAACACTATTCTTCACACACCCACTATTCACAAACTCCTCTCAGTACACAAACTTGCCCGCAATAATGATTGTTCTCTAACTTTTACTGCGTCTGATATGACTAATCAGGACAATAAGTCCAAGCGTGTCCAATACTATGGCCTGAGTCGAAACAACATCAACCCTCTCTCCTCCTCTCCTCCGTACGCTCTCCACATCACTACTTCGTCTTCCGACATTTGGCATCATCGACTGGGTCATCCTACCCCCGCCACTTTCAATTCCATTGTATCCGCTTTTTCTTTTCTTGTCACCAAAATCAAAAATTTAGTTTGTAATAGTTGTCATGTTAGTAAATCCCACAAGTTAACATTCCTTCTTTCACAACGATCATCTACTCGTCCACTTGAACTTATTCACTCTGACGTTTGGGGCCCCTCGCCTGTTCCCTCATTCCTTGGTTACCAATACTACGTCATATTCATCGATGATTACTCTTGCTACACCTGGCTCTACCCTCTCAAACTCAAATCGGATGTCTTTGAAACTTTTCTTGCCTTCCAGTCCATGGTCTAAAATGCTCGCCCTCATTGTATCAACTTCTTCTGTTCCGACAATGGCTGTGAGTACTACAACTCCTGCTTCACACATCACTTCAACTCCCGCGGCATCACCCATTAGTTTTTTTGCCCTCACACCCCTAAACAAAATGGTGTTGCCGAATGTAAACACCGTCACATCATTGAAACCATCATTACCCTTCTTGGTCGCACCTTTGCTGTCAAAGACTTGGGTCTCCTCCACCGCTTTCTTGGCATAGAATTCACTAAAACCCCTGATGGTCTCTTCCTCTCACAGGCTCAGTACACTATAGACATCCTCATCAGGGCTAACATGGACGATTGCAAACCCACTCCCACTGGCTATAAACGACCTTCTACCGCTCCCACTGATCCACTCTTCTCTAATCCTTCCCACTATAAAAGCATTGTTGGAGCTCTTCAGTATCTCACTAATACTTGTCCTGACATTGCCTACTTTGTGAACTATGTGTGTCAACACATGCATCAACCTTCCATAATCCATTATATAGCAGTCAAACGGATCCTCCGTTATCTCCATGACACCCTCTCTCATGGCATTTTCATCCGATCGGGTCCCTTCACTCTTACCACCTACTCATATTCTGACTAGGCTGGTGACCCTCTTGACCGTAGGTCCATCAATGGGTACTGTCTCTTCATGGGTCCCAACCCTATGATATGGAAATCAAAGAAACAGGAAACAGTTGCTCGCTCTTCTACTGAAGCCGAATATCGGGCCCTCTCTTCCATTGCTACCAAGATCGTTTGGGTATCCATGATTCTCAAGTTTCTTAGCATCTCCCCTCTTGAGACTCCTACTTTGTGGTGCAATAACCAGTCAATAATTGCTCTTACCACCAACCCTGTATTTCATGCTCTCACCAAAAATATTGAAATTGATTTTCACTACATTCGAGAACAAGTTATAGCCGACAACTTGCAGGTTCATTATGTTCCACCTAAGGACCAAGTTGCTGACATCTTCACTAAGCCTCTACCCATTGCACAATTTTAAACTCTCACTTCCAACTAATGGCTTTTCATCTGCCATGAGTTTGTAGGGGCATATTAAATGACTATTCCATCTTCTCCTAGAACGTTACACACATTTCCCTCCCAAAACATTCTTCACTTCTGTTCTCTATATCATTCCTGCGATTTCTCTAGATTTGCTTCTAGATGATTCCTCTGTAAACAATATATTATAATTTCCTGTTCATAGTGAATTTAAAGAGGTTTCCATCAAACCTCAATCGTTAGATCTCAATCCATTGTCAATTAATCTTGTCCATATTATAAAGAGGTTGTTGGTAACATTTTTAGAAAGTTTGTTGGCATGGTTTTGAGATAGGTTGCAAATGGTTATCTTGCGTCTCCATTAGGATGAAAGATGTCACACCTTTTGATTTTGTTCTTAACACTTCGGGCATGCTCGGATAAACATTAAAAGGGAAATAAAATGGATTTTTACACAATTTTTCTTTCTTTAAAGAAAATAAAAATGAGTTTTTTGTTTGACCCTCTATTGGTAGTTTTTAAGGAAAATTAATTTTTAAATTGTTTTTACTTTAGTGTGTCAAATGACAAAAAAAACCCACATGAAATGACTCTTCCAAAAATGATTTAAGCAAAGAGCATTTCCATCCTTTAAAAGCCGCGGCATTCGAAAGAAACTTTAATGCATATGCGTTTAATTAGGCTTTCCATACCTTCCATCATCCTCCTTGCTTCTTCATGGAGCCTCTTTTAGCCAATGATGTAACGTGTAAGATGTAACTTGGGGAGCACATCAATATAGTCATCGTTTTCGTTTAAAAGATAAACTTGTCTATGCATGATATGCTCATAATTCAACGCAAAAATATATTATGAACCTCTTGGAAGTAGGAACTAGTCAAATGAGACAAAGACAACTATAATGACAGTAACAAATTGCCAACTTTTTAATGCAAGAGATGCATTGCACTAACAACAACGAAAAAAAAAGGTTATATTCCAAACTTCAACACGAAGTCAACAATTTTGTAAACTTTGGACAGACGACGAATTATGCCCATTTTAAAAGAGCATATTTTGCAGTAAACAATGGTATAAATTTTTATCTCTGAGAAAGTAAGAATACTTCTTTCATACACTAATGACAACGTAGAATTCAACTATAAAATTTGAGCCCATTGTACTCCCTTGTCCTCCTGCTTGCTAAGTGTGCGCTAAGGGCATGCTTGCTTTTCAGGAATTCTTTTTTGTCAGCTTCTTCCCAATACTTTGAGGAGTTTTTTTCTATATTGTCTTGACCAGTATCCAAATGTTTAATATTCCCTGGTTTAGAAAAAAATATTAAAAATTGGGGTTTATATTTGATAAAAAGTTGGACAAAATTTATCCATTAGGAAGGGTTTAGGGTTTAAAATTGTGTACCCCGCTAGGGAAGGTGCATAAACTAAGAGGCAACTGGAGCACTAGACTCCAGTACGATTTTCGATATCAGACAGGTGTTGGTTGTCCCTTCTCTGTTCATACAACAAGGGTGGCCATCGAGGTGTCATTCTGTCAAGGAGGTTCAAAGAGTACATTAGTAGCAATGTTCAGTGATGATAGTTAGCCGGCGGCTTTTGCGCGAACAATAAAATTGGTAAGAGCATCCACAAATTGTTGTTCAATTTTCATGTTTTCGAATACGAACGAATTTCGCATACCATGTTATCGATCAATAATATTATATGTAGTACATGCATATAGACACAGGGTACACATATCATGTTACATATATCGTGTTATTGTTAACATGATGTGTATATTGTCTTACCAATGACACATCTTATTGACAAGTCATAATTAGCCACAATTCCCGACCTCTCAATCTCTTTGGTTATGCACATGTGGGCCCCATCTAAAATTAATCTTGACAAAAAAATTTCTCCTCTTCGACATTGAAAGATAATAGATCTTTTATCACCAACTTCTCCATCTCCAACAGTTAATCGTATTCATACCCCCCACCATGAAACAACCTCAATACAAACTCTTTAGCTCTTACTCCCATTGCAACACACTTAGTGGCAAAACATTGGGTTATGACAGTATGTGGAAATACAAGTTGTACTTGGAAATACAATTTGAGACAGTATGTGGCAATATCTTGAGATGGACTATATATGTTCAAAAGCATATATGTGTGGGCCAACCAAAGTGTTGGAGGTCATGGAATGAGAATGTTGTATATCAATCACATATCAAAAGTCATGGTGTGTTAAAGAGGTAATAACTATGATATATGGTAATTATAAGGATTTTTAATTATATTTCACGGTATTGCTATAACTACATATGACGAACCATGTGAACCATGCAGACTATCAGGTGAACTCTTGTAATAGGAGGTTCATGTGTTACTTTGTTTCATTAAATGCATTTATTCTTAGTTTTAGCTATTGTAGATGTAACGTCTCGGATTTTTATTATGATTTTCTGCTATTTTTATCTGATCATTTTCAGCGATATATTGTGATGCTTCAGCGTATGTGGCCTTGGTATTCGTAACTGTAGAGCCGGGTCTCGGGTCAGTCGTGGGCCACGGGCCTCGACGCGCGCTTCTGGCGTGAAAAATCGTTGAAGATCGGAACTGCAGAGGATAAGTAAGAAAAAGAAAAAAACAAATAGAGAAAACGGGCTCGGGCTCGGCCGAGCCCAATCCAGAGACTTCTGGAAGGAACAGTGCACCATCCCCTCCGGCGTCTCTCTCCCAACCGCCACCTGCCGCCGGTGGGCTGCAGGGCCGCCGCCACCGGCTCCGCCCCGGCCGTGCGACGGCAAGGGGGCCGCCGTCCCGGCCCCACGGCCGCTCTGCTCGCCTCTCCCCTGTTTTCCCGGTCCGTCTTTGCTCTCTCTCTGATCGTGCTTGGACGGCGCCGGCGGTGGCCGGTGGGCTTTGCCCGGCCTCCGTCCGGCCAGTCTCAGGCCGGCGACGACAGGGCCGCCGCCCTGGCCAGTCCCGCCGGCCCCTGAGTTCTCTCTCCCTCTGGTGAGTTCTCTCCCTCCCTCACTGTCTTGTGTACCGCCGCCGTGGGCCGCCAAGGCCCGATCGGCCGGCCACGACTCCGCCCTGGGCCGGCGACGGCGGTAGGGCACCTCTCCCGGCCCCAGTGGCCTCTGCTCCGCCGCCCCACCCATTTTCTGCCTCTGCTCTGTTTTTCACCGAACGAACCACGCCCTCCGTTCTGGGCCTACCTTGTAGCCGCCGGTGATGACCGGCAGTGGCCATCCAGCCACCGTGGGTTCCGCCCCGGCCTGGCGATGGCCAGGGACGTCCCCCAACCGGTCAGCTCCACCTCCACCTCCGTCTCTGTGCATTTCTCCTCCGGCCAGATTCCTCCACCTCTACTGTTCCGCATGTGATTGATTTTGGTGGAACAGAGACCGGCAGTTGCGAGCCATGGACGATGGACCTCTGTCTGGCTCTGCCTCTGCCAAGCGATGGCCAAGCCGCCTCCTCGGCACCGCCCCGGCCCGATTTGATCCGCCCCGCATCTCCCCTGTTTTTGTCTGTGACGGACTTTGGGGGTTGTGCCAGCGAGAGCCAGCCTTCGGCTCGCCTCTTGCCGACCAGCCTTGGGATGATGACGGTAGGACCGCCCCTAGCCAGGTCTACCGCCCCCACAGCCGCTCCGCCTGGGCTGGTTTCCCCCGGTCGGTCCCTCTTCCCTGTTTTGGTTTGAAGGGAATTGTGGCCGCGCTGGTGGTGAGCTTATGGTCGGCTAGCCTCGGCCTAGCGGCACTGGTGTAGCCACCTCCACCTAGCTCCGCCCGGGTACTAGGGCCCTGGCATCACGGGCTAGAGCTGCTAGTAAACCCCTGTTCGTCGTTGTGCCCTTAGGGTTTTCCACCCGTTGTGGGCCATCGGGCATCGTTGGATGTCGAACACCCTTGGACCACCTTAGTGTGGCAGGTTTCAGCCCGGGGATGGCTGGCCGCCCTAGTGCGGCACCGCCCATCTTCTTTCGGCATGGGCCAGGTTCCCCTCGGCCGATTGTGTCTGACCGCTCTATAGAGAGCACCACGTGTTGCCCTTTGATCGTCCTACCTCCACCGGACACCATCTGCCCTCTAGTCGGCCTACCTCAACACGACAATGGCAAAGGCCATCTTTGTCGGTCACCACCCTTGGGCATGGCCCTACCGCCCTTATGAGCTTTGGGCCGACACCGTCTAGCCCTCTCTTCCCTCCCTTTGGCCGCGTGTGCAAGTAGCCGCGCGTGCGGGTTAGGGTTTAGGTGCCATTTTGACACTGCTTGACCGTCGGATGGCTCTGCCATCGTCTGTATTTGACCATAGGAGTCCACCTCTCCTACGTCCTTGAGTGTCGCCCTCCGCCCTTATGTGGGCCCTTGTGAACGTGAAATCGACGCCATTGGGTGCTGTCCACGGCCGATTTCGACGTCTTGTGATCGGTTTGGTATTGTTCAACCACCGGTTGAATTTTAGTGAGTACACCCTACCTTTCGGTCGTACCTGCCACTCGTTGGCACGATCTTTCTCCCGGCCGCCCCTAGTCTGCCGCCGTGGATCGCGGATTTTGCCGCGTTGATTTTGACATCCCATTTGGCCGTGTGTAGTTCCGGCGCTTCCTAAACCTCGGGACAGCAGCTCTCTCAGCTAGGCAATGATGTTGACCGTCGACTCCGCCACCGACGCCGCCACTGTCGTGTGCTCGCCATCAAACGTCATGATTACGAGGTAGGGGAGCTTTGAACTCGTAAATTCATGACAACATGCTTTGAATGAGTAGCAGCATGCTAGGCTTGCATGATTCTATGTTTTGGATATTAAATCATGACATGTATGCATGATGTAAGATAGTGAATTATGCCACATTGAGGTACATGTATGTATGTATGTGAGTTGTAAGCATGGTTATGTATGTGTATGATGTATGATGTATGCGCTAGTGATGGCTAGCGAATATGTTAGTGTGCTACATATGTGTGTGTTGGACACGCTAGTGATGGCTAGCGATGTCGAGTAAGTTACGTATGTGGACTGTGTGGGTAGAGGTATGGGCGATGGACTGTAAGATTGGTAAGGGTTTGGTATGAAGTTGGATGTGTAAGCGCATGACGGAAGACAGAGAAAGTAAGTTTGAGGAGTGAGGATTTGAGATGGGTCAGTTTGGTTTGGAGCGTACGTCAGGGGTTCGGTAAGTAAGAAGACTTAGGCTTGGAGCCTTATGAGGGTTTATTAGACAGTAAGAGCGTGCATAATTGTACAAGCATAACGTACAAATTATGAAGTGAAAAGTAAGAATAATAAGTGAGGTATTAAGTAAGAGGATGATAACGGGGATCTGCTGTGAGGAGCTCAGTTTGAAGATGTAAGCAAGATGTCTGACCGTAAGGTGGATGTCAGAGGTTGTATGAGTATGTAAGGATCTGTGTACGGTGAGCTATGTTGTGGCTTGGACGAGTAAGTGAAGTCTATTGCCCCGATGAACTAGGGTTCGGATCGGGCTTAGCTTCAGTTTGATCAGTCAAAGACTGAGTTTGTGTGGCATAATTGTACCGCATAATATACTTAATTCAAATTTGAATTATGAGAACGTTAATAATAGCATTGTGAGTTTGAGACCTGAGGGTTCGACGGATTAAGTTCCGTGTTTGAGCTAGCCGATAATGAATCGGCTGAGCACTTCTTGTGTCTTGCCATGGTGGTTTCCTGCGGGATTTTGTCTGAGTGCTATATAGAGCACCGGATGTCTGATGCTCTGTTGAGAGCGATGTATGTTTGATTTGGTCTGTGTGTTGTATAAGCCCAGACGTTTGATGCTCTGTTGAGAGCGAAGTATGTTTTTGGTTCGGTCCGTGTGCTGTACAAGCCCAGACGTTTGATGCTCTGTTGAGAGCGTTGTATGTTTCCGCCCAAGAGTGGCACTATACGTTTTTGCCCAAGTGGCACTGTATGTTTTCTGCCCAAGAGTGGCAATGGCACTATAAGACCCATTATGGTGGGCAATTCTCTGGCACTATAAGACCCATTATGGTGGGCAAGTCTATGGCACTATAAGACCCCTTAGGTGTGGGCAATTGTATGACCCCTTGTGTGGGTGTATGTTTGCACGCTCAGGTAAGTAGTATCATGGATCTACTCTTACCTGTTTGATCCAGTGCCCCATGAGCATTGGTGTACCTTACCTTCGGAAAAGTCCATGGCGTCTAGTCACTCCCCGGAGGTTAAGGTGATGCCCCAGTGACATTCTTTTCCTTTTTGACGTTGGAGCTTATTAGCTGTAATGAGCTTCAGTGGTCGATAGTATGTATACGACTGTATGACTGAGTATGTGCATTTCTGAGTAAGCGTATGATGATGAGTATGTGCACAATAGTAAGATTGAGGATGAGTATGACTGTAAGAGTGTGAGTTTGAGCACGACTGTAAGAGTTTGAATATGAGTTTGATAGTAAGTGTAAGACTGTACGAGTAAGGTCGTACGAGTAAGTGTAAGATTGTACGAGTAAGGTCATACAAGTATGTGTAAGATGTATGAGTATGCCTTTGATGGTATGAGTATGTTTGTAAGACCCTGATTAAGGGTGTTTGTATGAGTTTGGTTTCATGGTATGCTACACATGATTAGTTGCATAAGTGCATAATTATATTATACGTTGTTTGCCTCATGTTGAGTTGCATGACGCATGTTTTATGAACTTATTGAGTTCACCGTTTGGGATTTCCCCTACTGGGTATTTTTCTACTGAGTATGAAAATACTCACCCTACTTCTTTTAGCCCCGTTGTTCGGGAGGCTTTTGCAGGTTGTGTTGGAGAGCTCCTGGAGTTAGATGCTCGTCTCTGCTGTGGATTGTTTCCCCCTTGACTCAAGTATATTTGGTACCACGATCTGATGTATTTGATGAGATTTAAGTGTATGTATTCTGGACTTTTAATTTGGATCAGAGTAGACTGTTTATAGGACTTGTACTCGGGGACACCTGGGAGTTATTTGTATTTAAAAATCCATGATCATGGTGATTTAGTCATACGTATGTTTTCGAGTAGCGCCTGAGGATATTTGATTTGACGGTACGATGTTTAACCGTATCATGTTTAATATTATAAACTGTTTATACGGGTTTTGATTTTGTCATTTTGACTCCGATTTAACGTATAAAAAAAAATTCTATGAGTTTTAAGAAAAGGGATGAAAAATCTCAGGCGTTACAGTAGACCTTTATTAGTCTTGGATGACACACACTTTTATAGTCAGGCAAATAGAACTCTTCTAGTCGCTTCTATTATTGATGGTGAAGATCAAATATTTCTATTCACTTACGCTACCATAGATGCAAAAAATGGGTCTTGGTTCTTGATGCGCCACATCTATAATACCCAAGAATTTTTTATAATGAAACCATTTGTAAGTAACCAACATGTCGAGAATGCGTCGATGGTATGAATGAGTTTATTCAATGGAATACAAATTATCCTTGACCCAAAATAATCCAGAGAGTCCAAGGAGAGTAAGAGTCAAGAGTTTTAACATGTAAAACACTGTTGGAGTGCATGCCATTGTTCATCACAAGGAGATAGTGGAGTAAATGAAGAATCCATTGACAAATCTCTTGTTCAAAGGTAGGATAGAATAATCTCAACTTATGATTTTAAGATTTCATGTAATCAATATAGATATTTACGTATAAATTGTCATGGTAGTATGAAGTAGTGCAATATGATTCAAAGTATATTGTAAATTCACACTTAAATCTTTGAGGTTTGTAATTGGTGCAATTTCAAGGTTTTCTCACAAATTATTTTAGAAATAGTTTCTAAATGATTGGGATAATGCATGGATGTTTAACCCAATGTTAGAACTAGTATGATCTTATGCTCCGATCACGGATGCCAACATCAACGTGTCCATGGGGTGTCAATAGTTGGGAGAAAAATCATTCCTTGCATTGACGTGTTGAGGGCATGTCATAAATGAGTGTCGACAAAGGGTTCGACGTGCCAGTACAAACGTCGATGATCAAGGGTTGAGTGAGTCTTCTCACTGTTGACAATGATCGACATGTTACTAGAGGTCGATTACTATCTATATTAGCACCAACACGTCAGTGGGACAACCAATTATAGTTCGGTTTATATTTTTTAAATGATCTTTTTTGGGACCATTTGTTGGTCAATAAGGTGTATTTTGATAAACTTTACTTGCATAATTAACATAAGTAGATTTTATAACACATGATAAAATACATGTAGGAAGAGAGTAAAGTAAACTCTAAGTTTAGGCAAACTAAGAGGGTGGTGATCTTGACCAGATATTGTATGACACTTATAGTCATTAGTACCAAGTGTTTGTGTGGGCTCTTAGAGTGAGTCTATTTAGCCACCTAGAAGATGTTTATGGTATTAAATGGGATCGTGGACTTTTAGCTTCCCTAGGCTTGTGATTTTTTTTGTAGGGTTTTTCGCCTAGGCTTTAGAGTTCACTCAAATGGGATATAGTCTGAAAAAAGACATAACTCCAATGTAGCACAATGTTAAAGCTATTAGTAATTATGAAAGGCTAAAAATATCGACCACTTGGGTCTATGAATCCCTACGGGCTTTAGCTTCATGGTGTGGATTGTAAGATCTCTAATATATTTCCTTTTAATTGTGCAAATTTATTTGTTTGTCGGTAATTTAATTTTCTTGGGGCAATGAGTTAAGTTATTTATAAATTTCTTAAGATTTAATTTTATTTTAGTTTAGAGTATTTCTATCAAGTTTGATTCATCCAAATTTCTACCTATTTAAAGACACTTTTTTTTTTCTATTTTTCCTTGGTCAAAGGAGCGGACCCCACCTTGGGACCCACATTCGTGTGGGATGACGTTTTATCTATTTTGGCCTCCAACTTCTATTAATTTGTCTAAGTGGGTTTTAGTGTAATTAAATTCATTTTTAAGTCAAAAGTGCACTTAAATAGTTACTTCGGGCATTTTAACATATTTTCTAGCTCAATAATTTAATTTTCAACCTATAAGCTTTGCTATAAAAAAAATCGTAACCATTTGCTAAATGAGAAAGGGCTGAAAATAAGAAGGAAGCTAAGCTCTACCCCCATTTCTCAAAGGAGAAACTCTTCTTAAAGTAAAGTTTCCCCCCTTAATCTTCTGATTTCTATCTTAATCATTTTTATCTTTACTTCTCTAATTTGGATTCATAGTTTTCTTCCATCAAAATCATATTTTAATTCTGATTTAGAACTTTAATTAGGTTATGTTCATTTTTAACCTAAGGAAGTTTTGAATATATCATTTCTTAGGTTGATTTTACTTTATTAATTAATTTTGATTAGGATTAACTAAAAGCTCTAATTTTTGGGGAGGATTTCTTGATGCTACTCTTTCAAGGGATTCACAAGCTTGATAGAGGTAAGGCTTTTTTTTTAATATGTTTTCTTTCATGAAATGCCATTATTGTGGGTTTCTTTGAGTTTTTTATTCACCTTGATGTACAATGGTGATATATTAAAAATATGTGATTTATAGTTATTTTTGAATGTTTAAGCATGAAAAATGTTAGAGCTATCATATTTTAGGCTTGTGTAATGATCATATGAAGTTTTAACAATTTTTATTTATTTTTAGAAAACTATAAATCATTAGTTTTAACTAATGATTTATAGTTAGTTTTAACAATTCATATTTTCGTGAGATCGAAGGTGACTGTTTTAACAGTTTTGTCCTAACCGTTAGGTCGTCAACGATCTAACAGCCAACTGTTTGAATGGGATGATAGGCCGTTCAAATGGTCGGCCATTTAAACGGGCCATTAGGCATTCAAACTGCCTAAATAACTCTCTATTTTGAATTCCCGACTATTTTTTGGATAATTTTACTTTGAGTTTTGATCTTAAATTTTTTATGGGAATAGATTATTATGTATAGACTATATTCTTAATTTTTTAGAATAACATATATTTATTATACTGTTTCGAATATGTGTTGTACAGTAAAGCACTATCTATTTCCATGTTTAGAAGCATGTTTAGGGATGGAAACATATGATTTTTGCTTCCTTCTTTTTATGATGAATTTATATATGTGATATGAGTATGTTGTAAAAATTTGAAGTTGTTTAGAGCATGATAAGTCAATTACATAGTCGTGAATTTGAAGGTCGTTAGATATTAATGATATTTGTTATAATATCTCCACGTAAAATGTGTTGGTCCAACCTGTGCTCATGCCCCCAAGTTTTATAAAATCATGGTTTCACAATTACTTGAAATTTTTTGATTTCATGTGATTTACTCCGCTGTGTGAATTTCACGAAATGGAAATATTTTTATTTTTAAAATTAGGGGACATGACAACTTGGTATGAGAGTGTTACAGGTTAGTTGCCCATTTGTATGTCTTACATATTTGATTGCTAGTTGGAGATAGATTGGAAAGATATAAGTGTAGAAAGTAAATTTGTTTATTTGTTGTTTGTTTGTAGAAAATCAAACTGGTGCAAACAAGAAGTTAGGTTCACATGGGAAATGTGTTCTTCACTACTGACGTAGGAAAAATGTTACGGTAGCAAGAAGAGAATAATAGATGACAACAACAACCCCTTCCTAAAGTGATCATTTTAGAGATCTCTAATAATTAGGAAAGAGGAGAGACAATCTCTAAAAATTGAGGAATTCTTTGAAAGAATATATGAAATATATGTGTTATAAATTGATTAATTTTAATGAACAAAATGATATCAAAATACATTGTACTTTGTTAGTCTTAAAGTCTAATTAGATTAGTGTTGTAATGAAGTCATATTTAGAGTTGAATGACTTACACAATAGGAGCATATGTGATCTAAAATTTTAATGAATGAAGATTGTTTTAAATCTCAAAGTTCAAAGGTAATTTATACACACTTACGTATACAAATCACTTTAATTTTGATAAAAATAATTGTTAAAAATAATTTTAAATATTAAAAAAAATAAAAAAAATCTCAAAATTGTTCATAAGAGATTCATCAGTTTTAAAGATACTATCTACAAAGGTTTAGTTCTATTTACTAAAATAATAAATATAACTCAAAGCCAAATATGTGGCTCTAAATATCTCCCGGTGAAACACAATGTACAATATAAGTTCTTCTTTTTCAAACACAAGGTACAAACGATGAATTATGGATGAAATTAATATGCTCCCCTCTGCAAATTTTGAATGTGTTGGGATGTGTCGCACGCTATGGGATCAAGATTCAACTATATGCATAATTTAATAAGACACATGTCTGCATCTTGAATTTATAGGCCCTGCACACACTAATGGGACCCATGAACTATACTTGTATTCCTTTTTTTGTAACTGTCTATTTCTTCTACCTTCAAGTTTCAAGTGCAAGTTGATAATAATTTTTTTTCGCATTAGGTGATGATAAGTTGAATTAAAAAACGATAATGTAACTACTAACTAAAGGCAAGAATCCCTGAATCTGACAAATCAGGTAGCCAAAATAGTGTCAGGAGCATATTTCAGCGAGTCCACCGAGTAAAACATGGGGTGCCTATCAGCCTGGTCACTATTTTCGTGTATGCATGATATGCCCATGAATCCACCTAAAAGATCGAGCCTCTTGGAACTTGTCAAAGTCGACAAACATAGCAATAATGACAGGAAGAAAATCATCAAATTTTTAATTCAACCGACACATTGCACTTCAACAATCCGTTCTGTGTGCACGCGTCCCACAATTAGTAAAATCAATCTTTATGGAAAGAAAAATGCCGAAGTATAAAAATGAGTGATGGAAACCACTGTATCTCCTTGTCCTCCTCCTCAGGCGTATGATACGGGTTTAATTGATGAGTACTTTTGTCAACTCCTTCCGTATTCCACTCCCTACCCTCCTCCCAATATTGTGATTTAATAAAGCTAATAATTGATGCAAGAGATAACTTTCACATTTAACCTGACCAATCATCAGTTTGTCAACTCTAAGCCAAGTCAACTTGGGTGGAATCCAAGCCAGAGAGCTTCTATCAAGGTTTGGCCATGGTGGGCTGTTGACGAATTTAGCAAAAAAAAAAAATGGTGGGCTGTTGACAACTCTTAACATAGCCAATATATTCAGATAGTTTACTCCCGCTTAAGAAATATTGTAGCTACATACACAAACAGGTGTACATTGTCGCAGTCATGATATCATCAAACAAAGAAAGAATGCAACTTAAAATCTAGTGAAATTCGAAGTACATTCTTAGTTACTACATGCCCATAAGAGACAAGTACGCTGATGAGAGAACTGAATCATTGGTATTTTTTTAATCTTTACCACGATATAATAGATGTTCTTCCATTAGTTTAGAAAATAATTGCATTTGTAGTGGGGTAGAGTAATCAAATATTCCCTCTATCTTAAACTAATGGCTACATTTAATTTTTAAAATAAAATAATTTTAATTTATTTAAGAAAATTAAATATAGCTATTAATTTAGAACAGAAAGAGTACATGCCAGGTTGCTCTATAAAAATAGGGAACCAGACCCGACCCAGAAGCACATCCCACGCTCTTCTGGAACAAAAATGGCTGAGCAGAAGGACGGAGAGAGAGATGAAGGAAATGAAATAGCAAGTCCGGAGCCAGCTCTAAAAGACAGAAAAGTCTCATGGGCAAGGCTCCGCCGAGTCGACTCACTTAACTTGGAGGCTGGAAGGGTGTCGACCTTTGGAAGTCATGCTGCCAAGGTTTGTGATTTAACTCTTAACTTTTTAGCCATGCAGAAAGTATACTACTGTTAGATTTATACTAAGGTTTGTGATAGAGAGAAAAATAAGAAGAAAGAGAAGAATAAGCTGTCCTTTCTGGGTTATAGATGTAGTTTAGTTCTTGTTCAACCAAAAATAGTTATGATTTTTTCTTTACTTGTGAAGAGCTTAATAATCTAATTGAGAACGCTTACTACAGTGATGTTACGTTTCGTACTCAGATAAATCTATGTCATTCTACATAATAGATGATATAAAGGGAGCGTGTTTTCAAAACACGGATCATTGGTTGTTTATCACGTAGGAACATCTGTTTCTAAAATTTAACAGGCTTAACATTTTTCAATAAATTTTGGTAATGCTTTGATTCATTTGTTCTCTATGAACAGGCCGGTTTGGCAACCACATTATTCTTAGCATTCCAGAGTATTGGAGTGGTGTATGGAGACATTGGAACTTCTCCCCTCTATGTGTACGCGAGCACATTTACTCATGGAATCAAACATGAAGATGACCTTTTAGGTGTTCTGTCCCTCATAATCTACTCCCTGATTCTATCACCTTTGACTAAATATGTCTTCGTTGTTCTCTGGGCTAATGACAATGGAAATGGTAAGTTACATGTGTCAATGTAATTAAATAAAATTTATTTATTTTATCTTCTACAGTAAATTTATTTTTTAATAATTTAAAGTCGACAACATGGATCATAATATTATAGCCGCCGCCTTGCAGGAGGAACGTTTGCACTGTATTCGTTGATATGTCGTTATGCAAGAATAAGTCTGATTCCAAATCATCAACCAGAGGATAGGGAGCTGTCCAACTACAATTTAGACACACCATCCACTCAATTGAGGAGAGCTGCAAAGATTAAAGCAAAGCTGGAAAGTAGTTTCACGGCAAAAATTGTGCTCTTTCTTCTAACAATTCTAGGCACCGCTATGGTGATCGGGGATGGGGTTCTCACACCAAGCATCTCTGGTGAGTAATCAGACAAGAATTCGAATCCCACCTTACGTGTGACTTTTCTCTTGAGATGTCAGCATGCATGTAGAGAATCAGTAAGTCCAAACCAGACTAGCTCGGGTCACCGGTTTGACTGGCGGGGTCTAACCTGGCCCCGTGACTTAGATGAACCAACCCGGTTTTTTAGGCCAGGTCTGGTTGAACCTTGTCGAACTGGACCACCCAGATTTTAAAACACTGGTTCACATTACGCCACGCCATTGATGAAAGCTCCTGCTCCGTCTTGACTATAAAGTTAAGCTTTATAGATGTGTTAGTATCTACGAAATTAATTAAATTGTGGAATCGTTCCTCTAAAATGATTGGACTGAGAACTCTTACACAAGACAACAATTTCCATGGATTTGAGTCTGTGCATTCATTTGAATACCTCACTCAAAAAGCTGAATTGTTTGTTTTTCAGTCTTGTCAGCAGTAAGTGGCATCAAGCAGGCGGCCGATAGCTTAAGCCAAGGTATTGTTTTGCTTACTTAGACTTTGCTACTCTCGCTAGGATTATTCATGCCACAGCGCGTGAATATTTGGCTGCTCTTACTACTCTGTAGCCATGAAGTTTTTTTGTTTGATGTAAGATGTCCAAAAACAATTGAAATCCTTCCTATAGAAAAGACAAGCAACCAGCAGGATGGTTGAGAGGGCTGCACTATATTCACAGCTCTAATTTAGATAGTGAATCCCGTACACTATAGTATGACTCAGCCATATCTTGAGATTTATTGTTTAAAGTGATGACAGAGAATTAAGAAAACTGACTTGCAATAAACCAGAGAAAATATGAATGAAGGCAAGCATCAATATAAGAGTTAATATAATAGGATGAGCAGAAAAAAGGTTAAAAGAGACGATGCACCAACAACTTCTTAACACACATGTAAATTAGGAGTAGAAATTGTCTTCTCAAATTTACCAAAACAATATATATATATATATATATATATATATATATATATATATATATATATATATATATATATATATATATATATATATATATATATATATATATATATATATATATATATACTATTTCAGTGTAGACTAGAAATTTAGTAGTTGCACCACCATTAGCAGAGATTGAAATGGCTCCAAAGAAAATATCATGTGATATGTGGGACCTATGCTGCAAACAATACTTAACAGGGCCACTGTAATGGCAGTTTTTGAGAGATTTGATGCAATGTACTTCACAATTAACTAGTCCAAATTCTAAAACTTGAAAAGGAAGCAAAAAGCTCCTAAAACTTCTTTTTGGTATTTTTTTTCATTCATATTTTACTGTCATTCATCACTTTTGATCTTCTTCTTTGCAGATGTTGTGGTGGGCATCTCTGTAGTCATCCTTGTCCTGCTGTTTTCAGTCCAGCGCTTTGGCACAGATAAAGTCGGCTACTCATTTGCACCTCTTATCCTACTCTGGTTTGGTTTCATCGGTCTGACTGGACTGTATAACCTGTTCAAGTATGATCTCAGTGTTCTGCGTGCATTTAATCCAAAATACATATTTGACTATTTTAAAAGAAATGGTAAACAAGGCTGGATCTCTCTTGGGGGTGTTGTATTGTGCATCACAGGTAAATTAAACTTTATATTCAGAAACTTAATACAACCACTTCTATCTTCTACAAGCAACTAAAAACACGCAAAATTTGAAACAGGAACTGAAGCAATGTTTGCTGACCTGGGCCATTTCTCCGTCAGATCCATACAAGTAAAATTTTAGTCATTTTACAGACCTTCCGACAAATATTGTAAATATTTTACCTGGTGATATCTAACATGGCTCCAATGCTTGCTTTGCAGATAAGCTTCTGCTCCATTACGCTCCCATCACTATTTTGTGCTTACATTGGTCAAGCTGCATACCTTTCCAAACACCCAAACGATGTTGCAGACACCTTTTACAAGTCAATTCCAAGTAATTCAATACTAGGCGTTCATGAAATGTTTGATAAAAACTCATCCAGTTTCTCTTATTCATGTTCCTGTCATGTATAACCAAAATGTAAACTCAAATTGGAACAACAAAACTTGAAAAAACTTCACTTTTCAAAAATAACATTTTTGTTTATACTGCCCATATGTGCATAAGTACTTACTTTTATATTACCAACCTAGTCTAAATACTTTATATCATGGGCAGGTCCGATATACTGGCCGACATTTGCTATAGCAGTGGCAGCTTCCATCATAGCTAGTCAAGCTATGATTTCTGGTGCATTTCAAATTGTATTTCAGTCCCTAAATTTAGGTGCCTTTCCTAGAATTACAGTTGTCCACACTTCAGCCAAGTATGAAGGGCAGGTTTACATCCCAGAGTTAAATTACCTACTCATGATTGCCTGTATTCTAGTAACAGCCAAGTTCCGAACCACAACAAACATTGGCAATGCCTATGGTAAGAATTTAAATATCTTCCAACTCTTACATATGCTGACACAAAACAACATATATTCTAATGCAAGATAGTAAAAATAACAAACACCTTCTTGTTTACAGGTATTGCTGTTGTAGCAACAGAAGCAATCACAACACATTTGGTCACTCTAATAATGCTTGTCATATGGAAGAAAAGAATTTGGGTTGTTGGCCTCTTCTATGCGACCTATGCCACAGTGGAATTTTCATATTTATCTTCAGTCTTATACAAGTTCAAAGAAGGAGGGTACTTTCCATTGGCACTTGCTGCAGTTCTGATGCTAGTGATGGGCATATGGCATTACGTTCATGTAAACCGCTACAAGTTTGAGCTACGAAACAAGGTTTCCACGGACTATATTAAGGATTTGGCCCTGAACCCAGGCATCAATAGGGTACCTGGAATTGCCTTTTTATTTTCGGAACTTGTGCAAGGCATCCCGCCCATCTTTCCCCACTTTGTAGCAAATGTACCCTCTGTTCATTCAGTTGTAGTGTTTGTTTCAATAAAACACATCCCAGTCACCAAAGTGGCGATAGAGGAGAGATACCTTTTCCGACAGGTTGAGCCAAGAGACTACAGAATGTTCCGCTGCGTGGCGAGGTATGGATATAATGATGTCATTGAAGAACCGAAGGAGTTTGAGCGTCTACTGGTTGAATATTTGAAAGAGTTTGTCCGCCATGAGCACTTCTTACTGGAAGCTGGAAATGTAGAGAAAACAAATGGAGCGTTATCTGAGACAACAGCCACAAGTTCCATGCTTGAGAAAGATATTAGGCCAAGAAGTGCCGGATCTGCTACTGTGCACACGGAGGAGACCCTTCAACAATACAACCAGCCTCGTGTTTCATCTGCATCTAATCAGTCAGGTATTGTGAACCAGTCAACCCGATCTCTAAATAGTTCCAACCGAATTATTAGCGGATCCATCGAGGGAGCTAATGAGGAAATGCAGTTCATTCAGAATGCATTGGAAAGAGGTGTGGTGTATCTTCTGGGTGAAGCAGAAGTTCTAGCAGAGCCAAAATCCTCCTTTTTTAAGAAGTTTGTGGTCAACTATGCATATAGCTTCCTCAGAAAGAACTTCAGGCAGGGGGAGAAAATAATGTCAATACCACGAAGCAGGTTGCTTAGGGTTGGTATGACATATGAGATATGAGATACGAAGCTTCAATCTACCTTTGATCTGTATCTGAATAATATTATGAAAATTATTTAAAAAATATGGATAGTGGCAACAAACGCAACATAGTGTACAGGGGAATAAATGGGTGACTTCTCAGCAGATGTTATAAAAAAAATTGCGTTATTGGTGTCCAAAATAATCTTGTTATAATGCAGCTTTAGCCATGTAAGATGTTCTACACAGCTACACTTACATAAAGACTCGGATTTTACAGTAATGCTCCAATTTCAAAGGTGTCGTGTTATAGGTGGCTTTCTTATTTTCTACCAGTTATAACAGATGGCCTCAGGCATCTCTGATTTCTTCTCTTCTAACCTGTCATCACTAAATAATCTAAATAAGAATGCACTTGACAAGAAGAAAACATGGTTGGTATCAGTTTTCTCCATCACGTCTAAACAAAACTGGTCTGAAGCATCAATACATCCATCAAAATGTAGGGTTTGATAAATATCCAGAATCATTAAATATATGGTTTCAATTTGAAGGCAAGATATATCAGCAACAAATAATTCATGAATGATGACATCTAATATTCTATAAAATTGCATCCAGCCTGCTTCTGAATCCCATCATCTTTTATCTTTCTCATAACTCTCTTTGCATCCTCCATCTTGAAGAGGCAGCATATGTATTAGACAAAAGAATATCGGCCCCACACTTCATTGGTTGTAATTCCAAGATCTTTTTGGCTGCGAGTTCTCTCTAACAGTATGTTCTTATTGTTCCTACACGTAAAAACAAGGGATCTCCATATCATTACATCAGGTTCAATAGGTATAATGCTAATGAATTTCTCTGCAACAAGCAATGGATTGCCATCCCTCCCAAGATCAACCATATCCATTATGCTTTATTCTAGGCGCAATATTGCATTTTTTTTTCATTGAGTTTAGAAAATAGTTCCCCTCGCAAACCAACCCTCCATGGCTACAGGCAGATAAAACACCAAAAAATGTGATCTCATCTGGTTTCACATCATTGATCAGCTCCATCCGTGTAAACAATTCCAAAGCGAGCTTACTCTTTCTATTTATTGCTAATTCAGATATCATCACTGTCTAAGAAAACACAACACGCAGAACCAACTCATGGAATATTTTAGATCCTCATCAATTTCCATGGGCCTTCGGATTTGCTATAATGATCTTTCACAATATGCATGAGCCCCGGGAACAAAAGCACCAAATGACCAGAGACTGAGACCACGCAAGCAACAGACGCCTCATTTGGCACCACATATTCAAACTATGGACACAATTCCTCAAACACCCCCAAAACCTCTCTGCATCACCCATTCTGTACATAACCTGAAATCATACTGTTCCAAGTGACCACATCTTGTGACCCGGACGCCATGGAAAATTCGGCGACTCACATACGCAATACATACAAATGAGGGAATCATGAATGAAGATACCAAATTCAAAGCCCGATTTAATCGTCAAGCAATGCAATTCTTCACCCTTCTCCAAGAGTGACAGCCGCCCACAAGATTGGAGCACAAAAGGGGATCTGTACTGATCGGGGAGAAGCTGCCGCGACTAAGCCACGAAGGGGAGTGAGCAATGCAGTGGATAATAGCCACAAAGGCAATGCTGATTGCTGAGGAGGCGTTTTCTATGGAAGTGAATATGTCATCTGAATCTGTGTCACATATCCTCTTCCATGAAATTCTTCATTCATGTCATCACCCATGTCCGCCAAGTCGGACTCATCAGCCATGCACTCAATGTCACGAGCAAGGTAGTGGGACATATTCCAGGACAAATCTATGCATGCTTTTTCTGATTTTGCAATGTTCCGTAAATGCCTTGGAATCTAAATCTAGCACACAAGATTATTAAATTCAAGAGCACGAAAAAATGAGTTAGTCCCATGATATCAAAGTTCCATAAACACTTAAACAATATGAAACAAAGATTCTACTAATTAGTATGAATCAAAGACTGCTAAAAACAGAAGAACCAAGATGCGATTGATTATTATAGATTTGCAACTTCATGCATATAAGTAGCAGAATAATATGGATGAGAAGAAAACATTGACTTACGGAGCCGGTGAACTTTCCTCTCAGAGGGTAGTGGGGTACCCAATTAGCCTACGATCCTCTTAGCTTTTTGATATTGACTAGATACAAACTGAAGCAAATTTCCTTTACTCTCTCATTAACCCTTCACTTGCTCCTCATTAACAAACCTGATGAAGCCCCTATGTTATAAAGACATCTAGTGATATTACTAAGAAGGGCAGCTGAGGTTGCATAAAAACTACCACTAGAAGAAGACCAAAACCCAAGCGATCCCTGTCTCTTTTTGCTTCAGTCCATCAAACTACATTTCCCCGTCTTTAGCAGTTGAAAGTTCATTGGGAGATGGAATGTCTACAAAGATAAGAAGGTTAATGCTATGAACAGTGAGAATAATTAGGTATGATGAAGTGAGTGATTACTATAAGAGTGTTTTGGTGGTAGAGAATATGAAGAATCTGGGACTGGGGCGATCATTTGATTGGTCCTTGTGGAATTTTGCACCGTATCTATTCCATAATAGGTTTTTTTTATCAAAATCAAGGGAATAGATACAATATGCTTGGTTTCTCAAAGTTAGGAGGGGCAACTTCCCCCCTTGCCACCCTCGGCTCCGCCATGGTCATCAAGGACGATGGAGGAGGGGTCTTGAGAATAATAGAGTTGGCAATGTGAAAATGGGAATGGTGCCCAAATATTAGGTAATAAAATAACTAAAGAGGTTTTTTTATAGGACACTACAAAGAGCAAATACGAAAAATGGATTCACTATAATTTGGGGGCCCCAGTAAATTAGCTGGTTGTCATAATAGGTAGCCAAGAATTAAAGGAAGGGACAATTTGTAGACAAGCCTTTGTGCAGTTGATGTTCTAGATGTGGGTCATGCTAATATTTGTAAAGGGTGGAACCAAGGAAAAATTGGAAAAACACTATAAAAATAGAAATTAACAAATTTTAAGCACATATAGAAATATAGGCCTCATTCATCGTACCATTCAATTTTACCTTCAAATCAATCATTGAGATTTCAAATTTTAATTTGAGTTCATGGAAGTCACAAAAATGAGGGGGGCAATTGGGATTTAAATATATATTTTGACGATAAAAATCAACCAAACTTGGGGTTATTCCAATTTGTAAAATCTACTCATTAACTGCACCAATTTTTAGTCATTGATTTGCGATTGACTTTTGACCGGTTTTAATGAATGGCCTTATTTATCAAAATAGACCCATTCTTCATGTCACACCCTAACAATTTTAAATCCATTTTTAAGAAATCACCACAACAAAAAATTATACTCTCTCTTTCCTACATTAATAGCTCCATTTGGTTTTTCAAAATAAACTAATTTTAGTTCATTTTGAAAACTAAATGGATCTATTAATGTGGGACAAAGGGAATATATATTTATCAAAACATGGATTAGAATATCTTGGTACGTGATGTGCTTGTTTTTCAAATTTACGCATATTAAAATCAGAGTAACATAATAGCCTTCCAAATCTATCATACAAGTCAAATTGAGACATTGCCCATGTACATGTTTGAGAACTATAAATGCACACCATTATAAAGTAAATTGTCTTTCATATGCTTATAGTCATCCATAACAAATGTCTCACCATACAAAAGAACCTAATACTACTTGTGGCATGGAGCTTTCTCGTCCTCATTACACTCACGTCTTTGTGGCTCCTAGTCCTACAAAGAACTTTCACCACAAAGATGCTGAGTATATCTATGTATATCTAGTATGATAACTTAATAATTAACTTAGGCAATATATTTATTGACAATCATAACTTGAACCATCATCCAAGTACACTTAGTCTCCTCATATCCTCTCATTAAGGTAAAAAGACTACAAATGGTTAGGGAACCAAAGGACTTCTTTTTGATCTCCTGACACTCCCTCATACCTATGTTGAGTCAGTACTCGACTCGAATTTTCTTGACTTGTCCAGTCCACAAAACATAGTTAAGGTCACACAAGCACTCATAGACCCAAGTGACAGTAATTCTTAGCCTCCCATAATTGCTAAGAACCCCTAATAGTCATGCTATGCTATGATCATTTGAAGATAAAAAATCCCAAGCCTCTTTACTAAAGAGACAAAGATAATAACCCTCTAAATCCTAAATACCCCTTCATCATGGCTATCATATGGTCCTTTGAAGACCTATCTTCATTTATTTTATCCCATATTTCTGAGAACTATGCAATGTAGGTCCCTCTTTGAAATCTGTCACTATATAGTACTCTTGACTATTAACAAAGGTGACCCTCTCATGCCCATTACCATAGGTCTAGGGTTATCATTTCCTCCCGCGTAGTCATTATACACATAGCCTAGCTCTTCTTCATCTTATAATCACTAATAGATAGAATTGTTATCAATTCCCTCTATTGCTCATTCTTAGATTAGGTTAAAAATGGTATTTTTGTCTTATAAATCTGGCTAGCATCGACACATCAGGTCTGTTTCATCAGCATGTCAATGTTAGTATCGACGATCAATATATTTATAAAAAATGTTGATCCTTATCAACAATAGGTACACACCTCAGAGGTTGGTTTGTTGACGCTTCCATTAACACTTTGATTAATATTGACAATAACTATGCAATTCGAACTTTGTTTCATTGATGCATCCATTGACATGTCATCTACTATCGACAATAAGATCGCTAAAAGTTCTTATTGCCATCGACATGTTTCTAACACATTGGCAGGGGGTGTCAATGACATGTGTAAAGAATTTTCACCCAAATCCTCTATTTTGGTCTATCATTTCTTCCATACCACTATTCTCATGGAATACAATCTCATGGAATACATGCTATCAACTTAATCTTTTCAGTAATTTGAAGGTTAATAATGGATCAAATACAAACCACATATAAGAGTCTTGCCTCTTTGGGCATGTAAAAGTTCAACTTTTGATAAGCCTTGCCGAAAAACACTATCTCAAGTCACGAACTATAGTAAACATCCTCTCCTTTTCTCCACACAATGCAAATAATATTTGTTGAGACTAAAACTCAATAGTTCAAGTTTCAAACATGCATTTACTTTCCTTTTCTATGTCAATAATATACTATCCCGTCATGGGATACATAAAAACTTCAAATTTCGTAGATTCTTCATTTTCTCTCTCCGCACTTGGACAATCATTCTTCACATGGACTCCTCTTCTTCAATTGGATCTCAATTTCTTTGTAATCCCTTCTTCTTAGCCTTCCCAAGAGGGAGAATTAAATATTAAGACTCTAAGGGACATATGAGAGTAGGTATTTGAGATGAGAAATTAAACTCCCAAAATGAAATTCCTGGAATCATGCAGTTTCAAACTTTTTGTAACATCTATGCCCAATTCATCAACACGTCAATGGGTAACATGTTAATGACTAGTGATTCCATAAATTATGTGATTTAAAAACTTCTAATAAGTAAACGAATATATTTTAATTTTTAGGATGTTACATCCTTCCCTCCTTAGAAAAATTTTGCCCCCAAATTTTAAGTGACTCTTTAGTAAACAATTTTGTGTAGGCTTTCTTTATATTTGCTTCAACTTCACAAGTCATTTCCTCCATTGTTTGACTTTGCCATAGCACTTTAACCATGAGAATCACTTTGTTCCCAAATACCTTGTCTTTTCTATCTAGTATTTTAATTGGCTACTTTTTATATGTTAAATCTTATTGCACTTCAAGTGGAGTCACATCTATCACATAAGATGAATTTACATATGTATTTTCTTAATATGAAAACATGAAACACATAACGCACCTTTGCTAGGTTTGGGGGTACTACCAATTGATAAGTTGATGATCTCACTTTGTCCAAAATTTCAAAAAGGTTTGACAAAGTGTGAATTCTATTTTCTCTTCTTTCCAAATCACATCACCAATTTTGTAGGTGAGATTTTGAAAAATACATGATCATCTACATCAAAATCCAACTCTCTTCACCTCAAATCAACATATTTTTTTTGCAGCTTTAAGCTCCGATAATATCTACTTTTATCTCTTTGGATTTATCAGTACATTTCATCAATAATTCCTCCTTCAACATTTTCTTTTCGCCTACTTCATTCCAACTAGTTGATGATCTACACCGACCGTGGAGTGCTCCATATGACATCATGCCTATGCTAAAATAGAATCTATTACTGTAGGCAAACTCAACTAAGGCATATAATTGTACCAACTACCTTTCCACTCCAACATGTAAGCTCAAAGCATATCCTCTAAATGGTATGCTTTAATTGGCTATATGTTTGTGGATGGAATGTTGTGATGAATTTTGGTTTTGTTCATAAGTCTTACTTAATAGTTTACCAATATTGAGATGTAAATTGTGGATCAATATATGATACAATTGACATTGGAGTCCTATGTAAACTTATTATCTCTTGTACATAACATTGGGCTAAATTCTAAAGAGTTTGTATTCATCTAATTCGTAGAAAGTGAAAAAATTTAGTAAGTTTGTTCACTATTACCCATATGGCATAATACACCTTTAGTGTTTTTGGTAACCCAATTATAAAGTCCATAGTGATGTCTTCCATGTCCTTAGGCCTTTGATGTTTAGCTTTAATATGTTGAAATACTAAACACTTGGAGACAAATTCCCTAATATCCCTTTTAATCCTATTCCAATAACATCTCAACGTAGGATCTCGATACATTTTTGTAAGTCTCTCCACTATTACCCATATCTCTTTGCATCAATTCTGGATTATTGTGAATTCTGATTTTTCAAGAAAGTTTTGCACCTCATCATCTCTTTGTTGTATTTCTATAATTTTCTAATCAATTTGGGACTGCACTAAAAAATTGGCTACCAAGGGCTTCCCTCCTTGAGAAGGGATTTCTATGTGCAATTTTATCATATTTTGAAGTAAATCCTTTTCTCTCACCATTATATGAGCTCTTACAATTTTATATTTTCTACCTAAGGCATCTGCCACTATATTAGCTTTTTCATAGTAGTATTAAATGAAAATTTTATAGTCTTTAAAATATTTTAACTATATTTTTTGCCTCATATTTAAGTTTTTTTACAATTTAACACATACATCAAAATTTTATGATCATTAAACACTACTCTATATAAGCAGTGTCTTTGGATTTTTAATGCAAACACCATTGTTACTAACTCAAGATCATTAGTTAGGTAGTTTTGTTCATAAATTGGTGATTGTCTAGAGACATAGGTCACCACCTTCCCATTTTATATTAATACACAACTCAAACTCTTCTTTGAAGCATCACTATACGCTACACATCACTATATACTACATACTCATCATCTCCCTATAGAAAAATTAATCCTAGTGCACTAGTAAGCTTAACTTTTAAGTTTTGAAAATTGACCTCACACTCTTCACTATCAATCAAATTTAACATTTTTTCTGGTTAATTTGGTCATAGGCTAAACTAAGAAAACTCCTATGATAAAATATCATTCTAGGAATCTCCTATAATAGCATGCTAAACTAAGAAAACTCATTCATTTTTATGTTGTCTTTGGTCTCTCCCACTTTAAAACAACTTTAACCTTGATTAGGCTACCAACACTCATTCAGATATTACATGCCCCAAGAAATTTATAATCTCCATCCAAAAATCACACATAGAAGAAATGGCTAGAGAAGAGTGGGTGACTTATAGGGGTGTCAAATGGAAAACTCAGTAGTTTGGCCCCTTGGCCTGAACTCAATTAATAGGTTTTGTGTGGGCTATTATTGAGCAACTAATAGTTTGGATAGAGATAGACTAAATTTTTAAATCAAGATTGTCCAAAAAACTTGGTGGGACAATTTGTAGACCTTATTGTGAACAATGAACCAAATAATTAACAATGCACAATCTAGGTTCTTTTAGCCCAAATTGTACACTTATTTAACTGGCTATCAAGTTTGCTTTAATAATCTAACTCGTTTGACTTTCTTTTCCTCTTTTTCACTACAAACAAAATTGTTGGTTTGTTAGTCAATTCATGTCACAATTCTCCCATGAATCTTGCATTCAAGCAAGCCTTGAGGATGTGGTTGTTGGTGATTTTCTAGAGTTATGTCCCTTCTATGTTGCTCCTTATTCGTACTAGCAAATTGAGCAATGGTAAACCATGTGCCCAAATAATATGTGTTTAGTATGCGCTCAAGAGTAGTTGTATAAAGTCATGTAGAGCTTACCATGATATGATGGCTGATACCACTGAACACATACTAACCATGTATTTTAGGGAAGGACTCATTGCTCTAGCAAATTGAAGGAATTAAGAAGTGGAGAGACAATCAAGTTAAAAGAAGAAGGAATTGGATGGAGGAGAACTTCCTTGGGAGAGAAGAGGGAAGGGGGTGATAATTATTGTAAATGCCCCCCCCCCCCAATTGGGATATTATACCTAGTCACTTTTTTTGTTCAGATTGATGTTGTGATAATGACTTGGCCAGTCAAACCCATTTGATCTAAACTGACCAAATAGGGCCAATAGTTCAAGTCACTCTGGCCTTGATCAGTGTGCCCATAGTTCAGTGGACCCCAAACCCAGCCTATTGACCCACCTCTGTTGCTAGAGTGCCATGCAAAAACACTCTTTTTAAACCACAACACGTGAAGTAGAATATATACATGGAAAAGAACAATGGCGCGTGTGATAGGAGATAACTAACTTAAGACTTAGAGATTTTTCCATATTACTTGACCTAAGATGCAAATATTCCATATTCTTGGTTGTGTAAAAAAACATTGTATAGAACTTGGGTTTACATGATATTTTAAAAAATTTAAACTAAAATACCCACGCAAAAAGGGTTAGGGTTTAAAAGTGCATAAACACGTAGCAATGGCGCACAAGTAGAGGTGATTGGAGCTCAGTGGCGATTTACGATTTTTGCCTAGCAATTCCCATCAACAGCGAATTTCAATTTTCTGTCTGGTGATTATCATCCTCCATCACTTTATCGGCAATCGTTCTTCTCTAATTTTTGTTTAAAAATATCTAATCACATAAATTACTTATCCCTACAAAGGAGATCAAGATGACACCTACAACTCCCAAAATGAATAATAGGGGACTATCTAGGAAGAACAAGACTATATAAGAATGAAGATAGATGTAGATGCCAAGAAAGAACACTGTAAAATAGTCATGATGACCTCCTACCTTACTGTGTCAAGAGGGACTCTAATATGATTTTTTGTATGTAAGTTTTATTGTGTAGAGCATCTTATGTAAGCATGTACACGATCTTAGAAGCTTTTATCCCCAACTTAATGAATACTTATATCAATAACACATATTAGCATATGTTGTGAATGTCGTGTTTTCGAATACACGCAAAGAACGCATATCATGTTATCTTATATATAATATAGAACATATCATATTATCAATAACATGTATCGTTGACATGTCATGTTATCGTATATGCGATATGAAACATATTGTATTATGGGTCGCTAGTTCAAAGAATACACATATCATGTTAGCATTAACACGATATGACGAATATCGTGTTATCTTATACGCGATATGGAGGATACCGTATTTTGGGTTGTCATCTCAAATAATATACATCGTGTTATCATTTACACGATATGGTGAATATCGTATTATTGTTAACTCGATATAGTGAATATCGTGTTATCGTTAACTCGATATGGTGAATATCGTGTTATCGTATATGTGATATGGAGCATATCGTATTATCAATAACATATATTGTTGGCATATCACGTTATCGTATATATGATACGGAGCATATTGTATTATGGGTTATTAGTTGAAAGAACACACATCTTATTATCGTTAACACTATATGACGAATATCATGTTATCGTATATACAATATGGACACATTATATTATGGGTCGCTAACTAAATAACGCATATCGTATTATTGTTAACATGATATGGCAAACATCATGTTAACGTATATGTGATGCAAAGGATATCATATTATGAGTTGGCAGCACAAAGAACATATCATGTTATCGTTAATACAATATGACAAATATCATATTATTATGTATGCGATATGAAGAATATTGTATTATGGATTATCGACTCAAAGAACAAATATCGTGTTATTGTCAACACGATATGACAAATATCGTATTATCGTATATAGCAAATATCGTGTTATATATGCAATATGAAGGATATCGTATTATAGGTTATCTACTTAGAATATATATCGTGTTATCGTTAACACGATATGGTGAATATCGTGTTATCGTATATACGATATGAAACATTTCATATTATCAATAACACGTATTGTTGACATGTTATATTATCAAATATATAATATGAACCAAATCGTATTATGGGTTGCTAGTGCAAAGAACACACATGTTACTGTTAACACAATATGATGGATATTATATAATCAACAAAATGTATTATTGACAAATCATGTTATCATTAATGCACTATTAGTCAAATCATATAAAGAATCACTTTGTCTATTATGTAAAGGATGGGTCACCGGAACAGAGAAATGATGATTTTTTTTCAATTGAGAAAGCTTTCGCGGAGGAAAAGATAAAAAAAATAAAACATTTATTACGGTAATATGGGATTAAGTGTTAAAACTTAGAAAATATAGAATATTCATATCTTAGGCTAGATAACATGAAAAAAACTTTAAGACTTCTAACGAGAAGGTGAGTGCTATTGGCTAAGAACAAACAAAACATAATGCTACCCCTTACCAAGGGGATGCAGGACATAGAGCACATCCCACATCTTTGGTCTAAAATGGACGAAGCAAAAGTAAATCGAAATACCAGGTCCCCACCTCACTCCAAAAGCGCAGGATCTCTCATGGATGGAGTTATGCCCGTGTTGACTCACTTCAATGGTAAGCTAGAAGGTTTTCAAACTTTAGCTCTTAACTTTATAGCCATATCCCCACGAAGATTTCCGTTTTTTTTTGGCTGAAATCTGCACATGATGCTAGTTAGGATGATGATCTAGATCTTAATATAAAAAAATAAGGTTTATTGTTTCTTAAAACAAAAAACAATTTTGTGTTTACATTGGTGAAGCAGCATACCTCTCCAAGTACCCAAAAATCATTGCAGAGACCTTTTACAAATCAATTTCAAGTAATTCAATATTACATATTCATGCATAGTTTGACAAAATCTCATCCAGTTTCTACTAATCTTGTTCTTGTCATGGATATACCAAAATGTAAAGTCAAAATTGGGGCAACAGTAATTTCAAAATGTTTCAGTTTGAAAAGAAACATCTTTTGTTACTGAAATTATAACCTTTCTTCAATGATGAAGACCTTTGATCGAGCAACTTTATACTGCCAACGTCTGCACAGGTAACTTATCCTAAATATTTTATATGGTTGGCAGGTCCGCTATACTGGCCAATATTTGTTGCAGCAGTGGCAGCTGCCATAATAGCTAGCCAAGCTGTGATTTCTTGTGCATTTGCAATTATATCACAATCCCAAAGTCCAGGTTCCTTTCCAAGAGTTAAAGTTGTCCACACTTCAAGCAAATACAAAGGGCAGGTTTTCATTCTAGAGATAAATTTTATCCTCATGATGGCATATATCCTAGTAGCAGTCAGCTTCCGAATCACAGAAAACATTGGAAATGCCTATGGCAAGAATTATAATGCTTTAAACATTTTAAATGTAGCATATACTCTAGTGCAAGATAATAAAGATAACAAACAACTTGTTTACAGGCATTGCTGTTCTAGCAGTAATGGTAGTCAAAACATTTTTGGTCACTCTAATTATGCTTGTCATATGGAAGACAAGCATTTGGACCACTGGACCGTTCTTCGTGTATTTAATACAGAGGCAATAATATATTTATCTTCTGTCTTATATAAGTTCAAACAAGGAGGATACCTTCCATTGGCATTTTCAGTAGTTCTGATGCTAATGATGGGCATATGGCACTATGTTCATGTAAAGTGTTACAAGTTCAAGCTACAAAACAAGGTCTCTACTGACTGTATAAAGCATTTGGTCATGAACTCAAACGTATATAGGGTACCTGGAATTGCAATTTTACATTCGAAACTTGTGCAAGGCATCCTGCCCATCTTTCTCCACTTCATAGAAAATGTGCCGTGTCCATTCAGTTGTAGTGTTTGTCTCAATAAAGTACATTCCAATCAGTAAAGTGGCAATGGAGGAGAAATTCTCTTTCTGACATGTTGAGCCAAGAGAGTACAAAACGTTCTGCTGTGTAGTGAGGTGTGGATATAAAGATGTCATGGAAGAAGCAAAGGTTTTTCAGCATCCTCTAGTTGACCATTTGAAATAGTTTGTCCGTCATGAGCATTTTTACTCATATGTCAAAATGTAGAGGAAACAAATGAAGCATTATCTGAGACAAGAGTCACAAGTTCCATTCTTTAACAATATATCAGGCCTCAGGATGCTGGATCTGCTACTACACACACTGAGGAGACCCTTCAACAATTCAACTTGGCTCGTGTTTCATCTTCATCTAACCAGTCAGGCATTGTAAGCCACTCAACCCAATCTCAGAATATTTCCAACCAAATTATTAGCGAACTCATCCAGGGAGGAAATGAGGAATTACACTTCATTCAGAAAGCAATGGACAGGGGTGTTGTGTATCTTCTGGGTGAAGAAGAAGTTCTAGCTGAGCCAGGATCCTCCAATTTTAAGAAGATTGTGGTCAATTATGCATATAGCTTCGTCCAAAAGAACTTCAGTAAGGGAGAGAAAATAATGTCAATGCCGCAAGGCTAGTTACTTAAGGTTGGGATGACATTAGAGATTTGAGACAAGGAGCTTCAATGTACAATATCTGCCACCAAAATGTGTATCTTTCATCTGTAGCAGGACAACATTAAGAAATACTTGTGGATAGTGATAGCAAACACAAAGGAGAAAGCTGTACTCAAAGAAAATGGGAAAAAATGGCAACTTCAATTAAGATGTCACAAAAGAGAACCACGTTATGGATGTTCAAATGCTAATAATCTTGTTATGTGTGCTGCATTAGGCACGTAAAATTTTCTACACTTTGTAAAGACTGCAGATTTTATGGTAATAGTCCAATTAAAATGGTGTCATGTTACAGGTGGCTTTCTCATTTTCCATAACAGATAGCCTGAGGTATATCTTATTTCCTTCCTTCAAACTTATCATCTGTGAAATGGTATGTTCAGAAACTCGACTGACAACAGTATAGAGAAAATCCAAGAATGTCAGAAACTTGACCGAAAACAGTGTAGAGAAAATCCAAGAATGTTACATTCATCTACCTATTCCTATTTATATATACAGAGAAAAGAATTAAAATATAGTAGGTCATTGAAGTCACAGTATACAGTTAGAAGAAGGAAAAGGGTATTAAGAAGAATGCACTTGATCACAAGAAAATATGGTTGGTATCAGTTTTCACCATCACTTCTGAAAAACTATTCTGCAGCATCAACATATCCTTCATGACATAGAATTTGATTAATCTCCAGAATCATTAAACATATGGCTTCACTTTGGGGGTGAGATTTATCAGCAACAAAGAATTCATGAACCATGCCATCTAACTCTATAAAACTGCATCCAGCCTGCTTCTGAATCCCATCATCCTTCATCTTGTTCCTCACTCTCTTTGCATCTCTCCATCTTGAAGAGGCAGCATATGTATTAGACAAAAGAACATGGGCCCCACACTTCATTGGTTCTAATTCCAAGATCATTCTGGATGCAAGTTCTGCCAATATGGTGTCCTTATTGTTCCTACAAGCAAAAAGAAGGGATCTCCATATCACCACATCTGGTTCAATAGGCATCATGCTAATGAATTTCTCTGCCTCAGGCAACAGGTTTGCCCGTCCCAAAAGATCAACCATACATCCATAATGCTCTATTCTAGGTGCAAGATTGTATTCTTTCTTCATAGAATTAAAATAACAGTGCCCCTCGTGAACCAAGCCTCCATGACTACAGGCAGACAAAACACCAAGAAATGTGACCTCATTCGGTTTCACATCACTGATCAGCTCCATCTGTGTAAACAAGTCCAAAGCATCCCTGCTCTTTCCGTTCATTGCTAATCCAGAAATCATCACTGTCCAAGAAAACACATCACGAAGAACCAACTCATGAAATAGTTTAAGAGCCTCATCTATTTCCCCACATTTGCAATACATATCAATCAGAGCATTCTTCACAGTAAGGTTTAATTTGATGCCGTATCTTTCACAATATGCATGAGCCCACCTACCCAGATCAAGCGCACCCAAACGACCGCAAGCAGAGACCACACAAGCAATTGTTGCTTCATCAGCCTCAACATTATCTATTTGCATTCTCCTAAACAATTCAGTTGCTTCCTTATATGAACCCGACTGGGCATATCCTGCAATCATGGAGGTCCAGCATACCACATTCTTTTCAGGCATAAGATCGAACACACTCCGAGCATCATCAACTCTGCCACATTTCACATACAAATCAACTAAAGATGCACCCAGATAACAATCAATGCTGAACCCGCATGCTACCACCAATACATGAACCTTTCGTCCCAATTCGAGATCCCCAATCCGCGCACACGCAGTCAAGACACTTACAGCAGTCACCTCATTTGGCACCACATGCTCAGAACACTGCCGCATTTCCTCAAACACCCCCAAGGCCTCTGTTCGCCGGCCATTCTGTAAATGTCCCGAAATCATACTGTTCCAAGTCACCACATCTCTGGCCTCAACCGGGACGTCCTCGAAAACCTGCCGGGCATTTCCCAACGACCCACAAACGGAATACATATAAATGAGGGAATTTTGAACGAAAATATCGAATTCAAACCCCAATTTGACACTTGAGCAATGCAATTCTTCACCTTTTTGCAAAAGCGACAACCGCCCGCATGCCTTAAGCACAAAAGGGAAAGTATAATGATCGGGATAGAAGCCGCGGCGGCGGGATTCGTTGTACAAGGTGACGGCCTTCTCCGGGTAGGGGCCGCGGGTGTGGGTGCGTATGAGGGAGTTGTAGGCGGAGAGGTTGGTGGGCGGGGTCGGAGTTTGTGAGAGGGGAAGGGAGGAGAGGGAAGAGAAGAGCTCGAGATTGCCTGTACAAGTGCGGACACTGCGTGGAAGCCTCATAAGCTTCTGTGCCCAAGCTGAGTCCCTGGTTCCCGCCCGCGCAATAACATACTCAAATTCATGACCATGCCGCCAAGTTGGGTGCAAAATTGCCGAGCAATACAATTGAGAACCTTTCAACCTCAGCAAATGGGATGTGGAGGGGAGGTGCACCCCAAGAGTGGCTTTTGTATGGTGCAGGTAGGGCTGTTAACCAGCGCTGGTTTGAGCATGTCCAGCTCGGCTTAAATTAGGGTCGGCTTTGTTAGAATAAAATTTGAACTTAATATTACTCCAGCTTAAATTTGAATATAATTTTAAAAATATATAAATATATATATAAAATAAATAATATATATATATATATATATTTATATATAAATATAATTAATAATTTAATTATATATTATAACATATTCCCTCCATTATAGATTAGTAGCTCTATTTGATTAGTTTATTTTGAAAAATTAAATAGAGCTATTAATCTAAGGATGGATAGAATATATAAAATGATATATAATAACATATATGTACTAATATTATGTATTATATATGATATATAAGACCCGTTTATATGAGCCAAAGCTCACTCACGACTGCATGAGCCTCAATATAATACATCCTTATATTACGATCTAATAATATACATAACTTAGGAGGCAAATTAATTTATGTCTTTTTGCATCCTTATATCTCTATTTAATGGCCTATGATACCTTAGCTCATGCTGACATACATGAGCCCAAATTTATATAAAAATTTTTCATGATATATATCATCGTTATATTATAATGGATATATAATTTTTATATACGATATATTTTATAAAAATATATGCACATAAAGAGAGGAAAATAGTAATATTGCATTTTTTTAGCATATGTAACTAAAGCTTATTTGTCATAGTTTTTTTTTTATTGTGACTATAGTCAGATGTTCAAGGTATAGTCGTAATACTTGTTGAAGTATATTTATTAATATTTAATACCAAAAGCATATTAGTATGTATAACACTTTATATATATATATATATATATATATATATATATATATATATATATTTTCAATTCGAGCCCAATTTGAGCCTAAGCTCATGATTTAGATACTTAAGTTTGAGCATGAGCATGAGCATGAGCTAACCTTTGAATTTCTAATTCGAGCCGAGCTTGAGCTAAAAATTTCAAGCTTATTTGAGCATCGAGCGGAGCTTCAACAGTTTGAGTTTGATCCATAAAAGCCCAATACTCAGCTTAGCTCGGCTCGTTAACACCCCGTGGTGCAAGGAAAGAATAATAATGTTTTTCATTTACCTTTTATATTTTGAATGGGTTAGTATGCACCCTAATAATCCCTTTAGTACCTCATTTTACTTATAAATATATGAGGGGGTTTACCGAGATTATTGAGGTACTGAAGATATTTTTAAGGTGTGTATAGGCCTATTCTTATATGTTTAGTAGTTTTAAATAAGAGCGTTAAAAGAAGTTAATGTAACGGTTTTATTTTTGGTGGAAAGGCTAAGAATTGGGTTGGGTTGGGTCAAATTGGGTTGGCTTTGACCCACGATTAAATCGTGCTGGGTCATGACCTAACCTTTTTTATTAATCGGATTGACTACTCAAACCCTAATTCTACTTTGGTTGGGTCAAATCAAGTATGCGCTTAACACTATTTTTTTCATCAATTTAATTTATTTTCTTAACTTAATATTTTATACGTTAACTTTGCATGGATAAAACATAAAGAATTTAGATATATTGTAATAGTATAAATATATGTGAATGATTATTTAAGAGAGTCAGAGCATTGCAACATTATTAGATACACATCTAAAACTATAAAAGTCCTACAAAAAATTACTAACTAATTATTAAATAAAATAAAAATATAAGAAAAAAAGAAGTCAGATTGTGGGGGTTATATGGGTAAATCCTGACCTGATTGTACTTTTAAAATAAGTAAAATTTTAAAACCCTTATCCTATTTTTAATCTTCGGTTCGAGTTGAATTTTTTTAGCCCTAGCAAGTGGTGCTCATGAATGTAAGCATTGCCAAATCATGGGATAAATCTTATCATCTCTTCCACTTTGATTTTCTTTTTGAAAATGTTTTTTTTGACCACCCCCTATGTCCATAAAAAATTTTGGAATATGTGGAGGGAGAACTTGGGAACCAATTACATCCGGTTTGCTAATTTGCCTCATATGTCTCCTTTCTTGACTTGTTAGTCTTTCATTGGTCAAGAAAAATTGGTAAGGAAGATTATTCATGTTAGACAAGTACTTTTCTTTACTTGTACAATTTTGTGCCCATTCATGTTATCAAGGCTTGTGTACTTGCACAATAGAATAGTTGATAGTCAAGGCTCAAGTCTCGCAAAGACCCCTAGAACCCCAATAAGCAGCGTCATGTATAGACATCTAAGAGGATTTTTGTATGTTTATTTAATTGAGAGATTCAATTGAGTGAGAGCAATGACAAATGCCAATAAAGTGAAAATAGAGAAGTTGAATAATAAAAATTTGGCTTTGTAGAAGATCGAAATTGAAGATTATGTAGAACAAAAGGATTTATGGAGACCGTTGACAAAAAAGAAGCCTTCAGATAAGACAAATGATCATTTGGAGTTTGGACCCGAAGGTGTGTGACGTGGTCCAGTTGACACTGTAATTGTAAGATCCCTAAATCCTAAACCGCTTTATTTAATTTTATTTAGTTGGTATTGTGTTGTTTAATGTTAATTTGGTCGGTTTTGACTTATTTTCGAAATTAAGGTGGTTAACAATGGTTTTAATGTTAATATAAGTCAATACAATTTTTTTGAAATTTTTAAAATTTTTTACTATTTTTCCAAAATTTAGGGGGCAAGACCCGCAGTGGCCCTCATGCGAAATTGGGATGATAGGTCCACAAGAACCTATAAACATATTATGATAGTAATTAATTATTCTAAAATTTTTAGACATTAATTTGGGCTTAAAATAAGCAAGCTTTTTATTTTTAGTGTTAAATTCTATTTATACCTCACATATTTGTTAGGTCTACCACAAAGCCTATTATAAATAGAAAGGCACAACCAATTTCCCATTTGGGAAGAGCTGAAATCTAGAGCTTAGGAGGCCCTAATCCCTATTTCCAAAGAAGGAAATGTGATTAAGGTAAAGATTAGCTTAATTTTTTATTAATTACCTAGGGTTTCTCATAAACTTTCTAAATCTCTTCTTTTGCCAAGGATTAATCTTGATTTCTACCCATAAAGCTTCTGATTTTGACCTCTATTTTAAACCCTTATGAAAGGAATTTCATTTTTGAACACAATAAACCCTAGATCTATAAGTTTTCTAGTGATTTAGGCATTTTTAAATGGATTTATGCAAGTATTAACAAAACCCTATTGTGGGTAGGATTTTGAAGGAGTTGAAGCATCGATTTTAAGTCAAGAAAGTCACTGAAGGTAAGAGATTTTGTCCTAAATAGGTTTCTGATTTCATATTTGAAATGTGGTGGAGTTTTATATGGGTTTGCATGGCGTTGAGCTTTAATGACACATTTAGAAAAGCCTAATCTTTTTTGCGATTTCTTAGTATTTTAATTGTAAATGTCTAGATTTACTGTTTCCTAAGCATGGATTTCATTATTATAAAGTTTGTGAGTGAGATTTGAAGGTTTAAGACATATATGTGTATTTTCGGTTTTGAATTCGAAAGGAAGAAGATAACCCAAAATGCAGTGTAAGAGTTCGAATGGCCCTATAGGTTGTTTGAATGCCAACACAGCAGTTCTATGGTTTTTGGTTATTTTGCTCATTTTTTCATGTTTTCTTCACATATGTACCATGTTACATGCATCATGAGATGGATTTACGAATGTGATTTTATCAAGATTATCTGCGTTGATCGATTGGATGCAATTGTGTGATATTGCTTGTCGGGTTAATCGATCAAAGGCTTATCAATTTAGTTTTATGTCTGAAAGGATAGGGTTTTACATCCCTTGTGGACGGGTGTTCCTCCCTGGGTTGAGAAAAGCGGCAATGCTATAAGGAGACCAAAACTATTGAGACTATCTGGACCCTGAGAATCCAGGCTAATATAGTTGAGTACCCTGGCTTACTAGGGAGTATTCTTCCCCGTTAAGGAATTTACCCAAACTGCATAATCCCTTTAGACTTTCCAATTGGGGATTGTTTGAAGTGAGCAAAGATCGCTTAAGCTTTGGCCAATTAGCTAATTTGATTCAAAACATCACATAAGTGTTTCCTAACCTAATTAACCCTAATGTTTGAACTATGCTATATTAACTCTCAAATAAGACTAAAAAATAAAATAAATAAGGGTAAAATAACTTATAAATTATATTTATTAAATAACATGTATTGTATTCGCTAATTCCATGATAATAATATTTGTCATGTGTATTTAGGTGAATTTACTTTGTAACTTTGAATTTGTAGGGTTGTCTAAGTGTTCAAGGTTAGCAGCGAAGCTTGAAGATTACAAATTTAGATAGATGAAACTCAAGTCAAGCCCCTTGTGAAGGTTCTACCCGAAGTGTACAAAATCACAAGCATGTATGATCTTCAATAACTTTTTGAGCTTTATTCTAATTTTTCCATATCCTATTGAAATATTAATTATTATAAGGCACTATTTCATTAATATGGTTCCTTGGAGATTTGTAATATAATGAAAATGATTTTTGTGTGGCGAAACATGTTCAAACTAATATTTGGTGCACATGCTTGAACATCACAATTTACTTATCACAAACACATGTATTGGGCTACCTAAACCCTAGGAATGAAGGTCTTCCCCTATTTTTTCAACTATGTCCTAAGACACCTTACGTCTAAAGGTCTTTTTGGCCACATGCCTTTCATTTGAAGGTATTAACTATTGTTAAAGTGTTAGACTAACTCTCCTCTAGTTAGTGAAAAAACATATTAGTCATATATATATATTACAAATTGGCTAATTTTGATGATCAAAATAATGTCTAAACTTCATGTATTTTTTAGCCTTAGGAATCTAACTAGATTTATTTGTGGTATAAGTCAGATTTGAAATTGATTGACTTAAAAAGTAGTAGAATATTTTTTTCGATCAAGGTTGAAGACTACGTTGTATCAAAGGTTAATTTGTACAGACTGACATATACAATTCACTTAAATTAGCTTAGAGTAAATTAAGTGCATATAGAAGTTTTAGACTAAATTAGGTTTAATTAGAAAAAATTAACTATGCATTGATCGATCGCAAACTGAGTCAATCAATTGACCAACACATGAATAGGATTGTGTAAAATTTGGTTAAGAATTTATAGATCGATCTCTCTCGTGATAGATCAATTGCTTAGAAAGTCATACCCTAATTAGAATAGTAAATAATCAATCAATGTGTCAAATAATGGATAGTTGTCTATGTTAGTTACCTAGATTAAACCATTTTAGAAGAGAATTCATTCCTAATTGAAGCATAACTCATAAACTGACTTAGGGTAATGCAAGCAATTTTTTTCAATAATTCACCATTGAATAAGAATTACGTTTGGAATAGAATATTTTAGATTAAATTTAGATGTCACATCAAACCTATTTTTGAAACTTTAAACTAATATAACTCTTTCTCCCAAACTTGGTTATGGACATTCTTGGTACTATTACAATCCTAAATTTGAGCCCTATCAAACAAGATCCCATAAGGGTAGGCAATTTTAAACTTTTAAAGTGTGCCCCACCTATATGACAAGCTCCTTGACGCTCAAATTGATATGAATTGTAACTGTCAAAAAATAACGAAAGCTACAGTTCTAAAACGGGGGTTGGGAGCTGAAATCAACAAAATCACCTCACAAGGTGATTTGGTGATTCTGGCTCAAAACGGCTTGGAATCAACTTTTGGGCAGAATTTTTAATTCCATTCACCTTCAACACACAAACATGGTTTTGATAATTTAGACTGGAATTGGGGGATGAATTAATGCAAATTGAACATTCAAACAACCCCTTAATGGACTATTTAAGGGCTAGTTAAACCCAAAATTAAAGAGAGAAAAACCTATAATTTGTGAGAGAAAGGATGAGAAATCTTTTGTCTTTAGTTTTCCACAATAGAACATCATTGCACTTTAAGTTTATGTTAATGGTGATTCCTTGAGTGACACATAGCTGAAGAGATAATCTTTCACATGCATACACCAAATAGGAAGACAAAGAACTCTAGGCTAAATTAAAAAAATAAGAGGTGCTTGTTTGGAAAGGCTAGAAGAAGACAAAGGCAAAATAAGCAAAAAAAAAAAGTTTCAAAGCTTGAGAAGAAGACTTGAAGTTTAACAATAAAAGATTTTAAGGGGATCTAAACAAAGGGGTTTTGGGTTAGAGTATTAACAAAGGTTGGTGATTTGCTTGCATCAATATAGAATCTTGCTTACTAGTGCATTGATTTAGCCGTTGAGTGACTGTTGTAGTTTTTTTTATCCTAGTTGGGTTTTCCATGTAAAAATTGGTGTGTTGATTTGTGTGTTTTGCATGTTAATGGTTTAGTAGTTGATGAGCATAATTAGGATTAAATAGACAATAGGGTTTATTGATTAAAGTGCTTAATTAAAATTTATATGGATAGAAGCTAGAACTCTTAATGCTTACTTTGTCAAAGAACTAGTTTTAGGAGCAATCTAGTGATTCGCTAAACCATCTATACATATATTAAACTCTCAGTTATAGGTATATATATGTATGAAAATGGGTTAGACTCCCTTGGGGCATTATACTAATTTACTCACATATAGTCCAATCCTTTGTGTCCTATTAGCCAGCCCACTCTCTTTCCTTGGGTTTCAAGTCATTAACCTCTCACCAAGATTTTCCTAATTGGCTCGCGATTGCATTCACACAAATACAGGCCTATCCATTCATAGTGGTATCTTTATCATTTAATTTAAGGTGTTCCTAAACTCACTAGGTTCCAAACTAAGCTCAAGAATACTCATCGACATCGTCGACCTACGGTAATGTTTATGGCATTTCACAAGGTAATCAGCCCCTTGAACAAACCTTGGTTCACCCATTGGTTTACAGTCTAATTGTAACACCCCAACCGGGAAAACCTGACCCGGACCGAGGGTTAGTTCAGAAAACAGAATCAGAGTTTAGTAAATTTAATAGAAAAATTAAAATAAAACTAACCAAGAGTGGTGGACTCTAAGTGTGAGTCATAGCGTTCTTCTATGCATTGCAGAACTTTAGCGTTTGATTGTGCGTAGTTCAAAACAAACCTAATTTTATAACTAATTTGGATCGGGCCAACATTATTGTATCATTGGTTGCCTACATATGTATTAGATATCATCTCTGACGTTATTCTAATACAATGGGATCCGAATGTAGTTCTGCCTAACGGCTAATATATGCATCAAACATCACAAAATCATATATGATAATATACGTATACTTTATATCCGAATAATTCATTTAGAGTTAAATGAAAATCTCATAAATCATCGGAGTCAACGAAGGCCAATAAATCAATATAGTCACACATCCCACTCTATCACAGAGTGGATCCAAACAAAACACCTTTACACGTCTTACTCTATCATTGAGCCGAGACCGAACACACACCACACACCTAGCTTTACCCTAGAGCGAGACTGAACACAAATAGGTCATATGTAATGCCCAAGATTTTTCATACATTTTCCTCAAAATTCACAAAATTTTTTTGCAATATAACTGCTATAAATTGGGGAAAATGACGAATATGAAACTTGTGAAAATAGTTTCATAATTTGAAACATAACACATTGGTTTTCTCATAAAAAATTTTACTCATTTGATCAAACATCGTACGACCAAACCAAACATCCTCAGTAGCTACTCAAAAACAACCGTACGGATAAATTGCTATGATCATAGACTTTAAATACAAATCTCTGTCAGGCATCCCTGAGTGCAAGTCCCATAACAGTCCATAATCTAATCCAAATGACAGTCCAAAATATATAAACATCTTAGTTCTCATCTCACCCAATACATCGAATCGTGGCACAAAGAAAACTCGCAGTGAGTCAAGCATATATCTGAGTTCAAGGCAATCAATCCACCATGGAAACGAGCATCCATCTCCAGGAGCTCTCCGCACGATCCTGCAAAAACCTCCTATACAATGGGGTTGAAAATACCTAGTAAGGGAATTCTAAACAATGAACTCTGTAAATCCATACATATATGTGTTCATGCAACTCAAACATGAAGCAAACACGCATATCATCATCATGCTCATATGCATACAATCACGCATATCATCATGCTAAAATCGCATACCATCAAACCGATCTTACACTACACCCTTAATTAGGGTCTTATAAACTTACTCGTACCATGTACACTTACTCATACAACATACACATACTTGTATGACCATAGTTGTGCAATTATATGTTTACTCATATAACTTACACCTACTTGTACGACCTTACTCATACAATCATATGCTTAGTCATACAACCTTATTTGTACAATCATACTCAAAATCATACACTTACTATCTTACTCAGAAACATAGTCTTATAATCGTCCTCATACTCACACTCTTACAATCGTGCTCATACTCATACTCTTACAGTTGTGCTCATACTCATACTCTTACACATACTATCGACCGCTGAAGCTCATTACAACTAATAAGCTCCAACGTCAAAAAAGAAAAAAAATGTCATTGGGGCAACACCTTAACCTTCGGGGAGTGACTAGACGCCATGAACTTTTCCAAAGGCAAGACACACTTATGCTCATGGGGCACAAGATCAAACAGGTAAGAGTAGATCCATGATACTACTTACTTGAGCGCACAAACATGCACCCACACATAAGGGGTCATCCAATTGCCCACACATAAGGGGTTTTATAGTGCCATATGATTTTCCACCATTATGGGTCTTATAGTGTCAGTACTACTCTTGGGCAGAAATCATACAGTACCTCTTGGGCGAAATTAATACAATGCCACTCTTAGGCAGGAATCATGCAACGCTCTCAACAGAGCACCAAATGTCTGGGCTTAATACAACACACAGACCAAATTGAAAACATACATACAATTGCTCTCAACAGAGCATCAAATGTCTAGTGCTCTATATAACACACAAACAATATCCTGCAAGATAAACACCATGGCAAGACATGAGAAATTCTCGGCCGACTCATTATCGGCTAGCTCAAACACGGAACTTAATTCGTTGAACCCTCAGGTCTCAAACTCATAACGCTTTCATTAATTGTGCTTATAATTCAAGTTTGAATTAAGTAAATTATGCGGTACAATTATGCCACACAAGCACTCAAGCATACCGTGCTCCACTGATCAAACCGAAGCTGAGCCCAATCTGAAACCCTAGTTCTTCAGAGCAGCAAACTTCACTTAACCCGTCCATATCATGATCATAACTCATTATACATCAAATCTTTACAGTTTTACATACTCCACCATCCACCTTATGGCCAAAACATCTTACACAAATGTCATCACACTAAGCTCCTTAGAGCCAAACCCAGTTATCACCCTCTTATTTATACCTCACTTATTATGATTACTTTTCACTTCATAATCTATACATTATACTTATACAATTATGCACACTCTTACTGTTTGACAATCCCCCAACATGCACTCTGATCCAAAACAATCACTCCAATCCCCGCCCGTCATATTCATATCCTCTGTCATTCGTCATACATTTACACATCCATATCCAAATCCATATCAAACACCGTCACTTCTTACCATCCATAGCCCATACCTTTGCCCACATGCATATATATCCATAGCATAGACAAATAGCCATCATACATATGTATGTCTATCACACATACGGATAGCAGATACATACTTTTATACATACGTAGCTTACAAACATGCTCACTAGCCATCACTAGCACATACATACACATACGAAGCTGACCAACAAACACACTAGCCATCACTAGCACATACATACACATCCATACATACTTCAAACATGCACGCTAGCCATTACTAGCACATGCATACACATACATACTTCAAACATGCACGCTGCACAAATACGCTAGCCATCACTAGCACATACTCAATCCCCATACAAAGCTTACCAACATACTTCAAACATACATACAACCCACATACATGTCATATGCATTTCAACATGGCATAATATATCATCTTACATCATGCAAATGGATCATGATTTAGCATCCAAAGCATTGAATCATACAATCCTAGCATGCTACTACTCATTCAAAGCATGCAATCATGAAATTACGAGTTCAAAGCTCCCCTACCTCGTAATCATGATGTTCGATGGTGAGCATAGGACGGTGGCAGCGTCCGTGGTGGAGTTGGCGGCCAAAAGCATTGCCAAGTTGAGAGAATTGATGTCTCGAGGATTTTTAGGAAGTGTCGGAACAATCACGGCCAAACGGGGTGTCAGAAATCAGTGCGGCAAAATCCGCGATCCACGGCGGCACACTAGAGAGGCCGGGAGAAAGGTCAAGCCAACATAAGTGGTGGTGCGACCAGAAGTTGAGAGTGTACTCACTGAAGGTCGGCTGACAGTTGAGAAGTACTTGGCCGGCTGCAAGACATTGAAATCGGTCGTGGACAACACCCAATGGTGTCGATTTCGCGTCATTGAGGGCCCCAATAGGGCGACGCTTGAGGACAAAGGAGAGGTGGTGGAGGACTCCAATGTTAACTCCATTTGGTGGCAGAGCCAACCGACGGTCAGGCAGCACAAATATGGCGCCTAAACCCAAAAGCATACATGTGGCCACATGCACACGCGGCCAAAAAGGACCACTCTAGAGAGAAATGGGTCAGACAGTAGCGACCGAAGGCCCACCAAAGGGCAACTGAGCTATGGCCAGGAGGTGGTGGACGATCAAAGTGGCGACATTGCCAATTGCCACCCACAACCAATACATTTGGTGCGGGCTGCTGTGCATCTCGCACAGTATAGGGCCAAGGCAAGTGGCCCATTGCTAGCGGAGGTATTATTGGGCCAAGTGGGGCTAACTCTCAATGTCACCGAGCTGGGGTAGAGTCCATAATAGCCAAATGGCCCACAGCCTGCCAATGGCAACGACCTGAGACACACCCAAAGCGTCTAATAGGGCGGAGCAAGACAATAGTGGTGAAGCGGGGTTGGAAACGGTAACCCCCTACCGACACTAGGTCGAGGTAGGCTAGACGGAGTCCGTACGGTGGCCAGACGACGACCAGAAACACACCAGCGTCTAAAAAACACCACGGATAGTGAAATAAAATATAGGAACAAAACCCGACCAAAGTATCGGTAGCTCACAATGGAGCAAAGAAAGCAGGGCAGTGGCTCTAGCCAACACCTATGGGTTCCTAGCGGCCAACCAAACATAAGTCTAGTTGAGGGCAGCCGCAAACAACATCAAAATCGCACGCCCACAGCTCAAAAACGGGATTTGAAAGAGAAAAAAATCGAAGAAAAGTTCGGTACCTCATGGAGGAGCGAAGAGGCCATGGAAGCAGTCATAGCCAATACCAACGTGCTCTTGGCGGTGAGGCAAAGAGGATCCTAACAAGAATTGGTGAAATCCGATAATGAAGGAGGGAGAACAGAGCGGAAATAGGCTCGGGTTTCTCTCCATCTCTTTGGATGTATGGAATTTATTTTTGGACGTCGAGTTCTGGAATCCAGTTTTCGGATCCAGAACATATAATCTTTTTAATTTTTCCCTTTGTATCCCCATCACACATTAACCTCCTGTTTATGAGTTATACCTCCAAAATTTGTGCCATAAGCGCGCAGCGAGGCCCGCGACCTGCTACTAAGCCTCACACCCAACTCTACAAGTATAAATACTGGAGAGAATATACAAATATGAATACGCCGAAGCATCACATGTTTTCACCAAAAATGACCAAAAAATAGCAAAAAAATCCCAGAAAATCATAGAAATATCAGGGACCTTATATCATATAAACACATATTATCACTACACATATTAGAACACATGGATCATATCATAGCATACATCCTAATTAGCACATGTAGTTCTAATATTAAAATGGCAGGTAGGAAACACTTACTCCCCTAATGTCTTGTGAGGTAGTGGCAGTCGAGGTTGCTTGGTCCTTTTGGGTGTTTTCCCTTTTAGATCTAGAGACATCAGACGGAACCTTCTCTAGCTTCAGCATGTTTCTCACCTTGTGCCGGAATATGACTGACAAAAATTTCTCATAATTCGGGACTCTTTACACTTTCCATGCACACAAGTAGCAGACAAAACCTAATCTACCTAGAGACACTTCTTCCCGTATGCATCAGTGGACATCGGATATAACTTCTCCTTACCCAGAGACACTTTTCCCTCTACGCGTCCATAGATGACAGATAGAACTTTCCCTTACCCAGAGACATTTTTCCCTCTACACGTCCTTGGATGATTGATAGAACTTCCCCTTACCTGGATACACTTTTTCCCTTACGCGTCTGTGGATGTCAGACAAAACTTCCCTTTACTTGGAGACATTTTCCCCTCTATGCGTTCGTGGATGACGGATAGAACTTCCCCTTACCAAGAGACACTTTTCCCACTACGCGCCGGAAGGCAACAGACAAAGTCTCCTCTTGTCCCAGGATGTTTCTCCCTTATAGAGTTGCTAACTTAAGGAATAGACACTTCCATTGCGTAGAACACCCTCGAATTAGCTAAGAATGCCTTTTGAATGGAATAAAACAAACTCAGAATGACTCCAGAAACTCTTCTGGAAATTTAGACAGAAATGAGAATTTATAGAAGATAGAAGTGAATGTACGAAGGAAAAGGAAAGATGCTCATAGACACACACACACACACACACACACACACACACACACACACACACACACACACACACACACACACACACACACACACACACCATGTGGCACATTCCAAATGGACCGCACTCATGGTCAGTTCGTGCCAATGCGTGCGGCGGAGCCGTGGATGAGCGGCTCGGCTCCTGCGCCGATGTACGTCCCAATTGCGTTGCGCACTAAATCATGTGATCAGATTTGCAGACAGCTGTGATTACTCAACGCATCACGATGTGGCTCGGACAACTCGGCTGATGTAATCAATTTTGTCCTTTCTTTAATATTTAATTATTATTTCCTTTAAATACAATTCCAACTTCAAACGTGATAACTTTTTATCCCGAAGTCAGAATCGTGTGTTCTTAGTACCGATGGACTCGTGTCGATGAACCCTTCGAAACTAGACCTCACATCTCTTATTTTTTTAAAGTGGGTCCCACCCATGTGGCACATTTCCCAAGGTCGTAACTTTTGTTCTCGACCTCCGTTTCTCGTGTTCTTAGGTTTGTCATGCTCGTTACTTCGAGCTCTAACCAAATACAAGAATTCTATACCTAGAACCCCCCTAAAACTTAATAAAAACTATACAATTAACCCTAACCCATCGGTTTAGGCATAATCGAAACACGGGTACACTAATTGTAAGGGGAAACGACCATTCACTAGCTTACTGAGATTTTTGCTCATCATTTGGCTTGGTCCAAGTTTGGGCTACACGCTCACTTCTTACTGATATTTCACCCAATTCTTTACTCCACTCTTAGTCCCTTGAACTAGAGCCCAAGTTAGTTGGGTAATGAAACTATGATTCATATATAAAAATAAACTAATCATTTCATAATCTCTGGGATTTTTCTCTAGGTTGAAACTTGGCAAGGACACTAATAACCCTCTCCTTGTCATTTTTTTAACAAATATTTTTGACAAGTAAACATCCATAATCGGATCAGGTTCAGTCCCTGTTTTTTTTCTTTTTAGAACAAGATCATATCAAACCTAAGCTAGGCTCAACCTAACCGGGCCAGATCACCTATAAAAATGGGTTGGGTCCCCTGACCTAGACTTAGAACCAACAATCCACAACACGTGTCATTTTCCCTAGGCCCCGCAAGAGGCATGCTAGCTTCTAGAGGCAGCGCCCCTAGGCTCACAGATGGGCAAGTGGCGTGGCTAGACTGGATCATAGTTTAGTTCCTACTCCTAAAACCACAATCCTGTTGTGAGCTAGTGGCACACTAGGGGCCAAATGCAACCCCACTTTTTTTATTCTCTCTTGATCTAGCTACCACCAAGCATCGTAGCTGTGATTTGTCCTTCCCTAGCCCTCACACCCTGCTTCCCAGATGAAAATAGTCATAACAAATGTGGCAATATGTCACACCCTTGCCATGCCCCCTTAGGTTACCCAATTGGGCTATTTTGAACCAATTTTTTCCATTAAAATTAACTAGGCCCGCATAGCTTAGTAAGCAACCTGTTTGTGTTTAATTTAGATAAATGGGCCTTACACATTATATCCAACTTCAAATGGTGATATCACCATCGTCCAAACTCTGAAATTCACACATTCTTAGTAAAATTTTAAAGTTATTGTTGTCTTCTTTCTATCACACATGCCTCATCCCTATATTCTTTTACTTTAGAAGCTATTCTACTTAGAAGAGTCAAACTCACTATTTTTCATGTGGCAAAGTTTGAAAACATAGGAAATTCTTGGATGTGACACTTACATTCCTATAAAAGAAGTTATTAATCTATTTTTCTTGTGTGAAAACCATCCAATCAATATAAAGTGTCATGCATTCAATTTTTTTGAAATCGAATCCTTCAACAAAGTATAGTTTTTAATTTAGTATAAAAATTACAATTTTTACTTCTTTCTCACTCATTTGTTGTTGTTCATTGTTCCCACTTTTCTTAATATATATTACTTCCATCAATTTGGTCTTTGAGCTCAATTAGCATATATGTTAGACATAATGAGTACTTATAATGGTTTCCTTTTAGTCTATTGTAACAATTATCCTTATTTGAGGGGATGTTTTTGCAGCAACTGAGGAAATCAAATTATCTACTTCCATTTCTTATCAAAATGGGCCCATGTCAAATCCATGTTGCTTGTAGACATAGTGGAGGACTAAGCTAGACGATCTTTCTAAAAACTTAATCAATCAAATATGTAACCCTTGCAAGCGCACAAGTGTGTGCATTGGGGGGAGTACAAATGTGTCAAATCCTCAAGGACTATAATAATTCGATTACCAAACTTTAATATGTATTATCTAATTAACAAAAACGTAAAACTAGAGCAAAAGGAATGTGCAAGGAAAATATTAATGAGAGAATATAATTAGGAATATGGGTCCACCTCTAGAATCATAACAATGCATTTGACCTCCAATCTAGATCATGTAGGTGTATGGAAGTTCTTGGCTGTAAGCTAGAAGAACTTAGAGAAAATCAATAATCAATTTCATGACATGAACTATCTTTAACATAGAATGAATCATCTACACTAATCTAGGATATTGACATGACTTGTCAAACCTTATCATAACTCATCCATTTGTTAACCACATAGTCATGAATTCAGTTGTATAACCATATCATCTAAACCACAAACATTAGATTTGATGTTTGAATGTCAATATCACATAGATTTATCCTACATAAGATGAACTTCTTCTTCTTTGCACTTTTGAGTCCCTTTTCTTATCTCTAGCAGCATCAAGCCCCCTAAAAGCCTCAGGAGACTCTATTTATAGGCCTTATTAAGAAGCAATTTGAGTGCCTTCTATAATTCCAATGAGTTCGGATTAATGAATTCATCTTGCCCAATCTTACATGTGCAAGTCTGAATCTCGTGCTTGTGAGATTAACCCAAAGATCTTGCATTGCACACTGATTTTCTAATGGGCACAACTTTTCGCGTAGAACTCCATTGGCGAATTGTCAATGGAGTTTGAAAGCTAACTTCAAGATTTTTCAAATGCAATTTTTTCATCTCAATCCATTATCTGTATAGGAAATAGTAGTCCTTTACTACATCAGATGTGTTTTCATTATATGCGCTGTTGTGATAAGTTCCAACTATGTTAACCCCGATGATGCTTAATCCTTCACTACAACAAAATTGACTATTAGCAACACTGTAAGCGTTGCTAAATGCGTTGATAAAAGTGTTGTCGCTACTACATATTAGTGATGCTTAATTCAAGTGTTGCTAAAAGTATAGTATTAGCGACGTTTATAAAGCATCTATATTAGTATGGTATTAACGACGTTTTTTATTAAGCATCGCTAATAAAAAATATTAATTTTTTTAAATATAATTTTTTTTAAAATGAATTAAATAAATAATTAGTAATGACACTTATTATTAAACATCGTAAATAATATAGTATTAGTGACATTTATATAAACGTTGCTAATGTATATAATTATTTTAAAAAATATTAAAAATTTTTATTTATAAATTAAAAAATAATTTAACATTATTAGCGATACTTGATATATGCGTCACTAATAGTATAAAAAAATATAAATCTATTAACGATGCTCATATAGAGCGTCGCTAAAAAAATTAAATAATAAAAAAAGCAACCAAACCGGGTCAGTATCTGGTTTGGAACGATGCAGGTCAGCACCCTCAACGTGGGTCAGTTCTGACCCACGTCGATGCGAGTCAGTGCTGACCCGCGTCGCGGGTCAGTGCACTAGCTTTGGAGGGGAAAGACACTGGCCATCTCCGGCGGACAACACTGCGTAAGAGGAGGGGAAAGACGACGACGTGGCCGCACTAGCACTGGAGGACATGACGTGGCCGACGTAGCCAGGTCGGAGTCTGAGGAGGACGCGTCGGGCATTTTCTTGCAGGATGGGACATCTCGGAAGCATGGATGGAAGTCTGACGGGGCCGGGGTGGTGGGCAGAGTAGAAGGAGGCGAGGCTGGGTATTTGTGTTGCTTGCATGCAGGCTTAAGGCCAGGGACAACGGGAGAGAGAAGATGGTCTTGAGTCACTTTTTCTCTCTCTCTCCTCTTTCTCTCTCTCTTTCCTCTCTCTCCTCTCTCCCTCTCCTCTCTCCCTCTCCTCTTTGTTCTCACCTCTCTCTCCTCTCTCTCTCTCACTTTCCTCTCTCTTTCTCCTCTCTCTCCCTTCCCCTCTTCTCTCTCTCCTCTCTCTCTCCCCTCTCACTCTCTCCCTTCTCTCTCCCCTCTCACTCTCTCCTTTCTCTCTCCCTTCTCTCACTCCTCTCTCTCTCCCTTCTCTCTCTCGTCTCTCTCTCTCCCTCCCTTCTGCCTCTCTCCTCTCTCTCTCCCTTCTCCCTCTCTCCTCTCTCTCTCCTCCTCTCTATTTTATTTTTTTATTTAAAAATTAATGAAAAATAAAATAATAAAAATGTATTAGCAACGTATATGCTTATATGTCACTAATACTCAAGGGTATTAGTGACATATAAACATCTCTCCTCTCTCTCCTCCCTCTCTCTCCCTCTCTCCTCTTCCTCTCTCCTCTCTCTCCCTCTCCCTCTCCCTCTCCCTGTCTCTCTCCCTCTCTCCTCTTTTCTCTCTCTCCCTCTCTCTCCACCCTCTCTCTCCAATATCTCTCCACACACTCTCTCCACCCTCTCTCTCCTTCTCTTTCTCTTTCTCTCTCTCCACCCTCTCTCTCTTGCTCTTTCTCTTTCTCTCTCCTCTTTCTCTCTCTCCTCTCCTTCTCTCTCCTCTATTCTCTCTCTCTCCATGCACTCTCTTCACTCTCTCTTTTATTATAAATTATATTTTAAAATTAATAATAAAATTTAAAAAATAAAATATATTATATATAAATAGTGAAAGTTTAATCTATTATTAACACAAGTTTTATTGAAAACTTAATATTTATTAATTGTATATACAAATAGTAAATATTAAATAAAATATATTATATTTAGGAAGTTTATTATAATTTATTTAATATTTATTTATTAAATAAAATTAATTAATAAAGCTATTAGTGACGCTTTGAAGAAAGCGTCGCAATTAGAATGTATTTGCGACACATATTTAAAACGTCGCTAATAATTTAAAATTTTTACTTTTTTATTTTTAATTCATAACTATTAGTGACGCTATTGTGAATGCTAATAGTTATAAGCGTCACTAATAGTAGTACTATTAGCAAAGCTTTTGAATAAGTGTCGCTATTGTGAATGCTAATAGTTATATATTTTTTGTTTAAAATATATATCTTTTAGCGACGGTTGTTCAAAGCATCGTAAATAGAGGAACTATTAGCGACGCTTATAAAAAAATGTTGCTAATATGATTAGTATTAGTGACGCTTTAAACTAAGCTCGCTAATATATGACTATTAGCGATGCATACAAAAATGTGTCGTTAATATTTTTTTTGCGACTGTTTTTTATTCGTCTCAAATAGTGATTTTTGTCAACACTTAGCTGTGCGTCGCTAATACTACTACATTTTGTTATAGTGCCTCTTATCCTATATAAAACTAAAACAGCTACTCAAGTGCTTAACAAGTATAAGATTGGGGATTAATATATGCAAATTTTTAGATCTTATCACCTATTATATTAGACAATTTTGTGATTTTTAGGAGCAAGTGATTATAAAAACTTTCCATATATATCTCTAAGGTGGACTATCAAAGACTAAATATGAGCTTGGTGTGAGTTTAATACTTGGCTTTGTTTTAGAAGAGCTAAGTATAATATGAATTTACGTATGTCAGTTTGAGCCTGACATCATGAATTGTCGAATTGAAATCTGATATTGATGCACGGTAATAGAAGGAGCAGGATGGTAATGCAAACTTGCTTTCCCCCTTAGTAATGTGTGCCATTGGATATTGAAATCCGATGGTTCGTGATGCCCTAGCTCATGCCAATGTACATGGGCTGGGCTCATACTAACAGGGACACAATTGTACTTGTAGCTAGTTGAATGAAATTGTATGTGCATTATTCCATTTATCATTCAATGAGAGCATTTTGCTTTCTTTTTTATGATATTTTGGGTTAAGCTACATGTCTTTGATTACCATCATTTGGCCAGGCAATTGTAGCTATATTACTGTAACAAGTATCATATGACAAGCAAATATCGCGTGGTTTACCTACATGTGTATATTACTCCCAACTGATACGAGAGCTCAAATTCCATGTTTTACTTTTAGTGATCAGTCTAAGTCAAGTCCCACGTAGAAGGAATCGCTGAGCACTTTGAATGGCAGCAACCTCAATTCGAGAATTTGTCATGGTTTCGTACGCCAAGCCTTAGATGCTTCTCTTTGTCTTGAAGCGGGTTTGGTGGCTTCCAAGAATATATAAAGTATATATATTTATCCCTTTTTATCATTCCTAATGCTTGGTTTGGTTGTTCACACATAAGCCCACGGCATTACTGAAACAGTTGTTAATCTCGTTGACAGAAGGAGGAAAGCTGTTTCATAATCAGTTTTATTTTTAAATTTTTGCCTTTATCCTTTCTACATTGATACCATACACTAAATATGAATTCACCTTGTAGCTTCTTAACCAAAAGGATTTTTTTTATTTTTTTATTGTCAAGGAGGTGTCCTAACCATAAGTGACCCTACTAGAAGGGGGCAGGGCAACCAACCTCTTAGACTACCATATTCTATCGCCAATCCCCTTGTGTATGTACGAACAATGCCCACATATCACACAGGATAAGTCCAATATGATTTATCATGGGTGAAATTGGGGTAATTGTGGTTTTGTTTAGTTGTAAAATGTTGAGCAAACTACCGATTTAAGGTAATACCTCTAATTTTATGTGGTTCGATCCACCAATTTAATGCAACGACAGTCCATAAAATATAGAAGGGAGACGAAGATGCACACCATTCAATCATGATTAATTGGCTCTCGGGGAAATAATCAATCCAAAAGAACTAATTACTATGTCCTGATTCACCACTTATTAATTGATGAAACACCCATTACGAATTTAATTAATAATGAATAAAAACTAAGTGGGTTTTATATAGGTCCTTGTAATAATATTTCTACTTTCCAAATCTTGGGTTTAATATTCCCTTCATCCTAAATTAATAGCTTTATTTGTTAAAAAGTTTATTTTATATTAATAGTTCTATTTTGTTTAATTTAAAAAGAGTAATATAAATTTATTTTCCTTTCTCTTAGATGTGTGTTTCACTATTTAATAAAAAATATTATTTTTTAAATATAACTATTAATATGGGGAGGAAGGAGTAGGAAATATTACTCTATTACTTCCCTTAAAAAATCTTGTATACCAAAGTTCGTTCGTTTTACTCTCTTTCCATATGAACAAAAAGACAACCGAAGCTACAAACTAGTCCCCCTTTGCTCAACATTTGAATGACATCCCAACAAAAATATAACTGTTGCCGTCTCCCCTTAAAAAACAAAACGTCAGAAGGCCAATATACCCTGCCCTAAAGAGAAATACGAGTACTGCATACAAGTACTAGTAGCAGAATAATCATCAAGACAAGCAGTTATGTTCCCTCCTTAGTCAGTTCTCCATTACTGCATAACTAAGACAGACTAATAGAGTTTAGACAAATGAGAGTCCATAAATTACTCTCAAATGTGTAGGGAGTTCGTTGATAAGTGTTCTTTCTACCAATCAATATTATGAAACTTGACTTACCCATGTCTTTTAATTGGTTGTTTGCTAACTACTGTACTCAGGAATAGGTGCAATCCTTGTCCACTCTGCCATGCAAAAATAATTCAACGATAATTTGATTTGCGCGTGATCGTGCAGTCGAATGTGTTTGATCGAATCAACACGGTGAAAATTAACTGATTTTAACGTGCTAATCATGTAACGATTTGTCAGGACAAATGTAATTATTCTCCCGTGATGTGGACCATATGGGAGGCAGGTAGGCCTAACATATGAACATTTTAAAACAAGGACGAGTTTGTCTCTTTAGATAGATCTCTCCATTGGCATTCTCCCCTTTGTCCTCACTAAATTGTCACTAATCCTGTTGTCACATTGATCCGTCGAGCTAATCCATTTTCTTCTCATAAACAAGGACAAATAAGCATTTGGCGGTATGCACAAATTACCAAAAATGTCACAAACCTAATAGTCTTGTGGTTCTTCATTAGAGTGCATCCCTAACGCGCGTGACCAGGTTTTAGTCATGACCAACAATAGGAAGCTGTCATGTCTGCAAAAAGTGATAAGAGAGAAACTTGGGATTTGAAACAAGGGTTCCCCAATTTTCCCCCCTTCACATGTCTACTAGTCTTCTAGTCTTGCTGGTTATGGTAAGTGATAAGGAAAACACTCTTCTTCTTCGTATGAGAATTAAGCATGGCTTCAATGTCATTTCAGTAATTTACTAAACTGCAAATACAGGCTGCATAGAGCCAAAGAGCCCAAGTAATGTAAATCATTCTCTTTTACCATTAAAATAAATTAAAAAGTGAGGACTAATAATGTTGCAATCAAAATTCTCATCCCAATATTTTAATTGTTGCAGTCTTTGATCATGGTTGGAATCGTGTGGAATAGCTTCTTCTTTTTGTCTTACTCAAAATTCCCATCTGCCCCTTGTGTATATCACCAGCTCCTTCAGTTTCCTAAATGAAAAAACAACTAGATCTTTGCAGCCATGTCTAACATGACCCCCGAAGGACTTCCCCAGCAGCCCTCCCATGGAAGCTCAGCTACCACTGCAAGTAACGGCGATGATTCGGCTTCAACGCATGCTAAGAAGAAACGAAATCAGTCAGGCAATGCAGGCAAGAGAGTATTGCAGTCTACTTGTTTATGTTCTAACACTAGTTATTAAGATCTAATTAAACAAATAACTCCTATTAGTTTATATCAAGTCTGTTTAGCGTTAAATACCAATTAATTATCAAACAGGATTTCCGCGTGAAGTGAAGAAGGTGAACTGTGGTCTTAATGTGGTTGGAATCAAATTCCTAAATCATGATCCAGCTGGTTAGGAGCTAGATCTCAGTAACTAGATATTAGTATGGAAAGAAGTTTATTCACGTACTAGTAAATTAGCATTATATTGATTGCTCAGCTCAATTCTACGTGTACTAGGAATACCAGGAATCCCACAAAATTTTATGAACTCTTGAAATTTTCTTTTCAGGCAAAAGTAGTTGCTCGTTTAGCAGATTACTAAACGGAAATAAAGTCGATAATTGAAATGAATTTATATTATGCTAATTTGTTTATCTTCTTTCGTTTTTTACAATTTTTTGTTCTCAATGGAAAAATATATCTACATATATGTAAGAAAAAAAATAGTCTTTTTTGCTTTAATCAACATAGATAGACACCAATTTTTGGCCTTTAGAGTTGCGTTAAATTGTGAATTCTAGCAGTGGGTCATTTTTTTTGGCATTGCATTCCAGCAGCTGATGCCACTAGTCAATAATTCTATTGAAATGAATTGTCAGATCCGGACGCAGAGGTTATTGCTCTATCACCAGGAACTCTCATGGCCACAAATAGATACATGTGTGAGGTCTGTCACAAGGGCTTCCAAAGGGACCAGAACCTCCAACTCCATAGGAGGGGCCACAACCTTCCATGGAAGTTGAAGCAGAGAACAGCAGGTCCAGTCAAAAGGAGGGTGTACATCTGCCCAGAAACAAGTTGCCCCCACCATGACCCAAGCCGGGCACTTGGTGACCTCACAGGCATTAAGAAGCACTTCTGTAGGAAGCATGGGGAGAAGAAGTGGAAGTGTGACAAATGCTCCAAGCGTTATGCAGTGCAATCAGACTGGAAGGCACATGTGAAGATATGTGGGACAAGAGAGTACCGGTGTGATTGCGGCACAATATTCTCAAGGTTAGATATCAATCATCCATCCCATAAAGAGTGTCTGGATCACATTATATAAAATAACATGTCTTATATTCATAGTCCTATTTTATATTATCCTCTCATGTTAATTAGTGGATGGAGTAAAAAGAGTTAGTTTGTGAAGTACAAAAAAGGTTAATAAATTGCTTTCCTTAATATTATATTTTTTTCAAATGTGAACAATGGGATGGAGGGAGTATATGATAAGTAAAACAACAAACAAAAGAAAGTTTAGAATTATAACAAAGGAGAAAAAAATGTAATTATATTTTTACATTATCTTATCCAACATGCTAATAACATGTTTTACAGGAGGGACAGTTTCATCACTCACAGAGCCTTCTGTGATGCCCTTGCAGAAGAAAACTACAAGGTACAGCAACAGGGTCTGCCTTCCATGGGAGGAATGGTCCAGTCTCAGTCTCAAGACCTCTTCCCTCATCCGGTGCCTAATTCCACCTCATCCAGCGGCACAGCCTTGAATCCACATTCATCCAACCGAAACACTAACATTCCACAGAGATCACCATTCATGAATTCGCCTCCAGTTGCCTTCTCAAGCAGCTCGGACCCAAACACTGACCCTTCGGCTTCGCAAGCCTCATGTCTTCAACTCAGTGGGAGTAATTCAGTTGCTTTCAGCTCCGTACCAAAAGATGCCCATATAGCAATTGGGTCAGCATTCATGTCTGCCACAGCTTTGTTACAAAAAGCTGCAGAAATGGGAGCCATGGTTAGTGACAACTCAATCTCACCTGTTCTGCTCAAGGGCTTTGCAGGCTACTCTACCACTGCTGCAAAGTCTTGTGGGCCCCTGCAGGAGCCAAGCCATGACCCATCAGATGCTTCTTCCAGGTTGCCTCCTGCTACAGATGAAAGTGTGTTCATGGGGAATCAGAGTTCTTATGAGAAAAGCTCACAAAACCAACACGCTTTGCATGGGGGGTTATTCAGTTCTCATATGGTGATGCAACAAGGAATCCGCAATGAAGAGAGCATTTACTTTCAAGGAGGGTTTGACAGTGGGGTTCAGAGGGGACCTTATGGGGGGAATGAAAGAACAACTGTTGATTTCTTGAGTTTGGGCTCAGTGGGGCATATGGGCGTTGGAGAAAGGCCTGGAGATCAAGAAAGAGATTCTGGCTTTACATATCCAGAGGAGCAGCAGAACTTGCATGACATGCATGGTTACCATCATCCCTCTGAGGGGCCAAGGTCCATTGACCGGCCAATGTGGAATTTTTAGTTTTTGTTTTTTTGCTCAGAAGTTGGGGGTTAAAAGGGATTATATTTGAAATTCCATGAAGTGAATTAGCTAAAACAGATGGTAATGTGATATATATAGGCAAATGTGCCTCTAATGCGATGTAGGTCAAAAAGGTTATAACTCAAAAGAATTTGACCAAAATTTTACCCTATGCTCTAAGATCTTTCCACCTTAGTTTCTTAGTGGAGAAAACTAGCTAGTGCTGCAGCTCTCTGGACCATGATCTGATGGCCAGAGAGCTTAGAGCTGCAGCTCTGGCTAGAGATCCTCTTTCTTCAGTTAGTTTGTGACTCTATTGCTAAACTGTTTATTTTGTTTTGTTCATGCTGTCTAATATTACTTATCAGGAAAATAGAAAATGATTTCTTGCTTATTTCCTGAGTTGAATTGGATAAACTATATATTCTTCCGTCCCATATTAAGTGTTCTTTTGTCCCACATTAGGTGTCTTACTTCTCATACTCCTGGTAAGTAGCAAGTTTCTAATATGCTTCTTACCAAAGTAGGAGGAGCACAAGAAGCTAAATTAGTTAGAGTTTTGTATTTTTATGGTTTAAAGTGCTTCTTACCTCCCTTAAAATTTACATTTTTTACAAATAGAACACTCATCATGGGACAGAAGGAGTTTCATGTATGAATAAAAGTTAGGAGATGAGAGCTAAAAAGACCGCACTCTAGATTGTAGCTGATGAATGCACAAGGTCTCTTTATACAACCATGTCTAATGAATGGTATCTACGGATTATAATGAAATATGAAGCCTTTTGATGGAAAAATGAACTACTCACCTCCATGCCACTTTGCTCTTCACTAAGTTGGCCGCTACTTCCGTCCATAAACTGAAATGAACAGCAAAGAGGAGAAGGCTTTCAACTTCCCTCTCGGGCTTCCAAAATCGTAGGAGCCAGAGGAGCAGTCCTTAAACTGAAAGATTTGGAAGCCTTTGAGGGAAATTGGGAGACTGCCTCTCATATATTCCAGCTTCTTCTGAAGAACACAATGAAGAACATGACACATTCATGAACTTATATAATGATAATACGAGTCGAGTTGACATAAAAAAGTATAGAGAATGAATAGAATCATACCATACTTTTTGAGTTCCGAATAAAGTAGTAATCTGTAAATCTATTGGCGTGTTTCGTGGTTTTGTAGATTTTATTAAGCCAAGGATAATCTCCTTCAGATTGACATTCCTTCACAACAAAAATGAGAACTAGAAATCATTGTCGCTCCCTACTCCCAAGGGTCAGAGAACTCAATTCTTGCCATGACAATGAAAGCATTGACATTTGCAGGTCCTGAATAGCCAAGACCACATCTCAATTGATGTAGCAACTAGCCCTACGATGATTCCATAACAAATGAAAGCAAAACGAGAGAATATATGCATAGGAAAATAATATCTGATATTATAGATTCAGAATTTACCTTATAGGCCAATTTTGGCATGCCAAATTGTGTACAAGACCAAATAGCATGTTGCAAGCTTTCAACATTCTTTCCACAAAAGTACAATGTTCAAAATATGTACTTTATTTACTAGTTTGTCACTAATATTTAGAGAATGACAAAACTATTCCTAGGGTTTACCCATCCCTACTAAGATTTCAAAATAACCGATCGTAACCTGGCAAGGTTAGGACGTTGGCAGTGATGCCCTTAAGGTCCATCCATCCCCTTACTAGTGTTTTTTTTTTTGAAAAAGAATTATTTGCAGCCGCCGGAGGAAGCCCTCGCGGCTGCTGCAAAAAAGAAACTCACCTTGGGGAATGACATGAGTTTGAAATTTCAAAGTGAAATGTGTTGTAATATTTATTTGTTCTTGCAGAATGAGTTTATTGGGGGCTTGGGTGGGGGGATAAAAAATAGAAACATAGGCCTAAAGCATATGAAAGAATATTGACAATGAATTGATGCGAAAACTTTAAACTGGCAGTTTTAGCAAATGATGGAGATGTATTTGTTCTGTCCCCTCTAGTTCAAGTTGGTGGCGAATATAAGTTCTTATAAGCACATGTAGTTAGACGAGTGCATCTGAGTTCAATTATTGGCATAAAGTCATATACTTTTAGCGGCCATTGCTTTATCAAATCCAGCACATTTTGATTGATTCCTGTGCCTTTTTTCACAGTGAAATAGAATGTCCATGCCGATAATAAGAACCCAATCTTGGCCAAGATTTTCCCCTAAAAAAACGTCTATCCTAAAGATAAACTATAGAGCTCTTTTAGGATCTGTACCCACTTTCAATAAAGCTAGACAAACTAAAAGGAAAGGCAAGAAACAACATTACGACTTCCAATGCTGAAGAAGGAAGGGAAACTCCTATAATGATTTAGATAGAAATGTGTCGAATGGAATGAGTATGTGCGGATTTCAAATACAATTTGTTTTGTGAGTTGATTCACCATTGAATATGCACATGTTATACACTCTCGCCAAATGAAATAAACGGCAGCGTTTGACGAAGATTTTAAAGAAAGTGTCAACTACCGAGTGTCAATGAAAATAAGATCATTCATAAAATACCCCAAACTGTGAAAAGGCAGGTCAAAGTATGATAATCTTTATTAAATTGAAATTAGAATATACTTTGTAAATAATATAGGGTTGGATTGATGAGATGAACGTCGTTCAACAAATCCTACTAAAATGGGCACACAACCTTCCTTATCAATGGTAAATTCACATAAAATATAGAAATAATAAAAGGAGAAATGAATAATCTCTTCTTCAATAAATATATATATATATATATATATATATGAGAAAAAAAATAGAATTATGCTTCTATGAAAGAATTAAATTTTTATATAAGTCCTAAGGACATAGTTGTAAAATAAAAAAAACTAATCTCTAACTACCTTACGACTAACCAATCAAAATTAAGAAAAATGACTCATAAAATCCCTAAATAATAAAAGAAATATATAATAAAAACTATTAGGAAAGCAGAAGACTTAAAATAAATCAATTTGGAATTAAATTTTTTGGAACTTTGAAACCATATTGATGTTAAAGTGATTGATCATTGATGCTCTTAGCTTCATTTTACACTAAGCCACATAAAGTGCCAATTGATCACTTATATGATCAATCGATCACCAAATAAAGTTGATCAATCGCTCCACAAAAAGTATGAATTTTCTTTGTGCGATCTCAATGCTCCATATATTTCAATGCCAAGTAGTCTATATCAAAGTATGAACAACAAAAGAAAATGTAGTAAATGGATTTAACTTCATTTTTGCACAAATTACATCTATGAACCATTGCAATACTCTCTTTTGAAGTCTATCCAAAGTCAGCAAGTGTCAACATAGAAACTAATCGAGTGTCAAAGAATGTGGTGTTTAAACCAAACAAGGAAGGGTGAGCATAGTCCGAGGAAACTATCACTTTGTAAGCTGATTTGTTAGAGAACAACTCAGAGGAGGTTGCAAGCAATGTTGTTTGGACAATAGGGAATAATAATGTGAAGCGGTTGTTGACCTCTCATATTCCTATGAAATTGAACTTCCAATTGTTATTATCCAGGCAGTTCAAAAGAAAAAACATGGGGATCACTAGACAACTGGTAGATTAGGTGGTAGCGAAATTAGTCGAGTAGAGTAAAAGTACCCGCCCCAAGTGGTATTCCTATTGTTAGACTGTTAGCCGCTAAATTGGTGAAGGGCTCGGACAACTTCTCAGCCTTGGCATGCGGACATCTAAGGAATGCATGCTTCAGGGTGAGTATGTAAAATTGTGGCAATGTTGGAGCCTTGTAGGAAAAGTTTCCTTTTAGTCCTACTAGGAGTGGGACTGAATGGTGGGCTATGCATCATCAACATATGGAGAGTCCTATGCATGTTAGACAGATGTGGAAGACTCCTATTTTGAATAAGATATCGATGCTTAGTTGGCTGCTGATTTGTTGGCAAGAATGCTATCACAACTTGGAGTGTGGCTGGAGGCCTAGCACAAGTTGGAAACTTGGAGACAAAGATGGATGCAAATAGAACTGCTCAAGATAATCAAATCTTAGAGAAACAAGGACTACATGTAAGAGGTTGACGCGGGACTTTGGTGAGGAAGAGGCATGCATGTTCAGGACTTCGAGCTTGGAGTAGGAGACCCAAAGGGCACTGGACAAGGTAATACTCTTGAAAGAGTGCACAACTTAGTTCCTAGCTGGGTTGTGACACCAGAAAGATGTTTTGGGTAGGACTGTGAGCAAATTTCCTTGTTGTAATGGGCTGAGGCACACGGAGCTCCCTCCTTTGGCTAGATGCAAGTGGCAGAGAGGGGGGGTACAGAAAATAGAGGGAGGGGTGACTAGGGAGAGGGGGAGTGAGGGGGAGCCGGTGGAAGCTGTAGTCGGCAGAGGCGGGAATGCGTCACAAAAGGGAAAGTGGGACCGGGTGGGAGGAGGGGGAACCGGAGGGGGTGGAGTCCGAGGCTAGCGGGGCGAGGGGAGGAGGAGGCGGTGGAGGCATAAGCGGAAGCAGCGGGGCGGCGGGATGGCGGAGGTGGGGGTGCATAACAGAGGGGAAAGGGGGACCGGGAGGGAGGAGGGGGAACTGGATGGAATGGGTGGGGTCCGGGCCAAGCGAGAAGAGGGGAGGAGGAGGCGGCGGAGGCACAGGCAGCTGAGGTGGAGGAGGCGGGGTGGTGGAGGCAGTGGGGCACAGAGGGTCCAGGGGGGGCCTTAAAAAGAAAGGGGTGGCGAAATTTCTCCCGCGTGCGAAATTTTGCCGCGCGGCCGTGTAGGCGTTAAATCGCCAGAAATTTTTTTAAAAAAAATACATTAGCGATGCTCATATAAACTAATAGCGATGTATCAACTCTACATCGCTAATATAACTTAATATTAGCGACGTATACAATTATATGTCGCTACTACTATCTATATTAGCGACGTATAGCTTATATGTCGCTAATATAGCATATATTAGCGAGATATAACTATATACATCACTAATACTTACATTATATTAACGATGTACATTTTATACGTCGCCAATACTCTTATTTTTAAAAAAAAATTCATATCCCCTCACCGCTCTCTGTCTTCCCTCTCCTCTCTCTCACTCTCTCCTCCCTCTTTCTCTCTCTACCCTCTCTCTCTAACTCTCTACATCTCACCCTCTCTCTCCTCTCTCCCTCTCCTCTCTCTCTCCTCCCTCTCCCCTTCCTCACTCTCTCTCCTCCTCTCTCCTCTCCCCTCCCTCTCCCCTCTCTCTTTCTCTCTCCCTCTATCTCCTCTCTCTCTTCTCTCTCCTCCCTCTCCTCTCTCTCTCCCCTCTAATTTAAATTTTTTAAGATTTTTTATTCTTTGAAAATAATTTTTAAAAATAAAAAAAAGTAAATGAAATCATATTAGTGACATATAAAATGATACAGTACGTCGCTAATACGTCTGTATCATTTTATACATCGCTAATGCATATACTAATAGCGACATATAATATTATACGTCACTAATAGTATTTATTTTAATTTTATTTTTAAAAAAATTAATAATTTTTTTTTTAAAAAACAAATTAAAATCCTTGTCCCTCCCCCCTCCCTCTCTCTTCCCTCCCCTCTCTTCTCTCTCTCTTCCCTCCCCCTCCCTCTCTAATCCCTCCCCACTATTTCTCTCTTCCCTATCCTCTCTCTCCTATCTACTTACACACTATATCTCCTCTAATTTTAATTTTTTAATATTTTTTTCATTAAAATTAATTTTTAAAATAAAAAAATAATTAAATAAAAATACTAATAGCGACGTATAAATATATATGTCGCTACTAGGGCATGTATTAGCAACATATATATCTATATATCGCTAATACATGTACTAATAGTGACGTATATAGCTGTACGTCGCTATTAATATTTTATTTTAATTACTTTTTTATTTTAAAAAATAAAAAAAATTAAAATTTTTAAAAAAATTAAAATAAAATTCCTCTCACCCTCCTTCTTTTCCTTCCCCTATTCCCTCTCTCTTCCCTCCCCTCCCTCTCTCTTCCCTCCCCTCCCCTCCCCTCCCCTCCCTCTCTCTTCCCTCCCCTCTCTTCCCTCCCCTCTATCTCTCTCTTCCCCTCCTCTCTCTCCCCTCTCCTCTATCTCCTGATCTCTCTCTCCCTCTCTCTTCCCTCCCCTCTATCTCTCTCTTCCCTCTCCTCTCTCTCCTATCTACCTACACACTATCTCTCCTCTAATTTCAAATTTTTAATATGGTTTTTCTTTAAAAATAATTTTTAAAATAAAAAAATGATTAAATAAAAATATTAATAGAGACATATGCATATATACGTTGCTACTAGTGCATGTATTAGTGATGTATATATCTATATGTCACTAATACATGTACTAATAGCAATGTATATAGCTATACATCACTATTAGTATTTTATTTTAATTATTTTTTTTATTTTTAAAAAAATAATTTTTTTAAAAAAATCAAAATAAAATTCCTCTCACCCTCCCTCTCTTCCATTCCCTATCCCCTCTCTCTTCCCTCCCCTCCCCTCTCTCTCTCTCTCTTCCCTATCCTCTCTCTCCTCCCTCACTCTCATTTCCCTCCCCTCTCCTCTCTCTCTCTTCCCTTCCCTCTCCTCTCTCTCTTCCCTCCCCTCTCCTCTCTCTCTCTTCCCTCCCCTCTATCTCTCTCTTCGCTCCCCTCTATCTCTCTCTTCCCCTCCTCTCTCTCCCCTCTCCTCTGTCTCCTGATCTCTCTCTCTCCCTCTCTCTTCCCTCCCCTTCGCTCCACCCTCCCCTCTCTCCTCCCCCTCTTTCTCTCTCTCCTTCTCACCCTCTCTCTCTCTCCTCCCTCCTATCTATCTCTCTCACCCTCTCTCTCTCTCTCTCCTCTCACCCTCTTTCTCTCCACCCTCCTCTCTCTCTCCTCCCTCCTCTCTCTCCCCACCCTCTCCTCTCTCTCTCCTCCCTCCCCTCTCTCTCCTCCCTCCCCTCTCTCTCCTCTCTCTCTCCCTCTCTCTTCCCTCCCCCTCGCTCTCTCTTCCCTCCCCTCTATCTCTCTCTTCCCTCTCCTCTCTCCCCTATCTACCTACACACTATCTCTCATCTAATTTCAAATTTTTAATATTTTTTTCTTTAAAATTAATTTTTAAAATAATTAAATAAAAATACTAATAGCGACATATAAATATATATGTCACTATTAGTGCATGTATTAGCGATGTATATATCTAAATGTAGCTATTAGTATTTTAATTATTTTTTATTTTAAAAAATAAAAAATTTAAAATAAAATTCTTCTCACCCTCCCTCTCTTCCCTCCCCTATCCCCTCTCTCTTCCCTATCCTCTCTCTCTCCACCCTTTCTCTCTCCTCTCTCTCATCACTCTCTCTCCCCTCTCCTCTGTCTCCCCTCTCTCCGCTCTCTCCCCTCTCCTCTCTCTCTCTCTCCCTCTCTCTTCCCTCCCCACTCCCTCTCTCTTCCCTCCTCCTCCTTTCTCTCTTCCCTCTCCTCTCTCTCTCTTCCCTCCCCTCTATCTCTCTCTTCCATCTCCTCTCTCTCTTCCCTCCCCTCTATCTCTCTCTTCCCTCTCCTCTCTCTCTCTTCCCTCCCCTCTATCTCTCTCTTCCATCTCCTCTCTCTCTCTTCCCTCCCCTCTATCTCTCTCTTCCATCTCCTCTCTCTCTCTTCCCTCCCCTCTATCTCTCTCTTCCCTCTCCTCTCTCTCCTATCTACCTACACACTATCTCTCATCTAATTTCAAATTTTTAATATTATTTCTTTCAAATTAATTTTTAAAATATATATATATGTCGCTAATAAGTGTACTAAGCTATACGTTGCTATTAGTATTTTATTTTAATTATTTTTTATTTTAAAAAAAATTTAAAATAATTTTAAAAAAAATTTAAAAAAATAAATTAGAATTTTAATAAAAATATGTATTAGCGACGCATGTGACTATGCATCGCTACTACCAATTGTAATAGCGATGCATTTTACCATGCGTCGCTACTACTATCGGGTAGTAGCGACGAATAGCATATGCGTCGCTATTAATTTTTATTTTTTAATTTTTTTTAAAATTGAGAATTATTAGCAATGCTCATTTTTAAATGTCGCTATTGTTGAGATTAGTAGCGACATTTGTTAAAATATGTCGTTAATAGTTTTAAATTTTTTTTTTAAAAAATAAAATATATATTTGTTAGTGACGTTTGTGAAAGCATCGCTAAAATGTTACGTATTAGCGACATTTGCATTTATGTGTCGCTAACAGACTACCATTAGCGATGCTTAGTATTATGAGTCGCTAATATTGTTATTTTTTGCGACAGTTTATTATATGTCGTTATTATTGCTTTTTACCGACGCATAGTATTGCGACGCTTATATAAGCGTCGCTAATACCCAATTTTGTTATCTCTCTCTTCTCTCTCCTTTCTCTCTCCTCTCACTCCTCTCTCCCTTTATCCCTCTCTCTTCTCTTTCTCTCTCCCTCTTCACTCTCTCTCGTCTCACTCTCTCTATCTCCCCTATCTCTATCTTATCTCTCACACTCTCTATCTCCTCTCTCTTGTCTCTTGTCTCTTCTCTATCTTCTTGCCCCTCTCTCTCTCTCCTGTCACACTCCTCACACTTGTCCCTCTCTCTTTCTTCTCTCCCTCTCCCTCTCTATTCTCTCCCCACTCTCTCACTTTTCTCTCTTCTCTATATCTCTCTTTACTCTCTTTCTCCTCTCTCTCTCTCTCACCTTTCTCTTTCTCTCTTCTCTCGTCTCCCTCTTTTCTCTCTCTTCTTTTTCAATCTTCTCTTTCTCTTCTCATTTCACTCCTCTCTTCTCTCTCTCTCTCCCTATCTCTCTTTATCACTCACATGCGTGAACATAAGCCTCAACTCTAAGGAGTGCGGAGAAATTAGGAGAATTTTTTTAAATTTTTTTTATTTATTATATATTATATATTAAAATAATAAAAAATAAATAAATAATCTTATATTGCAACTATTTTTAAAAGCATCTCCAATAGTCTTAAATTTTTTTAAATAACCTTATTTTATTTGGGACGTTTTTTTTAAGCATCACTATAGTACTACTATTTGTGACATTTTTATAAAGCACGCTAATAGTTGTAAATTTTTTATTTTTTTTAACTTATATATTTGTGATGTTTTATAAAAAATAGTTGAAATAGTTATTTTTCGACACTTATAAGCGTCGTAAATAGTAATTTTTGCGACGTTTTGTGTTGTGTCACTAATAAAAGCGTCGTTAATAGTCAGTGACACTTGGGTAAATAATTTGTATCAAGGTTGGGCAAAGTCTAGTTGTACTAGACTTCCTAGACCCCCCCTCTCCTTATATATATGGTTGAGAGGGCATTCCACATCATTGCGAGCAGTTTAGGAAGGTTGTGATAATTTAGGAAGGTTATGAGAGTTAAAATTGAAGTTTTTATGGATACAAATGTTGTGGTTAAATGTTTTAACAAAAGGGGAAGAATTGTGCACTAGAATGAGAGTTTTCTTTCTTTTGCTCATATCATTGATGTATTCACTGACAAGTCAATGAGGGAGTCAATGGTTAGAGGAATGAATAATGCTGACATTGATATGTAGGTGTGAGTTAATGTCAAACTAGGCATCATTAGTGAGTGATGCATCGGTGATGATGTCGACAAATTAGAATATTCTTAGTCTTAACTATCAGTAGGGGATTGACACATCAATGATGGTATCAACAGCCATTGACACCTACACCAATAGGTCGATGGGTTGACCGATGGTATATTGGTTCATGATTTTCAAGTAACTTTTTACTAGTATTTTCCTTACTTACGAGAACTATATTAGTATCATTTATTTTTATAATGAATGTAAGTAAATACTTAAATATAAGATGGAAATATATGTATGAATGAGGGGTAAATCAACCCTATGTTTGAGCCCTTTAGAGAGTGAAAGACCCTAAGCTATTGTATATGACACTTAAGAACAAATGGGCCTAGTGTCAAATTAGACTCCAAAGGAGGGTCTGTACAACCATGTAGAGGATAGTAGCAAAGAAGACTCTGATTGTTGGCTCCCCTTAACATGAAAGTTTTTGTTTGTAGATTCTCTCCATGTGGCCTAGGATGTTTCAAATGGATTATAGCATTAAAAGATATATAACTCTAGTACAATGAGAAAAGGAGATCTCAATAATTATAAAATTTTGATAATCTCAGCCAATTGGGTCCATGAGCTATTGTGGGCCTTAGCTTCATAGCATTGACGGAGTATGCAAGAGTCTTTAATAAGAGTTTGAAGCTACTTTGTGGAGTGATATACATTTTGTGGAGTGATAGATAAACTTAGAGACCTTCATTGTTTTATGGTGGATTATGGAATGCAATTATAAATTATTTATATCATTATTCTAATAGTGTAGTTCTTGATTAGTTATCCCACTATATATACTTGTATACCCAATATTCGTGTGGTGCAGGGTACCTTGCAAGATTTAAAATTCTTTCAAAAATTTGTATACATGGCAACGATGAGTTTGTTAGGCCAATTGGCATGTATAAATGTTGTCTTACTTAAAGGTAAATAATTGTAGGCATACGAGTGTTAATATATTTATATTTATGTATATCAAGATATTCAAACATGTAATTGAAAAATACCATATTCAGTTTAGATGTGATTGGATCTTGATTATTATTGTATTTTAATTTGATATTTATATTTTAAAAAAATGTGTCTTGCACCCCGAAACATCTTGATGGATGTTTAGATCAAAAAATATTTGTGCTATTTTTATTACAAAAATTAATTTAAAAAAGCTTGGAGTGTAGCAAGAGATAAATAGCATAATCTCTCTAATGGTGTGAGAATTAAGGAACGTATCTTCTACCTAAAGCGGAATGGAAGGTAATTAATCACTGGTGAAATATCTTTAATTCGAGATTTGTCCTTAAGTCTCAGTTGAATCAACAACACAAGAATTCTTGTCTACTCTGGTAGAGTTTGCATCTGCAAGTTAAATGCATTATATTCAACTTTCAATAGATTTTGCACTTCATTTGGATCTTATTTTGCATGGTGCTATATATATCCAGATCTTTTGACCAATAAGTGGTCTAAGTGCTTTATGTTTTAAAATGCTCCCTCTGTCCTATTTAAATAGTTATATTTAAAAGAATAATAATTTTTATTGAATGGTAAAAACCCACATCTATGAAAATGAAAAATAAACTTACGATACTTTTTTTAAGCACTCAATCACTCAAATTAAACAAAATAGAGCAATTAATATGAAATAATTTTTTTTGCCAAATAAAACTATTAATTTGGTATAGAGGGAGGACAAGTTATATTATCTTTTGCAGTGTTATCCTCCCATGAGTTGCAAGAGCAGTAGGAATGTTTTTAAAAAAATTTAGGACATTTCAGGAAATTGAAATGAGGGATGAACAATTCTAATCTAAGAATTTAATCACCTAGGCATCCAAACAACTACTTTTTTTTGTTTCACAGGTGAAATTTTTAGACAAAAGTGCAAAAATGCGCTGTTTTCAGCATCTGAATCCTTTAATTAAGTGGCACAGAAAGCCACTTGTTCATGGTGATATACCAAGAAACCTGTCTGCTTTTCGGTTTACTCTCTGGTTTGCTTTATAAAAGACTGTTCGACAGTTCCTTTTTTGGGTTGATTTTTCCTTTTAAGTTGAAGCTGACTAATATTTTGGTGGGTTTTTCCCTTCAAACATAGCCCATAATTATCGATCTTTTGAAAGTCTGAGGAATATCTGAATTGTAGCATAAACATTCATTATCGGGGCTTAGGGTGCACTATAATAAGCTCAACTAAAACTCAAATTTTTGTAGATGTTTTTACTGCCCAAAAATTTGGAGATAGAGGAAGAAAATGATTGAAATTACAACAACTGTTTCTCTGTATTTCGAGGTCCATTCTTATGGGCTTTTGTAGGCCCATTACAGACCCATTGGGTCACCACACCCCTACAAGACAATCACACACTTTCTCTAACATGAACCGGACCATACCTTTCGAGGAGCAATAAAAAAGGCTCCTTAGTTCCTCATGACGATGCTCATGTGCTAAAGTGTAGTGTGCCACAATGCGCCAACACAATGAGTACATTTGCACGTGTACACACGTTTTGTGCACCCATACTAAGTCACTTTACCCACGGAGAGTGTCTCCATTCTAAAAGACAGTTTTACCGAGATCATTTACGTAGACTCCTCCTTGTCTAACTTTCTTTTCTACATGGGACTAAGAGAAACTCTTTATAGAGATTTTTAAGTGAAAAGCTTCCCTCCACTTGAAAAGTAACATTTGACTAAAAATATTCTCTCTAAAATAAAAATAAGTTACTTTCTTCAAATCTTAAATTCAAATCACTTCTCACTTGTAAGCCACTCATTGTGAGCTACAAATGTACTACGGTTAGACTCACTGACCAACAAAAGCCTGAAATCTCCTTCCATATAAAGTGTTGGGTTGTTGGGCAAGGAGCTACAGCTGCACAATGAAATGGACGCGATGCGCTAAAGCTCAAGGGGGTGGAATACAAATGAGGTAGAGGACTTAGCAAACAAGGGCCCTCTGCTCCTGAGTGTAATCCAGCTTACAAGAAAGTCCCAGTTCTCATTCATGTAGGAAAACCAATCAGTGAGCCTCTTGTCATCCTCCTCAAATACATTGATGAAACTTGGCCTGATCATCCCTTACTTCCAGTAGAGGCTCATGAACGAGCAGTGGCACATTTTTGGGCAAAATTTGGAGACGAAAAGGTAATTACAACTTACAAGTAGCATTGCTTTCAAATTTAGAGCTGTTTTCCTACAAGGATATGAAGAATCAGAACCATTTTTTGTGCTAAAACGAATAATATGCTTTGATGCATCAGTGCGTTTCCATCTTGAAATTCCTATGGACAAAAGGGGCAAGAGCAGAGGAGGCCATTAGTGAAATTCAGCTAGCATTCAGAGCTGTTGAGGCACATGGGCTTGGTAACAAGTTCTTTGGTTGATATGTGGTTGGTTGGATATGCAGGTATTGTGTTGGGATGGATTGCTCACTGGCTGGCGACAGCCAATGTTTGAGAACGTGTAAGGCATAAAAATGGCTGATCTTGAGTCTTTTCCACGCAAGCATGAACGGAAAATTTCAAACAATTTCCCATAATCAAACAAGCCCTCTTATCGATTTATATTATATTTAAACAAACCCCTACCACAGCACCATGCAAGCATCCATCAAGAGTGGCACCTGAAACACCATTTAAGGTATAAATACTTCCTCCGAGACTTAACTCAGTATGCCCCAAAACTTAGAGCTTTGGTATCATATAAGATAAACAAATTTCTCAAAACCTTAAACCATTAGGAAAGGAAATCCTATCTGTTTATGCTATATTCTAACAAACAAAACCAGCAACATACTTTAGCTGCTCTGTAGGGGAGTGCTTATATTTAGCCCTGTCTGCCCAGCCCCATAGCATCTGCTGCCCCTCCTCCATTTAGGCCAGACACCTCCTAGCCATTTTAGAAAGCACATATAAGAATGCAAGTAAATGAAAACAAAGTATTGCTTGAGAAACATGATCTGATAATAAAACGATTTTACTTGGCTTGGGAGCTTGAGGTGGTACTAAGCAGATGTCAGCAATATTTGTTAACTTCCTTAGCCAATATTACGAAGAACAACAAGGTAATTTCTCTTTTTCTTGAATTTTAGCATCATAGAAGGAAAATGATACAAGTAAAAAGAAATTTGTATACATGGATCAACTTAAAATTCAGTTTTACCTAAAAAGTAAGCAACAACTTACAATCCTTTCATTCTTTTCCTGACTACTGTATAAGTCCCAACCCCACACACACAAAAAAACAAAACAAAAGCAACGCTCTCACCATACTAGCGTCCAAAGAGTTTGGCTTCTAATTTTCCAAAATGGACAATAATCGAGTGTCAACATCCACAACCCTAAGAAAGAAATACCAAAGACAAGAAACATCATCCTTCTAGTGAAATATACAATTCTGTTACACTGGCACAACACAACCCATTCATGATTGGAGTTTCTTCTTTTAAACCCATATCCATTCGAGTCAAAGCTCGGACGCACCTCAGCTCCAATTTCATTAAATTGTCCAAAAGAAGTTTTAATTTGAGTGTTAACTTCGTCTCTGGTGGGATAAATTACTACTAAGAAAGAACTGAGAGCCTATTCACATTCACTTCGGTGACTGTTTTCTATCTTTTCTCTCTCAGTAAGCCCATGTTGCATTCCAAATTCAGCAGCCAAAGCTTCTATGTCAGGTGTGATTTCCCAGTTACTTTTCTGGTCCCAGTTTTCATGTCGTGGCTGAACTCTACATCTCTCCAGACCCATTTGGTTCTGTATTTCTTCAAACTCTTCTGCAGCAACAGGCAGCCTCTTTCCACCCATTTCTATGTCAATACTTCTTTTTGCTGTCTCAGGGCTACGGGCCCGTCCCAATGAGTTTGAAGCAGTGAAGGCTGAAGAGTCCTCCTTCACTTGTGCTCGGAAATCATTCTTAGAAGGAGGGATCTTTGAAAAGAATATCTCCCTGATATTCAGGGCCACACCGTGGTTATAAGGATTCCTTTTTCCATCATATCGATATCGAAAATTCTCGTATGTAGTCTGCATGCATGAAGATAATAAGTTAATTGAAAACAAAGCAATTTGCATGTAAATAGCATGCCCACTTTAAAAGTGGATACCGATAAGGACATCTAAGCTAATGTCATTTTCTAGTTCTTTTGGAACATTCTAAGCTTAAGTCATGAAAATGTAGATATGCAGTATCATGTTTCTTTAGCAAGTTTGCTTGAATCGGCCAATCCAGCCTTGGTTGGGCTGGTTCGAACTCTCTCAGTTGTGGAAGAGGTCCTAGGGTCGAATCCATTAAATATAATGTGTGAGAGTGAGTGAATCTTACTTATGATAAAAAGTACAGTTAAATAGAAGCTCTAATCAGAATGTACTAAAGGTGTAGGCAACGCATACACAAGGAACCTGCTATATTCCAAGCGTTTTGCCATTGCCCAGTAAGCTGAGAAAGTAACTAGATTGAGCAAATATGGGTAGATTATTCATTTACCAGGATTAAGGTCAAGGGCACCCATCTATTCAGCATGTAAAAGTGAATGGTAATTAGATTTCACCATCACCATAAAAATGATAGGAGAGAAACATGCATAAACAATGATAAGGATCAAATCATGAAGGGAGGAGGGAGGAAGAATGGCAGGAAGAGAGAGAAACCTGATTCGTGCATATTAGATAGAGATGAAATCCTGTCAGTCCTCCAACAAACCAAGCTGCCACGAATGTGTATATGATGAGCACACCAGAAACTGGCGATTTAAGAAATGCCCTCCAGATATTGCAGTGATAGAAGTCCATTATATATTTGATGTTAACCCAGCAGAAAGAAAAAACATACAAGCACAGGATAGTTGTTGAGGACACAAACATGAAGAAAAATCGGTAATTTCTCTGCAGGACAAACAATTCAGAAGCCACATATCAATAACTCATAAGTAGCACATATAGAAAACATATAAGGTCAATCTATACCTTCCCAATGCATTGGCCTACCCAAGGACAATGGTGATCAAAGCGCTCAACACAGTTATTACATATGGAACAGTGGGAGCACCTTGGGGGTCTATATAGCATGCATGTGTGGCAATATTTGACCTTAATCACCACCCCATTAACTAGGATATCTTTTGTGGGCGGTATAGAAGCAGTGGAGCCATGGTTTCCTGGCCAATCGGCTGACAAGTTTGAGCTATCCGCATCATCTTCCGGTTCAGGAGGATGTTTGTTTCGAGGTATAATTCCTGGATCTCTGCCAGATGTGAGTAATAGGAGGCAAAGAATCTGCAGGAGGCACAAAAACTTATTCATATCAGTGAAATAACCAAGTAATTACTTTATCATAACACATGCCTCCAGAAAGAATTTACTGATTCAAACACTTCAGCAAAACCATGTGCAAATATAGTTTAATATTGTTAGAGTTGTTAATGTCATTATGTAATGCTTTCCCTAACAGCTTAGGATTCTAAGTGTAGAGGGTAACTGACATACATCAGAGCTAAAGGTTCACCCTGGGGGATGCAGTATCTGTGCTCCCCTAATGTTGTTTCACAAGTAATGCTTGGTGGTGCTTGCAACTCTGGGATGTGTTAGTTTTGTCAATGTAGATAGTTAGTCTGTTCCTTAACAGGTTAAGCTTTTAGCCGACATGGTTAATTAACTGTAACTATGTGATTACCAAAAAAAATAGTAACTATGTGGCAAGAAAAAGAATCAGAGGTAAATCAATAGAACAGGCCTAATAAATTGGGCACAGTTTTCTGACTAAATCATTTAATTCATGGTCAAAAGCATGCAAAAGCAATAAAGCAAATGGGGAAGTATTTTGAGATTGGAAAGAAGGGAACTTACATATGTGGCAAAGACAATTGCAAGACCTACAATGAGACTCCCAAGATAGAGATGAAATTCATTAACCAATCTCTGAGAAACAAAAACCGCAAATAGTATTACTGGGACTATGATAAGAAGTACTGTAAATGCCAGCGACCTTGCATCAGGGCCAAATACAAGTCTGCCTCCAAGGATGAACCTCTGTAACAAATTTAAGCCACGAACGTTAATTTTTTTCACGATAATCGCAATAAATTTTTTCTGTCTAAACATGTGAAGGTTAAGTTTAACCATTTAACCTTGTTTCACATCACCGAAAACGTTTCACATCACTGAAAAACAGAAGCTCAGAGTTTCACAGGTATGGCTTAGATATATTCTAGTATCTTATTAACACCAAACAAAAAGTTTTCTAAATATACTATCTCATTTACAGAAAATGAACAATAATTAAAGGTTGTAATTAAATAACTAAAATATCATTCCAATCCACACTCAATATGGAATTTCATTGACTACAGAAACTATCTCAGTTGCAACTATGATGGCCCATAATTAGCTATCACTCACAAAGAGAAGCAGCGGTAAGAGGCCATTTTAAAAGACAGAATAATTTTTTGTGTAAATTATCTTAAACAGCAAAAAATCAGTTTAAGAGAAAAGTTATTTTCATTCTTTAATACTTTAATATACTAGGACACCTTTCTCACACAATCTAAGCATAAGGAATCTTGTCACTTCGGTGTCCCAAAGTTCATGTCAGTCAGAACTGCATTCTCCTGAATTAGTCAGTTCTTTTGCAATAGAAAAGACAAAAATTACCAATTCATACACTCCCAATCACTGATTTGGTGAGATACTCTTGCACATTTTTAACTAAGAAGAACCAGCGGTTATTTTGAATTGACACTTGGATCAAGGGACATCCTATAACATCAATGATCGATAGTCCCTGAATCAGTGTTGCACACTGTCTGTCACATATTCACATTGAGTATCCTCATTAATGCTTTGTGGGAAAACCATGAAAAGCATTTGAGCCGGGAGACCTTCAGTAGTCCCCAATGGTTGTGAATGCTCCAGACAATTGCACACAACATTATCCATAAAGATACAGGAAGAAGACTAGTACATGCAGAAAGATCTCCACTCTAACAAGTACATGCCAATTTCCATTTGTAACTGTGTGGTGCAGAGTTTAGGAGTTTCATATTGACTAATTCTAGAGTTATTTAGTCTCGTTCTAGGCAATCTAATGTCCAATGGTTTGAATCACAACCACGGTGTCTTCTGCAATTTCAACCATCAATGGTAACTTCTTTGACAAAAGGCAGTAGACAAATAAGACTACAGTTTTAATATATACTTGATGATTAACCTCTGGAAGCATGGCTGAAAGATGAATATCCCAGAATTTCACACACTTGTGGGCATGCATGCATCTTACTTACACCTTTTGAACTGGAAACATAAATTTTGCTCCACAATTAACTTTGGGTACTGAAGTTAGTCACACTGGTTTGATTCCTTTTGTGTTCATGGCTTTGTCACAGTTTTCCAATTTTGTTATAGCAATGAAGAAAAAGAATTTCGCCCAACTCAATGCCTTGTACATGTGATGAATTGCCCCACCTCAATAAATAAGAACCTTTGTACTAATATAGTTATATTGTTAAATTTTTTCCAACTCAGCACCTTGGACATGTCATAATTTTTGGTCACCTCTTTTTGGTATGGGTAGTAGAAATTTTGGGTTTTCTGGATATATGATGCTATAAAAGTCGTACTTCCAATTTTGCTCCACAATTAATGAGGAGTGTCTGACAAAAAGCATGAGAACCTTTATACTAATATAGATATGTTGTTAAATTTTGCCCAACTCAACGCCTTGTACATGTCGTGATGAATTGCCCCACCTCAATAAATAAGAACGATTGTACTAATATAGGTATGTTGTTAAATTTTTCCCAACTCAACGCCTTGCACATGTCATGAATTTTGGTTACCTCTTTTTGGTATGGATAGTAGAAAAATTGGGTTTTCTAGATATATGATGCTATCAAAGACCAAATCCTATTTGGAAAGAGAAGCCAAAATGCTTTGGTAAGTGGGAGTGTCAGATTTCACAATCTTATGTGTGGAATTCTTAATGGAAAATCCTTGGCACTGGTATATATTTCTTAGTAGCATATTTGTACGAAATAGTTATGTACTTGTAGTATAGATGGTTTATTTGTTCATTTATGACCAATTTTGTCTCATTACTAAAAAATTATTCAATTTAGTCTTAAAAACATGCAATTTAATACAAATAAATACATTGTCCCTGATCTAGTTTTTTTTAAAAAAATTTAAGCTAGATTGTTGGTATTGATTTATTTTTATTTTTCCTAGAATTTTACTTATTTGTTATGCCTAGAGCACAAATATATTTTTTGGAGTAAAATTATTTCTTTAATATTATACCTTATATTTTTACAACGAGTCCCGTTAGTTTGTGCCCAGCCACAAGTGAGCAATGTGTACCTGGAGCATATGGGCCCATATAGTATAGGGGCATGCAAGTTTTACACCCGTTCACCCTTCTAAACAACACATGTTTTTTATCTAAATTTGACAATGTGGGTTGTGCCTTGGCACATATCTTCAATATGTTCCTAACAGCACATTAACTTTTCCTTTTACAATTTGTGTGTTGACAAAATTTTGAAGCAAAATTATTTGCCACACCTCGGCAAAAATACTAGCTCCGCCCCAGCATACAAGGCCACCCATCATATGTACCGGGTAAATCAGGATATAATCCTGGTGGGCGGCCAACAGAGTGAGGGTTCGAACTCAGGACTTCCACTTCTTGAAGCATGTCCTGGCCATCCCACTAACACCCCGTTAATTAGCAAAATGACAATATGACGCATTGATTGGTAAAGAAAGAAAATCATATTTATCAAAGAAGAAGAAGAAGGAGAATTCTCACGGAATAATTCTGAAAGATAAGAGAAAGCTTACATTGCTCCCTTTCCAGACTTGATAAACTCGCTTTGATGAGCTGTGAGTATAAAAAATTCGCCGATTTGAGTCAGATAGATGCGGAGGTGGGTTAACGTACATTTTCCCTTCCATCTTGAACAGAGTCACAGCTCACAAAAGTCTTAATTATCGACCAGGAATCCACCGCATCATCAGAAATTCAGAGATCTGCAAATAAAGTTCCAAAGGAGAAACGAAGGATATATCAGACTTCTTCCTATACAAATTTAACCCAGGTCAGAAGAAGAGAAGTACACGCATAACATAAATGCCAGAGATGTCAACAGATCAGAAAAGGAAAGAAAGGGTTGGGCAAGGTAACATAATGCTGCTTCAGAATCCGTGAAGTTCAGGGTTTTCTGAGAATTGTCAGGGGTAAAAGACATAATACAGATGTATCTCAATCTCACTCCACATCCGAGACACAAAAATGTCACACTTCTTCAGAAACCAAATTGACCAAAAGAAGTTGATGATGACAAAAAACAATCCTCATGGGATCATCTCAGTCTGTTGACAAAAAAGGCTCAAGGAAAGGAAACAACCACATTGTTCCAATGAACCCTTTGCAATGCAAACACAGATGCTGAAACCATTACATAATCCGATTTTGCAATAAATACGACATTTTCCATGGCAAATTTCTCAAACACAAGAAAGACCCAATTCCCAAATCAATCCAAAAGCTCACATTATGCACCCAAGATTACATAACACTCAAGAAATCAATGAGCACAAATAGAAGTCAGCTCACATTCTTGACACACCTCCGAGGGGGATGGGCTGGCCGAGGGAGAAAGGAGGGCAAGAAGCAGGGTCTGGCACCGAGGGAGGAGAGATCCGGTCTCAGACCCAATTCATGGGAAAGCCTCTGGCAGTTGATCGCCGATTTTGCTGGAGGGAAGGAAGGCGAGAAGCACCAAAACCAGAAAAGCAGAGCCAGAGCTTCCGGAGCGGAGCAGCTTTTATTCGTGACCTGCGGACCACGGGAAGCCTGATTAAAGATAAATCATTTCTCTTACTTTAAGGCGCGAAAGAATCCGGTCAGAGACCGAAAGCGGAAGATGGATAGAAGTGCTCTGGAAATGACAATAACGCCCCCTATCATGCGGGCCACGTATATTTGTTAGCCGTCCCTTTAAGGTTGCTGGCCGTTTGACATTGGAGGCGAAAGGGTGGGAAGCGTTTTTTATGTTTTATTTTAAATTATTTATATTAATGTATGTTAATATGTGCGTCGTCGATCTTAAAATAAATGCTTAATGTGTGTTAATATGTGCATCATCGATCTTAAAATGAACGCTTCATATATATTCGCTATAATCAGCTCACATAAAAAAAAGTAACATAAAAAATATTTCTCAAACGGTGTGGGGTATGTATTTGTTATAGTCAGCTTATATTAAAGAGAGTGCATAAAAAGTACTTCCCAAACGGTGTGGGGTATGTGATAGTCACATAGAACAAGTGAACAACTAACGTGCTTCGAAAGTATAGTCACGTTGCCCCTTGACTCCTAAGGTCCTCCATTAATGCTTATCAGATAAGTATGGGTGTCTATTCATACACTGCGCTTACCTCACAACACATCATAACTGTTGTAAAACAGCCGTTTGTGAATTTTGGCAACAAAGTTTTTTGTGTTCTACTTCGCCTAAGCTATGTATAAGGAGCTATAGATCGATGGTACATAGAGTAATTTAACATCATTCTCATAAATAAATGGTTCTTATGTATAGTTTATACTGATCTCATTATTATTACAAAATAAGAAAAACTATTTCTATTTATAGGGGTTACTAAGAGCATCTTCAACAAGGTGCCAATTTTTTACCTACCCTATTTTATATTAATTGTTTCATATTAAAATATTAGTAAGAATATCGTACTCTATGGAATAATTTGAATTATTTATTTTTAGGTGGCCAATAAATCATTATACTCATAATTTAACATGTAGTATATTCTACATGTCTAAGCATAATTGGTATCATGTTTTTGCACATCTTAATGTGGAAAAATATAAACAGAACAATTCGCCAATAGTGTGGTGAATCTATACTAGTCGAGAATTTTCCTTTTCAAAAAAACAAACTTTAATTCAGGATATAGTAATTTTTACAAACTTTAAACATTAAATATTCATAGTAAAATAGATAGGAAAATAGCCTTAAAAACAAATCTAAGTTGATTAGGTATATTTAAGCTAAATTCAATACAAAAAGAATGAACAATAATTTTGAAACTACTCATTGTATGTCATAAAAAATAAAATTTAATAAATTGCTTCTTGTTAACATTTAGGCATGAAACAAATAGTCTTGCTAATATTCAGCCATGAAGGACTAAGACAATGTTGAATCAAATAAATAATTTCTCTATTTGACAAAGATTGAACCTAAAACAACGAGTTGGAGATCAAGATGAGGAGCATACTCTCAAAATCATTCTGCCAAAACTTACTAATTAATGTGAGATAAATGACAACAAAATAATTGTCTTTACGCATACCATCCAATCAAAGTGCATAAACATATCTCAAACAGCATCAGCCTTTATGAAGCCCACGAACTCAGTTCTCTAGTTGCGTAACATACAAAAAAGGTATAAATAAATCATAAAAATAGATTAAAAAATTAAAAAATCACAAACGAAAGGCCACCGCTCTGTTTTTCATAAATAAGAACAGTGATTAAATTGGCCATCCGAACATGAATCCACAAGACATCAACATCTTCCCCCCAATATCCCTTCTACCTCAATACTACAAGAAAACGAGGAAGGCATTCAACAAGGAAAACTACCAAGCGAGTCAATCATTGTCAAGAAGGAAAGAAAAGACCAATTACAGCAAGAAAGAAAAACCACATCTATAAATATAGACAATCTTAGATGTAAAATGAAGTGTTTAAAACAAGGACGAACATAACCACACAATTAACACCCTATAACTCATGAGCTCTAAGATAAGGTCATACAAAATATAAGCTTATGTAGAATGCAAAACTTTCTTGTGTGTGGTTTAGCCCTTATTATCATAAAGTTATCTAGGTTACAATTAATCATAATTATAATTGAGTAGCACCTTTTCTCAATAATTTGTAGTTGGTGATATGAATCTTATGCCTTCATTTAAGTCTATTTTGTGTCAAATCTTTTTTAAACCCTTGCCATTATGCATATAAATAATATTAGATATTATATGATATATACTAATAATGTCCTTTTTGGTTATTATATACATTTATAAATTTTGAAATGCCCAAGAGTTTAGGAAGGAATTGCAAAACAAAATTCAATATGGTTTGAAATAATACTAAGGGGAAAAAGTTATGAAATAAAAATATAAGTATATTGGTAGTGCTGTGGGAGACGGAGCCATGACAGCTTTATCAGTCGACAAGGCAGCATTGCCTTGGCCAAATGCAGCACTGTGTGTGGCCACGATAGCCACAACAGCGTTGCCCGACAATGCAAGTTTTTTTCCATGTTGTGATATTGGCAGCGTTGTTGAGACCAAAGCCATGTGTCACGGGGTAGCGGAGCGGACTACCCGTGACACGTGCTGGGGCGCACATACGTGGGAATATGTTGTATACGAGGTGTGCATTCATTTTGGGAACTGCCCTTAGTGTTGCATATCATGTGTGCAGGCGTTGCGGAGAAGGCCCGCAACGTTGCGCAACATGTGTGCGCAACGTTGCGCAGAAATACCGCAACGATGCGCACACATAGTTGGCTATGTTGGGACACATAGCCAACTAGCACCGTTTTGGATTCTAAAGATGTCCCCACCTACCTATATAGTGTTTGAGGGTCCTTGGGAGTGTTCTCGGGTAGTTTCGCGGAATTCGGACATACCATGCCCGTACGGCCACTTTGGCTACCACTCCAGAGAAATGCAAGAAATCTCTTATGCTATATAGGGAAGGACATGGTGAGCTTCATGGACAAGCTGTTGGTATGATGCCTAGCCTTGCAACAGGCTGATCCGGATGGCAACGAAACATGTTGCCTTGCTAGCTATCATGCCAGAAGCCCATCCGCTGGTGGGATGGGGCTCTCCGACTCGTCGGTCGGCCGTCCGGCCTTATGGCCGTGTTGGTAACAAAGACCCTTGCATGCACTTGGCTGAGACGGTTTGTTCGGATGACCGAGTTGCCTAAGTTGGATCCGTGCATTGCAAGGAAGTGTCCCTCTCCGGCCAGCTCGCTTGGGAGATGGTCCAGCACGTTCGCACGTCCGCCTTGGGACGGGTTCACTGCTTGGCTTCGCGGGCTGGACGCTTGGTTGAATGGCACAAGGCCATGACCTTGACGAAGAAAGGCTTACTCACTTGGCTATTTGGCCTTGCGAGCGCCGCACGGTACCTATGGATGGCTAGGTCCGTGACACATGACAACGCTGCCAATTGCTAAGGCAGGGTTTCTTGTGGCCATGATAACGCTTCATGACAATGCATTTATTTATTTTACTTATGTATGTGAGATATTTGCAGCGCGATCAGAAACCGAAACCACGGCAGTGCTGCCAGTGCAACTCTGCCTTGGCCAAATGCAGGGCTGCTTGTGGCTACGATAACATTTCATGGCAATATATTTTTTTGTTTTTTTACTTAAATGTGATATTGGCAGTGCTATCAGAGACCGGAGCAATGGCAGCGCTGCTAGAGACCGGAACCATGGGAATGCAGCTATGGCCTTGCAAGTGGAGGCCTTCTCGGCCCGGCCATAGAGTTGGTGGTTATTGAAGATGATGTTGATGGCTTGGACCTATGCGAAGTCTCTCTTCATGCCGGTGTTCCTCTTGCTAATGAAGTGGCCGTTGATGTGGAGGTAGCGATTGGAGAGGAGGTAGACGTCTCTGTCTTTCTTGCCATGGTAATAGAAGGTGATGTTGTCACCGCCAATGAATCATGGGTCCTAGAAAACTACGCCATGTTTGTTACAAATAGCAACACAATTTACATAACTGAAAACCAATCTTGGATGTGAAAAATCAAATAAGTGATCTAGTGAAGAGGAATTCTCGGAAACATTTATGTGAAGAATGATGCTATTTAGACCTTGGTTTTTTTGTCGCCCAAAAAGTGTAAAAAAGTGAGTTTTTTTTTTGCTTTGTCCCTCATTTTTTCTCTTTATTCCCCATGTTTCTCCTTCCATTTTTCTTCTTCCCACTTCTCCAATTTCCTTCGACAATTTCGACACTGGCGACACACCTTCTGCGGCCAGCGACTTAAGGCCATGGCCAGATCTGGCCATGGCCGCCGGCCTAGCCGCTGGTCGGTGTCTCTGTCTCTCACGGCCAGATCTGGTCGATGGGGGCTATGGCCGCCGGACTAACCAGATCTGGCCAATGCGCAGCCGCGCTTAGTCGCGGCCATGGCCGCGGCCAGTGCAGCTGCAACTAGTGCGGCCATGAGTACGCGGCCTATGCAGCCGCGCGCAGTTGCGGCCACGACTAGTGCGGCAGTGAGTGCGCGACCTGCGCAGCCACGCGCAGTCGCGGCCGCGGCCTATGCTTGGCCGCGGCCATTGCATGGCCTGCGCAGCCACGCGCGGCTGTGGACAGTGTGGCCACAGCCAGTGTGTGGCATGCGCAACCGTGCGCGGCCTGGAGCAGTCACAGCCAGCTAGATCTGGCGGTCCGCAAGACGTGACCTACATCCCATAGCCAGCCACTGCATGCCGCAACCAGCAAGGGTGGTAAAAAAAATGTTGGCACCGGTGATTACCGGCGCCGAAGAAGAAGAGGGAAGAGGAAGAAGAAAAATAGGAAGAAGAATAGGAAACTGAGTAAAAATGGGGAACGTGAGAGATTTTAATAAAAAATAATGGGGTAAAAAAGTAATGGGGGATACAGGGGAAAAAATGGGGTTCAAATAACCACGTTCTTATGTGAATATTTCTTTAGATAAACTTGCAAGATACACAGTCTACATAGCAATGTCCAAGGCAATATTTGGGGCAATAATGCTCCATATTATAGCAGTGTATGTATTTCTTGATCATGCATTTAGCCTTGTAATGCTTGTAGCCAATGAGCACTAGGCAGGCCAGGAGGCTCAACATGACTCGACCCATTGGAATCTTTATTGGTAAATGAACGTCAGTTAGAATCTTTAATGGAAAATAAATTCCTAATATTTGCTAGCTGATTTGTATATTATATACAATATTATACCAAAAGAAAAAGGGCATGTTATGCTTGATTAGAGAGTGCAATTGGCAAACACCTGAATGGTTATGAAGTTATATGATTCTTAATTTTTATTATTTCTTGCAATTTTTGTTAATGACATTTTAGCTAATTCTTGATGGATGCTAGTAGTAACTAGATTCGGCCATGAAATTTTTTTTTTCTTATGCATGCAATTTTTGGGGGACTCTCAATTGAAAACTAGGAGTAATTTATGTTTCTATGATAAGGAATATAATATTCTTAATTTTGCAAACAAACGTGTATGCTAATATGTCAAGTGGCAGAAAGTGTGAAGAGTAGCTCTTTGGTTCTCTACCTTTATCACATCAACTGGAGTAGAATATTTCTTTCTAGAAGCAGAAAGATATTTTTGTTGAGGTTTGCATTTAAATCATATCAATGTTTGGATCAAAGTTTGTTGTAACCAAAATCTAGTTGATACTATGGTTTAAATATGGTAAAATTTGGTTTAAAATAGTCCCAAGTGATCTAATGTAGGGGGACATTACTTTTAGAGATTCATAAAACAACTCAAGTGAATGATCAACGAGTAGTTTCCCAAAAAATTAGGATAGGTGATTGATTGGTCTTCACGCATTTTACTTAACTTGTGATATTCCAATTAGAGTTTGATTCCTAATTAAACACAAATTTTTGAACCAACATAAAACTCTATATAAATCTATTGAAGCCACATAATACAAGAGAATAGAGAAGAAATATTGAGGATTTAGAGAAAAAATTGTTGAGATTTCTCTAGTTGATTTCTTCTATACTTTTGTGTTTTTAGTGTTTATTTCAATTAAAGGTAAGAGATTTATTTGTGGATGTTCTATGAATTAAGGAGCAAGTTTTGTGAGTTATAGTGAACTACACAAAGCACAATTATTGCAAACCAAGGATCAACAAAGTTGAAGATGAAACAAATTAAGATAAACATTGATTAAAGCTTAAAGAGGAGAAGAGTGCTATTAAAAGAAGAGAAACATTTGAGGTTTAAAAGTTCAAAGAGCATTGATAGCCATTGGGATCAAGAAGGGGTTGCTAGTTACAGTAATGCTTGAGTTTGTAAGTTTATGAGTTTTGATGCATTGATTTAATCGGCCAAGTGGTTATATTGGTTTATCCTGGTTTGGGTTTTTATGTAAAAATTCTCCAACATACTTATCATGGTTGCGATTGATTGATAGTAGAAAGAATTTGATAGATTAAGGAGTAATTTACCAAAATGGCCATAAAACTCACTATAATATAGAAAATATCACCAATTTCTATGTAATACTAGAAAGAGCTTTGCGCACATGTGAACCCTCACACATGGCAGAACTTGTCTATAGTACACCTCCCTTACTTTTGTCTTTTTCACTTCACCAATCCAATGCTTCCTTTTGAGAGTGGCATTAGCTTTGACTTTGCCGCCTCTAACATCAACTCCACGACCTTCCACCAACTTTGCTTCTTTCGCCTTAGCCTTCGCCTCCTCCTCCATTGTCTCCTTGTCACACCCAAAGATTTTCTAAATTCATTTTTGTAAATAAAATAGTGAAGGTACAAGCCTCTTATTTTTTGAGCATACAAATACCAAATTATGTACATAATCAAGGTCAAACCACATTATAAATTAAACAAGGTCTTGCCCGAGTACATATCTGGATATTTTGATATGCAGAAATATAAATAGATTGATAATCACATGCAAACAATTATCTATCTTTATGTAAGATAATATTTATACATGTCAAGTGGTCTAAAAATGTCATCCTTGTCAAACAACTAGTTTCCTAATAGAACTTTAATCTTGCAAGTTACTTGCATTACACAAATGCTAAGTATATGAGTATTCCCAATAGCATGGATAAACAAGAACCACAAAGATATAGACAATTCAAATCACATTCTATAATCAACCATTAAACATAAAACAAAAGGGGACATAAATCCGTGGCAGCAAGGAGATCTCCACAACTCCTAAAAACTTCACAAAGTAGCTTCATATTCTTGCAGAAGACTATTGACAGCTCAATCAACGCCATAAAGCTAAGGCCCACAATGGCTCATTGACTCAAATAGTCGAGATTCTCAGCATTCGATGATTATTGAGACCTTCTTTTATTGCATTGAGCTAGAGTCATGCATCTTTTAATATTATAACTCATTCAACTCCTATGCCCTAAGGAGAGAATCTACATGCAAAAACTCCAAAGCCAAAAGAGACCTAGAAGTTAGTCATATTTTATACCATGAACCTCCTCTATGTAGCTAAAGAACCTGTTTTTGGAGTCCAACCTAACACTTGACCCATCCATCCTTGAATGTCATACTATAACACCCCGACCACGAAATCGACGTGAGCTGGGGTTCGCAGGGGCTAACCCGCACTGTGTTATCCCAAAAATTAAAACCAAAACTAGAGAACCTGGAGTGGTGGGCTCTGAGTGCGAGAGTATTCACTTTCCTCTACGCACTTCAAAACTTTAGTGCTCCATTATGCGTAGGCCAAAACAGACTTATTTTAATATCTAATTCGGATTGGGCCAATGTTGCTTTGTCATTGGTTGCCCACGTACATATTGGATAGCATCCACGATGTTATTCCAATATGATCGGATCCATATGTAGTTCTGCCTAATGGCTATTAGATACATCAGGCCATACGAAAACACACAATAAAATACGTATATCTGAATATTTAATCGGAGTTATATGGAAAATGATAAATCGTTGAAACCCACATCTTGCTCTATCACAGAGCCAAGCACCACACAAACACCATCTCACTCCCCCAGAGCGGATCCAATCACATTCACACATTTCGCTCTACCCCAGAGCAAGACAGCATACATCAATGTTTCGCACTACCCCAGAGCAAGACAAAACACATTTAGCTCACATCAAAGCATAGCATATTAAAACACGACAGATCATAGCATAGCATGTCAAAATACGACGGATCATAGCATATCATAACACGAGGGATCAAAACATAACGTATGTCCTAATTAGCATATGCATTCATATAATTAAATGGAAGGGTAAGGAAACACTTACTCCCCTGATATCCCAAGAGGTAGTGACATTCAAAGATGTTCCTTCCTTTTGGGGGTCCTCCCCTTCCGATCTTGTAAGATCCCTAATCTTATACCAGTTTAAATTCATTATGTTTAATTACTTTTTTTTTCAAGTCATTTTTTATCAATTTTGATAATTTTCAGAAATGAAAGTGATTTCAAAAGGTTTTAAACAAAAATAACTTCATATTCATGAGTTTTAAGTGATTCCAAACCATTTGTGATTTTTTAGAATTTTTTAGATATTTTTCAAAAAATAGGGTTTGGTAGGACCTGTGTGGGCCCCACAGTCGAATTTGGGGGTTTTGGTTCAAAACGTCACAGATATCAAAGGAAGTTATTAAAAAAGATTTTAAAAATTTTCTAGCCCTAATTAGAGGTTAAGTTGCCAAATTTCCTTATTTTAGTTAAAAATTATATTCCCACCCCAAGTTTTAATTAGGTATACCTCATTATTTCCTATAAAAGGAAAGGGGCTGAACCATTTCTAAATTGGGAATAGGTTAAGCTAGGAGATTTAGAGCCTAATCCCCAATTAGGTCCAAAAATAAAACGATTAGATGTGAGTTTTGCTTAATCATTTCTTAATCTTTAGAGGTTTTCTTAAAATCCTTTTAATCTTGTCTTCCCCTATCGATTCAATCTATTTTAAAAGCATTAAATCATTGTTTTACTTCTCTTTTCCAAACCCTAACATTCAAAATTTTATTTTTATGCTTCCAAAGCTCTAGATCTAGGGTTTGCTTTATAATTTGTAAGGGTAAATCGAGTTTATAGGTGTATTGATATAAAAATCATGCTTTTGGAAGGTTTCAGAGGTGATTGAAGGATTAATCCAACTCAAATCAAGTGGAGAGGTAATTGGTTTTCATATCTCAGCCTTGTTATGGTAAAAATCTTGATTTTTATGGATTGATTTGAGTGGGTTTGCTTGATTAAGGCTTTAATGGCAAGTTTATTAAATGTTAATCTCTTTCTTTGATTTCTTAGGGTTTTACCTTAGAATGAGTTAAATTAGTGTTATGGAATGTTTGATTAAGTTTTGATGGTGTATGAGGCTTGGGATGAAGATTTTGAGGTTCTTCAATGGTGTTTTAGTTTTGAATTTCGAAACGAAGAAGAAGGCTCGAACTGTGTGTTGGTGATCGATCGGGCCAATAGGCCGATCGATTGGGCAGTTCGAATGGCCTGCCAGGACGATTGATCGGCCACCCAATATATCTTCCAATTCTCAGGCTAACCGATTGAACAGCCTCCCAAGCCGATCAATCAGCCACACAGTTTTGCCCTTTGTTGATTTGTATGCTCATTTCAGTGTTTTGTTTCAATTGACGATTCCAATAGTTATAGGAAGTGTTTTATGTTAGAAATAAACTACTAGAATGGTGTGGAATTGATGATGGAGTTGTATGAAGTACGCTTAAGTATTTGTTACGTGGCATTATATGTTGATAATTATACATGTCTTCATTCTTGGTGGAATTTCAAATATATTTTTGTCTACTTTATAATCCCAAAATTTCATATTAAAATCCTATACATAGAAAAGTTATGTTATTCAGAAGGTTCATAGGTCAAACTAGTGGGTGTTGGTTCCAACTTCAAATGATCATAACTTCTTTGTTTGAACTCTGATTGGTGTATTCTTGGAAATGTTTCAAAGCTATTTGTGTCTAATTTTTAACAAAAGTTTTCATACCCACTCTATCTACATAAGAGGATATTCTATATAGAACATCTAAAGGTCATACTCAATATTTTCTACATAACCAAGTTTAGGAATTTTAGGAAATTCTCGGGTGTTATACTCCTCTTCCTCCTTCTCGAAACTTGAGAAGACCGGTCACAAACTAACCAATAGAACGATTAAAATTTTATTTTTTTCTTTGCAAGCACAAATTTTAAAAAATGGATTTGTAAACATATTATACTACTTAAAACCAAAACTGATTTTATTTTAACTTGATTCTAAGCCTTTTTTCAAATGCTGAACAATCCTCATACTAGAAGTTGGCAGTCAATAGTTGATAGCTAACTTGCTAATTTAACATATTACCATCTCAACAAACTACATAAATAAACTTGAAAATATAGAAGATTTTAAACACACAATGCAACCATCGACTGTCAAGTGTCAACTATTACATATCAATAAAAAGGAGTTGTAAGCACAAGAGAAGTAGGAGGTCACTAGCCCTAGAGAAGAAGGAGGTTGCAAACGGTAGAGAAGTAGGTCTCCAAGGCCATAAAAGAGATAGGTCATTAATGGCGAACTCCATATCGTCTGACCGAATACCTCATCTAGCATCAGTGGCTCCTTTTACTTATACGTGATAGTTGATAGTTTCTTGTTTAAAATTTACTTTATTTTTCTGTTTATCTATTTGGTTTATTGAGATGGTTTATTGTAAATGTTGAGGGAAATAGTATCATTCAAAATGTTGTCTTACTACCCCTTTACTACAATAAATATGCATATTGATTATCGACTCATGACTGCGAGTACAAGGTTTGTTTATCAATAGAAAAATCTCAAAATCAAGTTAAAATAAAACTCACTCTTGGTTTTGAGTGGTTTAGAAAAAAAATGTTAATTACTCCACTAGCTATTTTGTGGCCAATTTTGTCGAATTCCAGGATGCAGGAAGAGGAGGAGGAGGTGGTGGTGGAGGAGGGAGTGACAAAGGAGAGGAGGAGGAGGAGGAGACGATGGATGAGGAAGCAAAGGTGGAGGAAGTGGAGTCAGTGGCCATGCAATAGAGTTGGTGGCGAAGGTGGTAGAATCAGGGCCAGAGCTACTAGCAAAGGGAAGCAATTGGTTGGTGAGAATATTGGGATGAGGAGACATAAAAATGAGTGCTTGTGCTTTAGAACTTTTAGAAAGCTAGTTCGTTAATGCATTAGACCTTTCCTTTCAAAAAGTGGTCTCGTTAAAATTTTAATTCTACTTTGAGTGCTTCATATTTCCTTATGACTCCAGTAAAAGGGGTAAGGAAAGGGGCAAGGTGGCCCTCTAATGGTATATTGGATGCTGATATTCCCACTCCACTTTGTGTCCAACAAAACCTTATACAGGTTTTGACTTTGGACCTAAAGAGGGAAGCATTTTTTATGCTCCGCTCTGATAGTGAGCCGAGCATAAGGAACGCACGGAAAGAGTTCATCTTCGAGATCAATGGCGCACATGCTAGTGCACATTAGCGTAAGTAATTTTATGCTAATGTGCACTAGTGTGTGGGCCGTTGATCTCGAAGATGAACGTTTCCCAGGCGTTCCTTATGCTCTGCTCATGTTGAAGAGGGAGCATAAAAAATGCTTCCCATGAAGAGTGGGTCTACCAAGATCTACTTTTCATAGTCCAATCAAAACCTAGTGTAAAATTTTGTTGTACAGAAAATGGAGTAGGAAAATCATGATCCTATTATGTTATATCTAACCACTAAGTAACTCAAATACGTATTAGTCCCACAAATCACACATACATGGTAAATTAACATATACAGGGGTTCAAACGTAGGACCTCTGCTTCCAAAGTGTTATCCTTGTCAACTATTAATATTCAGTTGGTTACTTGAGTGCATTAGATTTTTCTTTTTGTGAATTTGTACATTAGATTTTTTTCATGAATTTGAGTTATGTCACTAAATTAATACCTTATGTCTCAGATATGGCACAATAAGACAATACCATGCTACCAAGAACATGAAAATCTAAGTTAAACAGCGTGAAATATAACCACAAAAACTTGGGGTGAAAATATTAGTCGAGTGAGGAGGGCAAGAAGGGTAGGAAACTCAGTTTTAACGTTCATAATAAATCCCCCTAAAGATTCCTACATAAAAAAATATTGAAAAGGTACCTACTTGAACCTTTATGTTCCTCAACCATGATTTCTAATTTTCTTATACTTATAGTAAGATAGCAATAGTATAGTGGAGTTTGGAATGCGTTCCTGCTATTAGGGAGGGCAACAGACGTGAGGAACTTCCAAGGGGGACAGGCAAGCGATCCTATCTATAAAAAAAAGTGATTGAAAAAGAAAAAAGTAACAGAATATATTACAGAGCGTCTAATCAAAATGACAATGGGCAGAGGCAGTGGACTTTATGCCCCAGACATGTTTCCGAATCTTTCTGCACCTAAATATGTCATCCCTCTGCCCGCCTTTCTTTTGTTCCCCACCACACTGGAGGTTGAAGGGCAAAGCAACTTAGAATACGCCATAAACTAGAACGAGATCTTATCTTATGTTTATAGCAAATTCTGGCTCCACATAGAAGATATCAATTCAATTATGCACAGCTCATTCAGCGATCAAATTTTGATAGATGAGAAACTGTGGCATACCTTTTGATTAATTCTGGACAAAATATGAAGGTACGTGTAAAGTGATCGAACTTGTGCTTAAAGAAGTTATTTCCAAACTTTTACAGTTCTATTGACTCACTTGGAAGCAGGAAATGGATGTGCATGTGTTTCTAATTTCAATTATGACGTCTGAGCCATTTTTTAGATTGTTTTATTCAATTTTTTTATTATTATTCTGTCATACTCGTATAGATTAAGATTCCATTAATAAGTGTATTTACAAGCCCAATGTAGATTTAAAAGAAGTTGACCAAATTATGCAACTCACAGTTCATGAAGATGCTTTACTAGATCCTTTGATTGTGATAGTAACAACTATAATATAGAGAGAACCCCTTCCAGCAAACTGAGCATCTTTATTATTTAAAGAACAATTGACTGAAGTAGATAGATAGACCTTCGTCTACTATTATGTAATAACTGAAATTTGAAAATTTATTTGAAACATCTTATTACTTTGAAAATTAATATAAAATTTTACCACATTGTGGGCCCAGAATTTGTCGAATTGGTTTAAAAATCAATCTTGTCCCTTCTCTAGATTTTGAAGAAAAATATTTTGATTTCAAGTTCGATTGATTTTAGAGTTTTTATATCTTAATTGTTTTCAATTCAATTTTTTTTATAGGTCTTGTGTTAGACATTTTCGGTATAATTAGGAGGTCATTCTCTTATTTTTGGTGTTTTGTCTTGAATTAGAATTAATTTTTTGTTAGTAAGACATATCTATAAAAAATCATTAGAATAGCCTTATTGCAAATTATAAAAAGTTCTTACACGACCTCCACCCGACCAATTACAGTGTGGCGCCAATTTCTTATTGCAAGTTGGTTATTTGCTGAAATTCTCTTGTTAGATTTTTATTATTCGAGAGTTATCCTCTCTTAACCTCCTAATCAACAAGAATTTGACTTTTCTTTTTAGAGACCAAGAGAAAATACCACAACATTGGATAAGTGTATATTTTCTTAAAAAACCTCTAAAAAGGTCAAGAAAACCCCATCTCCCCCTCACTTGCCCTTCTCTCCCTCTTAGCTGTTTTATCCCTTCCCCTCTCCCCCTATCTTTCTCTCTTTCCACTGCATGTTTCTCTATGTAATTAATGTTTCTTCAATTCAGTTGTTCCTTTTAATCCATCTATTCTAGATTAATTAAAATCTCTTCTAGTTAGTCTAGTAGTGTTTCATGTAGTGATTGATCTAGTTTTCTCTGGTCTCATAGGAACTGAGTTCACAGACGTTGCTTTAAAAAATAGAGGTAAGAAAACTTATCAATTATTTATAATTTTTATGAACATTCATTAGCATCATTAGGGTGATTATTATATTGTAATAAGTTTGGTTGATTGCTTGATCGATCTAAATTTTTTTCTTATTTATTATGATTTTTTGGAATTTTTAATTCTTGTCATATTGTAGGATCATTTTAGAAAATTTATAACTAATTTCATACTCATCAAAATATTTATAACTTTGATGTTATTATGTCATATTGATCTTTCATAATTTTCTTTGAACTTTTAGAGGCCTTTGAGTAGGTCAAAAGACCAAATTATCCCTCATACTTAAATAATTTTTGTACAATTCATATGAATAATTTTCAAGGTATCATACTTTTTACAATTTCCTTATCATTCTAGTAGCACTTATAATTTTATATGATTTAATTTCCAAATGTATATTATTATAATGATTATGTTAAATTCCCCATAGTTCTTGAGAATTGTATGAGTATCCAATGGAATCATATATATGAGGCAATCATAATGCATGTAATATATAAAACATATCCACTTCCAACAGCTAATCATTCGATTAGTCGAATATATATAATAGAATTATAATCATACGGTATATAATTCATATTCTATCTCAACGATTAATCTTTCGACAAATCGAATATATGTGCAAAAATCATAAAGCATAACTTGAAAGTAATCTCTAACGCATAACATGTGAGAGTCGTATAATTATTAAGTTAAAAACATAATCAAAGTTCATAATCATGCCTTAAGAAAGGATAAAAGCTCCTACCTCACTCACCGTGTGAGTTCGAAGCCTATACATCGGATACCACAAAATTGGACATCTCCTTTTGGAGCTTTAGAGGTCTCCAACTAGAAAAATAACCCTACCATGATGTTCGGAATGCTTAATTTAGGAAAGAGCGCATCTTGAATGGAAGAAAACGGACTCAGAACAACTCCAAAAACTCTTTCGAAAGTTTGAACAAAAATTAGTATTTTTAGGAGAATTTGTGTGAGCGTACAAAGGAAAAGGAAAGACACTTGTACATGCACCATGTGGCACATTTTAAATGGACCATGTTGTGGTCGGTGCATGCCTTATGCGTGCATAACAAAACTAAGAACATGCGAAACAGAGGTCGGGAATGAAAGTTACGACCTCGGAAAACGGAGGTTGATGCGCATCCCGTGTGCATCATGCGCTGCACTACACGATCACACGATGTGGATAGCTGCGATCACGCAGTTTGGCTTGGCACGTCGACAACTGGCTTGGCTCCGAATCGGCTGACGTCATTATTTTAATATTTTATTACTATTTTAATCCAAATACAATTCCTACATCAAAACGCAATAACTTCTTATCCCGAAGTTGGAATTGCGCGTTCGTGGTACCAATGGACTTGTATCGACAAGCCCTTTCAAACTAGACCTCACATGGGTGGGTTATTTCGCATTTTTAAAGTAGATCTCACCCATGTGGCACATTTCCTGGGGCAATAACTTTTGCTCCTGACTTTCATTTTGCATAGGTTCATTACGCTCGTCTCACCGAGCTCTATCACACCCATATAAAAATCCTTGATGTACATATATGTATATATAAGTGATTAATGTCTCTCTATTTATATATATAACTTTAAAATTCCTTATTTTAAAAATCCAATTATTTGACTCATGGTTTTTATTGTTACTCCCTATTTTACCCCTATTTGACTCATCCTGATCCTCAAAAGAGCCAAAGAACAAAATGCAAATGTTTTAAAAAATGGTGGAACTACCTAAGAGTAACCACCCAACCCGCGATATGGGATGCTAGTGTTAGTAGATAACTCTAGAGTTCATTCTACTGGTATATTGAAATAAGAATTCAACTTCATTTTGAAAAATTCAAGAGATTTTTTTTGAAAGATGGTGGAACTACCAATGAAAGGCCACAAAACACCATAGTATGGGGCGTGAGGTGTTAGTAGATAGCTCTAGGGTAAGTTTTACCAGCATGTTAAAAATAGAATTCGATTTCCAATTATTTGTTTTAAAAAAATTATTTTCTTATAAAATGCATAGATTTTGAAAGGCGGTAGAGTTGCCAAGGATAAACCACCAAACACCCACAATATTGGAAGTGCATTGTTAGTGGAAAGCTCTACTATAACTTCTGCTGATATATTGACTTAAGATTCAAATTTGAAATGTCTATATTTTGAAAGTTGTTTTTAAAAAATAGTGGAACTACCTAGGCGGAACCACTAAATGCACGTGGCATGGGACACCTAGTTTTAGTGGATCAATCTTGAGCTAGTTTTGCTAGTGTGTTGAAATTAAATTATTTAAAAAAACTAGTTGCATTCCCTAAGAGAAACCAACAATTTCTGCATATGTTTTTTCAATTACTTCTAAATAATTCATTTTCTGACAAACAATTTGATGAAAAAGATTATACTCGTTTTCATAGATCTCTACTTAATATTTTAACTCATCTATAGTGTAGGGAGTCTTCACCTCTAAACTAATACTCTGCCCGTAGAATTAATTTTTCTAACTCGTTCTTGTTTAATTATGCTTAGTTGGTTTATTTTTTGAAAAGTGTTATATCTGTGAAATGTTTTGCATACACCTTTTTATGTGTTCATTTTCTAGATAATTTGGATTCGATTTTGAAAGATAGTTATCTAGTATAAAGTCCATGACTATCGGATGTTGAAAGCTAGTTATTTGGTATAAAGTCTAGGATTATCGGATTTTGAAAGATACTTATCTGGTATAAAGTCCAGGACATCGGATTTTGAAAGATAGCTATTTGGTATAAAGTTCAAGACTATCGGATTTTAAAATATAGTTATTTGGTATAAAGTCTAGGACTATCATATTTTGAATAATAGTTGTATGGTATAAAGTCTAGGACTATCAAATTTTGAAAGATAGTTATTTGGTATAAAGTCCAAGACTATTGGATTTTGAAATATAGTTATCTAGTATAAAGTCCAAAACTATTAGATTTCAAAAGATAGTTATCTAATATAAAGTCCAGGATCATTGAATTTTGAAAGATAGTTATCTAGTATAAAATCCAGGTCTATCAAATTTTGAAAGATAGTTATCTGGTATAAAGTCCAAGACTATCGGATTTTGAAATATAGTTATCTGATATAAAGCCCATGACTATCAAATTTTGAAAGATAGTTATTTGGTATAAAGTCGAGGACTATCAAAATTTTAAAGATAGTTGTTGGTATAAAGTCCAGGACTATCAAATTTTGAAAGATAGTTATCTAGTATAAAGTTCATGACTATCGGAATTTGAAACATAGTTATCTTGCATAAAGTCTAGGACTATCACATTTTAAAAGATAGTTATATGGTATAAAGTCTAGGACTATTGAATTTTGAAAGATAGTTATCTAGTATAAAGTCCAGGACTATTTGATTTTGAAAAATAGTTATCTGGTATAAAGTCTAGGACTATCAAATTTTGAAAGAAAGTTATCTGATATAAAGTCTAGGACTATAAAATTTTGAAAGTTAGTTATATGGTAAAAAGCCCATGACTAGTGGATTTTGATGGATAGTTATTCGGTATAAAGTCCAAAAACTATCGGATCATGACTCCTTGATACATACCAAGAAAAATAATCGGTATGTTCTACTTGTAGAATTTACATTTTTGAACCATTACGCTGATTTGTTTTATTTTTTGATAAATTTTATATCATTAAACTATATTGCATATGCCACTTGATGTTTTATTGTATGCATTTTTCTAAATTTTGAGGGATAATTATTGGGTATAAAGTCCAAAAACTATTAGGGCATGACTCCTTGATACGCCCCAAGAAAAATAATCGGTATGGTGTGCAAATGGGTGTGGAGCATCATGGGAAAGCTTCTCACTTTTTGATTTTCTTGATGCCCGATTAGTATGGTGGGGAATGTTGTTTGGTATCACAACTACTGGATTTATCGGACAAATCGACGATTTCTAATTCTGTTTATGAAATAAATGTTTTGAGGCAAAGATGAAGTTTTTGATTCTTCATGAATTTTTTGAATATTATATCATTTATTCTGTTATAATTCTAAAAATTTATTTGATCTTAAAATATTAATCAAAATTTGTTATCTGATCTTGAATTATTAGATTTTGATTATGTGATCTATCAAACAATTTAATTCTAAAAATTTCTGAATCTATTTCTGATTTGATATGTCTGCTCTGCTATGTTTGATCCACTCTATTTTGATTCTAAAAATTGATTATTGCAATTTTAAAATTTAAAATTAGATTCTGTTTGATATGAATTATCCGATTCTAAATTAATAATTGGATTTTGTTTTATCCAATCATAAATTATTGGATTGTGATTATACATGAGTTATTGGATAGTTGAATTTTTGAATGGTTTTGAATTGTGTTTGAATGGATTTCATTAAACTTGATAAACTATGTTCTATTTTGAGTCTGAATAATGACCAATATGATAAAGTAATAATCAGATTGAGTTTAAAAGGTTTTATCTAATTATAAACTATCGGATTTCATTTGTGATGATCATATCCAATCTTAAAATTATTGGATCTTGCTTATGAATGTGACAATCGATTTTTATCTACCGGAATTTGTTTTGTGTCAGACACTGTTTCTTTTCGAATGTGCTATCGCAATATGTTTTGAGTGTTTTACCTGAGTATATATCGGATTATGTTATCCTATTATGGTTTATCAGATTGTGTTTCTGAATGTTGTGTTCAATTGTAAATTATCATACTCATATTTGTAATTGCTATCCGATTCATGATCGAATTTTATTCCAATTTTATTTTTTTTTGGAAAGTGTTTTGGGGGTGAATTGCAAGGTTGCAATTCATTTAAGGGTGGAAGAATGTAATACCCTGTGTTCCACTAATGCCTAAATAAGGGTTAGGGGGTAATTATATAATTTTTAGTTAAAATTTAAAGGTTTTGAAGAGATAGAATCTTAATATATGAGTAGAGCTCGAAGTAACGAATGTAACGAATCAAAGAGCACGTAAAACAGAGGTCAGGAGCAAAATTTATAACCTCGGTAAGTGCGCCACATGGGCGAGTCTTATGTAAAAAGTGTGGAAAAACCTTCTTATGTTAGGTCTAGTTTTGAAGGGTTTGTTAATCCAAGTCTATCAGTATTAAGAAAGTGTGATTCTGACTTTAGGATAAGAAGTTATCACATTTTGAAATTAAAATTGTATTTAAGTGAACTAATAATAAAATAATAGAGAAAAGACAAAATATATGACATCATCCGGAGCAAGAGTCAGAGCCGAGCCAATCAAGAGTTGAGTCAGAGCCTTTGCTGATCTATTGTTCATACGTGTCGTGCACAGTGCAATGACGCGTGTGTCACACATACGTAGACCACGGTGTCGCATTGCAGACACACGACATGTGGCACATGCGGCTGCGTGAGCGTCTTTGTTCTCTCACAATTCCTCTTATAAATTCCAATTTCTGTCCAAACTTTCAGGAGAGTTTTCTTGTTCATTTTGAGTCCATTTTCATCCGTTCAAAAAGTGGCCTTAGCTAATTCAATGGTGTTCTACGTAATGGAATCCTTGAGTTGGCGACTTTATAAATGGGAAATATAGCAAGGCAAGAGGAGACTCTTCTTGTCGTCCTAGAGCCTTGAGGAGAGAGAAATGACCTGGTGCAAGAGGAGGCTTCGTCCTCTGTCATCGAGCTAGAGCAAGAGAAGTGGCCCAGAGTAGGGGAGACTCTATTCTCCACTGAAGGGCCGTGAAGTGAGAGAAACATCCCTGGGTTAAGGGGAGGGTATGTCCATCACCTACGGGTGCATAAAGAGAAAACTGCCTTCTGGTAGGGGAAGTTCTGTTCACCGCCTATGGGCATGGGAAGTGTGAAATGTCCCAAGTTAAAGAGAAGTGATGTTCGCCACTTTCTGGAGCTAGAGGAGATTCTACCCATCATCTCTGGACTTGAAGGAGAAGATGCCCAGAGGAAACGAGTAACACCGAATGTCCCCACTTTCAAAACTACAGGGAAGTAAGCATTTTAAACTTTTCGATTTAATTCGATTTAAATGCATGCGTATCTTGATTTGTAATTGTAAGGTCCCTGATTTTTCTACGATTTTCTGGGATTTTTCTGCCATTTTTCTGGTCATTTTTGGCAGGAAATTGTGACGTTTCAGCGTATGCATATCTGTGTATTTACTCCGTATTTATACCCGTAGAGTCGGGTGTGGGGCTTAGTCGCGGGCCACGGGCCTCGCTACGCGCTTACGGCGTGAATTTTGGAGGTTCAACGCGTAACCAGTGGGTTAACGCGCGTTGAGCGTACGTTTGGAAAAAATAAATAAAAGAAAATAAAAAAGAGGGATCGGGATCGCAATCCTGATCCAGAAGGAATGCGTGAACAGTACCGCTGCCCCTCTTCCCGTCTGTTCCCTGTGCCCGGCCGCCGGCAGGCCGCAGGATGCCGACACAGGCTCCGCCCCGGCGGTGCGACGCCGAGGGGCCACTGCCCCGGCCGCCCACGGCCGCGCCGCCTCTTTCCCCGGTTTGCCCCTTTCTCTGTGTTTTTTTGATTCCGCCGCCGCCGTGGGCCGGCGAGGGCTGGCCGGCCGCCCCCGGCTCCGCCCTGGGCCGGCGACGGCGGGAGGACACCCCTCCCGGCCCGGTGAGCCTCCGCTCCGCTGCCCCGTCCCAAATCCCCCTCTGCCCTGTTTTTCCGCCGGCGAACTGTTTGGACGAAATTGTGGCTGCCGCCGGCGAGCCACGGCCGGCTGTGCTCCGTCCGGCCCCTCCTTGCTCCGGCGACGTCGTTGAGCCACCCCTCCCCGGCCGATTTCTCCTCTGCCCAGCCCGCACAATTCCGGCCTCTCCCTTTTTCACTGTTCCGAGCTCCATTCTGCTGGTTCCCTGTGTCAGTCACCATCGTGTGCTGACAACGGCCATCCAGACCCTGATTCGGCACCGCCTTGATCCGGCGATGGCGAGGAGCCACTCCTCCCGGTCGTAGGGGGCCTCTGCACAGCTGCCCGCACCATGGGTATTGGTTGTGGGTGGCGATCGGCGATGTCGCCGCTTAGATTTGACACCGTTAGGGCCTTAGCCCTGTTGGCTTTTATGGGCCTTGAGTCGCCTCATTTCAGCCATTTCCCCCGCCCTTTGGGCCGCGTGCGCATGTAGCGACGCGTGTAATTCTGGGTTTAGGCGCCGCATTCGTGCCGCCTAACCATCGGTTGGCTTTGCCACCGAGTAGAGTTGACTACTAGAGCCGTCCTCCACCTCTTCTTTGATTCTCGAGCGTCGCCCCACGCTCTCCGCCCTTATGTGGGCCTTTGTTGACCGAAATCGTTGCCGTTGGGTGCTGTCCACGGCCGATTTCGACATCTGTGGCCGGCTGAGCACGTTTTAGCCACCGGCCGATCTTTAGAGTGTACACCCTCGACATCTGGTTGCACCGCCACTTATGTTGGCACGATATTTCTCCCGGCTGCCCTAGTGTGCCGCCGTGGTTCACGGGTTTTACCGCATTGAGTTCTGACACTCTATTTGGCCGTGATAGTTCCGGCGCTTCCTAAAATCCTCGGGATAGCAGCTCTCTCAGCCAGGCAACGGTTTTGACCGCCAACTCCGCCGCCGACGCCGCCACTGTCGTGTGCTCGCCATCGAACGTCATGATTACGAGGTAGGGGAGCTTTGAACTCGTAAATTCATGAGGCATGCTTTGAATGAGTAGCAGCATGCTAGGATTGTATGATTCCATGCTTGAATGTTAAGTAACGATCCGATTGCATGATGTGCGTGTAAGCATGATTGTATGGTATGATTGATATGCATGAGACGTATGCATGTTTTATGGATGTGGATTATGTATGCGCTAGCAATGGCTAGCAAATATGTCAGTATGCTACGTATGGATTATGCATGTGCTAGTGATGGCTAGCGTGCATGTTTGGAGTATGTGTGTATGCATGTGCTAGTGATGGCTAGCGTGCATGTTTGAAGTATGTATGAATGTGTATGCATGTGCTAGTGATGGCTAGCATGCATGTTCGTAAGTTATGTATGTATGACCGTATGTGTATGTTGTACGTATGTGTGAGACATACGTATGTATGTTGGCTTTTGCCGATGGTATGGTTATGTGTAAGTGTATGTGGGCAGATGTATGGCCGATGGACAGTAAGAGGTGACAAAGACTTTGTCTGGATTTGGATACAGTTGTGTAAGCGTTTGGCAGAGGATATGAGTATGGCAGGCAAGGATTAGAATGGATCAGTTTGGGGTGGATTGTGTGTTGGGCATTTGTCAGACAGCAAGAGTGTTCATAATTGTACAAGCATAACGTACATATTATAAAGTGAAAAGTAAGTATAATAAGTGAGATATAAGAAAAAGGGCGATAACTGGGTTGGTTCTGAGGAGCGTTATTTGAGGATGTCAGTGTAAGTTGATTTGTCCATAAGAGGGATGGCAAAGTGTGTAAGACTGTAAGGGTTGGTTGTACGATGAGTTTTGTCCATGATGTAGATGGGTAAGTGAAGTTTGCTGCCCTGACGAACTTGGGTTTCGGATCAGGCTCAACTTCAGTTTGACCAGTCGAGGACTGTGAGCTTGTGTGGCATAATTGTACCGCATAATGTACTTAATTTAAACTTGAATTATAAGCACAACTAATGATAGCGTTGTGAGTTTGAGACCTGAGGGTTCGACGGATTAAGTTCCGTGTTTGAGCTGACCGCTAATGAGTTGGCCGAGCATTTATCATGTCTTGCCATGGTGTTTATCCTGCGGGATGTTGTCTGTGTGCTGTGTAGAGCATCGGACGTCTGATGCTCTGCTGAGAGCGATGTTGTTTCTGATTTGGTCTACGTGCTGTATAAGCCCAGACGTTTGATGCTCTGTTGAGAGAGATGTACGTCTCTGACTTTGTCTGCGTGCTGTATGAAGCCCAGACGTCTGATGCTCTGCTGAGAGCGACATATGTTTCTGATTTGGTCTGTGTGCTGTGTCAGCTCAGACGTTTGATGCTCTGTTGAGAGCGTGGTATGTTTCCGCCCAAGAGTGGCATTGTACGTTTCTGCCCAAGTGGCACTATATGTTTTCTGCCCAAGAGTGGCATTGGCACTATAAGACCCATTATGGTGGGCAATTCTCTGGCACTATAAGACCCATTATGGTGGGCGATTCTATGGCACTATAAGACCCATTATGGTGGGCAACTGTATGACCCCTTATGTGTGGGTGTTTATGTTTGCGCGCTCAGGTAAGTAGTATCATGGATCTACTCTTACCTATTTGATCCAGTGCCCCATGAGCATTGGTGTGCCTTACCTTCAAAAAAGTCCATGGCGTCTAGTCACTCCCCGGAGGTTAAGGTGTTGCCCCAGTGGCATTCTTTTCCATTTCGACGCTGGAGTTTATTAGTTATAATGAGCTTCAGTGGTCGTTGATATGTGTACGATTATGAGTGTGAGTACGACTGTATGAGTGTGAGTACGACTGTATGTGTATGAGCAGGACTGTAAGTGTATGTGTATGAGCAGGACTGTAAGAGTATGTATGAGCAGGACTGTAAGAGTGTGTATGAGCAGAACTGTAAGCGTATGAGTATGAGCACGACTGTAAGAGTATGAGTACGATTGTGAGAATATGTTTCTGAGTAAGACAGTAAGTATGATTTTGTGCAGACTGTACGAGTAAGGTCGTACGAGTTTGATTGTACGAGTAAGGTCGTACATGTATGTGTAAGCTGTATGAGTGAGCATATGATTGTACGAGTAAGGTCGTACAAGTATGTGTATATTGTATGAGTATGCGTACGGTGGTACGAGTAAGTTTGTATGACCCTGGATAAGGGTATTTGTGTAAGTTTGTATGACCCTGGATAAGGGTGTTTGTGTAAGTTGATTGGATATTATGATTTTGGCACGATGGTGCCTTCGGTATGACTTTGGCACGATGGTGCCTGTGGTATGATTTTGGCACGATGGTGCATTTGGTATGTCTGTGGCATGATGGTGCCTTTGATATGATCGTATGCATTTGAGCATGTTTATGATTATGATATGCTTCTGCTTCATGTTTGAGTTGCATGACGCATCTGATTATGAACTTATGGAGTTCACCGTTTGGGGTTTCCCCTACTGGGTATTTTCTTACTGAGTATGAAAATACTCACTACCCTACTTTTTAGCCCCGTTGTACGGGAAGTTTTGCAGGTGGTGCTGAGAGCTCCTAGAGATGGACGTTCGTTTCAGCTGTGGATTGATTCCCGTTGACTCAGGTATTTGCTTCACTCATTGTGAGTTTTGTTTGTGCCACGATCTCCTGTATTGAGTGAGATGAGACTTTAAGATGTTTATTCTGGACTTTCATTTGGATGAGTTGGTGGACTGTTAAGGGACTTGTACTCAGGGATGCTTGGGAGTGATTTGTATTTAAAAGTCTATGATCACAGCAAATTTATTCATACGTGTGTTTTCGAGTAGTGCCTGATGATATTTGCTTTGGCCGTACGATGATTGACCGTATGTGGATGTTTAGTGTTTTAAATTATAAATTGTTTTATCAGGTTTTGGTTTCGTCATTTTTCCTCCGATTTACAGACGTTATATTGCAAAAAATTTTCGTGAATTTTAAGGAAAATGGGTGAAAAATCTCAGGCATTACAGTAATATTATTATATTAATTAAGATATATGATTATATGTAACCATATGAACTACAAGTGTTATTTAAGATATATGCTATGCTATGATCCAATGCATTTCGATAAGCTTTGGTCTAATATAATCTAGTAAGCTATGAAAAACTTTGTTTAATATAATATGTAATACCCCGTTTTTCCGATTATGTCTAACCAAGGGGGTTAGAGATAATTAGTAATTTTTTCTAATAAATTATAGACGGTTTTGAAGTTTGAAACCTCCGTATTTGAGTAGAGCTTGAAGAAAAGAGAGTAACGAATCAAAGAACGGGCGAAACAGAGGTCGGGACCGAAAATTATGACATTCGGGAATCATAGAAAATAGGTGGGAACCACTTGGAAAGAGTACGATTTATTGCTTTAAGTAGGTTTTTATTGAAGGGCTCGTCGATACGAGTCCAATGGTACCAAGAACGTGCGAATCTGAATCCGGGGTAGAGAGATACGCGTGTTTGAAGATTTGATTTTTTTTTTAAAAAGAAAAGAAAATAGTGACGCGCGCATGATCGCGTTGCGCCTAACTTGCGGCTATGATGTGTTGTCGCCACGCGCGCATCATGGGAAATGGTGGAAGCCACGGTTTCGTGGTACTGCGGTTTGAAATCAGCGGCGCACCACAGTTTTTGGCACACCAGAGCCTATAGAATCCTCATTTTCATTCCATTTTCAGTGAGAACTTCTCCTCCCCCGTTTCTGACCGTTCTAAGGCTGATTATGTAACACCCCGACCCGCACCACCTGACCCGGACCGGGGTTAGATCAGAAAACACAATCGGAGTGTCAAAATTTAGCGGAAAAATTAAAACCAACTGACCAGGAGCTGCAGACTCTGAGTGCGAGAGTCATAGCGTTCATCTACGCACTACGACGATTTAACGTTCCATTGTGCGTAGATCAGAACAAACCTAATTTTATAACTAATTTGGATCGGGCCAACGTTATTTTATCGTTGGTTGCCTACGTACATATTGGATATCATCTCTGACATTATTCCAATACGATCGGATCCGAACGTAGTTCTGCCTAACGGCTAATACATTCACCAGACATCAAAAAATTATATACGATAAAATACGTATACTTTATATCCAAATAATTCATTCGGAATCCGACGAAAATCTTATAACTCATCGGAGTCAAATGAAAGCCAATAAATCAGTAAAATACACTTCTCACATAGGTGAGAAGAACACTAATAAAACACACGTCCCACTCTATCATAGAGCGGAGCAGAATACACTACAGATCATTTTAGATCATATCAGATCCTATCAAATCATATCAGATTTTATCTGACCATACTGGTCATATCAGATCAGAGTATGTCAAGTCATAGCAGAGCATTTTAGATCACAACAAAATAAATCAAAGTAGATTAAATAGAAACATATCAGTATGTATCACATCATAGCAAATAATATATCTTAATTAGTATATTACTAATTAAGATATGCATTTATATAAATCATATTAAACTAAAAGGTCAGAAAAGTGTACTTCCCTCCAATTTCGAAAATGGCAATGTGCGGAATTGCTCATTTCCTCAGAGCATCTGCCCTTTCTGATTCGGAGATGGTGGCCAGGATCTCCTCTGACTTCGAAACACTTTACCCTTCTTTCGCCCGCAGGTGACGGACAGAACCTCCCCATGCCTCGAGACATTTCCCTTAGATAGGGTTGCTAACTTGAGGAATGGACGCTTCCATTGCGTAGATCACCCTCGAATTAGCTAGGAACGCTTCAAGAATGACTCGAATCGGACTTAAAATGAGTGAGAAACGAAGAACAGAAGTTTCTAAATATGGGAAAGAATACAGAAACGTGGGAGAGTTTCTCCTTTTTCTTCCTCCTCTTTCTCTGGATGCTGTGGATGCTATTTATAGAAAAACTGGATGGATGTGAGGATGACATGTGTCAAACCTATCCACTTCCATCATCAATCCTATCCGCTTTGTCAGCAATCCTATCCACTATCAATCCTATCTGCTTTGTCGTCAGTCTTATCCACTGCGTCGTCGATCCTATCCATAAAGATATTATTCAAAATAATATCTTAACTTCAAAACGCGATAACTTCCAACCTTGACGTTAGAATCGCACGCTCTTGATACCGATGGACTCGTGTCAACGAGCCCTTCAAAATAAGACCAAAACATGGGTAGGTCATCCCGCACTTTCAAAGTGGGTCCCGCCCATAAGACATTTTTTTTCCGAGGTCGGAATCGTACGTTCTTAGTACCGATAGACTCGTATTGACGAGCCCTTTGAAACTAGACCACACATGGGTAGGTTATCCGGCACTTTTCGAGCAGGCCCCGCCCATGTGGCACACTTTCTAAGGTCGTAACTTTCGTTCCCGACCTTCGTTTCGTGCGTTCTTCGATTTGTTACACTCGTTACTTCGAGCTCTACCCGGATACGGGGATCACCTGAAAACCCCCTAACACTGGTCATAAATTACCAAATTACCCTTAACCCCCGGGTTAAGCATAACCGCCACGCGACGCGCGCGGGACGCGCAGGGAACACACGGACGGCCGCGTTTGCATGCCGTTTCCGCTGCGCGGCGGCCTGGCTCCATCTCTGGCTCAGCTCGGTTTGGTTTGCTGACATCAGCTATTTCGTCTTTTCTTGAATATTGTCAAAACGCAATAACTTTTTATCCCGAAGTCGGAATTGCACGATCTTGGTACCAATGGACTCGTATCAACGAGCCCTTCAAAACTAGACCCCACATGGGTAGCTCATCTTGAACTTTTAAAATGGGTCCCGCCCATGTTGCTCGCTTCCCGAGGTCGTAACTTTCGTTCCCGACCTCCGTTTCGTGCGTTCTTGGGTGCGTTGTGCTCGTTACTTCGAGCTCTACCCAGATACAGAGATTTCACCTAATGAAACCCCGTAACCCTGATATTAAATTACCAAATTACCCTTAACCCCTCCGGGTTAAGCATAACCGGAAGACGGGTTGTTACAGATTAAGGCTGTTCAAGACCCATTTCCTACTAAATCAAGCGTGCTCTATGTAATGGAGTGGTCCTTTCTTTGAGTTGGAGTCCGTATAAGTAGGAAACGCCCCAAGACAAGGAGAGGTTCTGCCCGTTATCTTGGTGCACTGACCAACTTCGTTTTCTTCGTTTCTAGCCATCTTAACTCCGATTTAGTCAATTCAAGAGGCGTTCTTGACTAAATCGAGTGTGTTCTATGCGATAGAGGGTTCCATTTTCTGAGTTGGTGATTGTATGAGAAGGAAATATCCCAAGACAAGAAGAGGTTCTGCCCGTTATCTTCGCGCACCGACCAACTTCCTTTTCTCTATTTCTGAGCATCCTAGCTCCGATTTAGTCCACCCAGGAGGCATTCTTGACTAAATCGAGCATGTCCTTCACAATGGAGGGGTTTGTTCTACAAGTTGGCGACTGTATGAGGAGAAAATGCCCCGAGACAAGGAAAAGCCTTGTCTGCCATCCTCGAACACTAGAGTAAGAAAAAGAGACCCGGAGCAAGAAGGGGTTATGTCCGTAGATACCCCAGGAGATATGATGGTTGTAAGCATTTCTAATCTTCCGTTTTAATTATAGAATGACATGTGCTAAGTTATGATGTGTGCTATGCTACAATCCATATACTTGCTATGCTTATATGTCGTGATGTGTGCTTATATGTCATGATGTATGCTTATATGCCATGATGTGTGCTTTATATGCCATGATGTACGCTTATATGCTATGTTGTGTGTGGTCTTGTTCTAGAATAGAGCGAGACGTGTAATCTATGTTTTCGATCTTGTCTCAGTGATAGAGTGAGACGTGTATATGTGGTTATGATCCCACTTGGTGGTAATCCAAGATATACAATTTCGTTGATTTATTAATTTCCGCTTTACTCTGATAGATTACGAGTTTTAGTATGATTTCGACTCAATTTTAGTATATACATATTTTAACATATATGATTTTGTGATGTGTGATGTATGTAGTAGCCAGTAGGCAGAACTATGTTTAGATCCGATCGTGTTGGAATAATATCCAACATGTACGTAGGCAACCAATGGCAAGGCAACGTTGGCCTGATCCAAAATAATTATAAATATATGTTTTATTTTATTTTACACACGACAAACTATGAAGCGTTGTGTGTATGTGTCCGTTACAACCTGAGTCTACGTACAGGGAAGCCTTGAAGCTTTGTAGTGCGAAGACGAATGTTGTACTTCTCGCACACAGACGATAATTCCTGGCTCAATGAAAGAAAATAAAATTTTCTATTAGTGATTTTGTGGATCTGGCTTGGGTCGGGTTATTACATAATATGTTATGATCTGATCTGTTATTATATAATATAATTTGATGGGAACTGATATGATCTAATTTACTTTATTGTGTGTTATACTCATTTCTGTGATAGAGTGAGATGGGTATTCCACTGATTTGTTGGCTTCCATTTAACTTCAAAGATTTAACTTCAAAGATTTAACTTCAAAGATTTATTATATTTTCGTCTAATTTCAAATGATTTATTTGGATATAAGGATATTCATATTTTAACATATGATTTCATAATGCTTGATGCATGTAATAGCCATGAGATAGAACTACATTCCGATCCGATCATATTTGAATAACATCGTAGATGTTATCCAATACGCATGTAGGCAACCAACAATACAACAATGTTGGCTCGATCTAAATTAGTTATAAAATTAGGTTTGTTCTGACCCACACGCAATAAAACATAAAAGCTATGAAGTGCATAGATGAACGTTATGACTTTCACACACAAAGTCGGCTCTTTGGCTAAATGGTCTTGTTTTGATTTTTATGGAAAATTTATTTTACCCCAATTTTGTTTTCCGAACACTCCTGGTCTAGGTCGGGGGGTTACAAATTCTTTTGGAGATTTTCTCTATCTATGAGTGGAACATATGTTAAAATAATATATATATATATATATATATATATTTGATTTGAATCTCAATCATAATTAATCTCGAATCTTGTTCTGATTGTGTTACATCAAAATTCAGATTGGTCTACTTTACATGTGTTGCAATAGATTTGATACGACCATCAATTTTATGAACTTTGATCCTCAATCTAAAATGATTCATAAATTTTATTATGAATAAGCTATATCGGGTTTGGATTTGTAATTTTGTTAGTGTGGCATTAGAATTGCTCTTAACTCTGATATTTATAAATTATAATTTGTTTAATTAGACATGATTTAAAAACTTTGTCCTACTTGTGTTGTATCATATTGATATAAACTCCGATTTTTGAATTTTGCTTTTAAAACGGTTATTATTTAAGAATTCTATTTTGAATCTTGATTTAATATGAATTTCAATTTTGATTCTAAATTAATTTAAAATTTTGTTTCAACTGTGATAGTGGATTTAATACGAATTTCGAATTTAAACTCTTTGTTTTGTATGTATGACATCGGATTTTAATACGAACTCTTGTTTTACGAATTCTAATTTTTAATTGAACGTGACTTGAAAATTATATTCTGAATAAGTTGTATCGAATTTGATTTGAAATTTCATTTTGTATGTGTTACATCATATTTAAGACGAACTCCTATTTTTGTGAATTTTGATCAGGAATTATTAGAAATTGTATTTTTCATGTGTGGCATCAGATTTGATATAAACTCTGATTTTACAAATTCTGATTTTAAATTTGAATCAAAGGCATACTTGGGTTTGGTCTTCATTTCTCTGCCTATGCCAATCTTCGTCTTCAAGGGTTTTCTGATGCTGATTGGGCTGGTGACTCTAATGATTATCGCTCTGTTACGGGCTTTTGTATATTTCATGGACCCAACCTCATTACATGGGGTTCTAAAAAGCAAGCCACAGTTTCTCTCTCAAGTTTTGAGGTGGAGTATAGGGTCGTCACCACAGTGGGTGCTGAACTTTTATCGTTTCGTAACATATTTCGCTCTTTACAACTGTCTCCTCCTCATGCCCCTGTCATTTTATGTGACAATGTTAGTGTTGTTTACATGACATCTAATCCGGTGTTTCACACTCACACTAAGCACTTTGAGATTGATGTTCACTTCATATAGGAAAAGCGTGCCTCCAGTGTTCTCTATCTTCAACACATTCTTGGGGTTGCTCAACTTGCTAATCTTTTTACTAAGGCTTTGCCTCATACATGCTTTCGGTATCTCAGGTCTACGATTTGTGTGGACTCAATCCTCACTTTGTCTTGTAGGTAACTGTTTAGTTGATACGAAGCTCTCGGTGCCACCTTGATAGATCTTCCATCCTTCATTATCTTCTAGATTTGATCTTCTCTGTTGGCACCACCTTGACATATCTTCCTGCCTTCGTTATCATCGAGATTTGATCTTCCCTGCCTTCATTATCCTCAAGATCTGTCTTTCCCTTTTAGTCATTATTTACAAATATTTTTTAATATTTGTATGTGATGATCTTTCTTTACAAGTAAGATATATATTAAATCAAGGAGAGATTTTCTCCTCAAAAATTATACACATGCTCTACAAATATGAAAACTAAATTTGGGCTACATGACGGGTTCTATTCTCACAAAGGTTAGGCTCTTACGCTTGCACGTTCCCAATGAAATACTTCTTCCATCCCATATTAATATCTCTATTTAGTTTTTAAAAGTAAATTAAAATTAATTTATTTTAAAAACTAAATAGAGCAATTAATGTAACATTCATGGAGCATCAAATTCATAACTAGAAAGTTTAGGGGCAATTTTTTGGTATCTTGCTGGAAATTTTAGTAGCTGGCAATTGATGGTAGTTAAATTTGGTGTTTTCTTGATTTATTTGGGTTTGTGTATTTTGGGTAACCAATATCGTGATCTTGATTAAGCCAGCCGCAAAGGTTATATATATGGCATAATCGTAATCAGCTGGCCGTGCAATCTTGAACGGTTTGCACCATTAGCCCACTGGGGTCCCACTGTCAGAAACAAAGATATGCCAATTTGTATAGATTTATATGCTTTACCAAATATAGCTACTTTTTCAATTAGTGTGGCATTGGAATTGCTCTTTAACTCTGATATTTATAAATTATGATTTGTTTAATTAGACATGATTTAAAAATTTTGTCCTACTTGTGTTGTATCATATTGATATAAACTCCGATTTTATGAATTTTGCTTTTAAAATAGTTATTATTTAAGAATTCTGTTCTGAATCTTGATTTAATATGGATTTCAATTTTGATTCTGAATTAATTTAAAATTTTGTTTCAACTGTGATAGTGGATTTAATTCGAATTTCGAATTTAAACTTTTTGTTTTGTATGTATGACATCGAATTTTAATACGAACTATTGTTTTACGAATTCTAATTTTTAATTGAACGTGACTTGAAAATTATATTCTCAATAAGTTGTATCGAATTTGATTTGAAATTCCATTTTGTATGTGTTACATCATATTTAAGACGAACTCCTATTTTTGTGAATTTCGATAAGGAATTATTAGAAATTGTATTTTTCATGTGTGGCATCAGATTTGATCTGAACTCTAATTTTACAAATTCTGATTTTAAATTTGAATCAAAGGCATACTTGGGTTTGGTCTTCATTTCTCTGCCTATGCCAATCTTCATCTTCAAGGGTTTTCTGATGCTGATTGGGCTGGTGACTAATGATTATCGCTCCATTATGGGCTTTTGTATATTTCATGGACCCAACCTCATTACATGGGGTTCTAAAAAGCAAGCCACAATTTCTCTCTCAAGTTTTGAGGTGGAGTATAGGGTCGTCACCACAGTGGGTGCTAAACTTTTATGGTTTCGTAACATATTTCACTCTTTACAACTGTCTCCTCCTTGTGCCCCTGTCATTTTATGTGACAATGCTAGTGCTGTTTACATGACATCTAATCCAGTGTTTCACACCCGCACTAAGCATTGAGATTGATGTTCACTTCATATAGGAAAAGCATGCCTCCAGTATTCTTTGTCTTCAACACATTCTTGGGGTTGCTCAACTTGCTAATCTTTTTACTAAGGCTTTGCCTCATACATGCTTTCGGCATCTCAGGTCTAAGATTTGTGTGGACTCAATCCTCACTTCGTCTTGTAGGTAGCTGTTTAGATGATACGAAGCTCTCAGTGCCACCTTGATAGATCTTCTAGCCTTCATTATCTTCTAGATTTGATCTTCTCTGTTGGCACCACCTTGACATATCTTCTTGCCTTCGTTATCATCGAGATTTGATCTTCCCTGCCTTCATTATCCTCAAGATCTGTCTTTCCCTTTTAGTCATTATTTACAAATATTTTTTAATATTTGTACATGATGATCTTTCTTTACATGTAAGATATATATTGAATCAGGGATAGAATTTCTCCTCAAAAAGTATACACATGCTCTACAAATATAAAAACTAAATTCAGGCTACATGACAGGTTCTATTCTCACAAAGGTTAGGCTCTTGTGCTTGCACATTCCCAATGAAATACTTCTTCCATCCCATATTAATATCTCTATTTAGTTTTTAAAAGTAAATTAAAATTAATTTATTTTTAAAACTAAATAGAGCAATTGATGTAACATTCATGGAGCATCAAATTCATAACTAGAAAGTTTAGGGGCAATTTTTTGGTATCTTGCTGGAAATTTTAGTAGCTGGCAATTGATGGTAGTTAAATTTGGTGTTTTCTTGATTTATTTGGGTTTGTGTATTTTGGGTAACCAATATCGTGATCTTGCTTAAGCCAGCCGCAAAGGTTATATATATGGCATAATCGTAATCAGCTGGCCGTGCAATCTTGAACGGTTTGCACCATTAGCCCACTGGGGTCCCACTGTCAGAAACAAAGATATGCCAATTTGTATAGATTTATATGCTTTACCAAATATAGCTACTTTTTCATTTTGGGGCCGCATTTGGCTAACTATTCTTTGGCCGACTTATGTTCACCGTTAGACAAGAGGTGCGTCTTAAATGAGACTCTTGATTAGGGTTAGGTGTCCCAATAAAAGCATCAATAGGTTTTCCTTTTAGACGAAATCGCGGAAGCAATTTCACAATTCAAATCTCTGTTCTTCCTTCCTCAGTTTTGTGCTTTAGTTAGCATTTACTCTTGAAGGAAGTTTCAAGGTATGTATGACAAATCATGATGCTGCTGCTTCTTCAGTTCTTCAAATCACTATGCTACTGCTTGTTCTTCTTCTTCTTTCTCTCTCTAACCTACATCATATTTGGTAAAAATTAGTATAGCCTTCAGTTTTTTATGCTTGGTAGCATTACGTCTTAATAAGTGGAAGGCTTTTTGGTTTGTGTAGAGGGAAAATGAGAAAATAAGAGGATTTGGTTTTGGGCCAAAAAAAAAAAAAGAACTTAGAATAGAAAATGTTACTCTCCAAATGAGTGTCGAGAGCATTTCTCCACTTGAGTGCCTTGTTGATACCTTTTCGGGTGTCTGCGAGGACCCTGTCTTGTATTGAGGGTGTTCACCATTGCCGCACACTATTTCAACTTTTTTCTTATTTTTTCCTTCTACCTCTTAGCAAACTACAGCTGTGAACAAACATCAGAAAAGTAGTAACATGTGACCAATTAAAGTAAGATCATAGGAAAACACAGAGTCAAAGTGTTACTTAGTTGTGAACCAATTCTTCCAAAGATTGTCATTCACTGCATAGGAAAACAAACATTATAAATAGATTTCAAATACTTAATATGTTATTTGAGAAAGTGAGAGTTGAAGCGAGAGCATTGTGGCATGATAGGATACGCTACTAAAATCTTAAGAATCTCACAAAATTTACTAATTGCCTATCAAATAAAATAAAAATCTCAGAGAATAGAATTTTAAGAAAATTTCTTTCTAATTTTTTTCAACTTGGGTCATGTTGGGTTGAAGTTGGGTTGTGCAGATTATGTAGGTAAATTTTGACCTGACCATATTTTTAGAATGGGTAAAATTTTAAAATCCTAACCCTATTCTTAATTGAGTTGGGTGTGGGTTAAGCGGGTCAGGTTTGGGTCAGGTTGAATTTTTTCAACCCTAGTTAAAAGAATCCAGTTAGCATGCGCTCAGTGCATTAGTGGGCATGTGAACTAAGCGCATTGCATGGCATTGGATCTTATTCTGACGGCACACATAAGTAAGGGGAAAGGCATCACCTGCCTGCCCTCTTGTTTCACTCACGTTGTCGGATCACAATCTATCGACTTGCGATGTGCTTGGCACACATGCTACCAAATGTGCAAGACACATCTTAACTTTTTCCATACTAAAATAGATCAATAAATTTTCAAACTTGTAAAGATATAGTAATTAATGAACTATCAAGCTTATGAACATATAATAAACAATAAAAAGTAAAAAAATTTGTGTAGCTTCTTAAAAAATTACATTATTGTGACATGATTTCCAATCAAATTTATGCATACAAACATTGAGCAACTATGCAATAGCCGAACCATGTTCAGGCTATGGGGGGCCATGGCCCCCACTCTTTGGAGTACTTTTTGAAGCGTGTCAGTTCCCTTTCTTCTTCCTATAAATGTGACTTCTTTCTCTGGTCTCTCCATGAAGATACTTCTATGTTCTTCCTTCATCATGTTCTTGTGTGAATCTATGGGTAACACATAAACTTCACTGTACAGAAATTCTTCTATAAACATTCTGCTTGCCCTCTGTTTATTTGTAATTGTCTCTTGCCTATAGTTGCTTTCTATCTCTAAGCATTTGAGCTCTGGGCTGCTTGGTTTAGTATTCCCTTCTTGGCCCCTGATGAACTCCTGCTTCTACCCATGCACAACTATGCACACCAAAACTAATTTTGGTATGCTATGTTTTAGACTTGTCCGTTTACATAATGTCATCATTATATGTAAGTCAAGTTTCTGTCTATTATTGTTTGGTATGCACAAAAAGTAATATTATTTAGTATACTATTATGTATATATTGAAAGTAAGGAAGAGGGAGGGACAATGCAGAGATACAAAGGACAAATAAAAAAACATATACAAAGGAGGGAGACGAGAAAGAAGCAAGACTTGGCCAAACATCAGGAGAGAAGAAAAAATAGCATTAATAAAATCACATTGTAAGAGGGAAGAGACATATGGATGGAAATGATGACGGAAGGAGAAATCAAACCCTTTTTGCAACTTCCTGTTTTAGAGTCTCTTAGTAGCTACAAAAAGAGTGTTGGGTACTTAGTCACAGTATAAGTTAGAAGAGCGCCGTTAAACCAAACGCCATGTGGTTGAGATTTAGAAAGAACATGTGGGGACTTGTGATTTTCACTTATCTTGTCTCCTGTTGGAAACCAAATGATGTTATTTGGGGTAGGATTTGGGACAAAATGAAATTTCACTCCAAATTAGGTTGCCAAACATAGGATTTTGACCAAATCCCATTATTTTAAAAATCACATGGATCAAATCATGGTTGCAAAACATACCCTCAATACAAAGTGAGAGTAGGGTTTTGGGCTAGGAAGTACAAATATGGATACAGGACATGGGTACGATACGATACGGAAATGGGGATGATGCAATTTCCAAAAAAATAGGATAGATACGACAAGGATATGGCTATTAAAAATTATTATATATATAGGTATATTTTAAGTTAGTTCTTGTATTAAAAGTTTAATTGTAATGAAAAATGTAGTTATATGTGTAAAATGCTATTACAAATGCCTCATTTTTGCAAGAAAAGTTATTCCACAAAGAGTAATATATTGCATTGGAACAGTTTTATTTAGAGTTTTTGAGCAAAAAATACATACTTTTAAGTCATGTAGCATTTGTTTAATGGTTACCTTAGGAAGGATTTGATAAAGTAATTTATAGTTGATGTGTGATATAGAAGGTAGGACACGCAGGCAGCTTTATCCAATATGGATACGGGTACGATATGTATCTGACACGGATAGGATGCCTGTTTTAAAGTATCCATACTTCCTAGGTTTTAAGCTTACTGCTGACCTGCACAACTTAGTACATCTCTGGTCAGGCATTGGTTTATTTGTTGGCAATGGAAAAGGTGCCGGCACATCACTCGAGTGGAGAAAAACTGGGTTGCTCAAAGCCTACTTCAATAGATTTGAAATTGACTGGATATTGCAAGTTATTGGAGAGAGTAATAGAAGAATGATTACAGAAAGTGGCTAAGCTAGGGCAAACCAATTTCGGGGATGTAGGTTTACCCAATGGATAAGGGCAGGGAAGAGGTTTCCTTTTTTGATTGTATTGAGCAGAGAAAGAAGAGTTTCTTATACTTTGCAGTTTCTTTTAAGAGCAGACCTTGAAACTTAAGTTTGCGTTGGTTTGGCAAAATTCTAGTATGTCAATCCAGCCTTAACTGCAGTGCTTGGATCTCTCCATCTGGGTTGAATCCATTGGCGTATAACGTGTGCATAAGTCTTACCCATAAAAGAAAATTTTATTCTTTTTGTTCTGGAGTACCATCAACTTACTGCTTTTTCATGTCATTTACTTTTAGGCATTGGTCGGCCCGACGATAAATATCTCCTGTTTGTGAAAATCGAAAGAGGAACTATTTCAACTTAACTTTGTCAGTAGTTTAATCTGAGTTGTCAACACTTATTTGACTAGATTCTGGGTTTCTTTAAATCTGTCCTTCAATTGCAAGGAAAATGTGTATCCCAGAGCCTCTCTATTGCTCTTCTGAGGACCACGTCCAGGTCATAAAATGCAATGGATGTGGTCACTATAAATCATGTAAGTCGTGTGGTCAGCTTGAAAATCCTTCAAACATGCTAATCTGTGACCACTGCCAAGAAGCTTTTCATCTCACTTGCTGTAACCAAACAGTGGAAAATTTACAATTTGATGAGTGGTATTGCAAAACTTGTATGAACAAGAAGAGAGAAGTGATCTTCGGAGTTACTAGGAGAGGAAGGCCTATTGAAGGCAGGAGTAATTTATCAGAATACAGAAAAAAGCTTAGGAGTGGGTGTAGCCCAATAACACTTATGTTGGATGGCATGCTGCCATACACTTCTGGTATACGCATTGGTAGTGCGTTCCAAGCACACGTTCCTGAGTGGTCTTGTCCTATTGTAGGCAACTCTGATTATTTTGATCAGCCTACAGAATTGGAGCCCATGGAATTTTCTACTTTCCATGTTCATAAACTAAATCATTCATCAACACGAAACTCTACCAGTAATTGGCTCCAATGTAGACAAGTTAAAAAAGATGGATCCAATGGTGTTATATGTGGAAAATGGCGTAGAGCGCCACTTTTTGAGGTGCAAACTGAAGACTGGGACTGTTCTTGCTCCATTGTTTGGGATCCATTTCACGCAGATTGTGTTGTACCCCAAGAGATTGAAACTGAAGAAGTCACCAGACATTTAAAGTATGTTCGATTGCTGAAGGCACGAATGGCTAGTATTACAACCAAGCACAATACCTTGGACCCAGCTTAGCTTTCATTGCATAAGAAGTTCTAAGTGGATGTGGATGAAACAGGAAATCCCAATTTTAAGTCAAAATAGAGTGGCATTATGGATAGTCAAGGCCAATAACAAGTGTAACTCCTCCATATTAGGCTTGATGTGGTTTTCTTATAAAAAAGTAAACACAATTGCGTTGAACGTGTGAGTACTTAAATTTTGAATCTAAACTAATTTGTTCTAATCAATTATGATTTATTACATGATTGATTAGATTACATGTTAATATTAGTTCTTCAAATTGAGTTGAGAACTTATGTAATCTTCTTCCTTTTTGTACTTGCAAAAGTAATACAAAAACACTATGGTTTCCATTGCCAGTTCAATGTATTGCATACTATGGATGTAATGCATACATGCTCCACTCATGCTTTATTGTAGCAATAAGTTTTTAGTCTTGATTTCATGATGCAAATTGCAGGTTTATGTGTTGATCCACACCTGGAGTGTTTTTTTATTCAATCCTTAAATCACATCTAGTCTTGTTTGAAAATCGAGTATTTCTTTTAGGAAGAATTTTTGGTCCTCCCACTTACATTTTCTAGGATATCCTCCACTTTATAGGAGCCATCTATCACCAAGATTGAAAGGCGTACCCGCTTTCACTTGTTAGCTAGCCCACTTACATCCTCCAAGATATCCTCCACTTTATAGGAGCCGTTGATCCCCAAGACGGATGGAGCATATGTTTGCACATGTTAGCACTAGCTAACTGCTAGTTTACATGCACTAATGTGTGCATCTATCAGTACATATGCGCCTTTGAAAGTAGAGGATATCCCAAAGGATAAGTCTGGGTGGACAAAAAATTCTTCCTTATATTAACTGAAATCTCTTGCATGCGCTATCTTCAATGTTTTACTTGTGTGATTTGTTCCAAAGTATGATCATATTCATTCAAATTGCTGCTGTCCAGTGCGCCAATTTTTAATTCTAGATGTTATTTAAGTGGCGATTGACAAGCTTCTTGACCAGCCACAATGCATAGTAGTTTTTGTGATCCCAAGCATACAGTGCAATCACATACCTGTCTATTTGCTCAGTCTTTTTACCAAAAAATAAATATGAGCATTTTCTCAATCTTGTGGTGGTCAAACTCCCAATAAACTCCGACTCCTTTTTAGTTGATTTTTCATCACTTCTATAATCAATATTCATGTTTATGTCTTTTGTACTCATCTAGTTCTTGGATGAGTTTTTAGCACTCCCATAAACAATGAACTTAAATTGAGCCTCATATTGTGGGGTCTGTGTTGCACGGGCACGGGGAAGTAGCTAGTTAAGGGTTTATACTTCTACTGGTTACTCACCTATTGACCGGATACTATACATGGTCCACGCGGACAATTTCTGCCACTTCCACCTTATCGAGCTACAATCTTTCCTATTTAGCTCCAACGAAATGTGGTTGAAGCTTGACTCTTTTCTATGAGGAGTGAGGAAAAGGCTTTTTTTTCTTCTCTTGGGAAGTATTTTTAATATTTTATTTTAATAATGAGCCCAATGTAAAGAATGTATAGGAACTTTTTATCTACTAGATTAATAGCATATACATTAGCCCATATTAGTGTTAGTATCATTAGTGTTAGTATTATTAGTGTTAATGTGCACTAGTGTATGCGTTGTCAATCTTAAATATAAAGAGTTCTTATGTACAAACGTCACAGAATTATATATGTTAAAATACAGATATCCTTATATCCAAATAAATCATATGATAATTAGATGAAAATTTAATAATTCATCGGAATTAAACGGAAGCTAATAAATTAGTGAACATACATCAAAGTAGATGTGATCATATTAGTTCTTATCAAATTAATATTATATCATAACAAATCAAAATGGAATACATCATATTAGATAGGCCATTTTCAAAATGATAAGTGATAGTTGAGAAGTAAAATTTTTCCTTATGTGGTTTGATCTAATTTTTTCTTAGGATGGATTTCATAAGAATGTTTGCAATTTTGTTATAAGACCATGAAGTAGCAAAATTAAAGGAGTTGAAAACTTGTTATGAGAATTAGGAATTTGTTAAAGGGAAGGCAAAATTAGACAAAATTATTATATCTGGTCAATATGAGAATGAAAAGAGTGAGTTAGGTTTTGCAAATCATAAAACACAATATTTTTAGGAAAAATAAAATTTGTTTAAGCTAGTAATTTAGGTATGTAGGGTGCTAGTTCTTCTAATTCTAAATCTTTGGTTAGAAATCAAATATTTAAGAGAGAAATATTGACTAAAATTATACATATCATGACAAAATTTGTGAAAAAGTCATTAAACTCAAAGAATAATATCTAGAAAGACTTGCTAAAATAAATCATTTTTTATGAATAAAAATCTTAAGCAACTAAGTGGGAAGGTTTAATACTTGAGAAATGGAATGCATAACCCTAAGAAATTTGAATGCTCAAAATACAAATCATAAGACCCAAAATTTGAACTCAAAATCCTCAAAAAGAAATTGAAAAGGGTAAAACTTTCATAGTTAATCATGAAGTAGGACATATAAGAAAATGTTTTGGTTAATAAAGATGCGATTAAGTGTTAAATGATTCACATTGCTTTGAAAACCCAAACATACTAGTATGTAGTACCTTGATAATGGTTATTCTAAAAATGCAACTAATAACAAATTTAGGTTTACACACTTAGTGGAGAAGATTGTTGGAAAAATCACATTTGGAGATGGTAGTTCAACACAAGTAGATGATGTAGGAGCATTCAGTGTCTTTGGATTGCCCGATTTGACTTATGCTTTATATATTAAAGGTTTAAGAGTAAATCTTTTACGCACTAGTTAAATTTGTAACTTTGGTTTTATTGTGAAATTCACTAGAAAGTATTGCTATATTATGGATGACACTAGAGTTACTTGTTTTAAGGAAATTTGAGTACATTATAATTGTTATTATCTTAATCTTATCTACTTTGCTAACTTGTCATTACTTAATAATACTTGTAACATTAAAGATTTAGACATGTTTATTTTATAAAGCTTACCAAAATAATAATACAATGAGATGTGTTCATGTATTAAATTTTTTTGAAAACTTCATATTTGGTGTTTGTTGAAAGGTAATACAAACAATGGCTTCACGTAAGAAATTGATACATGTTAAAACTGTGAAAGCTCTTAAATTAATTTACATAGGCTTGATGGAACCTATGCGAATTGTGAGTAATATCTTGCACTTTGTTGAGGGTCATCATAGATTTTCTAGCCTAGATATTTCTAAAGGTAAAAAACTACAAGATGTAGCCTCTTATGCGTATGAAATTAAAATATAATAATTACACAAAACACAAATCAATCAATACAAATTTAACATGGGATTTTTTAACAAACAAACCTAAATTAGGGAAAAATCACATGACTTATCTTTTAGCAAAAATTAATACACTATGAAGATATAAATTTTAAAAGACTCAAAGTTAGCAACCTCTCTTAACTTAGAAACCTATTTTTTAGTTGTATTGGCCACTAAAGTCATTCTTTGTGTTTTCCCTATGAACGATGTTCTTTGTCTCATTTTTTTCAATTGCATAAGGCTCAATTAAATTCCTTTTTTATCCTTGTTAAGTTTTGACTAAAGCCTTAATTTTGCTCAAGCAATTTGCTTATGTGGTGTGAATTAATCCTCACAAAACCTATCTTTTAATTTATTGCGATTATGAATCCAAAACTTCACCTTTTAATTCTTTTATCTCAATTTAGTTCAATGAGGATAAAAGGAATAGCACTTTATTATTTTTGTTCTAAAAAATTTCTCATTTCTTCTTCCAATTTGTCATCATGAGGTCTTTATATAACATTATAAGTTAGTTTTGGTCTTTGGGTTATACTGGGTAATAAATTGTTCTCATATTAACTTAGATAAGGTAATAATATCGCAGATCGGTTGATCATTTCATTGGGTAATTGATCGTTCCTTATTGTATTTAAGGTCGATAGTTCAACTAGTTTAAAGATGATTGGTAGCTTTTGAATAGTATAGTGATTTTATCTTTTTTGTTCAATTCTCATCCCAGCACTCAAAAGAAAGGTATATCTTATTGAAATCCTCAGTGTTTATGTATGTGTGTGCGTAATTTTTACCTTTTTGTCTTCAATATTTAATTACTTTGATTAAGTATTCTACCTTTAATCTTTAAAACATGTATGCTCAAAATTTTCAAGTCAATCAATTTTAAATCTAACTTGACACATTATTAATCTAGTTATACTTTTAAGGCTTAAAAAATATACATAAAATAAACATAATTTTAGTCAATGAAATATAACCGATTATAATACAAATATCACATATTTTTTAACATTCACCCCCTTCATCTATTTCATATCAAAACTTTACAAAATATGAAAATAAAAAACTATAGCTATTTGACAATATAGTATATTAATTTTTACTTATACAAAATTCTATACTTGACTCTCTAAGACTATTTTAGAGTTAACCTTGAAAAGCCTTACCTTGTACTTAAGTTGCACATTTAACAAAAAATATTTACATAGTATTGCTCAATTCGTGTTCTTAAGCACAATTTTCATGATTTTATGTAACTTTTTTAGAAAATTATTTAAATAATATTTAAAAAAATACCAAAATAACTCATTTGAGAAATATTTTTTAAAGTGGTGTTGGTTTTAGCCACATAGGTGCCAATGAAGCGCTGATGCCTGAGTGGATAAAATCATCTTTAAGTTGATTTTGTCATTTTAAATGACGAAATCATATAATTTTACTGATTTTGTCTTTCTAAAGGACGAAATTATATAGTTGTACAAATTTTATCTTTTTAAAGGACGAAATTAATACATTGTACTGAGAAGAACCAAATTATTATTGTTAGGTCAAAATTAGTTTTGTAGAGTATAATATTGATTTTGTCAAGTTTTGTACTGATTTCGTCTTTTTATGTTGTATTGATTTCATCTTTTAGATTGACGAAATTAGGACAATGACGAAATCAACTTAAAAATGATTGTCATTCTAAAGTTGAAATTAATTTATTTTTTTTGTTAAAAAAAACCAAGCAAGCACTAGTATTTGGATGATGCCTATGTGGTTAAAACCAGCACTACTTTAAAAAATATTTCCCGAAGTAGATTATTTAAGTAAATATTTTATTTTTTAATATTATTTTAATAATTTTCTCTAATTTTTTCTACCCTTTTTTGTCACACATAATTAAAAAATGAATTATCAATAACATTTTACATAAGATACAATAACATCGGATGTCTCAAACAATTATCAATTTCATTTTACAAATTTGAAATAAGGTCATAATAACAATAAGATACATAGTAACAATCATCAAACGTCATCCATATCATCAAAACTAGTCACATATTCACATATCCTAGAATATCTAACAAATCATGTCCCATGTCCTATCAAATTGCTCATGAAACTCGTTTTTGATGTCTATATCTTTTAAACATACACATAATTCATTGTATAAACATGTAAATAATTCTCTCTATGAACATATGTACACTCCCTTATTCATCGAGCCAATAAACATGCTATTCGGTTAGCATTTCATGTAATCTAATATTATTTTACTACATGCAATATCCATAGAATTATACTTTATTGAACATATAATTATATTGGAATTAACATGAATTCTAACATACAAGCACGTTACGAAGAAATTAGGAGTTCAAAGCCTCCGACTTTGCTTTTTGAGAAGCTTGGTGGCAGTGCACAAGAAGGTGGTGGCATCAGCCACAATCCGGTGTACAAAAGCGTCACTTTTGATAAAATAAGGCTGTTGGGGCTGCAAAAAGTGTTAAAAGGCTTGATGGGGCTTAGGCAAAGTATCGTCCCGTCCCTATTAAGCGCTCGTCATTTTCCAAGTCGACTCACACAAGGGGCGGCTAGGGTGCAAAATACACCCCCAAAAAGGCTACTGGAGAAACCCAAAACTTGTGACAATGTTGAGCCAGTTGTTGAAAACTTGTGGTGGATTGTCTGAAGCTAGACTAATCCGGACAAAGGTTGATGGTGGCAGTTTAGAAGGCTGAAACCCACGTAAAGGGCTAGGGGGAGTATTGATAAAGGTAAGGAGGTGGGTAGGAGGGGAACAAAGGCGATGGTGGTTAGACTCGGTTGTTGACAAGGCAGCACAAATGCCAGACAACATGAAAACGTCTATCCCAGTCAATTTTGTTGCCAAATGGAAAATGGCTGGCGCAAGTTGGTAAATAAAGGGAGGAGGGTGTGTGAAGGAAGTTTCTGTTCGAAGACAGGGTAGAGAGGTGGTGGTTACTTGGAAATGGCTCACAGTGGCATATCGTGGTTGTTCTTTGATAGTCCAGACAGCCAAAACAAGTGGAAATCCCTCAGTATATAATAGGATCAAGGAAGGGGTGGCAATGGATCTGACAAGCACTACTAGGCTCGTGGTGGACAAACAAAGCTGAATCTGGCGAGAGGCAGCAGAGTCTGGCGACCGAGGTGGCCCAACAAAACTCGGATTTTCTTATGTGCTCTGGGTGTTTTAGGATGTTGCATTTTGTATATTTTTTATTTTTTTCCTTTTTCACCCTTTACGTACTAAAACTCCAATTCATGCACTAAACTGCCCACGTTGAAGCTTGCCTTTTACCTTGCAATCTTAGTGGCGATGGAGCAGATGTGGGTGGCTATATCTAATTTTATAGATATCATCGCACAAACGTTTCACCGTCTCATTAGAGAGGTGGAATACATCAAGAGTACTGGGCACCTGAAGATCTCTACGAGGAGCACTAAGATGGGAGCAGAGTTCCTTCCATCTCCTCCTCACCCTTGGGACTTGGTTTTTAGTTCTCTTTATTGTTCTAGAAACCAAATTGTAGCAAATAAATGTTGTATGCAAAAGCTCATTATGATGAAATGATTTTTTTTTCAACTAAATATTTGACAAACAAGCATGAAACTAAACCAAACCACAAAAAACACGATAAATTAATAAAAAGATAAACCAAGAATATAGGAATAGTTTACATACCTAATCCCATCTTCTAGATGATGCCTCCTCATCCTCACTAGAGGAAATAAACTCCAATGGTGGTCTAGACTCAATGGTTATGTTGGATGCCGATATATCCTCTTCATTACTAGCATCTTCCAGAATTTCTCAATCTCTTCTTTTTCAAGATCTTCCTTCTTAGGGTCCTATTTAGGATCCTGCTCTAATCTTCCTATGGATTCTCTTTTAGATTCTCTTCAAGGTTTAAGGCCACAAAAGAAGGTCAGTGTGGAGAGTCTCGCTGCAAATTCTCTTCTTTGCATTACTCTAGCCATATTTGCAGTGAATTTCTTGTTGGCCTCTTGCACTGACTCTTTGTTCAAACTATTTTGATCTACACAATAATAAAAATTTAGGTTTTTATTTTTTACCCATAACTCTATCACTTATCAGTTCGTCATCTAGAACATTACTCACAAACAAGTAGCCTGCGAACTTCTTTGATGCCAAATTTTCATGCCCCCAATTTCAAATTACTATTTTATGAAAATATTTGTCATCAATTTTAAAATTTTAAAATTTCTTCCATTCCTTAAATGTAGAGGATAAAAACATTTACGGAAACATTCAAAAGAAAACATGGAGATAACAAATTGGGGACAAACATATATATATATATATATATTATATTATATTATATCATATTAAAATATTTATAGGGTTCATGGCTAAATACTTATCTATTGCATATATAGTGCCTAAAAGCAAACCTAAAGATAAAAAAATCATCAAGCTGAAGGTAGGCTTTGTTAGATAGTCACGTCCTTTCCAATACTTATATTGTCTTCTCCACTTGAACTACAAAGGATGATGAGTATATCAGTATACTCAGTTAAATTAAAATATTAAAAAAATAGTTAATTCGAAAGGCATGCCAAAGAAAAGTTTAACACCGGTCATCATGAGTCAAATGCCAAAACACACATACCTTCCAGTGGTAAAAATACTTATAATAAATTTTTTTTTAAGGTTCATTAGACACAATAACCTCATCTATGAGCTCCCACTAGACTCAATATCATACTATCACAAACCAACCTTAGCCTTTTCTTAAAAGCTTCCTTACCCCATCTATTCTATTAAATAAAGACTTATTAGGGCTCATAAACCTTAGTGTCGAGATTTTAACTGTGATGATCATCCATTTGAACCTGACTTCCGGGCCAGGGACGACTCTACATAACTTATATCCTTAGGAAGCTGGAAGATCATGATTTTTTTTCATATCATACCCTTCCTTTTACGTAGTTAAATGACTCACTTGAGGAGCTAATGAGGCGTTAAGAATCTTCGACCTTTTGTGTTAAATGCATAAGTTTAGGGTGAATTACATCACAAGATATCGTACACATGCATTAGGGTTCACTAACTTAATTAGCACTTACTTAGTATTTAATACATATTATAAAATTCTCATAAATCATGAAATTATATATAATTGCTACATAGTTTATTACTTGCTATAAATTACAATAAAAATATATACAATGAAGCACTATTGGTAACTTCATCACTAGCTCTGTCATATTATTAATGGTCATCGATAGATCCACCGACATTTTGAACTTCACCGATTGTAGGTTGGTTAGGTATGCCCACTAATCAATACCAAACCGAAGCGTCGACCACACTGTCGATGACCAATTGATACCATGTCAGCTGCAATGTTGATGACTAATTGACTTATAAGCCACATGCATGGAAGTGCATTGTTCATCTTCTTCATCTCGTCATTGCAATCACTGACGTATCAATGACATTACCAATGATTAGATAAATATGAACTAAAATTCTATTTATGTCCCAAGCACCTTTTTTGATGTAAATTTGGTAGAAATCATTCCAAAACAAGATTCATAATAATTTTAATCACAATTTAGGCATTGGATTAACCAAAAATCCGAATTCACCGTAAAAACCTTGTTCATGCACATGTAACTTAAGAAAAATATAATCATGTGTCTTAGATCATCAAGAACTTGAAGAAAAATAGAAATTAAAATAATTTTCTTGAAATTCAAGCTTGGATTGTAATCCAACCTAACAAACATGAACTTCTCCTTCTTTAGTGCATGCTCCTCCCTTATTGGATAACTACTTATGAAGTATTGGAATAATCATCAAGCTACCTTATTTTTTAAAATTATCCATGCATGATGTTATCATCGGTTGACCATCGATACGTTGATGCTTGCCGACTGTAATAAAATACAAATTCATTGGTAGTACACTAATGTGTTAATAGTTACCAGTGACTAAATATGAACTTTTTAAATAGAATAATTTTTCTCTTAAAAACACAGGGTGTCACACTAGAGGTCGATGAAGGTTGATAAGTGCATAGGGTAGTTTTATCATTTCATGTCACATGTTTGAAGATTGGGCCTAATATTTTTCCTCTATTTGTGAATGATGAACTCTCTTGTGTTTCCCTGCTAGAGGTCGATGAAGGTTTATAAGTGTGGAGGGTAGCCTTGTCCTTTCATTTTACATGTTTGAAAGTTGGCACACACTAGAATCTATTTAGGTAAATAGTGGAAGCTACATCATAGAATGAGTATATCCTTGAACTAGGAATCTACATTAGTCAATACCATCTTTTGAATATGAATGTGGCTATTTAAACCCCACTTTTATCCCTGTGTCCCCCAAAATAAAGTAAAATGTAGTCTTTTTTTTCACTTTCATCCCTTGTATTCCCCCCCTCATTTTACTCATACATTTCCCATTCAATTAAACCCCATCTTTTTCTTCTCTGGCGATTAAAACTCTGGCGATTACGTCTTCGGTGATTCCAATGGTGGCTAAATAATGTGCCCGGCGTACACCCGGCCTGCGCACCTGCCAGATCTAGCCGGCGCACAGGCCGGACTGACTTGCGCGGCCAGAATTGGCCGGCGCAGTGCAGGCCGGACTGGCTGCCTGCGCGCGGTCAAAATTGGCCAGTGCAGCGCAGGCCGAATTGGCCTGCGCGTGGCCAGATTTGGCCGGCGCGATGTAGGCCGGACTGGCCTGCGCGAGGCCAATCCGGCCTGCGCAAGGCCAGATCTGGCCGCTGCGCAGGCGAGCCAGATCTGGCCGGCGCACAGGCCAGCGCGGCCAAATTTGGCCGCACTGCGCTGGCTTGCACAACCAGTCTCTGGCCGCACAGGCTTGTTTGGCCAGTCCAGCCGTGCAGGCTGTGCGCGGTGAGATCTGGCCACGCCGGCCCTCTGGCCTCGCCAGCTCTTTGGCTGTGGTTGTGGCCAGCTCGCCGTGGCCAGTGGCTACAATAAGCCGCGGCGGCGAAAAAAAGACGTCGGCAGGAGTTATCTTTCACTAGGATCGATTATGCACACATTAGTGAATTTGTGGTAACTTGTGTTATCATGTGTGTCATTGATCCTTGGACTTAACGGCTCCGATTAAGTACAGTAGGAGTGAATGCTAAGATAGTACCAAATAATTTATTCCCAAGAGGGTTATATACAATGTTGTAAGTACTAAGTTGACCTTCTCTTTCTAATTAGGAACTACCCACCTCCATTACAAAAAAAACAAAAATCAATACATCAAAATTAAAGAACTAGCAAAAGCATAGTAAGTATAAAAATGTGGCTGTATGCACCACGAATAACTCCTACATTCCCCATTATTTGTATACCCCAGGTAAATCTTCTGAATCTATCACTTGTACCCGAAATATGAAATATTTGAACTGTAAATTTTTTTACTCCCTATGCTACAAATCACCCTCATGTACCCCATCATGAATCAACTATCAATCTCGACCTCACTTTTGGTGATGGATGACTGGTAAAAATATTACAATTTGTTAGGAGCTTACATGCCATTTTGATTTTTTTTTTCAATTTGGTGGTGGTCACTTACCACAAGAGAAGTAATAGAAGCTCATCATTTTCGGTATTTCTAGCAGTGGATAGCCACTACAAAAAATTTTAATTGTTGGCACGAGCTTATAGGCTATTGTAATTGTTTTTCCAATCTAGCAGTGGGCACCTACCCACTGCCATAAAAGTAACAAAAGCTATCACTCTTGGCCTCAATTATCGTTGTGAGCGGCCATAATGAAATTTTTTACAATCTGGCGGGCGCTTAGGGCCATCATGATTTTTTTTTTTAATTTAGCGGCGGGCACCCACGACCATAAAAGAGAAGGAGAGTTGGAGTGTGTGATATGAGTAATGTGAGTGCCTATTTCATAAAAAAAATGGAAGAAGGTGTATATAAGGTGGAAAAAATTAAATATTGTTAGGTATATATAAGAAATTTTAAAGACTTGTACATGGGATAAATAAGATATGAGACACTAAGGAGATTATTAGGGTGCACATAGATACTTGTACAAACTGTGCTTTTCACGGGGCGTGTAAGAAATTTTTGGTGTGTAAATAGCCATATTCTTAAGTATACTCGCAAGCAATTTATAAATTATGAAAAAAGTTTTTAAATTCAATAAAAACTAGTAGATGGAACCTTGAAAGTTTATTTCACGGAAAACCCCAATTCTACAGCAAATTCATATTTGGGCTCGACAGTTAGGGCAAGAATTTTTGTTCTCCAGCCACGGCAAAATACAATTGGAATGAAAGAGATGTTTGCATGGCATCCTGGTAACTTCGAAGCCTTCCACAAAACCTTCTGTGCATATAGTGCATGCACTCAAACCGTCTTCACTCATGGCCACCCCTTTCTCCAACGCCTCGACCGCACTAATTGATGCCGGGGCAATCGTGAACCCCGCCTCCTCTGCCGACTCCGACAACGCAATCTGGTGCAAGTAGTCCTCGTACACCAATGTCGTCTCCACCGAGATTCTCACATTAATCTCTATGACACGATTCTGCTCGTCTTCGTCTTGCATCGCATCATTACATATGCCACACACCATCTCCGTTATTGGACCTGCACTTGACGGGCAAACCTCCCAGCGCTGCAGATCCTGGTACATCTCGTCCTCCAGATGATCGTGCTGGACGTACACTCTCTTCTTGCTGAAAGACCTGTAGGGATGCTGGGCGAAGGGGGCAATCCCTTCGGAAGAATAAAAGCCCCACCTGTGGTTGTGATGCAGGCAAAGATTTAGGACAAACATGGACCTCTCTATTTCGTAATCATACACTCTTAGTGGCTGGGAAGTAATCTTCCAACGCTGGACGTGATCCACCGAGTCCATTATTTCGTTCTTGCAGAAGATGCAGCAAGGGAAAAAATTGGGGTGGTGGGTATGAAAAGCTTCAGCCAGGAAGATTGGATGACGAGAGAAAGCTACTACAATGGTGAAGACTAGAACTATTAATTAAAAGATGCGATCTACTTACTTGTTACTACATTATTATGCACATTCCTATTTAGTAATGAATAAGAAACCATGGCGGTTCAGAGCACATTGGTATTTATTTAGGCACATTCCTAACATTTACACATGTATCAACGGTGGCCAATATAATAAGGGGCTAGCAGCCATGGAACCGGACTAGGCATCCCTATTTATTTAGGCACATTCCTGTTATTTACTCACCAGGGCTTCCATTCTTTCTGGTTCCATATTGTTTCCTCAGTAAGTTAGTTTCCTGTTTTTACGAGTTTCCTTTATGTGGTATAACTTAGCTATGCATCCGAAATTACCTTAAATTTAGAGATTACGAAATATATATATTAGGAGGAACAAATAAACTTGTAAAATTGGAAGTAAATTTGAAGGGCAAAGCTAACAATGAAAAAAAACATATAATTTCAAGAGGAAGATTGATACTGACCAAGCATCAATGGAATCAAAGGAGTTACAATCCATTAGGTAGAAAGTAATGAATTAGGCATCTCGAGATGTAGGCTAAACCCATTTAAGAGTTACAATTTACAAAGGCAAAATTCAGATATACAAATTTAAACAAACAATAACTTGGAAAAAAACCAAAACCCAATTAAGCTCCCACTCCATTTTCGAGCCTAGTCAACTCTTGATTTGTGATTGCCATTTTGGGCATGATTTCTTTATATGAAGCCTACTCGTGATGGTTGAAATTTTCTAGCTAGAAGCTCAAGTTTTTAGGAAACTCAGTTATATTATTGTTAACGAACACATTCTTTAGTGAAAACCCAAAAATAATTATCTTATTAACCAAACTGAACCGGCCTAATGGCGGCAGCGTGAGTGTGTGAGTTAGCCTACCTAGGTGCATAGATCCAAAATGTTTCTCCCTAAAAAAAATAGGTTGACCCAATGGCTTAACTTGAAAAGCCAAATTGTACATTTTATATCAATACTATCACCTTCTTCTAGGCGATGTGAGATTATTCACTTCTTCAACAACCAATTCACATGTGTAATTCTTATTCAATACAAAGTAGGTTTGGGCTCTCTACCATATGAGCTTGATCCATATAAATATTATAGGCTTAACCCATGTAAATATTATACCCACCTTAATGATATAGACTTAACCTATTAATTATAATGCCCACTTCTAATATTTACATAGTATCAAAGCTCCATTTCCATGAAGTTTATTATTTTAAGGCTTATTGGAAGTATTTATACCATAATTATGTTCTATATATCACACTTACAAATGTTGACACATGACGAGAGGTATTAAAATATAAAATAATTACATAAGATGTTTCCTTCCTTAGAAGTTCGAGCTTTTAAGAAATTTTGATCTAATAGTGATAAAATCCGTGATTTTTCCTTCACATGACGGAGGCTTGAACCCGGAAAAAAGCTTCAGAGTTGTTGGAGTGCTCTAAGCTTTTGTTTTGTCCTCCCTCCACTATTTGCTTGCCTCCAAGATGCTGCAACATGTTTCCTTTGGTGCCACATAAGCGGTAGGAGGAGAGGCCAGGTGAAGACTGACCAAGGCCCCAACTTGGGAGGTGAGCCAACCTCCATGGGAGAAAGAGGCATGGGTTGGAGAGAGAAGGGAGATTGGGCGCTCCAAAGATGACTAGGGATTCCCTAACCATCTCCTTATATAGTTTTTCTTAACAAATTTAAGGCTTAATGGGCTACCTTACTAAACTCCACTTTAGATCCGTAGAAGGTCTATTACAATAGGTATGGGCTCTGTCAGACTAAACCCATGGACGCTTGAACCCTTGCACTGGCCCACGCACTCTATTGGATTGATCCCTCAAAATTCATAAGGGTCCACGTACACTACTCAATTTTGGGTCCCGCAAGATGCACTTGCCATCTTCTACAACATGCCTAGTGGGTGTGTATCAAGATAATGCGGGTCCCAATGTAAGTGTATGTTGAAGTGTTTTGTAATGTTGGCGTGGTCACCCCCATTGTCCTTTAACCCTTCTGTCTCACCTATCACAAGGTAAACCATATGGGTCTAAGCCCATATCATAGTCCAACACGCTTCCTGATCTTAGCCAACCTTGAGAACATTTCTACTGCTAACAATTCGTAACGATCATAGAAGGTGATCTTATTAGAGCATGCATAATTCCTCTAGAACTGCTTTAAACGTTTTGTTGTCTTCGTAGTGTGTTCGTCAGGCAGAGGGTTAGTCTCACTTGAGGTACCTCGAACTTAGACTTATGGACTGACCCGTCATGGAGAACTGCTTTGTGGATGTGGACGTGTTGTTGCGCCATGGACTTGCCTTGTGCTATGCTGTCTGTGCAGAAGTACTTACACATAAATTATGAGTTGATCCAATCTCTTCTCCAAGTTGATCCACTCAATGTCTCTCTTATATTAGCTGAATCAAAGGCTCTGGCGGAATATAACAAGGAGCTTTACATGGAGGAATCCTTTTGTAGGCAAAGATCTCAAATTTAATGGTTGTTGGAGGAGGACAGATGCATCAACTTCTTCCACTTTGTAGTTTCCAGGAATTGCTCTTATAATTCTATCACTAGCATTGTTTATACTAATGGCAGGAATCTTCTTTAGGCAGATGAGATTGGTTCGGTGGTGGCAAAATACTTCTAAAATCTATTCTCTCTTGATAATGTTCACTTGATTGCTTCTTCTGGTATTAAAAACAAATTAATAGAGGATCAAAAGGCAAGTCTTATAACTCCGATTACCGAATATGAGATTAAGTAGGTCATATTTTCTTCTATAGTCAACAAGGTGCCAGGCCCTGATGGGTTCACAAAGGATTTTTTCACATGCTGTTGGAACATTATTCACAAGGATGTATATGCGCCAATTTTAGATTTCTTTCATACCTGAAGAATGTTGAGGTTAGTTAATAGTAGTTTTTGGATTCTTATTTCTAAAGAGAAGTTGGTAGGCTCATTTGATAAATGATATTTTTTTTGCTACTCTGACTGATATTGGTTGTCCTCCCTGGTGGATTGATTAGGTGCAATAATGTATAACCAGACCTTCCTTTAATGTGATCATAAATGGATCTAATTTTGGGTTCTTCTCAAACAAATGTGGCCTAAGTCGCGGGTGCCCTCTTTCTCCTTTACTCTTTGTACTTGCCCTGCAAATCTCGACATACATTTTTGACAGTGTAGCCATGAGAGGTAGTATCACTCCATGTTATTGTTTGGGTGGCCCGCATATATCCCATCTTCTCTTTGCTGATGATGTTCCCTTATTTTCAGCTAAGAACATTGTTTCAACCAAGGGAATGTATGATGTTCCTCAGAATTTTGCTTCTCTTTGAGTATTTTTGCAAATAATCTAAAGAGTAGCGTTTTCTTTGCCAAAAGTTTCTTTATGAAGCGCAGTATTTGCAACATCTTGGGCTTTAAAGAGGATCTACTTCAAATCCTATATCTCTGCCTCTCTTTCAATTATTCTTAGATCTTCAATGTGCATACTTCTTATTTCTAATTTTCAAAATGCTTTGGATGGATAGAAGAGGAGGTTATTGTCATATGTCAGGGGCGACTTGAGCTAATTATATCGGTACTCTCTAGTATGCATATTTTTTATCTTTGCATTTTCATAGAGTTAAAACTATCCTTATCTATCATGTATAAATTTCTTTGGTAGGGCAACACCTTAGAAAAGGAATTTCATCTTCTTAAATGGGCTACTATTTGCAAACCGAAGAGTGAAGGCGGATTGGGAATTCGTTATATTTCTTATGGCGTAGCATTGGTTTGCCGAAACTCTTTTGGAGGTAATAATTGACAAAAATTTGATCTTGGTCAAGTGGATTCATGCATTTATATTGGCCAGTTATCATCACTCTGATGAGATCTTGGGAATTCATTGCTCCCTTACTTCCTGTCTTATGTCTGAAGAAGATGTTATTTGGTAGAATCCTTATTCGCATGGGCACTTATCTCCTAGAACAACTTATAACTTGTCAGGAATTTGAGCAATGGAACCACTAGCGTCCTTTGGTTTGGTTCAAGCACAGTATACCCTGTCATTATTTTATCATATGGCTAATGTTTCATAATAGGCTTCCTACTTTGAACTTGTAGAAGAGAGGATTTCATATTGCAAATTGGTGTATCATTTGCAAATTTGGCAAGGAATCAATCATTCACACATTCTTCAAGTGGAGTTATTCCAAATGACTCATACTCCATTCATAGGATTCTGAGTGTGATCCCCCACCTCAATTTCCTAACCACTTAATTAGCCATGTCTCATAAATATTTGAGAAGAATATCAAGCATGGATATCCTCAAATTTTTTCTCAATTTAGCCTTTTATCATGTATGACACGAGTTTAATGACATTCTTTTAGGGGTCTTCTATGCAAAGATTCATGCTTCTTTATTGCCGTGAAATATGAATTTTTAAAGTAAATTTCTCTAATCCAACAGTTAATTCTATTCTTAATGAATTCTCTTTTCTTTCCCTAAGATGGCATTGTAACCCCTAAATGGGGTAAATCTCTTCTTTAAGTTTTATCTACATGATACCACACTTGCCGAGCCTTCAAAGAAAACTTGATGGAGGGTGAACTTGATGGAAGGCACATGCTGTATGAATCCGGCTATAGGCATCGGGTCCTTGCTAACACGTCTCTCACACACAAGAAAATAATGGAAAGAGAGAAATATCAAGAGATAGAAAGGGTTTTTAAATAGTAAATTTAATACTAATTACTTTTGCCTCTTTAATTAATGAGATTAATTTGGATATGGGCTTACTGATATATATTTCTTTCATTATTTAAGTTAGTTCTTATTAATTTATTACTTGGTATATATATATATATATATATATATATATATATATATATATATATATATAAAAGAGGTTATGATATTGGATTGACTTTTAGATTATTACTAGATGAATGTGAAAAATAATTAATGATCATAATTATTGGTTTCTATAATTTAATGAGAATCAGTGGCAATTCATATGCCTTAATGTTTTAGTTATTTAATATATCTTTCTTAGAACTTTAATTATTAATATTTTAACTATTTCTTGTATTTAATTGTGGGTTTAATTATTACTTGTTCTTTGATAGTTTTAGTAATTTTGCTTCTCTAGTTTACATTACCTTTTTATTATTAATTGTTTTGGTTTACTTGAAAGTAAGAATTAACCTTTTAATTTTGTTGACTAGATTAGGGTTAGCCTAAGCTATATGTAATTTGGTTTTATAATATCAAGTCCTTGTGGGAAACCTCGCTTTACCAATTATACTTCGATATAATTTGTGCACTTATGACAATATTTAAAATTTTAAAAAAGTACCTACTATAAAATTTATGGATGTATATCTCTAAAGCTATCTAAAGAGTAATATAGACATTTCTCATAGGAGAATTTTACAATATTTAATCAAGCTTAAGATTATTTCATTGATAAGATTCAAGCTTTTAAGAAGGCATTGCACAATTGTTTTACTAGGAAATCAAATTACATAAGGAATTTAAACATCGATCAACCTAAATCTCTTAATTCAAGTTATATTCTTTAAATAACTATTATGAACTCACGATAACAGTGGTGATGGTCGTTGGCCCCGCAAGAGAAGATTTATTACTTGGATACATATTTTGAAACTTATTGTAAAGAAATTAGTATGATATATTCCTTCCATCCCAAATTATTAGCTCAATTTGGCAAAAAAACTTGTTCCCTCTATTTTATTCAATTTAATTGATTGAGTACTTAAAAAAAAGTATCATAAGCTTATTTTTTCTTTTCCTAGATGTGGGTTGTATTATTCAATAAAAATTAATATTTTTTAAATGTGTATATATGTATATATGCGCGCACATACACACACACACACACACATATATATATATATATATTTATATATATATATATATATATATATATATATATATATATTTATATTTACAAAGGTTGACTTTTAGATTATTACTAGATGAATGTGAAAAATAATCAATGATTATAATTATTGGTTTCTATAATTTAATGGGAATCTTTGAGTATTCATATGCCTTAATGTTTTATTTATTTGATATAGCTTTCTTAGCCTTGAAATAATTCTTAAAACTTTAATTCTTAATATTTTAATTATTTCTTAGATTTAACTTTGGGTTTAATTATTACTTGTTCTTTGATAGTTTTAGTAATTTTGCTTCTCTAGTTTACATTGCCCTTTTCTTATTAATTATTTCAGTCTAATTTAAATAAAAATTACTATTTTTTTAAATGTAGCTATTAATTTGGGAGGAGGGAGTATTTTGTGTATACATATTTATAATTTTTTATTCCCAAAATTGAATATTTCCTTGATAGACTTTGGGGACGTGTTTTTTTTTAACGAGATAAGTGTAAATTTCGAATGATATGGCATATTTTTCTCACCTACTTTCAATGACATTCGTCGCAAATAATATGCTAACATATTTGCAACGATTCTAATTTGTTGTCAATACTTAACTTTCATTGGCCATAAGCATTCTTTAAGTCTTTTTGTGACAAGTACAGTTCGTCGCAAATATATTAAAATCATTTATGACAAGTTTGGTTGGTCTGTAATTCTTATAAAAAATAATCTAAGATCAATAGTTTTTGTGGTGGATTTATTTAAATGCAAAAGCATATTTTTTGGCTTTTCTAGCTTGGAGAGTAAATATTTATCCCAACATAATTTGCATCTTTCTGCGACCAATAAATCCATCACAAGAGATTATACTATTGGTGCTAACTTTTTGTAATGACTTGCGACAAACTAGCCACCAATTTTTTGGGGTTTACACATTAACTACAAAAAAATCTATTAATATGTCATTAACTCTAAAATTTATATTAAGACAAAATACCCTCAACCGCCCTCTTTCTCATTCCTAATACAAGCCCATCCTTCGTCGTAAGCACACCCGGCCTCTTCTCTGATTTACGCATGCAAGTTCTCAATCTTGCGGCCTAGTAAGCACACCCGGTGGTCGTCCCTGATCTTCACCATGCACCTTGTCAGCTCTGTTGCTCTCAGTCGTATGAACACTTTCTTCTTTGCTAGCTCCTACCATTCATCCTCCTCACCTCCGCCCAGAACCCCAACTGCATGTTCTCCACTAGTAGCACCAGCCGCTTTGACTCCAGTACCAGCCGCTTCGACTCCAGTAGTGTTGTGGACCGGTGTCCACAACAGTCTGGCTGACCGGTAATAGGAAGGTGACAACACAAGATGGCCTGAAAAGGGGAGAGAGAGCGGCATGGCCGCCAGACAGGAGGGAGAGGCAGGGAAGGGGACAAGAGAATTAGAGACAAAAATTCATTCATTAATTAACTTAGGGCATAACCCTTACGTTTAAATAGATAATCCTAACGGGCTCACTAACAAGTACCTAAGGCCCAATAACATAATTAAAAGAAAAGTACTAATACCCTAATTAATCTATTGACCTAAATGCCCTACTAGCACGTGGGCCCAATGATAACCCCTTAGGATGTTCACAACATTTTACCACGCTTCCCTTGCACATCACCTCGTCCTCAAGGTGACCTAAAACTCCAAGCATTAGGCCCATCAAAGCTCCACTGTGAACAGCCAGTCTGTAACCTTTTGATGAGACAAATAGAATGATGGAGATAATGGGTCATTATTCAAGAGTAGATGTGCATAAGCCAACACGAGCATGTTGGGAGTGCAGTTAACAGAATCCAAGGGCTAGGTATAGCTGTGTCAGTAGGGACGGAAGATGATGGAGGTAGAAGAGCAAAGGAATAGGCTCAACTTGTTGGGTGCAGGACAAAGTGGAGTGCCTGCACAGGTCTCCAACAAGCGGGGTCATCAAGGGGACAATAGGGTAGCCCGAGCTAGCCCACTGAGGGCATCAAACAACACCAAGGTTAGATAAATACCTAAGACAACAATTAGCATAGGCATCAATGGTGCAACAACTTTGAACATAGGCGAAGTAATGGACCCATGTGGCCACCCAAAATCTAGAGCAAACGGAAGGCCCAGCCCATGTACGAAGCAGTGTCTAGATCTGAGTAATGTTAGGCTCATACAAAGTTCACCCAAAAGGACTACCAAGTTGTGGGATGGCCCAAAACACACTTGCATAACTCCTTGTGGAAACCCGGTGAAAACAGGGATACATGCCAAGATTTACGGCAGGGGTAAAGGGAAAATGAGTCTCAATTTGGGTGTTGGAGTTCCAACAACATCGGAGTCCCCTTCGCTGGTAAATCACCAGAGATCTTGATGGCGAGTGGTGGAAAAGCTCCAACTGCGGCCAGTGGAAAGCAGACCCACACGGAAAAGAAAATCCCACATCATCAGGGCCATCTCTCGGAATCCACTCCCAGATTGCTTGCAGTTACCAAAGTGGTTGGTCGCGAAGTGACAGTACAGAGAGACGGCAGTACCGAGGCTATGTTCGGGAATGGAGGTGATCTAGAGATGCCGGAGGATGATGAGGCCGGGGTTCAGGCTAGGGGGCACTGAGACCGGTGCGACGATGGAGGCATATCGCACCGACGACTAGAGCACAGGCCTCTCTGGCGACAAGAAGGCGGGGAAAAGGAGGCGGCTTTGTCTATGGTGGCCAGCTTTGATGTCCGGCATGCCCTCCAAAAACACCTCCTCCTTTACCGAACAAGGAAGTCCAATGCCCTCTGTAGAGCCAGTGAGCTGGCGGATGTTCTGGCTGCTGAGACTAGGGAACTCGACAAATATGGAGGGGTACTTGCGGATGAATTCGATGGCACGGTTGGGGAGACCGAGCTGGGCCTTGCAATCGGCTATTACGGAGAGAGGCTGAGCCTTGCCGGTTTCTGAGAGGACGAGGTTCTTGAGGGTGAGGAGTAGGTAGAGGTTCTTCTCCTTCTCCACCTCGTGGTCCAGACCTCTATCACAGACCCAATTGATCCTGGCATTGACTAGGGTGGCGGACAAGTGGCAGAGTGGGCCGTCGAGAAGGAGGGAGGCATGGGTGGTCCAGTTCCCCCATAAAGTCACTGCCTTTTCTCTGCATTGATTCAAATGCCAGGACAACCGTGAATGTAGGGGAATGGACTAGTGGAGAACTCAATGAGACAGTTGCGCCGAGACAGAGTTGATCGGGTGGAGGAGAAGAAGGGACCGGGGTTCTGGCAGCCGGTGTTTTGGTGGAAGGTGGAGCACAGAAGAAGGCAGCCATTTTCTGGTTGGCAGGGCACTCCTTCTAGGCCTTCATGATCTTCCGGATTTCCAAGGGGCTTCGCAACCTTGACAGCAGCCATGAGCACTTGCTTAATTTCGATTTCTTCGACTCGTCAATCGACCGCCCGATGCAGCTTACACACTTGCACCCCTCTGGCATTGACCCCATCACCTTAAGCACATAGTTACCACAATACCTAGCATCACAGACCAGAAAAACCTCTTTCTCCCTCAATCAGTTTCCCTCTCCCGCATCGGCTACAAATGTGGCGATGGACTTCCTTGTGGACAAAGACCTCCAAAGGTGAACAGTCCTTGACGAAGGATCTCCGCGAGGAAAACTCCTCTTCTTCTCCATCTTCACTATCATCATCGTCCTTGCCTTCTATATTGAAAGTCACAACGACGGCCCTCTGGGCTTCGACCGGAGCGGTGGTTCACTGTAGCGGAGGAGAATCTTGATCCAGATCCATCAAGGTGCCACTAGGGCTGCCAACCCAGTCAACAGCTCCACCACTGTTTGCAGCATCAGATCGGGAAGCGAAAGAAGAGCGACTGCTATTGTTGGCGCTGGTGCGGATTCGAGCAAACCTGGGAGCAGGCTTTAGAAAGGTGGATTCCATGGCGGCAGTGAGAGAGGACGGGGAGGCATCGAGGGAGCAGGAGAGGGGGTGGGGCTGCAGGGCAGGTGTTTGTAGGAAGGTCTGAGAGGGGATGACAGGGAGGGTTGGATGAAAGCAAGTGCAGCGTCCATGGTTCAGTTTTGTTCTCCTTCCAGTAAATTGGTTGAGGCTTCGAGTGGTGGTAGATCAGCGAATGGATGAACATTGGGCAACAACGGTGGAGGATCCGGCGGCTCTAGCAAGTGTAGTGGGCAAGGATTGACGACTCTGATACCAATATTTTGAACAGGTGTCGACAACGGTCTGGCTGACTAGTAACAGGAAGGTGACAACACAAGATGACTAGAAAAGGGGAGAGGGAGTGGCATGACCGCCGGACAGGAGGGAGAGGCAGGGAAGGAGACAAGAGAATTAGAGACAATAATTCATTCATTAATTAATTTAGGGCATAGCCCGTACACTTAAATAGATAAACCTAATGGGCTCACTAACAAGTACCTAAGGCCCAATAACATAATTAAAAGAAAAGTACTAATACCTGAATTAATCTATTGACCTAAATGCCCTTATTAAACAATAAAACCTATCCTACTAGTATGTGGGCCCAATTATTACCCCTTAGGACATTCACAACAAGTAGGCTCCGCTATAGATCTGTCTTCCAACCTAACTTCGCCATCCGATGCCCGAGCGCAACCACCTTGTCTGCCAAGAATGCCATCTCCACCTCCTTTGCCACAATCTCCACGACCAACAATTGAGCGACAAAGAAGAGTAAATATTTACGCTCTTTGTTATATATAAAGAGAGTAAAATACTCTCTTTGTTACAATATTTACTATCAAAGGAGCACCCTCTGCCCATGGCCAAACCCGGTCATGTAGGGCTATCTGATCATCGGCTTCTGGGGCAGTGACAGCACAAGAGTGACCATCTTTTTTTATCTTAGGGGGGTGGGACCACCGGCTCCGGAGATTTTAGGTCTAGTTCAGCAGTTGGAGGCAGGGGAGCCGGTTGCTCGGGAGCCTCTGTTGCAGGCTGAGGTGTCTGTGGCATCCGTCAATTAATAACATATGCCATAATATGTATATTTAATTATCCGCTCAGCACATGTTATATTACACGTGAAACTAAACATGACGGCCGACCTTTTGGACAGAATACAAACATATAATATGTGGAGTTGACGCACAGCTAATATTACATATAATTGCAAAACATGACCTAGTCCAACTACACCGCATGTAGAGCAATTATATTACAAAATATAGGTCTATCAAGCCCTTTAAAACAGTCATAATATTACAAAATATTGATAAAAATTGAAACTATGTAGACATTTCCTCTATAGACACCTATAGATTAGTTTTACTACCTGCAGAGTATGAGGTTGGGTGAGTATTTTTATACTCAGTAGGTGGAATTAAAATCTAATTTAATTCTAAGTAAAAGACCATAATAATTTTTGCAGATTAGATTCAAAAATAAATTCGGAAAAACACCGGTTCGTCCGATGACGATAAATCCAGAGCCGTGATACTGAACGGCGTTCCTCCAATGGCTGTGATATCGAATGACGTTCCTATGATGTTCATGGGGCAACAGGAAGCTCAGAAGGCAGGAGTTTTCCCATAACACTCCATACCTATATGAGCGCGCCAGATACCGATAATTTCTTCGGTAGATATCCAGAAAATGTTATAATTCTAGGTTTAACCCTAGAATTATCCAGACAACACAAATACCCTGATAAAAATCAGGATCTATAAAACCTAACAAGTGTATAATATTTTTCAGAAAACTCAAGTACATGAGCATAACGGAATAAAAACGATGCATAAAAAGTCAAGCACATGAGCAGAGCATAAGCTAAAGTTTAAGACCCCCTACCTTAGAATTGGGGTGTAAAGTTCATAGCTGTAAAGAGTATGTATGGAAAATCCGGCCCCATCACAACATCCGACACCTTTGATTTAGTTAGAAATGCCTTTTGAACGGGTCGAATCGGACTTAAAACGGCTCAGAACGGAGGGTCAGAAGTTTTAACTGTGGTAAAAGTGAATAGTAAAAATGAAATAAGAAGAAATTTATAGAAGGGGCAAATCGTGCGATGTGCGTGTCCACCACACGTCGCACGGAACTGTACCTGGTGTGTGTTTATTGTGCGGGTCCGCGCGGTAATGCGGAACCGACACGTAATTCTTGCGTCAGCCGACAATAAAATATTATTATTATTTTTTCTTTTTTTTAAAACTTTAAATCGCTCTAACTTTTTACCTATATATCGGAATTATACATTCTTAGTACTGAAGGACTGATATCGACAAGCTCTTCGAAACAAGACCGCTCAAAGATAGGTTTTACCGCATTTTTATTGTAGGCCCGCTTATGATACGTACTCCTACGATCGCTACATATGGCCACCACTTCCGATTCAAGTGCTTTAAAAACCTTTATGTTCAGTTTTTAGAGTTCTACAATATTTATTTAGGTCCAATATTCAAAATAATATTTTATTAATATATTAAAATTCTAATAGTAGAAACATACCTAATATCTGGGTTGTCATAGTGTCTCCACTAGAACTAGAGGCGCTGGCATTGGCGGAGCTTCCTCCGTTGCTAGTGGAGGCGGCATATCTTTAAGAGGGTCCTGATTTTCAGCCATAGCTAGTTGTTGTTGGGACAGTTCGGGAGGAGTTGGGATCGGATCGGGAGCATTGGTTGGTGGGGCCGTGTCAGTGGTGCCTACAACCTCGCCGACATATTAGATCCGCAACCTGATCTCCCCACGGACCGAGCTAAAGAAGTTGGGGCGCTCGAGCGGGAAGTAGACGGCTCGAGCGGGAAGTAGACGAGTGCCTCCTTGCCCTAGCGGGAAGTAGACGAGTGCCTCCTTGCCCTAACACACTAACTTGGAGGACCCGATGTAGACTTAGCCGAGGAAGTTGTTCCGGTGGGTGGTGGCAGCATGGCGGTCATGGACAACCTCCACCTTAAGGAGGCTGGCGTCGAGGACAGGTTGGGGTGCGGCATCAGCTTCATCATCGAAGAGGAACTCGAAGGGCTTGTTCCAGATGGGTTTGAGGTTGGAGTGGACGATGCAGGTGAGGCGGCGCTGGCTGTTGAAGTCATGGATAGTGTAGGGGCTAGAGGTGCCATGGCAATACTTGGGGAGGAGGTTGTGGGCCTTGCAGACCTCGACGACCAACTTGCTCATGGTCGTTATTGCCATTGTAATATGTGAAGGGAGGTGCACAGGCGAGGAAGGTTGGATTCGAAGACGAGGAGGTGAAATAGAAGTAAAAAAGAGAATTCTAAAGAAGGAAGGAGGGTAAATTTATCGAAAAATTAAAATCACGTGAACTTTGGCGTAAGATAAAAGCGAGATCAGACGCCAGTTTGTTCCAATTGTTTTTTGTCGCAAATACAATTCGTGGCATAAAGCTCTTTTTCCTGGATTAACGAATATCCTTTTTAATGCTGGACATAATCCAACAAGTCTTTTATGTCGTTCTTCCAGAAGATGCAACAAAGGAATAAATTGGGGAGGTGGGTATGAAAAGCATCAGCCAGCAAGATTGGATGACGAGAGAAGACTTCTACCGTGGTGAAGAGAGGAACTGTTAATCAAAACATCCAATGTCCTTGTTACTACATTATTAAGCACATTCCTATTTATTTAATGACTAGGGAAACTATGGCGGTTCAGAGCACATTCCTATTTAGTTAGGCACTTTCCTAATATTGACTTCTGTATCAACGGTGGCCAATATCATTATCCATATAATAAGGGAGCTGCCATGGAACCGGACTAGGCATCCCTATTTATCTAGGCACATTCCTATTATTTACTCACCAGGGTTTCCATTCTTTCTGGTTCCATATTGTTTCCTAAATAAGTTACTTTCCTCTTTTTACGAGTTATCTTTATGTGGAATAACTGAGCTTATGCATCCTAAATTACCTTAGAATCAGAGACATTATATATATATATCTATATATATATATATCTATATATATATATATATATTATAAAAAAATTAAAATTGGATTTGAAGGGAAAAGCTAACAATAAAACGAAAACATAGATAATTTCAAGAGGATTATTGATACATGTATACTGTCCAAGCATCAAGGGAATCAAAGGAGTTACAGCCCATTAGGATCCAATAAGGTAGAAAGTAATGAACTAGTCGGCATCTAGAGCCGTAGGCTAAACCCATTTAAGAGTTACAATTTACAAAAGCCAGATTCAGATATACAAATCTAATGAAATTACAACCAGCTAAAAAGAAAAACCTAATTGAGCTCCCACTGCAGATTCCAGCCAAGCTAACTCTTGATTTGTAATCGGCATTTTGGGCATGAATTCTTTATCTGAAGCCAAGGAGTGATACAATCCGTATGAAAGATATGCTTGCAAGGCATCATTGTGAAGTCCTGCCCACCCAAAAACTCGTTGAGGCAAATAGCACATTCTAACGATGGATCATCATCAACAAATCTTCCTTTGTCCAACTTCTGGATCGCAGATTTCGACGCCGGAATTGTGGAAACTGCAGGCTGTTCTTCAGAGACGTGAACAGTACATGCTTCAACAAGCACTGCTAATTTTATGTAACTCTTGCTCTGTCGTTCTTCCGCCACCTGCCTAACAAGAAGCTGAACAACCTTGCTGCTTATATCATGTGCCAAAGTTGGGCACAAGCCATAATCTCCCGCAGAAGGAAACTGCAGTAAGCTCTCCCTGATCGTACCCGACCTTGAGAACACTTCTGCTGCTGACAGTTCGTAACACTCATGGAAGGTGATCTTGGTGGAGCGTATTTCCTCAAGCATGACCACTTCAAACGTTCTGCTGCCTGCGAAGTGCGTGCTGGTCACGTATAGGTCTAGTCTCACTTGAGAGACCTCGGACTCAGACTCATCGACGGACTTGTCGTGGAGAACTGCATCGTGAATGTGGAAGTGCTGCTGCGCCATTGACTTGCCTTTTACCTGTGCTCTGCTCACTGGGAAGAAAAAGAACTCAGAAATTGTGGGCATACGAGGGCAGCTGCAAACCATGCAACCGTATAAATAAGCCGAAGTCCTTTCCTACATGGGACTTCGGCTTAGTCAGGAATGGGCCTGCGTGGAGGGTAGGAAATCAAGACAAGCAATTCGAGCATAAGTTGGGCCTAATTTATTCATTGTGGGACGTTCAATCTCTTTCAAAGAATCTCAGCCGTTAACAAAGCTGCTCCCCTGCTCCAAGAACATCGTATTTTACTTTCTCCCTTTAGTTTCCTCTGCCTGATCTCACACTGACTCGCTGAGTGGGCCTTTAAAGAAAACTTTGTCCATAAATCAATCGGTGGGCCTTTTCTTTGATGTAAGTTGATATAAGCTATGAGAACGATGATGCTACACATCGATCCCTTCCTATTTAGACATCGTGAAAAGTGTCAATTTTTTTAAATGATCCCATAGGAGAATGTACAAGGTGGGACCCTCTACATTATGGAAGCCAAGAGAAGGCACAGAAGCACATTAACATTACGCAACCAGCATCCAACAAAACAGTAACACATAACATCCAAAATCTTATCAAAGGCACGTAATATATAAAACCACAACAAAAATTAAAAACACAATCGGAGGATTGCCAGGACGACGGTGTTGCAGGAAATCGATATTTAGTGCAAAAGACCTCTAGCCCCAACAATAATCGTCATTGGCCAAATGTGGACAACTATAAAATAACAGCCTACCATAATTATTATTGTAATTAAGTTGGGTTTGAAGTATATAAAAAATTACGATTGAAAATATCGGTTTTGGAACTCTACACCCAGTGAACAACAACGATCAATCATTTGCTCCTCAACTATTAGAGGGGCAATTCTAGTGACTCGAATGATTGAATAGGTTTCGGGTGCAATTAATTGTTCTGATCATTTCATTCATTCCAAAAACAAGCCTTTGTTTCGGGTTATATTGGGTTTTTGTTTATATTTAGAATTTCTTATTTAAAGGTCTTTTATTTTAGTGGGAGTCTTAATTTCATAATTTCTTACTTATTTTGGATTTATTTGGTTAAGTTTGTAGTTTCTTACCTATTTTTTATTCATTTAGCTTATTTTTTTTTATTTTTGATTAGCTAGTTATGATTAGTCACAGATGTACGATCTCTTACTTTAACTCATTTTAATTTTGATTTATTTATATGCTATTGTGTGGTTTACATAAATTTGCTAGTTTGACTTAATTTTGGGGTTAAAGGTTAGTAATTATCATTTTAACAAGGATTGATTTTATTTTTATAAGTTTCAAATATTAAACTTGATTTATCCAATTTTTAGGGTTTTTATGATAATTTTTTTTAACTTAAGGGTGTGGACCCCACCGTGGGCCCCACATCCACTTTTAGATGGCGAGTGTTCCCACATTACTCTAAACTTTAATTATTTTATTTTAATGAGATTTAAAATATTTAAACTCATTTTTATCCTAGCCACTTAAGGCATTTTGATTTATATTTATGTGACAATAGTTTGTATTTATAACCTAACAACTTACTATATAAGAAAAACCTAGTCTATTTTCTAATTAAAAAAGGGTTGTGTTAGGAGGCAAGGTGATTCCCTAATCCCCATTGCTAAAGACGAAAATCCAATTTAGGTAAATTTTATGACCTAATCTTCCAGATTTACTCTTTAATCTGTCAGTTCTTCCTCCTAAATAGATTCTTGATTTATTTAATTAAAAATACTATTTTTAATATCTATTTCAAACCCTAAAAGGGTGATTTTTATTTTTAATTAAATAAAATAATAGATCTACTTGTTTTCAAGGTTATGCAAGCATAATAATTGATTTTGATTAAGTATTAATTGAAGCCCTAATTTTGGGTAGGGTTTATTGAGGAGCATAACTTCATTTTCGACCCAAGAACTTCTTGAGGGTAAGGAGTTTTCCATCTCATGTGGTTTATGCTTTGGATTTGCAAGTTTGAATGACTTAAGTGGGTTCTTAGTTATTTATGTGCTTCAATGGTGGAATATTAAAATCTTGTCATTTATGTTGATTTTCTTGTGATTAAGCTTAAAAATAGTTAGATCTATCATGATTTAGATTTACATTTTGATATCATAAAGTTTTGGAGTGATTTTAGAATTTTCTTAACATTTTTAGGTATTTTTAGTTTGATATTTGTGGGGTTGAAAATGAACTAGAAATGGTCATAAAGTTAACCGTCAATGGCGTTCAAACGGCCCAATAAGCATTCGAACAGCTTGTCTAGCTGATTGAACAGCCTGGCATTCGAATAGCCCAACAAGGTTCTACAACAAAAAAGAATTATTAGTGATGCAAAACTAAGCATTACTAAAAACAACTATTTGCAACATATAAAAATGCATCGCAATAGTTATAGCTATTAGCGACGCTTCCAAAAAGGCGATTCAAGCAAATAGGATAACTAATAGCGATGCTTACATAAAAGTGTCTTTAATAATAATCATATTTGCAACACTAATATTTATAGATTTTAAAAAATTTAAAATTTCTAACTATTATAAAACTACTAAGGATGCTTATACCTAAGCGTCCCTAATAGTTGACCTGTTAGCGACACTTCTAAAAGAGAGTCTCTAATAGTCTTAAATTTAATAAAAAAATTAAAAAATTAGTGACGCTTAATTAAAAAATTCCTAATAGTAACAATATTAGAAACACTTACATCTAAACATCCGTAATAGTTAAACTATTAGTGATGCTTCTCAAAGAGCATTGCTAATAGTTTTAATTTTAATAAAAAAGTTTAAAATTTTGAACTATTAGCAACATTTAATTACAAGCGTCTCTAATAGTAACATTTAGGGATGTTTATATCTAAGCATCCCAAACAGTTGAACTATTAGCGACGTTTTGAAAAAAACTTCGTTTTGAGTTCCTTTGGAAACATGGTATCTCCTTAGGTTGAGATGAGTTAATTGTGGTATGAATTTATTTGTTGAGTTATCTGGATCCCAAGAATCAAGTATGGTTTGTCTGCGTACACAAGCAACCATGTGCTCTAGGTTTCCTTTGTGGAAATTAGACTCTCCCCTGCAAGAGATTGTCCATGGTGAGAACACTGCTCTAGGCTTCCTTTGTGAAAATCGAACATTCCCGGCTAGGTTTGTCCTGGGCGAGTAGTCTGCTCTAGGATTCCTTTATGGAAATTGAGCATTTATTTAGGATTGTCCTTGGTGAGCAGAAGGGGTAACTTCCCCAACACCCTAGTTTTCCTTTGTAAAATTTAAACCTTCCTAGCAAGGGTTTGTCCTTGGTGGGTGAGATAATTATTTTTTTCAATTATGAGACATTCACTATTGATGGTTACATGTGTATGAATTGTGATGATCATTTACATAGGTTGCGTAGGAAGAATAAACATAGGATGCGTAGGAAGAATAAACCTCATGTTACACATGTGGATATGGTATGAATTAGCATGATATGCAGGATGGTGTGTTTGAGATACTTGAATTGCAGGGTGAATATTTTCATAGAGAAATATATATGCATGATATGTTTATGTTAAGAAATTTATGGAGGATGTGATTATGATTGTGAATTCCACATGTTTACGAATGATATTTACATGTGATGATGAGATATGTCATGTATAGTATGATATGTAGATGACATGAATATGTGATGATGAGATAATATGCAGGTGGCATGGCTATGTAATGATGAGATATGTTAGATATAATATGGTATGAATACATCATGAAAGTGTGATGATATGATATGTCATATAGCATGATATGCATGCGACATTAAAATGTGTTGATGAAATATATTACACATAGCATAATACGCAAGTGGTATAAATAAGTATCGATGAGATGTGTTATGGCTAGTATGACATGCATGTAGCATGAGTAAATGCTTATGGATTGTCAATTATGACATGAATATACAAGTTTATGTGGATATCCCATGAGGAATAGGTATTGTGGTTGATTAGGTAATGAGTATTATGTGATTTGCCTGTGATGTCATTTTGGATTTACTTATCATATTTAAAACCCTTGCTGAGTTTATGGATCACCCCTTTTTGTTGTATTCTGTTTTGGGGTTGCATGTCGTGCTATACAGGTTGCCCTAATTAGCTTTTTGTATAGCATATGGTTGGTGACATTGCTCAGGATGTGTTACTTAGAGATCTTGAGTTTTATGATTGCTTTTATAGTATGTTGTATTGAGAGTTTTATCTGCTTGATCATACTATAAATTCAATTCGTCAATGTCAGCTAGAATTTTATTATCAATTGTGGGCTTAGCCTCTTATACTTGAGTCATATATGAGCCAGAGTGCTTCTACTTTCAACTGAAGGTCTCTTATAAAAAAACCTCATATTGGATTCTCATCACTTGTATCAAGAGTTTGAATTATTGTTGATTCTTCTTTTCTTTCTGTCTAAACAACCTAGAGTAATTGATCAATAATGAGAAGGTTAGGTAATGAATCTTTATTCAAAACCCTTTGATAAAAGTTCAATCTTTTCTTGTTGAAATTGTGTGAATAATTGGAAAGTGACTCTTTGAACCTTCTTGGATAGAAATTTTGAGGGAATCATGCAAAGTGGAAGAAGTAGAGAACACAATGAATGTGCCCAAGGAGTTTGGAGTTGCATGAAGTGAATTGATCATCGCGTATGGTTTTTTGCGAGATAATATGTATAACCGGTGTTTCACACCCCGGCACCTGCCCGACCGGAGCTGAACCCGGTCCAAGAGATGGTCAAAGTGCATGGGGGTGATAAGTTAAATTGTGGAAGACTTGACCCCTCTAGCAAGTAAATTATACAAACGGAGTTATGCACCGCTTAATCTTTGTGCAAGAGAAATAAGTAAAAGTATAAAAAACTACTTTGAAATAGTGCTCAAGTCTCAACCCACAACTTAGAATACTAAGCCGATAAACATGGCTAGAATCATAAAGTCATAAATGGATCTAAAACCACAACGACTACAAGAGTCTAGGACAACATCAACCAAACAAAATGTTCTAACAACATAGCTGAGTAAATAAGAAAACATAGTAGGGTCTCTAGACTCCCACACCTACTCCAAAGTACTAGTCAACCGTTCCTCATATAGAGAATCCTAATCGACTGCATGTCGCACTATGAAGCCCTAAAACAAAACACAATAAAGTGAGGTGAGTATAAACTTAGTAAAGTTTTAATTGCTGAAATGGTAAATCAGAAAATAACCACGACATATCAACATGGTCTATCACATCAACATATCATACAATATCTCATTTCTGATTACTTTCTTTACCACAACCATACTTACCTATAAATAATTATCCTGCATACAAGCATCTCAAGCATACTATTCATAGCATGAATGATCACATTATAATATAAACACCCATCCTTCATGAAGAGTGTCTCTAGCACACCATATATATCCATGCATAGCCATTCTTCTTCATGAACATTCATTCTACATGTAAAGTGTCTCAAACACAATCATATCATGCACAACTATCACATTTAACCTGCATGAGAAGTGTCTCTAACACATAATCACATTATGCATATCCATCATATTTAACTTACATGAGAAGTGTCTCTAACACACAGTCACATCATACATACCCATAAGCAATTAACCTGCATGTAAAGTGTCTCTAACACACTATCACAACAATGCAAATCGATAAAACAACTCTGCTTAATTGGCCGAAGCTTAAGTAGTCCCTACTCACTCCAAACGATCTCCAATTAGAAAATCTCAAGGAAATATGCAGTTTGGGTAAATTTATTAGGAAATATATATGCATGATATGTTTATGTTAAGAAATTCATGCAGGATGTGATTATGATTGTAAATTCCACATGTTTACGAATGATATTTACATGTGATGATGAGATATGTCATGTATAGTATGATATGCAGATGACATGAATATGTGATGATGAGATAATATGAGTCATAGCATGATATGCAGGTAGCATGACTATGTGATGATGAGATATGTTAAATATAACATGATATGAATGCATCATGAAAGTGTGATAATGTGATATGTCATATAACATGATATGCATGTGACATTAAAATGTGTTGATGAAATATATTACACATAGCATAATATGCAAGTGGTATGAATAAGTATTGATGAGATGTGTTATAGCTAGTATAAAATTGTCACGACCCGATTTTCCAGAGGAATTTTTTTTTAAAATAATAACAATATCATACTGATAAAAATACAATTTATACGGAAATATTCACTTCATAGAATTCCTTAAGAAAACCTGGCTGTTCATTTCCCATGATCTTTGGCTAGGATGATTACCATGCCGACGAATTGCATTATAAAGATAACCAAATACCTGCATCTTACAAGAGAAGATTAGTAACCTAATATTTAGATCGGATCAACATCGTTTGATGTCAACTGCCTATGTACCACTTCAAGGTAGAAGAGGATCGGATCCATACGTAGTTTTGAATGCCCTAGCATGATACTACGTGAAATGCATCACAAACATATCTATTTGCATATCATTCATACATTATGCAAAAGAACATGGTCATCATATCCGTAACATAACTTAACATTTACATAATCATTCGATATCCACCATATCATAACAATTTTATAATCATCATATAACATAACATTCACACAACCCATTCCCTATATCACCCAGAGAATTAGCTATGTGATCCGTGAGTTGCGTCGGTGCAAAAATACCGTGGGTGGTCATACGCATGCACTCGTAATGACCCGTAAAATTGGGAGGGAACTGCCAAAGGCTGGGGTCCACCCTCATCCCTACGTGGCACCTGGGTAAAATTATTATCTTACTCTTGAAGTTAAGGCACTACACCCTGACCTTAACTCCCTTGGTTCAACCTCTCACTCTTAGGTTGGTTCTTAATTCCTGAATCTACCTTTTATGAAAGACATTCCTCCCACATATCTATAAAAGTGATAAAAATGAATAACTCACTGCCCCCAAGTAAAGATTAACAATAATCATAATTTATAGCATATGGAACCATTCGTGGTACAAGCATAATATATACACATTTCATTCATCAAATGATCCAACACGTATGGCTAAATGTATACATTCATCAGATAGACATGTATAGCTAAACCCCTTAATTCACCGTGTATATATGATCCAAATCATATGCACCACTTCATCATAGCAATTAATAAATACTAATATTAGTTCCCAAAAGATCTAATGCCCTTAAGCCCTTAACCCTTGTTTATAGATTCTGAAAATCATTTTCGTTTGCTTAGTTCATTTCTTCTATGCTCATTAAAAAGTTTAGGCTTTAGTCTAGTACACCTTAAACTTAATTTCTTTTTAAGAGCATTTTAGTCAATCACATTCTTTAAAGCTTTTTGATACTCATCTAAACAGAGTTAATGTTTTCTAAACATGTTTATTTATAGGTAGCCGATAACCCTAGTCACTTATTTAAGTATTGGACCAAAAATCATACATAAGGGTATTCTCAGAATTTTTATAATTTATTGATAACTCCGTTATATCTAAAATCTTAAATATAATTTCACAAGACAGTCATAATATTATAGAAAAATTCTTAAATTTTACCCATTAGTATTTCCCCCCTAAACCGTGACCAGTTTAGTAGGCAAGATAAAATTTACTATAGAGGGCAATCTCGTAATTTCTCACTATTGTGCAGATTTTTGGTTGATCTGCAAACTTGTGGGGACATCCATAATGACTCTAAGGTTCTTCCATGATTTTATAGAATTTTATTAACATGTCTACATGGGTGAACCGGGCTATACTCACTTAGATATCTCTTCTTTTTTTTAAAAAAAACCGGGCCGGATTAATTAAATCCGGTCCAAGGGGTCGTCTTCCCCACTGGTCACACGCAGGGAAAAACGATCCCCTGCTTTGTGACCAAAAAGTATATCCCGTAAGAAGACAAATTTCTTTAGAAGAACACATAAGAATCCATCTGGCATATCCATAATTAAAGTTCTCTAACTTTATAGTAACATACCACACAATCATAAAATTCATTCTAAACTACGCATTAAAATTTTGAGTAAAAGCACATACCAGTTCAGCCACAAAGAATATGAAGTGAAGTTGGGACGAGCCCTAGCAGTAACAACTTCACGTCCACATTCATGGATAAATACAAAAGCCAATGTTGAAAAGATCAAGTACCCAATATCCACGATTGAAAAAACTGATGGAGAGCGACCAAATACAACACCACTTGAAATATTCCAAAGTATATAGACGATGCATGGCATGGAGAAATACCCCGATCAATATCAGCAAGAGACAGCAAGGGAGAACCACCACCTGCTGCGCCGAATGGGCAGTAGCGACTGCCTGACCCTCCTCGCTGTCTGACTGGCCATCCTGCCCTTTTTTTTTTCTCTCTCTCTCTCTCTCTCTTTTTCTCCTTCTGTTCCCCTCTCGTCTGCACCGTTAATCTCCCCAAATTGATTTCCACTTCTCCTCTGTTCTGCACACTTTCGACTCTCCCTCAACGATTCTGTCTCTCTCCGTTTTATAAGCATCTAATTCCCTATTAAGCTAGGGCTCCAAAAGATTTAGTCTCATCCAAATCCCTCTCTTTTGATTAAACAAATTTTTAATTAAATTAGGCCAACTAACCAAATAAAAATTTATAATTAATAATTAAAATTTTATTACAAGTGGGTCTTACAAGTGCACGTTAACTCATAATTCAAAATTTGGTATAGATTTAAAATAAATCTTTGAAAAATCTTTTCTCTCTTATCCGACCTCGGTTTTCAAGTTCTTAATACTGCTACAACGGATTCGAAATTTACTTTTTATCTAAACAAATTTTACACTTAAATTTACTAGGTGGAATATGAAATTAAATAAATAAGGTATTAGCATCAAAATTACCGATCGTTACAAAAATGCATGTAGCATGAGTAAATGCTTATGGATTGTCAATTATGATATGAATATACAGGTTTATGTGGATATCCCATGAGGAATGAGTATTGTGGTTGATTAGGTAATGAGTATTATGTGATTTGCCTGTGATGTCATTTTGGATTTACTTATCGTATTTAAAACCCTTGTTGAGTTCATGGATCACCCATTTTTATTGTATTCTGTTTTGGGGTTGCATGTCGTGCCATGCAAGTTGCCCTGATGGACTTTTTGTATAGCATATGGTTGGTGACATTGCTTAGGAGGTGTTACTTGGAGATCTTGAGTTTTATGATTGCTTTTATAGCATGTTGTATTGAGAGTTTTATTTGCCTGATCATACTATAAATTCAATTAGTCAATGTTAGCTTAGAATTTTATTATCAATTGTGGGCTTAGCCTCTTATACTTGAGCCATATGTGAGGCAGATTGCTTCTAGTTTTCAACTGAAGGTCTCTTATAAAAAAACCTCATATTGGATTCTCATCACTTATGTCAAGAGTTTGAATTATTATCGATTCTTCTTTTCTTTCTGTCTAAATATCCTAGAGTAATTGATCAATAGTGAGAAGGTTAGGTAATGAATTTTTATTCAAAACCCTTTGATAAAAGTTCAATCTTTTCTTGTTGAAACTGTGTGAATCATTGGAAAGTGACTCTTTGAACCTTCTTGGATAGAAATTTTGAGGGAATCATGCAAAGTGGAAGAAGTAGAGAACACAACGAATGTGCCCAAGGAGTTTGGAGTTGCATGAAGTGAATTGATCATCGCTTATGGTTTTTTGCGAGATAGTATGTATAACCGGTGTTTCACGCCCCGATACCTGCCCGACTGGAGCTGAACCCAATCCAAGGGATGGTCGAAGCGCATGGGGGTGACATTAGTGATGTTTTTGTTAAGCGTCGCTAATAGCGTAACTATTAGCTACACTTTCTAATAAGCTTCATTATTATTAAAATTAATGGCGATGCTTAATAAAAAATATCGTTAATAGTTATAATTTTTTTATTTTATTTAAAACACATATATATTAGTGATGCTTGTTTAAAGCGTCACTAATAGCTATTAACAATGTTTATTATAAAGCATTGCTAATATTATTAGTAGCAGCGATGTTTTAAATCAAGCATCGCTAATTTTTTAAAATAGTTAATTTTTTTATGATGATTTTTTATGTGTCATAAATAGTAGTTTTTAATGATGCTTTTATTTGCACTACTAATAATAATATAGTTGATAGTATATTTTAATATAGTAACTCAAACATTAGATAAAGTATTAAAAGAGACTGAATGACTGATATAGCAAGAAGCAAAGTCGCATAAAGAGGAGAGATACGGGAAATGGCAGGCACGCTAAGTAAAAGGAGCAAATATTGACGCTCTATGCTGATCTTCTTTGAATTTGGTTAACGGAGATAGAATAGTGACGGCTTATTGAGAAACGTCTTCTGCTACGAACATGTGATGTGTCTATTTTTAAACAGTGGCCAACGGGTGCTAAGAGAGGAAACCTCCCGACAAATTTGCATTCTCATGAATAGGCCCACGTAGAGGGTAAGAATGACAAGCAATTGGAGCATAAGTCGGACCTAATCTATACCTTGTGGGACATTTCATCTCTTTAAAGCTGCTCCTTTGCTCTAAGAGTATCATAATTTACTTTCTTCCTTGAGTTTCCTCTACCTGATCCCACACTGACTCACTGAGTGGGCCTTCAAAGAAAACTTTGTCTCTAAATCAATCAGCGAGCCTTTCCTTCGATGTAAGTTAGATCCATATCAAAAGTTCTTTATGTAAACATAAGCGGTTATAACCATGGTGCTACACATCCCTTCCTATTTAGCCATCATAAAAAATGTCACTGTTTTTAAATGCTCCCATAGGAGAATGTACAAGGTGGGACCCTCTACAGTTGGAAGACACGAGATGGCATAGAAACACATTAACATACAACCAACATCCAACAAAATAATATACAGTAACACATAACCTCCAAAATCATATCAAAGGGACATGGCATATAAAACACAACAAAAATTGAAAGCAAAAGCGGACGATTGCTAGGACGAAGGTGTTCCACGATATTGATATCTAGTGCAAAAGACTTCTAGCCCAAACAAAAATGGCCATCTCCAAAGAATGGGCCAATTGTGGACAACTATAAAATAACAGCCTACCACAATTACTATTACAATTAAGTTGGGTTTGAAGTATATGAAAAATTAAGATAAAAAATATCAGTTTCAGACTCTACACCCAACGTAGAACAACTATCGATCATTTGCTTCTCAACTATTGGAGGGGTAATTATAGTGACTCAAATGATTGGAAGGGTAATTATAGTGACTCAAATGATTGATTAGGTTCCTGGTGCAATTAATTGTTCTAATCATTCATTCATTCCAAAAACAAGCCATTGTTTCGGGTTATATTGGGATTTTGTTTGGATTTAGAATTTTTTTATTTAGAGGTCTTTTATTTTGGTTGGAGTCTTAATTTCATAGTTTCTTACTTATTTTTGATTTATTTGGTTAATTTTGTAGTTTCTTATTTTGAATTTATTTGGCTTATTTTATTTATTTTTGATTAGTTAGTTATAATTTAGTCATAGATATAAAAAGATTGTATATATTGGCAAATCTCATAACAAAAGTACTAGTTTATGTAGAAGAACCTCCTATTTATCTTAGATTTGATATGGTTGTTAAAGAAGATAAAGTGAACATGTGGTTGCTTCAAGTTTTGAAGAGAGATTGACGATTTAAGACCAAAAAAATCAAGTTATAACTATATGTGAAAATTCTACCTAAAAGCATGTGATTTGTCGATCTCTACATCTTAGAAGGTCAATTCTAATCATTTTCTATGTTATATATGTAATATTCTAGTTTCTTAAGATGTTAGAATGTGTAAGAAGTCTAGTTCAAACACATAAAATCCAGTAGCTTGATGGATCACAGGATCACATTGGTCCATGATAGTTTCCAATAGGTTGAACTTGATCAATTGCTTATTCTTAGGTAAAATCTTTTCAGCTTGATTGATTGACCTTTAGGGAGTATTTCAAAACATGCCTACTAACCCCTCTATCATATAAATAAAGGCTTTTTATGAAAACTTAAGTGAGAAAGCTTATTTATTGTCAAAGAAATTCTAGTTTTTCAAATGGAGGTCTCTTTTATAAAAAAAAACTCATATTGGATGCTCATCACATATGTCAAGAGTTTGAATTATTGTTGATTCTTCTTTTCTTGATGTCTAATCTTCCTAGAGTAAATGATCAATAGTGAGAAGGTTAGTTGATGAATTTTTTTATTAAAAACCCTTTGTTCAAAGTTCAATCTTATCTTATAGAAATTATGTGAATCTTTCAAAAGTGACTCTTTAAACCTTCTTGGTTAGAAATTTTGAGCGGATCATACAAAGGGGAAGAAATAGAGAATGCTACAAATATGCCCAAGGACTTTGGAGTTGCATGAAGTGGATTGATCATTGCTTATGGTTTTTTGCTAGACATTATGTATAACTAGTGAAGGTGATATTGTATCACACTTTACTTCCTAGTGTATTTTCAAGGCTAGACTAGGTCCCATGGTTTTTTTCTTTTCTAGGGTTTTTCATTTAAAAAATTGTGTATCTTGTTCTTTGATTTGCTTGACAATAATTAGAGTTTAAATTTCACTATGTTTTAATGGGATAAATCAACTTAGTATGTTGGCCAGACTATTTTAAGAGTTTGTAATTTAATTAGAAATCAATGACTAATGCATGCCTAAAGTGATGTTTATTGTGTCATATCAACTCTCAATGGGTAGCTTAGGCTATGATAGATCCAATTGATTTTAAATTCACTAGTTGAAGTCAAGATTTATCAAGTTGTGATTGACATTGCTTGATTCATATTTTGTGCCATTTTTTTTTTGTGAATTGCATTTATTTTGTTTGTGATTAATCATGAATTCAGTTGAATACAAGAAATTAATGAAAAGATCTATTGTCTTAGCTACTTGAAATAAATATTTGATTCTTTAAAATAAAATTCTTAATTAAAAAGTACCGGAGTTAGAGAATAGACCAAGTGCAGAAAAAAACAATTATGATGTCACCAAACTTTATGTGATAAATGTTGATTGTGCAGAGCAAATTGAGAAATTAGAAAGACATCTGAACTTACATAAGGAAAATGTTGAGTGAAAAGTTAGATAAAATGTTGAATGTAGGAAAATCCTTTGTAATAAATGTGTCTTAAGATTCAAATCAATTAAGCTAGTACAAGTTTAACTCATCTAATTTGTTAAAACCTAAGACAACTGTGTCAATTTTGAACTAAACAAGATTAATATGAAATTGACTAAACTGATTCCAATGGTTACTCATATGGATTCTAAGATATTTTCACTTTAGCATGCCACTGGGTTTAATTGGTAATGAGGCAAGTTTAGGAGAGTTGTTCTTAGGATATGATCAATAGATGTTGAATATCATACACAAGTGGTAATAGGCATGTGAGATCTTTGGGGAAGACATCATGAGATACTTGAAGGACTTTAGTTACTTCTTTAAGTGCCTACTCCAAAGTGTATGCAATGACATTTTTGGTAAGTAGTGCAAATAAGACATCAGCTAATTGAAAATCTAAGGGATTCAACTTGACATTGTGGCAGTTAAACATAAAGAAACATGAGTTAGTGCAATAATAGATTATGACATATAAATAAAAAAGGTGAGTCCTTCCCAAGATTAGAATTTGTGTTTGCAGAGAATTGCTTTGTGGGTGTAGATGTGCTACTACACCATGGTCTATTGCCTTTCACCTATACTATGGAGTTTGGGAAGAGGTATCAAACAGGGCAAAAGGGGCAAACCATGTAACATTATTTGTAAGAGGAAGACAACTTAATGTGTGTGATTTGAATCATGAACTATTGGATATTATATGAGTTGTTATTGGACAAGATATCACAATTGAAGATATATAGGAAACTTTGATGGTGATAGAAAAGCACTTGCCTTCCATTGACTATTGATGACTATGATTAATGAAAATTCTATAAATTCATACTAAAACTGCACTAGGGAGACAAAAGTCCTGGGGGAGGGAGTGAATAGGATCACTACTTGAAAGTTTTTTACTTACTAATTAAATATATTGCATTAAAACAAGTAAGGCACACTGAAAAAAAAATAAAAAGTAAGTATATTAGAAAGAAAAGGACTTGCAAAAAGAGGTAGTAGAACACAATTGGAACTAGAGTCTTGGTGTAGGAAAGTGATGAAGATGAACATCAAGCTAGAGTCTAGAAAAAGAGGGAGAGTCGAGTTGGAAGGTGCAGCATGATCCCACACTGTAACTAATGGGACGGAGTCTAAATTGAATTGGACTTGAGATGGGTAAATTTGAGTGCTTAGGTTTTGCCAATTATAAGGCTTGATGCACTTTATAAATGTGGCCTTATTGTGATGTTTGGGGGACTTCACTAGCAGTCTACCAAGGAGCTTCCATTTTGTCTATGAGCCATTTTTCTTTGGCATTGAATAGGCTTAAGAGAAAGCTTTCAAATTTAGTTTTCTTTATTTTTTTTTATGGAGTTTATTTTTGCTACGTAAATTAGTTTTTTAACTAGAGCATGGATGAAGCTTAATTAAATTATAAAAATTTCATGGTTATGTGACTATTATTTTTTTAAATAGTAAATTTAATACTAATTATTTTTTTCTTTAATTAATGAGATAAATTTATATATAGGTTTACTTATATATGTTTCTTTCATGATTTAAGTTAGTTCTCATTAATTTATTACTTGGTTGTCTTGCTTAATATTGAAGTTAGGTATTAGTTGTGATGCACACACTATATATATATATATATATATATATATATATATATATATATATATATATATATATATATATATATATATATATATATATATATATATATATATATATATTAGAGGATAAGGATGATATTGGATTTACTTTTAGATTATTACTAGATGAATGTGAAAAATAATTAATGATCATATTTATTGGTTTCTATACTTTAATGGGAATCTGTGACAATTCATATGTCTTAATGTTTTAGTTATTTGATAGAGCTTTTTTAGTCTTAAAATAATTATTAGAACTTTAATTATTAATATTTAAAGTATTTCTTAGATTTAACTTTAGGTTTAATTATTATTTTTTCTTTGATAGTTTTAGTAATTTGCTTCTCTAGTTTACATTACTTTATTATTATTATTAATTATTTTGGTTTATGTTAAAGTAAGAATTTACCTTATAATTTTGTTGACTAGATTAAGGTTAGCCAAAGTTAAATTTAATTTGGTTTTCTAATATCAAGTTCTTGTGGGAAGCTTCACCTTCCCAATTAGTATAATTTATGCATTCATGACTGTTAATATTTAAAATTTTACAAAAGTACCTAACTATAAAATTTAGGGATGTCTATCCTTATACCTATCTCAACATTTCTCATCGGAGAAATTTATAATATTTAATCAAGCTTAAGGCATTGCACAATTGTTTTACTAAGAAAACAAATTACATAAGAAATTTAAACATTAATAGATAATTTAAGTTATATTCTTTAAATAAGTATTATGAACTCACGACAATAGTGTTGATAATCATTGGCCCTGTAAGAGCCCTGCCCCCTGCCTGAACCACCGCCTACAGAGTGGCCCCAATATCCCAATTTCACCTCAATTGATTCCTAGTGTAGTCCAAGAAGGGGAACATAGGAGTGTTCTATTAAATGTCATTACTTGCTAGTTCTAAATGAGATAGTAATATTTGTAGATAAAAAACTCACCCTTTAATTTAATTGGATAAAACACGTGGGCCTAACATAAAGCTCATTTAGGCTCACTTGTTTTGTCTAATTTAAACTTAAGTGTAAATTTTTGGTGTGTAAATATGGTTTTTCTTCTAAATATTTTACATTTCCACATGTATGAAACTATTTGAGTGCATATTTTGAAACTTATAATAAACAAATTAGTATGATATATTCTTTCCATCCTCAATTAATAACTCTATTTGGCAAAAAAAATTGTTCTATATTAATAGCTCTATTTTGTTCAATTTAAGTGATTGAGTACTAAAAAAAGGAGTATCATAAGCTTATTTTCTCATCTCTTAGATGTGGGTTGTACCATTTAATAAAAACTAATATTTTTTTTAAATGTAGCTATATATATATATATATATATATATATAAGGTTAACGATGATATTGTCTATAATTACAAAGGTTATCTTTTAGATTATTACTTAAATGATTGTGAAAAATAATCAATGATCATAATTATTGGTTTCTATAATTTAATGGGAATTAGTACGGATTCATATGCCTTAATCCTTTAGTTATTTGATATAGCTTTCTTAGTCTTAAAATAATTCTTAGAACTTTAATTATTAATATTTTAATTATTTGTTAGATTTAACTTTGGGTTTAATTATTACTTGTTCTTTGATAGTTTTAGTAATTTTGATTCTCTAGTTTACATTGTCTTTTTATTATTAATTGTTTTGGTCTAATTTAAATAAAAATTACTATTTTTTGAAATGTAACTTTTAATTTGGGAGGTGGGAGTATATGTGTGTAGACATATTTTCTAATTTTTATTCCGAAATTTGAATATTTCCATGATACACTTTAGGGACGTGTTTTATTTGATGCAGATAAGTGTAAATTTTGTCACAAATGATATGGTATATTCCTTTTATATTTTTTTCACCTATTTGAAATGGCGCATTCGTCGCAAATAATATGCTAACGTATTTGCAACGATTCTGATTCGTCCTCAATGCTTAACTTTCATTGACTATAAGCATTCTTTAAGTCTTTTTGCAACAAGTACAGTTGGTCGCAAATATATTAAAATTATTTATAACGAGTTTGGTCAGTCGGTAATACTTATTAAAAAAAAATCTAAGATCAATTTTTTTGTGATGGATTTATTTAAACACCGAAACATACTTTTTGGCTTTTTTAACTTGGAGAGTAAATATTTATCCCAACATAATTTGCATCTTTCTGCAACTAATAAAGCCATCACAAGATATTATACTATTGGTGCCGTCTTTTTGTGATGACTTACTTGCGACAAACTAGCCAGCAATTTGTTTTGCCGCAAATACCTTTAGCAATGAAATTCGAACATTCTGCGGTGAATGCTTTCGTCGCATAAGCTCTTTTTCCCGGAGTAACGAATACTCTTTTAAAGCTGGAGATGATTCACCAAGTCTATTATGTCGTTCTTCCAGAAGATGCAACAAGATGTAAACTGGGGAGGTGGGTATGAAAAGCATCAGCCACCAAGATTGGATGACGAGAGAAGACTCCCTATTTATTTAGGCATATTCCTATTATTTACTCACCAGGGTTTCCATTCTTTCTGGTTCCATAGTGTTTCCTAAGTAAGTTAGTTTCCTGTTTTTACGAGTTATCTTTACGTGGAATAACAATAACAGCTTATGCATCCTACTGCATGTCTATATTTATATATATATAATAAAAAAATTAAAAGTGGATTTGAAGGGAAAAGCTAACAATGGAACGAAAACAGATAATTTCAAGAGGATCATTGATACATGTCCAAGCATCTAATCAAACTACAACCCATTAAATCAAAGGAGTTACATCCCATTAAGCTCCAATAAGGTAGAAAGTAATAAACTAGGCATCTAGAGCCGTAGGCTAAACCCATTTAAGAGTTACAATTTACAAAAGCCAGATTCAGATATACAAATCTAATCAAACTACAACCGGCTAAAAACAAAAACCCAATTGAGCTCCCAAGATTCCAGCCAACCTAACTCTTGATTTGTGATCGGCATTTTGGGCATGAATTCTTTATCTGAAGCCAAGGAGTGATACAATCCGTATGAAAGATATGTTTGCAAGGCATCATTGTGAAGTCCTGCCCACCCAAAAACTCGTTGAGGCAAATAGCACATTCTAACGATGGATCATCATCAACAAATCTTCCTTTGTCCAACTTCTGGTTCGCAGATTTCGACGCCGGATTTATAGAAATTGCAGGCTGTTCTTCAGAGACGTGAACAGTACATGCTTCAACAAGCACTGTTAATTTTATGTAATTCTTGCTCTGTCGTTCTTCCGCCACCTGCCTAACAAGAAGTTGAACAACCTTGCTGCTTATATCATGTGCCAAAGTTGGGCACAAGCCATAATCTCCCGCAGAAGGAAACTGCAGCAAGCTCTCCCTGATCGTACTCGTCTTTGAGAACACTTCTGCTGCTGACAGTTCGTAACGCTCATGGAAGGTGATCTTGGTGGAGCTTATTTCCTCGAGCATGACTGCTTCAAACGCTATGCTGCCTTCGAAGTGCGTGCTGGTCAAGTATAGGTCTAGTCTCACTTGAGAGACCTCGGACTCGGACTCATCGATGGACCTGTCGTGGAGAACTGCATCGTGGATGTGGAAGTGCTGCTGCGCCATTGACTTGCCTTTTGCCTGTGCTCTGCTCACTGGGAAGAAGTACTCAGAAATTGTGGGCATACAAGGGCAGCTGCAAACCACGCAACCTTATAAATAAGCAGAAGTTCGGTTTAATGCAGTTACCTTGTATTGACCAGTGACAATTTATTTGTGTTATCCGTACTTTCCCACATGGGACTCTTAGTTTCCAAGCTTGTCCATGAATGGGCCTGCGTGGAGCCTAAGTTGGACTTAAATTATTCCTTGTGGGACGTTCCATCTCTTTCAAAGAATCTCAGCCGTTAACAAAGTTGCTCCCCTGCTCCAAGATTATCAAATTTTACCGTCTTCTTTGAGTTTCCTCTACCTGATCCCACTCTCATTGGGCCTTCAAACAAAATTTTGTCTACAAATCAGTGGGCCTTTTTTTCGATGTAAGTTAGAACTATATCAAAAGTTCTTTATGTGTACATAAGTGGTTAGAAGTTAGAACCATGATGCTACGCATCCCTTCCTATTTTAGACGTGCTCGTCACTTTTTTTCAATGCTCCCATAGGAGAATATACAAGGTGGGACCCTCTAATTTTGGAAGCTACCAGATGGCACAGAAGCACATTAACATTACACAACCAGCATCCAACAAAATAGTATACAGTAACATGAAAATCTAAGTGAGGAAGTTTATTTATTGTCAAAGAAATTTAAAATTTTCAACTAAATGTCTCTCTTATAAAAAAACCTCATCTTGGATGCTCATCACATATGTCAAGTGTCTAAATTATTGTTGGATGAATTTTTTATTCAAAACCCTTTGTTCAAAGTTGAATCTTTAAAATCATTGGAAAGTGAGTCTTTGAAAACCTTAGGGGGAATCATGCATGCAGAGGGGAAAAAGTAGAGAACACAACCGATGTGCCCAAGGAGTTTGGAGTTGCATGAAGTGGATTGATCATTGCTTATGAATTTTTGGTAGATGGTATGTATAACCAGTGGTATTGCATCACACTTAATTTTATAGTGTATTTTCAAGGCAGGACTAGGTCCTGTATTTTTTTTTCTTTTTTAGGGTTTTGCATGTGAACAAATTACGTGTCTTGTTGTTTAATTTACTTGACAATAGTTAGCGTTTAAATTGCACTACATATTTTGATTGGATAAATCAAATTAGTAGGTTGGTTAGGCTATTTTAAGAGTTAGTAATCTAATTAGAAATTGATGACTAATCCATGCTTGAAGTGACACTTATTGTGTCATATCAACTCTCAAATGGTAGCTTAGGCTATGATAGGTCCAATTGATTCTTAATTTGCTACATGAACTCAATATTCATCAACTTGTGATTGACATTCCTTGACTCATATTTTGTGCCACTTTTCTTGTGAATTGCATTTATTTTGTTTGTGAGTAATCATGAATTAAGTGGAATATAAGAAATTAAGGAAAAAATTCATTGTCTTAGCTACTTGAAATAAATATTTGATTGTTTAAAATGAAAATTTTAAATATAAAGTATTGGAGTTAGAGAATAGAGCAATTCTTGAGATAGATAGGACCAAACTTGATGGGATAAATGTTGATTATGCCAAGGAAATTGAGAAATTAGAAGGAGATTTGAACTTGTACAAGGAAATTTTTTAGTAAAAAGCTAGATAAAATGTTGAGTATAGGGCAACCTTTATAATAAAATTGGCTTAAGATTCAACTCAATTAAGCTAGTACAGGTTTAATTCATCTAAAATGATTTTTGTTAAAGCCAAAGACAATTGTATCAAAACTAATTTTGACTAAACAAGACTAAGATGAAATTGACTAAATTGATTACAAAATTGGTTACTCGTATGGTTGTTATTTTAAATTTAGCATGCCAAGTGGATAATGCAAGCTTGGGAGAGTTGTTCTTGGGATATGATCAATAGATGTTGGATATCATGCGCAGGTGGTAAAAGGCATGGACGATCTTTAGGGAAGACATCATGAGATTCTTTAAGGACATTAGTTACTTCTTTAAGTATCTACTCCAAAGTGTATGCTACGACTTTTTTAGCAACTAGTGTGAACATGACTTGTCAGCTAACTGAGAAATTAAGGGATTCAACTCGATCTTATGGCCATTAAACATAAAGAAGCATGAGTTAGTGCAACAATAGATCGTGACATCTAAATCAAAAGGGCAAGTCCTTCCCAAGATCAGAATTTATGTTTGTGGAGAACTTCTTTGTAGTTCTGGCCGTGCTACTACACCATGGAGTATTGCCTTTTGCCTGAACTATGGGGTTTGGGAAGAGGTATAACACGGAAAGGCAAAAGGAAGGGGCAAAGCATGTGCCCTTATTTATAAGAGGAAGACATCTTAATTTGTGTGATTTGGGTCATGAACTATTGGATATCATATGAGTTGTAATTGAACAAGATATCACAAGCGAAGATAGGAAACTTTGATGCAGATTGAAGAGTCCTTGCCTTCCATTTGACTATTGATGACTATGATTAGTGGAAATTCTGTAAATTCATACTACTACTAAATAATTATTTTGCAACTAATTGGATAACTTCATTACATGTGAAAACACTTATTAAATATATCGTATTCAAACAAGTAAGACACACTGTAAATTAAATCAAAGGCAAGCATATTACTAATTAAAAATAAAACACATAATGCATACAAGATTATAGTGTGATTTGAATGTAAAAAACCAGATGCACCTCCATCCACACTCTTGAAGCACCTAATCCAAAGGCACCTCAACTTTTTACTAATTGGGATTTTGGTTCACCCACAAACCATCTACAATTGGTTTTCAAGGCTAACCAAAAACTACTATGAGTTGGTTTTTCCAAAGGCTCACCAACAACTTATATGTCACACTTGGTATTTTTAGGCAAACCAAGAGCTTTTCCCAACATGGTTTAGGCTAACCAAGAACCTTTACAAAAATATTTCAACTAAATCTATCATGTAAAGAATTCACATGAATATTTGCAAGCAAGCGAGTTAGAGTTCTTTTATTAAATAGAATTCAAGCTTTTGACTTGTTCCCACATCCATGCATAAATTTAATTGGATATTTTGAAATTATTGAGGCATTTTAGATGGGAGATTTGGGTTTTTAAATGGTACTCCTATTTGATCTAAGAACTAATGTAATTTAATGTTATATTTTTTTAGTAGGTGTGAGAAATTGCTATTTGACCAAATCAATATTTTAAACTTTGTATTTTTCTTTAATAATGAACTATCCTTTTCTAGTTTTTCAAAACCAAATCAAGTTGGGTGCAGATTTTAGTAGGGTATCATTAGGTCCAAAATTCAGTTTAGTTTTTTTTTTGAAATTCATGTGTTACAACCTTGTTGGGGTGGGGGCATTGCCTTTTTCCATATAAACACAAATGGACAGAGAGAGAGAGCAAGTCAATCGTAGCAGAAATGACAATTAGAATATGCTTCGTGGGCCAAAATAGATAACATTTGGGCTTGGCCCACATTCATGCTTGAGAGAAAGTCGGTCTGCTCAATGTTTACCTACTGAACTATGCTTGACAACTTTCTTCTCCAATCAACTTCTATCATTTTTTTTAGGTGGGGACAATGTAGCTCATGATTACTCTCTTTCTTTTGGTTGATTAAGATGTTTTTACTATTAAACCCTTATCCACTTGAGAAGAAAAGGGGTTGGGCAGCTCCTCAAGCTTTGGCATACAGACAGCCAATGCAAGCACACTTTGGCAGGTGTGTACTACAGCAGTGTCGGCTGCTAGCATTTTAGGTATCCTACTTAGAGTGAGACTCGATGGTGAGCTAGCGGCCATCATCTTAGGAGGAGTCTAATGCATATAATACATATGTAGAGACTCCTACTTGGAGTAGAAATTAGTTCTGAGGTAAATTTGTCGTCACATATAGGCAACCATGCCTAGATGGGAAGGCAGCAAGCTTTGCACAATATGGATGGCTGATGTGCACATTGATAAAGACTTGGTTGTTTGTTGGTTCATTGGAAAGTTTCCTAAAATGATTACGAGTGTGTGTGGAGGCCCACTGCAAGTATGAAACCTGGTGGTAGTAGTTGTATGTATGTTGTCATACCCCCAATTTTTATATATAATTTATTTTATAAAATTTATTTTGGTTCTTCTCTTCAATTGAAAATATCTTAAATCTCATCCATCCATCCATCCTGTATGTTGTAGTGGTAAGATCATATGAAATAAATTATTAAAATAAAGAATTGGGGGTATGAGTATCATCTATCTTCAGAATCATTTGAATGTGATTCTAATATCTATTATAATAATTTATATAACTAATACATTAAAATATTCACACTACCCACAAGTTTATAATTGTCTGTTACCAACATCAAAACTAATAAAAGATAAATGACACACTTACATACCTAATCAAACCTAGCTAAAATATCTCTTGAATGTAAAGTAAATATTCACTATAGCTACGACCTTCTATGACCTTCACATATCTTCAAACATAGAGCCAAACACGTACACCACAAAGAATGTTGAGTATATAGGAATACTCAATGGGATAACAATCTTAAAGGATTATAAATGCTTGAGCAACATATCGTGGTATTCTCCTTAGAAAACTAGTGGATTCATCACCATATAAAGAATATATGTCTTTCATAATATTCATTCCAATTGTAAGCAAAACCATTCCCGACGATTCATTGGACATGATAACCACATATGGGAATGTTGCACTTTTAGATATTGGGTTACCACATAATGACCTCAATGCTATATGAAGTCCGTTTTTCCCCATCCATGCTATGAAGTAAAGACTCACTAAGGTTCATAAACTCTAGTGTTAAGAATATGACTTTCCACGATCATCAAAACCTCCTGTATTGAGCTACGCGGGCCCAATTATCTTTTAATACTCTAGCCCATTCAAACACGACTCTCTGACCAAAGAAGCATTTTTACATAACCTTATTTTTAGAGAGTCTGAAGACTTTAGTCTTTTCCCATACCAACCTCCTTCCGTCGACATGGCTAATGACTCACTTTTTGGAGCTGAGGCACCAAGGGTTCCTATGGCCTTGGTTGTCGTATGTATAGTCTTTTGGGTACCCATTCATCACAATCAATATTCTCATATGCATGCATTGAGGGTTCTAACCCCTAAGTAATATATGTATAAGTGACATTTCATCCACATCACATATCACATAAAAAACTATGCAATATTAATTATAAGTACTATAATATATAGTAGCTATAATCCTAATGAAATATAAAATTATATATTCTGTCGGCTACCTTGCCGACATGTTGTTGGCCCTATTAGTGGCCAATACTAAACTAATCGACACGTTAAACCTCATCGACAGTGACTTTGAGGTCCATCGGTAAACAGGTCGATGACCTTGTTGATAACCATCAGTGAAATTACTAACACATTGAACTTTAACAACATAATCGATGAGTAACCTTACATATGGATAGTACCCTCACCGACACTATCGGTGAGATCATTGATGAGTCGATTATCATTAGTAGATATGTTAATCTCCCTTCATGACTTCACGACAGGTCAGCGCTCCCATATATAACCACTAGTGAGTTCACCAATATATCGACTACATCGACATAGATGTAAATTTCTATCGGTGACTTTACAGATAGGTCGGCGCCCTCACCGATAACCATCAGTGAGTTCATCAACATGTCAAACCCTACTAACATTAGAAAAATACTATTGTCCATTCTCACTGACACATTCTTCACATTAACGATGACCAAAAACCACATGCCTACAACACATGCATGCATGAGCATTGTTCATCTTTTTCCATTTGTTGTTCTCACCACCACATGCATGCATGAGCATTGTTCATCTTCTTCTATTTGTTGTTCTCACCACCACATGTTAGTAACATCATTGATGATCAGAATCATACCAATAAGTTCTTTTTTAAAAAAAAAAACCATATTTATATGTATGTACATCAAACGTATCTCACTAAAGAAGAAACTATCAAACCAATTATGTAAAATCCTACTTTTGTAATTACGTTTAGCCTTTAGGGTTAGAGGTAATTAGATAACCATTGAATGAGTCTTAAAGGGTTTCAAAGGTTAAAATCTCTGTATATGAGCAGAGCTCGAAGAAATGAGCATAACGAATCAAAGAACGGGCGAAACAGAGGTTGGGATTGACATTTACGACCTCAAGAAGCTTAGAAAATAGGCAGGACCTACTTGGAAAGAGCATGATATATAGCTTTAAGTGGGTTAGTATTAAAAAGGTTGTCGATACGAGTCTAACGGTACCAAGAACACGCAAATCTGAATCCGGGGTAGGAAGTTACATGTGTTTGAAGATTTGAATATATAAATAAAAAAAAGAAAAAGAAAGAACGGTGAGCAACGCTGACTAGCGGGCGGCGGGTGCAACGCATGCCTATGAAACCCTGGGCATTGCATTTTGACAGGTGTCACAGGAGTGCATTGCGTGTTTCAGTGGGTGCCGCCACCCTAAACTAGCGGCGCTGCTATTTCGGTGCACCGGGGTCTATAAATATCCCATTTCTCGCATTTTTTAGACAGAACTTCATTTCCTCCGTTTCTGAGCGTTTTGAATCCAATTAAGGCCGTTCAAGAGGCATTCTTAAGTAAGTTGAGTGTGCTCTACACAATGGAGGGGTCCTTTCTTCAAGTTGGAGACTGTATAAGGGGGAAACTCCTAAAGAGAAGAAGAGGTTTTGCCCGCTATCCTCGAGCACCGACGAACTTCTTTTTCTCTGTTTCTGAGCATCTTAACTCCGATTTAGTCTGTTCAAGAGGCGTTCTTGACTAAATCAAGCATGCTCTACGCAATGGAGGGGTCATTTCTTCAAGTTGAAGACTATATGAGGAGTAAACACCCTGAATAAGAAGAGGCCCTACCCGTTATCCTCAAGCACCAGAGAAAGAAAAATGGGCCACGAATAAAATGCCGGGTCACAACGAGAGAAGCAATCCAGAGTTGGGGGGGCTCTATCCTCCTTCACCACCCAGAAAGAGAGGCATCCCCGAGCTAAGGGGAGACTCCATCCATAGTTCACAAGCACGGAAGGAGAAAGATGTCTCCGAAAAGAGGGTGTTCTATCAGTCAACTTCGAGTATGGAAAGTAAGGAACATCTGTAAGCTAAGGAATGCTACATCCACCTACTTCAAAGGAGATTATACCCGCCATATCCGCATCTAAAAGGAGGATGCTCTGAAGAAATGAACAACTCTAAACGCTGCAGCTTCTGATGTCTTCTCTAGGTATGTATGCCTGATCTTCTGTATGAGAATACATATACATCTTAAGTAGTTAACTTAGGATGTTAACATTTTTATATGCTTACACATCTTAATTAGTGATAATAATGTACTAATTAAGATGTATGAATTGTTATGATTTAATATGTTATGATTTGAATTACTTTCTTATGCTTTATCTGATATGTTCTGAAGTGTCATGCTATGCTTTGATCCTTTATGTTTTAATATGCTATGTTTTGATGTGACTTGTTATGTTCCGTCTCGCTCTAGGGTAGAGCGAGACGTATGGTGTGTGTTATTTGGTCTCAGCTCAATAATAGAGCAAGACATGTGTATGTGCTAGATCCACTCTGGGGCAGAGCGAGGCATGTGGTGGTCGTGTGGTACTCGACTCTATAATAGAGTGAGATGTGTATTGTCGGTGTTTTATGAGTTTTTTATAACTTCGATTGAATATTAGTATATACATATTTTAACGTATATGATTTTGTGATGCCTGATGTATGTAGTACTCATTAAGTAGAACTATATTCGGATTCGATCATATTGTGAATGTTACCCAATACGTACGTAGGAAACCAACGGCAAGGCAACGTTGGCCCGATCCAAATTAATTATAATAATAAGTTTTATTTTGATTACACGCGACGAACTATGAAGTTTTGTTGTGTGTATATGATCGTTACAACCTGAGTTTACATATAAGAAAGCCTTGAAGCTCCTAGTTCGTAGATGAACATTGTACCTCTTGCACACAGATGATGATTCCTAGCTTAAGGAAAGAAAAAAATTTATTAAGAGATTTTTTGGGCCCCGGGTCAGGTCGGGGCGTTACACCTTAATATAGTAAAAACCATAAATTGACTCAGAAGATAGTAAAGCATCTGAACTTTTGTGATGGCCGCTTTTATATATATATATATATATTAATTAATTAATTATTATTAATATATCATCACCATGTTCGACACGCTCGTCCAACACATGCGCATCCGAACACGACGGCCGTCAGTGCGGATCACAGTCAGATATGCTTTATATTAAACATGAGCATATCACGGAGTCATGGCACAACAAACATATTATACATGTGCTTAAAAATATATTTCACACAACCATGGACTTAGGTTCGTAGAGTTGAAAGGTAACAAGCCTTACAAGTCTTCGGGCACATCATGCCCTTAAACTGCAGTCATATAAATATTTACATACTTTCCAAAATTCAAGAGCAGACAACATAATTGGAACACTACTCTTCCTTCACCTTTGCCCTTGCTGCATTGCCTGCAGAATTTGGGGGTGGGTGAGTATTTTAAAATACTCATCAGGTTAATTTAAATTCTAATAGAGGTGCTAAGCAGAAATCCCTTTGAAAACCCTATGCATTTTCTTTAAAAACCTCTACCACGATAAATTATGCATAAAACAACCGGTTCCAAATCAACACAAAACCACAAGCCGCGACATCCTACGGCCTACCCTCGGCGCTCGTGGGGTAAACGAGGGCCACTTAGGGACAGGGCTTTCCCACGATGCCCTACCCTGTGCGCGCCACTTGCCGATTATTTTTCTCGGCGGGCATCATCACTCTATGATTATTCCGGGTTCTTAAGCCCGGGAAATAATCATCACATCGTTCAAAATATAGCAATATTCATGCTAAAACAGTTCATCACATAACATGTCTCACATAAATCAATCACATACGCTTAATCATGTTAAATCATGCGTAAAGAAGTTATACTAAGCACATGCTTAGAGTTTAAAGTCCCCTACCTTAACCCTTGGTTATATTTTGGTAACTGTAGAAGCCCCGAATAAAGAAACCGACCCCACCACAGCGTCCAGAACGTCGAATTCAGTAGGAAACGCCTTTTGAATCACTTGATTCGGACTTAAAATGGTTAAGAACGGAGGGAAAACGGGTTTAGGAGTGGAAAACAGAAAATCAGGAAAAAAAACGGGGTTGGGCGCACTATTTAAAGGCGCGCGCCCGTGGGGCCCGTGTGTGCCACATCGCACGCGCTCCTCGTGGTTGCGACAAGCGCGCGACCCACATCGCGCGCGCGTCGCGCGTAACGCCCGGGCGCGTCGCGCCGTTCAGCGCGGCGACGCGGTCGCGACGTGAGTCGTCGCGGGCCCGCGGTGCATAGCGTGCCTGGACCGCGGTCCCGGGCCCACGAGGCGCCGGCTCGCCGACCGCTTGCGTCAGCCAACATTTTTATAATAATTTTTTTTTTAAAACTCAAACTTTAAACACTCGTATCTTTGTCACCCAGACTCCGATTCACGCGTTCTTTATACCGTTGGGCTCGTATCGACGAGCCCTACAAAACTAGACCCCACATGGGTAGGTTATCCCGTACTTCAATGTGGGTCCCGCCCATATGGCACATTTCCCGAGGCCATAACTTTCGGCCCCGGTGTCCGAATCAAGCGCTTCCAAAGCCGTTACACTCACTTTTCCTCACTCTACCATACTCTAATAAGATTAAACATGTAACAACTATAACTAATTAAAATAATGCTACCAACTCCAAAATTAACGTATTAAAAAAACGTACTGGAAATTCAGGGTCGTTACAACTTTACTCAAGTCAATATTATATTTAACACAAATCATGAAGAAAGTCCAAAACTATATAAATTTGAGAAGATCTTAAGTTAAAAAAGCCACCCAATCTTAAAACACAAGCGTCACCCGATTCTTTGACATTTCCCTCTCTCTAGATCGTTCGCTACTCTCTTATCCCGCCTAAAGTCTCCCATTTGGACTGCTTCCCTTTTCACTCTATTTCTAATCCTTAAATATTATCATGACTACTGATGAAATCCAAAACTGATTAACTACATCGTATTCCAGAGTAACTGCATGCATGTACAGTAACCATCGACAGCTCTGTCAACACATCAATGAGTCTACCGACAAAAATTCGTTAAGTTCTATCGACAAGTTCATTGATGTGTCGATGATTTACCATTGACTATAATATAATATAATATAATATATAATCTTTTTTTTAAATATGGGGTGCTACACAAGTAGACTATTTAAGATGACCAAATCTTAGCATAACTCGGACTCCATGCAAGAGGGGGATGCATGACAGACTTTGTTGAGAAAAAGGGTATGTGAGTTAAGGACTTCAAACTAAATAGGAGGCTTGAAGGCTACTAGATGAAGGATGGACTCTTGAAGAAGGGCGTAGGCTGATTTCTAGATGGGTTGGGACTCCAGATAGATGTCTTAGGTGATATTATACACAAGTTTTCTAGTTGTAATAGGCATGGTCACTTGTATGATGAATTTGGAAAGGGGGTAGCAGAGTTCTAGTGGCAATAGACTAACCTAAACCCTCCCCTCTATATAAGGGATGGATAGGTTGAATGCGAGGGCATTCAACCCAAGGATTGTAATTTAGAAACAAGCTAGAATGAGCTAAGAGCTGAATTGGCCAAGGGTCAAGTTTGTAGGAGTATTTTTTTGTACAAGTGCAGGCTAGTTTCTTAATTAGTTTTAGGGGCAAGTTATAAGGCCTTTGTGACAACCCGTTTTCCGGTTATGCCTAACCCGAGGGGGTTAGGGAAAATTTCATAATTTGAGATAATTGTTTGGGGGTTTAAAGGGATGAACTCCCCATATTCAGGTAGAGCTTAAAGTAACGAGTGTAACAACTCAAAGAACACGCAAGTCGTGAGCGAAAGTTACAACCTCAGGGAGCGTTCCATACGGGCGAGACCTACTTGAAAAGTGTGGGATAACCTACACATGTGTGGCCTTGTTTTGAAGGGCTTGTCAATACGAGTCCATTGGTGCCACAGATGCATGATTCTGACTTCGGGGTAGGAAGTTATTGCGTTTTGAGATTAGGATATTATTTGAATAAAATAATATCATATTGGATAGGATCGACGATGCAAGTGGATAGGATTGTTGATAGAGCGGATAGTTGCTGACAAAGCGTATAAGATCCTTGATGCAATGGATGGGATTGACATGTATCAATCCTATCTGCCATGTGTCAGCCTCACGTCTATCTATATTATCTAAAAAAAGCGTCCAGAGTGTCCAGTTTTGGAGTTCATAATTCTCTCCCACGTTCAAAAACTTATGTTCTTCGTTTCTCATTCATTTTAAGTCAAATTCGAGTCTTTCAATAGGCGTTCCAAGCTAAATCGAGGGTGATTTACACAATGACATATTTCATTCCTCAAGTTGGCATCCCTAGAAGGGGGAATGGCCCACGGCAAGAGGAGGCTATGTCTGCCACCTTCGTGCCCCGAGGAGAGAGAAGCGGCCCGGAGAGAGAGGGGTCTCCGTCCTCCGTCACTGGGCCACATTGAGAGTCATAGCCAGAGGTAGGGGAGGCTTTGTCCGCCACCGAATGGCCACACAGTGTGAGAAATGCCTTGGGAAAGGGGACGTTATGTTCGTAGCTTATGAGCGGGGAAAGAAAAGAGTCTCCGGGTAAGGAGGTTCCGTCCGCCGCCTAAGGGCACAATATGTGTAAAGTGTCACTGGGAATGGGAATGATTAGTTGTCTGTAGCTTATGAGCGGGGAAAAGAAATGAGTCTCCAGGTAAGGGGGCTCCATCCACCGCCTAAGGGCACGATATGTGTAAAGTGTCATTGGGAATGGGAAGGATTAGCTAGGGGCAAGAGGAGGTTCCGTCTGCCATCCTCGTGCCCCGAAGAGAGAAAAGAAGCCCGGAGAAAGAGAGGGGGGGTTTCATCCTCCGTCACCAGGCTGCATCGAGAAAAGTGGCCTAGAGTAGGGGAGGCTCCATCCTCCACCGAAGGGCCACGCAGTATGAGGAACAATCCCAAGTAGCGGAAGTTTTGTCCGCCTCCCACGGGCGCAAAGAGTGATGCTTCTCCGAGAAAGGGAAGGGTTTTATTCGTCACCTTTCACTACAACAAAATGTATTATTAGCGACGCACACACAAGCATTGCTAAAAACCACTACTTGTGACGTATTCAAAATCTTCGCAAAAAATCGAACTATTGCCAATGCATAATTATATGTGTCGCTAATAGTCATGTATTAGCAACGCTTATTTAAAGCGTCGCTAATACAAAAAATATTGGCGACGCTTTCCAATAAACATCGCTAATAGTCATTTTATTAGCGACACGTTAAACACATGTCGCTAAACGATATATTTTTTTTTAAAAAGGAAAAAAATAATAATTATTAGTAACACTTTTTCTTAAGCATGGCTAATTGTTTTGATAATAGCGACACTTTCTAACAAGTGTCCCTAATACGTATACTATTAGCGATGCTTAAGAAAAACGTCACTAATGATCATGAACTTAAAATAAAAAAATTTAGCACTAGTACCAATGCTTTTAAATAAGCGTCACAAATAGGATTGACAATAGCAACACTTGTGTATAAACGTCCCTCTTAACTTAATTAATTAATTTTATTTTATAAATAATTATATAATAAATAAATATTAAACAAAAAAATAAACTTTTTAAATATAATATATTTTATCTAATATTTAACATTGGTATATATAATAAATGAATATTAAATTTTTCATAAAAAGTAGTTTCAATAATGGATTAAACTTTCACTATTTATATATAATATATTTTATTTTTTAAATTTTTTATTAATTTTAAAATATAATTTATAATAAAAGTGATAAGAGTGAAGAGGTAGACGAGAGAGGAGAGAGGGAGAGCGGGGGGAGGAGTGTGACGGCCATCTTTTTTTTCATATATATCTTCATAATGTTCGACATGCTCTACCAACACATGTGCGTTTGAAACATGATGGCTGTCAATGCGGATCACAGTCATATATGCTTTATATTAATAATGAGCATATCACGGAGTCATAGCACAACAAAATATTATTCATGTGCTTAATAACATATTTCACACAAACCATGGACTTAGGTTCGTAGAGTTTGAAGTTTTACAAGCCTTACAAGTCTTCGGGCACATCATGCCCTTAATTTGTAGTCATATAAATATTACATATTTTCCAAAATCAGAAAGCAGATAAATATCTGGGACACTACACGTCCTTCACCTTCGCCCTCGCTGCATTACCTGCAGAATCTGGGGGTGGGTGAGTATTTTAAAATATTCAGCAGGTTGATTTAAAATCTAATAGAGATGCTAGGCAGAAATCTCTTTGAAAACCCTACAACTTTTTCTTTAGAAACCTTTATCACGATAAATTATGCATAAAACAACTAGTTCCTAATCACAACAAAACCATAAGCCGTGACACCCTACGGCCTACCCTCGGTGCTCATGGGGCAAACGAGGGCCACTTAGGGACAGAGCTTTCCCACGATGCTCTACCCTGTGCGTGCCACTTGCCGATTTATTTTTCTCGGTGGGCATCATCACTCTATGATTATTCCGGGTTCTTAAGCCCATGAATTAATCATCACATCGTTCAAAACATAGCAATATTCATGCTAAAACAGTTCATCACATAACATGTCTCACATAAATCAATCACATAAGCTTAATCATATTAAATCAGGCGTAAAGAAGTTATACTAAGCACACGTTTAGAGTTTAAAGTCCCCTACCTTAACCCTTGGATACAAATTAGTAACATTAGAAGCCTCGAATTAAGAAACAGACCCCACCACAGCGTCCAAAATGTTGAATTCAGTAGGAAACGCCTTTTGAATCGCTCGATTCGGACTTAAAATAAGTGAGAAATAAAGAACAAAAGTTTCTAAACGTGAGAGAGAAATGGGAAAACGTGGGAGAGAATTCTCATTTTTCTTTCTGGATGTCGAGGATGCTATTTATAGAAGAACTGGATAGATGTGAGGCTAACATGTGTCAACCCTATCTGCTTCGTCAGCAATCCTATCTGCTTGCGTCATCAATCCTATCTGCTTGCGTCATAAATCCTATATGCTTTGTCATCAATCTTATCCACTGCATCGTCGATCCTATCCAAAAAGATATTATTTTATTCAAATAATATCCTAACCTCAAAACGCGATAACTTCCAACCTTGAAGTTGGAATCGCTCGCTCTTGATACTAATGGACTCGTGTCGACGAGCCCTTCGAAATAAAACACACATGGGTAGGTTATCCCGCACTTTTGTGTAGGTCCTGCCCATATGGCACACTTCCCGAGGCTATAGCTTTCGCTCCCGACCTCCGTTTTGCGCATTTTTTAATTTGTTACACTCGTTACTCTGAGCTCTACCTGGATATGGGATTTCATCTAATGAAACCCCCCTAACACTAATCTTAAATTACTAAATTACCCTTAACCCCCCGGTTAAGCATAACCAAAAAATGGGTCGTTACAAGGAGAGAGAGGGAAGAGAGAGATAGAGCAGAGAAAGAGTGAGGAGAGAGAGATAGAGGAGAGAGTGGTGGAGAGAGAGAAGAAAGAGGATGAGAGGAGAGAGAGAGTTGGTAAGGAGAGAGAAGAGAGAGGGTGATAGGAGAGAGAGATAGAGTTGGTGAGGAGAGAGAGAGAGAGAGAGAGAGAGAGAGAGAGAAGTAGGAGAAAGAGAGGTTGTGAGGAGAGAGGGTGACTGGAGAGAAAGTGAGGAGAGAAAGGGTACTGAGAGAGGTGGGATAGAGAGGAAATTGAGATACATGTTTTTCTAATTATATCTTATATTTTAAAAATTAATAAAATAAATTTAATAGTGACACTTAGCTTAAAGTATTGCTAATACATATAGTATTAGTGATGCTTAATGGTAGGCATTGCTAATACTATATGTATTAGCGACGCTTTGACCTAAGCATTGCTATTAATTTAATTTAATATATTATTACTTTAAAACATAATATATATAATTAAAAAATTAAAATAAATTTCCCTACTCTCTCCCCTCTCATCCTCGGAGCTGGGGCACGTGGGAGAGAGGAGATAGAGAGATGGAGTGAGGAGAGAGAGGGGAGAGAGATGGTGAGGAGAGAGAGTGAGGGTAGAGAGAGGGTGAGGAGAGAGAGTGGGAAGAGAGAGAGAGGAGAAAGAGAGAGAGGGTGAGGAGAGAGAGGGAAGAGAGAGTGTAGAGAGAGAAAGAGGAGAGAGAGTGAGGTTAGAGAGAGAAGGTGTGGACAGAGAGAGTGAGGGTAGAGAGAGAGGAGAGAGATAAAGAGGGTGAGGAGAAAGAGTGTAGAGAGAGAGAGGCTAGAGAGAGGGTAAGGAGAGAGAGTGGGAAGAGAGAGAGGATGAAGGGAGTGAGGGTAGAGAGAGGGAAGAGAGAGTGTCGTGAGAGAGGGTAGAGAGAGAAGGTGAGGAGAGAGAGACAAGAGAGAAGGGAGAGAGAAAAGAGGAGAAAGAGGGTGAGGAGAGAGAAAGAGGGTGAGGAGAGAGAGAGGGAGGGAAGAGAGAGAAGGGAGAGAGAGATGAGAGAGAAAAGAGGAGAGAGAGAGGGTGAGGAGAGAGAAAGATGAGAGAGAAGAAAGAGGATGAGAGGAGAGAGAGGGTAGAGAGAGAAGGTTGAGAAAGATGGTAGAGAGAGACAAAGAGTGGAGAGAGAGGAGGAAGAGAGGGAGGGGAAAAAGTTAAAAAATAATATTAGTGACGCTATAAAATGAATGTTGCTAATAGAATAATAACTGGCCACTTAGTTGGAAGAGTCGCCACTAATAATAATATTAGCTACTTGCAAAACTGAGCATTGCAAATAGTATTTTTTTAAAAAAAAATTATGACAATATCGACGGTCAAAAGAGAGCGTCGTTAATATCACGTGTATTAGCGACGCTAACTTTTTTCTGTCACTAATGTATTTACAATTTGCAAGGCTTGGTTACAAGAGTCGCAAATAACTTTTTTTTAAAAAAAATTCTATTAGTGTAGCTTAAAAAAAAGTGTCGAAAATTAAGCTAATTGTGACACAGCAAAGCATAGCAAATGGCAACTCTTTGTGACTCTTCTTTGAAGCATTGCTAAACATATTACGCCAGCAGAACTTCACCGAAGCGCAAAATTTTGCGCATGGGCGAAATTCCGCCCGTGCTTTTATATTCCAACACCTCTGGCAGCCATCCCAATTGCGGAACCAGAGCGTCCTCTTCTCTGCTTCCACCTTCTTCGCCTCGCTTCGTCCCTTCTAGGTCAGCGGTGGGGACGGAAAAGGAGGCGTCTTTGGCTCTAAGGATGACCCAACAAGCTGGACCAATCGCCTGTGTCAGACGCGACCTAGTCGGAGAAGGTGGGTTTGAAGGGAGATGTGTTCGGGCAGAGAGATGAGGAGCTCCGTTCAAAAGATGGGGTGGATGATGACTCGTGGCGTGGGGAGTTCCATCCTCCAGCAATCGTCCACTATCGTCTCGTCGCCATTTTATTTTTCGGCTGCTTACTCTTTCTCGAATTAGATCATCTGCCGCGGGACATTAATGCTTGTATTAGGGGCCAGATTTGGAACCTCCGCTGTCGTGTGGAACTTTTTCTGCCCCCTGGGCTGCCGGCGAGTGTTGCGCACAGTCACCAAATCTTTTATCTCTCATGGTGTGTTTTTTGATATGCCCTTTCAAAGCTCCGCCACTAGTTTTTCCGCTAGAACTAAGATTGCCGCCGTCGGGTGGTGCATTTTACAGTATCGGGCATCGACGGTTATTGCTAGATGATGGCAAAAAGTGAACTTGCATCGGCGAGTCTAAGACCTTTTGCCACGGCGAGAGGTTGAGATGACCCGTTGGCGCGGGTCGGTCCCAACCCGCCCGCACGAGTCATTACTGACCCCCGTCACGGGTCGCTTCTGACACAGCGAGCGCAGGTCAACTTCCAGACCCGGTTTGGTCCAATCCGGGTAATAAAAAAATATATGAAATACCAATAAAAAATAAAAAATTATGAAGTAATTTTTAAAAAATTATCAATAATTTTTTTAATATTTTTTAAAATAATTATACAAATTAATGACACTTAAGCAAACGTCACTAATACTATCGTATTATCGTCGTTTAATAACAAGCATTGCTATTAATTATTTATTTAATTTAATATTTTTTAACAAATTATATTTTAAAAAAAATTAAAATATTTTTTATTAGTGACACTTTATAAATGTCGCTAATATGTATTAGTGACACTTTTATGACTATTAGCGATGTTTAAAAGAGTCGCTAATAGTCTTTTTGGTTGTTGTGTTTCGACGCAATGAGAGAATCATGTTGAAGCTAGAGAAGGCTCCATCTGCTATCTCCGGATTTGAAGGGGATGATGCCCAGAAGGAACAAACATCTCCGAATGCTGCTACTTCTTGAGACATCAGGGGAGTAAGCGTTTCTAACCTTTCGATTTAATTATAGAAATGCATGTGCTAATTAGGATGTATGTTATGCTATGATCCATTGTATTTTGATATGCATAGTGATTATATGTGCTTATATGACTTAATGTGTTCGGTCTCGCTCTGGGGTAGAGTGAGACGTGTGATTGTGTGTTCTGTCTCGCTCTGGGGTAGAGCGAGATCTATAAATGTGATTGGATCCACTTTGATGTAGAGCGAGACATGCAATGGTGTTTATGAGGTGCTCGGCTCTATGATAGAGCGAGATGTGTGTTTTCGCTGATTTATCAGCTTCTGTATAACTCCAATTAAATATTTGGATATATGTATTTTGGTGTATATATTTTCGTAGTGTCTGATGTATGTAATAGCCATTAGGTAAAACTATGTATAGATCCGATCGTATCAAAGTAATATCGTAGATGTTATCTGATACATACTTAGGAAACCAACTATATGGCAACAATTACTCGATCCGAATTAGCTATATAATTAGGTTTGTTCTTGCCTATGAGCAGTGAAGCACTAAAGTTCCGTAGCATATAAAGGAACATGAAGACTTTCGCACTCAGAGTCCGCCGCTTATGGCATGGTTTTATTTTTTGTTTTATTATTTTTGGGGTGAACCCCCGGCTCAGGCCGTGTTCCAGGTTGGGGTGTTACAACCTTGTTCATTGTAACTTCGATTATTGGTTGCTAGAACAAAAGGTATTGGGGCGGAGGGTTTTTTTCCCTATCTCTTTAATATTTATTGGTGTAAAAACTTGGGGAAAAGTGAAGCTAGTTGCGTGGTGCGATCACAGTCCATACTTACATTGAAGAGTTTGTTCCTCTGGCACATATCATAGCAATTAAAATTACCGTACTATACACATACGGGTATTGGAGGACACCATTTGATCAAAATTCACCGGCTTGCAATGTATCCCCGGGGTTCATTCCTATGCATGTTCGTGAAACCGGCCTCATGTTAACTAACTTTTTCCTTATGACGTTTTTTTACTTCATTTGACAATAAGCCCCTTCATTCATTACCAATCATCATTAATTTGCATCAACCCCGGCCAATGAAAGTCCTTTGGCCCACTGCCCAGCCGCCTAGCTACTCAGCTGTAAGACTCAAAAGCGTTTTAGACATTGATCCGACAAATGCATATGGGCATCTTGTAAGTGGAAAAATTGAATCTCAAACACCTTTATTCTCTTCCGTCTAGCTGATTTCCCATCATGTCTTATCCCCTTTCTACTCTAGCTTATAAAATCTAAGAATTCATGCATAAACAGCAGCTGGAGTTCGTCTTTCAAATCCTGAAGATGTCATTTCCATCACGTTTTACAGCACAGGTTTCTAATCTTTCTCCTAGAACAACTGTGTCCGATCTCACCACTTTCTTCTCTTACTGTGGTGGTGTGGATGAAATCTACATGTTCAGGTTTGATCCATCTGCTTGTTAATGATTTTGTGTTCTTCATTGATGTTACTGTCCTCTTTCTATTAATTAAATAATTCTATTTTGTGGGTAATTCAAGGCACGATGATCAGTCACAAATGGCTTTTGTAGCATTCAAACAGCCCTTTGCCCTGGAGACTGCAATTTTATTGAATGTGAGTGGCCTACTTTACTTTGGATGTACTTCTTTCATCTTAAATTAATAGTTCTATTTAGTAAAAAAATTGGTTTCATATTTATAATTCTATTTTGTTAAATTTTAAGTACAGGATACTTAGAAAAAAGTGCGTAAGCTTATTTTTCTTTTTTTATATGTAAAATTTATTATTTGATAAAAAATATTATTTTTCCAAAAAAAGCTATAAATATGGGATAATAAGCATTAGCCACGTCTTACACTTTTACGGCTCTTTGGCCCAATGCGGCAAACTTTTACTTATATTACTACATTTTTCTATCAAGAAAGAGAGGGAAAATGGGGTTTATTGCGTAAACCTTTGCGCTATTTTGACTAATGCCATGTCATACTCTCTTTGTCCTAATATAAGTATCTTATTTAGTTTTTCAAAATAAATTAAAATTAATTTATTTTAAAAAACTGAATAATACACTTATTTTTGTGACAGGGAATATATTAGAAACTATAAATCACTTCTGAAAATTAAGGACAGAATTTGCATTTGCTGGAATCATTTGTAGAACTTTATTAAAAAATTCTCCTTGTACAGGATGCTGTAATCTTAGGTCGGAGGATTCACATTGTGCCTCTAAGGAATATGGTCGATCTCTGCGATTCAACCATTTCATCTAATGGAGGCAATAAAACTCAGGTTTTTGCTCTAACTTAAGTTACATTAGAGACTTTTCTGTCAAAACGAATATGTAAATAAATCCATGGTTCACTTGTGCATAGTTATCTCGCTGACTTTTGTGCATAAGATTTTTGCAAGGTAATCACAGAGAAATTTTATATATTTTAATTCTACTCTCTTAACGTTTTGAAAGATCTATGGTACTTAATTCGCAATTGCACTTATCCAAATTAACTTCAAATTGTCAAAAGACTTATTGTAAAGTTATACAATGACATTAAAATTATTCCCTCCTTAAAAAACTGTCTTATTTAATTTTTTAAAATAAACTAAAATCAGTTCATTTTAAAAAATTAAATATCATGGAGAGAGTATTATATTTTTAGTCTAATATATTCCAATACCTTTGATTAAATTTATAATTAATTTTTAATAACCATAAAGGTATTCGCATAATCTGAGGATAATTGAGTCATAGGATGATTGGTCATTAGGTGACTTGTTATGTCAAGTCTTTGGATAAGAATTTCGGGGAGATTACTGTTAATTAAAATTCATGAAAGATTAGACAAAATTTTCATTAATCTTGCTTCGATGCTAAAATTCGTCGATGAATTGGATTATCCATGAAATGACAATTTAAGGGCAATTAGAGCTAAAAAATTATTATAATATTGCAGTAATAATTTTTAATAAAACTTAACAAAAATACCCTTAAATGCATCGAGCTACCATCATCTTCCTTCTACGTTTCCCTAGTTCAAATTCTATTTGGAGCACTCACATGTGATTGCTCTCACAAAAGCCCAGCGAACCACGAATACTCACACGGATTTTCATAGCTGGTTAGGCTTTTGTGAGAACACTCGCCACTGCGGATCCAAAGCCTCGTCCGTTGCCAGGGTAGTTTTTCCGGAAAGGAAACCCTTGAATGTGATTCACCCCTTTCAGAAACGTGGTGATCCTCTTCTGAAATGGTCAGCAGCCTACTTTAAGATATCCATTAAAAGTGCGTTGCAGGACATATTTCCGGGAAAGCATATGCTATCTCATCTTTTCAATGCTTTTTAGGATTGTTTTTTGAGATATTGTTCGTCTTCTAGTCAAGGCTTGCGACCTCAAAAAGCGAATCAAAATCCCGGCCTTCTCCATTTTCTTTTCCACTTATCCTTTGTCTTGCTCAGATGATCCTTCCGTTTCTTGCATCCTATTCCGATATCACCAACAAGTTGCACTCCTTTTGTTGATAGTCCAGTTTGTCCCATGTCACCAACAAGTAAGGCTGCTAACGAGCCGAGCCAGCTCGTCTAGCTGAACTGGCTCGGCTCGGTTCGACTCAAATCTAGTTCGACTCGAGTTCGGTTTAAACTCGAAATCAAACGAGCCAATCTCGAACATAGGCCATCTCGAATTAACTCGACTTGAAACCTGATCGATTCGACTCTGAATTGACTCGAAGCTTGTCTCGAACTCGACTTTATTTGTTATATATCACTTTTTAATTATTATACCCATATTATATAAATTTTTTAACTTTTACCTTTCATGTACCCATAATATTTTATATTAATTTATAAAATATATATCCTATATATATTAATATATGGTATATGATATATTATATAATATGATATATAATACTTATATTATACAATTATATTTTAAACAAATATAAATCCTACAACTAATAAAATTGAGAATGTATGTATGATAAATTATTTTATTTCTATTCTACCCCTATTTATCTATATAATATTATTTAAATTTTAAATACTACCTTTAATCATTCTAATCCTAACAAATATAAATATGTTATTTTACTTGCAAATAAACATTCTTAATTCAACCAATTATATTAGTTTAGAATTAGAGATTTAGTTAACTATATCTAGATTTTTCCTATAAATATATCCAGTGAACCAAGTCTAGATTTTACTATTTAATTTCAATTATATTAATTTTTTTTTTTACAGGCAATCCACACATCATGAAATATGTTATTGCTGAAGTCCAAATAATTCTCTTATGTTTTTGTAGTCACTAGAATAATTAGATATGAAATATGTGAATAAGAGTTGTCATAACTTTAGTGACTAGTTCAGTCTTTTGTGACTTATTATATAAAAAATTTTAGAGAAAAATATTTACCAATATGATGTTCCTTTTCACTAACTAGGCACTGACACCTGCGTAGTTTTTTTTTAATATTTTTTTTATAATTTTATCCTTTAAAAAGATGAAATAAGTACACTTAAATTAATATAATGTACTAACTTTGTCCTTCCAAATGATGAAATCAATAATGAATTGATTTTTTCTCTCTTTTCTCTTTCCTTTATCGCTCCACTCTCTATTCACTCTCTCTCTCCTCTCTCTATTCTCTCTCTCCTCTCTTTCGGTTATCTCTTTCCTCTCTCTCCTCTTTCTATTTTCTCTCTCCTCTCTTCTAAAAGACAAAATCATGAAAAATTTTAAAAAATATTATTTTTTGTCATTCACAAATATATTATATTTTATTTTAAATTTAATATTTTAATATATAATATATAAATAGGAAAAAATTAAATTAAAATTTTCTACTTTCTCCCCACTTCTCAGAGTTAGGGTTCACGTCACACACATGAGAGAGATAGGGAGAGAGAAAGAGAAAAGAGAAAATGTAAAGAGAGAGTAAAGAGAGAGAATAAGAGAGATAGCTAAAAGAGAGATGAGAGATATTAAATAGAAATATAGAGAGGAGAGAGTGAATAGAGAGTGTGTGAAGCGAGAGAAAGAGGAGAGAGAGAGATAGCCGAAAGACAGAGAGAATGAATAGAGAGAGATGAGAGAGAGAATAGAGAGAGGAGAGAGAGGAGAGAGAGTGTGTGAATAGAGAGAGGAGAGAGTGAAGAGAAAGGCAAGAGAGGAGAGAGAGAATGAAGATATAGTAGAGAGAAGAGAGGACAAAATTATTTCATTATTGATTTTATCCTTCTAAATGATGAAATCAGTACATTGCATCAATTCCATCTTTTAAAATCACAAAATTATATTGATTTCGTCCTTTAAATTACAAATTAGTACATTATATTAAATTTTTCTCGTTAAGAATAAAATTAAAAAATAAATTAAAAAAAGTCACGGAAGCGCTCGCGAAAAGAAACACCATATTAGTAAATATTTATCCCTTTATGTTATTTTGGTAATTATTATTTTTAATATTATTTATATAATAGGAAAAGTTAATATTATTTAAACCAATCAGCCCGGGCGCACGCCAGCGTGCGTGAACCCGGGCTGATATTAATGAGACTCTTATATATTTATATTTATTATATGGGATATTTGAATAACATTAGTTAAATTTTTGGTGACAAATGAAATTTTTTTGTTGGGTATTTATTGACTGTTATCTTAACCATGGATTTTGAAATAATATTTACAACTTTAATACAATAAAATTATGTTTATTATATTTTTTTATTTTTGTAATGTTAGTATGATTCTCTAAATTAATATAGATTTTTATAGAAAAAAATAATTTTGGTTGTAAATGGGATTCGAGCTCAATTTGAACACAAATTCGAGTTGCTATAATATGTTTTCGAGCTCGAGCTTCGAGTTTTTAGCCGAATCGAGCTCGAGCCAGGAATAGAGCTGTTCGATCGAGCTTGAGCCGAACTCGAACTAAGCTTTCAGAAATCGAGCTTGAGTCAAAAAATCTGAAAACTCTGTTCGACTCGGCTCATTAGCACCCTTACCAACAAGTCTGTCTCGGATTACCAAGGTAGGTAGGAAATGCAAGCTGACCCGTCATCATCGACTCCACTCTAGTGAAGCTCACCAAAGGAAGAAGACGATCATGAGATCATGGCCTCGTTGCTTCTTCGGCAGTGTACTGTGTTGGGCTTACCAAGTTAGGTAAGAAACCCAAGCCGACCCCGTCATCATCGACTTACACAAGTGAAAGTTCACGAAAGGAAGAAGACGGTCATGAGCCTCATGGCCTAGTTGCTTCTTCTGTATTGGGCTTGTTTTTACTTATAACATATGGTTCTTCAATTCTTTTAATTAACACTTATTTTTTAGGTTTTTAAAACTATCTAAGTAATAAGCCTGTCTCAAGATACTCATTAAGTTGTAGTATTATTGACGAATTTAGACCGTTACTTCTTTTTTTTTAGGGTGGTATCCTGGTTTATAATTAGTTATCAATATATTATTAGTCATCTTAATTTGATACCTTAATTTCAGCAAATACCTAAATGATACCTTAATATCATCTAAAACCTAAATTAGAAACCCATTGTAAAATTAAGTAGAATATTTGTAAAGGTTTTGTAAGAGAAAAAGCTTAATTAGGGGAGAAAAAGTTTCTTCAAACTATAATGGCTAAGGATAAGCCTACACCTCTATCTGGTTTATTCCATCATGGGATGAGAGTTGGACTAGAGCCAGCTACCAAATGAGCTTTTGAAGGTTATTGCTGAGCGGCTGGCCACTTTATCCGACCTATTTTTTTTTTGCATCGTGTGCTGGAGATAAGGAATTTTCTTGTGCTGCCAATAGGCAAGTTAGCGAGACGAGCTGGCCCAGCTCGGCTTGTCTCAACTCAAATTAGATTCAACTCAATTCAGGCTCGACTCGAACTTGATTCGAACTTGAATAAGCTTAAGCAGAGTTCAAGCATATCCCTGCTCGACTTAGCTCGGCTTGAATAAAACTTGAAGTCGACTCTACTCGGCTAGAACTCAATATCGAATATAATTTTAAAATTATATATAAATAATATATATATAATAAATAATACATGTATATACATATTTTATATAAATATAATTATTAATTTAAATATATATTTATAACATACTCCCTTTGTTCTAGATTAATAACTCCATTTGATTAGTTCATTTTGAAAAATCAAATGGAGCTATTAACTTAAGATGAATAAAGTATAAAACAACATATAATCATTTATATGCACCAATACTATGTATGTTATATGATATATATGACCTGCCTATATGAGCTGAGACTCACTCACTACTGCATAAGCCCCGATGTCGTGCACCCACATAACTCAGGAGGCAGATTGACTTATGTCTTCTTGCGTCCTCGGATGTCGATCTGATGGCTCATGAATCCTTGGCTCATGTTAACGTGTGTGAGCCCAAACTCATACAAATTTTTTTCATGATATATATCATCGTTAAATTGTAATAGATTTATAATTTTTAAATATACTATATATTTTAAAAAAATAAAAAAATGGAGACACAAACACTAATATACTCATTTTGTCCAAAATTAATAGCTCCATTTAGTTTTTAAAGATAAACTAAAATTAGTTCAATTGAAAAACTAAATGGAGCTATAAATATATGATGAAGGGTCAACATGATTTTACACTAATATACTCAAAAACACTTCCAAAAGAAGTATGACATTAGGGGGACCAACCTTAGTTTATAAAAGAATGATTAAATATTCTTTTAAAAGTTGAAGTATGAAACTGGGACCGTCCTCAGCTTAAAAAATGTTACATGTACTTAGGAATTTTTTAGAGGCATACTAAGGCTAAAGAATAGTTATTTTATTATAAGTGACTTATAAGCATGTAAAGAAAAAAATATATGAAGTAGATGATAATGTTGCCTAAGTGAGTTTTTATTTTTTGCCTCTTTTTTAGTGATTATATGCACATAAGAAGAGGAAAATGGTAATACTACATTTTTTGAACATATGTAGCTAAAACTCATTAGTCATAGTTTTCTTCTCTCCTAGTGACTATAGTCAAATATTCAAGGTATAGTTGTAATACTTGTTGAAGTATATTTATTAATATTTAATACCAAAAGGATATTAATATGTGTGATACTTTGTTTACTTCATATATATATATATATATATATTATTTTTATTTTTTATATCGAGCTAAGTTAGAGCCTATGCTAATGATTCACTCATTGTTGTTTAAGCTCAAGCCAAACTTTGGATTTCCAATTCTAGTCGAGCTTGAGCTGAAAATTTTGAGCTTATTCAAACATTAAGCCGAACTTTAGCAGTTTGAGTTCAAACCGTAAAAGTCCAATACTTGGATCAACTCGGCTTCGTTAACACTCCTAACTACTATCATCCATTACTTATGTTTAACTCAAAAGGCATCATGCATGAACCTTAAGACCAGACTTCTCCGTTGGGGTTCCTTTGTTATTCTCACTTGTCCTATGACTACAACAATGATTGTAGGCAGTTGCAACATATTCTTCACGACAACCACAAATAGTATGCAACAGTTTGAAAAGGCTCTTGGACATTAAAAATCAATGCATTTTTTTTTGCTAATTGCCACAAATTTTAATGGCATGTAGGAATGCAGAAAATTTGAGTTCGTCACAACATGTCGGAATTTTTTCTTTTTGAGGTAGGTTGAGTGTAGGAAGGCAGAAGGTGTACACGAAAAGTTGAACATAAATGTTCTTTTGTTTTTTTTGTTTTTAAATCTATTTTGGGCTTGAATGTGTGGTGGAACTAGGGGAAAATAATTAAAATCCATGTACTCCTTGGTTCACTTTAAAACATTGTTGCAATTGAGATTTTACTTTTATTTGAAAACTATCTACCTTGATTTATTGCCATGTATTGTTCGTTCCATACTAAAAGGCACACATAAGGATGCCACATCGATTGAGTATATAATAAAACTAGACCCAATTCAACCCAACCCATTAGGTTTCTAAATTTAATCTAAATAGCTATTTCAATTGGGTTCGAGTTTTTGGTGATCCAACTCGACCCAACCCGATTGAGGTTAAAAATATAAATTTTTATATTTTGATAAAATTCGATGTATTGGGTTTTGAAATTCAAACACAATTACTATTTAGGTCAGATTTAGGTTTACTATTTCTTAAATTGTATTGGCTTCGGGTTTGACAGAACTACGTAATTAAATACATAATTCATATAACCTAGTGAACAAACTCTACTTTCAAAAGAAATTTAGATGAATTTCTTTTATAAGGGGTTATACGTAGTTATAACTTATGAATCTTATTTCTATATGGGTTTAGGGAACATGATTCATACCATAAATCTTTCATGTCTCTGTACATTTAGACAAATAAATTCTCATATATATTATTGTTTAATTAAAAAGGGGTTAAGAGACTACAAGGCTAAAAATCTTTCGGCCAAATTAAAATTGCTCCTTGTCTATCAACGGGGTTAGTTTTCCAGGTGACTAAGGAATTAAACATTGACCCAAAGTCGGCTGCCATGCAAGTGGAGAATGTTATGACCCGCCCTAGGGACCCACCTTCATAGTTCATTAGAATCAAGATTTAACTATTGTTAGTAAGAGTATTTTAGTATAATTAAAATTTCATTCATATTTGGCTTAAGGATAATGTTAGAAGTCTATTCGAATTAGAAGTTCTATTAGGAGTAGGAATAGGATTATTAATTACCTACATATATGTAGGGGCTATGCCCTATTTAATTAATTAAGAAATCAAAATCAAGTTAGTTTATTTAGTTTTATTATTAAGTTTTTTATATTTTTATCTTTAATTTATCTTATATAGACATTGGTTTACAACACTGGTATCGGAGCATTCGATTTTAGACCTCCCTCCCACTCTCTCCTCGTAATTTAATACACATAAATTCAGCACACAATATATTTTTAGCACTGAAGCTTATCATGGCTGCCAACCAAGCGGAGACGACCCTTTTAACAAACTCAAAGATGAGAGCAATTGCCATTTCAACGAGGTTATGAGTGCCTTAATCAGCCTCATTTCCATCCATTAGCTAACCCAGAGGCAATGGGCAGAAGAATCTATACGTGGACTGCCCTTTTAAAACAAAGATAAAGAGCATGCCAAAGACCAGCCTCCTCTGCCTACATCCATAAAAATTAACGTTGAAGAAGATGACCCATCCATTGAATAAGAAGACACCCCGCCATTGAATCCATTGCATACCCCCTCTTCTTCATAAGCACCATCTGCCTCTTCTTTTGCATGCTTTGCTTCTTCCTACCCAACTTTCCCATGATCTCAACAGTTTGAAGATCAACACTGACCCTCGATTCTTCAGCATGCCACAGAGTTCAACGCAAGTTGTTTCCTTTCATGCTTCCCAACAAGTGCAAGTTCTCCAAGCTTCTCCCTTTCCAGTGTCACATGGTCGGGGCAGCCTGAGAACGCTTCCACTCCCCCATTTTTGCAGCGATCCTCCTAGCAGCTTTGTTCGTCATACACTTGTAGTGGCACTCCCATGTGACGAGCACTAGACCGGCTTTCTATCTTTCCTCTTCTGTGTTGATGCCCTAGACCAGACAACACCACACTTACCTCTAGCTCTGTTGCGCTTTTGCTTAGAGATATCTTAGTCAACAAATGACCATTTGTTTGGATGGCGACGCTTCTGTCTAGAACTTTGGCCACATCTCTGCCAAGGTTGCTCCTCATCATCTACCCAACCCTGTGGCAGATCTCTTGTCGTGCCACAACGATCCAGACATAGGTTTCTATCTTTCCTCTGTATTTCTGCAACTCAATCATGGCGGATTTCTATTGATGGGTTTCCCTCATGGTTTTACTGGGACAAATTGGTCAATGGGAGCCTCGCATGGCCGAACGTGAAGCCTCCGACTACTTTAGTTCTCATGCTTCCACCAATGTTGATGGCTGCGGCTTTGAACATTCTAGGTTTTCTTCCAAACTGAATGCGAAGAAAATGTGTTTGCATCGTGTAACTGGTGCGAACCATGATGACCAGTTGTTACTCAGCCGGGCAACACTGGTTGAGGCTATTGCGTTTGGGCACCCCAGAGCTTCTTGGTGACGAAGCCAATCAAAAGGTGATGGGTTTGTTGTCGTTCGAGTTCTTCACATTCAACCCTGGCAAAAATCCATCACTGTATCGGGCCACTGCTGTCAGCCCGGCTTCTGTTATCTCCAGCTTCGGCCTCTTCGTTCCTTTACTCTCCATATCTTTGTTTTTTTTGCCAATGAACAAGACTCTAGTCTCTGTTTCAACCAGGACTTCTCTGGTCATGTGCATCTTCTTTGTTTTTTTACAGATGTCGCGGACTCGGTGTTGGTTTTCGGTGCAGGTCCATCATGGGTCTGCTCTAGCCCAGGATCTGTCCTAGTTTTATTTCATTCCGCCCTTGTTTTTGGAAGGCTTCTTCCAACCTAGATCCGCATCCGACTCTCTTGGCACCTTTGTTGTCCTGACCCATTGTCTCCTCTTTATCTGGATCAACACACAAGCACCATATTCTTTTTCTAACTCATCAACTAGGGCTGGATATTTTGAGACCATATACAAAGTTGCGTCAAAGTTATTCAACATTCAACTTAGAGCATTATTGGTGGGCCCAAGCTCACATTTTCCCCTATGCTCCATGCATCGACGACCACGTTGAGGATGAAGTAGAGCAGAAACAAGGTAGAATGCTATAACCCACCCTAGGGATTAGGTCCCGCCTTTATAGTCCATTAGAATTAGGATTTAATTATTGTTCGTAAGAGTATTTTAGTATAATGATGACTTTATTTTTATTGGGCTTAGAATAATGTTAGAAGTTTATTTGAATTAGTAGTTCTATTAGGAGTAGATTAGGCTTACCAATTGTTATGCCATATTTAATTAATTTTAAATTCATATCAAAGTTAGTTTATTTAATTTGATCATTCAATTATTTTCTTTATATTTTTATTTCTAATTTAGCTTATGTAGATGTCAGTCTACAATAGAGAACTAGCAAATAAGTGAAACTGTGAAGATCAAATACAAGAGAATTATTCTTGCTAACAAGACAGATTCAAAGAAAAGATTACAAAGAGATACAAGTAGATGAAGGCCCATCTTATAAACAAGGGAAGAGCATGTTCAGAGAAGGACTTGCTTCTTGGATAAAAAATGGGGAGATGTGAGATAAAACAACAAAAACATGTTTTCCCTCCATTCTATAACAAACGTCTTTTTATTTATTTTGAAAATGAGCTATTTAAAATTTTAATATATATATTAAAAATAAAAAATAGTCATTTTCAAAATAAATAAACAAGGTAAGCTCAAGTCAACTTGATAAAAGCGTATATCAAATTGATTTTTAAAATATTAATGTTACTGATATTTGTTGAGGGTGGGACCAAGAGATATAAAAAGACCATTGTAAAAATTAAGAGGCCATAAATTTGGGGCTCATTTGAAAGTATGGACCCTTGCATTATAACACTTCTATCTCACTATTAAATTAATGATTTAGATTACATTTTCTGATTTGGGTCCTTAGAGTTGGAAATATGCATGTAACCAATTACGATTCAAATATCTCCTTTAAATATGTGGGTCTACCAAATTTAGGGTCATTCCAATATATGAGGCTTATCCTTTTAAATGTGTCAAATTTAAACTGTTGATTTAGGGTTGAGACTTTGACCGGCTATGAAGAATAGGTTCCACTCATCAAAATTGGCCTTAAATATATCAATCCCATTTTTCTATGATTTGTCACTCATCCCCTAGGTCTTATACCCCAATTTGATAATTACCCACCAATATAGACCCTCCAAAAAAATCAACCTAACATAAAAAATTTATCAAGTTGACTTATATATATATATATAAGGAAAAAGTTAATATGAGCCCGGGCTCACGCGCGCCGACGTGAGCTCAGGCTCATTGAGCCGTCGGATTTATATCCGACGGCCCATCAAACTCACGGGTTTAAATGCCCAGTGAGTTTTAAGGGCCGTCAGATGTAAATCCGACGGCCGAATGAGCCCGGGCTCATGTAAACGAGACTCTCTCTCTCTCTCTCTCTCTATATATATATATATATATATATATATATATATATATATATATATATATATATATAAGTCACAATTTAGAGTAATTAAGTCATTATATCCATGAGTTAAGCCACACATGCCTGATTACTACATGAAGATTGATTGAGCACTCCAATGTCTTGTTTTTGGCTATTAATCCTATAGTAAGGTGGGTCACAACAACCTACCACTAGTTATAGCAATTATATTCATGATAAAATTAAACATCAAGAAAACTCATGCATAACCACATTTTCTATTTTCCTAGTGAAATTTTTTAATTATTTTAATATTCTTTATGTCGGCCATATGATCTAGACTAGGAAAAATTTTGCTTTAATTTACCATAGATTGATATTCTAATAATGACTGAGAATTGCTATGCGATAATGTTTAACATTATATTTTCTATGGCTATCCCAAAGTGTACGTTATACTTCTTGTGATCCTATTTGGAGAGTATAATGAAGCAAGAACTTATGGCAAACAATTTTTTTGTCTATTTAGAAATGGAAATTGATTGTGTTTGATTTTCAGGATGATAAACAGTATCTCGTTCCCAATACTGCATCATCATCACTGTTACCATATATTATAAGTAATGGAATTATGAGTAGAGCTCAAGACCTGCAGGAAAGATATAGTGATAATAAAGGCAGAGACCCGAGCAAGGAGATGGAGCTTGCATTGCTATCGGCAAAACAAGCGGTGGGGCATGCTGGATCAGCTGCTGCTATGTGGTTTTGGAGCATGGCTGAAAGAGCTTCTCAAAGCTCATTAGATATGGACAACAAAAACAGAAAAATGAAGTTAAGGGATATAACGATCGATTAAATGATTTGCCCGCCATCAGAAATTTGCTTAGTATTTCTCACTGTTATTGATGGCGTTAGTACATCTCTAGCAATAGAATATGAACCCTCATGAGGAATGGCACCATTCCAGCAGGTTTGTTTAACAAATAAACTTATGGATTAAAATTTCATGTATCTTGTTTGTATGTTTTCTCTCTACAAAGTACATACCATAGGCACGTATACGGTGGAGAGAACATTGAGGATGAGGTGAACTCGCCAAGATCTTTTTATGTGGGATAACCCAAATATTCCCCATCATTTGATTTTGTTACACCTAAAGACCCTTATTTTTTGGTAAATTAAAAAATATTTGTTTTCCTTTTTTTTTACACTAAAGACCAAATCTTATTGTACTTATTTGTAAAAGGAAAATGTTTTATTAGTATCAGATTTTATATATTGCCAAAATCCGTGACCATGAAATGTAAGAGCCTAGTATAGTACATAGAAGCATGCTCAGCTAAGACTCCTTAAACATACCTCTATATATTATGCTAGGACTCTTTGTACTATGGCCACATATTTTTGTCATAGGATCCGGTCACTTAAGGAAAATAATATTTATACTTTGTTTTCTCTAGACCAAAAGCATTTTCTATGTTGGTCTTTAATTAGATATGGAAAAGTGCATCTCTATGTTGTTTAGGTGTGACTCACCTGCTATGTCAAATTAGAGTAAAAAAAATAGAGTAGGAAATCAGTTCCCATAACCTAAACATTGAATGAACACTGCAAGATGAGGATAATTTATGGAGACAATACCTCAATTCTTACATAGGGCCTGACCTTGAATCTTTGAAACTTCATGTATGTGGTTAGATGGACAATTATTCATGGTAAAGATGGGAGTAATTTGCTAATATTATACTTACAGAAGAGTTTTTTATGTTCCAGTTTGACAATGAACCGAGTGTAAGGAAAGCACGAGAGTTTTTCATCCATGAGATTGACAGCACTCATTTTGGTGCACGTTAGTGCTAATGTATACTAGCATGTCTATCATCAATCTCAAATTTGTTTATAGGATACCTCATAGAGTCCACTTTTATTTGACGTAATCTACTCCATAGGAACATATAAGCTACTAATCGTGAGTGATTCGAGTTGTCTTTTGCCTAATCAACGAGTGGGGATAAGGGTCTTCAAGCCATGCATTATAGACTAACAATGACACAACCTAATTTTCTCTTCAAAACTAAAAAGAAATGATATTCATATATCATACTTCTCTATAGTATAGGTCTTATATTAAAAAAAAAATGACAGAGAAATTAGGACCCACCAGACAACATGAGAACATTTTTATCTATCTAATCATAAGCAGTGTAAAGCCTATGATGTAAAAAAAAAGGGTATAAGCATGGAAGGTCATATTAGTCGATACGGCCCCGTATCGGTGGAGACTGATATAGGTATGGGGGTGGTACGCCCCCCACACTAAAAGAAGATATGTATCAGTTGTACCATATTGATACATACAATACATATCGATATGTTATTAAAAATAATTTTTTAATTTACAAAAATATTTTTTATTTAAAAATTAATTTTTTTAAAATTTTTTTTTTAAAAATAAAAACACAAATTTAAACCCAACTTCTTTGAAAGTTTAAGTTTTTGTTATATTAAAATTAATATTTTTAAAGTTATATGAGATTAATACGGGTAGGTCTATACAATTTATATAATTATTTTTTTACATATAGTGCTCCACAAATATATATTTATTTAAATATATAATTGTGACTCATATTAAACATATTATTTATTTTTTAAAATTAATTAATTTTAGAGCGCTTAATATGAGAAAGAAAGAGTAATAATTTGTATGGGATGGAGAGCATAATAGTGTGGTTCCAAATGAACTAATTTTAAAATACCTGAATCGGTTGATATGGTATCCTACGGTCTTATTATGCTCTAAAATAAATATTATAATAATATATTATTAATTATAATGTTTGTTTATGTTCATAAAAGGGTTTACGCCTATTTCGGTGCGTACCAAATATATCATCAGTGCATACCCGTATCTATAATTATCGATACTATTATCCATTTCAATACTGCCTTTCATGAATATAATAATATTTTTTATAATTATCTTAAATTTATGTATATTTTTAAAAATATATAAAAGCTTTGGTTATTACTAAAATCGGCAGGAGACGTTGGCAGAGGAAGAATAGGCATCGACGGAGGGGTGGGATGCAGGGCCGGGCTAGGAGGCATAGACTGAGGCAGGGTGGGGCTGGTTCTGTGGATTGATAGAAATGAAATTGAAAAAGAGGGCAGGGGCATTGAGTATTTTTCAGCCACGCGTGCATGGTCATTTCTAGTGAAATAGCCAAAATTCACCAACTTCCCTAAGAATACAAGCAAGTTCAAGGTTATTTCTTAGAAATGCTCAAACTAAAATTGCAGAATGGTTGACAAGCCATATTTTTGGTTTTTTCCTATCATGGATGGGCTGTATCAACTAACCCCGCAGCTCAATTGTGTAATACATTTCTACATATCTCAGAACAAAATTGCATCAATCAATCAGATTCCATGTTATAATAGTCCGCCTACATGTTAATATTATTTGAAAAGCGGATCCCACGAGTGTTTGGTTTTTGTTTGGTTGGATGTGTGACCAAAGGGAAGTGGCACCATTGTGGGCCTCACATATAAAACATTTACAAATGAGGTTTCCGCTATATGAACATTCATATTATTTTAATTTTAGAAAATTTTAAACCAACAAAACAAAAATGAAAATGTGGAGTTGGCTTGATGGGCTTGTGTGCAATCCCATCTCAGATGGCCCTGTGCTTGAAACACACCTTCCATGTTGATTCAACATCCAGTGAATGTCTAAATAAATAGGAAAATAATGTTTTTACATAGAAAATAAACATGAAAAACTTACATATGAGTTTCATTGGTCTAAATAAGTTCGTTCGTGTAAATTTCATGTAGGCCCACTTACGAAGTCCAATTAAACTCTTATGTAAATTTTTGTCGGTGTTTTTATTGTAAAAATATCGCTATCCAAATATAGGATGAAGCAAGTTACTCGTGAAACACATAGAAAACAAATTTGTCCTTGGTTCCATTGCCTTCCTTAGGGCAATTGACCTACCTTGGCCTTCAACCATCTTCCAGTTACGAGACTAATTCCGATGAATGCACTGATAACTGACGATATACAGTATTCTCATGGTATTAAAAAGATGGAGAACAGAGAAAGATCTACCTTGCCAAATGCTAAATCAAATTAACTAATTAAGCTCCTCTAGCAAGCCTCTCCTGATACTCCTCCTCCTGATGCTGAAGCAGTGTGTATCCCTGCACTCTCAGTTGCTCATAAAACAATTTGATAAATTTCTCAGCATCGGCATCAACTTGCCAAGGCCCTGCAGACTCGGCCTCCTCCATGCCAGTATCAGTGGGGTTGGAAGTATGAACAGAGATTTGTGAGATTGCTGGGACCGGAACTCCTTCACTTGCCTTGGGCAAAACATCTGGAAGCTGCTCCTGCTCTTGATCATGGTGATTGATGATGCATGGGAAGTAGGAGATGGATGGGAAGTGGTGATGCTTGTGTTTTGAACCCATGTGGGAAAAATCAGGATTTGGGCTATTACTGCATGAGAATTCATATTCACTGAGGCCATGATCACGTACAGCTCCCTTGTAGTGTTCATGGAGCATGAGGCGGCCAAGGGTCTTCTTCCCCAAAATTTTCCCCTTCTTCATCATCAGATTCAAGTACATAATGAGCTGCCTCTTTGAGATGATGCCTCTCTTCATCCTGATGAACGCAATTCCCAAGAGGATTCCAATGCTTCCTGGCGAGGACTCAATGATCTAGGAACTGGCGATGACTCATTGATCAAAGGATTTCACCTCAATCATGTAGATGTAATCTATCTGCTCTGATTGAGATAAGGAAGGATAAACTAGAGGTGGGTGAACGGTCTTTATGCTTTGAGGGACAAATCTCTGTGAGAAAAGGGCAGTTAAGCGTTTTCATAACAAGAAAACAAAGAGGGGACTAGCTAAGCAGAAGAAACCTTTGTCTATGAAGTAATGGCCACTTCATAAAAAAGTCTCAACAACCGCAAAGACGCCTGCTTTCATTATGATATAGCTGGATTAAAATATTGTTATTGCTTTGAGTCAGTGAAGAAATTCGTTGTCAGATAATCGACCAAGAGAAAAACCATCGTTACGAGAAATTTAACTACTGTGACAAATAGAAATCGAGTCCATAACATTAAGTGGCTTTAACTTAATTATTTAATGATAATGACAGTCAATTTAGGTCATACCGGAGTTCTAAAAGGTTGATCAAATGGACCATCCTTTTGATTATATACTTTTTATACTTTGACGATTGACCATATAAGATTTTCACCTTCTCATTACGTACCCCTTCAATTCATCTTCCCCAGCAGAGCCTAAATGAGCTTGGATGTACATAGCCCCTTCATTGATAGTTTTAGCTCTAGATGAAGTGGTTGTTTAAAATAGCTTTTAAAATGGGAAGAAGTTTATTTGTTTTGGGTGAAGTTTGTACATTTATTGTGAGTACTTGGACGCGTGAGGGAGTGAAATTAGTAAGTATATATGAGTAGGTATCCCTTCTCCAACAACTTATGGTTTTAGGAGAAAATCTCTTTTATCAGTCCAGAAATATTTCAAGGATCAAATGTGGAGTTAAGTTCCAATGGGTAACGAGATAAGTGTCAATTTTTTTTTATTTTTTATAAATAAGTATCATCGTATATGCAGACATTTTTTAATACGTTGAGGATGTGATAGGCTTTCGCTGAACTTGTTAATAGTTGTGTCTTGAGGTGGAGGGCGGAAGTCCTGTACTAAATATTTTGGCAATGTGTGAATCATACATTAATTATTGATTAACCACGTGAGACTGCAGTCAAGATGAATCATGTGTCTGGAGTTTGGGCCAATGGTTCAAATCCCGGTTTGGCCCAGCCAGTTGAAGCCATTTGATTCCTCGTTATTAAAATATGGAGTAATATGCAGCGTATCAATAATCTGTTTCCTAAAGCTTTAAGTAATGGGAAATTTGTTGGGATTTGAGGCTAATGGGCTTAAGTGAATTATCCACTTAAAGCCCACTTAAGTAGTGGGAAATTTGTTGGGTTTTTAAGGCTAATGGGCTTAAGTAGATCGTCGACTTGAAGACCACTATGTGTAGATAAAAGTTTTTAAGTCAATTATCTTTGGTTGGAGTGGCTAAGTATGGCCACGGTGCAAGGCACAATGTAATGCTTTAGTAGTGGACTTAGCACATATGCCTTGTCAGGAGAAGCTAAGGAGTCTTGCTTATTGCTCCTCAAAGAGCCTACTATAGTTCGCTTAACCCAATCAGGTCAAGTGGGCTTGACCCAACACGAGTTGGGTCGGTTCGGGTGTCAAGCTAGGTCGAGCCTATGGGTAGGGTCATCATACCCATTTGAACGAGAGGCCTCTTGTCTATTTCAATCGTCATTTTGATGACCATGAGTAAAGAGTAATGTATGTCCTGTAGAGGTGTAGTTACCCAATGGGTCTTTAAGGAGCCTATAGGATTTGCCAATATAAGCTCATGAAAATAGACCTCAAAATACACACAAGAAGGTGCACCTTGCACATGTGCAGATCGGGCTTGGATGCATTTGTGAGACCCAAAATATCCATACTTTTATTCTCCTTTATTTTGTAAATAGTTTGGGGTAATTAAAAATTTCCTTTAAATTATTTTGGATTTTTGTGTAGAAGTGGTAGACTAGGTTTATTGGGTGTTATACCCGAGGTGCAATAGGCTCATTCTCCTAGCCATGAGGTGAGAATGCCCATGGAGTGTATTAGTGTCTAACATAAATGTGATGACCCGTAACATTAGGGGAAAATATCAACCATGTACAGACAATTAACTTTCTATTAATTGACATAATTACAAAACAGTAACAAAACATGGTAGAACTTACCGCAACATAAAGTTAATAGAAATATACATGGTTAGAGTATAAGAAAAAGAAACTTGTAAAGAAATCCAAAAACAAAAATCCTTGAAGTTCTACGGGATATCTTCATTTAATATTATTCTTGCAGTCACACCTACAACATTTGGGCATGCATAAGTATATTTATACTTAGTAGGTAAAATTGAATTTTACTAACAAATTATAACATAAATTATAATCAAAGGTGAGTAAAACATTCTTCAAATAGTTTATTGTAATTAATATTTGAAAGAAAAATATCATTGCTAACTCACACAAAATTCAAACATAATTCATTTACGAAAAATTGGATAGATCAATCATTCACATAATCTGATAAATCGTTCATATAAATTATTCATTCATAGAATGTCGTTGATACTAGAGTGACCTACACTTGTGCTCGTGTGGTAATATGATTAGAATAAAATGGAACTTGCCACGATATTTCAATTAATGAGCACATCATATGCCTCAATAGGTGGTACCTAGGAATCATAACTCTAATAGTTCCCGATTCACATGCCAAAGAACTACCCTTCAATTCTAGTCATCTAAAACATTCAAAATATCATTCTATTGATATTATAATATTTAATAGTTTAGATTACAATAAAAGCATATTAAAAGGTTTAATATGACACTGTCATCATGACATTATTACAATCCTTGATGGTACCTATTTTGAAATAGATTTTTATGATATGAAATAAATGTAGAAAGTAAGGACTAGTCGTAGCACGAAATTAGAACTTAAGACCACCTACTCTCTGATCTTGAAATTTTTTAGGAACAACAGCAGATGAAGCCTCCCCTTTCAAAACATGACTTTTCTCAAAGTGGCTTAGAAATGGGGGGCAAAGTCTCCCCCTCTCCCCTTAATTTTCTTTCGTTGAGGCTGGGAGGTAGTGGGAAGAGTCTCCCCTCACCTCAGAACTTTTTCTCCTTCATGCTCAGAGGCAGTGGGTAGAACTTTCCCTAAGCTTGGAATTTTTCTCCTTAAGGCTCGAGGCAGCGGGCAAAACCTCTCCCTCACCCTTGGACTTTTCTCTCTTTGCGGCCTAGAGTCAACTAGCAGAGCCTCCTCTTGCCTTGGGATGCTTCCATATTTAGGTTGGTTATCTCATCAAATTAATACTCTCATTCCATAGAACACTCTCAATTTAGCTAGGTTCACTTTTTCAATGAGCTAAAACGAGTTTAAAATGGCTTCGAAATGGAGAATTCAATGTATAGAGGAGGGTATCCACTTAGAGGAGGAATTGAGTGCAAAGAAGAGGAAAACCCCTCCCCCTTTTATAAGGGAGGATGACTCATATATGCGTGCCACATGGCATGCATCCACATGTCTTTTCCTCATCACTTGCCATTTGGCGTGCACTGATTGCCAGGTGCGCCACAATGTGCTAATGCCATAAATAATTTTTTTTTAAATAAAACTAATTTTAAAAATTTAAACAACCATAACCTCCTACCCCGAATTCGGATTCACATGTTCTTGGTACCTATGAACTTATATCGAAGAGCTCTACAAAACAAAATTTCAAAATGGTATGTTATCTTGTATTTTTAAATTAGGGCCCATCTATGACACGCTTCTCGAAGTTGTAGCCTACTATCCAAGTGTTTTATTCATGCGTTCTAGGCCTCAAAAGATTTGTATACCTAAACCCTATAAAAGACCTTAAAGATCCTTTTATAGAAAAAGGCTCAAAACTTCTTATGGGCCCAAAGTTATATTTTCAAAATTTTAAAAAGTTCTGGTTGTTACAATAAACCACAAGATTACCACAAAAATTTGTACAATTTTTGCATATTTCCTTGTTTTGAGGAGGTTGATCATACTCTAAGGTCCACGACCCTTCTCATCATTGCATGGTAATCCTTTGGCTGTCGTATTTCATTCGACTGTTAAATGGGCTTGGGCATAGTCATATCCATTTATGCAAAAACCTTATAAAATATTTTTTATTTGTTCCTTGATTGGGCTCATAAAAGACCCATTTACCCAAAATAGTATAATAATCAACTTGGCCTGCTCTTTTCTTTTAGAGTTGTTGAGATTTTCATATACTCTATCCTCCCCCAAGATGAGTCAAGTGATTCTACTTCTTAATATCTTGAGTTTGGTTAATTCAAATGTCATTTTTGCATGTTCTTTATCTTCATGTATTCTTTTATTGAAATATATGAAAATCCTTTCTTTTCATACAAGTTGTACAACCCTAAATCTTTGTTTTTTATTCATGACATTGTGATTCAAGTTTATAGTTCATTGAACACAAAAAAAATACATGATTTTCCTTGCTAATAATGGTTTTGAGTTTCTATTTGGTAGAACATTGTAGTTTTTTCTTAGGACTAATGGATCCTAATTTGTGGATTAGGGAATCCTTGATTTTGTGGAAGGATGTAATTCAAAGGTTTATAAGGAGCAACCTAGGTCTTCTACTTTCATCAAGTTAGTATTTCTACATTATTCAATGGAAGTAACCTTAGCGATGAATCTTTCTGGAAGTGACCTAAGATATTTTCCAATAACTTCCTTTTCCCTAGACTCCACATTGAATTAACAATATCACTAAGCCTTGAGTAAAACTCCATGAAGGTCTTATTCTCTTCCATCTTAATAATTTAAATTTTAGTTGTTAGAAGTTAAAGCCTAGACTTTTTGACAAGTGAGGTTCCTTCGTGAGATACTTCAGAAATGTCTCATGCCTCCTTAGCAATCTCACATGTACAAATGCATTTGTATTCATCTAGTGAGATGCCACAAGTAATGGCACTAAGAGCCTTACTATTTCTTGTACTTAAACTTCTCTCTATGTCAAACCATTCCAAACTATCTAAAGAAATTTTGGTCTTCACCCCATTAAGCTCACTGAATTTAGTACGAGGTGTCCAACCACGTTCCACACTAATCCAAGCCAACTCATCATGAGCTTTAAGAAAGGTTCTTATTCAATTTTTCTAGTAGACATACTTAGTTTCATCACATGGGGGTGGTTTGGTGGTGGATGAGCTCTCAAACCTAGCCATCAAAGAGCAAAAGGATCAATACTCTAGGTGAGTTTACCTTTGACACAAGTATCCTCGCTTTAGCATCACTTGAAAATTTGCTAAGGAGAGCTATGTCCTAGAGGGGGGTGAATAGGACGTTGCTTAAAACTTTTAATCTTACTTAAATCATTTCTATTTTGAGATTAATTAAGGGAAAGTCAATTCACAAGAACAGTTCATTTTAAAGCACACACAAGTATAATATATCCTAAGTTAACAAACGCATTGTGTGGTGAGGGAGAAAATTTAACTTGTGGCATAATGGTGATTGTGCATGATAGATAGACAATCAAGAGCAAACACAATGCACACAAGAGATTTATAGTGTAGTTCAAATGCCGAGTACTGGATGACACGTACATCCACACTCTCGAAATGCCAAATCAAGGCACCTTGAATTTCCATTAAGTGCGGGTTTGAGGCTCACCCTCAACCATCTACAACAACCAGTTTTCTTTTGTTCACCATTAACCGTTACATAACTTTGAGTGAATCTACCCTCACCTAGAGTTACTCCTAACTCTCCATAGGTTATACCCAATCTTGTCTCTCTTTTACTAAGTGTTTGAACCTCATAGTTCTCTACTCTCTCAAAAGTAAACGAAGGCTTACATCACTTACACTCTTTGTGAGGATTTAATATCCTACACCTTTACTTGAATTTGTGCTTCAAGCTTTCAGCCTTCCACTGCCCATCCTTTTTGTCGAAATCAGTGCTTCAAAATTGTTGAGGTTATTTGGACCGAGCAACATGAGTTTCTAAAAGATGTACCTATTTTATCTAAGAAACCATTATTGAGTAGTTTTAAATCCCTTCCTACTATTTTTTAAAGAATCTCATGGACCCTTTTCAAGTGAGGAAGACTAATTAAGACATATCAAGGTTTCAAAGTAATTTTTCTATGGAGAATATGAAATCAAATCTAAGAGGTTCATAGTTCTTTCTCAAGATCTTGATTGAAAGTCTACTAAACTTCAATCTTATAAGGGAAAAAAAACTAAGGATACTTATGATTCTCTCCTCATGATTTAACTATGAGAACTCAAATTAAGAAACTAGGAAAGGAGAGGGGATTTCAACTTCACCCAAGAGGGGGTATTTATAGTCGAGGAATTCCATGTTGGGCCTATGTTTGGGTCTATATTTGGGTATATGTGTCTTTTCCTTGCATGAGATGGATGGGCTTTTTCTCTAACCAACCTAAGAGCCCAATAACTTGTCTTTTAGGCCAAATAGACTAGAATCAAGAGACCTTGATCAATTCTTGGGCTTTTTGTCTTGAAGCTTGTCCCTTGTCCACTTTGGGCTTAAGCCTTTGTCTCTTATTTTCCTCACGGGCTTCTTTGAAGCTCATTCTTTGTCTCCTTTGTGCTTAAGCCTTTGTCTTTAATTTTCTTTATGGGCTTCTTGAAGCTTGATTTATCTTTTTGGGCTTAAGTCTTTAGTTGGAGTTTGTCTCTTGAAGTCTTCGTCTTAATCTCATACTAACCCAGTAATTCTTACATAATGTGTCACAAAAATGGACAATAATTAGGGTAACACTAATACATATTTATGTATATGTCTATTTTGTGTGTCTTCCTAAATATGATTAAAGTTGCCAATGAAACGATACAGTTACGATATAACTTATATTATTATCATAACTATTTACTAAATCTTTATCTATAAATGTTCATTAGCTAAATGGTATAGGTTATTCCATATCGATTTGATCCACTATTATTGATCGGTTAATCAGTTAACCATTATCCATTACCCCTTTTATAAAGGTTCATAGTTCAACATAATTTTATGCTTTTCCAAATACAGCAAGACATAAAAATCAAATCAAGAAAGAAACAATATAACACTCACTACTACTAACTTCAAAGCTATCATATATTTAAAGAAATCAATGACAAAAAATTGAGTTTAAAGTAAAAACTAGAAAATTAATTATATAGATATTGCATTTCCTAAAATAGTTAAAGAATCACTTGCTTCATTCATTTGCTTCAAAAACATTCAATTCAAAGAGCTTCCTTATATTAGATGCATGGGAGAACCTTAATTTATAAATTATAGCTTGGACATTATTCTATGAAACCTACACTACAACAAAAAAGACTTATAGTGATGCATTATATGTGGCTAATAGTCCCCTAAGCGTCGCTGATGATTATTAGCGACACATAGAAAACGTCGCTATAAGTGTAAAAAAAAGTAATGTCGCTATTGCCTATTAGCGACGTATAGCAAAAAGCATCGCTAATAGAGCCTTTCAGCGACGTATATTTATATGCCACTATTAAAAAACATATGTTGCTAATAATAAATTATTAGTGATGCTTAATTAGTAACGTCGCTAATAATTGATTATTAGCGACGTCAATATATACGTCGTTAAAGAAAAAATTCATTTTAAAAAAATAAAAAATAAATTGTTAGTAACGCATAATTATATGTGTCGCTAATATAAAAAATATTTTAAAAAAATAAAATTGCATGTATTAGCGATGCTCACTAGAGCATTGCTAATAAATAAAATAAAATAAAAATTAATAGGCTTTAGCAAAGCTTTTATAAGTGTAGCTAAAAGCCTTGAAATATTAAAAAAAATTACCTCGGCAGCCGTGAGGGGAGAGGGGCCGGATTCCAGCCAGTCTCTCCTTCCCAGGGCTAGGGGCACTGGGTTCAAAGGGAAGCTCCGGGTTCTGAGGGAGGCACCGGGAATCCGGTGCCCTCTCTCCCGGGAGAGAGAGGGCGGAGTGGGAAGGAGGGGGTGTCCGGCCCCTTGCCAGAATCCAAAGGCGTGGGGATCCGAGGAGAGAGGGGGGTGCGGGAGGGAGGAGGGGGCCTCCTGCCCCCACCGGAATCCGAAGGGGAGGGAGCCGGGGAGTGAGGTGGGGAGCTGGAGGGAGGGGGGTCGGGGTGGGAAGGGGGGGAACCGGGTAGGGGGGAGCCGGGGTGGGAAGGGGGGCAACTAGGGAGGGGAAGGGTGGTGGACATAGGCGGTGCAATCTCTGGGGCGGGCGGTCAATGGCGGAGGGAGGTGAGGACGGGTGGCGCGGAGCTGTAGTCGGAAGACTGCAAGGCCAGCACACGGCAGGAGGAGGCAAAAACGAGAAAGCAGGAAATGGGAGAACCGGGGGTGGGTAGGGGGACAACCAGGGAGAGGAAGGGCGGCGGACGCAGGCGGTGCAAATTCACGGGCGGGTGGTCAACGGCGGAGGGGCCGGCACCCGGCGAGAGGAGGCAAAAACAAGAAAGGGGGGAAGGGGAGAGCCGGGGTGGGAAGGGGGTAATCAGGGAGAGGAAGGGTGGCAGATGCAGGCGGTGCGGGCTCACGGGCGGCCGGTCAATGGCGGAGGGAGGCGGCGGGAGGAGATGAAAGAGAAAGCACGGGCATTTTCGCCCGCAAGGGTGATTATATATCGCATGCGCAGTGAAATATTTTCTGCACAGGGCGAAAATTTTGCCCCGCGTGAAAATTTTTAGGACGGCGCAAGGTAGATTTGCGCGCATGCCTTTTCCCTCTTACGACGCACATAATGCATCGCAAATGAACGTAATTTGCGACACTTAAATTAAGCATCGCAACAATGATACTTTTAACGCCGATTTGAAATAATGTCTAAGTATTATATTTACGATGTTTAGTCAATGTCGCGAATTATGATTGTTTGCAACGCTTAGTAATAAGCGTCGCAAAAACACTCTTCATCTCTCCTCTTTCCCTCTCCTCTCTCTCTCTCCTCCCTCTCCTCTCTCTCTCCTATCTCTCTCTCCTCCCCCCTCTCCTCTCTCCTCCCTCTCCCTCCTCTCTCCTCCCTCTCATCCCTCTCCCCTCTCTCTCCTCTCTCCCTCCCCTCTCTCTCCTCTCTCTCACCCCTCTCTTGTCACGCCCCGGCCATGCCCGACCCGAGCCGAACCCGGTCCAAGGGCCGGTCAAGCGCGCGGGGGCGACGAAGTGAAATTGAGAAACGATTCTAGCGGAAGACTTAATCCCTAACCACGGGCGATTAACAGCAACACGGAGTGCGCACAATCCTTTGAGCAAGAGTAAATAAAAGGGGGAAAAAAAGGTGTTGCTTAACACAAAGTAAACAACAATCTCAAACCCACAAGCTTAGTTTTAAGTAAAGCCCTCACCGGCTCAAAATAAGTCATAAGCAAACATAACTGTAACATGTGACATAAATCCACAACAAAGAACCCTACACATAGGTTCTAACATAAAACATGAAACAAAATGAAGGAAAGTCACGCAACGATCTCCATCATCACACCCAAGCTACCTCTGACCTTTCCTCAAAAAGGCAATCCTGTCCGTCTGCGTGTCGCACCACGCAGCCCCAAATCAAAACACAAAAGAGGGGTGAGTTTTAACACTCAGCAATGGTTTTAATATCACTGTCAACGTAGAAAATACGATAGCTTAGAAATGAGATCGTTTCAGATCAAAGATTTACATGGTGCATCACTTTCTGATCACACATTCATATCACTTAACACTGCATAAAAATGCATAATTCAACCTGCATGGATGTATCTCTAGCATACATATTCCCACATGCATTTACATCATAACCAATCCCGCATGGATGTATCTCTAACATACATATTCCCACATGCATAACATCAACATCAACATGCATGGATGTATCTCTAACATACATATTCCACATGCATAACATCAATATCAACATGCATGGATGTATCTCTAACATACATATTCCCACATGCATAATGTTATCACAATCAACCTCCATCAAGGAGTAATCACACATTGACGTCACACAGACGGGAGCATAGACAAGGCCACGAAGGCGTGTCATGGTACAAAATTCTACACAAGAATTCAAGAAAGATCGGGGTTGTCAATCCCTAATACTGCTCGCCCTGGACAATCCTGGCCAAGGATGTCCCATTCTCACACAGAGAATCTAGAGCAGGGGTGTTCGCCCAGGGACATCTCCTGCGGAGGGAAGAGCCCGAGTTCTCACACAGAGAACCCTAGAACACGTGGTAGCGGGGTGCACACGGCATACCACACTGGATTCTCAGGGTCCAGATGACACACATAATGATATTCTCACATATCCGCAAGACAAGTACACAACTCGTCCCCACATTATTCCATTAAACAAGACTCAACCCGGGGAGTGCACTTGTTCCACACAGGAACTCCAAATCGTTCCACACAGGAACTTCAAATCGTTCCACACAGGAACTTCAAATCGTTCCACACAGGAACTTCAAATCAAAATATGTCCTTTCGGACCAATCAACTTGCGATTAATCCACGACCGATAAACCCGGCACGTAATTCCATCACATTGTATCCAATCGGTCAAATTCGATTAATCACGATGAAGCCTCAATTGGAAATCCATTTTCATGATGCGTGCAACATGGTACATGCATGGCCAAAGCATACATGAACCCTAATCATGATAAGTGCTCTCACCAGCCCCTAATGCATCATTCATAATCACGATATTAAGCTTCAACATCATCATTTAACCCCCACATGTGTGTGTGTGTAACTAGTAGAAGCCTTTCACATGATGCATATTAACATGCTTGAAAATCAACTCACCACCACACTACACATGTGAATTTCTACCTAAACATGAATTCCAGCGGAAATCATAGTAGAAGAATCGTTGAAATCATAGCTAAATTCAAAACTCAACCACAAAGGCTAAACACCTATAACATTACTCATTTCATCATTGAGTCATGACATTCACCAACATTCACACACCATTAATCACAATTTATCATGACAAATCTGTCCAACAATGATTGTAGTCCTACTGAAATATGCTTAACCAAAGGGAAACAACTATTCATAATTTCAAAATAACGATTCCAACATCATGCCACAAAACATAAGTCATCCCACCATCACTAAGCATATATCTCAACTCCATAAACTCAATAGCATGCATTTCCAGTAGCCTAACATAGCTCAAAACACTCCACATTCATATAAAATTGGCAAGCCAAGGTGGAATCATCAAAATAGGCATCATACACACAACATGCAAATTTCCTGTGTAGCCGATCGATCGCCCTTCAGGCCGTTCGATCGGTTACACGCAAAATTTTGAAAATTTCAGTTCAGCCGATCGATCGCCCTGCAAGGCCGATCGATCGCCAACACGGCAAAACAGTCATCTTCTTCCTTTCTCAAAATCAAACCGAAACACCATAGATAACACTTCAAATCCACATCTAGCACCCTAATCATCATCAAAAGTCCTCCTTGACTTCCAGAATATCAAACCAAACCATAATAATGCAAAACCATAAGAAATCGGGATTAAATAATTCCATTTTCTAATCTTACCATTAACACACTAAATCAAGCAAACCATTTCGAAATAAGCCAAAAATGAAGAGTTTTACCATGGATAAACAGAGATTTTGAAGACCCATTACCTCAGCACTTGATTAAGCTCGGATTGAAGAGTCACCCTTCTTGAAATCCTTGAAAACACAATGAGTTTGAATCAAACACCAATAGAAATCGATTTACTTAAGAAATCCTTAATTGAATCTTAGATCTAGGGCTTGTTGGTAGTAAAAATCAAATTTTGAATGTTAGGGTTTGTAGTAAAACATAAATCAGTAGCTTTTGATGGTCAAAAACGAATTGAATCAAGGGGAAAATGGTAGATTTAGAAGAAATTAAGAGAAAAGCCATGGATTAGTGCTTAGTTAGAGCAAGCTTACCTTAATCGGCTTCTAATTCGGGCCTAAGTGGGGATTAGGCCAGACCTCCTTCCTTAGCCTATTCCCAAAAATGGAAATGGCTCAGGTTTGCCCTTTTATAGTAAGGGTTGGGGTAGGCAAAGGTAAGTTTTGGGGTGTAAATATGAAAAGTAGGCTAAAAGTGGTTATTTTGCAAATTTAAGCACGAATTAAGCCTAATAAAATTCTGAAAATTTTTGTGTGACCTTAAGTATATGTCTAGGGTCATTTGACATAAAAATAAAATTTTCAACCGTGGGGCCCACAGGGGTCCCGCCAAAACCCTAATTTTGGGAAAATAGTGAAAAATCCGAAAAATCTCAAAAATTCACATTTGGTTTAAAATCACTTAAAATCACTAATATTGAAGTTAATTTTGGTTAAAACCATCACAAACTCTATTTATTTACAAAATCACCGAATAAGATCAGAAAACACGTAAATCTCACGATAACCCATAATTAAAGAAAACCAAAACCGGTTTAAAGATGAGGGTCCTTACATCTCTCCTCTCTACCCTCTCCTCTCTACCCTCTCCTCTCTACCCTCTCCTCTCTACCCTCTCTCTCTCTCCCTTCTCTCTCTACCCTTTCTCTCCCCTCTCTCTCCCTTCTCTCTCTACCCTCTCTCTCCCCTCTCTCTCCCTTCTCTCGCTATCCCTTCTCTCTCTCCCTCTCTCCTCCCTCTATTTCCCTCTCTCTCTCCCCCCCTCTCTATTTTATATTTTTTATTTAAAAATAATAAAAAAATGTATTAGCGACATATAGAATATATGTTGCTAATACTAAGGGTATTAGCCGTGTATATGTTTATACGTCGCTAATACTCAAAGGTATTAGCGACGTATATGCATATACATCACTAATACTATGTTGTATTAGCGATGTATATTATATACATCGCTAATACTCCTATTTTTAAAAAAAAACTCCCCCCTCTCTCTTCTCCCCTCTCCCTCTCTCTCTTCCCTCTCCTCTCTCACCCTATCTCTTCTCACTCTCCCTTCCTCTCTACCCTCTCTCTCCCTTCTCTCTCTCTCTCTCCTCTCTCTCTCTCCCCTTCTCTCTCTACCCTCTCTCACTCCCTTCTCTCTCTCCTCTCTCTCTCCTCTCTCTCCCTTCTCTCTCCCCTCTCTCTCTTTTCTCTCTCTCCCCTCTCAATCTCCCTCTCTCCTCTCTCTCTCACTCCTCTCTCTCTCCCCCTCTCTCTATTTTATATTTTATATTTAAAAAATAATGAAAAAAATAGGAGTATTAGCAACGTATAGAATATACGTCGCTAAAACTAAGGGTATTAGCAACGTATATGCTGATACGTTGCTAATACAAAAGTATTAGCGATGTATATGCATATACGTCGCTAATATTATGTTGTATTAGCGAAATATATTATATATGTTGCTAATACTCCAATATTTTTAAAAAAAATCCATATCCCCTCCCCTCTCTCTCTCCCTTCTCACTCTACCCTCTCTCTCTCCCCCTCTCTCTCCTCTCTCTCCCTTCTCTCTCTCCTCTCTCTCTCTCCCTTCTCTCTCCCCTCTCTCCCCTCTTTCTCCATTCTCTCTCTCCCTCTCTCTCTCCTCCCTCTATCTCTCTCTCTCCTCTCTCTCTCCCCCTCTCTCTATTTTATATTTTTAATTTAAAAAATAATAAAAAAATGGATTAGCGACATATATGCTTATACATCGCTAATACCTCACCGGTATTAGCGATGTATATGCATATACGTCGCTAATACCTGGTTGTATTAGCGACGTATAATTTATACATCTCTAATACTCATATTTAAAAAAAAATTCATATCCCCTCCCCTCTCTCTCTCTTCCCTCTCCTCTCTCTCCCTCTCTCCACCCGCTTCTCTCTCCTCCCTCTCTCCACCCGCTTCTCTCTCCTCCCTCTCTCCACCCGCTTCTCTCTCCTCCCTCCACCCTCTTCTCTCTCTCTCCCTTCTCTCCCTCCTCTTTCCCCTCTCTCTTCCTCTCTCCTCCCTCCCTCTCCCTCTCTCCTCCCTCCCTCTCCTCCCTCTAATCCCTCTCTCCTCTCTCTCCCCCCCTCAAAGGTATTAGCAATGTATATGTCTATACGTCGCTAATACATGTTTATTTTTTTATTTTTAACTAATTTTTAAATAAAAAATAAATAAAAAAAAATTTCATCTCTCCTCCCTCTCTCCTCTCTCTCCTCCCTCTCTCTCCTCTCTCTCTCGCCCTCTCACCTCCCTCTCTCCTCTCTCTCTCCTCCCTCTCTCTCTCTTCTCTCTCTCTCCTCTCCCTCTCTCTCCTCTCCCTCTCTCCTCTCCCTCTCTCCTCTCTCTCTCTCCACCGTCTCTCTCTCCTCTCTCTCTCTCTCCTCTCTTTCTCTCTCTCTCTCTCCTATCTCTCTCTCCTCCCTCCCTCTATCTCTCATCTCTCTCTCCTCCCCTCTCTCTCCTCCCTCTCTGTCTCTCCTCTCTCGTCCCCTCTGTCTCTCCTCCCTCTCTCTCCTCATATTCTCTCTCTCCTCACTCTCACTCTCACTCTCAATGCACTCTCTTCACTCTCTCTTTTATTATAAATTATATTTTAAAATTAATAATAAAATTTAACAAATAAAATATATTATATATAAATAGTGAATTATTAACACTAGTTTTTATTAAAAAATGTAATATTTATTTATTGTATATACAAATAGTAAATATTGAATAAAATATATTATATTTAAAAAGTTTATTATAATTTTTTAATATTTATTTATTAAATAAAATCAATTAAGAAAGCTATTAGTGTTGCTTGTTAACAAACGTCGCTATTAGAAATAGTATTTGGGACACTTATTTACAAGCGTCGCTACTAATTTAAATTTTATATTTTTTTTATTTTTAATTCACTATTATTAGTGACGCTTTTGTAATCATCGCTAATAGTAGAACTATTAGTGATACTTGTATATATGTGTTGCTATTGATAAAGCTATTAGCGACTCTTATGAAAAATGTCGCTAATAGTTATATTTTTTTTCTTTTTTTATTTAAATATGTATCTTTTAGTGATGGTTATATGAAGCGTCGCAAATAGAGGAACTACTAATGACGCTTATAATAAAGCGTCACTAATAGGACATTTTTATACGTCGTAAATAGTTATTTTTACTGACGTTTAGCTAAGCATCATTAATATATGCGTCGCTAATACTCCATTTTGTTGTAGTGCTATTTAGAATTCACTTTGTGAATTTAGGCAATTTATAAATATTTTTTAAATTCAATTTGGCCCTGAACCAACCTCTTGTAAGGATGAATTTATTGACCCAATAGTTGGTGAATTGAACTAGAACTAAACAGTTCAGAGTTCACCCCTTCCTCCCTCCTTCCCCAAATACCCTAATAGCAAAAACATAGTAAAAAAATAGCATTGGCACTATAATCCATGGATGTTGAAACACCATCAGAGACCTTGCTTGGGGTCGTGGCTGGCATCAACCTGCTCTAATGAATTGGCTGGACTCATTTAGTGACGACGAAGGGACCCAGAATACCCACATCTATTAATAGTGAAATTCTAATAACATTGCAAAACATTGTTTTTCTTCTTCAAACCCCAAATTCCTATAGATTATCCTAACTAGTTTTAACCAAAATTAAAATTCATATTTCTTTGCTAACATGGTAAGAACAAAGAATTTAAATACAAATTCAAAGACTTAAGCTTGGCAGTCACTTTCTCATAAGAAAGAATTTATTTTCATGCATGCTACAAGGCAACTATTTAAAATAATTTCAAACCTAATCACTGCCAAAGAATAATATATCAATAACTTTCAAATTTCAAGATAAAAAGATAATTTAAAATAATAAACACATATCTTTGCATGTATACACGATGAAAAATCCTACCTTGGTTGTTGCCTAGTTGGAATGTAAGAACTTGATACTTCCCTTACTCGATCCCCCAATATAAGGCAGAGTAAGACACTACAACAAAAAGAACTATTAGTGAAACTTTTAAGCATTGCTAATACTACTCAAAGTATCGCTATTGACTATTAGCGACGCTTAAAAACTGTTGCTAAATGCGTTGACAAAAATGTAGTCGCTATTGCTCATTAGCGATGCTTATGCCAAAGTGTCGCTAATAGTATGCAATTAGTGACATTTATTTTTGTCTCACTAACTATTTTCATTTTACGACGTTTTATTAAATGTCGCTAATAGTAAATTATTAGCGACACTTAATTCTAAGCATCTCTAATAATTAATTAGAGATGTTTATTTTTGTGTCACGAATATAAAAAAATTTTAAAAAATAAAAATATCTTATTAGTGATGCTTGTCTATGCATTGATAATAATAAAAAATAATAAAGAAATTATTTGCTACCCTTATGAAAGTGTCGCTAGTATGAAAATTTTGAAAAAATAAATCTTTAGCAACGCTTCTAGAAAGTGCCGCTAATAAAAAATGTATTAAAAAATTTATTTTGTATTAGAGACGTTTTATAAAGCGTAATAGCAATGCTTTTGAAAGAGTCGCTAAAAACTTTAAAAAAATTTAAAAAAATATCCCGCTAGAGGCGGGATGACTGGAGGGGTGCCACCAGGAGGTAGGGACTAGGGTGGAGGATGGGGGCGGCACCCGAATTCAGCGGGAGGTGTCGGATCCAGCGCTAGTGGGTGGAGGAGCTAACCGAGGAGGAGGAGCTGGATTCGGGCCCCTAGAGCCCCCTCCTTCTGTTGGACAAAAGGGAGGGGGGTCACCGAAGAGAGGGATGAGGAAGGGGAGTTAGATTCTAGCCCCTGACCCCCTCCTCCAGTCGAACAAAGGGGAGGAGGGGGGGTAGGAATCAATAGAGGGGCGGGCGGAAAACAGAGGGAAGGTAGGGGTGGGGGGTGACAGAGAGAGGGGGGAGGAGGGGTAGCCAGATTCCGGCCCCCATAGCCCCCTCCTCCGATCAGACAAAGGGGAGGAGGGGTCAAAAATCAGGAGGGGGGCTGGGGTGGGGGGAGGAGGGGGAGCCAGATTCCGCTCCCTAGAGCCCCTCCTCCGGTCAGACAGAGGGGAGGAGGGGTGTAATGCCCCGACCCAAGCCGGGGTCCAAAAAATCTTGAATAATAATTTTCTTCCTTAAACAATGAATCATCATTTGTGTACGAGAGGTATAACGTTCATTTACGCACTACAGAGCTTCAAAGCTTCTCCGTATGTTGACTCAGGTTGTAACATTCACATACACATGATGAAGCTTCAAAGCTTGTCACGTGTAGGTTACAATAAAACTTATAATTATAATAAATTTATATCGGGCCAATGTTGCATTGTTGTTAGTTGCCTACGTACGTATTAGATAATATTTATAATATTATACCAATATGATCTGATCGGAACGTAGTTTTGCCTAACGGCTATTATATACATCAAACAGTACAAAACACATATATTAAAATACATATATCTAAATATTTAATCGGAGTTAGACAAAAATCTGTTAAATCATCAAAGTCAGACAGAAGTCTCATAAATCATATAAATCATCAAAATAAGACTGAAATCTCATAAATCATATAAATAATTGGAGTCAAACAGAAATCTCATAAATCGTCGAAGTTAAACGGAAGCTAACAAATTAGCAGAATTACATATCTTGCTCTATCATAGAGCGGAGAAAAACATAATAGAGTAGATTGAATCACATTAGATCCCGTCAGATCATAACAGAGTATATCATATCAACGCATATCAGGACACCTCAAAATCATATCGGATAAAGCATAACAAAGCAATTCAAATCAGAATACATCAGATTATAGTAAATTATACATCATAATTAGTATAATATTATCACTAATTAAGATGTTCATGCATATAAGTCATTTAACATCCTAAGTTAACTACTGAGGATGCATATGTATTCTTATACCCATATTAAAACAGAAGATCAGAAATACTTACTTATAGGAGACACCGGAAGAAGCGGCATTTAGAGTTGTTCGTTTCTTCATAGTGTCCTCCTTTCAGATTCGGATATGGTGAGCAAAATCTCTTTTAAAATAGGCAAACGTAGCATCCCTTCACCTTGAGACTTTCCTTACTTTCAATGATTGGAGGTGCACACAGAACATCCACTTTTCAGAGACATTTTTATCTTTGCCTACTTATAAACTGTAGATGGAGCCTCCCCTTAGCTTGGGGATACATCTCTCACTGGGTGGCTCTTCGGTGGAGGATAGAGCTTCCCATAATCCAGGTCGCTTCTCTTGTTGTGGCCCAGCAATTGCAAATAGAATCTCCTCTTATTCCGGGCCCCTTTTCTTTCTCTGATGCTCGAGGACAACGGGTAGGGCCTCTTCTTGCTTTAAGACATTTTTCTTATATCCAGTTGCCAAAACAAAGAACGGACCCCTCCATTGCTTAGAACACATTTGATTTAGTTAAGAACGCCTCTTGAACGAGTTAAAACTGACTTAGAATGATCAAAAATGGAGAAAACGAAGTTCTGAGTAGAAAAATAGTTGAAATGGTACAAATAGCCACCAGTGCGCCAAAAATTGCAGCGCTGCCAATTTCGTCAGCGCCCATCGATACGGCTCTGTACACATGGCCTGACATCCACGCGTGTCGTGTGAACACGTGCTGCCTGCATGTTTGTCACGTGGAGCATTTTATCTTTTTTTCAATACTTATTTTCAAACGCACATATCTTTCTACCCCGAACTCGGATTCGCGCATTCCTAGTACCGTTGGACTCGTACCGACGAGTCCTTCTAAACTAGACCACTTAAAGCAGTTAATCCCACTCTTTTTAAGTGAGTCCCACCTATATTGCACACTTTTGAGGTCATAAATTTTGGTCCCGACCTGCATTTTGCGCGTTCTTTGATTTGTTACACTCAATTTTTGAACTCTACATATATAGGGAGGTTTCAACCTTCTAAAACTTATCCAAAAGTTATCTAATTACCCCTAACCCTTTAGGTGAGGCATAATCTAAAAAGCAGGGTGTTACAAGGGGGCGGAAAAAAGAGAGGGAGGGCTGGGGAGAGAGGGGAGGTGTGATAGGGGAGTGCGGGGACGGGGGAGGAGGGGGAGCCGGATTCCAGTCCCCATAGCCACCTCTTCTAGTAGGATAGAGGGGGGACGGAAATTGGGGGGGCAAAAAACAGAGGGGAGGGGGTGACCGAGGAGAAGGTGGACTAGAATCCGACTGGGTGCTGGATTTAAACGCACCCACATTTATTTTTAATTTGTGACTATAGCACCCCAACATTTTAATTTGTAAAATATAGATTTTTAAGCTCTACGGGCTATCTTCATTAACATTAGCTCCATTGTTCTGACCTGCAGTGTTTAGGGGTGGGTGAGTATAATTATACTAAGTAAATATAATTAAATTTTATTAGCATGCTAAAACATAAAGCATAAATAAATATATATAAAATATTCTCATAATAATTTAAATTCAAAAGTCAACTCAAAATAATATGATCGACTAATAGAATCCAGCACATTTCTTATACAAAAAGTCAGATAAAATAGTTTTTTATGGAATCCGGTAAACTCCAATAAATCATTCATAGTCAGGATCAAATAAATAATTTAAAATCAGATAAATCATCATTCACAGAATGCTACCGATACTAGAGCAACTTGCACCCATGCTTGTGGGGCAACATGATCATAATAAAAGAGATCTCCCCATGATATCTCATTTCATGGGGCTGCCATATGCCATAATAGGCGGTACCTAGGAGTCATAACTCTAATAGCTTTTTGGCTTTATACCAAATACTTACCCTTCAAAACTGATAATAACTTTTAGGCTTTATACCAAATAATTATCCTTCAAATCCGGTCAAATCATTCGTAAATATAATTTAAATAATAATATTTTAAAGATCATATAAAGATGAAATCCCACTAAGAGGTATACACAACCCTATTATTTTAGCTCATGTCACCCTTAATAATTTCTATTTTTGAAATCATATTTTATTTTAGGGACGAATAGATTACAAAATGGAATTCCTAGTTGTAGCATGAAATTAGAGCTCAAAACCACTTACCCTTTGTTCTTGAAATTGACCGGAGTAATGGTCAGCGGTCAGAGCCTTGTCTTGTTCCTGGGCTTAGGAGTGGCAGGCATAATTTCCCCTCGTGTTGGGACAGGATCTCCTTCCGGGCTAGGAAGCGGCGAATAGAATCCCCCCATTGTGTCGGAACGATCACTCCTTCCGGCTAGAAAGAAGCAGACGGAGCCTCCCCTTGTGCTAGGACAAATTCTTCATTCCGGTTGAAAAGTGGCAGGCAGAGCCTCCCCTTATCCCAGGTTGTTTCCCTCCTTAGAGTAGCTAACTCAAAAAATGGACCCTCTATAATGTAGAGCATCATCGAATTAGCTAAGAATGGTTTTTGAATGGAAGAAATCGGATGAAAAATGGCTTAGAAGCTGGTGTTCAAAGCTTTAAAATGGGTAGAGGTGAGAAGGGAAGAGAGGAGAAAGGGGTGGGGCGAATTGGAAACCCCCCCTCCTCTTTAAATAGACAAAATTAACCATTGGATGTGCAACACTTATTGTGCATCCGACGGATGCGGGAGCCCATGCTCATGCAATCCGGTTTGGTAGGCTAGCCTGCACACATCACCTACTAGCTTGTCACAGCAGGCGATGACTGCACTTGCCGAAATGGGTAGTTCACCTTCCCCCTTTTGCGTCACCTTCTGCTGACGCCTGCTAGCGTCATGTCACGAGGTAGCGGAGTGGACTACCCGTGACATGTGCTGGGGCACACACATGTGGGAAAGTGTTGTATATGAGGTGGGCATGCATTATGGGAACTGCCCTTAGTGTTGCTTAGCTTGTGTGCAGGCGTTGCGGGGAAGGCCCACAACGTTGCGCAACATGTGTGCGCAACGTTGCGCAGAAATGCCGCAACGATGCGCACACATAGTTGGCTATGTTGGGACACATATCCAACTAGCACCGTTTTGGATTCTAAAGATGTCCCCACCTACCTATATAGTGTTTGAGGGTCCTTGGGAGTGTTCTCGGGTAGTTTTGCGGAATTCGGACATACCATGCCCGTACGGCCACTTTGGCTACCACTCCAGAGAAATGCAAGAAATCTCTTATGCTATATAGGCATCATACCAACAGCTTTGTCATTTCAGCTCACCATGTCCCTCCCTATATAGCATAAGAGATTTCTTGCATTTCTCTAGAGTGGCAGCCAAAGTGGCCGTACGGGCATGGTATGTCCGAATTCCACGAAACTACCCGAGAACACTCTCAAAGACCCTCAAACACTATATAGGTAGGTGGGGACATCTTTAGAATCCAAAACGGTGCTAGTTGGCTATGTGTCCCAACATAGCCAACTATGTGTGCGCATCGTTGCGGCATTTCTGCGCAACGTTGCGCACACATGTTGCACAACGTTGCGGGCCTTCCCCGCAACGCCTGCACACAAGCTAAGCAACACTAAGGGCAGTTCCCATAATGCATGCCCACCTCGTATACAACACTTTCCCACATGTGTGCGCCCCAGCACGTGTCACGGGTAGTCCACTCCGCTACCCCGTGATAGTCAGCTGGCTGACGTAAAAATCAAATTTATAGTTATTTTTAAAATTTTTAATTTTAATATAAAATGAAATTTAAAACTTTAAACGGGTGTAACTTTTAACCCCAAACTCAGAATTGTGTGTTCTTAGTACTGTTGGACTCATATCGACAAGCCCTACGAAACAAGATATGTTTTCTTACTAAATTAAAGTGGGCCCTGCCAACAACACGCTTCTTGTGGTCATAGCCTATTATCCCGGTGTCCGATTGATGCGTTTCTAGGCTCGATACGTTCATCTTTGTGAGCCCTATCAAATGCCTTGAGGCTCCTTCGAATGAATTACGCTCGGAAGGGTCCAATTTTAAGAAAATCCATTGTTGGGCCTTAAAATTCGTCAATAGGCCCAAACATTGAAATTTTGGGGCATTTATAGTTACTTATTGCGACATTTGCATATAACGTCATAATAAGCATAACATTAGTGACGTTTGTATGTAAACGTCGCTAAAAATAAAAAACAAAGAAAAGAAAAAGAAGAGAAAGAGAGACGTGAGACGAGAGACGAGAGGAGAGAGGAGAGATAGGGTAGAGAGAGTGTGAAGAAAGGGAAATAAGAGAGAGAGAGGAGTGTAGAGAGAGAGTGAACAAAGAGAGATGAGAGAGAGAGGACAGAGGCAGAGAGAGAAGACAGGATGAGAGAGGAGAGAGAAGAGAGGATGAGAGAGAGGAGAAAGAGAGAGGGTAGAGAGAGAAGAGAGAGTGAAGAGAGAGAGAGAAAATAGAGAGAGGAAAGAGAATTGTTTTTTAAAAAAGCCTATTTGCAATGCTCTTTACTAAGCATCACACATACTAACATTTATTTAAAAATAGTTGTATACTATTTGTGAATTTCAATAGAGAGCATTGCACATAGGTCTAGTAGTTGTGACGCTTATGTCTAAGCGTTGCAACTACTTAAACTATTTGCGACGCTCTTTATTGAGCTTCATAAATAGTATAATTTTTTTTTTAATAAATGTTAGTATTTGTGACACTCAGTAAAGAGCATCGCAAGGTTTTTCTTTAACTTTCTCTTGCCTCTCTCTTCTCTCTCCTCTCTCTCCCACTCTCTACCCCTCTCTTCCCTGCCTCCCTCACTTTTCTCTCTACCCTCTCTCTTCACTCTCTCTACCCTCTCTAAACTGTCTCTCTACCCTCTCTCTTCTCTCCTCTCTTTTCTCTCTTTCCTCTTCTCTCTCTATGAACTCTCTGTCCTCTCTCTTATTCTCTTCTCTCTACCCTCTATCTCTCCTCATTCTCTCTCTACCCTCTCTCTTTCTCCTCTCTCTCTCTTCACTCTCTCTACCCTCTCTCCTCACTCTCTCTCTACCCTCTCTCTCCTCTCCTCCCTCTCCATACACTCTCTCTCCTCTCTCTATGTATCTGTCTCATCTCTCTTCTTCTCTTCTCTCTCTACCCTCTCTCTCTTCACTCTCTCTACCCTCTCTCTCTTATATTATAAATTATATTTTAATTTCAATAAGAAAATTTAAATAAAATATCTTAGCAACACTTGTAAAATTGTGTCGCTAGACGTATATGTATATATGTCACTAATATATTTTATTTTAATTTTTTTATTTTTAAAATATAATAACATAATAAAAAAATTTCAAAAAATATAAATTAATTTCTTCCCTCTTTCTCTCTCTTCCCTCTCTTCCCTCTTTCTCTTTCTCTCTTATTCTTTCTCTCCTCTCTCTCTTCTTTCACTCTCTATACTCTCTCCTCTCACTCTCTCTACCCTCTCTCTTCTCTCTCTTCCTCTCTTCTCTCTCTCCCTCCTCTCTCTCTATACACTCTCTCTCCTCTCTCTTCTCTCTCTACCTTCTTTCTTCACTCTCTCTACCCTCTCTTTTATTATAAATTATATTTTAGAATTAATAAAAAAATTTAAATAAAAAATATTAGCAACGCTTGTGAAATTGTGTCACTAGTACCCTAGGTAGTAGCGATGCATCACTACTACCTAGGGTAGGAGCGACGCAATTCAACAAGCATCGCTAATATATATTTTTTTATTTTTAAAAAATATAATAATATAATAAAAAAATAAAAATGTAAATTAATTTCTCCCCCTCTCTCCTCTCTCTCTCTACCCTCTCTCCTCTCTCTTCTCTCTCTAGCTCCTCTCCTCTCTCTTCACCCTTTCTCTCTCTCCTCTCCTCTCTCTTCTTCTCTTCTCTCTACCTTCTCTCTCTTTTATGATAAATTATATTTTAAAATTAATAAAAAAATTAAATAAAATATATTAGAGACGCTTGTAAAATTGCATCACTCGTACCCTATGTAGTAGTGATGAAATTTAATAAATGTCGTTATTATAATTTATTTTAATTTTTTATTATTTAATAATATAATAAAAAAATCCTAAAACATATAAATTATTTTCTTCCCCCCTCTCTCTTCTTTCTTTATCTCACTTCTTTCTCCCTCCCCTCTCTTTCTCTCCTCTCTCTCTTCTCAGTCTCTACCCTGTCTCTCCTCTCTCTTCTCTGTCTAGCTCCTCACTCTCTCTCTCCACTCAATTCTTCTCTTCTCTTTCTACCCACTCTCTTCACTATCTCTACACTCTCTCTAATTTATTATATATTATATTTTGAAATCAATAAAAAAATTTAAAGAAAATATATTAGCAATGCTTGTGAAATTTCGTCGCTATTACACTAGGTAGCAACGACATATGCACCGCTACTACCACAATGCACTAATATATAATTTTTTTATTTTTAAAATATAATAATATGATAAAAAAATTTAAAACATTATAAATTATTTTCTTCGCCCTCTCTCTTCTCTTCCCTCTCTCTCTCTTCTCACACCTCTCTACCCTCTCTCTCCTCTCTCTCCTCTCTCTTCTCTCTCTAGCTCCTCTCTCTCTCCCCTCTCTCATCTCTTTCACTCCTCTCTATCTCTCTTTTCCCCCCCTCTCTCTCTCTCTCTCTCTCTCTCTCTCACACGCATGCGTGAATGTGAGCCCCAACTCTGAGAAGATGTGGGGATAAAATAGGGGATTTTTTTATTTATTATATATAAAATATTAAATATTAAATAAGATATATTATATTTGAGAAGTTTATTTTAAATTTTTTTAATATTTATTTTTTTAATGATGTTTTCTTTCGATACTAGTGGTATTATTAGTGTCGCTTTTAAAAAAACGTCGCTAATAAGCTTAATTTTTCAAAAATAAATTTATTTTATTTGTAACGCTTTTTTGAATGTGTTAGTATTAGTACAACTATTATCGACGCGGTTATAAAAGCGTCTCTATTATTAATTTTATTTGTGACGCTTTTATATAAGCGCCATAAATAGTTCTAAATTTTTTATTTCTATTAGTGATGCTTCTCACTAATATTATAACTATTAGCGACACTTTTTATAAGGCGTCGCTAATAGTACCAGTATTTGAGATGCTTTATAAAAAGCATTATAGTACTACTATTGGTGACGATTTATAAAAAGCATCGCTATTTAACTAATAGCAACACTTTTATATGTGTCTCAAAAAGTTATTTTTAGTGATGTTTTGCATTGCGTCATTAATAGTACTTTTTAATTTGTTTTAGTAAGAGTCTTAGCTAGTGGGCAATGGTCACACCCAAGTTCATTAATCATCATCCAAATACTGGAAAGAAAGTCTATGATGTAATATATATATATATACTTAACCATATACTCCCTCTATCCTAAAATAAGTGTTATATTTGGTTTTCCAAAATGAACTAAAATTTCATTTTGAAAATCAACTATAACACTCATTTTGAGACCAAGGGAGTAGATAATATTTAGATTCTAGGTAAGGGCTATGCAAAAGAGGACATGAGGTATGATATGTTTACATGATAATGGGTACAAAAGAACTTTTTATGTAACCGTTCTATTTAGGAAAAAAGGTAGAATGAAATTATCCACTTATTTACTCTTTATATAAATTTAACTATACTATTTAACTTCTAAATGGTACAATACGAACAATAGAACAGTTACCGTTGACAACCCTATGTATAATAGAGTATGTATCATTTGCAAAAACTAATATTATGTACTTTTAAATTATACTTTTTTTAATAACTTATCAACAATACATATTAATGTCTTTTATACACACACACATATATATATACATATATATATATATATATATATATATATATATATATATATATATATATATATATATATATATATATATATATATATATATATATATATATATTAATAAACAAATTGGGTAGTGAGCCAATAAGATGACTCGTTTTGAGCTACTTACCTTTTTTATTTATGTATCTATTTATATATAATAAAATATTAAGAAAATTCTAGCTCAGACCTAATGGCCATCTTTAATTACCATTGCAAACAGATTGTGACGATACCTACCACTTGTCAGATTCCAACTGCTTTCCCAAAAAGTCGTGCCATTCTATAGAATTGGATAATTTTTTTTCCAAAAATACCAGTATTACCCTCATTTGACACCTTCCTCTTTTTCTTCCATGGTCTTTTTCTTTTTTCCTCTATTTCTACACGTGCTTCCCCACAACACCCACCCACCACTTTTGCCTTCTTTCGATAGTGTCACCACAAACTCCGCTAACCACGACCATTGCCACACGTCACCACCATAGCCAATGTCTTTCCTAAATCCCAACAGAGTATAAATTTACAATTATTCAATATAATTCTATTGTACCTTAAATAACTTCCAACAGCCATAAGCTGCTAGCAGTGGTCACATCCTACCTCTGCCCTCTCTTTTTAACTTCTATACAACATAGTCTTGAGGTATACACACAACATACCATAATTATTCTACAGTAAAACTTATGTGACCACCACCTTGGCTAAAGTTGTCACCCAAAATGGCTTCCGTAAATTTATAATGTATACACCTTAAAAAAAAAAATTTTTTTACACCACCACCACCATGTTAACATCAAGACGACCTGTTTTAGCCATGGCCATGGGTGGTGACTGCAAGTCATGGCAGCCATATTTTGCCATTATCATGGCCATGGTTACGCCTAGACCACTCATGGTCATGGTTGCTAGTTATGGTCAACTAAGCAGCAACAATTTGGTTGGTTGCAACTTCACCGCCCGACTAGCTTAACAGTATTAATCTCTCACAAATCACAGCTAAGCCACAACAAAAAAGGAGGCTTGGGTAGAAGATCTTACCACAATGTGTGACCGTGGCTGGGCGTAGAGGCAGAGTTTGAGTAGGTTGTTCATGGGTTTGAATGATATTGCCTGATTTGATGAAAATTTGAAGTGAGCGAGAGGTCATTTTTGTCCAAAGAAGCATACTAATTGAGAAGTGCCCCAAAAATTTTACTCCCTCCATTTTATAATAAATGTCTTATTCGGTTTTTCCAAATAAACTATTATAAAAGAGTAAATTGGACACTTATTATGGGACATAGAGAATATTTCCTATTTTTTATGTAGATATTCAAAAAAAAATAACATAAAAACTAGTGACCTTTTTTCCACATCACTTATTTAACATAAAATAAGTTTGTTTGCATAAAATTAATTAATATAGCTTGGTTTAACCTATTCGGTAAGCTAATGCCAATTTCTATTGGAAAAAGGTGTTTAATTTACAATTGAGCCGGTAAACCATTTGATTTTTTTTTGGCACCAAAGAACCCATATTAGAGGGAATTTAGATTAAATAAACTGGGGGTACGTCGTCCAACAACATCTGCATAGAGACCATCTTTGAGGAAATGAGGGGGCACCTTGATCCAACAGCATGAGAACTGTTCAACGGTAAAGTTAGCTAATATATATGAGAGACAATATTCTCTTCTCTAAAACAATGTTATATGATATCATTGGGAAAGCGAGGAAGAAGGCCGTATGTTAACATTTAATTCGATCAAGTATATTTAGGGTATGTTTGGATTGGTGGAAACAAGGAGAAAAGAAAAGAGAAAGAGAAAGTAAATTCATGAGAAAGAAAAACTAGGAGATTCTTAAAAAAAATTTACTGTTTGGTTGCACAAATGATGTTAGAGAAAATTGACAGTGATAGTAGTGACTGTGGTAGCAGTGACGGTGGCAATAGCGTTGGTTGTGGCGGTAGCGGCGATGGTGGTGGCAGCGGTGGCAATAGTGTCTATGGTGGTGACAGCGGCGGCGACAGTGGTAGTGGAGGCGGTGGCAGTGGTAGTAGCGGTGGCGGTGGCAGGGCTAGTAGTGATGGAGGTGGCGGTGGCAGTAATAGTAGTAGCAGTGGTAGTAGTAAGCTTTGTGGGCCTCAGCTTCTCAATCCGATCTCTCTCTTCGAAGTAGCTGCACCGACGATTCCACAATGAACAGAATACAATATGCGAACAGCAAGCGTCACCTTACCACTACAACCAAAGGTCTTTGAAGTTGTAACGAGGAGTAATAGTGGTGGTAGTAGAACGGTAAGACATAAGTCTTTAGTATACTAATTTTTTTCTAAAATCTATGGGTTGATGGGTAAAAAAATTTTGGGCCAATTTTTCATCTATTTTATCTTAGTTTTTACTCCTGTTGCACTAAATAATAGAAACTGAGGATTTTAAGAAGATTCATTTCCTTTCCCCCACTTTCTACCAATCCAAATAGACTCTTAAATATAAATATAATTTTCCTCTCACGTACAATGCTATCTCCAACTACGATCGATTGCTTACACTTCCACATTGAACTGTGCAATTATTCATCCAAAACTTCATTTGGAAAAAGCTCTGAATGGAGGGAGGTCTTCACCAAATTAGGAGCACGTCTCAAACTAATATCTTTACTGACGGTTTGTTCTATGTTTGAAGAAAATTAATTTACAATATTGCCAGTACAGTGAAAAAATACTTCCTGGTCATTGCCCATCCCTGTGGGATCTAGCTAAAGAGTTCACTTCAAGTAAAATCTTTGATTCAATGCCACATGTTAGAGTAGTAAATTCTTGTTTTGTTTTATATTGTGGTATTTTAAGATAATCTTTTAGGGCAATTATTTAAGACAATCTTTCTAATTAGGTTGCAAGTCTTCATCAATATTTTCCAATACAAGTTTGCTTCTCTTCTTTCTTCCCCTCCTCTTCTATTTTCTTATAATTCTTTTGTGACATCTATCAATGATGTGTCTTACTTGTCACAATCTTTGGGTAGTGAATGAAACTTTAATCCCACTTTCTACTTTAAAATGCAGGATCTAGTGATAGGTTTATGAATCAGTCTCCACTTACATCTCATCATATGTAATTATCTATTACCAAACTAAATATTGTGTGAAGCCTAATTCGCTGCTCCTAGAAGTGCAGATTTCCCACTAACGTTGCTTCTGACAATCTACTGGCATTACCATTGTATCAGCTTTCTGCATTATGAACGTTTGTTGCTATTTTACTCTCGATATGAAATTTTGTTGCCATTTTACTCTCGATATGAAATAGATCTCTTCTATATCTCACTAAATACACGTATATGCATAAAATATCTAGTTATGATTCTATACTTAGGGGTTAAGTACACAATTGGGTCAGTTTAGTTGTCGGCAAATCTTCACATGCAAAAACACGAGGCAACTACTTTCAAATGACGTCAGAGGCAGATGCTAGTTGCACGTGCAGTTCAATGTAGCTTATGGTAAGTTGTAGTAAGTTAAGAAAAGAACGAGGAACTTTGAAAGATACTTGAACGAAGTATATCAAATAATATTGTATTAAGCGTCTTTGTTTTGATTCTGAAAAGATATCAACGTTGTTTAAAGTGCTCCTAGCACTACATGCTGTTGTATATGGTGTACAACTTTACAGCACCAAGTACACAGGCCTCTATCATACTTAACACATTAAACTAATCTGTAAGCCTAAAATTAACGTTGTAACGCTCAAGAAGCAACACCCGCTTTGTGCCTGTGACAGCTAAAAAGTTTACCAAAGCTACTGTTAAGAGAACCTTTGCTTTAACTTAAATAATGTACCCTTCTCTCTTCCATGAAGCTACCTAAATGTCCCAGTATCAAACAGGCAGGGAGGGAATGCAATGTACCTGGTGCATCCTCTCACAAAACCAGGTGCACTTCCTATGGGAAATCTACCCAATGGTTACTAAATAGAATAAAAGCAAGTTGGCATCCATGAAAGTTAACACAAATAGCTACATGGTGACTGGCATGAACAAAAGCCTACCTACAAGAAGTGCCCCTTGGGACCATGCCAGCTATCAGCAAATATATATATAAAAAAATGGTGTTTGTCAAATATCTTCAAAAGCTATCAATGGCTATTCACCGCCCAACTCCACAAGGGTTAAGATGGAAGCAAGTGTTTATAAGTATCACTATCATAGGAAAGATGAAGCAAGTATATATTAAACACATGCATGCAAGTCCTATTCTCTTAGAAACAAACGTAATATTGATTACAACCATATTTTACATGAATTTCCTTATGGCATGAATGTATGCACAGAAGAAATGTGACCAAGAAGTGCACCTTTTCCTCAAGGGGCAGTCCTCAGTCAATAATTGTAAAAGACAGCCTACCCGGTTCTTTTCTTTCTTTCAACAAGCACCAAGGGAAACAAAAGTAAAGCCTGCCCCCAAGGAATTAGCCAAAGGAGCCACCCAACGCCATGGTCTGGTCCTCACCTGCTTTTGCCTCATTAGTCACTCTCCTTTTAATGCTTTAGCACTTCTCTTTCATAGCTTTTCTTCGACCCTACACTTTCTCTCTTAACAACACATTTTTTCCCTCTATAAATACCTAAGAAACCTCTTGTTCCTTTCTCATGCCAAAATATTGATCTACCTCTCCTCTTTGAGCTACTCTTGAAACTTCTATTGCAACTCTTGTCACTTAACTTCAATTTAAGCCTTTTTCAGCTTTTCCTCCTTTGTGGGTCTTTGCTAGATAGGCTTCTTGTGCCACGAAGATGAAGAACAAGGCATCTGCCCTGTTCAAACAGATACGATCTGTGGTCGCCACCCTCATCAAGGCCAAGTCCATGGCTGTGAAGAGCAAGACCAGCGCCATAAAGGCTCGGCTTCTGATTTTCGGACTGCTGAAGAACAAGAAGGTGTTGCTCCCTGGTGTTTCACATAAGATTCATGCATTACTAAGCCATGTCAGGGGAGATCATCATGAAGACCAAGACCATGCAGAGGACCTGAGCAAAGCTATTGTGGGCTGCAACGCCATGGCCAATGAGGTTCCTTCCAACCAGGCCTACACCGAGCTTGCTCTCATAGACGGCAACGACGACGGCGAAGAAGAAGATGACGACGACGACAAGTACCCTGATCTTACGCATTCTTTGTTTGACGAGCTCGAATTCGACAATGGAACTGAATCCGTGGTTGATCTGGTCAAGAACTCCCGGGAGGATGCCTCCAACTTCAACTTGGAAGATGAGATTGACCATGTTGCAGATGTGTTCATCAAAAGGTTCCACAGGAGGATGCAGATGCAGAAGCAGGACTCCTTCAAGAGGTACCAGGAGATGCTTGACAGGAGTGTGTAGGAAGAAGAGGATACAAAGCATGAAAAGTATGGAGATATCTGAGTAGCCATTTATTATGGCTTTTCTCATCTAACTTAGAGATCCTGACAAAAATGAAGAAAAGAGTAAATATGTGCATGGTTTTATGATCACTTGGTGCTTGGAGATCACCATTAAAATAAAATCTGACCCCATTTACAGATGAGGGTAAAGCATTCAGAATTGACTATTACCAGCTGCAGACTGTCCCATATTGTTGGCATCATGTATCCGTTAGGATTTATATGTATGTCATATGATTACTTGCTTAGAATTTTTAGTTCTAAGCTGTGAAGGTTTCTATTCTTTGTGAGGTAATCATCTGTACTTTAGAACCTATAGAAGGTGGCATGCTGAGCGTTGCCTCACTTTATTTTTTAAAAAGGAAAACGAAGGCATAATGGGGAATCTGCCGACCATGTCTATTTATGAACTTCCTTTATGAAATGCGAACCTGCAAGTCTGTAACTTGTTCACTCTTAGTAAAGATAAGTTATTTGCTAACTCTGATATGCATGAGGGCAGTTGCCTGGGGATTTATTGCTTCAGTATTTGCTACCATGATGAGAGGCCGTGACCAGCTTACTACATAAGCCGAACATGATACATAAAGAGCAGCTCGCTATCTATGTAGAACTACCACGTTTGAAGCTTTATGTGGGTTGGTCAGGGGCTTTTCTGGTCATGGAGTTGGTGAGGAAAACATTTCATTGGTATTAGCTTCAAGGAAACCCACCCTGTACCTCTTCTGATCACCTTTCAACCAGCTTATACAGTCGTCTATTACCTCATAGATGTTCAAGAAATTGATTTCATGTTAGTTATGTTTACACTAAAAATCAAAAGCGAATTTTACATTCAATTTCTATCTAGTAAGGTCAAATTGTTGATGTTCACAAAAAATACATATACATATGGCAGACGGATCTAGATATGAATGGAAAAACAAACTATATATATATATATATATATATATATATATATATATATATATATATATATATATATATATATATATATATATATATATACACACTCCCCTCATTAAGAGGCTTTTATGTAAATAGGTGGTGTTCTCCCCTCTCCAGTTTATTTTCGCAAATCAATTACGTCAAAGAAAAGAAAAATTGAGCATATCAGAAGCAAACAACAGTTTTGCAAATTTTCCAAGGCGCCTGACTCTCAGGAGCATTTCTACTTTGAAAACACTGGTAACATTTTGAATCATGTCGAAGATCAATTTAACACCGTTTTATATCAAGTGAAAACCTAAAATGTTTAAAAAAAAGGGAAACCTATAACGAAAGCCCAAGTTTTACCAAAAAAAAAATTCAAGTCCAAAATTAACAATACCAGTTAGAAAACGTATGTTTCAACAGTAACTTTGGAGGATTTAAAAAAGGCAAAAGATTGTAATACCCTAAATTTTAATTTATTTTATTCTAATTTTTTCACCCTTTAATTTAATTTTGATAGTGTTAAATTAGTGGTGAATGAGAAGATGGGCTTGTATAATAATTTGAGTTAGATGATAAGCGGCCAAGAAGGAATCCACACTGTGGGCTTGACGAAATGGGCCTAAAAGAGCTAAGGAATGCCAAAACAAACTCTGATCATCCAACAATTATCTCCCATTATCCTCTTAATTTATTTGATGTCTAAAGAAAAATTTAAAGATTTTTTTCATTTTACTTGGCTGAAGAAGCAAATATTCTATATTTTCTAGTTTTTAAATAAAAATATCACTGAACTTGGACTTACACGAAATTAAAAAATATTTGGATCGAAATATCCCAATCTTAGGGTTTAGGGTTTTATATTGTGTAAACATATTACACCGTCGCACTTACACACAAACAATCTATTCGATCGACGATTTCTACAATCCGATCAATGAGAAGTGAATACGCAGTGGGAGTTTTGATTTCTGATCCATCCAACCGGTGATTTCTAAAAACCGACAAGCGATTTTGATAAGTGAGACGCAAAAAAACTCCGCAACGTTCGGGTTTTGTTGTTTCTGACAGGCGATCTTCAAAATTTCTGTGATGAAGTGAGTTTTAGCCATGAAGTGAGGTTCAATCTGAGTGTATACTGTGACACTCCCGATAAAGTAGTGAACTTTGGCAAAGATCACCGATTGAGGGGTTAATCTGGCTCAGATCAATTTCTTGGTAATAGCCTTCTATAGCTCTAAATCATAAGTTCGTATACATAATTGTCCATATATCATGTTATAGAACACACGAGATAGTTAGTATTTTCACTCCCTTATTAGGTTGTCAAGTTATCAATTATATGATATTTACTGTATTGCGTTATCAATAATATGATATACGATATGGAGATGTCGTCCTATCGTGTTGTGTAGCATATATAACATGTCATTAATAACATAATATACAGCAAACAACATTCAATTGTTGTGTTATTGTGTATGAGAAGGCATTATATTGTATAACCGATAACATGATATATGAACTTAGCATGTATTTGTACATTAGTTACATAATGTAAATTAACACAACTCTTTGATTTTGGTCACGACCCATTGTTGGTATATATATATATATATATATATATATATATATATATATATATATATATATATATATATATATATATATATATATATATATATATATATATATATATATACATACATACATATATATAACATCTTTTATAGATGAAGAGCTATAAGAATACATTCAAATGAATCAGTCAAGGCCTCAGAAGAGAAGAAGAAGAGAATTTATGAGACGAGACCGGGCCTAAGTACTAATAGTATCCTTGTTCAACTTAGACTATCAAAAAACCTCGTTTAATCGAGGTTGGGATACAAAGCAATCTTGGAGGAGACTAAGTTCTACCCAGTATACAATTGTGAGCCAATGATTACTCTAAGCCCGCTCCTAGACACTCTAATAGGTGAGTGCTAGGATGGCTCATAAGAGATATTCAACATTCGGGGCAAAATACTATCCCTTACAGAGGAAGAAGTCGCAATAATGATGAGTTTGAGTGTGAAAGGGAACACATTGAAGTTGGACAGTGGCAATGGGAAGACTGCCCAAGGCAAGAGGAACCCGCCTGTCACGTCCGGACTTCATGCACATGACGCGCACAGAGCAACAACCTATATAAAGGAGTGGGGCACTTTGGAGACCCATACCTCATTTTCTCTATTTTTGATTCATTCTAAGTCCAATTTATTCCATTCAAAAGGCATTGTTGAGTAAATTGGGAGTGCTCTACACAATGGAAATGGCCATTCCTTAAGTTGGGTACTCTAGAAGGGAAAAATGACATGGGGAAAGAGGAGGCTCTGTTCTACATCATCATGCCGTAAAGTGAGAAGTGTCCTGGGTATGGGGAGGTTCTGTTCACCGGTTAAGGGAGCAGAAAGACAGACACATTTCCAGGTAAGGGTAGGTTATATCCATCAATTTTGAGCTAAAAAGGAAGAAACATTCTAGAACAAGAGCAGGTTTCTCCCGATGTCTCTAGACCTGAAGGGGAGGACACCCTAGAGAAAGAAGCAACGTCAAACATCGCTACTTCTAAAAACCTTAGGGGAATAAATATTTTTGACCTTTTGATTTAATACATAATTATATGAATGTGTGTGCATCCTAACTGGTTAACTTAAGATGCTAAATAAGTTATATCCTTTTCTATGATTCGATGTGTTCTGATATGCTTTGTTATGATTCAATTTGTTTTGATATGATATGTTCTGATATGTTCTTATCTAACTTGGTCTGATCTGATATATTATGATAAGATTTGATATGATCTAATATGTTTTGATGTATTTTGCTCTACTCTATGATAAAGCAAGATATATGATTTTGATGATTTATTGGCTTACGTCTAACTCAAATGATTTATGAGTTTTTTGTCTGACTCATAATGTTTTATCAAATTATAAGTTTTATGACTTATATGATTTTGTGCTGCTTGATGCATGTATTTGTCATTAGATAGAACTATGTTCAGATCCAATCATATTAGAATAATGTTATAGATGTTATCAAATACATACCTAAGTAACCAAAGACATGACAACGTTGGCCCTATCCAAATTAGTTATAAATGTAGGTTTTATTTTGTCATATGCGCGAGAGAGCTTTGAAGATCCGTAGTGCGTAGAGGAATGTTACAACTCTCGCACACAAAAGACACTTCTTCATTTAAGGAAGAAAATTTTTATTTTAAAATTTTTGGACCTAGGGTCAACCCAAGTCAGTACATCTTGTTATTTCAAAAGATGGAGTATCAATGTATACCACCAAGATAGAAGTAGTGATAAGGTGGGAAAGGCTAAAACTATTATAGAAATTAAAAGTTTTATAGGTCTTATAGGATATTACTGAAAGTTCATGCATGGATTTTCAAGTATTGCTTTACCATTGACAAAATTAACAGGGAAAGGGATAAAGTTCATATGGGATAAGACATGTGACAATGGTTTTCAAGAACTAAAAATCAAGTTAACAACTACATAAGTCTTAGCTTTACCATCTAGTAGCAGAGGATTCGTTGTGTATAGTGATGCTTCCATAAAAGGCCTCGAATGTGTGTTAATGAAAAATGAAAAGGTAATAGTTTAAACTTCAAGACAATTAAAGAGACAAAAGATAGTTACCCTACTCATGATCTAGAATTGGCATTAGTAGTTTTTGCTTTAGAACTCTAAAGTCATTATTTATATGGAGAGAAGTTTGAAATTTTTACAGACCACCAAGTACATTTTCTCTCAAAGTAACTTGAACATGAGGTAAAGGTTGTGAATTGAATATATTAAAAATTATGATTTTTCTATCCACTATTGTTCAGGAAAAAAAAATGTACTAGCAGATGAGTTGAGTCACAAATCCGAAGGAAGGGTTGCTCAAATGCTTTGGAAGAAGTGGAATTTACTGGAAGAGGCAATACATTTTTTATCTTAATTATAGCTTTGACACAAGAAATATTTTATTGACAATTTAGAATTGAAATATGCAATGGTTGAATACATTCTAGAGGCATTGAGAGGAGATAAGGAAGTGCAGGTGTTACTTGGAAAGCATGACTTTAATAATGGCTCAAATGAAGGTGTTCGATTTTGAGAAAGGTTTGTGGTTCCAATAAAAACCAAGTTAAGGAAATATCTATTTTATGAAGCACATAGATTTGAGTATGATATCCGTTCGGAAGGAACAAAGATATGCTAGGACCTGAAAAGAAATTTTTGGTGGTTTGGATTGGTTGGTTGCAGGTTCTTAAGGCAGGGACTACTAAGGCTAGGACAGACGTTTTAGAACAAATGTGTCATATGTAAGGTTAATTGGCTAATTTTTTTTGTTAAATTTATATCAAAAACCTTGAGTATGTAATTAGTCCTATAAATCTAATTAGATATAGTTGTAGTTGAATCAAGTTTAGAATTGATGGACTTAAAAAATAAGAGCAAATATGTTCTTATGAATTAAGACTAGAGACTAAAGCATGTTGATGGTTTAAGAGGTTTACTCAGTGAACATTCTCATACAAAAGTCTATTAGAGAAGTTGCAGAAGTGATTTTAGATAATTAAGAAAGATTGTGTAAAAAGTGCAAAATTGTCAATGAACGGTACCATCGATCAATTGTCGAAAAATACACAATGTCAAATAATCGATGGGTACTTGAATCAACCCTTTGTAAAATGAAGCTGAGAGTTTATCAATTGATCGCTTCATAAACCAGTAGATTGATCAAGGAATCGTCACATAAGAAAACAGTGAATGATCTATTGTTGTTTGAAATGATCGTTTGCTAGCAATTTTAGCTATCCTAAACAAGCCTTTCCGGAATAGTTTTATTTCCTTATTGAAGTGGAAATGTCAATTCGACTTGGAGACTTATATAAAGGCTCAGAAGTGACAAAATTGAAGAGAAGAAAACCTAAAAAATATTAAAATATAAAGGATAGTCATTTTCATATTGTTTTCTTCAAGAATTCACAAATGAGCTTAAAGAGATTATCTATGCTGAATTCATGCTGATGCTCAATTAAGAAGATAAGATTTCAAAAAAAATTAGAGAGGGATTTGAAGAATCTCAAGAAGTAAATCAACAAATAAGGAAGAAGTCTTTGGTTCAATAACTAGAAGAAGAAGATAGAGATTTGAACATGAAGTGGGAAAACTTCAATAATTTAGAAGAGGAAGAATTGAAGGCCAACATCATCTACAAAAGAAGATTGAACAAAAGGAGTTTGTATTAAGTCTTAAAGTTGGTTAGTTGTTTTGAGTCTTGTAAGATCTATATCATTCTAGTGCATTGTTTTAGCCTTAATTAAGCTTGCCATGATTTTTTTACCCTAGTTGGGGTATTTTATGTAAAAATCCTTGTATGATTATGTGGTTTTCATGCATTATTTGATGATTAATTTATCATGAATGGTGATTAGGAATTAGTGTTTGTTTATTGTTGTTTCTTCTATAGAATAAATTTATGCATATAAAGGCTAGAACTCTTAATTCTTACTTGTTGAAGTTCTAATTTTAGGAGCAACCTAATAATCTTCTAGGTCAATTAGATGGATATTAAATTCTAAAATAAGTGTGGGATTTAGTTCCTTGTTTCTACAATCATGGTAAGTAATTATATTTTTGGGCTCAAGAGCCAACTTGGTTATTTCTTTTCATAGCGATGACAGCTTATACTTAGATGAATTGCCTATTGTTTATGGATTTTGGAGACATTTAACAATATCATATAATTTGATATTTATAATTGTGAACCCTAGTTATCATCACCTAGATATTTAATCAAATAGTTTGTTTTGTATTCAAGGAAAAAAAAATTTCACTGTCATTTACAATTTGTGCTATGAAAAAGCGTTTTAAAATTTTGGGACATTTTTCTAACTTCAAGTCTGAACTTATATAAAAATTTCTGATTTAGTAGAAGTTGATCAATTTTGTGCTAGAAGCACTTCTAGGTGGCCATATCAGAAGCAATGCAGAATGACAAAGAAGAAACAATCAGACACTTGTGGTATGGAACATATTATGTCGATGGATAGCTCTAAGGTTTGTTCCACCAGTGCATAACAAAAATTATTTTTGTGGCAACATGAAATACTTATAATATGGGACATGAGTACTAGTATTGACATAGAGGTATTTTTATGTGCACACCTAGAGATATGTTACCTAGTGATGATTCTTTTAAAATCGTAGTTGCGCAGTGGAAGCTAATGCATGAGTAAGATTAATGTAAAATCCTAAATAGGATTGAAGTTCACCTTGAGGATTAAGCTTGTTGAGATTGGCCTTTCCCCCAGACCTTGATGGTGTTGAGGACATGTTTCATGTGTCAATGCTTCAGAAGTATATAAGGGATCCTTCACATGTTTTGGAAGCTACGGTTTTGTGAGAGCTACATTTATACTTTGAAGAGAAACCAATCAAAATTTTGGATTGTAAGGAGGAGATTCTTAGAACAAAAAGAATTTCAAAGGTGAAGGTGTTATGGCAACACCACTCGTCTAATGAAGCAACTTGGGAGTTGGAAAGTGAAATGCTAAGGAAGTATCCAAAACTTTTCAGTGATTAAAAGAACAAATTTTGATGACAAAATTTCTTTAAGAGGGGTAGATTGTAACAACTCTAAATTTTTTGTAAAATTTTCTTGATTTAATAAAGAGTTTTTAGTAATTTTATTTATTCAAAAGTTTCTACTTAGTGATTTGTCATGAGGTTATAATAAAGCTCTAAAAAACAAATTTAACGAGCCATGAATTGCGCAAAAAGGACATTGGGGTATTGACCTTTAGAAGAGTGTTATGTAGGCAGGACTCACTTAAAAAGTGCGGGATAAACTACCTATGTAGTTTGGTTTTGTAGGGCTCGTCGATACAAGCTTAACACTACGAAGAATGTATGTTGGACTTTGGGGTAAAAAGTTATGATGCTTCAAAATTTAGCCTTTTTGAATTAGAAAAAATATATATTTAAAAAATTTAATCGGCATGTGGTAGCAAGTGAGCAACATGGTGTGCTACTGCACGGTGCATTGTGCACCATGCAATAGGCTAGTTGACGTGGCTTGCGGTATCGTGGGGTATAAATAGTGCATGAGATGTATTTTTTCAGTTTTTCACCCTCACACACACCTAAAACTTCATCTATATGTTTCTAAGTAGTTTTAAGTTTGATTCGAGTGGGTCAAAAGGCGATTTCGGACATCGTGGAGAGGTTGGTTTCATGATTAGAGATCTCTAAAACTAGAAAAATCCTCATAAAAGGTCAAGGTAGGGGGTTTAAAGCTCTTAACCTATTCTATGATGGAGGATTTTTAATTATCTTGAAATATTGTGCTATTATAAGTTTTATGACTCTATATTTTATAAAACAATTATGTTGATGAAATGATTTGATTGTGCAATGATATGTTTTGGGTGCTTTCACTCTCTGGCAAGTTCCTTGGTTAACAAACTAGGAACTTTCATTATATTATGGATACTAGCCAAAATCGGCAGTGGCGCGTACAAGTGTGGAGCATCATGGGAAAGCTTCTTTCCTTTTTGGCTTCTATGGCCCCATGAGTGTAGGAATAGGATGCTTGGTATTATGACTTCTACTTTGAAAAAGAATGAGATACCTAGTATTAGTTATCATAGCTTCCGCTTTAAAAAAGAATGAGATACCTGTTGTTAGGTATCATGGATTTTGGATTGATATGTTGTCAGATGATTTATTTTCCAAAATATTTTGTGAAAAGATTTAGATTGCTATGAGATTGATTTGTTTTTCATCTTATGATTTATTTTCTAAATAACTATATGCTAAGATTATGATATTTTATAATGTCTTTAGAATAATATGTTTATATAATTTAGCACAACCTTCTTAGTACAAATATATTCACCCACCCCCATATTTTGTAGGTGTTGCAACAAAGGTGGAGATGAAAGAAGAAAGAATTTTTGAATGACTTATATATGTTTTGTGTAGTTGAAGTCTTGTAATTATTTATGTTAATTGATGTTTAAATGCATGTGATGCATAGAGATAAATTTTTGTACAAATTACTAGCTCTATGCACAATATTCCTTGGCATTTATTATTTTATTTTGGATGTGTTAATTTTATTAATGTGGATTTTATGGGCTATCACAGTTTGAGCATTTATTTCGAACATTAGAATGATTTTATATGTACGGGATGTCACAAGTTTCCACTTAACTAGATATTGGACTACTACGAATTTGACCTCAGTCTTTACTTCAAGTCTATCCCACCCCATCCATGATAAAAAGTACAAGCACACTAGGGCTCGTGGACCCTAGTGTTGAGATCCCAACTGTTGTAATTATCGAAACCTCTTAGATTACACTACACAAAACTATTCATCTGCTCTAGTCTATTCAAACCTGACTCTTAGGCTAGGGGAGCAGCTCTACATAACTACAATCTATAGAGAGCCAGCAGACCATGATCTTTTTTCATATCATACCCTTCCATTCTACTTAGCTAAATGACTCACTTTAAGAGCCAATATGTCACTACAAATCTTAGACCTTATGTGTCAAATACATTAGTTTAGGGTGACCAAATTATCACATCACATAGTCTCATATACATAAATTAAGATTTATTATCCCTTAGTACATGCTTACTCAGCATTCTACACACATTACAAAATCTTTTATCAAGTTGACTCGAGCTTACCTTTTTCCTATATATATATATATATATATATATATATATATATAGGAAAAAGGTAAGTTCAAGTCAAGTTGATAAAATAATTTATCAAGTTGATTTTTAAAATATAGATCTTACCAATATTTGTTCTACATGAAACCAAAGAAAATAAGAACATCATAAAAAATTGGGGGACCATAAATTTTGGGCCCATTTGGACATATAGGCCTCGTTCATCATGGCGCTTCAATCTCACAATCAAATCAACGGTTGAGATTATATTTTTCAATTTGGGACTTTAGAATTGTACAATAGGTGCAGAACCAATTAGGATTTCAATATCTTATTTGAAGATGCGTGTTTACAAATTTTGAGGTTATTTCAATATGTAGGACTATTTATTTAAACCACATTAAATTAAAGTCATTGATTTAAGGTTGAAACTTTGACCGGCCTTGATGAGCATGTCCCACTTATCAAAATTAGACCAAAATGTATTAACCTCTTCTCTATATGATTTTCCATGCATTCCCCTTGGTCCCATACCCCCATTAGATGTGGCCCACAAAAATAGGCCCTCTAAAAAATTCAACTTGATATAGTGTTATCAAGTTGACTTGATGCTACCCCCTCTCATATATATATATATATAATGGCTATATAACTTATCCATTGTTGTAATTCACAATGAAAATAATTTAACTTGTAGCACCATTGGTAATATCATTGATGTATCGGCCATATCACCAATGATCATTGATAAATCCATCGACATGTCAAACCCTCACCACTATTGGCTTGGCTGGAAATGCCCACCTCATCAACGCCACATTGCTGCATTAGCCTCACTACTGATGACCAATCAATATGCATGGTTCTTCATGCATGCATAGGCATTGTTTATCCTCTTCCTTTCACCGTGCAGACAGTGGCACTTCGGTGACCTTATCGATGATAAGAATAAACATGATAAAAAACTCTCCATCCTTTCCAAATACAATTTCTTGCAAAAAAACTATTGAAAATCATTCCAAAACTAGTTATAAACTATTTGAGTAACAAATCAAGCGTCAAAATAGTTATAATCCAAATTCACCATTAAGACACCTTCATGCATGGTACAACCCAAGGAAAAACACAGACATAAGTTTATGATCACCAAGATTTTGAAAAAAATAAAAAATTAGAATACATTTTTTTTTAAATTCGAATGTAGATTGCAATCTGACATGTATTAACACAGAATTATTGTGAATGTGTTAGGGGCTGCCATTGGGGCCACGTGTTAGGTTAATTAGGGTTTCATTTATATTATTATGTCATAAGGGCATTTAGGTCTATAGGGTAATTAGTTAGGGTTTTCTTTTAATTATGTTAATGGGCTTTAGGTGCTTGTTAGTGAGCCCATTAGTTAGCCTATTTAAATGTAAGGACGACGCCCTAAGTTGATTAGTGAATGATTAATTGTCTGATCTTCTTCCCTTTTTTCTGTGCTTCTCCCCTTTATGTCTGATGGCCATGCCATCCACTCTCCCCTTTCCCGGTCTCCATGCACCGCTCCATACTTGTGGACAATCGTCTACACCATTGATATCAGAGCAGTTAAGATCCCTGGCCATTGTTCTCACTTCAACTTCAGGGGATAGCCCGAAGGCCGATCTGACGACAACTGATGCCAAACTGTCAGAGCTCATAGTGGCTATACAGGCTCTTAGAGCGGACATGACTAGCGTGAAGGCACAGTTAGCAGCCCACGCCTAACTCTTGGCTGCGCACACAACGCCTCTTCTGCCTGCGCTGGCTCCTGCTGTCGTGTGCAGTCCGTCATTCCCTGTTCCTGCATTCATAGCACTGCCAGTGGGGTCACCACTTCTAGTCCCTAAGTCGGGACGGCGACACCATCCACGGCACCACTGGTGGGGTCAACTCCGGGAAGCTACCCGGGCTGGTGTGCATTCCACTAGTGGGGTCAACTCCAGGAAGTCCGGCCAGTCGCTCTAGGCGTGCCCAACTCTTGTCTGCGCACATGGCGCCTCTTCTACCTGCGCTGGCCCCTGCTGTCCTGTGTAGTCCGTCATTCCCTATTCCTGCATTCACAGCACCGCCAGTGGGGTCACCACTTCCGGTCCCTAAGTTGGGACGGCGACACCATCCATGGCACCACCAGTGGGGTCAACTCCGGGAAGCTACCCGGGCTGATGTGCATTCCACCGGTGGGGTCAACTCCGGGAAGTCTGGCCAGTCGCTCTAGGCGCGGTGACTCCCTTCGCCATGCTCGCCTGCAGCATACTAATCTCGCTCGAGAAGTCGAAGACCGAGGGCCTCACTTAGCCCTTTTGCAAGTTCATCGGTGTCCACATCAAGGGGGCCGAGGTAATCGAAGGGAAGGTGGTGGAGGTCCAGATAGACCGCCTAGCCGCGCTTTTGCCATAGAATGCCGGTACTCCGGCCACTGCCGGTATTCACTGCAGAACCCATGCCTCCTCCGACGCTACTAGTGTGTATACATCTGGCCAGTCAACTGCGAAGCCCAAGCAGGGTCGGAACCCATCACCCTGCTCCTTGCGAAGGTCTACATCCCTTCCATGGAGAGCATGCCGGGCACAGGATTGGGTATTTCTTCCTCCGGTCGTCGCTCGACGTCAGGATATCCGGCCACCTCTACCTTCGGTCGTCGCGTACTGTCAGGAAATCAGGCCACCTTCCGCTCTTGCAACCGGGAGCAATACGGGATTGGCCGCGGGGCGGTAGTCCGGATTTTACGGGATTTTCCTTTCCCTTTCCTTCTGGTCCCGATTGCCCTGAATGGAACCCCTCTCTGATCCGGTGAAATCCTTAATGGCAAGAATTTCGCCAAAGAATCAGCAGTGGGAAATTGGCTCTTCCTCACCCAAGATTTTGGTTTGCACTCTGGGAAGATGATGTTCGGAGTAGAAAATCTCGGTTGAGAAGGATCTGCGGCTCTGGTGATTGGTTGGGTGGTCCCAAAATCATCACGATCTTCCCCTATCTCAGTGCAGGTCACCCATTCCAGAATTTCCCCTGTCCCATGCCATCTTGACCTTCCCACGGATGCTTTGCCACAATTGACGATTATTGAATCTGCAAAAATCTGGTGTGTACGGGCGCTGAGCCTCCAACTCTTCGACATGCAACCACTCACACAGATTGCATTGAGTTATCCAGCAGTCTTTGTGGATGCCGGCTGCATTAAGGAGGCACTAGTTCTGCTGCGGAAGATGATCACCAAGGGCCACGTAGCTCACTCATTGGTCTATAACAGTGTGACGGGTGGTTATAGCAAACTAGAAGACATGCCGGAGGCCCTCAAACTATTTCATGAATTGCACCACAAGTGCTTAGTGAACGATGGAGTGGTTCATGCTACCATGATGGAGGCTTACTTCCAGAAGGGCAGGAAGACGGAGGCCACGGTTTCCTACAAGCAGCTGATGGACCTGCATTTCCAGAGGATCGTCGTCCCCTACAACGCTCTTTTGGAGGTTCTGTTCAAGCAGAGGAAGTTTGCAGAGGCCATTGGCATCTTCAGAATGAGAGAGCAAACACCTTGTGGGATGATGAGGAAGCTGCCTCAGTTCCCTGGAAGGTTGCTTTCCACATTGATGATGATGTTGTTGGATATTGCGGATGACCCTGCATGGCAATGTGCAAAGAGCAAAGACGAGAATGCTGAAGGGGCGAGCAGTTACAGCGTGGCTCAAGAGTGCCTGGTCCGGTTAGCTGTCTCTCTTGGGGGGAATACCATTGTTCCTGTTGCCTTTGAGTTGATGCCAACGTACTTTGGTACATCCAACTGGCAAACACATCATGCAGCTTTGCTATCTCTCGCACAGGTAGCTGAAGGTTGCTCAATAGTCATGACACAACAATTGGGGCAATTATGGGCGATGGGGTTGAATTCATTCCAGCATCCCCACCCTCGTGTCCGTTGGGCGGCACTTAATGCAATTGGGCAGTTGTCCACACATTTGGGTCTAGACCTGCAAAGAAGATTTCATGGGAGGGTGCTACCTACTTTGGAATGTGCTAGGGATGATTTCTAGACTCCTACAGTATAGGCACATGCAGCTTCAGCCGTTCTCAACTTCAGCAAGAACTATACTTCAGATATCTTAGCACCTTATTTGGATGAAATAGTAAGCAAGTTGCTTGTCATGCTTTGGAATAGAATGGAAATGGTGCAAGAAGAGGCGTTGATTGCTCTGGCAACTGTTGTAGATTCTTCCCAGGAGTATTTCCATGACATTGTCCAGGCTCTTCCTGCTGCATAGGGAAGATGCTAGGACTGCCGCCTATGACATGTTGAATGAAGTTGTGAGGTGTTCAACGGAGGCGCCCGCACCAACAGTTATACCGTTAGTTCCAGTCCTCATAATGGAGCTTGTGCGTGCTGCGTTTCCTCTTTTGAAGGGTAGTGTTGCCACAACTACCGTGGTTGACACGTGCACAAGTGTCAATGTTGTTGTCCTGGGTGGTGGATTCCCTAGGAAAGAAGGAAGGAGGAGGAAGGATGTTACGTCAAACCATGCTTCCATCTATATGTCACAAGCCTCGGACCTGGCAAAGTATGCTGCTGCTACCTGTAAGGTTATGGTTATGATTGTGGAAAAGTATGCCTTGATTTTGAAGGTTCGGGTTAGGGTCCTTGGACTCGTTTTGAGGTCTTTAGCATTTGCTCATGACTTAGCCGCACTTGTGGTTTAGGACTAGCTGTTCAGAGCAGCAGCTTGGGTGGGCCCGATGTCTAGAATTTTGAAGCCACCTCAAGGATGAGGTGATGTGCAAGTGAAGCATAGTGGAATGTTGTGAACGTGTTAGGGGTTGCCATTGGGGCCACGTGATAGGTTAATTAGGGTTTCATTTATATTATTATGTCATAAGGGCATTTAGATCTATAGGGTAATTAGTTAGGGTTTTCTTTTAATTATGTTAATAGGCTTTAGGTGCTTGTTAGCGAGCCTATTAGTTAGCCTATTTAAATGTAAGGGCTATGCCCTAAGTTGATTAGTGAATGATTAATTGTCTAATATTCTTCCCTTTCTTCTGTGCTTCTCCCTTTTCTGTCTGATGGCTATGCCATCCACTCTCCCCTTTCCCGGTCTCCCTGCGCCGCTCCATGCTTGTGAACAATCGTCTACATCAAAAAATCCTCCTCTCTAATGCAAGATTTTTAGGACTCTTTTCCCCTAGTGCAAGGACTCCTTTAGATTCATCTTTTACTCCTCTATTTAGGATTTTACTCTATTTATACTAGGACAACTACATAAGGAGTCTCATATATTCAAAACTACCTCATTTTCAAATATAACTAATGCATGTAGTTGTCATCACCAAACCATAGACTATCGATGTCTACCGATAATAATACTGCACTATTTCATTGGTAGCACACTGACGTCAGTAACCAAAAATAAACTATTTAATAAATATAATAAAAATAATTTTCTTCTTAAAAACACAGGTTCCATGCACATACATTTGAAGGAGGAAGTGCTTGCTTGAAGAGTTACTGAGAAGATTAAATGAAGAGATCGTTCAAGCTAAAGGAGGTATTGTGAAGATCAAGATCTGTCAAAAGCAATCAAGGTGGAGAATACTAACTTGATGCAAGCAAACAACTAAGAAAAAGATGCAATAATTTAGAGTGATGCTAGAGCCAGCTGAGTAAAGAAAATGTCTTTTTCTTTGTAAGACATAACTTTGTATCTTTGTTTATAGTAGTACATTCATTAGTGTAGACATAGTGTCCCATAATTTTTCCCAATGAGGGTTTCCACATAAAAATTTTCTTGTTTCTTTATTTTCTTTGATTTGTATGATTCATTAGACACATAAGAATTTTGGTGCCTTAGTATAGAAAAAAATATTTTTTGATTTTTGATAAGGGAGGAGATATATCTTGTAGTTCTTAGGTTATATTTCAATTAGAGGAACTATATTTACCTTGGCTTGGCCATTATCAAACCAACAAAGTGTGTGCCATATTTTTTAGCCCTGCCCACTCTACCTAGACCTGCCTTCTAGTGCCACAGTCCCTTATTATTTCAATGACCAAGCCAATGTTGCTAATATCTTCCCTAGACTTGTCAACAACCCATATTATAACAAATACAACTTAGGTTAGAGTAGGCATCCTATTTTTTTGGGTGAAAGGGCCCACATCAAGGACCACGATACTCTCCTTATCCGTTATAACCTCTACATGTTCAATCATCGTCTACACAACCTAAGAAACCATCCCTTGGGGATACCTTGATCCTGTTTATGTAGAATTTCTTCGAGAAAGATATTTAAAGCACTATATATGCCAACTCGCAAATAGTTACAAAGTTGAACTTCAAACATGGCTGCATCTTGGTTCAGTTCTCGTGGGAACTGAATTGGAATCCAAATCGGATTCAAAATATCATAACCGAACCAAAATGAGTAAGAAGCCAATTCTATTGGAACTGAACTAGAACTGACATATAACCAAGACCGAGATTAGGGTTAAATTTTAGTCCTTCGGACAAAATAAATGGTTAAGATTAGGGCAATAAAAATGAAGGGTTAATATTAATTTTTTTAAAAGGTAAAATATTTAATTTTTTAAAGGTAGGAACCAAATCGGAACAGAGATTAAGTCCGTTCCTTCACTCTTGGAACCAAACAAGAACCAATTAAGCAACTGAATTGAACCAAACCAACCAATTTCGGTTTGGTACTAGCCACTTCAAATTGGACAGTATATATTCAGACCGTGAATGTCCAGCATGCACCTCATCCTTTGATCGAATTATGCTGCCTGGATAGGCCAAAGTCCTTCCTTGCTAATTCACATATTCAACAGATGGGGCCCACTCAAATTACAAGAATGCTTAGAGCTCTATATCCACCGTCCACGTGTCCATTTAAGGTGGGACCCATACTAAAGACAAATAAAATTTCTTCCCTTCTGTCGCATTTACTCTTTTAAGACTGCTGCCTAATTTTTGGAAAGTTCGCTCGTAAATGCGAAATTATAAAATTGCCCCTGTCGCGCCCATGGTTTCACCCTCCAAAGTCTTTATGGACAATAGTGGCATTTTCGGTAAAACGTCAGATCTCCTTGGGCAATTTCTAATCCGAAACTGTACGCGAGGCCTCGGGATGCCTTGAGGTGCGTGTAGCCGTGGTCCCCCCACGCTCACCCGCGAGTAGCTATCGACAAAAGCGCCACCCGCACGGAAGGAACTTCAGTGCACCTGTCGCTGGACTGGGTTCTATGAATCAGGTGGGAGTTGTCTCCCCCGCTTTGCCTTTATCATCTGTGCTTCTTCTCCCTCTGAATATGTGGGTGAATATGAATGTCCCAGGTTAGCTGGATCATGGAGGTACGAGGATATCTTTGCTCTCTTTCCAGTAGAAAGACGTGGTATCTGTGATTCTCTGGGTTGTGGAGAGAGGATATGAAGTGGGGGCATTCTTGCGGGGAATGGACCCAAAAATGAAGACAATTTTCGACTGTTCTTCATGAGTTTTGAGCTTCTGGTGGGGAAACACGAGATGGGTATTTGTTGTTGTGGATAAATTCTTTGTGGGTTTCGAGTTTGGACTGGCTCTGATCGTTTTGGCCAGTAAAGGCGTTTGCTTTTGATGGTGAGTGTTGTTCAGCGGGAATGAGAAGTCAGTCGTATTGAAACTGCGTTTGGTTTATCTTCCATGAATCTTTTTGTGTTTCCTGGGCTCTGATCTCTGATTTTGCTTGAAAACACAGTCTTTTTGTTGATGTACGCCTGTTTTCACCATTTTAATGTGAGTTGCCAAACTCAACTTCTGGTCTGCTTTACTCTCTTTCTTTTTGTTTTTGAGATTGGTTCCTGAAACCCAACTTGTTCCTGCTTTCATTTCCAAATTGAAGCCTTTTTAGTCACCGTTATCTGAAGAATGCCGAGGCCAAACCGTGGGTTTGAGGGCCTGCTTGTTGGACCCTGCAAGATCCGCAAACGCGGCTGCTCTTCTTCTTCTTCCTCCTCCTCCATCCTCCAGAACTACCGCTTCAAGCGGGCGATTCTTGTTGGCAAGAGGGGAGGCTCTAGCACCCCTGTTCCCACGTGGAAGATGAGCTCCAAGTCGCCGGCTACTTCAATGGTGAGGGCCCTCGAGTCGCCCAAGTACCCGCCTCCAATGGCTGGGGGTAAGCCGAAGCAAGGCCCAGTCTCCGCAAGGAAGCTTGCGGCCACATTGTGGGAAATGAACGAGGTCCCTTCGCCCCGGGTTAGGGATGATTTAGAGGAGGAAAAGATGACGAAGAAGGAGACGAGGGGAAGAGACCGTCCGGCGAGGTCAGTCCGGTCGGGTTCTCTGCCTCGACATTTATCTGATCCTTCTCACAGTCCCGGCTCTGAGGTTAGTCTCTTATAATTTTTATTATCAGTTGATGTTTGAATTCTTTCTACAGCTTCATTTGGTCCGTTTTATGGGAGATGGAGTAGGTTGTTACACTGCTCTGTGCTGATACTGTAGATGATGGATCGTTTGGACTCTAGTAGTCTGAGGAGGAAATTGGCCAAAGTTACTCAGAGGATTACATCCAGTGAGCGCAATGGTGGAGTCCTGGATTCTATGAGCAATGCAAGTTTAATGGAGGTATTACCGTACTTGTCCAGTTCATTGTTTTCGTTGGACTATTTTGGTCCCTTTCAAAACTTCATAGGCTTTTGAGCAGCTTCGAATCCCACCCTTTTGGATAGACAATGATTATGGTAGAAATCGTCTAGTTCTACAGATTTATCTAACTTTACTAAGCTGTTTTATTTGAATTTATAGTTTTGTTGTTGGGCAATATGTGGCTAGCTTGTATATATGATCTTCTTGGATTAGACTACGTGTTATGATTTTGGGATATGCCATATTGATCCAATGCAATGTATCACAGATCACACACCCTGATTCAGATTTATTTCACCGGACTTGACTAAGTATTTATGTTTTTAACATCAACTTTGCTTGATGTCCTTTTTATAGTAGTTACTGTAATTTATATAGCAGCTTAAATTACATTGCAGATTGAGGCTCGCTCTCGAGTGGGTACACCATCAGGCTCTGTTGCAGGAACAAAAAGCCGTCTTCGAGATGTCAGTAATGGTCTTACAACATCCAAAGAGCTCTTAAAAATTTTAAACCGCATTTGGGGCTTCGAAGAGCAGCATTCATCTAGCATCTCCCTTATTCAGGCTCTCCGGGTTGAGCTTGAGCGTGCACGGATGCAGGTGGACCAGTTGATCCAGGAACAGAAATCTGGAAGGAGTGAGATCAATTACTTGATGAAGAAGTTTGCAGAAGAGAAGGCTGCACTGAAGAGCAGAGAACAAGATAGGATTAGGGCAGCAGTTCAGTCTGTTGCTGAAGAACTAGAAGTAGAGAAGAAATTGAGGAGAAGAACTGAGAGCATTAATGCAAAGCTTAGCAGAGAATTAGCTGAGACCAAAGCTTCACTCATAAAGGCTGTGAAAGAACTTGAAGGTGAAAAAAGAGCAAGGGAGATATTGGAACAGGTCTGTGATGAATTAGCAAGAGGGATTGGTGAGGATAAAGCAGAAGTGGAGGAGTTGAAAAGAGAGTCAGCAATAGTTCGGGAGGAGCTGGAGAAAGAGAGAGAAATGCTTCAGCTGGCTGATGTTTTGAGGGAGGAGAGAGTACAGATGAAGCTATCGGAGGCTAAGCTTCAGTTTGAAGAGAAAAATGCCGCTGTGGACATGCTGAGGAATGAACTGGAAGCATTCTTGGACTCACAAAAAACCAAAGAAATACAAAATGGGTGTAGAAGTGGTGGATTGCATGCTGATCGGGAAAAGGAAGAAGGAGAAGTGGATGATGGAGATGAATACAAGGAAAGTGAAGAGAAAGAAGATGACTATGATGATGATGAAGTAGATGAAGATGATGATGGCTCAGGTGAAAGCGACCTGCACTCCATAGAGTTGAATATGGACAATAATAGCAAGGCATACATGTGGAGTTACGGAGAAGATAGGGAGAAGAGAGCTTCTATGGAAGATGAGGGTAGATGGAAGAAATCCATGCCAGAAAAGAATCAGAAGCGCCTTGATAGGAGCTTATTGGAAGGGATAGAGTGGGAGCGTGATGCAGAAAATAACCAAAGGAATGGAATTGATCGAGGGAGATTTTCTGACAGCAACATTTTGGTAGGAAAGGAGGCCAAAAAAGGGGATTATAGGAGCAGATTTTTTAAAGGCCTGAGAAACCAGATTTTGCCAAGTTCAAAGATGGGTTCAACCCGAGGTTATACTAGTCCCTCTCGGCAATCTGCTGAATCTGGGTCCTATCAGGATCCAATTGAGGCTGTTTGTCAAAGATTGAAGGTTGCAGAGATGGTTAAAGGCATAAGAGAAAACAGCTCGAAGGCACGACTAGTAATGAGCAAGGGGGAATGTACAAATGCCAGACAGAAACAGGTGGCCCCATGACAGGAAACAATAACCACATCTGAAGCAAAACGCTTGGCTCCTTAACAGTAAGAAATGGAATTACGAGACATGATGTCATCTTTTGAAAATCTAATGGAGTTGCTGTTATTTGCATTATTGCAACTAAAGGGATTGTCCGTTCTTTTTATTTTTAAGTTATGGTGGCGCAAGGGGGAATGGTTTTTAAATCATGGAATCTGTAATATGCTTGGGAAGCTTACATGAGGTTTTGCTTTTCCTGTAAAATTGTATTGATCAGCAAATAAAAATTATGATTTTGGTATTAACTGTTGACCCATAATGAAGCTTCTTACTTTTGTCACCCATGGACAGCTTTTAGTTCCTACCTTTGAATCTCAATCTGATTTGAGATATTTGGTATCTGGCCATGCTTGAATTCTTGCATTAACAGCACACACTGGATTGTATATGTGATTTTCTTTGTGAACTGTTCGTGTTAGTCAGTATTCGCAGCTCAAGAATTGATTTTGATAGAGATCTAAATAGAATTGACGGTGAAGGAGTTTCTTAATTTTCTAGGGCTACAAGAATATTAGGAATATTTGCTTGGAACAGCATTCTGATTACACAGCGATGCGAACAAATTTAATAGGATTTTGTACTTCTGGCAGTTTTATGTGTTTACTGCATTTGGTTTAATCTTCTTTACAGACTCTTTAAGAGATGCTCCAAGGTCTTGTCATCAAAAACTGATTTCGAGGGAGTTCTGAGTTCTGACTTATATAGACAGCAGAGAAGTTCCTTAATTCTCTATGGATACAAAAATATTACGAATATTTGTTTGGAACAACATTCTGATAACAGCAGTGCATGACAAATTTAATGGAATTTTGTACTTCTTGTCTGTTTTATATGTTTATTGCGTTTGGTTTGACCTTCTTTACAGATTCTTAAGAGATTCTCTAAGGTGTTGTTATCCAATAAAATTGATAAAAAAGAATAAGGCCTTGCTAGCCCATGTGGAGGTTAGTGGTGTGCATTGAGCAATGCTGGCATGTGCAGCCCTCCAATGAATCTTAAATTTTAAGCAACATGGAGAGTCCTTGGATTTGTGGACAGGCCAGAGAACATCATTTAATGTCAAAAAGCAAGTGCATTTGTCTTTTTTTTTCCATCTTAAGGAGTAGTATCTGTCAAGTTTCTAGCAATCATTAGAAGAGGTGACAGCTGACAGCCCTAGATAAATGATGAAGCTGGAAACCAAGAAAAAGTAAACAAAAGCAAGGGTCAATATGAATTAAAGGAAGAGAGGAACTCAATTGGAGACACCAAAGACATGATTTTGAGATCTTGATGCATGGGAGCTAGTGTGGGGAAAGGCCATTTGAGCATGGCTCTATGGCTAATTCTCCTCCATCAATACTTCCATCACCCTGCTCAAAAAGTCAACTTAGAAGCTTTCAAGTTTGAACGCGGAAAAAAGGATGTGGAGGCAAAATGATCCTCTTTTAATTTCAACTATTTAAGATCAGCTAGCATGAGTTCCGCCGGGCATCAAGTCGGACTTTAAACCAACCGAGCATATTACTTGGGGCAAACAAGTTTAAATTACAAACGTGCTCTTCTATTATTGCATACTATTGAATCTCAATCTGAAGGCTTGTAACGTTAGGGCTTACACTGGCACGCGTGAGCCCCCAAACTTGTGTCAAAATTTTCCATATAAGAATGGATAGCATTCATTATTTACGAATGAGAACTGAATAAAACATTCCATTCAGCCTAACAATCGAGTTTACTAAAATTTATAGTATAAAATAGAATTATTCTACACTTCCATTTTGGTGCATATGGGCAAACAAGCTCATGTTATGTGTCGTACAGACGCAGCCCAAGCAACCAACCATGTGTGAAAGGGACCACCTTGTTGCTAATTGCTAAAGTCCTACTGATAGACACTCTCCGTTACTAGGTACAAGGTAACGGAAATCTTTTTTTAAGGAGATTCAATTATTGTTATAAAATATCACTAAAAACTATCGTTAGCTTCCAGTAACACCCTTAATGATAATTTTGACATTATCCTTTGAAGAAGAAACCTTAGAAACCTTCCGAGAACTGATTGGCATTTCAATAACTCATTCTCCAATTGTTCTACAGCCTTAGAAACCTTTCTATAGAGTTGAAGCAACCATAAGAAAAATTTATAAAAAATATTTTAAATACCTTTTCACTTATGCTAAAACTAGCCTTGTTGCAACTTCAATAAGAGCTAGTATGTTGTAGGGAAGCATTATTCATGATCCTTGCTCACTGTAAGCTAGGCGTAAAGAGCGCATATAAAATATTTATTAATTTTTAAGATCAACGATGCACATGCTAATGCAATTAACGTAAGTAATTCTTACATTAATGTGCATTAGTGTGTTGTCATTGATCTAAATAATATATGCTTCACATATATTCCTTATACTCGGTGCTCATTGTGAGAATAAAATATAAAAAATACTTCCTATATTGTAGATGCCCCGGCTGTTGGATGATGTCAGGTACTTTCCCCTTGTGAAAATCACGTGCCCGCCATATGCTCGATGACACATGAAGTTACAACACAAATCTTTCACTTAAGAACTACCTACTGATTTATCTCTTATTTCTAAGTTAAATACAAATAATAAATACCCCTGAATATGGATCTGATGAGCGTTGACACAGGGAAAGTGGGGATTTTTTGGCCGGAAAGTAAAATGGGAGCCCTTTAAATTAGGGTTTTCTAGATGTGGCTGACCGATCCGAGTTGTTTGCTAAAGTGACATAAAATCTAATTATTCCTTCAATTTCACAACGTTTTCCATTTGAGGTTCAGGGACTTCTCATTCTGCAGCTACTTCGTTTTTATTCTAAGTTGCCATTACTGGTTCTCATGTTTCAATGTTATGATTGTGAAGTTTATTGTGGCAAACTTCCCCTGTAGCTTGCATATCTAAGAAATATAATACACCTTTCATTTTATATTAATAGTTATATTTAAAAAAATAGTAAATTTTATTAAATGGTAAAACCACATCTAAAAGAATGAGAAAATAAATTTATAATATTCTTTTTTAAGTACTCAACCACCTAAATTAAATAAAATGAAGCCATTAATATAGAATAATTTTTTTTTACCAAATAAAACTATTAATTTAAGACAAAAAAAAATATCTTAGTGAATATTGTATCAAAGAATTGGAATCTTTCATACTAGTTCATGTGAGTAATGATACAAGTTAGATACACTGAATGATGTACAAAATCTTTCGAGCTTATCTTAGGTGATCGGTACATTTGACTACGTTCATTATCCATTATCGGAAGGTGGGACTGCATGAATGAATGAATTCCAGAGGCTGGAGTTTGATAGGATAATCATTGAGCCCAGCCATTAAAATTGGGCCCAACGTTAATTTTGTTTGGATCGGTCAATTGGCCACAGCTTTGAGGAGGCTCATACAAATGCTCCCTCAATAAAAACCAACACTCCTGGACCCAATTCTGCTCAGCGGGGGCTCAATGCAACACTGAAACTGGTTGGTCCGCCAATGCTGTCAGTGGTGGGATTTGTTGCATATTACAAGCGACGTTTACCACACCCCAAACGGAAATGTGACTCACTGGAGGAAGTAGGGTTTGATTTTGGCATTCTTTCTCAATCTGAATTTGAAAAGCCATATGAAATATTTGAAAAAATCATCTGAGTTTGTTTCTGATTCAGATTTGAATGTAATACTAATCTAGACTTACATTAAAAATTAAATCAGCTAAGTAAGGGGTCTGTCTTCGTATATGCATAATACTCACTTTGTCCTATATTAATAGTTTCATTTCTCTTTTTTGTTATTTTTATTTGTCGTGAGTCTTTGGTAAGTATTAGTGTTGGGGTAGAAATGGTCTTCGGTCGGTCGACCGTGTTTGAGTCCGCATCCGCGATGTCCGCGCCCAATTGACTGTGACCAAAGTGACCGAATATTTCGGTCTCTATCAGGGTCAAAATAATTGGTCGACTGGGTGACCTGTGACCGGTTGGCAAAAATCCCACTCCCGCTCCCAGCCCCTCTACCCTCTTTTTCTTCAGGTGCTTCTTCTCCCTTCCGCCCTCTTCCTTGCCGGAATCTCATTGCTTTGGTGAGCCCTACCCCCAAAGATGGAGACGACGACCATTGACCTTGACGGAACTTGGATTTAGAAGCTCGAATTGTTCACCTTTTTTGTCTGTCGAAGGTTTTTTGGGCGATATTAAGGCGGTCCTCACTATTTGCTATTTTTTTCTGGTCTCGTTTATGGATATGTTATCTTCGACTCGTCACCCTGTTTCGCGCTAACATCTCTGTCTGTGGCTCTTCATTTGTTGCAGACAGCAAGCGCTGGTCGTCTTTTTATTTCCAACCTTGTCCTGCAGTGATCTCAGATACGCATCTCAGGTATTGTTCTCTATCATCGCAAGTTATCAATTCTTGATTATTATTATTGTTCTTTGTTTTGTCTGTAATAATTTTTGTTTTGAATATTTCGGTCTCTGTCGCGCATTTCAGGTATTGTTTTGGCCATTAGAGAGGGTTGTCCATCTTTCACTTTTTATTTTTGTTTCGATCAAATTCTTAGCTTGAAGAAAGGTGTTGTGAGTCATATTTCGTACTTAATTTTTTTTTTTGAGAATATGGATTGTTGTATGTTTATTTAGAAAAAAAGTCAGTTTTTTTTCTTAGACGTCTCTGTTGGTCCTTATGGAGGACCTATGAAAATAAATTATTTCTGTAGGAGATGATCTGCCGGATAATGTCATACCTTGTTGATTTGTACATATAACAAGGAGACATGCATTGATGATAAAAATACATAGATGACATACATAGATAATTTAATAAATGGAATGATGATGATAGGTTTGATTTAATTCCTTCATATTATTTCACCGTTGCTATTTTATCCTAGTTGACCTCTGATAAAACTTTGTAGTTAAGTAAAAGCTTTTGTTTCCGTATATAATTGAGCAAAAGAATTGTTTTCTTATTACCGGGGATATGATGGTATCATGACCTATGAAAAGGAGCCCTAGTAATAGGCATTTCAAAAAGTCCTGATTGTGAAGCCCACAACTGAATTCTTTGTAGAACTAAGGTCAATTAGCTTGTATACAACGGGTATATCAATGCCTTCATCAAAATTCAGAGATGAATTATTAATGCGCAACGATTATTTTATATTAATGCAAATGTAACAATTAGTTTATATTATTTCATTAGCTTGTACAACGGGTATACAAATGCAGCGATTATTTTATATTAATGCGCTAAGGGGAAGTCCATGAGAATCTACTGCCCCCCTAGGGTCCTAGACCCACCTGGGTATGTGCTTTCATCTGATTTGCATGAGGGATGGTTCACCTCTAATGGGTCTTTGCCATTTTAAGCTTTCACATGGCCCTAGGATGCATTGGATTTAGAGACATATATGCAGGGCCCTTGATTATACTTTTTCATGATTATTTGGGATTTTGATAAAAATTATACATTTTCGTGATTATTTGGGTTGTGTTTCCAGAGTTATCGGATTAAATTCTATTTTGGTGGATTTTTCTTCCTATTGCTTGTTGCTTATTGTTTCTGTTTTTGTTTCATCATGGTAATATATGTCTTAGTTTTTACTCCATTCTAAATTGTTGTTGCACTATTCACATAAAAAGTTCTAAATGTAATAGTTTTTATAATCCTTAGTATTCTAGAGCAATTACATATGTATTTTTTTTTCTGGGCAATTGAACTCGGGGTTTGTTGGTGCCTCTTTGCATTTGGGAATGTTCGGAATACTTATGGTAAAAAACGGTAAAAAGGTACTGGGTTTAAATCTATGGACTCTCTTTTTGGTTTGCATTTGTTGTTGCTTTGAGAAATTGTAGGAAGCTTGCATATTCGTTAGCATCAGCCATTATCTATGGTTTATTGTCATTTTTCTCCAACCTAAGATGAAATTTAATTGTTCTTCTTTGGGATTAGACTACACTATATAGTGTTTACTCAGAGTGGTTAGTTTTGATTTGCATTTTCTGTGAGTCATGAAAAAATCTTGTCGATTAATGCAAAGGGTTTTTAAGGAAATTTTAAAACTCGTATTCATTTTCAAACTTTCTTATTTGATTGTTAATTGATCTTGTATCTCCTTAATGAATCTGCTTCTCCCTTTTCTCTTACATATTCTTTTATTTTCAGATGCATTACTTTCCTCAATGAGTCTTAACAGACGTCTTGAAGTTCTTATATGATTCTTCAACAAAGCTTCAAACAAAATTCTGGATGGACTAAATATGTTTGATTGAACTGATAGTCATTTGGATGTGGGATTCTCAACTTTTCCATTATATTGAATGTTCTTAATGTTTCCTTTTTTATATTTGTGTCAATTGACTATTTGCTAAAATTTTATCTTTGGAGTATTTGGAATGGTATGAAGCACCTATTATTTGTGACCTATTTCTTCCTAATTTTCTCAAGTGGCTTTTTTTTTCTGTACCTGGAGAACTCAAAGATGGTAGAATTGTAATCAATCTGCGAGGTTCACATACCTAGATATGGAAAATGACCGGTCCATGCCTTCATTTTGATAGTTTAGGAGTGAAGAGATACTGCTGCGAAAAAAACACATACACACTAGCCAGAGATCTAGGTGACATTTGTGTGTGTATATATTGAATAAAAGAGAAATATATGCATCATTGAGGCTCTTAGTTGATGTGAACTAAAATGGAATGTTTATTAAAATGGTTTTTGGTGTGACATAGATTGTAGGCCTTTGATACATTTTTTTTGGGCAATAGGATGTTTTGTGTGATAGATTGTTAACCGTACCACTCTAAAATTACATATTGTCTCATCTTTTGCTACCCCATCAACATGGAACAAAGAATACAAGCGTAGTGCATTGTAGAGACGGGGAAGTTGATAATTACCCTGTGCACTACTAATTTGAGTCATGCAATTCTTATTTTTGCTACTAAGGACCATAGTCTTTGCTTATAAATGGGTTATTTTCATTGCCTATAAGAGAGATGAGGACTGCCTCAGCCTTGAAGAACAAAACCGTTGATGTGCCTAGAGTAGGCACAATTGGCACCTAGGAGATCTACGTAGGGAAAGGGGAGAAGTAAGGAAGAAAGAGGAGAAAATATGAGTAATTTCAATTGCATACTGTCAAACAAGAGAGGATCGCCCTATATAGGGGATGACCAGTCCCCTAGGGAGTTGTGCCCAACCCAACCCAGGTTGGTCTGGTTCCCTAGGAGAATACACCAGTTAGTGGTTCGGCTAGCCTGAGCCACTAATTGAACCAATACAGTTTTGCATCCAAATACCAAACCAAAGCAAATACTAAACTATTACAATAATAAATAGTTCAATGCAACTAAGTAAAAACAATAAAGTAGAGTCTGGGGGAGTCCTCTGAGAGACTGGTCATCGTGCACAACACTCCACCATGCTTCCGCTATTCGCCTTTTCCTCATGGCGACCAAGCTGAGAAGCGAGTCAGAAAATCATCCTTAGGCATCTACGTAGAGTCCTCAAGCGGCTGCCCCTGCCAAGAAATCAAGACCTCAGTAATAATGCGACCAAGGCGATGAACCCTATGCTTTTCAAGCACTGAAGCAGGGATAGGGTCGAAAGGCGGAACTGGGCCCATCAGGGGAGGAGGAGGAGTACCCACAGCCAAGGACTTGTCACCCACAAATTGCCGTAGATGAGACACATGAAAGAAAGGGTGAACTAATCGTTTATAATTAAACCTTTTGTAAGTGTACAAGGTAATTGTACTAGGATAAGTATTTAAGGGTTGTCGAACCTCAGGGACGGATAAATTATTACTAAATCTAAAGAAAAATTTGTTGATTAAAAACTAGAAAGAACTTAAACTTAAATTAAGTAAAAGAAAGGAATCAACTAGTTTAAAAGCAAGAGATTAATATGATCGAATTTACTTAGGAAATCGAATCCACTATAGAACCATAACAATTCCTTAACTCTTAATCTAAATCTAGTGTGAATATGAACAAGTATTCTCAGGTACAAGCTAGAATTACTTTAGAAAGAATCATTAATTAAATTCCATGGCATGAACTATCTTCGACAATAGCACGAATCATCTACACTAAACTAGCTATAGGCATGACCCGTCTAATCTTAGTATAACTCATCTAAGTCATTAATTATTTGAACATTAAAACTATTATATGACTATCTCATCTAAATCATAGAAATTGGAATTGATGTAAATATCAAAACCACATCAATCTATCATTTACAAGACAATAAATCAACATAGATTTGAATAAACATGAAAAACTCTTCCATTAAAAAGGAAATTCTTATCATGTAATTGTCATCATTTATAACTGAGATCTAAATTTAAAAGAAAAGAAACTAAAACTTATCTATAGCTTCATCAACTCCTAAGTAAAAGAAAAGTTTAGTCTTCCATTGTAAAAGAAAGCACTTGAATCTCCATTAAAAGCTTTGAGTTCTCTTCCATTTTCTTCTTCCTTTTTTTCTCCATAAAATCTACTAGAATCCTCCAATTTCAAGCCAAATATGTCTTTATATAGGCATAAGATCCGTAGGAAGAAGTCCAATATAAAAAGGATTGAAAATTAGCTAAAACTAGGAAACTGCGCGTTATCCCGTTTGAACGCCCTGCATGCCTGTTCAAACGCATATACTATGTTTTTGTCCAAAATCACATTATCTCGTTTGATACATCAAACGCCCCATTCGAATGGCTACACTGTTTCTACAATCTGGACAGTTTTTCTGGATAGTCCAATTTCTGTTCATTAAGCTCTTTCTTCATGTCCATATTAATTTCCAACTTATTTATAACTCCGAAAAGTTGTCCAAATCACTTTAAAGCATATCAAGACTATTTTGAATTACTCCAAACATCGTCCAAATACCTTGATAAGCGCACTTTACCTACACAATATAAAATATCATAATTTAGACATGTAGAATATAATTAATATTCCAACTTGATTTAAATACATATCTAAACTACTAATAACTACAAAATTATTAATAATTAAACTAAAATACTAATATCTATCTTAATCTAAATAAACTATAACTAACTCTAAATTAACCTAATCTATTCTAGTAAATAAGGTAAAAAATCATATAAAATAGATATATATTTCATACTTATCATGAACCAAAGAGTCAGGGGGCAAAGCCAATCAGTAGGCCACAGGACCAACACGCTCCTCAATAGCATACGGACCATGGAAATGGGGAGCAAGCTTAGAGTTCTCCGGCTGAAACAAGGAGGTCTATTGATGACGGAGAACCGACACATAAAGCAGATCACCCACTGCATACTCACGATCCGTATGGTGACGATCATAGATCTGCTTCATCCGGTTCTAGGCAGATGACAAATTCATCTTCAGCTAGCGTAAGACCTCATCAAGCATCTGCAACATATAATCCATCTCTGCCACAGAAGAACAGTGAGGGACATATGATAAGACCGTCGGTGGTGGACGGCCATAGAGCACCTCAAACGGTGAGAACCCAGTGCGCGTATGATAGGCAGTATTATAAGACCACTCGTCCCAAGGAAGAAGCTGGAGCCAGCGACGGGGCTGCATCATAGTAAAGCATTGCAGATATTGCTCCAGGCAACGGTTAACCACCTTCGTCTGCCCATCCATCTGGGGGTGATAAGTGGTGCTCATATGGAGAGATGACCCCTATAAAGTGAAAAACACCTACCAGAACTGCTAAAGGAAGATCCGATCACTGTCAGAAACAATCGTATGGGGCATACCGTGAAGTCGGGCCACCTCGCGAACATAGAGCTCAACTACAGTCTTGGTGGTGAAGGGATGGCCCAGAGCGCAGAAATGAGCATACTTGGACAACTGGTCCACCACAACCATAATAATGGACTTACCCTGCACCACGTGCAAAGCCTCCACGAAGTCCATCGAAACATCCTCCCAAACCTTATTCGGGATAGGAAATGGTTGCAACAAAACGGCAGGCGAGGTCGTGGTCTCTTTAGCCCGCTGACAAACATCACAAGCGGCCACATAGTCATGGATGGCTCGACGGACGCCCAGCTACATCAAACTCTAGCTGACCCATTTGTAGGTGCAGAAGGCGCCCTCGTGACCAGCCATTGGAGTGTCATGGAAGTGCGAAAGGATGCAGCGGCGGAGGTCAGCAACATCGGGAACCCACAGGCGGTCCTTCCAGAAGAGAAGGTCATCCCGCCACACAAAGAACGGCTAGGCAGCAGGTTAGTCTGGAGGGCGACAATCACATCCTGTGTCCAAGAATCCATACCATAGGCCTGCCGTAACTCCTCAATAAATGGGCAAGAGAAAGTGGAGATAGCCAAATAGGAGCCCGGTGCCGGACTGCGAGAGAGCGTGTCGGCCACGATGTTCTCCAACCCCTTTTTGTACATGACCTCGTAGTCATATCCCAGCAACTTGCTCACCCACTACTGCTGAGAGGGAGTAGACACTCGTTGTTCCAAGAAGTACTTCAGTGGTTGGTGATTGGTACGAATCAGAAACCAGCGACCCAGTAAGTGTAACGCCCGAGATTTTTCATCCCTTTTTCTTAAAACTAATAGAATTTTTTTTTATACATACGATAAATCGGAGTCAAACGATAAAATCAAAACCTGTATAAACAGTTTATAATTTTAAACATGATACGGTTAAACATCGTACCGTCAAATCAAATATCCTCAGGCGCTACTCGAAAACATACGTACGATTAAATCACCATGATCATGGATTTTTAAATACAAATAACTCCCAGGTGTCCCCGAGTACAAGTCCCATAAATAGTCTACTCTGATCCAAATTAAAAGTCCAGAATACATACACTTAAATCTCACCAAATACATCAGATCGTGGCACCAAAAATACTTGAGTCGAGGGGGAAACAATCCACCGCAAAGACGAGCATCCATCACCAGGAGCTCACCAACACAACCTGCAAAAGCCTCCCGAACAACGGGGCTAAAAGAAGTAGGGTGAGTATTTTCATACTCAGTAGGGGAAATCCCAAACGGTGAACTCAATAAGTTCATAAAACATGCGTCATGCAACTCAACATGAGGCAAACAACGTATAACATAATTATGCACATAAGCATATAAGCAGACATAACACACCATCGTATCAAACGTACACAAACACCCTTAATCAGGGTCTTACAACTTACTCATACCATCAAAGGCATACTCATACAGCTTACACGTACTTGTACGACCTTACTCGTACAATCTTACACTTACTCGTACGACCTTACTCGTACAGTCTTACACTTACTCGTACGACCTTACTCGTACAGTCATACGCTTACTGTCTTGCTCAGAATCAAACTCTTACAGTCTTACTCAGAAACTTACACTTACAGTGGTTCTCATACTCATACTCACACTCATACTCTTACACGTACTCAGAAACACACATACTCACTCATACAGTCGTACACATACTATCGACCACTGAAGCTTATTACAATTAATAAGCTCCAGCGTCGAAAAAGAAAAGATTGCCACTGGGGCATCACCTTAACCTCCGGGGAGTGACTAGATGCCATGGACTTTTCCGAAGGTAAGGCACACCTATGCTCATGGGGCACAGGATCAAACAGGTAAGAGTAGATCCATGATACTACTTACCTGAGCGCGCAAACATATTGCCTACCATAATGGGTCTTATAGTGCCAAAGAATTGCCCACCATAATGGGTCTTATAGTGCCAGTGCCACTCTTGGGCAGAAATCTTACAATGCCACTCTTGGGCAGAACATACAGTGCCATCTATAGGCAGAACATACAGAACCCACGAGGGCGGAAACTTACAGCGCTCTCAACAGAGCATCAAATGTCTGGGCTAAATACAGCACACAGACCAAAACAAAGCCTACATCGCTCTCAACAGAGCATCAAACGTCTGGGCTTATACAGCACGCAAACCAAATCAGAAACAACGTCGCTCTCAGCAGAGCATCAGACGTCTGGTGCTCTATATAGCACTCAGACAAAATCCCGCAGGATAAACACCATGGCAAGACATGATAAATGCTCGGCCGACTCATTAGCGGCCAGCTCAAACACGGAACTTAATCCGTCGAACCCTCAGGTCTCAAACTCACAACGCTATTATTAACGTTCTCATAATTCAAGTTTGACTTAAGTATATTATGCGGTACAATTATGCCACACAAATCAGTCCTCGACTGATCAAACTGAAGCTAAGCCCGATCCGAACCCTAGTTCGTCGGGGCAGCAGACTTCACTTACCCGTCCAGGTCACACATAACCCACCGTACACAAATCCTTATGTACACATACATCCTCTGACATCCACCTTACGATCAGACATCTTACTTACATCGTCAAACTGAGCTCCTCATAGCAGATCCCTGTTATCAACCTCTTACTTAATTCCTCATTTATTATACTTACTTTTCACTTCATAATTTGTACGTTATGCTTGTACAATTATGCACGCTCTTACTGTCTAATAAACCCTCATGAGGCTCCAAGCCTAAGTCTTCTTACTTACCGAACCCCTGACGTACGCTCCAAACCAAACTGACCCATCTCAAATCCTCGCTCCTCAACTTACTTTCTCTGTCTTCCGTCATGTGCTTACACATCCAAATCCACATCCAACTTCATACCAAACCCTTACCAATCTTACAGTCCATCGCCCATACCTCTGCCCACACAGTCCACATACGTAACTTACTCGACATCGCTAGCCATCACTAGCGTGTCCATCATACACATACGTAGCACACTAACATATTCGCTAGCCATCACTAGCGCATACATCACACACATACTTAAAACATGCTTACAACTCACATACATACATACATGTATCTCAATGTGGCATAATTCACTATCTTACACCATGCATACATGTCATGATTTAATATCCAAAATATGGAATCATGCAAGCCTAGCATGCTGCTACTCATTCAAAGCATGTTGTCATGAATTTACGAGTTCAAGCTCCCCTACCTCGTAATCATGATGTTTGATGGCGAGCATACGACGGTGGCGGCGTCGGTGGCGGAGTCGGCGGTCAACACCATTGCCTAACTGAGAGAGCTGCTGTCCCGAGGTTTAGGAAGCACCGGAACTACACACGGCCAAATGGGATGTCAAAATCAATGCGGCAAAATCCGCGATCCACGGCGGCACACTAGGGGCGGCCGGGAGAAAGATCGTGCCAATGAGTGGCAAGTGCGACCGAAAGGCAGGGTGTACTCACTAAAATTCGACCGGTGGTTGAACAATACACAACCGGTCACAAGACGTCGAAATCGGCCGTGGACAACACCCAATGGCGTCGATTTCACGTTCACAAAGGCCCACATAAGGGCGGAGGGCGACACTCAAGGACGGAGGAGACTGATGGAGGACTCTGATGTCAACTCCAGATGATGGCAGAGCCATCAGACGGTCGGGCGGTGCCAAAGCGGCAACAATACCCTAACCCGCACACGTGGCTACTTGCACACGCGGCCAAAGGGAGGGGAGAGAGACCTAGATGGTGTCAGCCCAAAACTCGGTAGGGCGGTAGGGCCATGCCCAAGGGCGGTGACCAACAATACGGCCTTTACCGTTGCCGTGCCGAGGTAGGCCGACTAGAGGCCAATCGGCGTCCGGCGAGGATAAGACGGTCAAAGGGCAACACGTGGCACTCTCTATAGAGCAGTCAGACACAATCGGCAGAGGGGAACCTGGCCCATGCCGAAAGAAGAGGGGCGGTGCCGCACTAGGGCGGCCAGCCATCCCCAGGCTGAGACCCGCCACACTAAGGTGGTCTAAGGGTGTTCGACATCCAACGATGCTCGATGGCCCATACCGGGTGGAAAACCCTAGGGGCACAACGACGAATAGGGTTTACTGGCAGCTCTGGCCCGTGACGCCAGGGCCCTAGTAACCGGGCGGAGCTGGGTGGAGGCGGCTACACTAGTGCCGCTAGGCCAAGGCTGGTTGGCAAGAGGCGAGCCGAAGGCTGGCTCTCGCCGGCGCAGCCCCAAAGTCCGTCACAGACAGAAACAGGGGAGATGTGGGGCGGATCAAATCGGGCCGGGGCGGTACCAAGGAGGCGGCTTGGCCATCGCTTGGCCGAGGCAGAGCCAGACGGAGGTCCATCGTCCATGACTCGCAACTGCCGGCCTCTGTTCCACCAAAACCAATCACCGGCGGAATAGGGGAGGTGGAGGCATCTGGTCGGAGAAGAAATGCACAGGGGCGGAGGTGGAGGTGGAGGTGGAGCTGACTGGTTGGGGGCCGTCCCTGGCCGTCGTCAGGCCGGGGCGGAACCCACAGTGGCCGGATGGCCACTGCCGGCCATCACCGGCGGCTACAAGGCCAAAAACAGAGGGGCACAGTTCGTTCGGCGAAAAACAGAGCAGAGGCAGAAATGGGTGGGGCGGTGGAGCAGAGGCCACTGGGGCTGGGAGAGGTGCCCTCCCGCCGTCGCCGGCCTAGGGCGGAGCAGTGGCCTGCCGGCCGGCCCATGGCAGCCCATGGCGGCGGCTCAATTCGAATCGCAGTGAGAAAGGGAGAGAGAGCTCACCAGAGGAAAAACAAGTGGGGGAGCCGGCGGGACTGGCTAGGGCAGCGGCCCTGCCGTCGCCGGCTTGTGGCTGGACGGACGGAGGCCGGACGGAGCCCCTCGGCCATCGCCGGCGCCGCCACAACACCAAACAGAAAAACTGTGGCGGAAATGGGAAAACAGGGGAGAGGCGGAGCAGAGGCCGGAGCGGCGGAGGAGGACCACTGGGGCCGAGAGGGGTGGCCTCCCGTCGTCGCCGGCCCAAGGCGGGGCCATAGCCGGCCGGCCAGGCCTTTCCGGCTCGTGGCGGTGGCGGAACAGCACAAAACAGAGAGGGAGAAGGCTCACCGGGGGAGGAGGCGGCACGGCCGTCGGCGGCCGGGGCGGTGGCCCCTTGGCGTCGCACCGCCGGGGCGGAACTGATGGTGGTGGCCCGGCGGCCCACTAGCGGCCGCCGGTCGCCAGAGAGAAGAGTGCAGAATGGGGGGTGGTTCTCGCTGCTTCCAGAACGAGATCGGGAGAGCCCGAGCCCGACCCTGTTCATTATTATTATTTTTTCTTTTTTTTTCTCCTCTTTCCAACTTATCCTCTACAGTTTTGTTTTCTTCAACGATTTCTCACGCTAGAACGTGCGTCCAGGCCCGTGGCCCACGACTGACCCGAGACCCGACTCTACGAGTACGAATACCGAGGTCAAATACGCCGAAGTGTCACAATATCTCGCTGAAAATGATCAGATAAAAATAGCAGAAAATCGTAATAAAAATCCGGGACGTTACAGTAAGTAAGGACGCCACTTGTCAACGGTGAGGACGATAGCCAACATCTCCTTTTCATACACTAACAAGGACAGGGAGCGGCCAACCAAGGCTTTACTAAAGTAAGCAATAGGGCACTAGTCTTGCAAAAGAATTGCTCCCAAGCCCGCCTCCGAAGCATCTGTCTCCACCACATACGGATGGCTGAAGTCTGGTAAGAGCAGAACTGGGGCAGAAGCCATAGCCTGCTTAAGCCCCTCAAAGGCCGTTTGGGCCTCATCCGTCCAAACAAAAGCCCCCATCTTTAGCAGCTCTGTAAGAGGGAGAGCCAACTCGCCATACTGATTGATAAACCAGCGATAATAACTAGTAAGGCCTAGAAAACCCCTGAGTGCCCAGACACACGTGGGTGGTATTAGAGCATGGCGGCCACCTTGGCCGGGTCAGTAGCAACACTGCTCCACGAGATAATGTGGCCTAAAGAATCAACTTGTGGGCTGCCAAAGGAACACTTCAAATGCTTCAGGAATAAGGAGTTGCATGCAAGATAGAGAAGACCGACCTGAGATGCGTCAAGTGTTTTGTCCATGATCTGCTGTACACCAAGATGTCAACAAAGAAGACCGATATATATATCAATGCAAGAACGGCCGAAAAATATCATTCAAGAGGCACTGGGAGGTGGAGGGGGCATTGGTTAGCCCAATTGGCATCACGAGAAACTCAAAATGGCCATCATGAGTCTAGAATGCGGTCTTGTGCATGTCTGTGGGCTACACACGAATTTGGTGATATCCGAAATGTAGGTCGAGCTTACTAAAGACTGTGGCACCTATCAACTCATCCAACAACTCCTCAATCACTAGTATGGGGTATTTGTCTTTGACAGTGATTGCGTTCAAAGCTCGATAGTCAACACAAAACCGCCAAGACCCATCCTTCTTGCAGACCAGCAATACTGGGGACAAGTACGAACTCGTACTAGGAAGAATAATCCCAGACTGGAGCATGTCCGCTACAAGCCTTTCTATCTCAGATTTTTGTATGTGAGGATAACGGTAAGTGCGGACATTGGCTGGGGCCACCCCTGTAATTATAGGAATCTGATGGTCATGAGGCCGGACAGGAGGGAGACACTGTGGCTCTGAGAACAGATCCTGATGGCCGGCCAACAACTCCTAGAGATCTGAAGGCATCTCATCCTGAGTCACCCCAATAATGGCATGTTGCTCCAAGAGAAGTCCTTGGGGAGCAAACTGAAAGAAGGACCTCACAAGCTGGGCTAAGAGGAGCGTGCCCGGCCACGAGCCTTTGATCCGAACCCGCTGCCCATTGAGCTTGAAATCCATCACCATATCCCGAAAGTTCCAAACCACATCACCAAGCTCTTGCAACCACTGCACGCCCAATAGACATCTGCCCCCTTCGTAGGCAGCAAGAATAGATCGGTAACGAATGTGTGGCCCTGGACAGAGAGCGTAACCTGAGCACACACCCCTGCACTCCGGAGATGTTTGTCGTTGCCAATCAGCACATCAAATGGTTTAGAGTCTGATACAAAACAACCCAGCCGATGGGCTACCTTGTCGTTAATAAAGTTATGACTAGACCACTATTAATCAAGATAGCCACCTGCTGCTGCTTCAGGTAACCTTGTACTCACAACGTGCATGGAGTGAATGCCCCCGAAAATGCATGGACTAAAATTTCGGGCAACATGTTCTCCGGTGCCAATGAATCAACTTCGGTCCCTCCATCATTGTCCTCTTCTACCTCCTCCACAAGAAGACTGCCCTTAACCGAACGGCGGTGCCTGGGAACAAACTTCTCATCACAGTGAAAGCATAGCCCCTTTGACCGGCGTTCTTCCATCTGGGCTGGAGTAAGACGTCGGACAATCTGGCTGGCCGATGCGTGCTGTTGGCTAGGTTGGCCTGTTGTCGGGTTGCTAGTGGTCGCCGGTAGTGGGTTGGCACTCAGGATAGGCTGGGGCATAGGTGCAAGCCGCCTGCCTCTGTGCTGCCTAGTCAGCTTCTCTTCCTCGATGCAAGCATGGCGCACGACGTCCCTCATGCTGGTGCAAGGGAAGTGGCGCATTTCCTCAGAGATTTCAGGCTTTAGACCATGCTTGAATGTGCCCACCAAGGCGGCTACTGGCCAATTAGGGAGTCGGTTGGCTACCTTCATGAACTCTGTATAGTATGCACGGACGGTGGTGGTCTGGCGCAGGGTAGAGAGCATCTCGTTGAAGTCCTAGAATTCATTCAGCCCAAACTGAATGCAGAGCTCGTCGGAGAAGGCTGCCCAGGTGGGGTAGCGCACCTCTTTCTCGAAACTTTGGAACCAAACTGAGGCGTCCCCATCAAGGTGGATGGCAGCGATGCGCAGGCGTTCAGCCTCAGAGTGCGTTCCTTGGTAGGCGAAGAACTTTTCCACCTTATACAGCCATTCCACAGGGTCATCATCGCCATTATAGTGAGGAAACTGTAGGCGAGCCAAATGAGGTTCAACCCCCCCTCGTGGTCTGCCATGATGACTGGGATACTCGTCTCACTCCTCTGCGTCTTGAAACTGATTTGGAGGGGGCGACATCATAGTGGGATTTTCTCGAACACCTGGTGTGCCTCACATGTCCCGGGCCTGGCGTCTCCCCTCTAGTGCATGAATGCCAGTGCCAAATCGTACTGGACCAGGGAAGGCTCTTGTGTCAATGTCTGCCAACGTTGGAGGGATGGGGAAAGTCGGCTTGGGGGGTTGTGATAGACCGCCCCTCTCAAGGACAGCAGGAGGCGGCCCTAGTAGAATGGGCATTGTGCGTGCCGTCACCTTGCCCTTTGCCACGTTCGCCAGATACGTCGTTATGACTTTCAATTCAGCCATGATTTCGTTGGGCTTGACTTCTCTGGCTGTCGCAGGATCTGCCTTCGGGCTATCCGCGGTTGCAGAGGCAGGAACCTCCTTCTCCGGAGTAACCTCTGGGATAGCAGTAGCTTGCTTACCTCGAGCCATGGCCGGGGATCGTAATGTCTCTAATACCAATGATGTGCCTGGAGTAGGCACAATCGACACCTAGGAGATCTACGCAAGGAAAGGGGAGAAGTAAGGAAGAAAGGGGAGAAAATATTAGTAATTCCAATTGCATACTGTCAAACAAGAGAGGATATGAAGTCCCCTAGGAAGTCGTGCCCAACCCAACCCAGGCCGGTCCGGTTCCCTAGGAGAACATGTCAGTTAGTGGTTCGGCTAGCCCGAGCCACTAACTGAACCAATACGGTTTTACATCTGAATACCAAACTAAAGCAAATACTAAACTATTACAATAATAAATAGTTCAATGCAACTCAGTAAAAGCAATAAAGTAGAGTCTGGGGGAGTCCTCTAAGAGACTGGTCATCGTGCACAACAACCGTGTGGCCGTAGGGCTGGTAATCGGGCCGGGCTCGGGCCCGTCCGAGCCCGAGCCCGAGCCCGTTAAGCCCGACTACTCACAACCTATTTAAAGGCAAACGGTTATGAACCGGTCACGGACTCTTAACGGGCTATAACTACATTTAACTCAAAAAAAGTTATTTTTGACCTCATAATGAGATGCAACTTCAACATGCCATAAAATTTGATTATTAGAGTCAAATATTTATCAAATTTTTTGATTTTATTATTTTTTAAATAAAAAATAAATATAAATTCTAAAATCCTATTTAGATATGAAACCATCTCAACGAATTAGGCCTACTTAATTCTAAAATCCTATTTAGTTATTGTTTCATATTTTTAGATTGTTATGAGGTTAAGGTGATTTAGATGCCATACAATACTTAAAACGCACTTGAAGATATGGAAAACCATATCGGTCAATACGGGGCCGTATTGACCGATACATACTCGTATCAATTAAGACCGATACATATACAGGGATAGTACTCCCCCAACACTAAAAGTCGATACGCATCGGTTATACCATATCGATATGACAGATACATATCGATACGATATTAAAAGAGCTATTGATGATTTAGATGGTATTTTTTTTCCATACCCATGCTAAGCGTATACTTTCTTTTCATGTATACTAATTGATTGAGATTATTAACATATTTTCCACGGAACAATCATTATCTAGTATTCACTAACCAATTCCTCCAAAGCTGCAAATCAGTTTCTATTTGAAAAAGAGCCACAAGTTTAGAAAGCCATATATAACAAAAATATATAAACTGCAAACTCTTATATGATTTTTTACAATATTCAAAGTGTACATGCAAAGTTGCCATACTTACAACCAATTCTATTCATTTAAACGTCTATGGAACTCTAGCAAATTGGGCTAAAAATATGACCATCCACAAACCGTGCTTACTTTTCAAAAAAGTAACACAAAAAACTGTTCTTTTAATATTCAATTGGGAAGAACCAATGTGAATTCTAATCAATACATCGGATAACTAAGAACAACCAAATATTCAATTAGGAAGAGCCAATGTGAATTCTAATCACCAATATTTAGCTTAATTCAATCATCATCAAGTCGTATCAATCATATATCTTCCCTTTTACACTTTTGTCATGTATTTTTGCATGTTAACTTGGACTGAAGTTGATGCAAGATATAAGCTTTAACGGTGATATCGCACTCCATTGAATCGTACACAACTGACAAGAGATAAGGTTTGGCCAACTGAACTTTTCTTAACATATAAATATAGTAATTACCATGGAATAAGTTCTACAAACATGCACGTATGTACAGCTTTTCCATGTCTTTAATTTCCGCAAAACAAAAATTAATAGTGATTCCACGTGTGGGACAACCATATCAGACAAATAGCTTTCCAAGCTCCCTTGAGATCTTGGTCCAAGTTCAATTTTCTGGTCGACCTCCAGCTTGTGATGATCGAGAACAGCACCCATGGTCCTTTTCTCATAGGAGATGGGATTGAAAAAGTTTCCCATGCCAAGTAAAGGTTCCAGGTTGTACAGATGATCTCTTATGGGCATGATTGGCTCAAGTGGAAATACTTGTGTTAAGGGTTGGATCTGTGATGTTATTAGTGAAATTGGGGATGGACTGACGTTCCCAAGTTGGGTGGAATTTGGTAAAGATTAATCAATACAGCTAGTGAACGAAGTCCTCGTTCTGTAAACTTGTCATGGACCTTTTTCCTGACATCTTCCTTACAGTTGCAAAGGGCCAAAATCTGTTCGAGAGGAGAAAGCAGTCAGTAGAGAATTTTTCTAAAATGAACAAATAAAATATATTTTATATATGATAAAAATTTGCATTTAAAAAAAGCAGAAAAACATATTTTATATATGCGATCAAGAAAAGTAGCAAGCTCAACAAAGCTTGCATTCAAAAAAGCAGAAAAACATTTTTAACTAGACGTAAAAGTTACTGAGGGCTTAATACATATAAGATAATTAGGAGAAGACCAAGAGCTAAAGTAAGTTAAGAGAAGAAAAAATTAGCCATCTTTTCGAAGGATCAAGCTGCAAGTATCAGAACTTCTATAGAAAAACAACATAATTGTTTATATGAATGGAGTTTATATTGATTTCAGTTGAAAGGTGTTCCAGGAAAAGTCATTACCAGCAAAAACAAAATTTTCTTGACACCTATAAAAAAATCCATGTATAAAAAACTGGGAAAAACAAAAAATTTGGCAGATTCATGTAGATTAATCTTGTTACAAAACAAAAATCTGATAAAATTAACTAGATTAATCTGGAACAAGGGTTTTTTTTTCACCATCTAATGTTAGGATTGAACAACTAAAATCCACTGCAATAACCCCATATTGGTAAAGAATTATGAGGAAAAATATTACATTACGTTTCACCTAGTGAGCAAGAAACAGAACATAAAGGTCCAAATCAGCTGCTAAACCAAATTTTCCTGAATGGGCTACTATCTTTTAATAGATGCTCAATTTGTTATTAGGGTGATTGGAAGAGCTGCAATCTTAAACCTCCTTCTCATCACTACTTATGAATACATAAGTTCCATTAAATATAAATAAAACGACTGAAATATATCTTTATGCATTCGTTCCAACAAAAAACACCCATTAATACGTAAAATTGTTGTGACTACTGCAAGAAATACTAATAACTCTTTACAAATGTTCATTTAAGCATATAATACCCACGACTAAGCAAAAGATCAGTGGCTTTTTTATCAAACCATATGCTTTTATTTCTCCCATATTGAATGATGTTAACACAAAAAACTGGTAACAAACATAACTAAGACAAACCTGTAAACAACTCCAATATTAGGTGTCAAGAGCTGAATCTTTTGTATTAGGGTCGAGCCAGCATCCAACTCTGCTGATTCCTCTTCCCAGCCACCATGGCAGCGTGAACTGAACGCCACTCATACCCAAATTGGTGTGCTGCAACAACAGATCAAGACATTCAGCACCAACCTTCATGTGACGAATTCTAGTCACCATGAGACACGAAAAGATTGATGTCGAACTCCGTTTACTCACTCGTCAAATTGAGGATGGCCTTGATTCAGCAAACCATGAAATTGCTGCGACAAATTAAGAAGCAAGGGGCAAATATTGACAAAGTCACAAGAGAAATTGTCAATGAAAAAAGGCCAAACGAGCAAAAAATGTGACCGAAACAGGGTTTGCATAGCACAAAGCAGACAAATTACTAAAATAACTGAAAGATCTAATCTTTAGAAAAAATATAGCTCCATAAAAAGCATCAAAACCGGTCTGAAGAACAGAAAACAGGAAAGAGCGGATCAAATCTTACCAAAAGACCCAAAAGGAAAAGCACATATCTAATCTCACTAAAAAACCCAAAAAGAAAGCACAGATCAAACGAAACAGACACCCAGGTCAACCGGTTACAATGGAGCAGAATAAAAAGCATAAGAAAAACCAAAAGTACAGAGAAATACGTAAAGGAAATACAAAGAGAGAGAAAGAGATCACCCTTAAGCAATCAACTCTGGACCAAGCCGCAGTGATATGATCCAGTCGCCGCAGAGTTGAAGCTGGTGATCAAAGAGCTCCCAAATGTACTCAGGCGACGGTGAAGAACTCGGCCGATTGGGCAAAAGAGTGCCCAGAATCAAAAACCTAACGGGACTTATCGGGCTCCCATGATAGAGCCCGAGCCCGATTAATACTCAAACATGCTTGGGCCGGGCTGGTCAAACGGGCTCAAGGCCTGATTACCACCCCTACGTGGGGGAGGTCTAAAGGCGTAATGTAAGTTATATAATGCTTACAAAATTGGACTGAGGCTATTAAGGACTCTTAGTTAAAAAAAAAAATTTCATTGCAAAACTCCCCAGCTTTAAGGGGCTAACGAAACTAATGAATTCAAGTTCGAATCCCCGGCCCATGCAAACAACACAATCACTAAAAGAAAATTAGGTCAAGCCTTGTGATTGTTTCATTTCATTATGACTACGTAAATGTCAATGTAATTGATGGTTTTGAACCATGCAAATCAAAAGTGAACGTAAAAATAATATTAAATGACTTAAAATTTAGGGTAGTCATTGTCTTGAATACTTACTTGAGTTCTTTGAACCATGCAAGTCAAAAGTGAACGTAAGAGTAATATTAAATGACTTAAAATTTAGGGTAATCATTGTCTTGAATACTTACTTCAGTAAAAATAAATAAAAAAAAAATACGGACTGGCCATGTCCGTGACTGTATCTGATGGATAGTTGGTCACCGTCACGGTCACGGTCATGACCATTTAAGACGATGATCGTGACCAAATGACCAACTTCCAACCCTAATTAGCGTAATAAAATTCCCCTATGGCAGATGAAACACTGAGCCGTGTCCGAGGCGCCATCCTCGTCCTTGACCTATACCCCCCGAGTTTAATGACCGGCCCTGCTTCTGCCAAACAAAATTTCTTTCAGATTCTCTTCTTGGAAGACAGGGAGCACAACATCATAGTGGTCGACTTTCCTCTCCCTCTTTGCATCTGCCCCTCATCCCACATCTCCTCTTTTTTACCCGTCTCTTTGAACATCTCTCCCATTTGTGTTCCCATTTCTTCTTTTTCTTTCCTGGTTAATTCGTCTTTCATGATCTCTCATCTCTCTCCTCCCCCGTTCTCTATCTCTCATCATTATTTACAACATACCGACCCACTTTCTATTGTTCCCGATACCATTTTTGTCTTCATGAATCATGGCCTCCACTCAGCAAACCACGAATCCTTCTACATCCCCAGTGAATTCTCCTCCCTCATCTCTCTTTGCTGCTACCTCCCTCCTCTTGTTCCTCTTCTCCACAGCCCCTTCCTGCATGTGTAACCCAAAAATTTCAACAGAAGCTCTCGTCTGCGGCTACCTAACGGCCCAGGCATCTTACTGCTCCGACTTCATCTCCAACTTCCTGGCTGCCATGAACGTCGTCACCCCACAGATAGCATCCAGGCATTATGCCACTGTCGTACAGGGCTCTCAAAACACCTCCATCGTTTGCGCCTTCTGGCTGTGCAACGCGGCAAATAAGTAGGCTAGACGGGCAGGGATGAGGTGCATATCGTGCCGGAAGGAGTACGAGGTGAGTGAGGCGGGGGCGTGCAGGGAGTGCGACGAGGAGGCGAGCGAGACAGAGGTCCAGCTCAGGCGGGAGATCAAAGATCTCATCTAGTAGTGGTACCTCGAGGGGTGTATTTATTTTAATAAAAATTTGTGTAAGGTACAAGAAGAGAGAACAGGAAGTAAGATTATTTTAAGGCGTGTTTTAAAACATCTAATGACGTAGATTTAACCAAATGGAGCAATTAATATAAAACAGTAATTTAAATTAGAGTTATTAATATAAGGACGAAGGGAGTATATTTTCCTGTCTCTTTTTGTATTGACACCAGTACAACATCTTTATTCATATCTCATATTCTAATTACGCTTATCTTATTTCCATATTACAGGAGCTGACATTAGCAATGCGGTAAAGATACGATTGAAATCTCATTTATTTGTGATGACATCAGAATATAATGCATGCCTGTATGTTTCAGAACAATGAACGTTTTACCCACCCTTGTCTTAGCTTCACCATGGATGATTGCTAAGCATTGCAAGGTGTTTCCCTTTTGGTGGAAGTAGAAGCCAAGTTTTGCATGATGCAGAGATCCAGCCCTGAGTTCTCCTCTCAAAGACTTATATGAATGGAGATGCAAAGCATAGTATATAAATCATTTTCAGGAGAAACTTCTCAAGTTGAAGGACAAACAGAGGTCACTGATTTAAATATACTTCCAATGATTTATATAATTCATAATATTGAACAGTAGATTATTCAAACTGCATACAGGTAAGTAAAAGCCATTGAAAGACACAAGTTCATAGAAGAATTTTTGACATAATTCCATGAGGAATGGGATGACAGAGTGTTAATTCCAATTGTAGAAATTGTTGATAGGAAACTTACAACAAATTAAGAACTTGAAGATTTAATTAAGTATTAAACACTTTATCCTTAAGATAGAATTATGTAATCTCTAATAGTGCTGAGGATCACTTAGGTGTTTATCTCTTAAGAAAAAAGATCCACCACATGCTATAAAAATACCTTCAGATAACATATGCAGCGAATCATAGATATATAACAACTCTCACATAAAGGCTATAGAAAATCCCTATAATAGATACATAAAAAGATTTTTTAGCGTAATAGAACACACCCATTAAGGGATAAATTTGAAAAACCAAAAGAATTAGTCTTAAAAATAATTATCTTATTGAACTAACCTAATTGGGCTGGACAGCGGTAGTGTACGTGTGGGTTAGCCCACCTAGGCATGTAAGTCCAACATATATCTCCCCCATAAAAGTGGAGGAGCCCAAGGGCCTAACTTGAAAGGCAAAATCTATGCCTTATATAACAACTCTATTTCATTTTTTTAGGCGATGTGGGACTATTAATTCTTTTCAACCAATTTACATGTGTGATTCTCATTCACTTAAAAGTGGGCACGAGCTCTCAATACCTAACAAGCCTATTTTTATAAGCTTTTCATAAATTGGGCTTAACCCATGTTTACCAATTTTCTAACAAGAGCTTGATCTTGATTTGGAAGGAGTTTATACTCTAGAAATTTATTGTCAAAGCTTTTGATGTGTATATTGTGGCCAAATGCTCCTCAATTCCTAATCTAAAACATACTTCCTCAGCCAAATAATACTATTGAATACAAAAAACATTGTAATTTTGCTATTACTAAAAGAACAATTAAATATACTTCCACAGGTGGTTCGGTGACCCATATTATTGTTTCTTATGATGGAGAGGAAAATATTACTTACATACACATGTGATCGCATCAACTCATGATAATTCTCTGCTTGTCACTTTAAAACACAACCTAAATGACCCTTGTTCTTTTGACCCATATGCTACTTGTACAACTATTCAAAAACAAAAGAAAATAAAAATAAGTATTGAGATAATAAAATCACTCTAAGACAGTGGAGCATTGTCGTCTCCTTATGAGTGTTCACTCCCCTTATTTTATATATGCATATTATCTTTGTTGTGATGTAATTTTTAGTGTAGAAAGGAATAAATATTAATTTAAAAAATAGAATGATATTTAGTTTCAGTTTTAGATTCAAATTTAGGGGCTATTTGGGTGTAGAATTCTCCAAGGATTCTATCACAAATCCTAATTCAGTGGAATTATAGTTGGACATGGACTTAAGTTGCATAGAAATATTATTTGGGTGTGGAATTCAATCATATTCAAAAGATTCAACCACAATTATATCCCAATTCAATAAAATTGTGGCGGGAAACAGAAGTAACACAGGATTAAAAGTTATGTTAGAAGGAAGATACATACTCAAATTTGACGGAATCACCAAATCATCTCGCGATGTGAATTTTTTGTGCTCTTATCTTCCTGTTTCCTAAATTTTGGATTCCATTATTTTCTAACTGTTACCCCTCATATTAATCAGATCCTTGAGAAGTATGTCATATGGGTGGGCCCCATTTAAAAAATTCAAGATAACTTACCCATGTTTGGTTTTAAGGGATAGGACTCATTGATACGAGCACAACGATGCAAAAAATGTGCATATCCGAGTTTGAAAGAGAAAATTATGGTTGTTAAAATTAAGTTTCAGAAATGGATTAAAAATTTGTATGACTTTATTCTAAAAAATTCCATTACAAACCTTGATTCTGATTTTCTGCCGAATCTATTAAATTAATAGATCACTAAGGAATTATGTGCTTCAATCACATTTTATAGAGCCCTGTCCTAACTAAAGTCTAAAATTTTAAATAGTAGATAATAAGACAATGAAACATAGGTGTACAATTGTTTATGTGAAAACAAATGAATTCGTGCAAAATTTCTACATTGATTCAAATATGTTATACAACACTAGACATTTTCCATCACAGCATATCATATTTACCTTTAGTACAAATTGCGTCTAGACAGTCAGAATAACAATTTTAAACAAAGATACAAATTATGCTGTATAGATTGAATAAGACATCAATGTCATTTCTTGGAAGAACAAATAACTCTGTTTATTACTAGAAGATTGACTCATCTGGAATCAATAAAGAGAACGAAAGATTAGTAGAGCTCAGCAAGAATGAAATAGATTAGAAAAACTGGGCATATCTTGAATGCTTCTAAAATCACCTTTTAGCATTATGCTGCTTTAAGGTGTTAGTAGCTCTATGTTAGGGGAAGGGTTTTTTTATTTGTGTTTTTCTTATACCCTTCTTTTGAGCTTTGCACTTTAATGAATTTTTTATCCATATAAAAAAAGGATGGGGCACGATGTTTGATGCTTGTGGTTGGTTGCTTAAATGAAGCCACACGAAGTTCCTAGCTGTTTGGAACTAATGTGGGAACATAGAAGGCTTGGATGCTCTCTTGAGCTTGTCATGTTATTGATTTTACATGGCCAAACCAATTTAGGTAATGTAAATTCAATCAACAACTAAGAAGGTTTGAGTTGAATGGCTTTGATCAACAAGCTGAACCTAGTTTTGAATAAAGCTAAGATTGGTGATCCGAATGGGTAAAAAGATTGAGGATTTTTATATTGAACACTGCTATTTCCACCAACATTGTCTCAGTTTCCCCATTTCTCTTCTTCCAATTATATATTACATCTCTCACCCCCACCCTATTCTTCCTTCTACAATTAAACAAATATATCTTACATGTCCACCTGAATCCTCTTTCCCATTGCCAATGTTGGTGCCGGAGCCATCATTTACATCCTTTTTCGAGTCTACCCATTCCCCACTGCCACCTTCTCCTCGTCCTCCTTTTCCTAGCACCAACAGGCTTGTCATAGAATGCTAAAACCTATTTGGCCTTGTTAGTCATAGTTAGGCAAGATCTAGCCAAGGAAAAAGCATGGCCAGTAACAAAGTTAGCGCCAACTCCATCATCAGAGCCTGACCGGTGGCACTGCTAGAGACTGGCTCTAAAAAAGGAGAAGGAAAAGGTGGGAGGATACATGGAGTAAGGGTGAGATAATAAGGGGGAAACAAATGGGGGAAGAGAGAAATAAAAAAAACCAAAGAATATTAAAATTTTGAGGGGGGGGGGGTGAAGTGTAGAAGAAGGGGAGCTATGCCCCCTCGATTACATGTCCGCTTGGTCAGCACATCTATGCAATTCCTAATAGAATTCTCATGAAATGCTAAATTTACAACCAATTTAAATTTACTCCCCTCATGTCATTCTTGCCCTACCCAAACGTTCTCACTCTATGTCATGTGCTGACACACACCCCTTGACCTGAACCCAGTCCAAGGAGATGCGACAAGGGGCGATAAAGTGGAAAAAACTAACCCAAAAGGCTAGGTTGAATTACACAATACGTGCCCTTTGTGCAAAAACAAATAACAGAAGGTAAAAAAATTAATTAAAGTCTCATTTAGTCCAACATATTACCCACATAATCTCATAACATAATAGTCACAAGCCTAAAAAGCTAAAATATGTCTAAGAAAATAAAGGCTATCCATAAAACATGTAAAATAACAAGGTTCTAATACCAAATATAACATAAGTCTATCACATAGTAAAATAACTAGCCCACTCTCTCCATGTGAATCTACTCATCGCCTCTATGCTGATAAAACAACTCATTCTGAGCACCTGCAGGGCACAATCATATAGCCCCAAAACAAAAACAACACAAGGGGTGAACTTAACTTAGTAAGAGTTTTAAATAAAGAGAAAACTCACATTAACACCATGACAATTATGACAAAACATGGCATTAACCTCATGCAAAGTGGTGTTAACAACATGAGAGCACATCAACCCTAAACACATCCAACCTGTGAGAATCATCTTATTTGTGCAACACGTATCGTCAAATAACACCTATGCATTATGGTTTCAATCATATTTCATAACCACATATGCACAACTTGTGCATTCAATCAAATTTCATAATCCATTTCACATCCTGCATGAATAAGTAATATAATCCACATTCATCTTGCATATTCTAGTGTAACAATTTACATTCATCCTGTATGTTTAGATATCATCATTCCCTACACAACAGGTGTAAATATAAATATTTAGTCCATACACCACATGTGCAAATACCACAATGAATGTTTCTCGATAAGAAATAAACCTGCTCACCCTGGCCAAAGTTGGAGTAGACCTGCTCATTCTAGATATCCTAAAAAGACTAAAAAGGAAGCCCAAATTCCTAAAATGGAAGACTAAAGTAGTTTGGGTAAATCCTGACTTGAAATTACCCCTAGTAAGCCGGTGCACATGGACATATTAGCTTGGATTCTCAAGGCTAGAAGGTCACAATAGTTTATCTCATTTTAGCAAATCTGCTTTTCTCACTTTAGGAGGAAACACACCCTCAAGTTACTGCAAAACCTGCCCATAGGATAGAAAGACCCTCCCTCAAGGGACGTAAGACTGATGACTAATCTTCGTTATGATTAATCCTGAAAACTACGACACCTAATCGATTAATCATGGTTAATCATGGCTTAACAAATTATTTTTATGATGTATGTAACATGATACATACCTAAGTAATGTTTAATGTATGCAAACATAAGTAAACATTCACTAATCTGTCCTATAATGCATGAAACATGGTCCATACATGACCAATAATGTTAACGTAAGCACAAGTAAAATATGCATACGTGGTCATGTTTATAGTTGGGCTAAAACATGTGGAACATGGTTCAGATGTAATTAATGTGACATGTGCAAGCATTCATACTCCCTTATGGTCATAATCTACTTGAATTATGGAGTAAACATGAAGAAATAATCGAAATATGACTTTAAATACGTAGGGCATCATACTAAGCTTAAACATACATAGTCATGTTTATACATAAGCTAAAAGACATAAAACATGGTTCATACCTAATTAATTTAGTATGAGTAAGCATTCATAGTTTACCATGGTCATAATATATTGGTAACATAAATTAATTATGAAGAAATTATCAAAATCTCACTTAAAATTAATCATATACTCATTTATCCCCATAATAACTTAAGTAGATTTTTTAGAGGAATCATAACATGTAATTTGTACATTTTAGGAAACATAGCAAATAAACTCTAATAAACATGAAACTTTATAGAAACCAACATCAAAATCTTAATTAAAATATAAATAATATCAAATAAAAAAGTATGAAAAATAAATTTTGTTATGAAATTAGTGAGACTATGTAGTTTTGCCAGAACTGACAACCTTCAAATTTATGGCTATGCCATTGAATTAACGTGCTCCAAACAACTTAATATTTTCATATCATGTTAATAATACATATATCAATTCATCATAAAAAGAAGGAACCAAGAATCATACGTTTTCATCATAAACATGCTTCTAAACATGGAAATAGAGAACTATTTTACTGTACAACACATATTCCAAAAAATATAATAAATACATATTATTTTAAAAAAAAATTAAAAATTAAGAATACGATCTAGACATGACAATCTACTCCTTTAAAAAAAAGTAGAGAACAAAACTCAAAATAAAAGTATCTAAAACATAGTTTTAAATCCAAAAGAGAGACTAAAAATAACTTAAAAGTCATCCATTCTTCAAGAACATGATTTCACCCAAAAACATGGTGCTAAATGTAAGAAAACCTCTTCAAATAAAAACTCCTCACCTTAAAAAAGATTATAGACCCTTTATTCTCGTCTATAGCTGAAAGAATCCCTACCCGATAAATTAAATGTTCATTGGCGTTAAGCAAAAATCTAACATTTCTACTAAAAATAGACACAAAACTTCAAATAGATAGTAGATCTAAGACCCCTCTTGTTAGGGCTATAAATAAATCAGGCAGGCCCACAAGCCCAACCCGGCTTGGCCCGAAAATCAGCAGGATTGGGCCTTAAAAAATAAACAATGGGCCGAGCATATAATATAAAAACCCATAAATTTTTGGGTCAGGCGCGGGCCAGGCAAAAAAATGTAAAATCCTGGCCCAACCCGCAATAAGTGAGGCCTATTGTGTTGGCCATTACATAACCCAATCCAACCCAACCCACCTCTCTCAAATCTCATCTCCAGTCCCAACTGCGGTATAAAAATGGAAAAACCTATCTCCTCAACCTTCTCCTCATTCATTTGGTCATTCCATGGCTATGGATGTGCTCCCTCTCATCTCAAACTTTCGTCTTGTAGGCTCAATATATGGTGCCATTGGTGGTTCGTGCTGAAGCAGGAGGAGGTCATTAGGTTGAAGGACTTGCACTCACGCCAATATTTAAGCCCCGTAGGGTCATCCCCATGGCCACCTACATCACCTTTAAGGGCATGAAGGATGTCCTCGATAAGCAGTTCACTTTTGAGCACTCCATCGGCAGCAAGACCATGTGCTTCATCATTGACTTTGACAAAGAGAAGGATAAGTGGATCAACTCCATTGGCTGATCCATCGTTCAACACTCCCGATCTGTGATAGACTCAGAAGTTGTTGATTATGATGTTAAGTGAAGCGGATGAAGAAATTGATTGGTCGACGGGGAAGGACAAGACTGATTTTTAACTTTGCTGGTAACCTTTTCTCCCGCTGATAGTGCCAATGAAGACAGCTCATTGCTAGGCCTGAACTGCATATTGGGCTGGGCCGGGCCATCTTTTTACTTGAGTGGTTAGAGCCAGGTTAGGCCTTTTATTTGACATTCATATTTAGGGTCAGGCCCACCAAGGCTTAGCCCGCTTGTACCCCTTGTGTCAAAAACAAAAATCACAAGACCTAAAGTTTCAAATCATGATAAAAGAATGAGCTTTATAAGAAAAAAACTCAATCCCTGTAGAAGAGGTGAAACATGGGATTATTAAGGTAAAATTGAAAGGACAAAGGAATGATTAAGGAAATTTTTACCTTAGGATGAGGTTTCCTCTTTGGGAATGGGGGAAGAGCCCTTCTAGCTTCCCAATCTCCGCCCTTCTCCAAATAGGAAAAGAGCTTGAGTTTGCTATTTATAGTAAGTCACTTATTGGGCTAGGAAATGAGCCCAATAAGCATGAAGTGAACTCATATGTGTGCATTAGACTTCGAAAATAAAATTTACCAAGCCCAAGCCTAAGCCCAAGCCCAAGCCCAAGACCATTTAAAGAGTAAAGTAAGGGCCGACAGCCCAAGAAGTCGGCACACCACCCAAGATGGACATGGGTCCAAAGGTGGGGCTCACTTCCTTAATTAAAGAATTTAAGTGACAAAATGACATCAAATTATAGAAATTAGTTGACTAAGCTAGTCACTAATGTTTCTAAACTAAAAAAACTAAACTCAAGAAATTCATGATTAAAATGACTCATTGCTCAAAGAAAATCAAATCAAACAAAAAACTAATGATTTTTACACTAATAAGAAAGTATTAAAATTAATCGATCTTACACTCTACCGTAAGTACACACCTAAAATATGCAATAAAACTAACATGTGCAACCTTAGACCTTAGTCCGCTGAAGCCTCAAGCTGGAGGCCATCCCCCAACCTCACATCTTCCCCTTCATGCACCTCTCCTCTGCCCCTTATGCTCAGCCCAACCCTTAATGCCCTCCCATTTCTTCCTCCACCCCTCTTACTCTTTTCCTCTGCCCTATTCTAGTCCTTCATTTAATCTTTCTACACCCACTTCCACCCTGCTTCCTCCGCAATTCTCTTCAACCATCCCTTTCCACTCCTCTTCTAGTTGCACCTTCCCTTTCTCTCCTTTCCTCACACCCTTCCCATCCGTTCTTCCATTTTGTGCTCTTTTTTTGCCCTCCCATTGAGTGATCATTTTCCACCCCTTTCCCTTCTCAATGGGCATTCTTTTCTCCATTAATGGATTGTTTGAAAAGTTTTTGCTCTTTGCCTTCCTCTATTTTCCAGTCAACCCTCTATAGGCACACAAGGGTTCAAGAGAATTTGCACTTTAGAAATGTTAATAGTGCTTTTACCCTCAAAGGTGGTATCTTGAACATCCCAAGCTTTCTTAGTAGTATCGCAATATAAAATATGTCTAAACTAATTGTGTGTAACTGATTTAAATAGAACATTTAAACCTTTTCTATTGAAATTTACCAAATCTTTCTCATCTTGGGTCTAATCCTTTTTGGGTTTTGTAATCACACTACCATCTTCCTTGATAGTAACAAGTGGTGTCCATCCATATTAACTTCCTAGATTTTGCCATCAAGAGATGAGAGAAAAGCTCTCGTTCAAGCCTTCCAATAAGAAGAATTAGAGCCGTCAAACAATGGGGGTTTGACTATAGAAGTGCCCTTTACGTATTATTCCATTTCAAACAGCAATGAAGCAATAAACGAGAGATAAAAACCACTAGAAAATCCAAATAGTCAAGAAAACAATCAAGAAGACCGAATGAAGGAAAAACTATCAAACCTAGACTAGGTAAAGTTTCCACTGAGTTTAATAGCTTTCAAACTATGAGGATCACCACAATGCCTCTAAACCAAAACAATGTAGGGGACTACAAGACTTCATTTTGCTAGAATTGATATCATACTGATGCATAAAATTAAACCAATCAATCAAACAAAAAAATCCTAAGAAGAGAATTTTATAGTGAAAACCCTAGCAATGTATATTGGCTAAAAATCAATGCACATGGAACTTAAGACTTTACAATGGCTCAATTTTGTTACCAACCTAACACACTACAAGTCTATTTCCCATTGTCTTTCCCACCAAAAAACTTCTTGATGTTTATCAACTTGAGTTTGTTGTCTTATCCTTCATTAGTACAAACTCCCTGATCTTGAAGTTTTAATTAAAGTCCATCGTGATTTGCTCTGTCCTTTAGCATGCGTTTTGTGTCCCTCACGATTGTCAATTTAATCCATAAAAGGCTTATAAATCAAATGCTCTCACCTTTCTTTCAAGTTCTTTGAAAAAACTCTCAAAGATCTAAGAAGGAATTTAGTACAAAAGAACTCTATTTTTCCTCAAAGAATAACCTTCCTCCTCTAACAATTTTGTATTTTTCTAGTCCTTATAAAGAGGGCTAAGTAGGTTTAAGTCCTAATATTAAATTAGGCAACAAAATTTTCCTAGAATGACCTATTTCAAGTGTAACGCCCTGGAATTTCAACGTTTTAAAATTTAAACATTTGGGCCCATTAGTGAGTTTTCATGTCCAATAATGGTTTTCTAAAAATTGGACTATTTTGAGCTTGATTCATTTGGAGGAGCCTTAAGGTATTTAATAGTGATCAGAGAGACAAATGTATCGAGCCCAAGAATATGTCAATCGGACACCAGGATAGTAGGTTATGACCTCAGGAAGAGTGTCATGGACGGGATCTACTTTCTTTTAGCGAGTAAATATACATTTTTGTGTTTCGAAGGGCTTGCCCATACAAGTCCAATGATATAAAAAATGCGCTATTTCAAGTTCAGGGTAAGGAGATACGGAAATTTTAAGTTTTGAATTTCATTTTATATTAAAAATGAAATATAAAAAATTGCAGGCCAGCATGGCCTACAGCAGCAGCAGACCATGGCCACCCCATGACCTGCATAATGGTGCATGCATCAGCAATGACGCTTTTGTTTTAGGCCGTCAAATTTATGCCACATGGTGCACATCTGACGGTTCCAATTTCTATAAAAGGGAGGGGAGTTAGACATCATTTTTATCCTTTGCATTCTTTCTGAACTCTGCTCGTTCATAAGCTTTAAAAGCCCATTTCTTAGCCATTTCTCGTCTGATTTCCTCTATTTAAAGACCGTTCCTATCTAATTTGAGGGTGCTCTACGTCATAGAGGGCTACTTTTTTAAGTTATATACTCTAAAGGGGGTAAACGACCCGAGGAAAGGGAAGGCTCCGTCCGCTGCTTTCGGGCTAGGAGGAAGAATTTTTCCAAATGCAATGGGAGACTCTGCCCGCCGCTCTTAAGCCAGGGAATGAGCGAAGACCTCAAGTGAGCAGGGGGTTTTATGCTCTAATTTCGTGCTATGACTAAGCATTTTATTTTGTAATTTATTTATCTCTTAAATAAAATATTATTTTGAAAAAGGATATATTTATTAGAGGTCAGGTGAACGCTAAGATAATAGTGTATTGTACACCTCTAAGATGAATTTTATTGTGATACAAACTTTAAGATATTATTATTATTATTATTATTATTTGAGTTACATTTACGAATAATTATGACCAGATATGAAGGGTAGTTATTTGGTATAAAGCCCATAAACTACTATCGGTTTTGAAGGGTAGCTATTTGGCATGAAGCCCAAAAGCTATCTGAGTTATAACTCCCTGGTACCACCTATTATGGCATATGGTGCCCCTATGAAGTTTGATATAGTGAGAAGATCCTCTTCATTCTGATCCCGTTGCCCCATGAACACGAGTGTATGTTGCTATGGTATCAGCAACATTCTTTGAATGATGTTTATTCCGATTTGGAATTATTTATCGGATTCTGGCTACGAATGAATTATATGAGTTTACCATATTTTGTGAAGAACTATTTTATCTAACTTTTTATCTAAGAACTATGTTGGATTTTGTTATTCGATAAAATTAATTTAAGTCAACTTTTTAGTATGAAAATATTTTATGCATATTTTTTATGCTTTATTTTTTAGCTTGTTAATAGAATTTAACTCTATGTACTAAGTATAATTATACTCACCCACCCCTAAACGATGCAAGATCAAATGAAGAAGTCGATGTCAATGAAGATTGCATGTAGAACTTTGAAAGATCTACATTTTTGTTTTACTTTAGCAGGTTCTTTTGTTATGTATTAATTTTGAATGTACTCAACTTTTATTTTGTTAAGGCATAATAAGCCTTGTTTTGTAAACTTTTTTTGTAATTATGTAAATTAATGAAAAGTTACTCCTCTGTAGACGGTTGATATGGGCCTGCTTTTAATTACGAATTCGTGGCACTTCGACCTTTAAAGTAATTTCAAAAGTCGGGGCGCTATAATTGGTATCAAAGCCGAGGTTCTGCTGTCTACGGATGAGTAACTTAGTCTTATATATATATAATTTATCATACATATATATTTTTTATTACTGGAGTTGTTTACTGCATTTTATTACTAATTTCTTTTGTTTAAATAGATATGCATATGTGACTCAACTTTTTATTTTAATTATTTAGATTAAGTTAGAAAGTATAAATATTTTATTTTATAATCATGTTTAGATGTCACCCACTAGTGGAGAAGATGAATTACCATTCGATAGCTCCACCCTAGTTGATACCACACATCATGCTGTGTTAACATCCGAGGATTCTATCGCGATTTTTCTTGACCTAATGATGCAAAAGATGACTAAGTGGCTCTAAGCACAAGGCTATCAAATGAGTCAGTCCAAGAAGACAGGAGAAAGTAACCCCAGTGAGACGGACAACCTGCTAGAGCTATTTAAGTAGATCACACCATCCTTCACCAGCGAAGATGGCCCTTGAAGCCGCGGAAAAATGGACGTTCGAAGTGGAGAGAATTTTCAAGGTAATGAGAATATTGGAAATTGGAAGGTATCAATAGCCATATTCGCCATGAAAGGAGAGTTTGTGGTGGCTGACCGCAGTGAGGAATTTCTTCCTAGACAGGGATATCATCAAATGGGAAGAGTTTTGAGAAGTTCTGTATGACAACTATTTTCCTCCTCATGTCCAGGAGAAGAAAGAAAAAAACATTTCTAGATCTCCAACAAGGTGGGATGATAGTTGGTAAATACGAGAACAAGTTTGTCCAACTCCAGCGTTTTTCTCCTGATACTTGTCCTACCAAACTTAAAAAGGCACAAAAATTTGTAAGAGGATTGAATAATGGTCTGCGAGGCAAAGTTGTAGGCTTCCAACCCTCCACCTTTGCTAAAGCGGTGGAGTTAGCTTCTATTTTTGAACAAGACCATAAGGAATTTTTAGCGGAGCAAGGGAACATAGGCCAAAGTAGTAACAACAAGCTCGATGAAGGTAAACAAAAGTCTCCGTTCAAAAATAGTAATGTTAACCAAAAGTTCTAGAAATTGACCGGAGCACAACCTCTAGCTAGTGAGGAGACAAAATCAGAGAAATATCTTAGGTGTAATCGATTTCACCCCAGGAGGCCTTGCTATTATTCAGAAGGATGTTATTTTTCATGTGGGGAGCAAGGGCATAAGTTTCGTGATTGCCCAAAAAAGTCAAATCAGGTCGAGGCTAAGCTTGACTAGAAACCTTGGGCTGAGGGTCGAGTTTTTGCTATCGCTACTAAGGGAGCACAATCATCTAATGCAATCATCAAAGATAATTTATTTCAAAATATAATAAAATAATATTAGCTCTTTTGAGATTTAGAGTAGTTTTGTTATTTTGCTCAATAGTCTTTTTATAGAGGTACATGTGCAACTAGGGGGGGATAACCCTATGTTTTAATTGTATTTTTTATAAGCTTTATGGATATTTGTGTGTTTTTTTAAAATAAATTAGTATAATCTTGTGCAAATTTCGAGGACAAAATTTTTGTAAGCGGGGTAGTTTGTAACGTCCTAAAATTTCAACATTTTAAAATTTAAATGTTTGGGCCCATTAGCGAGTTTTAAGGCCCAATAATAGTTTTTCTAAAAATTGAACCATTTTGAGCTTTATTCATTTGGAGGAGCCTAATGTATTTGATAGTGCTCGGAAAGACAAATGTATCAAGCCCAATAACGCATCAATCAAACACGGGGATAGTAAGCTATGGCCTCGAGAAGCATGTCATGGGGAGGACCTACTTTCTTTTAGTGAGTAAACATACCCTTGCATGGTCTTGTTTTGAAGGGCTTGCTAATATGAGTCGAACGATACCAGAAATACACGATTCCGAGTTCGGGGTAAGGAGATATGACCATTTAATGTTTTGAATTTCGTTTTATATTAAAAACAAAATTTGAAAAAATCTAAAAAAATAAAAATTTTGCGTTGGCACTGCTAACACGCTGTTGTAGGGCATGGTCACCCCATGACTTACCTAATGGCAGGCCATGGGCTGAGTGCGTCATCGTAGACGCACGCCACGTGTGTTAGCAATGACACAAATGGCTTTATTAGTCCATCAGATGTGTGCCACGTGGTGCCCATCCGACGGTTCCGGTTTTTATAAAAAGGAGGGGGGGTTAGACTTCATTTCACATCATTTTTCTCCTTTGCTTTCTTTCTAACCTCTGTCCGTTTTTTAGCTTTAAATGCCCGTTTCTTAGCCGTATCTCGTCTGATTTCCTCCTTTCAAAAACCATTCCTAACTAATTCGAGGGTGCTCTACATCGTAGAGGGGTCCATTTTTTGAGTTAGCTACTCTAAAGGGGGGAAATGACCTAGGGTAAAGGAAAGCTCTGTCCGCTGCTTTTGGGCCGGGAGGAAGAATTTTTCCTAATGTAAGGGGAGACTCTTCCCACTGCTCTTATGCCCAGGACGAGCAAAGACCTCACGAGGGTAGGTGGTTTTAAGCTCTAATTTTGTGCTATGACTAAGCATTTTGTTTTGTAATTTATTCGTCTCTTAAATAAAATATTATTTTAAAAAAGGATGATAATTATTAGAGGTCGGGCGAACGCAAAGATAATAGCGTATCGTACACCTCTAAGATGAATTTTATTGCAATACAAAATTTAAGATATTATTATCATTTGAGTTACATTTATAAATGATTATAACTAGATTTGAAGGGTAGTTATTTTGTATAAAGCCCAAAAACTACGATCGGTTTTGAAGGGTAGCTATTTGGTATGAAGCCCAAAAGCTATCAGAGTTATAACTCCTAGGTACCACCTATTATGATATATAACTCACCCATGAAGTTGAATATTATGGGAAGATCCTCTTTATTCTGATCCTGTTGTCCGACAAGCATGGGTGTATGTCCCTCTGGTATCGGCAATATTCTATGAATGACGTTTTATCCGATTTTGAATTATTTATCGGATTCTGGCTACGAACGAATTATCTGAGTTTACTGGATTCGTTGATGAACTATTTTATCTAACTTTTTATCTAGGAAGTGTGTTGGATTCTGTTATTCGATAATCTTAATTTAAGTCAATTTTTTTATTTTGAAAATATTTTATGCATATTTATTTATGCTTTATGTTTTAGCATGTTAATAGAACTTAAGTTTATGCATGGAGTATAATTATACTCACCCACCCCTAGACGATGCAAGTCCGTATAAAGAAGTCGATGTCAATGAAGATTGCATGTAGAACTTCGAAACTGAACTTCGAAAGATCTATGCTTTTGTTTGACTTTATCAAGTTCTTTTGTTATGTATTATTTTGGATGTGCGCAACTTTGATTTTCTTAAGGTATAATAAGCCTTGTTTTGTAAATATTTTTTGTAATTACGTAAATTAATAAAAAGTTACTCCTATGTACACGGTTGATCTTGACCCGCTTTTAATTACGAATTTGCAGCACTCTGACTTTTAAAGTAATTTGAAAAGTCGGGGCGCTACACCAAGTAACTACAGTATAGAGTGATCGATCGTTTACCTAACAATTTATTAGTCCCTGTTCTATTCACAAAACCCTAGCAACCAATCAATTGTTTTAAAAGTGAAATCAATTGTTCTTTATTTTGGACTGTTTTGAAACTCAAACTGATTGATTTATCAATTGACTATTCGCTTGTTTGATGTTCTGAAAAATAATCTCAAACTTCATTTAAGACAAGTCAATCGCTAGTTTAAGGATGACTGATCACTTATGAATAAATTATGCTATTTTTGTCCTTTTATTTCAATCTTTTTCCAACACATATATGATAGAAAATTTTAAAACTTATAGCATTTGTGACTGTGTATGTGTCATTTTTTTTCTCTTTTCCTTTTAACTTCAATTACTCTTTATAAATATTCAATCATGAATCTTCAAAGCACATTTGCTCCAATTGTTCAAGTCCTTGAATTTTAAATTTGACTCAATACATTACTAATCAACTCGACTTCACAAGGTTTAATTACACATAACTTGAATGTGCATAATTTTGATATTCAAAATATTGTCACTACACATACATATGTCACATATGTTTTTACAATCTCCCCCTTTGGCTATTTTGTAACAAAACTCTACCAAGTATGAATATGTAACAATTACAACTCTTTCACATTAAGTGCATTGATTTTATACCTCTACAAAATATGACTTGACTCTACTAAGATTTCTAAAGATCATTTGGAATTGAACTTGAAAAGCCTTGCAACTTGTGATTAATTTGCTCACTCACCAACTAAAAGTTTAAATAGCATTGCTCTAGAAAATGTAATTAACCATATTAATGATTTCTAATAATTTCTTTCCCATTTTTTGTTTAAAATAATAAAAAAGTGGATAGAAAATATAGAAAAATCAACCATAAATTCACACATCAATTCAAGTAAAATCATAAATTAGACTAAAAATATGAACAATGATAAGCAACATGTTTAATAACCATAACAATAAGTTTAAAGATACATTTAACAAAGAAATAACAATACATATCTCAATTGGCAATAAAGAATAACATAAAAACAAAATCGATTCTCCTCCTTATCTGAAGTAACATATCAAGGAATGCATCGAATCATATCATAAATCTAATAAAGGGGCTCATGAACCTCACTCCTTAAAGCAGAAACTCCTGGAAAATATCCCCCTGTGATCCGGGGGTGGTGCACCATCCTAATCAGTAGTTGGTTCTCTGCGACATCTCCTGGTTCTCCTCTACTGCTATGGATCCTCCCCCTTAGTCTGCTCTCCTCCATCATGTGCCCACATTTGATGTGTAACACCATGTTCTATTTGACACATCCTAATCGATGTTCGCTCTCTTCGAGGGATCCTTACTCCCTGAACTCTAAATATATGAGATAATATGTTGGGGAATGCTAGCATCTCATGTGAGTGGACAGGGATGAGTGTATAGAGACAGCTAAGCACAATAGACGTGAGGTCTAAGTGACAATGTGGTTTGAAATCAAATAAAGAACATGTGCTATCATCCTGCCAACAAACATCTTTTTGGCGCTCCAAATGTCGTATTTTGCAATGATTTGCAAACTCATAAAATCTCCTATCATGTTGTATGCACAAATCGATCTAACAAGGGTGCAACCTCTATCTAAACCTTGTAGTCTCCCAGTGATCACGTTGTCCTCTGGTAGCTCAAAACCCTCATACAATGGATATTGTATGGGTGTCCTCTCCAAACTCATAGCACTAACCACTACATATACAGTTAGGGTCATGGTGGTACTATTAACATGAGTAATGATAGTCTAGTTATTTGGGATAACCATAGATGAATAAACTGTTAGATCTGTCTTGGATAGACATGAGGTGGGATGGAAGCCATGTTGGAGAAGTAACTGGCCCCACCTAGGTCTCCGGTAAATCTAGCTGATACACTGAACACTCGATTCGAATACGACAGATGTCTCAAAGTCGATAGGTCTAACCCTAGGAGTTTCCTCTTGTGTAGAAGACAAGGAAGCACATGAAACTTGTGATGCACTCAAATGACTCTAGCCATCTAGAAATTAAGTAAAAGGTAATTCTAATATAAGAGACTAGCTAGGCATAAAAAATAATCAAATTAAATATCCTATAATTTTTTCAATAGTCTTAAAAAAATTTGCCCAAAAATTTAAAATTTACAAAAATTCCCCTAGTTAAAAATAGTGATGGATTTGTTTTAAAATTTAGTATATTGTAGAAAAGCGAAATTGAAATAACTTTTTCAACTACATTAACTTGAAATTAAACTTAGATTCTCATTTATTTTACATTTTCATGAAAAAGACAAGCTTTCATAGTTTCAAAACTCAAATTCGTGAAAACTCAAAATTGAACAGATGAAAACGCATGATAACTTAGAAATTTGTAGATATAAGCCTAAAGATAAGATTATTGGAATGAAACACGTCGAAAAGCTTCTAAATATCAAAATGGGGGGCAGGACGCATAAATGGGTGATTTGTGCAAGATCCGAAATTGTGATAAAATCAACTAAATCCACTCAAATTTGCACCATAATCGCCTTAAGCTCTTCAAACTACAACCTCTCTAAGAGTTTTAGGCTCAAATTTGCATCAAATGAGGGAGGTGGAATTTAAAACAAATCATATACAAACATTCAACATTGTCCACAAGGTGCGATCAATTAGAGCATTTTTTGAATTTATTTTTTAAAAAATTTCAAAAAAGTTAAATAAATTTCAAGCTCAAAATTCTACCAAAATTAATTGAAAGCACCTCATTTTGATCCTAAAACTCAAAATGAAATTAAATAATGGTAAATAAATGTTGATCTCATATTCAATCTCATCAACATCATAATTAAAGTTTACACAACGAAAGGCTAATGTTCACATATATTTTTCCTTGATTAGTCTGTCTCTTATTTTGGGAATTTCAAGTTTCTTCTTCTTACATTGACATTGTAGGCTATTTACATATTTTAAAAAATCTCATCAATTAATCATTGTCTCTTTTGATTATAAAACTCCCTTGTTCAATCTAATCTAGAGTGGCAGAAAGTTATCTACACCCTAGTAGAGAATAAGTTTTCTTTTTTGATTCATTTGCTAGACTTCATTTTCATCAATTGATCTAATCATAGAATATTTTAAACTTTATTCCATGTATGTTTCATGATGGTGGTTTTTTCTTTTATTTTAAAATTATTTTTCCTTCGGTCTGACTTTTTTTGAATCCTTCATTAATTTGTATGTGTTTTGCTTTTTCCTTTTGGATGTCAAGTGAATGGCAACTTACACTGTAAGTGGATTTCTCCAAATAGCTAGTCTTCTCCGGCATCTTTACGAGGCTAATTTTTTAATAAATATTTATAAACTCTTGTGCAAGAAAATATAGTTTAACAAGTTTCTCTAATTTTAATTGCCTAAACTTTACTAAAATCTAAAACTCTAAGTCTGCAAGTGTCAAAGATCTCTCAATTATGTTTTACTCTTAAAATATACTTGACTTTCATGATGGGTTTAATATTTTTAAAAAATACAGAATCGTAGCGTCATGATGAAAAAAAATAACTTAATTTTTACTAGCTTTTATTATGAGTTTTTAAATATTGAAGATTGAGCTGAACATCCAAAACAACAAAAACTCTACAAAAGCTATAATAGTAACTATTTTTTTTGTATTTTTTGGTTTTTCTTATTTTTTTATGTTTCCCTATAAAAAAATCAATGAAACAACAAAAAGAAATAAAAAATAAAAAGCAAGAGATTTGTCCCAAATGATTGAAAGAATTCAATCATAGACAAGAAAATCAATCTCTTTATTTTTAAAGAGAGACACCTTTATCCTTGCACAACCAAGGATTCTATGGCTTTAGTCATTTCCATTTTTTATTTTTCAAGTATTCAAGGTCCACTTTTCTTATCCACACCATCTTGGTCATGTTCGCATACATTTGGTGGGGAAATCTAGGTCATTGGTTTCTTAGGGATTAATTTATCTTCTTCCTAAAGTATTTCTTTATAGGGGAATTGTTGAGGCAATTCCTCTTACAGTGTGAGTCTTGGTGGACAAGTCATAAATATGTAAAACATTTGGTTTAAGCTTGATAAGTCTTACTAGTTTAGGCTTGTTGTGTGTAGAGACATCCTTGGCTTTTTGACACTCTCTTTGGTTCTGACAAAAGTAGTGGGGTTCATCTTGGGTGTGATCATGTATGACTCAAATCCAAAATCCTTCTAATCTATTTGTCCTATGTTAATCTTGTTGTCCAAAGATTTCCTAATATTTTTAAATGCGTCTAGTTTCTCTTTAGATGGCTTAAATTATCCTTCAAGAGCACTAGATTTATATTTGTCCTATGCTAACTCAAACTTTAAGTCATCTACTCCTTTCTCCAATTTCTTTATCAATTCAAAATTTTCTTATGTAAGTGTGCAAATTGTCAAATCTTTCTTTTTGATTATCTTCTCAAGATTATTTATTTTCCTATTCTATTCTTTGGTTTATTGAAACGATTTGTCTTGTTTATCATGAGATTATTCTACTTTGATGGTTGAAAATCTAACTTCAATGAGTTGGATCCTTGAGATCCACCACTAAGAGAGCTATCTAGATCAACACTAACATGAAATGCAATGTAATTATAAGTGTCTCCCTCAAGTTCACTAGAGTTGTCATAAGAGAAAGTGACTTGATAGACTCTCCCTTTCTTCTCATGTCCATTGTTCCTCTTAGGCTTTTCATCAAAAGATGTGACAGCTTCATTGTTAAGGCACTCGGCAACATATTAGTGTCCTAGCTTGTCACATATGAAGCATCTAACATTCTTCTTATCTACCTTGTTAGCTTTCACATTATTTCTCTCGATCTGACTATGTTTTCCTAAACCTTGACCTTTCATTCCTCCCTTCTCTAGATTCTTTTGATTTATGAACTTCTTAAATGGTTTAGTAAGCATTACTCTTTTCTCATCCTCACTAGAATCTTCATAATCCTCTTCATCTAGGGTGTTCATAGATGCAGCTTTATTTGGAGCTTTTGTAGAAGCTTTTAAGGCTACTTTTTCCCCTTACTCTTCTAAGAGACTTCTCTCTTTTGTTCATATGAGTCATTTTGCATTTCAAAGGTTCTAATGATCCCTACAAGCTCTTCTATGTCCAATGTGTCTATTTTCTTTGATTCCTTTATTGCACCCATCTTAGTTTTAAATTTACTATTTAGGGACCTAAGAGTTTTTCTCACTACAAGGTGATCATTAATTGATTCACCTAGTTGGTCATAAGTGTTTACAATATCAGATATTTTAGCATAATATTTTGAGATAGTTTTGTTTCTTTACTCATAATTATGTTCTCAAATTCTAAGGTTAAGTTTTGAAATCTAGAAACTATCATAACCTCATTTCCTTCATTGTATTTCACCGATCGATCTCATGCAATCTTTGCTGAGATATCATTAGACTGAATACATGTTATCTTTTTCCTACAACATTAAACAAGACACCAAGAGCCTTACTATTGTAATTAGTCAATTTCTTCTCATATGCATCCTATTCAGATCGGCTTTGAGAATATCACTGTCATACTTATCCTTAGTCATGAAAGGATTCCAACCTACTCCACCACAACCTTCTATGAGTTACTATCTAGGGCTTAGATGAAGGCTCTCATCCTATTCATCGAATAAGAAAATTTTTGATAATTAAATAAGGGTAGTCTATACATGGGATTCTTGAGGTCACCATGTTCTTTCACATTTAGCTTTACCATTAAATTTAAGCAAGTAACATAATTCACCATATAACAAGATAATTGCCTACTATTCAAAGTAAATGTCAATAAAAATCTGTCACAACAAGAATCAAATCCTCAACTATCAATTGTCAGCTTAATAGCCTTCAAATTATGAGGGTCACACAATGCCTCTAATTCAAAATAGTGAATGTAGATGACTACAAGATGTCTATTTTCGCAAGAATTGATATGCTACTGAAGTAGAAAATTAAACCAATCAGTCATACAAAAGATCAACACATGAAATTTTTAATGTGGAAATCCCAATATGGAATCTATTTGCTGAAAAATCAATGCACAAGGAAATTAAGACTTTATAAAGACTCAATTTTATTACCAACCTAAGACACTATAAGTCTATCTCCAGTTGTCTTGGCCAACAATGTCGGACATGATGCTCATGAACTTGAGTTCATTGCCTTTCTTAATCTTTAGTTAAAGGTCATCTTGGTTGCTCCATCCTTCATCATATGTGTGATATGGTTTGCGTCACAACTCTCGAATGAATTCAAAAAGGCTTATAAATCAAATACTCTCACCTTTCTTTTGATTTCTCTCAAGAACTCTCAACGGTGTAGGAAGGAATTTAGTACATAAGAATTTTATTTTTCCTCAAACAATAGCCATTCTTCTCTCTCAATTTCTTCCTTTTCTAGTTCTTATATAGAGGGTTAAGTTGGTTTAGGTCTCAGTGTTTAATTAGGTGAGAAATAGTTCCCTGAATGGCCTATTTCATGTAACTATGAGAGATACCAATCAATCACTCGCTATTTTGTTCATAAAACTCTAAGAACCAATCAATTGTTTTAATAATGCAACCAATCGTTTATTGTGTTGGACTCTGACAAAACTCAAATCGATCGATCTGTCAACTGACTATTGAATTGCTTATTGTTCTAGAAAAAATCTCAAACTTCATTCAAAATCTATCAATCACTAGTTCAAGGACGATCGATTGCTAATGAATAAAATTTTCAATTTTTGTCACTTTTTTCTGTTCTCTTTATAACATTCACATATGATAGAAACTTAAAAATCTAAGTGTTGGTGATTTTTACCTCTTTTCCTTTAAGCATCATTTACTCTTCATAAGTCTTCAATGTTGAATCTTCAGAGCACATATGTTTGAATTTTTTGAGTCTTTCATTTTTAAATTTCACTTGATACATCACTAATCAACTCAAATGTTACAAGACAGTTAAAGAATTGAATGAACATAGTTTTGATCATAGAAATATAATTAATACAAATACATATGTACTTACAGTGGCTATGAATAATCAAGTTACAAGATTCATCTTCCTGTACAAAGGATTCTACCATAGAATTATTATGATCCTCTTGAATTTGTCCATGCTTCCTATTTGCCTTCCAGATCTCGATCTTCAATATTTTGTTTTCTTGATTTCTAGTAAGTCTTTAAAGGATTCCACCAAAAAAGAAACAAAATTTTCTAATAACTAGGTCAAAGATTAAGGTTTAAAAGAACTAGGTTTAAGGCTTACTCTCAAACTCTCATCAAGTTCAGCGAATACATTCCTTATGTTTAGGAACTTGAGTTAACTTAGACAAAATAAAAATCATGAAGATCTAACTTTGATAATGAGTTTGTTGAAGGAGTCTGGAGTAAAATATATATAGAATTCTCTCTATGAAAGACCTACTCTAAGGATTCTTCTTTTTGCTTCATTCTTTTGAAAACTGATGCAGGAACCAATATATATAGTTAGCTATATTGGTTGAATGAATTGTAATCATGATGGAATCATATCAAAAGAAATCTTTTCCATTTCTACATTGGCTAATCATGTAGAATCATCTGAGGTCAAATGTTCACATTCTTCCGGTCTCACATTAAGCTTTGAACATGAACAATAACAAGAAGTTGATATGTTTGAACACTTACTACCAAGTTATGTCATCCTTCTAACTTCAACTCAAAATTTGGAGTGTATCATAACTTAAAAAAAAGACTAACTTGAACTCTTCAACTCAATTTTGACTTTTTTTTAAATTAATGCCAACCAACCAATGTTGACAACAAAACTTGAATGTAAGGTTAAATTGCATATCACATGTTTTTTTTTCAAAATCAGCATGTAGCTTGAATGTGTTGATTCTTCACTTTGAGATTTTAATTTTGAAAAACCTTCAACTCTTCAAGTCACATTTTTCAATATTCAAACAACCCTAATTTTCTTATTGTAGATAGATTTATTATATCATTTCAAATTTGCTCATGGTTCTTTTGTCGTGGAATTTGCCAAGTATGCATATTTGTCTTCATCTTTCAGTGTTTTCTTCTTAGCCTAGTATCTTCTCTCATGTAGTCACATTTGCACAATCTTCTTCTTTCATGATGTTTCCTTGAGAGAATTTTGTTGTTGTTTGTGTGGTTTTATTATTAATATTTATGTCAGATTTTTTATGTTTTAATAGAGGGGATCTAGGGTTGCCTTTATCCTATCTATAGGTTGGTTGTTATGCCTTAATGTCTTTAGGCTCTAAACATTGTCTATACCTCTTGTTGATTTTCTATGATGAATTAATTTGTTGTATGAAAAAAGAAAAAAATTGATATGTGCATACTAAGAACATATGTGACATTTATATGAATTGATTATAATTTAAGGATAAAAAATATTTCCATTTAAATGTGTAATTATGTCTTCTAAAATCTGATTATATTAGTGATGTGTTGAGTTAGATTTAAACTTAAATGACTTGAAGAATTAGAGCAAATATTCTTTGAAGATTCAAGATGGATGACTTATAAAGAGTAATTGAAGTTTAAGGAAAAAATGTAAATATCAAACACACATACACACATACACAAAGTTGTAAACACTAAGGTTTTTGGTGAATATACCTTATATGAGTAGTAGAAAAAGAACAAATGAAAAAAGACAAAAAAAAACAAAATAGTTCTTAAGCGATTGATTATCCTTGAACAACAATCGATTAGTCTTGAATTAAATTTTAGATGTTTTTTAAAACATTGAATGATCGATCATCTAGTAGAAAAGATTGACCACAATGTGTTTGATGAGGCTTAGTATAGTGAATGATCAATCACACACTAGGGTTTTGAGAACTGTACATGGAATGATCGATCATACTATTTTGTGGTTACTTGATATAGGTCATTCTAAGAGTTGTTTGTTTCCTATTACAGAACAAAGACATAAACCAACCTAGACCACTATTTAAGGACCTAAAAAGGATGAAATTGAGAAGAAAGAAATGATAGTTTGTGAGGAAAAAAAATAAGAGCCTTTGTGCTAAATTCCTTCATAAATCTTTAGCAATTTTTTAGAGAAATCAAAAGAAAGGTGAGAGAGTTTGATTCATTAATACTTTATGAATTGAATTGAGGTTTCGTGAGATACACAAACACATCATACACAGGTTAAAGGTTGAAGCAAATGAAGATGAATATTTATTAAAGTTTCAAAAGGATCATGAGTTTGTATGAGTGAATAACAAGATCAAGACAATGTTCAAAAGTGCCAGTAAGGTCTTTGGCGGCCATGCGAGAGCTAAATATGGGCTTCTAAGAATTTTGGAAATGGTTGAGTCTTGAAAGTCTTAACTTCATATTGCATTGATTAATAGGCCAAGGGTTGGTTGCATGGTTGCTTTCCTTAATTGGGTTTCCATGTTAAAAATATCTTGTATGGACTTTTGTGTACTTTTTATCTTTGTTTTTGTGTGCTAATAGCATATCAATTCCTACAATAGGAGGATAAAACTTGTAGTTCTATACACATTAGTGTTTCAAACTAAAGGCACTATGGTGACTAATATGTGTGGTTCTTATATATTTTATACGCTTATATACCTTATTTGCTAGTATATAATTAGGTTAATTTAGGGTTAATTAGAGTTTATGTGTTAAGATAGATATTAGTAGTATGATTTAATTATTAATTAATTTGGGTGATGTTACTTGTTTAGAAGTTTATTTGAATAAAGTTGTTCTTCTATTTATGTTTTACATGACTAAAATATAGTTGTTTATGTTTTATAGGTCATGCATGTGGACGATGTGCGGAAAATTTTACAACACTCTTGACGCGCTTACAAATGATTTAGACAACTTTCATAGATGCAGACATGTTAAAAACATATATGGACATAAACAAAAGTGTTTTATAAACATAGAATAAACTTGGACAACAATGTGGATTGTCTAGTGAAAAGAGGTCTTCTTCCGAAACGAGTTCTTGGACACTAATTGGACAGAAACGTCCATATTACAGAGATTTTGATTTTGGTTAAAATTGATTGCAAATTTGTGCAAATAAATTGGGCATTTCAAAACCCACTTCAATTAAATCAATGAACATTTTTGAAGTTTAAAATCAAAAAATGGGAGCTGATTTTGGTTGAAAAGAGGAAATTTTTAGGGCTGCCATTGTTGAACTCGACCAAGAAATTTTTATCAAAGAAATTATGGAATAAGCTTCTTGGATTTGGTTAAAATTCATGGTGTATGTTGCTGTTATGATTAGATTTGTTTGTATATTGTAAAGCTTAGATTCGTGATGTAAAGTGGAAGAACAAAAGAGAGAAATCAGTCCGCCATTAATGGAGTTTGGAGGAGCTAAACTGATTTCTGAATAATGGAATTTCATGGAGCTAAACCGATTGAAGGTGCAAGATCGTGATGAAGAAGTAGTTGGAGTCGAACTGAGAGTTGAATAGCGGCATGAGTACAAGAGTCCGAATGAGGAATTGAGAGAAGAAGAGTTTGGACAAAATTGAGGAACTGGTACAAGAAGAGGATGAGGCTGCTTGAGTCGTGATATAAATTGGAAGAGTGAAGCCGATATTGTGCCAAACTTAGAGACTGAGACATATGCATGAGCAACCAATAGAAAATAGAGGACTGGATGTGAAGAATCAATTCTATTCAACTTAGGGATACTAAACTAAATTCTATATAAACATCCATGAGGGAGAAAAAAAGAGAAAAAATACAGGAAAATAGAAAATTAGAGAGGGCTCCACGCTAGGCTATTGGGCTGAAAATAAAAATTACAATATTAAGAAGTGCTTAAGGCAGAAGTGGAGCAAAGCTATTAAAGTTGTTTTCTTTTTATTTTTTCTTCAATCCTTGTAAGTTTATTTAAATTTTTATAGAGACTATGTCAATTAATGGCTAGTTTTTTTAAATAAGGTTAAGATGAAGCTCTTATTAATTTTGTAGAGATTTCTAATATATGATTTGGTAAATTTTTTAAAAGGTACTAATGTTAATTGTTCTTATCTCAATTTGATTAGTGGATTAATTTGGATATGAGTCTAGTCATGCTTTTCTTATTATTTGAATTAGTTTTTATTAATTAAATATTTAGTTTAAGATTGTTAATGAGTAGAATTGGGTATTAGTTGTAATTTATTCAATTGGATACAACTTATGACTTAGTTTTATTCTATTGAAACGAGGTAGAACATTACTTTAGTATTTTGATTAAAAGTTTAAAAGATAAATTTTTTCATGATAAATAGAGTTGAATTCTAGTTTATTGTGAGTTATATATTATGTTCCTAATTCAACTAGGATCTTAATTAGAATATTTATTTTACCTTCCTAAATTAGTATATTTCCCAATTTGGTTAGGATTAGTTTTGCTTACCTTATTTAAGTAAGAATACTATTTTATTTTTCTATAAATTGTATTGCTCAACCTATTCTAAAACAGACAATAGAAATCATATTGTTTTTATTTAATTTTCTGCTCTAATCCTTCTCTTCTCTCCCTTTTCCCCTTATGTAGACCCCCTTAGTCTACACCATTATATTTGGAAAATAAATTAATGACCATAGATGTGATAATTTACATGTTAATAAGAGGGGATTATGAAACCTTAGCCAATTTTTATTTAATATTTTTAACACTTTTAATTGCTTTCTTTGTTTAATTAAAATTTAGCTTTTACCTTTTATTTGAGTTTTTTCTTTCTTTTGTGCTTTATTTAACTTTAGTAATTTAAGTTTTTTTTATTTAATTCCTCTTAGTTAGATTAGTTATTATTTTTATAAGTCATTAACTAGATTAGGATTTGTTTGATTTGATTCAAATTAATTTTCCTAATTTCAAGTCTCTATGGAATGGACACTCGATTTAGCTGCTTAGCTACTATAGATTTGCGCATTTGTAAGTAAATAATTAAAATTTAACAAGTTTTTGGCACCATTGTCAAGGACTTATAAAGGAAAATAAATTAAATCTAAACTATGTTTACCCTTCTACTAGTTTTTAAAAGGGTGAAAACAAGGAGGCATTTGAGAGGGGATTAGTAGTGTATGACCACGTGGTTACGTGATCAAACACACTGATTAATTTGAGTTGATTTCAATCCTTAGAGAGTTGAGAAATTGAAAATGTTCTTCCATTCACAATGGGAGATAACAATGCAGATGTCAAACCCTTTAGGGAGTTATTTTTACCAATTTCTATCAATCCACCCTTATGCATAGTTTTACCCGCTACCACTGCTACACACATTGAGTTGAAAGCACAAGTCATTCAACTTCTTCCTACCTTACATGGTCTTAATAGAGAGGATCCTTACCCAACCCTCAAGGTCTTCAAATTGGCCAGTTAGCAATTCATGTAGGGGAGAAAGAGAGAGAGTGAGAGAGGCAAGTTTCCTAGTCAGCCTATACACAACCCTAAAAGTCAATATGTTGTTAGTAATGCTTCAAGTTCATCACATGACTAGGGACATGTCCAGTTAATCACTGCTCTTAGATCTAGGCGACAAGTTGACAATCATATAAAAATATCTGAAGAAGAGACAACCGAGAATACTGAACCAAAGAGTGAGAAATAGGAAATGAATTCCTCTCAACCTGTTTTAGTTGACCCCCCAGTTATGTTCAACTAAAAACTTGGTGTTAAACTTTAATTGTTTACTCACAAGTGGAAGAATCTATAGTAGTAAAGCACAAAAGAAAGAAAAAAAATAAAAGGTAAAAATTGAAATTTAATTAAACTCGGAAAGCAATTAAAAGTGTTGAAAATGTTAAATGAAAAATGACTAAAGTTTCAAAATCCCCTCTTATTAACATCTAAATTATCACATCTATGTTCATCAATTTATTTCCCAAATATAACTTACAATAAATTAGAATTTAATTCTTTCCATCATGGAAAATTTTAACTTTTAAACCTTCAATCAAAATACTAAATTTATGTTTTACCTCACTTCAACAAAAGAAAACCAAGTCAAAAGTTGTATCCATATGAATAAATCAAAACTTATACCTACTTCTACTAATTAACAATCTTAAACCAAGCATTTGACTAATGAAAACTAATTCAAATAATGAGAAAAGCATGACTAGACTCATATCAAAATTAATCTACTAATCAAATTGAGATAAGAACAATTAACATAAAAAACCTTTAAAAATTAACCAAATCACATAGATTAGAAAAATCTACAAAGTTAATAAGTGGTTTATCTTAATCTTAAGAGGTTTATCTTAATCTTAGTTAAGAAAACTAGTCATTAATTAATATAATCTCTACGAAAAATGAAATAAACTTACAAGGATTGAAGAAAAAAACAAAAAGAAAACAGCTTTAATAGCTTTGTTCTACTTCAGCCTTGAGAACTTTTGAATTATGTAATTTTCTTCTTAGCCCAATTGCCTAGCATTGAGCCCTCTCTGGTTTTCTGTTTTTCTTCAATTCTGCCTTTAGGTTTACATTAAATTTGATTTAGGTAGTATAAGTTGAATCAGAATTGATTTCTTGTTCTCAGGTCTCTTATTTGATTGGTTATTTGTATGGGTCCCAGTTAGGCGCACTTTGTGTTTAATGCAACGTCGGGTTACTACCCTTTTCTGGTTTTCTCATTTAGACACCATCGTCCCAGTTCTTCACAACTCTTCTTCTCCTACTTCGACTTCAGCCTAAACTTCAAACTCCAATCTTCTCCTTCTCTTTGTCTCCTGTAGCACAATTAAGCTTGTGCACACATTGTTCAGCCTGGCACGAGGAGAAGCATTTAGAACTCATTTAACAAAGCTTTAGTTCACTCCATTAATGGTGGTTCAATAGTTTTTTTCTGTCATTTCTTCTTCCACTTGCCAACTCAAATCTAAGTGTTACAAAAAATATAAACAAATTTGATCATAACATCAACATATACCATGAATATCTGACCAAATCCAAGAAGCTTATTTGAGAATTTCCTTCAAATGTCTAGTTTGAGTTCAACAATGACATACATGAAAATATCTTCTTTTCAATCAAAATTAGCTCCCATTCATTGATTTTAAACTTCAAACATGTTCTTCATTGATTTAATTAAAATGGGTTTTTGAATGCCCAATTTATTTGCAAAAATTTGAACTCAATTTTAACAAAAATCAAATCTCTATAATTTGGACGTTTCTATCTAATTAAGTGTCAAAGAACTTGTTTGGGAAGAAGATCTTTTTTCACTAGACAATCCATATTACTCTTCATTTTTCTTCTCTATTCATTAAGCTCTTCCGTTATGAATTTTTTGTTTTTGAACATTGTCCATGTGTCTCAAGAATTATGCATCACCTATAAAACATAAACAGTCATATTTTAGGCGTGTATGACATATATAGAATACCGACTTTATTCAAATAAAATCCTAAACAAGTAACATTGCCTGAATTAATTAATAAATAAATAACACTACTAATATCTATCTTAACATGCATATATTCTAATGAAACTCAATTAACCTAATCATATATTAGCAAATAAGGTAAATAGGTGTGCAAAATATATAAAAACCATGTGTATAAGTGACCTTCATAGATAGAAGCTTATTAAACTCATAATTGGTAGCTGAGGGGTTTTATTTTGGTTTTGCACTATTTTAATTGATAATTACTACTAAATTGTAGGTTTTTATCTTCATAGATTGACTCTTGCTTTGTTTGTTTGCAAGCTTAGTTAATTTCATGGGTAAACTCCAATATGAATGAACAAGGTAACCTTGGCAATCCCATGTAAAGACCTCCCTTATTCGATGGTAAAAAATTCTCTTATTAAAAAAAGTAGGATGGGTGCTTTCATCTTATCCCTAGATGGAAATTTATGGAAGATATTGGTGAAAGACTAGAGTCCTCATATTACATAGGATAAGGATGACAATGAAATTTCCAAAGTTGTGTGATCGGGATGAATATGAGTGGAAGTGTGCAAATGATGATAGCAAGGTCATAGTGCTTTATTCAATGTTGTGGAAACAACCAATATAGGCTAATATCTAATTATATTTCAACAAAAGTTGCATGTGATTGGTTAGTTGGATCTCAAGCATCAAACTCAATGGAGTTAGATTATGAAACATCAGAAGCTGATGTCTAAGCTGATGTCTCTAAAGCTAAATAAGGGATATTTTATCAAAAAGCCATTAAACTGAGTAGAAAAATGAAGAAGCCTGAGAAGGTTGGCAAGAAGGCAAATTTGATAATTCACACACTTTCCCAAGAAAGAAAAATTAGTTGAATTGAAAAAGAAGCTTGATAGAGAGGTGGAGGACCTAAAGGTTGAATTATAGAGGGAGAAATCTAAATCTCTTGTTCTTAAAGGAGAACTAAGTTCTTTAATAAGAAACTCAATGTTTTTAAGAATGGTAAAACGTCTTTGGATACTATGATTAGTATGAGACAAAGGGATAGGAAGGGTCCTGGATTTGGACCACATGTGAACACACCTAAAGTGAATCCCACTGCCTTTGTCAAATCCAAAGAGAGTATTTAAATGTCCTAGAATTTGCCTACCCATGTCAAACCTAAGTTACGGAGACCCATGAAGCTTATAGCTAGTGCTTTAGGTATTTGTGTCTTATGCCAAAACTACTCACACACTAGGAGAGATTTCCCTAACATTCACCTTTTTAAAGAAATACCTTAGGAGTAAGAGAAAGGAATCTCTAAGAAAACAAAGACCCATATTTCCCTAGCAAGTATGAGGGCAAGATCAACAATGAGTGGATAGATAAATTGGACCTATAGAACTTGAAAACATGAATAGTGAAGATGACAAAAAAACCTTTATAATGCCTTACGATAAATTGGCTAAGGCTATGGGTGTTTCTCTTGAAAAATAGAGAAATTGATAATTTTGTCCACATTTTGATTTTTCAATCTTATGGGATAAATTTCATGATTTTTGTTTTTAATTTATTTTATTTTTTTATCTATGATTTTTCTTAAGTTAAAATAAAAACAAAAAACACAAATTGTAAACACAAATATTACAAAAAAGTTGTTAGTGTTCTAGCTTTTGTAAGGTTTTTATTGTTTTTGGATGTTCTGCTCAATCTTCAATGTTTGAAATTTCATAATAAAAGTTGGAAAACATCATAATGAATGTTCTTTATTCTTTTAACTAAGATAGGAATATACTAATGGGAGTGGAAAAGAAGTTGATTTTCATTATCTTGATGTTATAAATCTCTATTTTCAAAAATATTGCACACATCATAAAACTCAAGTCAATTTCAAGAATAAAACTAATTTAGAGATCTTTGACAAATGAAGACTTAGGAATTTAGATTTTAGTAGAGTCTAAGCAATAAAAATTAGAGGAGCTTTCTACACTCTATTCATACATTTACTTGAAAACTTCGCTGTACAAAAGATGAAATTTTTTTTGAAAAAGATGATAGAGAAGGGCTACCTTTATGGGACAACCTATGCTAGCATAAAATTTTTATCTACTTGACATCTAAAAAGAAAAATGACACGAAATATTGATGCAAGATGAGAGGATTTAGACAAAGCCAAGCCGAAAAAAATAATTGGAAAAGAATAGAAAAAGCCATCAAATTGAGAAAAGTATGGGCATAAATTAAAATTTTCAAGCTTTAGATCAATTGATGTAAATAGAGTCTTTGGTAGGGTCTAAGTAACTTTGTCTCACTTGGATAGAATGAACAAGAGAGTTTTATATTTGGAGGAGACAAGGGTTAATTGATGGAATTTAAAAAAAGAAATAAAATGTCAATGCCATGAAAAAAAAATTAAAATTCTTCAACTAAGGAGTTGACTAATCAATGATAATAACATTAGGTTTTGGTTGTGTGAAGTTTGGATTATGAATTTGACAAGATTGAACTATGAGCACAACATTGATTTTTAGCTTTTTTAAAAAAAAATTATTTGGATTTCTAGTGGTCCAAATGAGGTGATTTCACTTAATTTTAGTAGCTTTTTTAGCTTGCTATTTATTGCAAAATAAATAAAAAATTGCTCAAAAGCGATCAATCACTTGGTCCGACAAGTTTGAAGCTGAAGAGTCGCGTTTGCTCATTTTTAATAATTTATACTACATTTAGCCTAATTGATCAGTCAAAACTCTTGAGGAAGCTGTACTTTGCCGAAAAGTGGCAATTTTGGTGCCCAATTATGCAGATCAAATAGATTTCAACACGATTTTTTGAAAATGCCCAATTTTCAAGTAAATGCCGTAATCCTATAATTTTTATTTTTTTTCATTTTGAATGAGTTTCAACATGTTTTGAATTGGTAAATTTGTTAACTAGGTTTAGATTTACATTCCTTTAACTTTTTATGTGATTTTTTGGTTAAATTTGAGCTTTCTCGAATTTAAATTTTGAAACTTTCAAAAACTTGCCCTTCTCAAGAAAACATAAAGTTGATGTAATTATAGGGCAAATTACAAGTCATTTTAGTTTAATAAATTGTTTCAAATTCAATTCTCTACAGCAAACTAAATTTTGGAACAAATCTGTTCAAACTTTTTTAGAAGGGTATTTTTGGAAATTTTAAATTTTTGGCTAGAATTTTTTTTAATTTTTTCAAATTTAGGATGCTTAATTTGTTTATTTTACATTCCTAGATTTTGTCTTAGCCTAGATTTATCTTGTGTTTCATATCTAGAAGGCTAGAGGTCTCTCCAACACTTCTCAAGTGCTCGCAACGTGTGCGTCAACTTCATATGCATTCAAACTCACACCTAGGGTTAGGCCCGTTAGTTTCAAGTACTCTATTGTTTTGAAATAAATACAAAGTGCATAGGTTGGCTTTTTTTGAGACGACAATTGGCAGGTTCGTTTTTTTGGCATCACTACTTCCCCACCCTTGCTTGATTCAATAGTTTCAATTGACGTTGGACAATAACATCCATGTATTATCCAATGTTTAATGGGTTTGAGTTTTTGGAGGAAAGTTTTATCACTTGTAGATTCTTAGAGTATTGATAGGGCCAAGACCTAGGACACCTCTATTTGTGTGCAAAGTATGACTCCTATATTTTGTGTGCTACATAGTATTGCTTAATATGATATTCGGAATGCCCAAAAGGAGTTGATGGATTGGCCAATGACATAGATTATATAATCTCCAAGCCTGATTGCTAGCATGACCTATCCTACATTGTGTTTGGCCGGTTTTGTACATTAATTGATGGCCACTGACATGAGATGTTTGCCTTCCCACACATCCTATATCACATATTTCTAGCTTAATTAGGATGTTCATATCCCTTGAGGAGAGCCCATAGAGACTAGGATGAGTTGGCTTTTGAATGCGGGCAAACTGAGCTAGATGTAGAGCCACTAGTTAAAAAAAATAAACTACAAGATATATATCTCCTCCCTTATCAAAAATAGATTTTTTTGTACTAAGGCACCAAAATTCCTATGTGTTTAATGAATCATGCAAATCAAAGAAAATAAAGACACAAGAGAACTTTTACGTGGAAACCCACTTTGGAAAAAATTACAGGACATAATGTCCAGACCAAAATATGCACTATTGTGAACAAAGATACAAAGTTACCGGTTTACAAAGAAAAAATCCTTTTCTTTTCTCAGTTAGCTCCAACACCACTCCAAACTTTATATCAACTTGGCATTTCTCCACCATGATTGCTTCTGATTGATTCCGATCTTCATTGCAACTAGTTTAGCATGAATGATCTCCTCATTTGTTCTTCTCAACAATTCCTCAAGTGAACACTTAGTCCTTCAAGTGTATTAGCTCTCTCTCTCTCTCTCTCAATTCTAATCACTTTTAATTTTTGTCTCAAAGTTTCGTGATCAAGGAAGCTATTTAAGTCATCAACTCATTAGAGAAATTTCAATATTTCTCTATGGTTTTCTAGCCTTTGTCTCTCTCTTCTCATGTTCACAACCCTTTTTTATAGATCCCTAGGCCAATTGAGGAGTTCAACCTTGAATATGAAACACAATTAACACAAATTGTCCTATTTTAGGAATCTGCTTGTTGGACCGATCAATTGTTCCCTAGTGCAATAGAATATTCCTTGTATTGTTTGAACTTAGACTTATAACTGATCGATTGTTTCAAACAATGATCGATTATTCACTATTCTAGAAATATACATGATGAGTTTCAATGTTCTGGAGATCCTTATGAAATTCATTCAAGGCTAATCGATTGTAGTGATTGATTGCTTATGAACAAAAACACAAATTTTGTCTAATTGTCTCCTAAACTCACTCATACTATAAAATGATGTTTCCATAACTCTCAAGTACGTGTGTGTGATGTGAAATAAGCCAATATATCACACATATATACTTATAGGATGTGTCCAATTGATTCTGTGATTCTACATAGGATGAGGTTTCATGGCGGAGACGTAGGAAGGGCAGTAGAGCTACACAGAGAAGACCCTGATGATGTACTATACCCCCAATATGAGCCTTATTAGTCATTTGCTGCCTTTCCATGCGAGGTTTGATTAGCTCTCTAACATGATACACCACATTCAATAATATGTCACATCATCTTCTAATGAAGGTATTTGATTTATGTATATTATGACTTGTTTAGTTCAGGATATGTACCTTTTATTTTATGATTATATGTATCTTCAAACTGATTATTATGACTTGTAAGACATTTGCTACATAGGATTATTTGTTGTCAATTCACTTTTAGACTAATTTTGGCAAAAGGGGGGAGAGAAATTATTGAAAATCATGTTAATGTAGTTAATTACATTTCTAGAATGGTGCTATGAAAAGAAAAGAAATTAATGTGTGCATATCAATTACAGGATACAAGGCTTTTCAAGTTAATTCCAAATGTTCTTTAAAATGTTATGCCTCAATATTTTAGAACTCATTATTTATAAATCAATTAGAAGAAAGAACATTTTCAAAAGATTTGACAAAATATATCAGGGTATGATATCATTTTCAAATATAATCATATCCAAATCAAAATACTATATTAACTAAGGTCAAATCATGCCACAAACAAATAGCGCTCAGCCCGAGTACATCTCACAAAATGCATAATGTACAACAATGAAAGTGATTAGCGCTCACACGCCTAAAGTCAAATACACATATACTAAAAAGTTCAAGTATTAGAGTCAAGAGTCCTATATCAACTACGAAGTACTCTAGCCGTCCTTTCCAATCACCAAGATCCTAACTTTGTCTTACAAACCTTTATCACAAGGATGTTGAGTATACAAATATACACAGTTAGATGGCTAAATAAGAACCAAATAATGACAACATATTTGTAATTCAAGAATACCATGTAAATATACCATGATCATCAATTATGAAAAACATCAAGTATGACAAAAAATTTGAAGTAAACAATAGTATAAAAATGTGCTTATGTGTACCAAAAACATAATAATGTCATCACCATGACTACACTTATGAGTCAATTTCCTCCACTTAGTGTAAGCCATCAAGGTCTCAATGACAAGGTAACCACATTTGAGGTTCCATCTCGCTCACTAGACCATGAACTACTCCCAATTCGACTTTAGTTCTTTTGAAGCCTATCTGCTCTATTCATGCCACAATGCTAAGGCCCACAAGGGCTCATGGACTCAAGTGGTTGACCTCAACTACTATGACTGGAGGTTTCGTCAAAACTGCCTGTATTGTGCTACGTGGGACCAGTCATTTTTTATGCTCTACTCAATTCAAAATTAACTCCTAGCCAGGGGAATGGTTCTACATAACTCCCACCCTTAGGGAGTTGGAAGACCATGAATTTTTTTATACTATACCCTTACGTTAGCGTGGCTAAACACAACTCAATTGAGGAGCCAACCAGACATATGGATCCCTTGTCCTTAAGTGTTGAATATCAACAACCGAAGTACTATCCAACACAATGATTCAAATATACAAACAAGCACATTTATCCAAACATCCACATGTTCATAATCAAATACATATTAATTCATATGCACTGAAAACCATGCTATTACAATACTCATTAATAGTACATATAACATCACAACTCATTCTTGAAAATAGTCATCACCGACTTACTGTCGGCGAGCTCATTGATGGGTTGGCCAAGTTGTTGATGCCCATCAGCATCCTATCAATACATCAAACCCTCACTGACAGTGGGTTGTATGGGACAACCCACCTCATCAACGCCACACTAATGCCCGAACTTATTGTCGATGGCTGACAGGTTGTACACCGACACAATGTTGTGTGTTAGTGCCAGTACTGTCATCTCTCTCCTTTCACTTATGTTGTTACCAACATATTGATGGTTGTGCCGATGATCTGGAACAAACAACAAAAACCGAATCTGGTTTACAAAATCACTCTAAATAATATCATAATGCAAACTTTCCACAAATAACCTTCCCACAATGAATAATGGTTGTTTTTATGATCAAATGATAAGTAAATGTTAAAAAATAGGATCTCATAGCATATTTATTACAAAAATATAAGAAATCATTTTCTACATGCATTCATGTGAAGTAATAATCATAACTAATCTCATATATTCAATTTAAAAGAAAATCATGGTAACAAAGTTAGAAATCCGACCATTTTCTTTAACTAAACACAAAGGTCTCCATAAACCCAGTTGTCTCCCCCTTCCTATGACTATGACTTGCCTTAATCCCTCACTATTCTACCCAAAGTCCAAGATTCCGAAAGATTTGGGTCAAATGATATAAAAAGGTATTTATACGAGGGAGAAGTAATCGAATTTTGGTGCATGACCATTCCAAAAATCACTTCATTGTATAGTTTTGAACCCATCAGTAAGTCACACTCCAAACACCAATGCGTCAATGGTCTGCCGACAATAAAATTGGCACTTCATCGGAAAAGTCACCTACATGTCGAACCTTACCAAAAGTGGAGAGGCAATTCACCCATTAGGGCATGGATGTGTTGATGCTTAATGACAACCACTTTTTGTTATAGGATGTTGAAACATGCAAATTTTATATTTATCATTGTTGCTACTTTTCTGAATTTTAATACTTAGTACTATTATTATTTCTAAAGGAGTTTGTTGACTCATCAAAGTTGATGCTAATGAAACTTAACACAAGAACAACCAGAAAACTAATAATAGATTAATAATTAATTAAACACACAAAAATATCACATGAAAATCACGAGTGTCAAATAAAGTCTTAGGAGAGTCATGTTGAGTCAAGTCATGTTTTGTCCAAGTGGAAAATTAAGGCACTTAAATTTAAAAGAGTTGTCATTTTTTTTCATAATTTGTAGAGTTGTTTCATTTAATAGCCAAAGGCGAAAATTGTAAGAACATATGCGACATATGTAGGAATTGGTTATATGCCCATGATCAAAACTATGTCCATTCAAGTATGTAATTCAGTTTTTATGAAATATGATTAAATTGATAATGTGTAGAGTTAGATTTAGAATTGAATGACTTGAAGAATTGGAAAAGATGTGTGCGCATACGCACACACATAGAGTTAGATTTGGAATTGAATGACTTGAAGAAATGGAGAAGACATGCACATACAAACATACACATGTATGCACATACACATGCACCCTCTCACACACATACAAAGACTATTACAAACACTTAGTTTTTTAATGAATATATCTTACATGAATGTTAGAAAAAGAATGGATGAAAAAGGTCAAAATTATCTCAAAATAGTTCATAAGTGATCGATCTTCCTTGAACAGTGATATATAGGTCTTCAATGAAGTTTGAGATTTTTTTTAAATCATTGAACGAATGATCATCTAGTGGAAAAGATGATCATATTCATTTTTATTAGATCCAGTATAGTGAATGATTGATCTCACACTAGGGTTTTGAGAACATTCCATAGAACAATCGATCGCTCTATGGAATGATTGATCTCACTATTCTATAGTTACTAGAAATAGGTCATTCTGAGATCAGGTTGTTTCCTATTAACGAACAAAGACCTAACAGACTTAAACCACTATTTAAGGACCTCAAGAGGACAAAATTGAGAGGAAATGAGGATATTTTGTGAGGAAAAAATGAGAGCATTTGTCCTAAATTCTCTCAAATACCTTTTGGAATTTTTGAGAGAAATCAAAAGAAATATGAGAAAGCTTGATTCATGATTCCTTTATAAATAGAATTGAGATTTTTTGAGAGACACAAATAGATCATACACAAGTTGAAGATTGAAAGAAATAAAGATGGATATTGATTAAAGTTTCTAAAGGGTTAAAAGTTTGAGTGAAGCAGAAGATCTAGACAATTTTCGAAAGCACAAAGGACTTTGGTAGCCAAGGGAGATCTAGAAATTAACTTCAGGAGGTTTTAGAAATGGTTGAGTCTTGTACGTCTTAACTTCATAGTACATTGATTACTTGGTAAAAGGTTGATCGCATGGTTTTTTTCCCTAGTTGGGTTTCTACATTAAAATCTCTCGTGGAATTTTGTGTGCTTGTTTGCTTTGTTTTTCCGCACAAGTAGCATATCAATTCTTGCAATAGAAGGGAAAACTTGTAGCATTTTACACAACAGTGTTTTGGAATAGAGGCATTCTTGTGGCCCTCATAGATAGAAGGGTATTAACTCACTTGTATTACAATTATCAATAAACATGCTTTGGTTTTTCAACCACTATGTTAGAACAATCAAAAGCAATCAATGAGTTTGTCTTGATGTCACTTCTAAGTATACAAGTCCTTTGTATTTATCTCCAACTCTTTGGATGATTGAGTTTGGGAGCTACTACACATTCATTTTGCATAGAAATTATTGTTTTTACATCTTCCAATTTCATATACTTTGACATTCTTTTTCATAGTTTTAAATAGTTTAAGTGTACATAGATAAAGTAGTCAGACCCATTGTGCCGAGTAATGCCTAAATCCAATTAGATTGACTCAATTGTCAACTCAATTGCCATGAGAAAATTGTGACACCCCAGCTTTTTTAACACATTTATTTACCAATAAATCAAGTGTAAATCAGCATAAATTATTCTTTTTACAAAAATCCAAAATAAGAAACTAGTTACCCTAGGGCATTACATTTGTTTTTTTAATATACAAATACAAAATCATCATACTCATAATAATCATTCAAGCCATCAAGTAATCTCCAAGATCATCCAATTGCATGTATCTAAGTAACCATGTATACAAGTAACCAGGTGTGACTAACAAAGTATAAATGACATCTCACATGCCTTTTTACAAATTTAACCATGAAATAAGCAATAAGTAAAAATCTTATAATTAGATGGCATCCTTGTAATATGAAATCCCGCCAACTCTACTCCACCCTACAACAACTACTCCTTTGCTGAAAATCCTGCACCACTAGGATACATGAATATATGCATATATACCTAATGTGATATAAATGAAGTTAAATAACCACAACCAATCATGCTAGATTAATCTTCTACTTTATTAAATGTACATTATACAATTCCAACAAGTATCATAGCCCTAGTCTAGGTTTGGCCATCAACAACATGTGTGGTAATAATTCTAATGGAATCAACAAGTTAATAAACACAACTCTCATCTACTAAGTTCTTTAATTCCACTTCTTTTAGGTTTATTCTACTCATCTTCCAATGCTAACTTCTAGTCATAGTCTACTTTAGACAAGCAAGATCCTAGCCATGGCCAATGAAGATCAAGCGCTATGCTCATGGACACAAGGTTAAGAAAATAGGTCTCCCATGGTACTTATAAACATCCTATAACATGCACACTATGGTAATTTTAGGTCATCATACCAAACCAGAGGATCAAACCGATTGGACAAACAAAAGTGGCCAAATCAAGTGGAACGAACTGATTGGAGAAACTAGGTTAGATGAATCATGTGAATGCACCTTCCCGCCCTCCCACCCCCCAAACAATCCAACTGGACACTCCACTGTTATGATTTCAAATTTTGAAACCAACCAGAAATAACCTTTTGAGGTTATACTCCTAGCAAGGAAAAAACAAATTTGTACTTATCTTCAAATCCTCAAAGGATATCTAGAAGGATAAGTTGCACGCATAAATCTTAGTCATAATTTCTAGGATTCGTCTAATCAATTTGTTGGACAAGAGCAGCTTTTTAACTTAGGTCCAATTTACCCGTGATCAAAATCCTACAATCATCTTATGGGCAATCTTAGCAACTAATTATCTTTACTTGTCTTTATCCCTGGAATCTCTTTCTAGATCCCCGCCGCAAACAATCAATAGTTAGAATCGTATTAATTATTTAAATAAAATCAAAATTTCAATTTCTACGAACAATGTGGTGGCTTTTCCATAAAATACATGTAAGACATTCATGTTTGGGGGTGTATGCAATCCATGATAAACCCTCTTCCTCTCTTGGCCATCAACGACCAAAATCAGCCTAAATAGCCGCAGCAACCTTCTCTTCCTTATTCTCCATCATTGGCTGCAAGTAACATCCTCCAACTAATTAACAAGTCCTTTGTGTTTATCTTCATCTTTTCAAGTGATTGAGTTAGGGAGAAACTAAACATTCATTTGGCACAAAAACTATGATTTCTTACATTATCTAATTTTATATTCTTTGATATTGGACTCTTTGCCATTGTGTGGCATATTATCTGTGCCATGAATAAAAATTCATGACTAGTTTAGGTCTACATGTGCTAACTAGCCTTCCCTTTTAGCTTAGTATTGCCTAAATCTAATTGAATTGACTCAGTTATCAACCTGATTGCCATTAAAAAAATAAGAAGATGGATACATAAATTTCAAGTTACTCCATCGTGATCGAGATAACATTACGTTAGTAGGTAAAGGAGATTATCACTTTTGAGCTCAAGCCAGGATTGTGAGCATAACTCATAAGGTCCAACCTAAACTCCATTCAATGTAACAAAAGTCAAGTACATGTACTTTGTGCCAATGTTAGAAAAGTTTGTTGCCTTTATAATAGTGTATCTTCAATCTCCTTGCTCATCTTGGCTTAAGAATTAGCCTTCTAGTAACATATGTTATACAGGGCTAACAACAATTGCTTGGTCAATTACTCAAATTGTTAAGTATTATCATGCATAACTACTTTGCATACAAGCTATTTAGAGACATGGAGGTGTATTAAATGGAATATCAAAATTGAAGACTGATTTTATAGGTTATTTTTAGTTTGAACAAATGATCATTGAGTGGACATCTATGATTAAACAAAGGCTATTTCGTAAGAAGTAACTGTAAAATGCATGGATAGCAAGAGGAAATTATACCTGGTAATCAAGTAATCACTTGTGTATTTGTACAAAGAACAGTTAATCACAAGGGCACTACATGCACTGTAAGATTGTCAATATATTGTAGCCTGCAGACATATCATGTTGAGTCAGCTGAAAAAGGTCCTCACTTGTGTGCATATATAGTTCAATTGGTGTGCTGAGCCATGAAATCCCACACAGGTCCTTCTTGTGGTAAAACTTTAGATATAAAGGGGTTAATGAGGTTGTCAGCTTGTAATAGTTTGGTTCAATGTAATTCATTGTTGGCATATAAACTAGGAGAACAAACAATAAAACACATCAACACAAATAATTGTATTAAGATGTGGAAATGAATTGAACCTCACTTAAATGGGGAGATCGACTAACTCCCTGCATGATGGAAGGCGTTCCAAAAATCATTCAATCTCCTTCAAAACACTTTTGATATTTGGGCGTTCTTGTGGTGAGATTGCTGAACATGAAACTCCGAACCGAAGCATAGAAGTTATGCAACTAATTATTTCTTCCTGGGTACAAGTTTCATCTTGTAGAAGCAGTTGTCCATCTAATATCCCCAAAATGCTATCCGGGATAGCCTCCTTGACATATGTATGAAGATTTAGTCCATCGATAAACATGTCATGAGTTGGGCTTTTTCCTTTGAACATCTCGAGCAAAAGGATGACATAACTATATACATCTCCATCGGTGGATGCGCTACCTCCCATATCATATTCTGCACTTGTGTATTACCAATGAATACCTTAAAATATAATTAATTGAAAAAAGAATTTTGAATATTTAGAGTATAAATGAAATGCAAAAATTACCAGGTGGAACATAACCAATCGTGCCCTTCACTAGAACTGAGCTACTATTGTCACTTGTGAATCTCATTGACGACTCATGCAGTATATTTGCCAAACCAAAATCAGCCACATGAGCAACCATTTCATCGTCTAGCAGAATATTACTTGGTTTTATGTCGCAATGAACAATTGGCTTGTCGTATTGATTATGAAGATAATCTAAGGCTGTAGCCACATCAATGGCTACATTTACTCTTTGCACTATACTCATATTGTGTGCTTTGTTGTACCCTTCAATGTTATCGTGCAACCATTCCTGCAAGCTCCCATTACTCATATATTGGAATATTAAAGCTTTGAAGTCGTTACCTTGGTAATCCATACTTTGACATAATGTTAAAATCTTTACAAGGTTACGATGTCTAATATTTCTCAAGGTTTTGCTTTCTACTGTAAATGTACTAGAAGATCCCCTTACTTGAAGGTTTAGGACCTTTACCGACAATTGTCTTTCCTTCGTCAAATGTTGCCTTATAAACAGACCCATAACTTACTGAACCAATCAAGCATTCAATAGAGAAGTTGTTTGTTGCCTTTAGAATGTCTTGGTAAGAAACCTTCCAATACCTTCCTTCCGAAAGATAGTCGATAACCTTGCCTTTGAAGGCCTGTTTTTTCCAATAAACCACCATGATAGTTGTTATTACCAGAACCACAATAGCTGAACTGATAACTGGAATTACAACACCGAGATGAGTTGAATGCCTCATTTTACCTTTCTGTTTTGTTGGGCAACTAGATAAGTACAAATTTGGGGGACCACCACAAATTCCTTTGTTTCCGGACAAAGAAGTTGCACTAGAATTTAGAAAAACACCTTCTTTTGGAACTTCTCCCTCAAAGTTATTGAATGAAAGATTAAGAAAGTAAAGGTTTTTGAAGTTTTCTATATACAGAGGAATTGGATCCGACAAGTTATTGTGCGAAAGATCTAACTCCTCTATAGCAATCAAACTACTCAATGAAGAAGGAATGGCTCCTTGAAAAACATTATTTCCCAAGTACAACTGACGTAAACTTTGGCAAGATCCCAATGACCTAGGAATTTCACCAGTGAGGTTGTTGTGATTGGCCTTCAGGGTTTCAAGAGTTCTCATGTTACCAATTTCTGACGGGAGGGGCCCACTAAGAAAGTTGAAAGAGAAGCCAAGATAAATCGACAAGGAGGGAATGGTGAATACTTCTTTGGGTATAGTTCCACTAAATTTGTTTTGTTCAAGACCCAATCTTTGTAACTTATCACATTGTCCAATGCTAGTGGGAATATGCCCGTTCAGGTTATTTCCCCCTAAACCAAGATAGATCAAATTGCTGTTATTGCAAAGACACGATGAAATTTTTCCTGAAAGCTTATTTCCAGACACACTAAGTATTTGTAGCCTCGGAAGAGACCAAATACCAAGGGGAATATCACCTGTCAATGAATTAAGCTCAAAAATAAGAAACTCCAATTCCACAAGGTTCCCAATCCCTGTAGGAATCTTTCCAAATATGTTGTTATGTCCCAGTGCCAACCAGCTAAGATGAGTGGAGAGGTTGGAAATGGACTCTGGTAGACGAGCACTCAAAAGATTCCCAAGTAGACCCAAGTGCTTCAATTTGCTACAATTTGTGAGAGATGTTATGAAATTAAAGTCATCATCATCTTCTCGGAGTTCATTATAACTTAGCTCAAATGCTTGAAGCTCTTGAAGTTTTCCCAGATTGCTAGGTATCTTTCCAGCAAAACTATTAGCATTGAGATAAATTTTTACGAGTGTCGAAGCATTGGACAAAGTTTTTGGGAGGGGACCTATAAACTGATTCTCTGCTAAAAGGAGCTCTTCAAGGTTAGGAAGAAGCAATCCCAGGTTCGTGGGAAGGCTTCCTTGTAGCTGGTTTACTGATAAGGATAGTGTTTCCAAAGATGATAAATTGTATATATATGTGGGAATTGATCCCGCTAGCAAATTGGATGCTAACTCTATTCCTTTCAGTCTTTGCAATCTTCCTAACTCGAAGGGGATGCCTCCAATTAAATTGTTTCCCCCAAACGATAGATACTCAAGGGATGAGAGGTTAGCCAGTGAGGGCGAAATGGCTCCACTAAGGTAATTCCATGTAAACCACAATTCATTGAGATTAGGAAGACTAGTCAGCTCCACCGGAAATTCTCCCTCAAGCTGATTGTTATTCAGGATGATACTCCTCAATTCAGAACAGTGAGAGATTGACAGGAACCATACCTTGTAATGAATTATGACTAATATTGAGTACTTGGAGACGAGTCAAGCGGCCAAGTTCCTGAGGAGGGTAGCCCTGCAATTTGTTCTCTTGGAGTTCGATTCTCCTTAGGAAGCTGAGATTGCCAACGTGTGGAGATAGGGTACCCCTCAAGCCACAGTTAGGCAGATTCAGCACAGTTACTCGCCGGTGGCGGCTGCCGCAAATAACGCCTTCCCACTCACATAAATGTGAAGAATCATTCCACGAGCTCAAAATGTTGGAGGAATTACTACTCTCGAGTCCGGCCCTGAAAGCCAGCAATGAGGCTTTATCGGTCTCATTGCTCAAGTGCATGGCGTTTGCAATTGAACTGATCAGGATGAGAACACAGAGGACAAGCCAATGGGAGAAGCATTCAACTCTATATTGAAGCACTTCCATCGGTTTGAAGAGAATGACGAGTACTTCTGCCCTTGAAAGTTCATTTATAGATGATCAAGCATAAAAGACAGCAAATTTTAGTCTTTGCTCATTTACCCCTGCCAAATTCTTTAAAATTTTTCATATATACCCTACAAGGCTACAATATATACTTTTGACCGGCTTTCCTGACACCTGGTCAATTTGCAAGGGCCCCCATATTATTGCCTTCTTTTGGTAAGTTCTAAACTTTCACTGTGTTTTTATATCTTTCTAGGGGCACCATGCACTGAGATAGGGAAGCCACTCGGGTCGGGTAAACCCAACCCGACCCGACCCTAATGGGTCGGGTTTGGATATCCTTAATGGTTAAATGAATCGGCTTCGGGTTTAAATATTGACCCGAACCATTCGGGTTGGGTCGGATTCGGGTTTTGCCTGACCCAACCCGACCTGACCCGGTATCGTCTACTCATCACTCGACTGTCCTAAAATTTTCCCCGATCCAACGATCCTTCCCATTCGGCCATCCCGTTTCACTCCAGAGTTGACCAGTCCGCCACCTTGCCCAACTTTTCCCGATCCAGCGATCCCATTCGGCCATTCCCGTTTCACTTCACAGTCGACCAGTCCGCCGTCGTGCCCTAATTTTTTCCCCAATCCGGCGATCCCATTCGTCCACCGTTTCACTTCACAATCAACCAGCCCGCGGTCGTGCCCTAATTTTTTCCCTGATCCCATTCCCATTTCACTTCATAGTCGACGAATTGACCAGTCCGCCGCCTACAAAGCTCGTCTTCTCCATTTCTTCGGTCACGGCCTCCAGAGCTAGTCATGATGTCTTCTCCATTTCGCCAGTCCACCACCTCCAGAGTTCGTTGAAACACCTTTTCCATTTCCCGGTGCCTCTTCTCCATTTCGCCGGTGCCTCTTCTCTGTCTTGCCGACATCTCCTCTCCGGCGCCTCCTTTGTCCAAAAGTCTTCATTTCGCTGTAGTCCAAAAGCTCTGCATCTACTCTATGAAACCCGTGTTGTGAGTTCTCCATTATGTGATTTGCTCAAGATATGGCTGGATTGTGGATTTGAAGTGCTGCTGTGTTTCGGTTAAAGGAGGCAAAAAAAAATTTGGTGGATTTTTTGATACTCTATTATTTTGTGTTTTTTTGTTGTTTTTGTGTTGTTCTTGATGATCATGGATAATTGGTAGTGTGAAATTTGTGAATCATTTTCAACGGTGTCTCTGTGTGTGCACAGAAAGTGGTGGGAGTTGGGATTTTGTGATTTTTGTTAGTTCTTTTTGGGAGGCGTTTAGTTGAACATTTCGTGGATTTTTTGATACTCAATTATTTTGTATTTTTGTTGCTTTTGTGCTGTTTTGGATGATATGGATAGTTGGTAGTGTGGAATTTGCTTACTAAATCATTTCCAATGGGTGTGAGCAGAGGTTTTGAATCATTTCCAGTGGGTGTGAGCAAAGGTTTTATCATCAATGGTGTGAGAGATATTTTTTCATATTCGGGTCAGGTCGGGTCGGGTTAGGTGAAAATCATTCAGGTCGGGTCAGGTTCGGGTTTTGATTTTACCAATAGGAGTTGGGTTTGGTAGAAGTTTTTTAACCCGTGACGGGTTTGGTATAGGATTTGGGTTTTGATTTTTTAAATGGTATCGGAGTCGGGTTTACCAAAATCAGACCCGAACCTGACCCGGTGGCATCACTACACTGAGACCGCATTTTGCATAGGCCCTGAATACAAAAACTCGGCCTGCTACCTTTCAGCGCCAGCAGATTGGATCATATGGGATTTATCTCCTTAGCAGATAAATCCCTCTCCTTTCCTATCATTCACCATTCTTCTTCTTCTTTTTCTTTCTCCCACTTATTTTTTCCTCTAACTTTGTCCATTTTTGCAAATGTAAGAAAACAAATTCACAAGATCATTGTACCCAAATTATAAAAAAAAAATGCATCCCACCATTCTAAATTGAACTCTATTTGGTCTTGAAGTAGGCCAACAAGTAGGGCTAGACTTTGAGCAAAAATAACCAAGACTCGTTTTGCTAAGATCCTGCTCTTGATATCAGGTAGCGATGACCATCATAAAAAGGAGCAATCATTGTGTCCAATAAAGTTTAATGTCCCTGTTTTTTCTATATTATTTTACTCTTTTTTATTTATTTTTCTAATAGGGAAATTCGACCTCACTACAACAAAATGTAGTATTAGCGACGCAAACATAAGTATCACTAAAAATAACTATTTGCGACACATTAAAAAATGCTAGAATAAAATTAACTATTAGCGATGCATAAATCTATGCGTCGCTAATAGTCAGATATTAGCGACGCTTAGTTTAAAGCGTCGCTAATACTGATAATATTAGCGATGCTTTATTATGAGTGTCGCTAATAGTCCATCTATTTGTGACACTTTCTACGAACGTCGCTAAAAGATATATATTTTAAATTAAAAAATCATAACTATTAGCGACGCTTAGTTATGCATCGCTAATAATTCTACTATTAGTGACGTATAAAAATAAGCGTTACTAATACCTTGTATTATTAGCTACTCATATGACTATGTGTCGCTAATAGTATTTATTTTATTACTTTTTTTATTTTTAAAATTAATTTTTAAAAATAAAAAGTTATAAAAAATTAAATTAGAGGAGAGATAGTGTGGAGAGAGAGGAGACAGGGAGACAGAGGAGAGGGAGAGAGAGAGAGGGAGAGGGAGAGAGAGGAGAGGGAGAGAGTGAGATAGGGAGATTTTATGTGATTTAGGATTTAGGTGTATTTATTTTTGTGTGATTTACCTTGATATACATATTTGTAAAGTCGAATATGGGGCTTAGTCTCAGGCCGTAGGCCGTGACGTGCCATAGAAGCTTTCGACACGATAAAGCAAGAAAAATAAAACAAAATGAGAGAAAGAAAAGAAAAGAGAAAGAGAAAAAAATATAAAAGAAAAGATCGGGCAGGGTGAGAGCATACCTGATAAAAATGCAACCACTACAACAAAATGTAGTATTAGCGACGCATTTATTAGTGACGCAAAAATAAGCGTTGCTAAAAATAACTACATTCAACGCATAAAAAAGTGTTGCAAAGAATGAACTATTAGCGATGCTTTTTATTATGCGTCGCAAATAGTCATATATTAGTGACACTTAATTTAAAATTTCGCTAATACTAATCATATTAGCGACACTTTATTATAAGTGTTGCTATTAGTGATGTTTTAAAGAAGAGTCACTAAAAGATATTTATATTAAATAAAAAATTATAACTATTAGCGACGCTTTTTCTTAAGCATCGCTAATAGTTTTAACAATAGCGACGCTTGTTAAAAAGTGTCGCTAATAGTTCTGCTATTAATGATGCTTATGAAAAACGTCACTAATAGTTATGAATTTAAAATAAAAAGATAAAAATTTAGAACTATTAACGACGCATTTAAACAAGCGTCACAAATAGCATTGATAATAGCGACGCTTGTTTAAATAAGTATTAAATTTATTCAATATATAATTATATAATAAATAAATATTAAAAAAATTAAAATAAAATTCCTAAATATAATTTATTTTATTCAATATTTACTATTTTTATATATAATAAATAAATATTAAATTTTCAATAAAAGGTAGTGTCAATAATAGATTAAACTTTCACTATTTATATATAATATATTTTATTTATAAAATTTTATAATTAATTTTAAAATATAATTTATAATAAAAGAGAGAGATAGAAGAGAGAGTGCATATATATAGAGAGAGAGAGAGGAGAGAGTGAGGAGAAAGAGGAGAGGGAGAGAGAGAGAAAGAGGAGAGAGAGGAGAGAAGAGAGAGAGGGAGAAGAGAGAGTGGAGAGATTGAGTGAGAGGGTGGAGAGAGAGTGAGAAGAGAGGGGGAGCAGAGAGAGTGGAGAGATTGAGAGAGAGAGGGTGGAGAGAGTGAGAAGAAAGGAGGGAGAGAGAGAGGGTGGAGATAGGAGGGAAAGAGAGAGGGTGGAGATAGGAGGGAGAGAGGAGAGAGAGTGAGAGATAAGGAGAGGGTGGAGATAGCAGGGAAAGAGAGTGAGAGAGAGTGTGTGAGGAGAGAGGGTAGAGAGAGAGAAGAAAGAGAGAATGGAGAGGAAAGAAAATTTTAATTATAAATTACTTTTAAAAAAAATAAAAAATAAAAAAAATTATATTAGCGACGCATAATCGACTACCTGAGAGTAGTAGCGACGCATGATGTTATTGTCACTATTACTTTAGGGTAGTAGCGACACATACAGTTATGCGTCACTACTAGTTTTTTATTTTAAAAAAATTCAAAAAAAAAGAGAGTGGGGAGAGAGAGAAGAGAGAGAGGGAGGGGAGAGAGAGATAAGAAGAGAGAGGGTAGATAGATTAAGTGAGGAGAGAGAGAAAGAGAAGAGTGAGGAAGAGGGGGAGAGTGAGTGAGGAGAGAGAGACAGAGTGGGGAGAGGAGAGAGAGATAGGGAGAGAGAGGTTAGATAGAGAGAGTAAGGAGAGAGAAGAGAGAGGGGGAAGAGAGAGAGAAAGAGGAGAGAATATAGAGAGGGAGGAGAGACAAAGAGAAAGAGAGAGAGAGAGAGGATAGAAGAGAAGAGAGAGGGAAAGGGAGGAGAGAGGGAGTGAGGAGAGAAAGAGTGTAGAGAGAGGAGAGAGAGAGTGGAGAGAGAAATTGAGGGGAGAGAGAGAGGGTGGAGAGAGAGGGCAGAGAGAAAGAGGAGAGGAGAGGAAAGGATGAGAGATAGTGAATTAGAGAGAAAGAAAGAAAAAACTTAAAAATAAGACTATTAGCGACACTCTAAAAAAGAGTCACTAATAAGTATAGTAGTAGCCATGCTTAAATTTAAGCGTAGCTACTCTAAAAAGAGGTCACTAATAAGTATAGTAGTAGCCATTGTGTCCAATGAAGTGTAATGTCCAATATTTTTTTACATTTTTTTGTTCTTTTTTATTTACTTTTCTAATAGGGAAATTCAACTCTTTGATGTATTTATTTTTGTGTGATTTACATTGATAATCATGCTTGTAAAGTAGAATATGGGGCTTAGTTGTAGGCCGTAGGCCTCAATGTGCCATAGAAGGTTTAGACATGATAAAGCAAGAAAAGTAAAACAAAATGAGAGAAATAAAGAAAAGAGAAATAGAAAAAAATATAAAAGAAAAGATCGGGTAGTGTGAGAGCACACCCGATCAAAAAGCAACTACTACAACAAAATGTAGTATTAGCGCGCATTTATTAGTGACACAAAAATAAGCGTCGCTAAAAACAACTAACTTTGACGCATAAAAAAGCGTTGCAAAAAATGAACTATTAGTGACGCTTTTTATTATGCATTGCAAATAGTCATATATTAGCGACACTTAATTTAAAGTTTCACTAATACTAATCATATTAGCAACACTTTATTATAAATTCAGCGTTGCTAATAGTTAGGGGTTGTTTGGGTACTAAATCGTGAGAAGATTCAGTCGATTTAATGTCGATTCAGCACTGAATTTTTAGAATCCTATTTGTGTACAGAAGCTGCGCCGAATTAAAAATTCAGTACTGAAGTTAGATTTAGGCTGTTTCAAGCCTGAATAGGCCTGAATCACTGAATTGCCTCATGAGGTGATCCAGTCGATTCAGTCTCTTAATCACCGTTTCAAAAATTACAGATTCTGTATTTAAAGAAGAGTCGCTAAAAGATATTTAGTTTAAATAAAAAAATAAAAAATCATAACTATTAGCGATGCTTTTTCTTAAGTGTCGCTAATAGTTTTAACAATAGTGACACTTGTTAAAAAAGTGTCACAAATATTTCTGCTACTAACGACGCTTATGAAAAACGTCACTAATAGTTATGAATTTAAAATAAAAAAATAAAAATTTAGAAGTATTAGCGACGCATTTAAACAAGCGTCACAAATAGCATTGATAATAGCTACGCTTGTTTAAATAAATATTGATTTTATTTAATATATAATTATATAATAAATAAATATTAAATAAATTTAAATAAATTTCCTAAATATAATCTATTTTATTTAATATTTACTATTTGTATATATAATAAATAAATATTAAATTTTCAATAAAATGTAGTGTCAACAATAGATTAAACTCTCACTATTTATATATAAGATATTTTATTTCTAAAATTTTATAATTAATTTTAAAATATAATTTATAATAAAAGAGAGAGAGAAGAGAGAGAATATAGTGAGGTGAAAGCAGAGAGAGGGGGAAGAGAGAGAAAGAGGAGAGAGAGTGAGGGTAGATGGAGAGAGTGGGGAGAGAGAAGAGAGAAAGAAAGAGGAGGGAGAGAGTGAAGGTAGATAGAAAGAGTGAGGAGAGAGAGAAGAGAAAGAAAGAGGTGAGAGAGTGAGGAGAGAGAGAGTGGAGAGATTGCGGAGAGAGAGTATAAAGAGAGGAGAGAGAGAGGGTGGAGAGAGAGTGTAGAGAGAGAGATGAGAGAGAGGATAGAGAGAGAGGGCGGAGATAGGAGGGAGAGAGGAGAGAGAAAGATAGGGAGAGGGTGGAGATAGGAGGGAAGAGAGTGATAGAGAGAGTGAGAGGAGAGAGGGTAGAGAGAGAGAGAGGAAAGAGTGAATGGAGGGGAAATAAAATTTTAATTATAAATTACTTTTAAAAATTTTAAAAATAAAAAAATTTATATTAAGGACGCATAACCGTATCCTCACTACTAAGGGTAGTAGTGACGCATGATGTTATGCGTCACTACCTAGTTTATGTATCGCTACTACCTAGTATAGTAGTGACACATACAGTTATGCGTCACTACTAGTTTTTTATTTTAAAAAAATTTAAAATAAAAGAGAGCGGGGAGAGAGAGAGGGTAGATAGAGAGAGTGAGGAGAGAGAGAGAAAGAGGAGAGAAGATAGAGAGGGAGGAGGGAGAGAGTGAGGAGAGAGAGAGGAAGAGGAGAAAAGAGAGAGGAAGAGGGAGGAGAGAGTAAGTGAGGAGAGAGAGATTTGGGGGAGAGAGAGGAGAGAGTGAGGAAAGAGAGAGTGGAGAGAGAGAGATTGAGGAGAGAGAGAGAGTGAAGAGAGAGAGAGGGTAGAGAGAGTGAAGAGAGAGAGGGTAGAGAGAGAGAGATAAAGTGAGTGAGGAGAGAGACACAGAGTGGAGGGAGAGATTGGGGAGAGAGAGTGAGGAAAGCGAGAGTGGAGAGAGAGATTGAGGAGAAAGATGATGAGAGAGAGGGTGAAGAGAGACTAAAGAGAGAGAGGGTAGAGAAAGTGAAGAGAGAAAGGGTAGAGAGAGAGGAGAGGACCCCAGTTCTCTCTACTCTTTTTCTACCCTCTCTCCCTAGTCCCCCCTCTGCCCTCAGTCACTCCCCCTCCCTGGAATCTAGCCACCTACCCGTTCCCTACTGGGCTTGCCACCGGCGGGCTTTTGTTTTTTAGAAAAATTTGGTTTTTAGCAATGCTTTGAAAAACATCAATAAAGAGTATTTTTTATTTTAATTTTTTTTTTATGTATTAGCGACACTTCTACCAGCATTGCTAATATACGATTTTTTTAATATATTATATCATTAGCATTGATAAACATTATTTTTATTATTATTTTTTTAAATTTTAGTGAGGCTTAAATAATTGTCGCTAATAAGCAGTAGTAGTAATGACACTTAATAAAGCTTCTCTAATAACGACTTATTAGTGACGCATATTATTATGCATTGTTATTAAGATATTTTTTATTTTAAAAAAATTATTTTTATTACCGACCCGTAATTTAGCGTCTCTAATAAGCAATTATTAGCAATGCTTATAATTAAGCGTCGCTAATTACCAATTATTAGTGACACTTATAATTATGCGTCACTAATAATTTAATATTATCGACGCTTTAATATGTGTTGCAAAAGTAAAATAATTAGCGACGCTTAACTAAAAGCATTGCTATTGAGCAGTAGTGACTGCAGTTTTATCGATGCATGTAGCAACGATTTTTATGTGTCGCTAATAACTATTAGTAACGCTTATAGTACTATTAGCAACGTTTAAAAGTGTCGCTAATAGTCATTTTTGTTTAGTGAACCTTCTATTGTTGGATGCCCCAGTAGTTGTAGCTAGCCTTGGCCCGTCGATGGTAGGGAGCAATAGGCTCTAGCCCCCATAGCCCCTCGGCTCTAGACCCAATTTACCCAGTCGCCGCTCTATTTCGCTTCCGTGCTGGCTACTGCCAGCCGGCCACAACTAGTTGGCCTTTGTCCAACTCCTTCTTTGGCCGATGATAGCGAGAGATTGCCGCTCCTTGCCCAATCCAACTCCTTAGCCCTAGAATGGACCACACCCCTTTTTCTCTGATTTGATCCTGAGTCTCTATGTTTACCTTCCACTACTACCACTCATGTCCGGCAAGGGCCGGTTAGTAGCCGTGGGCTCTACCTTGAGCTGGTGATAGTGGGAGCCACCTGTCCTGGCCTAGCTCCACACCCTTCCCCCCTTAACCTGCATATTAGCTCTACCTAAAACCTTATCTTCTCTCTCTCTACTTCTGCAGTCATTGCCCCAAAGCCAACGGCCACCAGCTGGCTTCCATTAGGCTTGCCTACACCTGGCGATGACAAGGAGTAGCCGTTCTCAACTTCCTTCTGTCTCATCTTCCCTATTTTTTATTTGCACATAAGCAAAACACCCCCCTTTCTTTCCACTTGCCCATTTTCCGCCTCTGGTTGGATGGACTCTTGTTTTTTTTTATGGACGGGTCTCCATTGGCTCAAGTATACCTTTGACTTATTGTGAGTATTTATTATTTTACCATGATTTATTTTATTGAGTAAGATGAGTGTTGGTTATGTTTATATTTTCTAGACATGTATATGGAATGATAGACTTCGGACGGTTGTGGGACCTGTACTCAATGATGCCTACAAGATATATTTGCCATTAAGCTCATGGTCATGACGGTTTACTTATATATTTTCATTTTGATTCACACCTAACTTTTATGTTGATGTATGATGATTTAAATTTATAAAAATTTCATTCACAGGTTCTGAATTTTGTCATTATTCTCAATTTGCAACTGTTATGTTACAAATATTTTTTGTGAATTTCTTAGAAAATGTGTGGAAAAAATCTCAAGTGTGACAGTTGTTAATGTACTTGATTATTTTGCATTTTTTCCTTTTTTTCTCTTTCTCTTTTCATTTCTTTTCTTTCTCACATTTTCTTTTATTTTTTTTCTTTATTGCATCGAAAGCTTATGTGGTGCATCGAGGCCCACAGCTTGCGACTTAGCCCTACACCCGACTTTATGGGTATAAATATCAAGGTAAATACATTAAAATAAATACACCGAAGCGTCAAATTTCCCCACAAAAAAATAAAAATAAAAATAGTTAAAAAATTAAAAATAAGGGACATTACATGAAGTATCTGTAAAAGAAATAAGAGGACAAAGAGAGAGGGGCTCAAACTATCTACCACAACGGGAAGGTGGAGAACATGTTTGCATTGCTACAAATATGATCTCCGCTCCATCCCTTAATTCCAATAGCCCGATCGCTCTGAGTTACTTTGTTGAGTGGGTTGGCATGTTAATTTTTTAGGGAGATGAAGAAGGATAGATATGTGAGTGTCTGGTCCAATATATACCTGAATGCACTAAATGGAAAAATAGAACACCAATTTTCTTGAAAGTTTGATGCCCCAAGAAACTTTGAATAAGACAAATGGGGGCCCTTATAATTTGGGGCCCCAACATATAGTTTGACCGAGTATCAGGATAGGTGGCCTATGAATTTTTTTTACCCTACCCCATATTAGTATTAGCCTAGTTAATGTCCATTTTTGTGACACATTATGGAAGGGTTATTGGGTTAGTGTGAGATTAAAATGAAGAGTTCAAAAGACAAACTCCAACCAAAGGCTCAAGCCCAAAAAAATAAATCAAGCTTCAAGAAGCTTATGAAGAAATAAAAGACAAAGGCTCAAGCCCTAAGAAGATAAAGAATGAGCTTCAATGAAGCCCATGAAGAAAATAAGAAACAAAGGCTCAAGCACAAAGTGGATAAGAGATCAGCTTCAAAACAAAAAACCCAAGAATTGATCAAGGTCTCTTAATTATAGTCTATCTGGACTAAAAACGAGTCATTGTGCTCTTAGGTTGGTTAGAGAAAAAGCTCCTTCATCTCATGTAAGGAAAAGACATATATACCCAAACTAAGATCCAAACATAGACCGAAACTAAGATCCAAACATATACCCAACATAAAATCTCTCAAAAAATACCCCATCTTGGGTGAAGTTGAAATCACCTCTCATTCCCTTGTCTCATAACTTGATTTCTTATAGTTAAATCACGAGAAGAGAGTCATAAGAGTGTTCCGAGTTTTCTTTCCCTTACAAGATCAAAGTTTAATTGACTTTCAATCAAAATTGGAAAATAAGTAGGGACCTCTTAGATTTGGTTTCATACATATCATAGGAAAATTATTTTAAAATTTTGGTATTTCTTGATTAGTCTTCTTCCCCTGAAAAGGGTTTATGAGAATTCTTTAAGAAATAGTAAGAATGGATTTAAGACTACTTGACAATGGTTTCTTAGATCAAATATGTACATCCTTTAGAAACCCATGTTCCTCCATCCAAATAGCCTCAACAATTTCGAAGCACCAATTTCAATCCATAGATGGGGCGATGGAAGGCCAAAAGCTTGAAACACGAGTTCAAGCAAAGGTGCAGGATATTCAATCCACACAGAGTGTAAATTTAAACATTCTTTTACTTTTGAGAAAGTAGAGTAAACTAGGAGGTTGAAACACTTAGTAAGAGAGAGATGGGTTTGGGTATAACCCGTGGAATGTTAGGAATAACTCTAGGTAAGTGTGGATTCACTCAAAGTTGTGTAATGGTTAACAATGAGCTAATGAAAACCATATGGTTAACATTAAGCCAAGGAAAATCGTTTGTTGTAGATGGTTCACGGTGAGCCTATAACCCTCACTTAATAGAAATTTGAGGTGCCATGGATTTAGTGCTTCAAGTGCCACTGCCAGGATCCGGTTTGTCTAGATCTAGCCAAGCCAAGGGTTGTCGTGACCAGGAAGACATGTCACAGACAGGAGGCCATGCCGCGACTAGGAAACAAGGTCTCGACTAGAAGGTCATGCTATGACCATGGCTAGGCAGTCAAGAAACTTGGCCCTTCTGACCACCGCTAGGTAGGTTGTGGCACCGAACCCCAAGCCAACCAGATCCAGTGCTTGGCTGGCCAAGATGGCCAGATCCAGGGCTTAGTTTGTCAATTTTGATTGTTGGCCAATTTGGCTAGACCAATTCTTGTTGTGAGCAAATCTAGCTGGTTAGGCCAAATTTGGCCGCTATCTAGCTAGCAAAACCTAGTTGTTGTTGGCACAAAGGAGGAAGCGGGGAACAAGGAGAAAAGCAGAAGAAAAAAGGGAGGAGAAGGAGAAAAGGGAGGGGAGGAGAAGGTAAGGCCGCCACCGGAGTTCCCGCCATTGTTTGAGTTATCGTTGTCACTAGAGTTGGAGAAGGAGATGTAGAATTATTTTAGTTGGGTTAGTAACTAAGAGAAATTGTGTGGGTTTATGGTTTTAAGAGAGAAAGCAAAAAAAACACTACAAATTTTTTGTGAAATTGGATGCAAAGGCCACTAGGTTCATATAGACGCATTCTTTCAAAAAAAGTCTTGTCTTCAAAAAGTTTAGTTACAAATCCCATAAACAAGCATATTGTATTTCTTATAGTGGTTTCCTTCTAAAATTAAGAAGATGTTTTGTAGCAGCCTCAAATATTTAAGAATCCATAATAAAATAAGCTAAAGCCAAGTACTCCCATCCCGTATCGAGCTCCATTGGTATAAAAGATGAAGCTTTTTTTCCCATTGACTTTGGTGAATATGATATTAACTTTTGTTGTTTCTTTTTTCAATAAACATTGCAATCTTCGTTTGTATGCTGGCTTGTGAGTACAACAAGAAAATAATGAGTAGTTGAACTTAGGCATGTTTGTGTATGAAATTCTCAAAGGATTCTACTACAATTCCTTTTAGATTCAATGAAATTGTTGTTGGATATGAAGTTTTATAAAATTAAAAATTAAAAATTCAAGCAGAAAAAAGATTTGGGCTCAATTTTAATGAAATCACCTCAATTCTCATCATGAAGTGATTCTGTCGATTCTCACACCTAACCCCTATTTTAGAATTTAATATTCTATTATTTTCCAATTGATACCTCTTATATCGATATGAGCTTCAAATAGTGTCATTTGGGTAGGCACCAATTAAAAAGTTTAAAATAACCTACCTATGTGAAGTCTTGTTTAATAGGGATAGTCAATACAAGTGTAACGGTGCTTAGAACACATGAATCCAAGTTCGAGAAAAAAAATAGTAGTCGTTAAAAGTGTCAAAAATAGGTTGGAAGCTGTTTCGGAATTCGCCCAAAAATCATGTTACCAAACTCGATTCTGATTCCATGCTGAATTTTATTATTTCAAACCCTTAATAATGTTACACCCAAACAGCCCCCGATAAGCTCATGACCAAGAAGCAAGCAAGCACTAAGTTCTAAAATTCTTTGTCTTTGATGATAAAAACGATTTTATTTTTTCCTTCATTTGCTTGTTAGTGTTTATAATATTGTGGAAAGCTGATTTTGAGTATTCAAAAAATGAGAGTGAAAATCGGATTTAGGTGGGGTTCACCCAATTAGGGGCTATTCGGGATAAATTGTGTCAATTCATCCTTAGAATCAGAATGGAGTTTGGAAAAAAAAAATTATCATAAATTTAGATGAATTATTAAAAAGAAAAAGAGTTTAGGGGGTCGATGTCATCGGAATCCAAGATGAGTGAGCAACCTAATTAAAATCTATTTAGGGCTATCATCAGGGTCAGGACATTGCGGGCCATAGATGGGCCAAGTTGGGCTGCAAATTTTTAGGGCCAACTTGACTGCCTATAAAACAATAGTTAAGGGTCTTTTTTATTTTTAACCCACATGAGGGTAGGTGTCACGAGCGCGAAGCTTTGCCTAGCATTCGTACACTTGACCGCGCCGCACAACCAACAGCCACTCCCTTCCCTTCTTGAGTATGGACCAGCGTAAAATAGCTTTTCATAAAGGAAGTTCCCGATCTCTTTGGCACCTCGCTTCCTAGCATATGCCTTCGGTTTAGGGACCTTTGTCTTCTTCGCAACCTGCTGAGATGAGGACTCGCCCCCATCTCCTGATGGAGTGTTGAGGACTGCCCATTTCAACAACAACACTTCATCCACCAACTCACTAACCTTCACTACCGCTGCCTCCTCTACCTCTTGCATCGCTGCCTGAGATAGTCCGTCGTCGCAGCCACATTAGCCGCTAGTGTGGTAAGACAGGTTGTCCCTTCAGCCACTGCCATCTTCTTGAGACTCGTCAAGGTGTGGTGCAACCTCGAGCAGGGGAACTCACTCGCTGGTCGAAGAGGGCCAAATGCTCATTGATGTTGCGCAACGAAGTCTAGACTTCAGAAAACGTCCCATTTGCTGTAGCCATCGTATCCACCTTCGCCTTGAGCTCAGTAATGCGAGTCAGCATCAAGCCTACCATCAAAGCTCTCTGTTTTCCAGCAACTCGTCAAGGAAAGGGGTGCACGCATCAAGGATTTCCGATCTGTTCAGCAACAACCCGCAAGGATTTCACCCCTTCCAAGTATCACAACGATTCAGCCACGTTCAGCCAACTCCTTCGTAGAGACCGCACAAAGCTTTTACCTCCTTCAACATCCCGGCAATGGAACCAATTATCACGGGCTAGCGTTTGCACACGTGATGGCCTAGCTGTGCCGCGTAACCAACAGCCACTCTCTTCCCTTCCCACTCATAAGCGCAAGGGAAACACAAGCAAAACAACAACATAAGTCCGACTTAGTGCAAGGGTCTCTGCCCAAGCTATATTTCTGTCCGCTGAAATACAAAGTAGGGAAAGGGCAAGGGCTGATCCATCAGGCTAAGAGCTCTCCTCTTTGCTCCCTGGTTCATTGTGTAGGAAAAATCAATCACCCAAATCAGCCATGGCCGCTCTGCTCTCCCCTTTAAATAAGTTCAGCTTGAAACTGGCCATCCCTATGCTACTAGGTATACAAAACCTACCCAATACAAGAGTCCTTACCCCTGCAAGAGTCCATCTTCCACTCCTAGCATAGATTAGGAAATCTGCAATAGTCCATCTTCCGCTAGAAATCCATCACCATGCTGCCTCCAAGAGTATGCCCATCCAAGGAAACTAGCCACTCTGACTCCCATCCACCCTAGGAGTGTGACCAGCCTACCTATGTGAGTCCTGTCCATCCTAGGAACCTACTGCCCAGACTCCTACTCAAGATAGGAGTGCAGCGAACTAGCATAGGTGAATCTCATCTGCCTTAGAAGTCCTCCCCTAAGTCCAAGTAGCGCCCAGCTTCGTTGCTAGAGTCCCACCCGCGCAAGGACTCCTACTCATCTTGCTCCACAAGGCAAGTAACTCATCCGGAACATCTCCTATGCTGTCCTAGCATCTGTTCGTGCCTAAGGGGCTTGACTAGGCTATCCGTCGCCTAGCAAACTTGGTTGTCCACTGCTAGGTAGCCGCCCCCTTTTTCCATCCAACAAGTTAAGGGGCTAACAGTAGGCCTAAAAGCCTTGGGCAAAAAATTCCTGCCCATCTTTCGCTCTGCCGCCCAGTCCCCCCTCATTCTCAAATCTCACTTTCTTAGTCAGTCATTCCACCACCCAGTTTAGTCCTTCCCACATATCTCTCTCATTTCATCGTCTTCCTGTGCTCCAGCCTCCGGATACTCCACCCCAAAGAAGGCTCTTGCTCATCTCATCACCACCACCTGGTCCTTCCCTTCGGCCTTCATATTCCCCACACTGGCAAGTGCTGCTCCTGTGCTCTAGTCGCTTTATTTTTGTCCTCCGGCCTCAAGATCCTCTACCCAAGATAAGGCGGCTAATCACTGCCCAATCTTTCCCTTTGGCTTTCATATTCCCCTTACCGGCGAGCACTGTGCCACCCACCTTCCCTTTGCCCTTCAGATCCCCCTCACAGGCGAGCGCTACTCCTGTGCTCCAATTGCCATCTTCCAGTCCTCCAACCACCAGCCTCCAGATCCTCCACCCCAGAGAAGGTTGTTGCTCATCTCTTCTCCGAAGGCCATCCCTCCATGAATCCCACAGGCTGGCCCCTATTCTATTGATGCATCTATTTTCTTTATGCTAAATAATTTATTTGGCCTTCCGTCCTATATTAATACCTCCATTTAAAAAAGTAGCAGTTTTTATTAAAGGGTGAAACCGACATCCATGTGAAGGGAAAATAATTTTAAGTACCCAATCACTTATAAACAACATGGAGCTATTACTATAATTTCGGTTATGGAACACAAATTTCTGTCAAATGGAACTAGTAATTTAGGACAGAGGGAATATTCAATTTGTTGTTAATTTCCTATCATGGTTCTCCAAGTTATTAATATTATCTATCTATAAAATCTATCATTAATTTGTTGCCCTTATGCTTTCTAATTACATTTTGTCTAAAATTTGTGTCGTATCTAAAATTTGTGATTAAATACATTGGACCACATGGCCCCTACTCCCTCAGGATCCATATTCTTTGTTTGTATTATAAAATATAATTTGTGATAATGCATTAATTAAGGACACATATCAATTTTTTTGGAAATTAACATATAACTTAAGAAGCAATATGCAAGTTACCATTATTGGTTGCACTGTTTTATGTTTGGTTAGTCAAATGATGCTATGCTATATTTTCTCCTATTTTATTTTAATTCATTTAAAAAATCAAATAAAATTATTAATATAAGATAAATAGAGTAATTAATATAAAAATTTTATTTCCTAGTAGGCAATATGGTAAGATCATTGTTAACTTTTATTCCTGAATAGCAAAAAATTGATAAGTTTAGATGTCTCATAATAAACGGTTCTCATGACATGAGATGCCATGTGCATGTTCATAACTAAACTAATGATTTATAAATTCTGTCATTTCATTGATATTGGGTGCATAGTCGTAACCCTTAGCTCTAAAATTCTATAATACAGGCGGTTTAGGACCCTGGTTTCTTCAGTAAAGTGCCAAGAATATCCAATGAAAAATTTTGATTAAGTAAAATTGATGTTTAAGTGCTTAGTTTTGAGTTTTGAGGAGTATGGATGTTTCTCAAGTTATACTCATGGAACTTGATGACTAAAGTAGGTAATTTTAAATGCACACGATACAACACTTTTTGTCTCATTGGTGTACTAGCCTGATGTTCTTGGTATGAATTAACTTATGAATGATATTGTATAACATATTGTCTATTAGCCTATGTAAAGGAAAATTGATGGAATTGTATTCATGTTATGTATGATGCATGTAGTTATATCTGATATATTTTTAGGGTGCATGTGGCTAGTGTAGTTTTGGAGTAAGCGTACTGAGTTTTAGCTTATGGGTAGTTTTTCTATAGCGCGATAATACATATTTTGTACGCACATGTACAAAATGGTTTGTTAGAAGTTAGTTGTGCAAACTTAACTAGAACTCAGTGATTATGTGTCTCAAACTCATTGCCACAGTTTCTCAAGATTAATAATGGTTTATATATAATTTATTTAAAGTATTTTGCAATTATCTATAGATATGGGTTGTAACAACTTCTCTTATTTTGAGCATAGTTTTATTTGTTTCCTCTTTGATTTAGGGCATTTTACCACAAATACAAGACTAGTGGACATAATTCTCACCAAAACTATGTCACGAGGGAGCTGTATGAAGCATTGTCATAGAATCAAGAGCAGGCTAGCCACCTTCCAAGGGGATGAAATTCTTATGACTCCTTTTCATGGGTTTTCTCTGAAGAAGAGTTTTTGTAAAATGCTGAAATTGTTTATGAAGGCTTCTCTATTATGGATATGAGGTAAGAAATGGGAGAAGAAAGGCATATAAAAGGACTGTAAAATAATTTGACATAGCAGAATTGAGTTGTAACTTGTGAGTAAAATCTTGGATAGGTTGTTACTAATATTTCCAACATAAAGCAAGTTGAGTGATGATAGAATTTTTAATTTTTGCCTATTTTCCCCATGTTTCATACCCATAATTCTCTTATTTTACCCATCCTTCAAACTCAATCAAACAATTTAGAAAATCCCTTACCAACACATTTCCTATAATGCTCTTTAATACAAGTTTGAATTGGAGGAGATATTATAAGTATGTTTTCATAAAGTCCCTTGCTTAGATTCTTTTAGATAGCTATGAATGTTAGCCTAATATTGTTTGCTGATACAACTCATACCCTACTTTCTACATTACGTTAATTTAACTTTTTAATATCATATCTTCTACTCCCAAACTTGGATTAGTACATTCTTGGTACCGTTCGAAAGTTGTTGATGAGCTCTATGAAATGAAATCCTCTATGAGTATGTTTTTTTTAAAATTTTTATGTGTCCCATACAAACAATTTACTACTCGATAATATTTTTTCGCATTTTGGCTTATATTACACACATTCAGATTCATATAGGTTTTATATCATTAGAAAATTTCTGATAAGCTCTATCAAATAAGATCCGCCATCAAACGGATCTTGAATATGATAGACAGGCTCCATGGCGTGAAGTTACTCAAAACCAATGTGCGCTAATTTATGACATAATATTAAGTTTGTGTCATTTGAACCTGCAGTTGCCTATTACAAGTGTATTTAGGTGAGTATAGTACTTATATATGTGGGTATAACTTATGATCATTACGATCCTAAAAGTATGCATTGTAACTATGCCATACAAGGGGGACCTTTTTTTGATACATAATTTATTTTACTTTGTTCTTTCTTATTTAATTTGTATTTACATGAGTAATATGTATGAATTCTTATTAGTATTGTAGTGGATTAGACATCTAGATATCATTGTGATTGATGCGTGAATGTCCATGTTTGTCTATGTATGCTAGTGCCCAGCACAGACAATGGCGGATGGACATGAACATAGTGTCCTTCTTTGCTACAAGCACCGAAAGATATGGGCAGTGTCTTGATCTAGCAGATGGACACAACAACCTTCTGTCCATGTCCAAGTCCATCCATGAACAGCCCTACATCAAGCACATTAGAAAAAAGAACGTGGCTATTTAGACCCCTCTTTTTTCCCTGTATCCCCCATTGCTTTTTTACCCCACTATTTTTATTAAAATCTCCCACATCCCTCATTTTTACCCCAGTTTTCTTTTACCCACTTCCCTTCTACCCCTTCTTCTCCGGTGCCGGCATCAACACTGACGTCTTTTTCTCACTGCCGCCGCGGCTGGTCGCGGCCGTTGGGTGCGGCCTGCCACCACGGCCGCCATTGGTTCAAGCCATGGCCAGCAGTGGCCGGCCGCTACGCGCTGGATGCAACCAGTGGCTGCGTGCTGGTTGTAGCCACCGCAGCCGGCCATATCTGGCCGACCGCAACTCGTCCCACGGCCCTGTGCGCAAGCCGCGGCCTTTGCGGGCTGGCCGCGACCAGAAGCAGTGTGTTGGTCACGGATTTGGCCGGCCGCCGCATGAGCTAGCTGGCCACCGGAGTTGGTGCTGCCGGTACCGGAAGAGAAGAGAAAGAGGAGGGGTGGTTTATGTTTGGGGGGGAAGCATGGGTAAAAAGGACGGGGGAGATAGGGGTAAAAAAGTGAAAACAAATATTACACTTTTTTCTTTGTTTGGGGGATATAGGTAAAAAAAAGGGTCTGAATAGCCACGTTCTAGACAAAATGCAAAATTCCACAAGATGTGAGCTCAGCTTATGGAATTAATAGTGAACGTTGTGTACGTGAAAACAACAAATATTTGATCTGAGAATCAAACTGTTAATTTGGCCAATTTCCTTTTAGCTGCAACTTGGCTTTGGCCACGACAAGAATCAATTGAAAACTTGTTATTAATGCTACTCCATCAACTCTTGTTAGCTTTATTCATATTGTGACATTATTCTAGTTGAAGGGAAAAAGAAAACTGAATACACAATCCATCATGCCTTCAACTTGAGTCAGATGCAATTTTCTTCATTTTCTACATACTTTTAGATGAATGAAGGTGAGGGGATTTCCGTCCCCGCTTGAATCCGCAATCAGCAGGCAATGCACCATTTAAAGAGCTTCAGCTTGCATTTTATCCTACACAAATCGAATCACCAGAAATCTCCACATGAGCAAACTCCATGTTCAAAATGATGGAATCGATTTGGATCCTTCAATACAAGCTTTCTTTCAACAATCTTCGATAACAATTTAATGGCAGTGTGGCAGTTTCTGCACACCGTGCGGTTCTTAGTCACATAAATAGTAGCCTTTCCTGGGTTGCTGATCAGCCCAAAAGCAACAGCCAACATTTCACTATGACTATGGCCAGAAGGGATGCACTCTCTTTCCTCATCAACGTCATGCAAAGCAAAATTATTTCCAGGACTGTAACCTTCATCTTCTTGCATCTTTCTCCTTAAACTATCTAGTTCTAGATATATCCTATCCGACCTTGGATGAGAGACATCCCCAGTACCAAACACATGAACCTTGTTCCGGACTTCAATCCAGCTGCAAGCCTTCTTGTTGATCAAGCCCATGTCAACAATCATTTGTTTCAAACTCCTAACCATTTCCCATTTCCCATTTGCAGCATAAACATTAGAGAGCATCACATAGTTCTCGGCATTCAAAGGATCTATTTCAATTAGTTCTTCCACAACCTTTTTTCCTAGTATCAAATTCTCATGGATCCTGCACCCTTCAAGCAGAGCTCTCAGCACCTCAGGACAGCGCCCAATTTTGTGCTCCAGCATGAGTGATTGTGCATCTTTCAGGAGTCCTGCTCGAGCTAGTAGACCAACCATCAGTGCAATGTGCCCGATCTTAAGCTCGGGTAGGCAGTTGAAGTAAAACCTTCCCTCCTCGACCCATTGAGCAGTCTGGCATGCATGAAGTAAAGCCTCATATAACTTCTCATCAGGCTCCAGTCTTAGATCCATTTTTCTTTCATTGAAAAGCTTAAGCCCATGCTCTGCTTGACCGTGCAAGCTATATCCAACTATCATCACAGTCCAAGAAACCATGTCTTTATTTTTCATCTTCTTGAAAATGTTCGAAGCAGACCTCAGACATCCTGACTTTACATACATATCCATGAGTGCGTTATATACAGTTAGATTCAGCTGCACAGCGTTTCTTGTTACATATGCGTGAATTTCTTTTCCATGCTTATGAGCAGCAACTCTTGCACAAGCAGGAAGAACGCTAGCAACGGTAATTGAATCAGGCTTTACACCTTCAGCATGCATTGACCTGAGTAATTTCAGCCCCTCGTTAAAGCAACCATTCTGCACATACCCACTAATGACTGCTGTCCAAGAAACAGCATCTCTACTAAGCATTCCAACAAAAACAGCTCGAGCATCTCCCATGCTACCACAGTCGAAGTACATTTTCACCAGTGCATTGCCAACAGAAATGTCAAACTCCAATCCAAGCGTCCTCGCAGTTTCATGAACTTTTCTCCCTTCTATACTTGAATTTAACCACCCACAAGCTTTGATGGCGGACAACAGAGCTACTGAATCAACATTGGCGCCCGAATTTACCATCTGATAGAAAACATCCAACGCCAACTCATGCCGATTCTCCATTGCGTATAAGCCAGCAAGCAGAGTCCATGAAACGGCGTTCTTCTCACGCATTTTATCAAATATCCGTTGTGCAGCCTCAGTGCCATCCAATTGCCCATACACAGTCATGAGTGAAGTGATCACATACTGGTCAGCAGCAAACCCAAGTTTCACAGCATGACCATGAACTAGTTTCGCGTAAAAGAAATCACCGGAAAGGCGCGACGCCGTCAAGACACGGGGCAGCGTGTGCCTATCGGGATGAACACCGCGTGCGAGCATCTCATAATAGACGGAAAGAGCGGCTTGCGGGGAGCCACCGCCGTTGAGATGGCGTTGAATGACGGAGTTGTAAGAGAATGCGCTTCGAAGAGGAATTTCATCCAACACCTGGAGGGCGTCCGAAGGTTGATAGGTTTGGAGGCGGATTGCGGCATGGGCAACGGTTAGATGGCCTGAATTGACACTTCGGACGGGGGAGGTTGCTTGAACGGAAGCCATTTTTAACGTTCAAGCGTTTGTTTTATGCTTCTCTCATCCTTTTTCGTTCTTTTCGAGTAACTCGTGGGGATGAAGCTGAAGCGAGTCGAGAACCTCCCCTACTCCTAACCACTGCTTGCGCGACTCTTGCTTCAAAACTCTGCCTACATCAAATGCGCGTCGTATCATTTGCGGGGAAGTGGTTTTAATGGGACTTGTCTTTAGCTTGCCCCAGTTTTTAAGGCTAGGTGACTAGAATAGGATATAATGGTTCTCATGTTCATCTCCTCTACCGGGCTATTGGTCCATGGAAATTAGTTGGGAAAATATATATTTATGTTCTCATGTTCATCTCCTCTACCGGGCTATTGGTCCATGGAAATTAGTTGGGAAAATATATATTTATTAATATTTTTTACTTACATAAGAGTGCAAGAATGTTTTCAGGGTCAATTATTTATTAGATCAATGATGCATATATTAGCACATATTAGTATTAATATTATTGATATTATACTAATATATGTTCGCATATGCCGTCAATTTAAAAAATGAACAATTCTTAAGTATTCTTTACGTTGGGCTTGGGCTCACGGTGAGCCGACAATATAAAAAAATTCTTCCCAATTACGGTTAAGGTTCTATCTATTTGGCACTAGCCGTGTATTATTGGTCGCTAAATATTGGTCATGCTAGAAGTCTAGGGGTAAAGGCGTGGTGCCAATGCATGCCCCAATTGGATTCCACACCTACTTACATATTTGTCACGGAAGAATTAGGTAATGAAATTAAGTGTTCTACTTGCAGCCAGTTTGATGATGTGTACCCTGCTTGTATGGTTATCTTAATCAATAAAAAATATTCCCATCAAGAAAAAAAGCTCATTTGTTAGCTAGTAGTAAATGTAACAATGCTCTATTCCTACTAAAAAATGGTACTTAAGATAGGAAGAGTTTTTTATGCTCCCTTCTGATTATGAGCCCAGTGTAAGGAACACTTGTGAGCCCTTGATATTTGAGATCGACAACACATATGCTGATAGGCTAGTGTGTGCACCATCAATATCATGAATGAAGGGCTCCCATGCGTCCTTACACTGGGGCTCTTGTCAAAGTGGAGCATTAAGAATGTTTCCACGGTACTATGGATTACATTCACTATAATGAGAACATTAAAAATGACCCAATCTTTCGATACTCTTTTATTGCAGATCGACTCATAGAATTAGTTAGAACTTGCAGCTACTAAGTTCATATATGCAAATATTTTGCATTTGTTAAATTTGGCCAGTATGATCTTCACATCCATGTTTTCACTTATCTGGGCACTTTATTTCAGCATGGAGGCATCAAGTCTTATAATATATTCATTGTGTCTTAAATTCATAGCATCATTTAGTTTTTCAAAATGAGCTAATTTTAGTTCATTTTGAAAAAGCAAATGGAACTATTAATGTGGGACAGAATGAGTATTTAGTAAACCCTATTTCTATTCCTTTATGATATTGTTAATACTATATTTATGCTTTTCTTTTGGTGCTAGGTAGTAACCATATAATTTTCCTACAATCTTCTCTGTTCAATCTATTTAACATTCATATTCTGGAGTTTAGTAAGCTGTGAGGCACCACATTTTGTGCAATGCCTTTGTGGGCAAGCCTCTTGTGGAGGGGTGATCTTTACGAGGGAAAATGATATTTACACAACAAAAGTATCTTATAAAAACTCCCATATGAGTTTGGTTAGACTGAATAAGTCAGGCCTAGTGACCTTTGTGTGAGGCCCACTTTTTCAGTCTAACCAAAATTCATGTAGGAGTTTTTGTTGTGTGAATATTACTATCTTTTAACAAGAGATTTTATTACTGATACGGGCATACGTAACTTTGAATAATGTCAATTATCTTTTCCAAGCAAGCCAACAAGTAATAGTAGCATGGCCAAAACCACGCTTCAGGAGTGGAGTTTTGAGTTTGAACCTCTACTCTGTTGATTACCCACTTTGATTATCCCTACTTACTTAGTGTACTTACCTTGTGCGTATGATTTGTAGGCATTGTGTATGCTTGAAGGGATTGGTGGTGGGATATCGTGATCTAAGAGATCCTTGCTCTCCCAAATCTAGTCGGTCCCTATATGATATCTTATTTGCTTAGTTGTTACCCACTTTCTCTTCTTTTATGTAAATTTTTTATATATTTTTTAAAATATTTTTATCAACTTTTTTAAGTATTAATAAAAAAATATAATCTTGGAAATTTTTGAATGATATGGTGTAGCTTAAACATTGCATTTTTTTACAATGGGATAATTATTTCATAAGGAAGCCGATATTCCTACTCCACTTTCTCTACACAAGAGGCCATATGTCACTTATGATTAGACAGGGAAAAATAAATCTCATGTTGTTAAATGAGACTCACCTTCCCTATCCAATCAAAGGTGGTGATATAAGGCCTATGGTGTGTTGTGCCCGGTGTAGGCACAACCGGTACCTCGAACTCTCACGTAAGAAAGGGGAGAAAGGAAGAAGAAAGGGAAGGAAATCGGATAAGTTTTCTATTGCATAACCAAAACACAAGGAAGGGGGTGACCTTTATGGGGAGCCGCACCCTCTCTCCTAGGGAAATGTGCCAGCTAGTGAGCCAGGCTAATCCATGGTCCACTAGTGGTTCCAACACAAATACTGTCACATTACATAAGAAAATACTAAACAAATACAAAAGGAAAATAACCTAATGTACTGAAATAAAAGGTAAATGAAGAGCCTTGTGAACGTGCACAATACTCCACCATGCTTCTACTATTTGCCTTGACGTCAAGGCGACTAGGCTGGATAGCGAGCCATGAACTCATCCTCGGACATCTATGTGGCATCCTCAAGGGATTGACCCTGTCAAGAAATGACCACCTCTGTAATGATGCGGCCAGAACGACGAACCTGACGCTTATCAAGCACCGAGGCTAGAACAAGGTCTACAGGCGGGGCCGGTCCCAGAAAAGGAGGTAGTGGAACATCAGTGGCGAGAGAAGTGTCACCCACACACCGACGGAGTCTGGAGATAAGGTAGACGAGATGGACTAAGGAGCTGGATGGTAGAGCAAGGCGATAAGCCACCAGGCCAATACGCTTCACCACTGCATAAGGACCATGGAAGCGAGGAGCTAGCCTGGAATGCTCGGGCTGAAACAAGGATGTCTGGTGCTGAGGGAAGACAGATACATAAACCAAGTTGCTCATCGCAAACTCCCTATCAGTGTGATGACCATCATAAATCTACTTCATCCGGTTTTGAGCAGAGGCTAAGTTGTCCTTAAGCTAGCAAAGAACCTCGTCCCGTGTCTGTCACATATAATCCACCTCGGCCACAGAGGAGCGGTGAGGGACATGAGATAATACTGTTGGAGGTGGGTAGCCATACAACACCTCAAAAAGAGTAAACCCCGTGTGAGTGTGAAAGGCGGTGTTGTACGACTACTCTGCCCATGGAAGAAGCTGAAGCCACTGGCAGGGCTGAGACATAGTGAAACAATGGAGATACTACTCCAAACAACGGTTCACCACCTCCGTCTGGCCATCTATCTGTGGGTGATAAGCAGTGCTCATGTGGAGAGAAGTGCCCTATAAAGCGAAGAACTCCCGCCAAAACTAAGATATGAACACTACAACCAAATGTAGTATTAGCGATGCATTTATTAGCGACGCAAAGCTAAGCGTTGCTAAAAATAACTATTTGCAACGAATAAATATGCGTTGCAAAAAAATTGAACTATTAGCGACGCATTTTCGTATGCGTCGCTAATAGTCATATATTAGCAACGCTTACTTTAAAGCATCGCTAATACTAATCATATTAGCTACGCTTTATTATAAATGTCTCTAATAGTTCCTCTATTTGCGACACTTTAGACAACTGTCGCTAAAAGATATATATTTTAAATAAAAAATATATATATAACTATTAGCGATGATTTTTTTAAGTGTCGCTAATGGCTTTTGCAATAGTGACGCTTATTCAAAAACATCGCTAATAGTGCTACTATTAGCGACGCTTACAAAAGCATCCCTAATAGTAATGAATTAAAAATAAAAAAAATAAAAATTTTGAATTATTAGCAATGCTTGTAAATAGCGTCGCAAATACAATTTCTAATAGTGATGCTTGTTGACAAACTTTATTAATTAATTTTATTTAATAAAAAAATATTAAAAAATTTATAATAAACTTCCTAATTATAATATATTTTATTCAATATTTACTATTTTTATATACAATAAATAAATATTAAATTTTAAATAAAATTTAGTGTTAATAATAGATTAAACTTTTACTATCTATATATAATATATTTTAGTTTTAAATTTTATTATTAATTTTAAAATCTAATTTATAATAAAAGAGAGAGTGAAAAGAGTGCATGGAGACAGAGAGTGAGAGTGAGGAGAGAGAGGGTTCGAAGAGAGAGAGAGAGGAGAGAGAGGGGGAGGTGAGAGAGAGTGAGGGAGGAGAGAGAGGGTGGATGGAGAGAGAGGGAGGAGAGAGAGTGTCACACCCCGCACTGACCAACCTGAGCCAAACCCGGTCCAGCGCACGGGGGCAGCAATATTGAAAACGGTTGAAGAAAATAGCGGAAGACTTATGCCCTTACCACGGTGGTCTAATTAACGGAGTTACACACTACTTTGAGCAAGAGCAAATAGGTAGAACCAAAAGAGTTACTTAAACTCCAAATTAAACCACAAATCTCAAACCCACATACTAATAATCCATAGCCAACACACTTGGCTCAAAACAACATCTCAAACAAAACTAAAGATATAATTTATCACAAGTCTGAAACAAGAACCACTCCATAAGGGTTCTAACATCAAAACAAAATAATGAGAGATATGCAAAATCTATTGGCCTCCACTCTTACTCCCAAGCTTTCCCCGACCTCTCCTCATAAAGTGGATCCTGTCTGACTGCATGTCATGCCATGCAGCCCCAAAACAAAACAAGGAAAGTGGAGTGAGTATAAAACTCAATAATGGTTTGAATACAACTATAATAATCAGAAAACACGATGGCATGACAATGTAGCTATTCAGATCCAAAATCAACATGTTATACCACTTTTTGATCATTTACTCGCTAAAACCCCTATTTAACCATAAGCATAAGAACTAGCTTGCATAAGACATACCTATCAAGTCAAGTCATAAATATTCAAGTTATAACCTAATATGCATCTCACATAGGTATTTGTTCATATCTACTTAAATCAAGCATGAAAATCACATAAACCTACATAATAGTGTCTCATTTACACACTTTTTGATCATGCATTCATATCACATAAACCTGCATAATAATGTCTCATTCACACACTTTCTGGTCATGCATTCATATCACATAAACCTGCATAGTAGTCTCATTCACACACTTTCTGATCATGCATTCATATCACATAAACTTGCATAATAGTATCTCATTCACACACTTTCTGATCATGCATTCATATCACATAAACCTGCATGAGATGTATCTCTAACATACATTTCAGATCATGCATTAACATTCTCATTCACCATGCATGTATAAGTGTCTCACACACACTAGTCTAACATGCAAGTCCATACACAGAGAGAATAAACCTGCTCTTCAAGGCCAAAGCCCTCGAGCAAACCCATACCAAATAGACATGCTCCTCAAGGCCAACGCTTTTGAGCAACCCCTGCTCCTCAAGGCCAACTTCTTCAAGCAACTCCTGCTCCTCAAGGCCAACTTCTTCAAGCAACTCCTGCTCCTCAAGGCCAACACCTTCTAGCAACCCCTGCTCCTCAAGGTCAAAGCCTTCTAGCAACTCTTGCTCCTCAAGGTCAAAGCCTTCAAGCAACTCCTGCTCCTCAAGGTCAAAGCCTTCGAGCAACTCCTTCCCATCAAGCCTAAACTCCCGGGCAGCCTTGCTTGTGAAGACCGAAGTCCCAAGCGACAATACTTGGTAAGCCGTTACACTCGGACAAACCAGTTGGATTCTCAGGGTCCAGATAATCTCAATAACTAATCTCATCCGCAAGACAAATACACAACTCGTTCCCACATAACTCAATTTGACTCGACTCAACCCGAGGAGTATACATGTTCCACATAGGACTTAAATCGAAAACATGTCCTTTCGGACCATCCAAGTTCCAATTAATTCACCGAGCGATTAATCCGGCACGCAATCTCAACCATTGCATACAATCGCTTAATTCCAGTTAAACATCGGTAAAACTTCGTCCATGAATACCGATCCATGATGCATGATAGCATAATATATCCGTGAGCAAGATCTACGTGGGTTCCAATACATGGAACATGCTCCCAATCAGTCCCCTCATGCATCATAATCAAGGCATAATTAACTAAAATTTCATAGTAGGTTCCCCATATGTGTGTGTATTTATGCATATTCTAAGCACATGACCAATGTTTGACATAAACTCATAAGACAATAAATTCATGCTTAAACACATTGAAAACAATGATTCCCAACTGAAATCAAAGCAAAATCGAACATAAAGTTTAAATCCATCCATGTGAAATCGAACATTCACTCCCACAAACATGATTTTTCCACACATTAAGCCACAACATGATCACATCCATTACCCATAAACCATCCTCATTATAAGAGAACGCATCTCACCATTTTCCATATAATTCCCTATTGGAAACATATTCTAATCACAAAAATTCCAACGTTCAAAAGTTCACTTCAATATTAACATGCATAATTATCAACATAATATAATGCCACATGACCACACTTAAACACCTTCCATAAATGTTCATCATCAATTCTACACCTCCAGTAGCCTAATTTCATCATAACACACCTCCCATAACCATTAGAATCATCAAATGGAGTAAAACATTGAAATGTGCATAAGTTTTAAAAATAGTAAAACCTGTCGTATAGCCATTCGATCGCCCTGCAAGGCCGTTCTATCGGCTAAACTAAAAATCTGCCAAAAATGTAGTGTTGCCGATTGATCGGCCTCGTAGGCCGTTCGATTGCCAACAAAGTAGTTTTGACCTTCTTCTTCATTTCGAAAATCAAAACCAAGACACCATGAAAACACCTTAAAATCTTCACCCATGGTCTCATACTCTCTCAAAATCTCATCAAACCTTCTAGAATACTAATCTAAAATATTCTAAGGCAAAACCCTAAGAAATCAAAGTAAAAGATTAGCATTTACTAAACCCACCATTAGAGCCTAAATCAAAATCCACTTCAAATAACATCATAAAAACCAAGATTTTTACTACCCAAAGTTGAGATTGAAGAACCCATTAACTTTCCTTTTTGATTTGGGTCGGAATGAACCTTCAATCTCCTCCAACACCTTCCAAAAATACGTTTTTAAGTTAACATACAACTAATCTTGATTTATCTTTGAAAAATCGAAAGTAAATATTAGATCTAGGGTTTTAGAAGCCTAAAAACTAGATTTTGAAGATTAAAGCTTGGAGAAGAGAGGTAAAGCAGTAGTTTTGTGCTTTCAAAACGGATTGAAATGATGGCGGAAGTCAAGATTAAGAAGAGTTTAAGAAAAACCTAAAGATTAAACCGAGATTAAGCCAAACTCTCCTCTAATCGTTTCCTTTCCGAGCCTAATCGGGGATTAGGCTCCAAATCTCCTAGCTAAGACTATTTCCAAATGGGAAATGACACAGCCCTTTCCTTTTATAGGAGGGGATGGGCTATGCCTAAATGAAATGTGGGGTAGAAATAGAGTTTTTAACTAAAATTCAGAAATTTGGCAATTTAACCCAAAATTAGGTCTAAAAAAATTCTAAATTTTTTTATAGTGTCTTCATTGATGTTTGGGGAATTTTAGTCCAAAAACCTTAATTTCGTCGGTGGGGCCCAAAGGGGGTCTGGCTGAACCCTAATTTTCATAAAATTGGTGAAAATTCAAAAAAATCCAAAAAATTCAGGTTTGACCCAAAATCACTTAAAACTAATAATTGTGAAGTTGGTTTGATTAAAACCTTCAGAAACCCATTTGGCATCTTACAAAGAAAAGGAGGAGAGAGAGAGGAGAGAGATAGGGAGGAGAGAGAGAGAGGAGAGGGTGGAGAGAGGGAGAGAGTGGGAGGAGAGAGAGAGGGAGAGAGAGGAGAGAGAGAAGTGGGTGGAGAGAGGGAGAGAGAGAAGAGGGTGGAAAGAGCGAGGAGAGAGAGAGAGGAGAGAGGGGTGAGGACAGAGGGAGAGAGAGGAAAAAATTTTATTTTATTTATTTTATATATTTTATTTAAAATTATATAAAAAAATATATTAGCCACGTATATATATACGTTGCTAACGTATAGGCATATACATTGCTAATACCCTTAGTATTAGCGATGTATAGGCATATATGTTACTAATACCCTTAGTATTAGCGACATATAGCCCTATGCGTCCCTAATGCATTTTTATTTATTAATTAATTTTTAAATAAAAATTATAAAATGGAGAGGATATAGAGAGAGGGGGGAGGGAGAGAGGAGAGAGGGAAAGAGAGAGGAGAGAGGGAAAGAGGGAGAAGAGAGACAGAGGAGAGGAGAGAGAGAAGAGGGTGGAGAGAGGGAGAAGAGGGGGAGGAGAGAGGAGAGAGAGGGAAGAGAGAGAGAAGAGAGGAGGGAGGAGAGAGGATAGAGAGAGGGGAAATTTTTTTATTTTTTTTGTTTAATTTGTTTTACTAAAAATTATAAAAAACATGTATTAGTAAAGTATATAAATATACGTCACTAATACCTTTAAGTATTAGTAATGTTTAGGCACATACGTCGCTAATATCCTTAGTTTTAGTGACATATATCCCTATGCGTCGTTAATACATTTTTATTTATTAATAAATTTTTAAATAAAAAATATAAAATAGAGAGGATATAGAGAGGGGGGAGGGGATAGGGTGGAGAGAGAGAGGGAGGAGAGAGAGGAGAGAGAGGAGAGAGAGAAGAGGGTGGAGAGAGGGAGGAGAGAGAGAGAGGAGAGAGGGAGAAGAGAGAGAGAAGATGGTGGAGAGAGGGAGGAGAAAGAGAGGAGGGAGGAGAGAGATAGGAGAGAGAGGAAGGAGGAGAGAGATAGGAGAGAGAGAGGGAGGAGAGAGAGAGAGGAGAGAGGAGGGAAGAGAGAGAGAGAGAGGAGAGAGAGGTGATCGAGGGAAGAGAGAGAGAGGGGAGGGAAAAGAGAGAGAGAGAGGAGAGGGAGAGAGAGAGAGAGGAGAGGGGGGATATTTTTTTTTTAAAAGAGTATTAGTGATGTATAGATCTATACGTCGCTGATACTACGGTGTATTAGTGACGTATATATGTATACGTCGCTAATACAATAGTGTATTAGAGATGCATACTTATATATGTCGCTAATACACTATAGTATTAGCAATGTATGTACGTCGCTAATGGTTTTTTTAAATTTTAAAAAAAATTAAAATTACAATAGATAGAGAGAGTGAGTAGTGAGAGGATAGGGAAGAGAGAGAGGAGAGGGAAGATAGAGAGAGGAGAGGGAAGAGAGAGAGAAGGGAGGGAAGAGAGAGTGGGGAGATGGAGGGGAGAGAGGGGAGTGAAGAGAGAGAGAGGAGAGGGAGAGAGAGACGGAGAGAGAGGAGATAGTTAGTGAATAGTGTAGAGAGAGAGAGTGAGGAGAGAAGGAAATTTTTAAATAATAGAAAATTTATTTTAGCGATGTATTGGACTATACGTCACTAAATACAAAAATTTTAGCGACGTATGTACGATACGTCACTGAAACATACATATAGCGACAGTCATAATGACCATCACTAATAATTAATTTTTGTAAAAAAAAATAATGTACGCAGTGAAATTCCGCCTCTGTTGGGAAATATAGCGTGCAGGCAAAATTTTGCCGCTCCTTATAAAACTGCCCCCAAGTCCCATTTGCGCCCCGCAGCCGCGCTGCCCCGTCACCTCCGCCCATGCTCCGCCGTCCTCTGGCCCCCCACCCCCTCTTTTGCCTAGTCTCCCTCCCAGTCCCCCTTCTTCCTTTGCTTCAGTCCCCCTTCTCCCCCTGCTTCGGTCCCCCTCCTCTAATTTTCAGAGGAGGGGGTGAGGGAAGGATGGAGGGGGCAGAGCCGGGGAGAGGGAGGCCGGAGGACAGCGGCTCCACCGCTGTTCTCCAGCTCTAGTCCCCCCCTCCTCCCTGCTCCCCCCCCTTTCCTCCTTCCTCTAATTTTCAGAGGCGGGGGAGGGGGGGGGAAGAGGGGGGACCGGGAGTGGGGTGGGGGCCGCAGGTGCCGCTACCCTCCCCCTGCTCCCTGCCCCAATCCCCCTCTCCTTCTGCCGCTCCTTTGATTTTCAAAGAGGGGGTGGGGGCCCCTCCTGCTCCCCCCTCTCCTTCCCCCCCCCTCCCCTTGCACCCCCCTCCCCTGCTCCCTCTCCTTCCCCCTCCTCGATTTTCGGAGGAGGGGCGGAGCTGGGAAGAGGGGGGTGGGGGCCCTCCTGCTCCCCCTCTCCTTCCCCCTTGCTCCGGACCTCATTCTCCCCCTCCTTCCCCCGCTCCCCCTTTCCCCCCTTCCTCCTCTGATGAGGGTGCCGAATGACGGCAGGGCGCCGGAATCAGGAACCCTAGCTCTTGATTCTGGTGCCCCGCCATCCAATGGCACCATCTCTCTTCCCCAGTGGGCCCATGGCCCATCGGGGTTTTTTTATAAAAAAAATCATTTGTAGCGACACATAAATAGTGTCGCTAAAACATTTTAATATTTATTGGCCACATTTTTTAAGGGCCACTATTGTATTTCAATTTTTTAGTATTATATGGCGACACTTTGAAATTTTAATTTTTTTATATTAGCGACGTATAAAAAAGCGTCGTTAATAAGGATTTATTAGTGTTCGTATATATTTATACGTCACTAATAATTAATTTTTATATTTTTTAAAAAATAGTTTTTCTATTAGCGACGTACATGAAAGTGTCACTAATAATTTATTAAATGTCGCTATTAGTTTATTATTAGCAACACATATATATGCGTCGCTAATAATTTATTAATAGCGACGCATATTTATGCGTCACTAAAAGGCTATTAGCGACGCATATATATGCGTCGCTAATAATAAACTAATAGTGACGCATATGTATACATCGCTCAAAGGCTCTATTAGAGACATTTTGTTATACGTCGCGAATAGTCAATTGCGACGGTATTTTTTTTTATGCTTATAGCGATGTTTATTATACGTCGCTAATAGTCATTAGCGACGTTTAGGGGACTATTAGCAATGCATAAATGCATCGCTAATAGTCCTTTTTGTTGTAGTGTAAGATCCTATCACGGTCAGATACAATAGTGTGAGGCATGCCGTGGAGTTTGGCCACCTCCCTAACATAGAGCTCTGCCACTGTCTTGGTGGTGAATGGGTGGCCTAAAGCACAAAAGTGAGCGTACTTGGACAACCTATCCACCACCACCATAATCACCGATTTTCCATACACCACGGGCAAGGCTTTCATGAAGTTCATCAAAACATCCTCCCAAACCTTGTCGGGAATGGGTAATGACTTAAGCAAGCCGGCAGGGGAGTCGTGGCAGCCTTAGCTCTCTAGCATACGTTACAAGTTACAACATACTCCTGGACCACCCATCGAATACCCTGCCACATAAAACTCTGGCTGACCCACTTATAGGTGCCGAATGAGCCTTCATGACTAGTCACTGGAGTGTCATGGAAGTGGGAAAGAATGCACCAACGAAGATCATCAACATTAGGTACCCAAAGGCACAGAAAGAAGGGACAAGCCGCTGGGTAGGCCTGGAGAGCTATAATCATGGTCTGTGTCGGAGGATCCTCAATATATGCCCGCCTCAACTCAGCAATGAAGGGGTAGGGCAGAGTAGTGATAAGTATGAAATATATATCTATTTTATATGCCTTTTTACCTTATTTGCTAGTATAGATTAGGTTAATTTAGAGTTAGTTATAGTTTATTTAGATTAAGATAGATATTAGTATTTTAGTTTAATTATTAATGATTTTGTAGTTATTAGTAGGTTAGACATGTATTTAAATCAAGTTGGAATTTTAGTTACTTTCTACATGTCTAAAATATGATATTTTATGTTTTGTAGGTAAAGTATGCTTATCGAGGTACTTGGACGATGTTTAGAATAATTCAAAATAGTCTTGACATGCTTTAAAGTGATTTGGACAACTTTTCGGAGTTATAAACAAGTTGGAAATTAATATGGACATGAAGAAAAGCTTAGTGAACAAAATATGGATTGTCCAGGAAAACTGTTCAGATTGCAGAAACACTGTAGTCGTTCGAACGGGCATCCAGGGCGTTAGAATGGGATAACATGATTTTGAAGAAAAACTCAGTATAAGCGTTCGAACGGGCATGCAGGGCGTTCGAACAGCATAACACATAGTTTCCTTGTTTGAACCAAATTTCAATCCTTTTCATATTGGACTTCTTCCTACGGAACTTATGCCCATAAAAAAACATATTTGGCTTAAAATTAGAGGATTCCAGTAGATTTTAGGAAGAGAAAAAGGAAGAAGAAGATGGAAGAGAACTCAAAGCTTTTAATGGAGATTCAAGTGCTTTCTTCTACAATGGAAGGCTAGACTTTTCTTTTACTTAGGAGTTGATGAAGCTATAGATAAGTTTTAGTTTCTTTTCTTTTTAATTTAGATCTCAGTTGTGAATGATGACAATTGTATGATATGGATTTCCTTTTTAATGGAAGAGCTTTTAATGTTTATTCAAGTCTATGTTGATTTATTGTCTTGTAGATGATAGATTGATGTGGTTTTGATATTTTCATCAATTCTAATTTCTGTGATTTAGATGAAATGTTCATACAATAGTTTTTAATGTTCAGATAATTAATGACTTGGATGAGTTATACTAAGATTAGACGGGTCATGCCTATAGCTAGTTTAGTGTAGATGATTCGTGCTATTGTCGAAGATAGTTCATGCCATGGAATTTAATTAATGATTCTTTCTGAAGCAATTCTAGCTTGTAGCTGAGAATACTTGTTCATATTCACACTAGATTTAGATTAAGAGTTAAGGAATTGTTATGGTTCTATAGTGGATTCGATTTCCTAAGTAATTTCCATCAAATTAATCTCTTGCTTTTAAACTAGTTGATTCATTTCTTTTACTTAATTAATGTTTAAGTTTGTTTTAGTTTTCAATCAGCAAATTCCTCTTTAGATTTAGTGATAATTCATCCATCCCTGAGGTTCGACAACCCTTAAATACTTATCCTAGTACAATTACCTTATACACTTGCAAAGGGTTTAATTATAAACGATCAAGTTATTGGCGCCGTTGCCGGGGATGGTGTTGATTTCTTACTAAATTTGTATTAGGATAATTCTATCTAATTTAGATTCAGTTTACTTTAGTTTTTAGGTAAATTCTTAGTTTCTTACCTTCTTTTAATTTGATCTTGTAGGCTGAGTTGAAGATCGTGCTCTCTACAAGCATAGTGCTTCTCTTCAGTTTGCAAGATCCTTTTCTCTCTTTATTTTGATTTATTTTTAGTTAGTTTTTTCTTGTTATTTCCCTTTTTACATTTAAAATTGTGTGGTGTGTTTGTGGTGTATGCGTGGTCGTCGCTCCTTACTCCCCCGATTAGTACCATTTGACCCCGAGCCTGAGCGGACATCTAGGAGAGCTGAGTTAGCCTCGACCTACATCTCTACACCCCCAAACTCTCCCACCAATTCCTCCACCCACACTACTTCTACCCCCATCATGGCTGAACATCAGTTAGTAGATGCACCACTCAAAGCTCTAAGGGAGTATTACACTCCCAATGAGTACACTTCTCCTTCATGCATTAGGTTGTCAGCGGTCGCTGCTCAAAATTATGAAATTAAGCCCAATGTCATTCAAATGCTTCCATCCTTTTATGGGTTTAATAATGAAAACCCGTATAGGCATCTAGATGACTTCTTAGAACTATGCACAACTTTTAAGCTCTCAAATTTAACCGATGAAGCTGTTAAACTTTGCCTTTTTCCTTTCACATTGAAAGATAAGGCTAAGGAATGGCTTCACTTATTGGAGCCAAATATTATCACAACATGGGCCCAAATGCAACAAGAGTTTCTTAAAAAGTACTTCCCCATAGGTAAGACCAACCAAATGAGAAAGACCATAACCACTTTTGCCCAACTTCCCACTGAACAGTTCCATGAGAGTTGGGATAGACTTAAGGACCTTCTTAGGAGGTGTCCTCATCATGCTGTCCCTAAGTGGCAATTAGTGCAACGTTTTTATGAGGGTCTTACTGAACAAAACCGTCATCTTGTTGATGCAAGTTGTGGGGGTACCTTTTTGCTAAAAAATGAAAATGAGGCAATCGAAACTTTTTGAGGACTTGAGTGAAAATTCTCTTCAACATGCTACGTTGAATAGAAATGAGAGTGGATTATCTACCTTGAACAATGCCCCCTCTAGGGGTGGCTTGTATGAAGTCAAAAACCCATTAGACATATCCTCTAAAGTTGATACTTTGAGTAGGAAACTGGACCTCCTTATGACTTCAACCCATCAGCCCACTCCCTTCACTCAAGATGCATGCACAATATGCCTTAGCCCAGCCCATACTATCATTGAGTACCCCTCTGCCTCTCAATTTCCTGAGCTTATACAAGACCATGTGAATGCCACTCAATCCTTCCCTAGGGCTGAGAACAATCCATTTTCAAATACATATAACCCTGGGTGGAAGAATCATCCTAACTTTTCTTGGCAGACACAAAACCAAGGGGTTATGGGTAACCAACCCCCTAGGCAACCATTCCAAGTCCTACCAGCCCCTATCCACCAACTTTAAGTGCAACCTCCGTATGTCCAACCCAATAGGAGTCCAAGTTTTGAAGAAAATGTTTTGAGTGCCTTGCAAGGCCTTCAATCTCAATCCCAACTCCTCCACTCTCACACACAATCTATAGCAAAGTTAGAAGCCTAAATTGGACAACTAGCTAATGTTATTAACAAGAGAGAGATGGGGACGTTGCCAAGTCAACCCCTACCAAACCCTAAAGGTCAATTTCAGGTAGAGGGAGCTCCTCCCTCTAATGAACAAGTTAATTCCATAATGACCCTTAGGAGTGGGAGGATTGTTGATAAGAGTGTTGGGGGGACACCAGTGATAGATGATCGGAGTGAGGAGATAGAGGGGGCAGCCCCTAATGAACCTCAAGTAGAAGTTAGTGCACCACATGAGAAGGAGTTTGTTTCTCCTTCCCCTTCCTCAGAGCCACAGTCTAAGACCACTTTCGAGGGATTTTATATCCCTAGGGCACCCTTTCCTTAGTGTCTTGACATGGCCCTACCATTTAGAAAGAGCATAGCTAGGACTGATGAGATTCTTGAGACTTTCAAGCAACTCAACATTAATCTCCCCCTCTTAGAAGTCATTAAGCAAGTCCCTGCTTATGCTAAGTTCCTTAAAGACCTATGCACTCAAAAGCGTAAATCCAAGACCCATGTGTCTAAGAAGGTCTTTCTCACTGAGCAAGTTAGCTCTCTTTTGAAGTTTGACACCCTACCTAAGTATAAGGACCCTGGAGTACCCACTATTTCTTGTGTCATAGGTGATCACTCCATCCATAGAGCCATCCTTGACCTTGGTGCGAGTGTCAATCTACTCCCTTACTCGGTGTATGAGAAACTAGGGTTAGGTGAATTGCAGCCTACATCAGTTACCTTGCAGCTAGCCGATCATTCTGTGCGTAAGCCTCGGGGAGTCATTGAGGATGTCTTAGTGAAGGTTGACCGGTTCTTTTTCCCTGTTGATTTTATTGTCTTAGATATGGAAACCGGTGCCAACCCCACATATCAGATTCCTATCATTCTAGGTCGTCCTTTTCTTGCCACAACTAATGCATGCATAAATTGTAGGACGGGGGTAATGGAGATGACCTTTGGGAACATGAAAGTGCAACTAAATATTTTTGATGTGTCTAACTATTTGCCTGCAACTTCTAATGCTAAATGTTTTATGGTAGACAATTTAAGATTTGATGCTTATAATAGAGGTCCATCTTTTGTAGCATCAGCCCATAATCAAGTCATGCCTTCTAATTTTTCTGCATCATCTTTTTGGAGACTTAAGAGAAGAGCTAATGCTAATATCTACCAGCCGCCCTGATATATTTGAGAATCTTGGCAATATCTGACTAAAGACAATAAACTTAGCGCTTCTTGGGAGGCAACCCATGTTTTTGATATATTTCTTTTCCTTTTGTTTATTTTCTTTGTTTCATTTAGGCTTTATTTACTTATTTTCTCTCTTTTTTTTTCTCATTATAGTTTTTCTTCTTTTATGGGATATAATACTTTAGGTTTGGGAGAATGCTCATCACTTATATTTATTTCTTTTCTCCAATCCTATGTGCTTCATTTTTAGATTAGTGGATTAGTTATGCCCTAAGGTGATATCTTTCTTTCCCTCTCTTACTTATTCTTGTCATTGTAGTATATATTTTCTTTAACATTGAGGACAATATTCAGTTTAAGTTTGGGGGTGTAGAAAGATATTTTTATTTCTTATTTTTTTAGGATATTTTAGAGTATTTTTTTCATTATTTGTTTTGTTTTCTTTTCTTTTAAGTGGGTTTTATTGCTTATTTTCTTTTAAAAGTATATATCTGTTTTTAAAGAGATCAATTTCATGAAGAAAGTTCAAGTAATAAATTAAGTGATGAAAATGATTAAGTGAGTAATTTCTATTTTATTTTCTTTATCTTGGATAATTGTGCTTATATTTTTAAATCACATTTCACACACATGAAACTTGTAGGAATATAATTTTATGATTTATTACTTGTAGTCTTAGTGGGATATCTTTAACTAAGCATATATTTTTGAAAACTTGGCAATTGAGTTATTTTTAATGTTTTATGATAGATCTTTATGCTAAGCTTTTATTTGAAAAAAATGGGATAAGTGTGTATAGAAAAAGAATGAAAAAAATTTATTATGAAAAAAAAAGAATGAAAAAAAAAGTTAAAAAAAATAGATTGAATGAAAAAAAAATTGATGATGAAAAAAAAAAGAGTAAAGGTTTGTTTCTCTTTTTACTAAGTAACCAGACCTTGTGCCTAGGCAAGTATAAGGGATCGCGTCAAAAGGTGAAAAGTTGAGATAAATTCTTCTATGACTTGCTTGGTTCTGTAGCCTTTATAGTTCGAGTTATTAAGCCTGAGGGGTGTTTCAACACCTAGTGTCTTGAGCCAACTGGATTAGGGACACTGGCCTAACGCTTGTTACATGGACTATTTAGAAAGCTTAATAGAACTAAGTATTGCACAAGTCATATTTTGAAGTATATTATGCTCTTATTCCCTGAATTTAATTAAAATTTGAAGGCTATTACATTAGGGTTTATTATGAGAAGTTAAGGATGAAAGATTGTCATTGTTATATTTTTTAGTTAGTGAACTTTAATGAGCTTGGTTAATGGGTCACATAAGATATGCTTGTTAATAAAGAATGAAATTGTATGACTACAAAGTTTCTACATTTTATGTTTTTCAAATGTATCTATGTAGTTGCACAATTATTTCTAAGATGGGGTTATAGAATGGATTATTCCTTACTTGAAAGTGATCAGATCTTAATTGTTTACTTGTTTCATGTATTTGTGGTTGGTTCTTTTTAAAAATAGTTATGTATTTTTAAGAGAGGATTGTTTTTAGAATTTTTGTTTTCTTGTTTTATTTTTGTTTTCTTTTTTTTTCTTAGGTTTAGATGTTTGTGGGTATCATTACTGCAAATCCTCACGAGATACAACTCGTCCAACTAGGGACACTCAGGGGTTTAAAGGCTTGTTGCATACGCTAAATGCAATTGTGATTCCCTACGAAAGTGGCATTTATTTATTTTTCTAGATTAGTTGTTTTGTTTTTGTTTTGCTCGAGGACTAGCAAGTAGACAGAGCCAAGCACGAACCAGTAGTAGAGCTGTGAGAAAGTGCATCGGGCACCATGTTGTTCAACCCTTTCTTGTAAACGACCTCATAATCATATCCAAACAACTTACTAACCCACTGCTGTTGTGCTGGAGTGGACACATGCTGTTCAAGGAAGTACTTCAAGGGCTGGTGGTTAGTGCAACAGCACCACCCCTAGGCCCGACTCAGAAGCATCCGTTTCTACCACGAAAGGGCGGATGGAATCTAGTAAAATAAGAACAGGGGCCGATGCTATCGACTGCTTCAACTCGCCAAAGGCCACTTGGGCTGCCCCAGTCCAACTGAGTGCCCCCTTCTTCAGCAGCTCTGTAAGCGGCCGATCAATCTCAACATATCGGCTGATGAACCCAAATAAGGGGGCACCTTCGACAAGTCGGTGGCGACCCCGTCCCGAGAGATGATGTGCCCCAAATAATCAACCCATGGGCTGCCAAAAGAACACTTTGAATGCTTGAGAAATAATGAGTTATCTTTTAGAACAGAGAAGACAGACCTAAGATGCTCTAAGTGGTCCACCCAGGACTTGCTGTAGACAAGGATATTGTCAAAGAAGACCAAGAAGTAGCGACAGAGGAAGGGCCTGAAGAGATCGTTCATGAGGCTTTGGAAGGTGGAGGGGGCGTTGGTCAGCCTGAACGGCATGAGGAGGAACTTGAAATGGCTGTCATGAGTTCGTAAGGCGGTCTTGTGCACATCGGTGGGCTACACCCAAATCTGATGGTAACCCGATCGAAGATTGAGTTTATTGAATAATGTCACACCAGCTAGCTCATCCAAAAGCTCCTCAATCACTGGAATAGGGTACTTGTCCTTTATGGTGATAGCATTAAAGGCCTGATAATTGACATAGAACCGCCACATGCCGTCCTTACAAACTAGCAATACAGGGGAGGAGAAGGAGCTTTTGCTAAGGCAGATAATACCTGACTAAAGCATGTCGGCGATGAGGGGCTCTATCTCTGCCTTCTAAATGTGAGGATAATGGTAGGAGCGGACATTGGCTGGAGATACCATGAGAATGATAGAGATATGGTGATCTTGGGTCTTATTTGCTTGAGTGGGATAGTTTTTATCTCTTAGCTCAAAGATAAGTATTAAGTCATAACAACGTAGCATCTTCTAAGTAGCCAAAAAATTTATTGTGCATGTATGTTATACTTTATATGTATTGAAATAAGTGTCTTATTATTAATTCACATTCAAAAACCAAATGAGACGCTTATTTTAAGATAGGGAATATCTTACACTTCAAGAAGCTGTCCATGCCTGTATCTTCCTTTTTTCAAATTTTTTTTTTTTTTAAGAACGGACCAAAGTTAAGACTCTAGAGATGTTAACAAGAACAATTAATTTAAACGTCAAAAAGGTGGAAAAATAGTACACCATGGGCCACATAAAAGAACCAGGAATTTATGCACGACACATGCGCCACTTGACTTAGCTATTGCGTTTTTTGTTTGCTAGAGAGGACTTGACTTGGCCTGGGCCACTTTAATTTTTTGGATGTACTCAAAAGTCCCGGTCTTGCAGATTAGTGGAAAGTTGAAACGAGTTGCTTGTTTTGTACCAAAAACGACCACGCGGGCATTATGAAATGAATATCAAAATAATAAAAGGTTCTCTAATGATATTTTAAGATAAGTCAATAATAATTCAATTAGAAATTTTAAAATTTTACATTTTGGTAATTACCAATAAGTGCAAAATATTTCTCAGAAAAGCTATTTTGACAAATAGTTTGGGCTTAATGGTTATTTTCTTTTTTATTTTTGTGATAGAATAAGAAATCTACTTATTTGATAAACATCGACTTTAAAAAAGTGTGGAATGTCAAGTGCATACGTAACTCCCTCAAATGTACAACACAAAATTCAAAAAACGTATTTGACTTTGGATAAATGGCCATGCTTATATCATTTTTGATCGGACATTATATTACTATGTTACTAAGTAATGTTATGTACAATAAAATTCACACATTTTGTACATTATGTTTCTAATCCACATTGGTTTCTAAGTATTGTGTTACTAAATAATTGTGGCATACACTTGTTACATAGTAACTAACAATATGTTACTTGCTAACATATAGTACCTTACTAATTGTATGTTGTTGAGTACCATAATTTTTTTTTTGATACAGAACACTTGAGACTATGTTTTCTAATTATATTTATATATAAAAATTATATACTCCCATATTAGTACTTCCAATATTGTATTTTAAAAAGTGTTTCAAAAACTATTTTCTATTTTCTTAGTTGTGAGTACTGTCACTAAATGAAAATCACTATTCTTCCGAATAGAACTACTAATGTGGGATGGAAGAAGTATGCATTTTTAGCTGTAAAACAACTCTCTTTCTGGAAGATTGGTTAAAAAATAAATATATATTAGTTCTATGGGATAAAGACTCTACACCACAAGGTAAAGTAGATGAATTTGAATACTTTGGATTACCTATTACATATCATCAATTAGTGTAAAGAAGTTAATATGTCAATCTTTTGAAAAGTGACTCTCTAATGTGAAGTGAGGGGGAGACCTACATACACAAAAGAGTTTTTCATGCTCCCCTCTCACAATGAGCCTAGTGTAAGGATACTAGTGCTAATTTGCTCTAGTGTGTGCGTTGTCGATCTCATGGATGAAGAGTTCTCATGGGGTCCTTACGTTGGGCTCATTATCAAAGTGGAGCATTAAAAATGCTTCATATACATACATTAGAATGAGTCTAAATTTGTAAAAATTTATGGACTAGGATAACAAGAACGCAGGTTTGTAAAAATTATGGACTTGTTTTGATATATGGTGACAAATCCTAAACCCTAAGCACTTGTAATTTGGACTCTCATAATTGATGTTTCAAGTTCATGACTATTGGTGTATAAAACCCACACGTTAGAACGAGTCTAAATTTGTCCCTCCGTCCCACATTAAAAGCTTCTTTTGAAAAATTAAATGGTTATTAATATAGGATGAAGGAAGTATATAACACTAAAGGATACTAACATGGAGCATAGAAGTACAGATAGGGTAAGAATAATATGTTAGTTAACAATCTTTCATAAAGTTCCAATTGTTATGGATGAAATAACTTCTTTATTTCTTTAAGTAAGAAACTTTTCATAACTTTCTCGATTATGAGAGTAAATTTCGTGAATGATATTTATCATAAAGTTCAAGCTCATTCTATTATTTATATGGAAATCAAGTGAAACTATCAATGAAGTGAGTCGGCACCAAGAATATTATTGGGAGAAGGATTATAAATCAAGTGAAATTTTAGTCCTACATGTAAATACTATAGATCGTATTGCCATGAGTAACATAGTGCACTTCATTAAGACCAAGTGTTATAGAATGAATTGAAGAAATACCCAAGGTCTGTATCAAGAGTATCATATTTTGATAATCAATCTTTTCTTGCCAAAACCAATCTATACATTGAACAATTTCATAAAATGTTAATTGCCCATGTAACCTGTCAATAATTTACTTATTCTATTTCCATGTGAAGAAAAAGTAACCAGTAATTCTCATCTTATTGTAGTGAAAGCTCATTATTAATAATCGACAGTAATTTACTTCATTTATGGTCTGTCTCATATTAATACTTTCTGAGCACGGTGAAACACCAAAAGATTGGCTCCGCCACCATATAGTTGTTCATGTAGTATTTTCTGCTATCGTCCTTACTGAGAAGTTTGAATGGACTCCACATCTACAACCGTGTACAAATTCTGTCATGATGCTCTGAGTATGACAGAATTTGGTGGCAGCTTAATGTCCTGCTTAAATCAGACACAAACTTGTCATCTTCATTTATATTTGTTGGATATTCAGATAAGAAAGGCCTGGCCGGCATAGGTGGAGCTTTTGTGCACCCTTCCAGCATCTCTATAACATTGCTAATAGACGGTCTATCAACATGTTTCATTTGAATGCAGCAAAGTGCAATTGTTATCAATTTTATCACTGTTTCCTTCTCATCCTCAGTAGTTCCTCCCATTCCAAAGTCCCCTCCTTGATTAAGTTGATCATAAGCCCACACTGGAAAGTGAATTTGGCTTGAATTCTCAGCTTTTCCATTTAAAATTTTCTTTTTCCCTGCCATCTCCAATAGAAGCATTCCAAAACTGTAAACATCATATTTGTATGAGACTCCTACATTCTTGTAGAAGAACTCAGGTGCCATGTACCCAATTGTGCCCCTTGCTGCTGTGACTAACACAATGGTCTCTTCTGTTGGGTAAAATTTTGCCAGTCCAAAAGTCCGAAACCTTAGTGTTGAAGTTTTCATCTAGAAGATTGGCTTTATATCAAAATGAAGGATTTGCATATGACAACCCTGATGCAAGTATTCGATCCCTCCAGCTATTCCTAGTGCAATCTCTTCAATTTTGTTCTAATTTAGGATGTTCACATTATCTTCATGACAAAATATATATTTTTCCAATGACCCATTTGGCAAGTAGTCATAGATCAGACCCTGTTTGGACCCTTCTGAGCAAAATCCTAAGAGTTGCACTATGTTGACATGGTGAATTCTTCCAATTGTGGCAATTTCATTGATGAATCCTGGCCATTGCCTTTGGATTTCTTCAACATCTTAACTGCTGCCCCAGTTTTTCTTTGAAATTTCTTGTGATCTTCTTGATTTCAGAATAGGAATATCTTGTAGGGGATTGGCTTCTATAAGTGGTCAAAAAATCTTCAACAGTTGAATCCATCCATATGTCCTTGGTCCTCAGTCTATAAATAAATAAGAAATGCAGCTAAGATTGGTAGCACAAGGAATGCTCTCACTGTCCATATGGATCCTTCACATAAAAGAGAATAAAGCACTAGTTAGTCTCTGGTTAAGTGGATAATTGCTTTGTAGTGAAGACTAGCATTCTCTTACCCATAACGAGAAGGTATCCATAGAACAAATTGAGTTGGACCAAAAAGTAATCAGTAGACAATAAATAAATACTATAATTTTTTTTAAAAAAAAGCGAATCTCAGTTTTTACTTTCAACAATTAGATGACAATACTGAATATATGGAGACAGATTAGAATTTGTTCTTACCAAATAGTGTATTAGTGTATCCTACAAAAAAATGAGATGCAGGAATCAGGCATTGAAGGGTGAGATTATTGTAAAAAACCCAAATAAAAGAATTTATGTCAACGCAAAGCAATCGAATCAAAGCAAGCAACCACAGAATGTATAAATGATTTGGCATCAAATCATTCCAATTGTATCCTTGGAAGAGTGAAGATTTAGTCCTACCTAGCTCATCGATTTGTGGCAACCATGCTGAAAAAATAAATAATCACTGAAATTGGTTAATTTGGTGTAAGCTTTCTCTGCTATATACAACACATTGAAGTTCCTAATTAAGCCTTACCGTGAAAGACTGTAAAGCTGGAAAATCCAAGTCTCGAGAAAAGACTAAAAAAAGTTTCAAATCAGTGAACTCATTACCAATTATAGCTTTCCACACAACACCACCTGCGTGACAATAAATAAAAGGATTTAAATGAACTCCATTTGGCAAGGATGGTAAGCAAACATGGTATTGTATCCAATTCTTTTGGTCGTTTTAATGTATTTTTATTTGTTTTCTATAAACATTAATGACTCCAGAGAGGGAGGGAGGGAGGTTATAAAGCAATAGATGAAGCAACATTTACTAAGAGAACCAAATACTAATAAAATATATATTTTATTGGCTGGAAAAATAAAAATGAAAAGTGAAGACTCTTCATTTTCTTACAATCTATAGGCAGAGACTCAGAATAGCAGCTATAATTTACAATGCTAAGTGTTAAAAAGGAAAGACAAACAGAAAATGAGTGTCAATGGCCGATAAACACAACATGACTAATTAGTCATTCCATTCGAGAGAGTTATCAACTAGGCTACTAGTTATGATCTTGAGTTGATAGTTTTCACTTAAAGATTTTGTATCTTGAATCAAAATGAGTAAGGAAGTGTTTGTAGGGACATAGTTCGTTAGAGCATCTCCAATGGGGGTCTTAAAAATACCAATTGGAGATGCTCAATAAAGAGACCCATTTGCCTAAGTGGATAATTGGAGTCTCATAAATTCCAGCTGTAAGTGCCAAATCTCTTATTTTAATATTAAAAAGAGAAGAAAAACTAAATTTGAAAGAAGAAGATACAAAGTAATAAATGTAGGCATAATTAAGAAATTTTTTAAAAAAAGTACAAATGATCTTTATCTGGAAACGTCACTTTTGGCGTCCCAAACTTGGATACCAAATCCACCGAGGAAAAGCCGTTTCTAATCGATGAAATTGCAATGTGAGATGCTAAATTGGCGTCGCGCCTAGGAGCTGCTCTTATATCTTGCTTCAAATCACATCTTCTTGCCTTTGTCTTTCATGCTTAAGATTTAGAGAGAGAAAAAAATCAATTTGAAAATTTTTTAGAAATAGACTCAACAAATGTTGGAATTACAAAAATAGGCCAGGTACTTCGATTTTGCACAATTAGACTTATGCACGTTCCACTTTCCCACATGCACGCTTGAATTGCCAGTAATACCCTTAGCGCAATGGAAATGAATAGACTCGACCCTACTTCACCGGTTGCAACCCAAAATTCAGATTTCGGTTTTCCCTCTGGCGCTCGCGACTGCTCTCAACCGTTACGAGAATCGCATTCCCTTCTGGCAACCCCTCATCCAACCTTTTATATCCCATCCGTCACCATCTTCTTCTCTGCTATCGATTGTCCAGTCCACATTTTTAGCTCCTCCGGTATTGCAGAGAAAGTTCCCATTTTGTTCCATCCTTCGCTATCCACTTTGGCGATCTCACTTCGGCAGTCATTTAACAACCGGAAACATACATTGCGGCCACCTTTCCCCCCTCCGAAGACATTTTGCTAAGCTCCATTCCCACCGTCCCTCTCTTCCAGCCGGCTGCATCCCGCATTTCAGTCTTTTGCCCTAATTTACATTCTGCCTCTTCACTTGGCCCTCTGACCAATCTCCCCATCCGTTAATCAATAGAAGACGACATAAATGGCAAGGTGAGATCCTACAACTCTGTATGGTTAATTGAAGAAGCGAATATCTTGTTTAGCTGTATTATATGATTTGGTTTGAAATTTATTGAGATTGTGTGATGAAATTCATAATAGGTGCGTAAATTGGCCGTATGTACTGCTATGATTAGTGTATGTGATGTCGTAAGGTAAATTTGATTTAAATATTTGAAGTATGTGATCTCATGATAAATTTTGGAAAAGAAAATCTCTGATGCAAAAAAATATTGTATGTAGGATAAGGAAGAAAAATAGAGCGGATTAGTTAAGTTGGACCTGTGCTCTGTTAGAAGCATTATTGTATGCCACAGACGAATTTAATTGATATGGACTAACTGTTGACTGGTACATTATAGTTTAGTCTTGAAAATAAATTGTGTGGTCAATAAACTCTATATAGTCTGGTACATACATGGGTAGATTGATCTTGTCGAATGTAGATTGTGTGTTTGGTGCTTAGTTTGTGGTCACAGCTCTGAAGAACCATAGAAGCATGGGGCAAAAGTCTTTGAGGATAGAAATTGAGTTGCTAGGCTAAGTCTCTATGATATGTGATATGTGATATGATGAAAATCAAGGGTAGACCATTTAAGCAAGGACACATGCTTAAAACAAGGTTAACTGATAGGGCCTAACTGTTGACTGGTAGGCTTTAGGCAACTTCTATTGATGTTCAAAGTACATTGTGTCCGCTTTAGACTTGATATAGTTAGGTTTATATTTGTGTAGATTCATACGAGTGTGGGTCTTTCATGTTCTCGATTGTATAATGTGTGTTTGGGACTTAGCTTACATGGATGACTTTTACGGAATGTAAAACAAAGTGACAAAATTAAGGAAGGGTTGAAATGTAGTTGGTAGGCTACATATGAAAATTGTTTGCTCAATAGTGGCCTTTTTTTACCATTCTATGTGATATGTGATATGATGAAAATCAAGGGTAGACCATTTAAGCAAGTACATATGCTTAAAACAAGGTTAACTGATAGGGCCTAACTGTTGACTAGTAGTCTTTAGGCATCTTTTATTGCTGTGCAAATTGCATTGTGCCAGCTTTAGGCTACATCTGAAAATTGTTTGCTCACTAGTGGCCTTTTTTTACCATTCTCTGTGATATGTGATATGTGATATGATGAAAATCAAGGGTAGACCATTTAAGCAAGTACACATGCTTAAAACAAGGTTAACTGATAGGGCCTAACTGTTGACTGGTAGTCTTTAGGCATCTTTTATTGTTGTGCAAATTGCATTGTGCGGGCTTTAAGCTACATTTGAAAATTATTTGCTCACTAGCGGCCTTTTTTCCCATTCTCTGTGATATGTGATATGATGAAAATCAAGGGTAGACCATTTAAGCAAGTACACATGCTTAAAACAAGGTTAACTGATAGGGCCTAACTGTTGACTAGTAGTCTTTAGGCATATTTTATTGTTGTACAAAGTGCATTGTGCCGACTTTAGGCTACATCTGTAAATTGTTTGCTCACTAGTGGCCTTTTTTACCATTCTCTGTGATAAGTGATATGATGAAAATCAAGGGTAGACCATTTAGACTTGATGTCTTATGATATAACTTTCTAACATAGTCAATAGATAGTGCATTACAATTGATAATTATTTTTGTACTAATATTACATTGTGAGGTAAGTTAATTTGATCAAGTGAGGTTTATATAAGTGTAGATAAGGATTTTTTGGAGAGTCTATGTAAGGTATATTGTCAAACTGATATTGTGTGTTTGGTGCTTAGTGTTCATGCGTTTGATATACTACAAATTTTGATTGTGTGATTCAAAATAGGTGTTGTTCACTTAAATATTTGCCAATGTGTATGTGGTGCTTGTGGGTTACATGCCAAATTATAACCTATGCTTAGCTTGAAGATACCAAGTAATGCCCATTTGGAATTGTTAAACATTGCAGGGTGAAGCAACCAAGTAATGCGGAAGTGATCTTCAAGCCAGTTGAAAGTGATAAGGGTAGAGCCCATGAGGGCGACCCTCAACCCAAATCAACATGTGCTTACATACGGAGGCTCAAAGAGCATTTCAATAAGCATAGAAGACAAACAACACTATTTGAAAGATCATGTTTCGGCAAATACTTGCCGCTCGACATAAAGAAGTTCATGTTCCCACTTCAAGCCTTGCACCACATCATAAAAATGCATCAGGGAGAGTATAGGTTTCAAGTGACGGAAGCCTATTCGATGAAGTTGTTACCCACCGAATTTGCCCAAGTAATCGGTCTGCGTATGGCTGATGTGCTCCCATCCCTGCCAACAGTGCCAAAAGTTTTGAAAAAGGACTCCCTACTTTGTAGGGTGTTCGGCAAGGAGAAGCTTCACATTACGAAGGAGCAGATACACCAAAAGATCATCATAAGCAAAAGTGATGAAGACGCAGTGAAGTTGGCCCGCATACTGGTGTTGGCTTCTTTCATTGTGGGCAGAGGGTGGGAGCATAAGGTGGACCTGCGGTTTTTTTTGTTGGCTGATGATGTGGAGGAGTTCGATTCATATCCATGGGGTAACATTGCATATTGGGACACCCTCCATTGCTTGGAGGAAGCAAGGAAGGCCCTTACCAAAACCATTTACATTGTGCATGGATTTGTACTGGCACTGTTGGTACATTTTTTTTGGTTATTTTGATTGAGGTTTTAATGTACTAAGCTGCATATACAATTATGACATTTATGTCCATGGTTTGAATATGCAGGTTTGGGCAATGGAAAGGATTCCTCTGCTTGGGGACTTATGTGCGAGAAGAGTATAGGATGTTTATCCTAGATTGCTGAATTAGGCTAACTATAAGAAGCCCAATTATGATGCAATTGACAAAGCAATTTTTGGCGGGGAGAAGGTAATATATTGTCATTTGTCGTCTTACTATGACTTATAATTTGCAAACGACATATATGATGACTGATAATGAACATATTTTGTCTTTTAGGTGTTGGTGCACAGGCGCTTGGAGTTGACCCAAGCTGAGTCTAATAAGGAGATTGTCCAATCAGCCACAGGGCTGAAGAAATTTCTTGATGTGGACTGGATAATTTTTTATAAATCTGAGGTCCCCGTTGGTCGTGCCCTGCAAGGGGCAGAGGAACAAGTAGAAGTGGATATGGAGGAGACTCGGCGCAGTCATGAAACAATTGTTTCTTTTGTTGATGAGGTGCGGCAAGATGGAAGTGGACAACCCCATGCTACAAAAAGACAAAATGTGCATATCCAATTGGACTGGATAAAGGACACATTAGTCAAACTTGCTAGCACAATTGACCTCATTCAGCTAAAACATGATGCATTCGACCAGTTGGAGGCCAAGGTAGACAAATTGTCTCAAGATGTTTCAGCTTTGTTGTCCATGAAGGGGAGGTCATCAGACCCATTTGAGGTTAGCTACAGTATATTAATTATTATGACTTCTTACTAGTGTTAAGTTTTATTATTCTTGTATTTCGACAATAATCATAGTATGGTTTACAATATTGACCAGGATGGGAAGGATGCTAGATATGATTATGTTACTGACGATGGAGCCCATAAAACCCCATCAATGAATCTTCTTGTCCGCAGGTTAGTTACCTCACAATTTTATTCATATGAAAGACATGATTTTCTTGCCTCAATGCTATACGTTTCTTTCGTTATTGCCACACATTGTCCTAATATTTTTATATTATGATTTGCACTTCTACTCATACGTGCATTTTTTCAAAGGAAATCGTCGTAGATGTAGTTCTCCCATTTGATGGTGCATCGGGTGTGGCAGTTGGGGAGGCAGGGGTTGACATTGGGAGTGATGCCCCAACAGTCAAAGAGGTTGTGCCCCCCGATGTCCATGGGAGGAAGAGGACAACGAACAAATATGTAAGGACCCTTTATACGGCGCCAAGGAGAAGCAAGAGGAGGTTGGTGAGGGGACCAAGTGATGTGGAAGAGGAAGAGATTGCTAGCGAGCCCTTAAACGATGACGATGTTCAATGCGAGGGAGAAGAAGATAGACAGGCTAACATTGAATTGGCGAACCATTTATTGGATTAAATTGAAGAAAGGGAACATTTAGGTATTGCCAATCAACCTAAGGGACAAAATCCAGCAGGGCAAGAAGTCCACAAAAGCAAGATATGTGGACTCGTTGCTCTCTCAGAGATAGCCTGGCTGGAGTTGGCATGTCCTAAACCACATACCCTAACACCAGAAGAAGAAAAATCCATTCGAAAGAGCCTTAGAAAGGGTTGGAAATCTGAGTGAATTATAGCATAGTACTCGGTTACATACACATTTCATTTCATTTCGATTAATTTCATTTTTCATTGCCATAAATATGTGTTGACATTCAGACCATTCATAATTGATCAACCGGCCGGCAATTGGTGGAATCCAGCTGACATTGGAGTTTATATGGTCCATTATGCAGCAGCATAGGTGGCTTTGGGATAATGTATGTGCGAATTTGAGTTGTACACAATAATAGTGATTCTAATTTTCACCCTTATTATATACGATACTCATTCGATGTTCAATTCATCTGATATAGCATATTGATGCGTATGTGTTGGCATTGCGGAAGAAGGCCCTTGGGAACCCAACTAATAAGTAAGCCTTCCATCTTGTCCATTTTATGGTAGGCCTTCATTTATTTTTAATATCATATTTAACTAACAACTGCTAACTACTTGACAGACGTCTGTTTCTAATTCCACAGGAGCTTATGAGGATGGATGCATCTACCCTCCTCAGCATTTATGCATCGATGAAGGAAAAGGATGCAACTGTCTCCAGATTTGCCGTTGTAGACGCATGGCCAGAAGTTCCGTCTAATATGCTGAAGTTGATGAAGGTGAATGAAAAAGATTTCTGGGAATATGAGGTCCACCACTTCCCTCTTCATGTAAACGGTAACCATTGGACTCTCATTCTTCTAGACTTGAGGAAGGATGTCCTATACATAATGGACCCATATTACTCTGGCGTTGAGGTAGAGCAGTACTACAAGAAATTGGTGATTCTCAGACATGTTTTGCCAATAGTTTTGTTTAAATTGGGATATACAGTAGCTGCTACCTTGCGCCTCCCGGTGAGAGAGATAACCGGACACCCACAACAAATCAACAACAATGATTGCAGTGTCTACGTATGCATTTATATGTGGTACCTATTGCATGGGTACCGATTTAGCTTTACCGGAGAGGACATGCGCATCATGAGACATAGGGTTGCATACCAAATTCTGCAAAATTCCATATGACGACCATTTTCTTGATAGTAGATGTGGCTTAACTTGATAGTGTTTGTCCTTGACTATGTGATTCGGTTTGTGTTTCACTGATAGTTTATATGAATAATTTATGAAGGCATATCAGTTTGTGTAATGTTGAAGGTGAATCTTGAAGTTATTTGTGCGGGTACTTGACTAATATAATTTGATGGTTTGGAATAGTTTTTGGCTGATGTTGAATGATGAGAAATCAATATTCTTTGTATGACATTGTTCTGATAATACATCGGAATTGAAGATGATAATGGACAGGGGTCATTGGGGTATTTGATGGTATGATAGGAATGAGATATTGTTCCTGATTGGTTAGATTTGGTCCAAATTGTGCATGTACAGTAATGAAGTCCGTTGAGCAGTTAAGAATTTGTCATTCATAAAAATCAATACGTTTAGAATTTCGTTCAGCCGATAAAGATGTGTCATTGATAAAAATTAATGCGTTCAGATAACAGGTGATTTGCCTATGAAATCCCTTTGGGTCGGAACTCAAATTAGGAAGCATGTATTGATTGGGTTTGTTTTACAACTTCTAACCCTAAAACCAATTCGCTTGGGAATAAATAAGGAGATTGTTATTATAAACTGGTACTTGAAGTATTGCTTTATAACAATTTAGACAACAAAAACACGTTGAGAGATGAAGTTTCAGCACATGGAATTTATGGTTGAATTCCCAACATATTGTGCTCCAATCAGTAATAAAGGTTTTCCAAATATGTCGTCAAGCAAACGACAATTGTAGGACTTTGTCCACTACGATTGGTCTCTTACACAATTTGTCCTCAAGCGTACATGCATTGAGCTCAGCCACTTGTCTCATTTTCTTCTTTCTCTTCCCCTTTGGGGTTAGGTTGCTGATCTTCGTCTGGATTGGACATGGATGACGCTTCTTCATGATTTCTTTACCACCCACCTTGTCTACTACATGTGGGACTTGTGTAGATGCTGACAACTTTTGGTTAGCATGAGTTGGTGATGGGGGCTGGCCATAAGAAGAAGGGGGTGTAGTTGTGGATGGAAGAGGAATCTGGCCCCTGACTGGGTTCTCTCCAATTACCGTGGTACAAGTATTGCGATAGTGACCATATTGTTTGCACGTACGACATTGTACTCGCGTTTTTTTTCACCTCGAGATAGAATTTGCTTTTTCTTTATCCGGCACGATCATGCCTTATCCTTTGGAGGCCTCAACTTAAGGCTCTTCACACCTTCAAGAGTCTCCCATCTTTTATGTTCAAGTACCGGATAAACTCCCTTGCTATAGATTTGCCTATATGTTTCTGTTGTGTAGAACGGGGAGCAATAGTCAACATAATTTAGTCTTCGGTGGCCACATGCTGCCAATGCGTGTTCACAAGGCAACTCCATTTGTTGAAACTTTCCACATGTACAAGTCTTTGCGATAAGGTCAACTTAATCATCCCCTCTTTCGGACCTAGTTAAGAGCTCATGGCCACTTATGGGATAACAAATCATCCCTCTAGCTGCTTCATTGCACTTCTGAATCTTTGCTGCGACATATTTAGTCAAGCATCCCTTCCAATGTTGTGCCTCCAATCCACACTTGTACCACATCTCTTGAGCCTTCAAACGGATGGCCTCAATGATCATGACAATGGGGAAGTGTCGCTGCTCACTAAGCATTCCATTGAAGACTTCGTAGGGGTTGGATGTGACTATATTATACCTCGGCGATGGAAAGTAAGCATTAACCCAGCGTGACTTATCAATTCCAGTTAACCACTTGTAGGCCTCAAGGTTTTTCTCCTCAATGATGTCTCTGGCCTAAATGCTTTAGCCGCCCTAAAGAAGTTACTGTTCAAACCTCTGTCTTTGAAATGTGCAAACATGTTTTGAGATATGTGAAATGCACAATATCCATGTGCAGCATATGGAAACATTTGAGCTACTTGTGATTTGATTGATCTATGCCGATCAGAAAGTATCACTAGGCCCTCCAAGTATCCAAGTCGGGTTTCCAAATGTGCAAGGACCCATCCCCATACATCATTATTCTCTCCTTTTCCGATAGCACAAGCAATTGGGTATATATGGTTCTCACTATCCAATGTAGATACCATGAACAAAGTCTCTTTGTACATTCCTTTCAAGAATGTGCCATCTATACAAATAACTCATCACATGTACCTCTTGAAGTTCTCCATGGCTGCTCCAAAGGAAACAAAGCATCACTCGAATGTCAAATTCGATGAGTCATACTGGATAGCAGATGAGGTGCCCAGATTTGCCTTCTCCAACTCATATAAGTATGTAGCCAACTCGGCATACGATGACTCGTAGGATCCTCTTAACTTGTTAAACGCCGCAACCTTCGACCTATATGTTTTCAAATAATTCATCTTAACTCCATATTCCAAATCGACATCAACTTGAATATCCTTGGGAGTATAAGAGACATGTTTTCTAAGCCATTTCACCAATGAGTCAGCAATAATACCCGCTTTTGCTTGTTTATGATCTCCAAATATTAGTTTCCCACATGTATGAACATTGTTCATAGCTTTCACTTTGAAGATACTACACCCATTAGTTATCGTAGCATGTAACCTCCATGGACATCCCGACACATTGCACACAACTGTGAATCGAGATTTATTTGAATATTTTACCTTGAACTCAAAGTTATTATGCATAGCATACTTGTGTACATGTAGCTTCTAAGAGTCCTTGTCCATAAACTCTTGCCCAAGTAGAACAACATTCAGATCTTTGCCATAGTCATACAAATCAACCTCCACATCCATGTTGTGCTCTTTGTTCACACACACAGTCGCATCCAATCTGCTGAACGATTATATTTATGTAGGTATTAGAATGAGACAAACAGTTATAAGTTAGGTATAATCAGTTAACTAACTACGTAAGCACATGATATGATGACCTTTGAAGTTGTTCTGGTGCCGAAGTTTTCCCAAAATTGCTACTTGATGGTGGTGCTTTCCCCCTCCCACCACCATCTCCCTTATTTATGAGTGACATTATTCCATTAGCTCTTATTGGTACTTCATCGTCACTGCATTAAAAACCACTAAACCGTTACTACACATGCATAAATTCACAAACAAACAGATAATAATAATGATTGTATACTTCTTACCACTTTCTTTCAGCCATGTCAATGTTGGTCACTTTATTTGAGTTCGGAGGCGGACCTCTTCCACCGGCCATCCCTGTGGCAGTCTCATTTTGACCATTTCCATACCAAATGTCATCATCTCCTCCGACAATGTAGACATCCTCATAATAATCATGCAATTCAAATTTATCGCATTTAATGTCTTCCTCAAGATACTCCTTCCATCCATTGTAGATGACATTTTCTTCGTCAATGTTATACATCGTGTTTGGCCCACTAACTTCATCATTAGCTCCTCCAGCATCATTACCCTCATTTGAGTTGGCCTTATTCTCCTCAATATTTGAGATGTTCACCTTATCCACTTCAAGCCTTTCAATGGGGACATCTACTAGTTCTTCATCAGAATCGGATTGCAAATTTACGTAAACAGGAGGAGGTTTCTTTGCCTCCAACTCCCTGGCTTCACGCAGTAAGTCATCTACTTCCCAGTTGTCACTGAAATCCATTGTGTTCATGTACAATATGTCCATATCTGAAGCAGCACTTGCCATATTATCATTGGTTTCAATGGCATTCCTCACTCCTACTTCCTTCACTTCCACCTTATGCTTCACTTCATTTGCATGTCTACTATGTTGTTCGGCATCATTGAAACTAATCGACTCGTTCATCTTTGATTCGGATACATCAATATTCGGCTCACATTCATGGAACACATGTACATGTCGTACTTTGGTTATTATCAATGGCAAACCATCGTGCCTGGTCTTGGCATATCGCAGAAAACACTAAAGAGTCCTAGTATCACATATTTTCGTTGGAGGTACGTCAAGGGGGATTGCCAAAGGATATGTAAAACTCATCTTTAAAGAGTATTCCTTGCTACAACATCCTATTAATTTGTAAACCATGGGCACCAAGGATTCATACGTCAATGAGCTTCTAACAAATATGAGATCTGACTTGGCATTGGAGCAATCATACTTGTGTCGACTTGCATCCCACTCTCCCCCCCCCCACACACATAATAGAGGTTGCTGATCTGTATCCATCTGAATACACCCGATATGTCAGTTAGGCTCTGGCAGTTATCAGTTGATACTTATTAGTCAATGCTATCCGTCACAAAATTGAAACAACTTTGTGTTTACGGGCATCAATTTCATTCTTAACCTCAATCATTAATTCATGTATTACAACTGTACATGCGGCACACCCACCCATATAAGTACATACACAAGACGAGATTTTGTGTACCCGCGAATTACCTATGTTAGACGCCACTACCAGTTATCAGTTGAGCCGGATCAGTTAAAGCGTTCGCCTATCATCTCCACACCGAAAAATAAGCTGCCTTTGTTGTTTCATCTGCAGAGCATATCAGGTAAGAAGTAGTTCATCTACAAGTACAAACATTAACATATTCTCCACATCGAACATTACCACTGTTCCAGTAGGGACACCTTCAAGTAGAAACGCGACTATCCGTGTCTTCCTCCATGAGTACATATGTAGAGCCTGCTATTCAACATCCACCCTCCGCCAACCTAAGTCACCAGATCTGCCAGTAGGGAGATGAGAATATGGAGCCGTAAGAGAATACCTTAGCAGTTAGCCCGGGAAGAAACCTTTGGATGGATGTTAAGAAAGTGTGTCGGGGTTTTTCACGGTTTTCACATTTATGACGAGGTATGGCCCATGTCTGCTATATGCAGTGCGCGTGTGGATTTATCAAACGTGGCGATGATTCCTGATTCTCTTGATACACCATGGAAATATGATGCGAAATGCATATATTATAAAGGAAAAAGTTTATAGGAGCCCGGGCACATGCGCATCTACGTGAGCCCGGGCTCTATGGGCAATCAGATTGATTTAGATCCGATGGCCCCTAATAGTCAAGGCTTTAAATGACCCTATGTAATATGGGCCATCAGATGTACATCCGATTGGCCGTGGAGCCCGGTATCACGTAGAAGCACGCGTTTCTGGGCTCCTATAAATTTTCCCTTTAGAGTACTGTTTATATGAGCCCTGGCTAATGCACACCTGCGTGTGACTGGGCTATATCAGACCCATTTTTATGAGTAACATGGGCCATCGGATGTACATCAGATTGGCCGTGGAGCCCGGGCTCACGTAGACGCGCGTGAGCCCGGGCTCCTATAAATTTTTTCCTTTTCGGTACCATTTATATGAGCGGGCTAACGCACACATGCGTATGCCCGGGCTGTATGAGGCCCGTTTTTATGAGTATTATACCCCATCAAATGTATATTTGATTGCCCATAGAGCCAGGGCATATGCGCGTGTGCTTCAACCCGGGCTCATATTAACATGACGCTTTCTTAATTGCCCTAGCCAACGAAAATAACATTTCTGACCATCAATATTGAATTTATTTAACTCTATCTGTGTTTTTAATGACGTCTATGGGAAGCTGTAGCTTTTCATTTTATATTTTCTAAATAATATTTATCATCATCATTATAAGAACAACGGAATTGTATATGAATGCATTAAACACTATTTCTATTTCCACCAATCCACTCACCATAATCAATAAATTATGGCAGTTCTAACCCTTTGAAACATTCACTTGTACAATATCAACCAAAATGTATACCAAGGCATTTTCTAACCATTAAATACATTTGGGTATACATTATCCACCGTGACCAAGTGATGCTGAAGATACAAAATATAATTAAGTCTATGATGTGCGTCATGTGATTACATGTAACTGAATTGGAGAGCAATCAGTCATGCACATTACAAAGTTTAATCATTAGGAGGTGGTGGTGGCAAGAAAAAGAAGTACACACCTATAATTATCATAAACTCAGAGTCCGAAGATGCTAAGTCTAAGGTGAGAACTGATATGTTATACTATCACTAAGTTATTTCATGATTGTATAACATATCATTTCTCACATTAGATTTAGCATCTTCAGACTTTGAGTCTACAATAATTATAGTTTTCTTCTTCTGCATGCCACCACCACCGCCTAACAAAGAAACTTTGTTATGTGTAGATTTATTGCTCTTTAAGTACATCCCATCTTTTTATCTAGCATAATCACTCTATCCACTATGAAGCTTGCCGTCACCTCAACGTCCAACTCCAACGACCTGATCATTCAACTCTAGCGTTTCCTCCAATGCCCCTTCAAATCAATAATAAAATTAATGAGCCAAAATTTAAATCAAAATATATCAGCTAGCTACCATCTACCAGTCATCCATTAGCCAGTATCATTTAACTTTCTTTTAACTATATACTCTAGGTTTGCTAGTCTCATCCTCACTAATATCATATCACATGATTGTAACCTACCTATAAACCTATCTTGCTCAAAACTAATGAATACACAATGTACTTCAACAAATAATAACCTACTAACATCTACCAGTCAGCAAGTAGCCCGTATCAGTTAACTTTGGTTTAACCATATATATATTATAGGTCATATGGTTGCATCATCCTGAATAAAACTAATTACATATATTCTTACAAAATATCATTAACTCTATCATGTGAGGCATATGATTCGATGTTGGAAGTATATGGCAATATGTTCATACCTTTTTCTTTTGTTGATTATATTGAGTGATTATTCTGTATCAGATAATGTAGTTGATTTGGAGAGCAATCAGTCATGCACATTACAAAGTTTAATCATTAGGCATTGCTGGTGGCAAGAGGAAGTATAAAACCATAATTACTATCGACTCAGACGATGAAGATGTTAAACTTAAGGTGGGGAACATAGATATGGTGTAACATCTTATCTATGTTCCCCACCTTAAGTTTAACATCTTCATCGTCCGAGTCGATAGTAATTATGGTTTTATACTTCCACCTACAACCACCAACGCCTAATTAAGAAACTATATTGTATGAAGAATGTTTACTCTCCAAATACATCCCATCTTTTGATCTAGCATAATCACTCTATACACTGTGCAACTGTCCGACACCTCAATGTTGGCCTCCACCTACTTGGTCTCTGCCCTGGCTTCTCCTCCGCTGCCCCTTGCATGCCTCGGGGAGGCGGACACATAAGTGTACTGCGGTGAAGTGAAGGGATAGATTTAGTCGAAATGAGTTAACTACCAGTGAACAATTAATCAAAATCAACTAACTATCTTCTAACCATATAAACTAGGTCATACAGTATCGTCGTCAATAAATATTAGATCACACCATACTCAAGATAGTATAACACAAATTGCGCAAATCTAATGACCAACCAAATGTACTTCGGAAAATATAAGCCTCCTAGCATCTACCAATCAACAGTTAGGATGCATCAGTTAACTTTATTTTATTCCATCTACTAGGTCATATGGTATACTACTCGTTATATAGCATATCACAACATTAAAACCTACCTTGTAAACCCATCTTGAGCAAATCTAATGACCACACAATGTACTTCAAAAAATAAAAAACCTCCTACCATCTACCAGTCAACAGTTAGGATTGATCAGTTACCTTTGTTTTAACCATATAAACTAGGTTATATGGTCTCCTACATGCTAGATATCAGATCACATCATAGTCACGAATAAAACTAATTATGTTTATTCTCCTTACTTACCCTAACAATAAAACATATTATTCATTTACTTACTTTCCATCTATTAGAATATATTACAAGCATACTAACTAAGCACCAAACACAAAAGATCAAGTTGACATATTTACTTAATAACACTCTTATTTATCCACCCATATGTAAACATAACTATTACAAATCTAATGAACTTGCAATGTACTTCAGAAAATATAAGCCTCTTACCATCTACCAGTCAACAGTTAGGATGTATCAATTAACTTTGTATTCTTCCATCTACTAGGTCATGTGGTATACTACTCATTATATATCATATCACAGCATTAAAACCTACCTTGTAAACCCATCTTGAGCAAATCTAATTACCACACAATGTACTTCAAAAAATAAAAAACCTCCTACCATATACCAGTTAACGGTTCATTTGATCAGTTAACTTTGTTTAACCATATATTATAGGTCATGTGGTCTCCTCCTCCCTAGATATCAGATCACAACATTTAAACCTACCTTCTACACCAATCTTCCTCGAATCTAATTACCTCAAAATAAGCTAGGCCAAAGTTAACCATCCTACCATATACCAGTCAACAGCTAGGTTGTATCAGTTAACTTTGATTAGCCCATAAAAAATGGGTCATATGGTCCCCTCCTTGCTAGATATCTAATCACAACATGAAAACCAACATTTTCAACCTATCTTGCTTAAATCTAATGACCACGTAATGTACTTCAACAAAAAATAGCCCATTTCATGGGAAATTGTAGCAAACAACCAGACACAAAGAAAATAAATATTAACTTCCTTTTCTCTCATATATTTTTTAGCACAAACCATATAACTAAACATTTCACAAACTATCTATTTTTCGCCACAAACTAACATTACTTAGCCAAGTCACAAGACCCCAGATCTGCACCTCTATGTTAATAAAATCATACCAAACACAAATCACACTGCTTTTAATGGACTCTAACAAAGCAATATTTCAAAAAATACACACATCAAACCCACCATGCGTCTTCACTTTGTAGCCATTTTCCGATCACCCTGCGACGGCAGATGAACTGGGTTCGATCCTGCCGATGCACGATCTAAGCAGATGATGGACCTTCTTCGACTAGACGGTTTTGGATGTCGAAACGATGAGGAGCAGACGGCGGCTCCCTCATCTAGGAGAAGTTGATGGTTGAGACGGGGGAGGAGGACAGCGACTCCCATATTTAGGAGAAAATGCGGGAGGAGACGAGGGAGGAGGAGAGGTGCACAGCGGCTCCCTCGGGTCTTTTCGAAGCTGATGGTTGAGATAGGGGAGGAGGACGGTGACTCCCGTATTTAGGAGAAAATACGGGAGGAGACGAAGGAGGAGGAGAGGTAGACGACGGCTCCCGCCATCGGGTCTTTTCGTCTCCCCTGAGTGAGGGCTTTCACATTATATATATATAGCCTAAGGGTATTATCGGCAATTCAAGTGCGCTTGTGGGAAAGTGGAATGTGCGTAAGTCTAATTGTACAAAATTGAAGTATCTGTCCTATTTTTGTGATTCCGACATTTGTTGAGCTTATTTCTAAAAAAAATTCAATCAATTTATGAATTTAGAAAAAAAGAGTTAATTCCCTTGAAAATGTATGTTGAGAAGAATAATTACCACTTATCGAGTGCCTCCCTATTCTCTTGAAGAAACCTGTGTAAAACAAAGTGTTTCAGTATACCAATTATACTTTCTGTACTTGCAGTTTTACTTAGTTTATTATATTTACTACGTCGGGCAAAAAGGGCTCAAAAGCCGCACAGGCACCAATCTAGTCATAAGTTTTTATGATATATTAATATCTCTACTTGATTAGGTAAGACATACTAATGGATCACAGATGTTTAATCCAAAACAATGGTGAGAAAAGCCAGAAGTTCAAATGCTAGAAAACTAAATTGGAGATAACAGCTCATTGATTGACTGGGGCCGTCGCAAAGTGAATATTGAAAACAGTGCCCAAAACGAGGATAATTTTCTTCGTACCATGCTTGATAATATTCTGTACATTCACTCCCACTATTAAAACAGTCACGACATGGCAAGGGCGCCTTCCAAGAGAGGCTCAAACCCATGAGCAAATCACGCTGAATCTCTATGTAGCTCCTGCTTTTAAGTGTCTGAAGTTCTGTAGGAGCCGTGGCTACAAGCTCACAATTCGGTTGGACTTCTGATACTGAGATGGTCCTTTCTGTGATTGCATAAATATACTCTTCATACGTGGTGTTCTTCCTGCAAACACTTCCAGCTACATAAGATGGCTTGTCTACTTGAAATGGGCATTGAAAATTTTTTAGAAATAGACTCAACAAATGCCAGAATTACAAAAATAGGAAAGGAATTTTAGTTTTGCAAAATTAGACTTACGCACGTTCCACTTACCCACACGTGTGCTTGAATTGCCGATAATACCCTTAAGCAATGGAAATGAATAGACTAGACCCTACTTCACTGGGTGCAACCCAAAATTCATATTTCAGTTTTCCCTCCGGCTCTTGCGACCGCTCTCCACCGTTACGAGAATTGCATTCCCTTCCGGCAACCCCTCATCCAGTCTTTTATATCCCATCCTTCACCTTCCTCTTCTCCGCTATCGATCATCCAGTCCCACATTTTTTGCTCCTCCGGTATTGCAGAGAAAGTTCCCATTTTGTTCCATCCTTCGCTATCCACACCGGCGATCTCACTGCGGCAGTCATTTGACAACCGGAGAAATACATTGCGGACACCTTTCCCCCCTCCGAAGACATTTTGCTAAGCTCCATTCCCGCCGTCCCTCTCTTCCAGCCGGCCACATCCCGCATTTCGGTGTTTTGCCCTAATCTACATTCTGCCTCTTCACTTGGCCGTCTGACCAATCTCCCCATCCGTTGATCAATAGAAGACGACATAAATGGCAAGGTGAGATCCTACAACTATGTATGGTTAATTGAAGAAGTGAATATCTTGTTTAGCTGTATTATATGCTTTGGCTTGAAATTTATTGAGATTGTGTGATGAAATTCATAATAGGTGTGTAAATTGGACGTATGTACTGCTATGATTAGTGTATGTGATGTCGTAAGATAAATTTGATTTAAATATTTAAAGTATGTGATCTCATGATAAATTTTGAAAAAGGAAATATCTGATGCAAAAAAATATTGTATGTAGGATAAGGAAGAAAAATATAGCGGATTAGTTAAGTTGGAGTCGTGCTCTGTGAAAAGCATTATTGTATGCCAGAAATGAATTTAACTGATATGGCCTAACTATTGACTGGTTCATTATAGTTTAGTCTTGAAAATAAATTGTGTGGTCAATAAACTCTATATAGTCTGGTATATACATGTGTAGATTGATCTTGTCAAATGTAGATTGTGTGTTTGGTGCTTAGTGAAGGGTAGACCATTTAAACAAAGGACACATGCTTAGAACAAGGTAACTGATAGGGCCTAACTGTTGACTGGTGGGATTTAGGCATCTTATTGACGTGCAAAGTACATTGTGCCGGCTTTAGACTTGATATAGTTTGGTCTATATTTGTGTAGATTCATACGAGTGTGGGTCTTTCATGTTCTCGATTGTATAATGTGTGTTTGGGGCTTAGGTTACATAGATGACTTTTACTGAATGTAAAATAAAGTGACAAAATTAAGGAAGGGTCGAACTGTAGTTGCTAGGCTACATCTGAAAATTGTTTGCTCAACAGTTTCCTTTTTTTACCATTCTCTGTGATATGTGATATGATGAACATCAAGGGTAGACCCTTTAAGCAAATACACATGCTTAAAATAATGTTAACTGATAGGGCCTAACTGTTGACTGGTAGTCTTTAGGCAGCTTTTATTGTTGTGCAAATTGCATTGTCTACGGCTTTGTGCTACACCTGTAAATTTTTTGCTCAATAGTGGCATTTTTTTACCTTTCTATGTGATATATGATATGAGGAAAATCAAGGGTAGACCATTTCAGCAAGTACACATGCTTAAAACAAGCTTAACTGATAGGTCCTAACGGTTGTCTGGTAGTCTTTAGTCATATTTTATTTCTGTGCAAATTGCATTGTCTACGGCTGTAGGCTACATCTGTAAATTGTTTGCTCAATAGTGGCCTTTTTTTACCCTTCTCTGTGATGTATGATATGAGGAAAATCACGGGTATACCATTTAAGCAAGTACACATGCTTAAAATAATTTAACTGATAGGTCCTAAATGTTGACTAGTTGTCTTTAGTCATAATTTATTTATGTGAAAATTGCATTGTCTACGGCTGTAGGCTACATCTGTAAATTGTTTGCTCAATAGTGGCCTTTTTTTACCATCCAATGTGATATGTGATATTATGAAAATCAAGGGTAGACCCTTTAAGCAAGTACACCTACTTAAAACAATGCTAACTGATAGGGCCTAACTGTTGACTAGTAGTCTTTAAGCATCTCTTATTGGTGTACAAAGTACATTGTGTCGGCTGTAGGCTACATCTGTAAATTGTTTGCTCAATAGTGGCCTGTTTTTACCCTTCTCTGTGATGTATGATATGAGGAAATTCACGGGTATACCATTTAAGCAAGTACACATGCTTAAAATAATTTAACTGATAGGTCCTAAATGTTGACTAGTTGTCTTTAGTCATAATTTATTTATGTGAAAATTGCATTGTCTACGGCTGTAGGCTACATCTGTAAATTGTTTGCTCAATAGTGGCCTTTTTTTACCATCTAATGTGATATGTGATATTATGAAAATCAAGGGTAGACCCTTTAAGCAAGTACACCTGCTTAAAACAATGCTAACTGATAGGGCCTAACTGTTAACTAGTAGTCTTTAAGCATCTTTTATTGGTGTACAAAGTGCATTGTGTCGGTTGTAGGCTACATCTGTAAATTGTTTGCTCAATAGTGGCCTTTTTTTACCCTTCTCTGTGATGTATGATATGAGGAAAATCACAGGTATACCATTTAAGCAAGTACACATGCTTAAAATAATTTAACTGATAGGTCCTAAATGTTGACTAGTTGTCTTTAGTCATAATTTATTTATGTGAAAATTGCATTGTCTACGGCTGTAGGCTACATCTGTAAATTGTTTGCTCAATAGTGGCCTTTTTTTACCATCTAATGTGATATGTGATATTATGAAAATCAAGGGTAGACCCTTTAAGCAAGTACACCTGCTTAAAACAATGTTAACTGATAGGGCCTAACTGATATTGTGTGTTTGATTATTTGGACAGTGTACGTAAGTTATATTGTCAAACTGATATTATGTGTTTGGTGCATATGTTTGATATACTACAAAATTTGATTGTGTGATTCAAAATAGGTGTTGTTCACATAAATATTTGCCGATATGTATGTTGTGCGTGTGGGTTAAATGCCAAATTATGACCCATGCTCAGCTTCAAGATACCAAGTAATGACCATTAAAGTGAACTGTTAAACATTACAGGGTGAAGCTACCAAGTAATGCGGAAGTGATCTTCAAGCTAGTTGAAAGTGATAAGGGTAGAGCCCATGAGGGCGACCCTCAACCAAATCAACATATGCTTATATACGGAGACTCAAAGAGCATTTCAATAAGCATAGAAGATAAGCAACACTATTTGAAAGATCATGTTTCGCCAAATACATGCATCTGGACATAGAGAAGTTCATGTTCCCACTTCAAACCTTGCACCACATCATAAAAATGCATCAAGGAGAGTATAGGTTTCAAGTGACGGAAGCCCATTCGATGAAGTTGTTACCCACGGAATTTGCCCAAGTAACTGGTCTGCGTATGGCTGATGTGCTCCCATCCCTTCCAACAGTGCCAAAAGTTTTGAGAAAGGACTCCCTACTTTGTAGGGTGTTTAGCAAGGAGAAGCTTCACATTACAAAGGAGCAGATATACCAAAAGATCATCATAAGCAAAAGTGATGAAGACGCGGTGAAGTTGGCCCGCATACTAGTGTTGGCTTCTTTCATTGTGGGCAGAGGGTGGGAGCATAAGCTGGACCGGTGGTTTTTTTTGTTGGCTGATGATGTGGAGGAATTCGATTCATATCCATGGGGTAATATTGCATATTGGGACACCCTCCATGGCTTGGAGGAAGCAAGGAAGGCCCTTACCAAAACCATTTACATTGTGCATGGATTTGTACCGGCACTATTGGTACGTTTTTTTTGGGTATTTTGATTGAGGTTTTAATGTACTATGTTGCAAATGCGATTATGACATTTATGTCCATGGTTTGAATATGCAGGTTTGGGCAATAGAAAGGATTCCTCTGCTTGGGGACTTATGTGCGAGAAGAGTACAAGATGTTTATCCTAGATTGCTAAATTGGGCCAATTATAAGAAGCCCAGTTATGATGCAATTGACAAAGCAATTTTTGGCGGAGAGAAGGTAATATATTGTCGTTTGTCGACTTAGAATGACTTATAATTTGCAAACGACAAATATGATGACTGATAATGAACATATTTTTTTCTTTTAGGTGTTGGTGCACAAGCGCTTGGAGTTGACCCAAGCTGAGTCTGATGAGGAGATTGTCCAATCCGCTACAGGGCTGAAGAATTTTCTGAAGGGGGACCGGATAATTTTTGATAAATCTGAGCTCCCCGTTGGTGGTGACCTGCCAGAGGAACAAGTAGAAGTGGATATGGAGGAGGATCCTCAGCGAAGTCATGAAACAGTTGTTTCTTTTGTTGATGAGGTGCAGCCTAATGGAAGTGGACAACCCCATGCTCCAGAAAGACAAAATGTGCATATCCAATTGGACTGGATAAAGGACACATTAGTCAAGCTAGCTGGCACAATTGACCTCATTTAGCTAAAATAGGATGCATTCGACCGGTTGGAGGCCAAGGTAGACAAATTGTCTCAAGATGTTTCAGCTTTGTTGTCCATGAAGGGGAGGTCATCAAACCCATTTGAGGTTAGCCACAATCAATTAAATATCATGACTTCTAACTAGTGTTAAGTTTTATTATTCTTGTACTTCAACAATAATCATAGTATGGTTTACAATATTGACAAGGATGGGAAGGATGCTGGATATGATTATGTTGCTGATGATGGAGGCCAGGAAAACCCCATCGATGAATCTTCTTGTCCGCAAGATAGTTACCTCACAATTTTATTCATATGAAGGACGTGCTTTTGAATACCTCAATGCTATACGTATATTTCGTTATTGGCACACATTATGCTAATATTTTTATATTATGATGTGCACTTTTACTCACACGTGCAATTTTTCAAAGGAAATAGTCGCAGATGTAGTTCTCCCATTTGATGGTGCATCTGGTGTGGCGGTTGGGGAGGCAGGGATTGACATTGGGAGTGATGCCCCAAGAGTCAAAGAGGTTGTGCCCTTCGATGTCCATGGGAGGAAGAGGATTGCCAGCAAATATGTAAGGACCCCTTACACGGCGCCAAGGAGAAGCAAGAGGGGGTTGGTGAGGGGACCAAGTGATGTGGAAGAGGATGAGACTAATGGCGAGGCCTTAAACGACGACGATGTTCAATGCGAGGGAGAAGAAGATGGGCAGGCTAACATTGAATTGGCGAACCAATTACTGGATCAAATTGAAGAAGGGGGACATTTAGGTACTGCCAACCAATGAAGGGACAAAATCCAACAGGGCAAGAAGTCCACAGAAGCAAGATATGTGGACTCGTTGCTCTCTCAGAGATAGCATTGCTGGAGTTGGCATGTCCTAAACCACCTAAGTTAACATTGGAAGAAGAAAAAACCCTTCGAAAGAGCCTTAGAAAGGGTTGGAAATCTGAGTGAGTTATAGCATAGTACTCGTTTACATACACATTTCATTTCAATATCGATTAATTTCATATTTCATTGCCATAAATATGTGTGGACATTCGGAGCAATCATAATTGAACAGCCGACCGGCAATTGGTGGGATCCAGCTGACATCTGAGTTTATACGGTCTATTATGCATCAGCATAGGTGGCTTTGGGATAATGTATGTGGTTATTTTAGTTGTACGCAATAATAGTGATTCAGATTTTCATCCCTATTATATACTATACTAATTCGATGTTCAATTCATCTGATATAGCATATTGATGCGTATGTGCTTGCATTGCGGTAGAAGGCCCTTAACTTCCCAACTATTAAGCAAGCCTTCCATCTTGTACATTTTATGGTATGCCTTCTTTTGTTTTTAATATCATATTTAACTGACAACTGCTAACTACTTAATTGACGTCTGTTTCTAATTCCACAGGAGCTCATGAGGATGGATGCATCTACCCTCCTGAGCATTTACGCATCGATGAAGGAAAAGGATTTAACTGTCTCCAGAGCTGCCATTGCAAACGCATGGCCAGAAGTTCCGACCAATATGATGAAGTTGATGAAGGTGAATGAAAAAGACTTCTGGGAATATGAGCTCCACTACTTCCCTCTTCATGTAAACGGCAACTATTGGACTCTCATTCTTCTAGACTTGAGGAAGGATGTCCTATACATCATGGACCCATATTACTCTGGCGTTGAGGTAGATCAGTACTACAAGAAATTGGCGATTCTCAGACATGTTTTGCCAATAGTTTTGTTGAAATTGGGATATGCAACAGCTGCTACCTTGCGCCTCTCGGTGAGAGAGATAACCGGACCCCACAACAAATCAACAACAATGATTGCGGTGTCTGCGTATGCATTTATATGTGGTACCTGTCGCATGGGTACCGATTTAGCTTTACCGGAGAGGACATTCACTTCATGAGACATAGGGTTGCATACCAAATTCTGCAAAATTCCATATGACGACCATTTTCTTGACAGTAGATGTGGATTAACTTGATAGTGTTTGTCCTTGGCTATGTGATTCGGGTTGTGTTTCACTAATGGTTTGTATGAATACTTTATTGAGGAATACCATAATTGATTAATGTTTAAGGTGAATCTTGAAGTAAATTGTGTTGTTACAAGACTAATAGAATGCGATGGTTTTGAATAGTTTTTGGCTGAAGTTGATTGATAAGAAATCAATATTCTTTGTATGACGTTGTTCTGATAACACATCGGTTAACTATAGATGATAATGGACAGGTGGCATTGCGGTATTTGATGGTACGATATGAATGAGATATTGTTCCTGATTAGTTAGATATGATCCAAATTGTGCATGTGCAGTAATGAAGGCCGTTGAGTAGTCAAGAATTTGTGATTCATAAGAATCAATACGTTCATAATTTCGTTCAGCTGATAAAGATGTGTTAGTGCTAAAAATCGTATTCGTTCAGATCACAGGGGATTTGCCTATGAAATCCCTTTGGGACAGAACTCAAATCTGCATGACTTGATTGGGTTTTCATTGACAGCTTCTAACCCTTAAACCAACTTGCCTGGTGATAAATAAGGAGATTGCTATTATAAACTGGTACTTTAAAGTATTGCTTTATATTAATTTAGACAAAAAAACAGGTTGAGAGATGAAGTTTCAGCACATGCAATTTATGGTTGAATTGCCAACATATTGTGCCACAATCCGAAATAAAAGTTTTCCAAAATATGTCGTCAAGCAAACTACAATGGTGCAACTTTGTCCAATGCAATTGGTATCTTGCCCAATTTGTCCTCAAGCGTACATGCATTGAGCTCAGTCACTTGTCTCATTTTCTTCTTTCTCTTCCCCTTTGGGGTTAGATGGCTGTTCTTCGACTGGATTGGACATGGATGATGCATCTTCCTGATTTCTTTACCACCCAACTTGTCTACTACCTGTGGGAATTGTTTAGACGCTGACAACTTTTGGTTGGCATGAGGTGGCGATGGGGGCTGGCCATGAGATGAAGCAGGTGTAGCTATGGATGGACAAGGAGTATGTCCCCCGACCGGGTTCTCTCCAATTACCGCGGTACAAGTATTGCGATAATGACCTTATTGTTTGCACGTACGACATTGTACTCTCCGTTATTCTTCACCTCGAGATAGAATTCTCTTCTTCTTTATCCGGCCCGGTGGTGCCTTATCCTTTGGAGGCCTCAACTTAAGGCTCTTCACATCTTCAGGAGTCTCCCATCTTTTATGTTCGAGTACTGGATAAACTCCCTTGCTATAGATTTGCCTATAAGTTTACGTTGTGTAGAACGGGGAGCAATAGTCAACATAATTTAGTCTTCGATGGCCACATGCTGCCAATGCATGTTCACAGGGCAACTCCATTTGTTGAAACTTTCTACATGTACAAGTCTTTACGATAAGGTAAACTTGATCATCCCCTCTTTCGGACCTAGTTAAGACCTCATGGCCACTTATGGGATAACAAATCATCCCTCTAGCTGCTTCATTTCACTTCTGAATCTTTGCTTCGGCATATTTAGTCAAGTATCCCTTCCATTGTTGTGCCTCCAATCCACGCTTGTACCACATCTCTTGAGCCTTCAAACGGATTGCCTCAATGATCATGACAATGGGGAAGTGTCGCTACTCACAAAGCATTCCATTGAAGACTTCGCATGGGTTGGATGTGACTATATTATACCTGGGCGATGGAAAGTAAGCATTAACCCAGCGTAACTTATCAATTCCAGTTAACCACTTGTAGGCCTCGGGGTTTTTCTCCTCAATGATGGCCATTTCTTCCATATATGTCTCCTACCTAAATGCTTTAGCCGCCCTGAAGAAGTTACTATTCAAACCTCTTTCTTTGAAATGTGCAAACATGTTTTGAGATATGTGAAATGCACAATATCCATGTGCGGCATATGGAAACATTTGAGCTACTTGTGATTTGATTAATCTATGCTGATCAGAAAGTATCACTAGGCCCTCCAAGTAACCAAGTCGGGTTTCCAAATGTGCAAGGACCCATCCCCATGCATCATTATTCTCTCCTTCTCCGATAGCACAACCAATTGGGTATATATGGTTCTCACTATCCAATGTAGATATCACGAACAAAGTCCCTTTGTACCTTCCTTTCAAGAATGTGCCATCTATACATATAACACGTCGCATGTACCACTTGAAGTTCTCCATGGCTGAACCAAAGGAAACAAAGCATCGCTCGAATGTCAGATCCGATGAGTCGTACTGGATAGCAGTTGAGGTTCCCGGATTTGCCTTCTCCAACACATATAAGTATGTAGCCAACTCAGCATACGATGACTCGTAGGATCCTCTTAACTTGTTAAATGCTCAACCTTCGACCTATATGCCTTCGAATAATTCATCTTAACTCCATATTCCAAATTGACATCAACTTGAATATCCTTGGAAGTATAAGCAACACGTTTCCTAAGTCGTTTCACTACTGAGTCAGCAATAATACCCGTTTTTGCTTGTTTATGATCTCCTCTAAATATTGGTTTCCCACATGTATGAACATTGTTCATAGCTTTCACTTTGAAGATACTACACCCATTAGTTATCGCAGCATGTAACCTCCATGGACATCCCGATGCATTGCACACAACTGTGAATTGAGATTTATTTGAATAGTTTACTTTGAACTCAAAGTTATTACGCATAGCATACTTGTGTACATGTAGCTTCAGAGAGTCCTTATCCATAAACTCTTGCCCAAGTAGAAGCACATTCGGATCTTGGCCATAGTCATACAAATCAACATCCACATCCATGTTGTGCTCTTAATTCACACACACATTCGCATCCAATCTGCTGAATGATTATATTTATATAGGTATTAGAATGAGACAAACAGTTATAAGTTAGGCATAATCAGTTAACTAACTACGTAAGCACATGAAATGACCTTTGAAGATGTTTTGGTGGCGAAGTTTTCCCAAAATTGCTACTTGATGGTGGTGCTTTCCTCCTCCCACCACCATCTCCTTCATTTATGAGTGACATTACTGCATTAGCTATTGTTGGTACTTCATCGTCACTGCATTTAAAACCACTAAACCGTTACTACACATGCATAAATTTGCAAACAAAACCGATAATAATAATGATTGTATACTTCTTACCACTTTCTTTCAACCATGTCAATGTCTTCCTCAAGCTGCTCCTGCGTATCCCTTCCATTGTAGATGACATCTTCTTCGTCTATGTTATACATCGTGTTTGGCCCACTAACTTCATCATTTGCTCCTCCGGCATCATTACCCTCATTTGAGTTGGCATTATTCTCCTCAACATTGGAGATGTTCACCGTATCCACTTCAAGCTTTTCAATGGGGACATCTACTAGTTCTTCATCAGAATCAGATTGCAAATTTACGTAAACAGGAGGATGTTTCTTTGCCTCCAACTCCCTGGCCTCACGCCATAAGTCATCTACTTCCCGGTCGTCACTGAAATCCATTGTGTTCATATACAATATGTCCATATCCGAAGCATCACTAGCCAAATTATCATTGGTTTCAATGCCATGCCTCACTCCTACTTCCTTCACTTCCACCGTATGCTTCACTTCATTTGCAGGTCTACTATGCTCTTCGGCATCATTGAAAATAATCGACTCGTTCATCTTTGATTCGGATACATCAATATTTGGCTCACATTCATGGAACACATGTACATGTCGCACTTTGGTTATTATCAATGGTAGACCATCATGCCTAGTCTTGGCATATCGTAGAAAACACTGAAGAGTCCTAGTATCACATATTTTCATTGGAGGTACGTCCATGGGGATTGCCAAAGGATATGTAAAACTCATCTTAAAGAGTATTCCCTGCTACAACATCCTATTAATTTGTAAACCATAGGCACCAAGGATTCATACGTCAATGAGGTTCTAACAAATATGAGATCCGACTTGGCATTGGAGCAATCATACTTGTGTCGACTTGCATCCCACTCCGCACCCCACACACATAACAGAGGCTGCTCATCTGTATCCATCTGAATACACCATATAGTTATGTCAGTTAGGCTCTGGCAGTTATCAGTTGATACTTATCAGTCAAAGATATTCGTCGCAAAATTGAAACAACTTTGTGTGAACGGGCATCAATTTCATTCTTAACCTCAAACTTAACTTCATGTATTACAACTGTACATGCGGCACACCGACCCATGTAAGTACATGCACAAGACAAGAGTTTGTGTACCCGCGAGTTACCTATGTTAAACGCTACTAACCGTTATCAGTTGAGACGGATCAGTTAAAGCTTTCGCCCACCATCTCCACACCAAAAAATTAGTTGTTGTTGTTGTTTCATCTGCAGAGCATATTAGGTAAGAAGTAGTTCATCCAAAAGTACAAACATTAACATATTCTCCACATCCAACATTACCACTGTTCCGGTAGGGACACCTTTAGGTAGAAACGTGACTATCGAAGTCTTCCTCCATGCGTCCATTTGCAGAGACTGCTATTCGACATCCACCTTCCGCCAACCTTAGTCATCTGATCCGCCACTAGGGAGACAAGAATATGGAACCGTAAGAGAATACCTCAGCACTTAGCCCGGGAAGAAACCTTCGGAGGGATGTTAAGAAAGTGCGTCGGGGTTTTTCACGGTTTTCACATTTATGACGAGGTATGGCCCATGTCTGCTATATGCAGCGTGCTTGTGGACTTATCAAACGTGGCGATGCTTATTGATTCTCTTGATACACCATGCAAATATGATACGAAATCCATATATTATTAAGAAAAATATTTATAGGAGCCCACGCACACGTGCATCTACATGAGCCCATACGAAATCCATATATTATTAAGGAAAATATTTATAGGAGCCCGCGCACACATGCATCTACATGAGCCCGAGCTCTATGGGCAATTACATTGATTTAGATCCGATGACCCATAATAGTCTAAGGGTTTAAATGACCCTGTGTTTTATGGGCCATCGGATTTTCGGATGTACATCCGATTGACCGTGGAGCCCGGGATCAAGTAGAAGCGCGCATTTCCGGTCTCCTATTAATTTTTCGTTTAGAGTACCATTTCTATTAACTCTCTATGTGTATTTTAATGACGTCTATGGGAAGCTGTAGCTGTTCATTGTTTATATTGTTCTAAATAATATTTATCATCATCATTATAACAACGGAATTGTATATAAATGCATTAAAAACTATTTATATTTCCACCAATCCACTCACCATAATCAATAAATTATGGCAGTTCTAACCCAATGAAACATTCGCTTGTACAATATCAATGAAACTGTATCCAAAGGCATTTGCTAACCATTAAATACATTTGGGTATACATTATCCACCGTGACCAAGTGATGGCTGAAGATACAAAATATAATTAAGTCTATGATGTGCGGCATGTGATTACATGTAACTGAATTGGAGAGCAATCAGACATGCACATTACAAAGTTTAATCATTAAGCGTTGGTGGTGGCAAGAGGAAGTATAAAACCATAATTACTATTGACTCAGACGATGAAGATGTTAAATGTAAGGTGGGAAACATAGATAAGGTGTAACACCATATCTATGCTACACCCATTAAGTTTAACATCTTCATTGTCCAAGTCAATAGGAATTATGGTTTTATACTTCCACCTGCAACCACCTACACCTAATGAAGAAACTATGTTATGTGCAGAATGTTTACTCTCCAAATACATCCCATCTTTTGATATAGCATAATCACTCTATACACTGTGAAACTGTCTGGCACCTCAATGTTGGCCTCCACCTACTTGGTCTCTGCCCTAGCTTCTCTTCCGCTGCCTCTTGCATGCCTCGGGGAGGTGGACATATAAGTGTACTGCAGTGAAGTGAAGGGATAGATTTAGTCAAAATCAGTTAACTACAAGTCAACAATTAATTGAAATCAGTTAACTATCTTCTAACCATATATTCTAGGTACGGTATCGTCGTCAATAAATATTAGATCAAACCATACTCTTTATAGTATAACATAACTATTACAAATCTAATGAACTCGCAATGTACTTCGGAAAATATAAGCCTCTTACCATCTACCAGTCAACAGTTATGATGTATCAGTTAACTTTGTATTATTCCATCTACTAGGTCATATGGTATACTACTCGTTATATAGCATATCACAACATTCAAACCTTCCTTGTAAACCCATCTTGAGCACATCTAATGACCACACAATGTACTTCGAAAAATGAAAAACCTCCTACCATCTACCAATCAACAGTTAGGATTCATCAGTTAACTTTGTTTTAACCATATAAACTAGGTTATATGGTCTCCTACACGCTAGATATCAGATCACATCGTAGGCATGAATATAACTAATTACGTGTATTTTCCTTACTTACCCTAACAACAAAACATACTATTCATTTACTTAAGTTTCTGCAATTTAAAATATATTACAAGCATACTAACTAAGCACCAAACACAGAAGATCAAGTTGACATATTTACTTAATAACACTCTTATTTATCCACCCATATGTAAACATAACTATTACAAATCTAATGAACTCGCAATGTACTTCGGAAAATATAAGACTCTTACCATCTACCAGTCAACAGTTAGGATGCATCAGTTAACTTTGTATTATTCCATCTACTAGGTCATATGGTATACTAATCGTTATATTGCATATCATAGCATTCAAACCATCCTTGTAAACCCATCTTGAGCACATCTAATGACCACACAATGTACTTTGAAAAATAAAAAACCTCCTACCATCTACCAGTCAACAGTTAGGATTCATCAGTTAACTTTGTTTTAACTATATAAATTAGGTTATATGGTCTCCTACTCGCTAGATATCAGATCACATCATAGTCATGAGTAAATGAATTAACTATATAACTATATAGCCTGAGAAGTTCCAAAGCGAGTGCCCTAAAATTATGTGTGTGTCGAAAGCAAATGAGAAGAATTCATCATCATAAAAAAAACTAATGAGAAGCTCATAAAATGGTGTTGTTTATTCTCTATCATTTATTAAGATATATGCCCCACTCAAATAGAAAAAAAACAACTTCTGTGACCAACCCATATAGATCTAAAGAATTTTTTCCAAACATGAATACATAAATCTATTCCCTGTCACAAAAAAAATGAAGAAATTATCCAAAAATTGATGCAAAAAACATGCTGGGAGAGGAAGCAGTTGGACAAAATTCTCCCTATTGTCAAAGATAATATTAGTAAACAGCCTCCCTCCAAATCCACTATTTAGAAAATATTTTCTCTTGTACTTAAATTAAAACCACCAAAGGCTCATTTGAAGTCATTAGCAGAGACATAATCATCAACACATATATTAAGCATTAAGTCTAACAAGATAATGAACTCAACCGTAATATGAACTACTTGGCAACCATAAACACTGATTGCAAATTATAATCAATGATTGCAACTAAATATTATGGAATCATTACATGAACAGAGCTACAATACAAAAAAGTAGAATTCAAAAGGTAGTAGTGATATCACGCAGAAGTTAAAATTATACATGATAATTTGCCAGAAATGAGAACCTAAAAGAAACAACCATGCCAAAGACCAAAAAAATCACAATGCAGAGGAACTCTTACCACAACCCAACGTGGCCAGCAAAATAAATATTAAAACTCAAGAAAAGAGAACCTGAGAAAATAAAAAAAATTACACAACAAGCAAAGTAAATGTTTCTGGACAAGCATATAATAAGTATCTATTTGACAGAACATAGAGAAAATTATTTGCTGTGAGCAACTTACAGTTTTCAGTTAGACAAATGCAAATATTTGCTACAAAATCGCAGCTAGTACAAACATTCAAACAATATCGTAAATAATTCATGGATAAACTTCTGAGTGGAAGCAATCATATCAAAGAAAATTATAGCACCCATTCTGAGCAAAAAATCATTGAAACTACCTTAATATTTATTTGGTTATGTAAAAAATAAGGGATCAGGGATCTTACCTAGCCAATCGATTATGAAGCCCAAGCTTCAGAGGGCTGACAGATGAAAGCTGCACCAAGGGCGCAAAGGCAATGAAAATCTGCCCGAGGATGGGACCGTGAGCGTGGGTAGAGGTAGGACAGAGGAGTGGGAGAGAGGGGGGGCATGAGAGAAGAGGATCGCCTAGACGAGGTGCACATTCCTTTATCAGTAGGCCAGGAGAGGAGAGTTAGAGTAGCGGGACAGTGGTTGTTACTGCACAGAGGTGGAGGAGGAGATTGCAGAGGAAGAGATGGGGCTAGGGAGAGGCGAATCTGGTTGGCGATCTCCGGCCAGAGGCGTAGAAGCCAAAAGTAGAATCGAGGAGGGGAGTTTATTAAGAGAAAGGGCATGTATGCCATTTCGCACCGTACGTGTGGCCATTTCGAATGTGCCTAAGTCTAATTTTGCAAAACTGGAATTCCTTGCCTATTTTTGTAATTCCGATATTTGTTGAGTCTATTTCTAGAAAATTTTCATGGGCATCTGATTATCATAATATAGTTTCCATTCACTACATATCGCACTGAGTACGGTCCGTATGGATCACCATACGTGAAGTCATCCCTGGTTGGGCGACTGTTCTACTGAAATGAGCAGTCACTTTGCTGCAGACCAGGCTTTATTACACGGATTTGCTGTCTCTCATATGAGATTTCTTTGACATAGAACTTGAGCAAAGATTTCTGCCGAGTCAGGTTCAGGTGCAGTACGGTTTGATTATTTTCACACTCCAATTTCTACTGTGGATCTCCGCAGTGCAGTGGATCGTTGTTTTGGCGAAATGGGTAAGAGATGTTTCGGATGGTTCCGCAGGAAGAAGAACAAGTCTCATTGGTGCCATTGCAACATAGAGTTGAGAGAGAGATGACTAGCAAAGCAAAGGCCACTCTTTTCATGATGGAAAGCTGTGCGCATGAGAGAGAGAGAGGATGAAGATAACTGTTCTTGAAGTAGATTGACTAATTAATGGCCACTGTTGGAAAAAAGTATTTTTGTGGAGAAGATAGTATTTTTTTCGGAGAAGATTTTTCCACTGCGAAGACTTGACTGGGTGCTGCAACGTGCAAATCTTGAAATATAAATTGGAGAACGTTCGAAATTGCATAGTCCAGCTAGACTTACCAGTGACTACGTATGTGATCAGGTGGGAATTTGCATAGCCAGCCAGACTTGACAAGTGACCACGGATATGATCAAGTCCATCAGGCCCGCACCACCGGGTTGGGGCTAAGTCTCCAACACAGTTAAGGACGATGAGGACATTATCTGTTTTTTTTTAAAAAATATTAAAAATAATATTATAGTTATAAAATTATCACATTTTTTATATAAAAATAATTTTAACCTTAATACTAATTAAATAATGATAATATTTAAGAGTAAAAGAGGTAATCATCATATTTAAAAATTTATAAATAGAAAGGTGTGTTAAACCTTCTTGTCACATTTTACTCTACTATCTAAGTCTTTCTTTCTCAGCCCTTCTAATAGTCTCAAGTTTTAATTTTTTAATTATTTAATTATTATTTTTAATTAAAATTAAGCTTCCAATCATCAAGATTTAAGTTTTTAATTTTTAAACTTTTTCCTCCTCCATAAAGTAAGCAACTAGCAACTCAAGTCTAAACTCTCAAGCATAAAAGTAGGAAAATTTGATTTAATAAATTTTTTTAGTTTAATTTACATCTTATTTCTCTTTACTATTTTATTTAAAGAATATAACATCTCAATTAACTTACAAAATCCCCTCCTCCTCAGTTGCCCCTTAAGTCCGACCATCAATTTTTTTAAATGAGGAATTCCTGACATAAATGAAGCTGACTATGAGGAATTCCACTAATGCCTTCACTGGTTAGGGAGAAATAAAAACAACAACCTAGCCTAATTTTCTTTATATGACTCCACAAATACCTTTGACGGTCAGGGAGAAAAAGAAATGACAACCTTCTATGGTGTGAAGTCATATAGAGAAAATTAGGGCAAACGAGCCTAACAATGTCATGCCCTGTCACATGCTATCCCTTGAGCCGAATCAGTATAAGCAAGAAGCAGTTTGTAGCTTGCGGCACGAGGAAGTATTGTTGAATTGTAAAAGACTTAGCCCATCCTTGAGTAGAACAGTACAAAGTTGCGCAATATCCTTTGTACAAAATTAAAATGAGCAATAAAGGACTACTACTTAAACGTTAGTCTACACACATACCCACATACTTAGTCATAAATAGCATACAAATGACATATGTAAATATAAGTCTAAGCCTACAATGACTTATAAGAGTCTAAGCCAATATTGGGTAAAAAAAAGTGTAAAGCATAGTCAAGCATATAAATGTCTCAACATAACATTCTATCAAAGCAATCAGAAAACCCATAATCTCTATATAACCTCACCTAATCATCATCGTCAACTACATGTTCTACATAAAGCTCATCAAAACAACTTGCATGGCCCAACATGCAATCCCAAAATAAAACACAAACAAAGAGAGGTGGGTCACAAGCTCAACAAGGGTTTTAATAATAAAAGCAAATCCAAAATGACAACACGGGCATCATCACATAATACTCATCACGTAATCAACCACAATGGTCATTCATCATGGAACATCTATGTAAACCTGTGCATTCATGTCATAATTTACAATCAATAAGCATCTACTTATGCCACATCATGTCATGATATATATAATATTTTTCATCAATATATATTCATGTCACTTGCATATCATGCTATATGACATATCACATCATCGTATATTCATGTTATATATAACATATATCATCACGACATAGTCATACTACTTGCATATTATATTACAACTCATATTATCTCATCATCACATACTCATACCTCCTGCGCATTATAGGTTCAACATAACGCATAAGACATATACACCTCATGTGTAAACACGTAAAATTCATTTTCATAATCACATCCTATATGAATTATTCTTCAACATAAACATATCACGCATGCATATCTATTTCTCAATTAAAATATTCACCCTACAATATTAAGTGTATTAACCATACACATCATCCTGCATATTCATGCAATTAAACCATAATCACATACGCAACATAAGCCCCATGGTTCTTACATTAACTTGTGTTAATGAGCATAATTTTCCATACACATGCAACAATAAATTGTGAATATCTCAAAAATTAAGAGAAATAAATCAAAGAAAAAAACCCCAAGCACAACTGATCATCAAGGCCAGAGCCCCAAGCACAACTGATCATCAAGGCTAGAGCCCCGAGCACAACTGCTCATCAAGGCCGATGCCTCGAACACAATTAATCATTAAGACCGAAGTCCTGAGCAAACTACTCATCAAAATGGAAGTCCTGAGCACTATACGTAGTAAGCCACTGCACACAGGCATACCATCTTAGATTCTCAGGGTCTAGATAACTTATCAAATAATACACATAGCATTCTAGTCATTTCAACCCGAGGAGGAAACTCATCCTCATGGGATGTAAAACCTCATCCATTGGATGTAATACCCCATCTTTTCAAACATAAAACCAAATCGATAAGCCTCAGATTGATTAATCCGACAATTAATTGCATCTAATTGTATCAAATCGATCAAACACGGCTAATCAGTTTAATCTCATTTATAAATTATTTTTATGATGCATGCAATATGGTACATATGTGAGCAAATGTTAAATGAGATCATAAACATGCACAAATCAGTCCCCATGTACATGAAAAATGGTCTATTTGTGTCAAACAAGATTATAAACATCTACACAAGTGTATACATAAGTGGTAGTGTTTAAGCTTAGCTAAAACATGTAAAACATGAACAAACTATAATTAATGTTGTACATACATGCATCCATAATTTTATCATAGTGCTACTCTACTGGAATCACGGAGTAAATATGATGAAAACATCGACAATAAGAGCTCAAGATAAGTATTACATTATGCTAGAATTAGACAAGTATAAACATTACCATACTTAAGCTAGAAAATGCGAACATGATTCACCAAAAATTAATATAACATGTGCAAGCATATATATACATCATCTTGGTTAAACCTACTATAATCATCCAGAAATTATGATTTAGTCATTAAACATGATTTTTAGACAGATAAAATATCATGCTAAAATTAAACTAATATAGCCTAAATGATGTTTGTGCTAAATGATATTCTATAATGGTCATTATGCAATTGCAGCAATATTTATAGGCAATACTAACTTATTTTAATCATAAGGAAGTAAACTTATGGAAAGAGAACAAGAAATAACCAAAATATACAAAAATTGCCATTTGGTCATTCGAACGCCCTGTCGAGCAGTTCGAATGCTAGGCCATTTGATCTGAAGCAGGAGGTTCAGCGGGGGGGGAGAGAGAGACTTCAGGTAGCATTGTACTTCAAAATGGGCTTCTTGACGGCCTCGGGTACAAATCCGGTTACTGGAGCCAATCGGGTTACCCATCTTTGCCTCTCTTCTCCCCCCTAGTCCCCCTCCCCCTTGCACCCTTCACCCCCCATCCCATATCCGGCTCCGTGGCCGGATTCCAATGTCATCCCCTCTACATACCCCCCCCCATCCCTCTATGCTTCATTCTCCCCTCCCCAGTTCCATTGGCCTTGTTCACCCCCCACCCCGGCTCCAGATTCCGGTGTCATTCCCTCCACCTACCTACCAACCCCCTCCCTATGCTCCCCCTCCACCCCATCCTCTAGTGGGCGGGGGAGGGGCTCCGGCCCATCCCTAGGCGGAGGAGGGGCATCAGAATCTTGCGCCCTTCCCCGGTTTTTTATTATTATTATTTTTATTAGCGACGAAAATCGTCGCTAATAAGGGTAATTATATTTTAATTTTTTGTTCTCTTATTACGACGCTTCTAAATGCGTCACTAATTAGTTTTTTATTATTTTTTCAAATGTTTTTAGTATTTGCAATGCTTTTTAAAGCATCGCAAATAAAGGTAACTATTTTTTTTATGTTTTCCTTATTAGGAAGATTTTTTAAAGCGTCTCTAATAAGGTTTAGTATAGTTTTTTTCATAAAAGTTGTGAAATAATTTTCTATATTAATAGCTCTTTATTATATAAATAACAAAATTACCAAAATTTTACCATGGCTGAAGCCGAAATGCCCACTATATGTTAAAATCATTAATCAGTATGTGCAAAGAAGAGTTAGGTTAGGGATATTTTATGGGGCATTAGGATGGAAATTAAAATTATTTGATAAGAAATCCCGTGGCATTAGGACTCAAAGAAACTTCATACTTTTTATCTTTTAAAAGAGCGGCTGACAAATCATGGACAAACAAAAACAATTTGATATACTCAAAAGAGTCCACATACGTATACATGTACTACACATGCAAATGCATGTGTATAGTAAATACATCCGTATAACACAATCTTATGAACATCAATCTCTAGGACATTTACACATGCTATAAATATCTGATTTGTAGGACACATTTCCAAAGTTCCTTGAGAACACTTCAGGGGCAATATAACCCATGGTTCCTCTGGTTGCAGTCATGGACACAATGCTTTGTCCCTTAATCATAACTTTGCCAAACCAAAATCAGAAAATTTGGGATTGAAATTCTCATCAAGCAAAATATTGTGAGGTTTTATATCAAAGTGAAGAATACGGTGGTCACAACCTTGATGAAGATACTCAATTCCCCTTGCAATGCCAATGGCAATCGCTTGCAATTTTGACCAACCAAGTGAAGGGCCATTTGTGTTATGGGAGAAGATGAATCTTTCCAAGGACTCATTGGGCATGAACTCATAGATCAATGCTCTCTTAAGCCGCTCGATGCAAAAGCTGACAAGGCGCACAATGTTTACATGATGGATTCGACCCATGGTTCCTACTTCATTGATAAATTCAGCTCCATCTCCTCCAGACTTTGCAAGGAGCTTCACTGCAACCAACACCCCATTAGGAAGCTGGCCCTTGAATACACTCCCATACCCCCCTTCACCCAATTTGGTTTTGAAGTTGTCACTCATCCTTCTAATCTCATTAAAAGAGTATCTTGTGGGCCTGAGAGACTTGTAATCTTCAAGGAACTGTTCAACCTTGTGCTGGTACTCTATCTCCACTTTTCCTTCTTGGATGTGTTTGTAGGCCTTGAAGCCACCCAATATCACGAGCAGGAGGCTGACACAAGAGATAATAAGACCAGTAATAGAGAGTGGAGATGTAGAATCTTCATAATAGATATTTAAATGTCTTGCTTCTTTAATTCAATCCATTTAGTGCTTACCTATAATCAGCATCTTCCTCCAATGACCTACAAAAACAGTTTAAAATTATCAGTTTCATCTGAAATGAAGACCTTAATCTATTTGAATAACTTCTGTTGGGTACAGTTCTAATATTTGAATTTTGAATTACTCCCACCATTATTTCGCTGGTGATTGAAGCATCCCATTTCGTTGGCAGTTTTGTTCATGAAGCCACATCTACCACCCTGAGTTTCACAATCACTGCAATTGGGTAAGTCCCATGTTAAATAAAGATAATCCTCTCCGTACCATGGAAATCCAATACAGTCTTGGTTGTATAGCAAGACACTGGCAGATAAATCAAGTCGCTGAAAGCGTTCATGTAGTAAATGTAATGTCTAGGACTACTCAAGCAGACAGCAGACTCAAGTTCATAAACTTAATTCCTTGGAGCAATTTATGAAGATCACGCTATAATCCTCATGGTATAGGAAAGGAGAAGCTGAGAGATTGAGGTTGAAGATATGTCACGACCCGTGATTTGATAAAATAAATAAAGAGTTAAAAAGTTAAATCAGAGCTTGCTCGGGTCGCAACCTAGAACATATAACCATGAACGTAATATAAAATATTTTATTCCCTAGGAAATATACTATTTGCGTACAAACACATAAGTAAAGATATAAACAAGTCTTCTCAAGCAAAAAAATTATGAAAATATACTTAGAAAACTACTGGTGTAATCGTAGACTCTGTGGTTACCAGTTAAAACTCACAAAAAGTATCTTTAATTCTTTCTTCTATACCAGTCTATTCCACACCAGGCCCTGCAAAGTCTGGGGGGTGGTGAGTATTTTAAAATACTCAGTAAGAGTACTTAACCTATCAGACATAAATAAAACATCTGGCAGTTTGTAAATCACATAATCAAGTAAATAAATAAATTTTTTTTTTAAAAGGAGTAAGGGTGTGCCTCTCACCCAAAAACATCCCCAGGGCTTCTTCCTACGTATCAAAGATGCTTTTAGGGTTTGTAAGTTCTCATTGCTTACTACTAGTGTCTCAGACATTTATTATATAAAGAATTTACTGCGGGTACAAAGCAGTGGCCTCTTACTCCTCTACAGATTTTTTGTAAAACACTCTGTGCTTTATAGAGGGAAGAGCCACCCATGCTCATGGGGCACCGGGATCTAGAGAGCAAATAGTTTTCTCATGATACTCTATACCCTAGCGCTCATAGCCTTGATAGTTGCCCTTCATTAGGGGCCAATTAGAGGTCTTACCCTTCGTTAGGGGCTCACCAGGCTAATGTGCATACCGTGTATCCGATTCCAAATGGGCTTTACCCGTGTACTCTCAATTATAGAACTTTATCGGTACATCTACCAATTTGAATTCCAAACAATTAAATCTCTTAGATGCCCGACTCAAACGGGATTTTCCTTCTCTTTTCAATTTTCTACGAAGATCAACCTTTCAAAATCCTAGCCTCGCTTTTACAAGTCATGGTCGTGTTACTGACAACGATTATTAAGGTAGGGTTAGTCACTCGTTCCAACAAGACAATTACCCCTTCTCTATCTTATCTCAGCAATTCGGTGGTCATGATTGTACGTATTTTCTAAAATCATTTTTATAGAGCAACAATTCCATAAAAACCGTCTTTCAATCTTACCATACTTTAAAATAATGACGAACCTAGATTTTCTTTATATCACATATAACGTAAAGCATAATTCCTAATTAAATTCAAAAGATAAACAGTTAATAAATCAAATATACGAGGCAATTCTAAAACATATACGGAAATTAACTAAAATTATTCATATAAACTTTCAAAGACAACTAATGTAAGTATTTATGTTGTAAAAGATGATAAAAGCCCCTACCTCGATTTTCGAACGAGAAAATAATTGATACTCCGAGTAGTCCAAAATTAAATAGCAGATTTTAGAACTATAGGAATCTCAAAATAGAAAAATAACCTCACCATGATGTCCAACACGCTCGATTTTGGTAGAAACGCCTCTTAAACGACTTAAATCGGACTTAAAACGAGTAAGAAATGAATAAAATAAGTTTTTGAATGAACTAAATCAGAAACTAAAGTGGTGCCTATTTATAGGGGAAGAGGATTGACACGCTTCTGATGCGCACGCGCATCAGTTTTCTGACGCATGTCCCTGACGTTCGTCAGATTTCTTATGCTTTTTTTATAAAATATATTTTATTTTAAAAAAAACTTTAAAACATCATATCTTTTTATCCCGATGTCAGAATTATGCGTTCTTTGTACCGATGGACTCGTATTGACGAGCAATTCGAAACTAGACCAAAGATGAATAGGTTATCTCACATTTTTAAATTAGATCCCGCCCATACGACATATTTCCCAAGGTCGTAACTTTTTGTCCCGACCTCCATTTTGCGTGTTCTTGAGTTCGTTAAGTTCGTCTCACTGAGCTCAATTTAATATACTTAATATAAAAAATTATAAAAAAAATATTTAAAAATTTACGAATGTTACAAGATAAGGCCAGCCATGCAGTCTTTGGTGTCAAAAACTTGCATTTTACCATACTTGTAATCGACTTCGGCTACAAAACCTCTGACCGAAATGGTGGAAGGCCAAGCAAGGTCTTTCCATCCTTGCAGTAGAGTTCAAACCCCGGGTCTGGATGTCTGCATGCTGGGGAATGCCGGGGAATTGGATTTCAGGGCCTGTGTGGGTGCACTTGGTGGTGGGGCAAGGGTAAGCACTTTGCCTGGCGCCGGCTTCTACGAGGCCTGTGTAGAGCGAGATCGCCAAGAGAACAAATAGGCCAAGGTTGGCCATGAAGGCAAGAAGTTGGATGTGGATGCCTCAAAGTAACAAAATATCTGGTTGAGAACGTTGTTCTCTCTCTCTCTCTGTTAGGGATCTTCTCGATCACTTCTTTTTAGTTCCATTGATGTTTTTCGAAAGTTCAATGAAGTTTCCCACTCTTGTCAAAGACGCAGGTTACTGGGACAGTTCTATTGATATTTTTTGAAAGTTCCATGAAGTTTCCCCCTCTCCTCTTGTCAAAGACGCAGGTTAATGGGATACTGATCGCACTGACCAAGTTATGATTGACTGCATTATTTGAAGAGGTTTGAGTACTTTGACCTTTCTTCGGTGTGACTACTTGGGTCTAATTTGCTTGGGTCTATTGATGAAAGTTTAATGGAGTTTCCCACTCTTGTCAAAGAAGGTTACTGGAACAGTTCTATTGATGTTTTTTGAAAGTTCCATGCAGTTTCCCCCTCTCCTCTTGCAAGACGCAGGCTAATGGGATACTGATCGCACTGACCAAGTTAGGATAGACTTCATAATTTCATGCGGTTTGAGTACTTGTCTTTCTTCGGTGTGACTACTTGGGTCTAATTTGCTCGAGTGGGACGGTTTTTATCTGTTAGCTCGTAGCTTACCAGCTCAACGTCTTTAGTCGCCAAAATGATTACTGTGCGTCCAGTTTCTGAGTCTTGCACCTTATGTTGTACTCTCTCGGTATCATTTGAAAATTTTATTTATTTTAAAATAAATATCTTGTTTGCTTAGTTGTTACCTACTTTCCCTTTTTATGTATATATATTTTTTTAAATATTTTTTATCAACCGTTTTAAATATTAATAAAAATAATTTATTTAATAAACAGCCCCTAAGTCTTACAGAATCTTACATCCCCTAAGTCTCTTAAAATAAACACAGGATATTTTATGTTCTTCATTTTATTTAATGATTAGTTTATTTTTGGATAGTGATATTCTTATAACAAAAACACCCACAAAAACTCACACACGACTTTTGATTGGATTTTATAAGTGGGCCCTATACAAAGTTTACATTGGCTCATTTATCTAAACCAATCAAAATTCATGTATGAGTTTTTGATGTGTAATTTTGATGTGAAAATATTATTTTCCTTTATTTTTTACACAAAGGTTTGGCCTAAGGCATAATTATTCTCGATTTGGTCACGGTGGTTTGCATCATAGTCTATCACAAGTTAAAAGATGGAAAAGTGCATAAAGAGATTCAGCTAAGAGTTGAAAACTTCTTAGAGGATTACAAGAATCTAAAACTTACTAGATATAGATATGAGATTAGATAGATAATTGGAAACTTCAAAACCAAAGTGGGTCCCAACATCCCAATGGAGTTTTGGTTGAAGTCAAGCTCCTTGTAAACTCAGGTGGAGATGGAGATAAATTCGTCAATGAAGTTGGAAGGGGCTATTTATGTATGAAAGTTTTGTAACATTCTATCGATTCTGCCCTAATTTCGACTTGAATTATCATAATCATGTTTGTGTGTGGAAGGGGGTAGAATTAAAAATTTTGTCCAAAAGTTGATTCTAAGTCATTTCAAGCCGGAATCACCAAATCACCTTGTGATGTGATTCCCTCAATTTTCACTCTCAGCTCCTGTTTAATTAAATTATAGATTCTATTATTTTTTAACGGTTACCTCTTATATTAATTTAAACTTTTTAGAAACATGCTATGTAGGTAGGGCCTATATTAAAAGTTCAAAATTACCTACCCTTGTAGTATCTTCTTTAATAGAGCTCGAATTTAAGAGCGTGATAGTACCAAGAACATGCATATCTGAGTCCGAGAGAGAGAGAGAGTTATATTAGTTTAAAGTTTAAAATTGGGTTTGACGCGATATCTGAATTTATTCTAAAAAATTCCATTACCAATCGTGATTCACATTCGGCGGTAAATTTTTATTATTAATTCTAAAAATTTCCACTTCTGTTTCTAAAAAAATCAAACAAACACCTAAACAACCTGTAAGAATCCATCATGTTGCTTGGCTTCTGTGTCGAGCGATGCAAGCAAACTCTTATCTATGAATCCATTCCCAATGAATCTTTGGAGAAATTTATTTTCTCCAAGAAAAATAAAGATACTTCTCTTTATTGAAACAAGATTCAAGAAATCTCAATTGACATTGCCAAGGGAATTGAGTATCTTCACCAAGGTTGTAATCACCACATTCTTCATCTCGATATAAAGCCTCAAAACATTTATTTGATCGGAAACACAATCCCAAAATTTCTCATTTTGGGTTGGCAAACTTGTACCCCAAGGGATAGCATTGTGTCCATGATTGCAGTCAAAGGTACCTATTGGTGGTGAGCCCTAATTACGGGGTTAAGTGAATAGGGATAGTTTCGTCCTTCTGCTTTGTAAACCTAATGTAAGAGTATTAGAGAGGGCATAATGTGATGGACTGGTTTTGGGAGAGCCAGCTGCCACGCACCAGTGGAGAGCAGGCCGCCAAGCACAGAGAGGAGGCCGCCACGCTCCAGAGGGAAATCAGCCTTCTTTGGGAAGAAGAGAGGCACTATTTCATCCGTGAGTTGTGTGAGAGGTGCTGAGAGGAATCTTGTAATACTCCCTTATATTTTATTCTCTATATTGTGGAATTGTGTGATCCCGTGGATGTAGGAAGCAAGACCGAACCATGTAATTCCCTGTGTTCTTTTTTGTTTTCTGTTGGCATCCCTACAATTCATTCACTCGTTGTGAACCATAGCATAGTAGATTTATACTCTGGTTGCCCAGATCCAGAGAATAGTAAAATTAAGCTCTAGTGCGGGCTATTCTATTCCCCTACAATTGGTATTGGAGCTTCAAGAGGAGATGGTTGACGACAACAAGTTCAAGATAGAAAAGTTCAGTGGCCAAAATTACTGAATTTGGTGTATGCAAATTGAAGATTACTTGTACCAGAAAGATTTCTACCAGCCATTAACTACAACCAAGCTGTCAGGTACAGACAAGGTGGACGAAATTGCCAGATGAGCACAAAATCATGACAAAAATGTTGTTAATGTTTCAAAATCATATTGCATGTTATTGTTTGTGGAAAGTAAATGTGATGTTTATATTATTGATAGTGGTGCCTCATTTAATGCTACTTCTAGAAAAGATTTGATGCATAATTTTGTGGCTAGTGATTTGGGCAATATCTATTTTGGTAATGATAAAGCTTGTGAAATCACAGGCAAGGGTGGCATACGTTTGTTGTTTAATGATAATGTTGTGCTTATGTTGAAAGATATTCATTTTGTGCCTTGTTTGACAAAGAATATTATTTATGTTGGTCAATTGGCTGCTTGTGGTATTACTACTCACTTTATGAGTGATAGTTGGAAAATGAGTAATGGTGTCATGGTTGTGGATAAGGGAAAGAAAATTGAGACATTGTATATGACATCTAGTTGTCCTAAGAACTGTATTGGAGTGGCCTCTTATGCAGTTGATGTCAGCTTATGACATTGTCGTCTTGGGCATATGTCATAGAAGGGTATGAAGGTGTTACATGCTAAGGGGAAATTACATAGTTTGATGTGTGTAGATCTGGAATTTCATGAGCATTTTGTCATGCGCAAGCAACACAAAGTTTCCTTCGCATGTACCACCCCGTAACGCAAGTCAAAGCATCTTGAGCTTGTACACACAGATGTTTGGGGACTAGCACATGTTTCATCCCTTGGAGGTGCGGCTCACTTCATTACTTTTACTGATAATGTTTCTTGCAAGCTATGTGTTTTCTTTGCTAAGAATAAATCTGATGAATTTTTTATCTTTGTACGATGAAAAACACTTGTTGAGAATAAGGAAGGATTAAAATTGAAGTGTTTGAAGTCAGACAATGGAGGTGAGTATTGCAGTAGGGAATTCCAGTCCTACTATGATAAGCATGGTATCTGCAAATTGTTTACTACTCCCAGATAACCCAGACAGAAGGTGTTGCTGAGCGGATGATTAGAACCATCATGGACAAAGCACACAGCATGCGGTTTCATTGTGGTTTGCCGCCTTCATTCTGGAGTTATGCTTTGGACATTGCAGCGTACTTGATCAACGGGTCTCCATGTTACCCCCTAGATGGAGGCATGGTCAAAGAAGGAGGTAAAGATTGATCACTTATGTGTCTATGGTTGTGTTGCTTATGTGCATGTCGATGCAGAGCACATAGAGAAGTTGGATTCGAAGTCCAACAAGTGTTACTTTATTGGTTATGGTGGAGATATTTATGGATATAGATTATAGGATCCAGTCTATAAGAAGGTCATCCGGGGCATAGATGTTGCGTTTCATGAGGCAGAGCTATATATGCACAGTAAAGATCTACAAAAGAAGAAGATGAAAGAGGTTGAATCTGAGTTTGTAGAACTTGAGGCTGAAAACACTAGTTCATCCTAGTCAGAATCTAATGGAACACATAGTGGGGACAGATCATCTAGTCATGAACAGGCAGCAGAAGCTTCCTCTCAGATAGTTCCAGATGCAAATATTGTTCCAGCCATCCCATTGCAGACTCTACTTAGTTGGACCAGTTCTAGGCATATTAAGAAGAAGATGATATTTAATCCCTTTTGACCCTGAGAGCACATCTGGCATGTATTCCATATATGATCCTAGTATGAATTACTTGCTCTTGACTGATAGTGGTGAACCAGAAAGCTTTGAGGAAGCTTGCAAGATAAACACTTCAGTTAAGTAGGAGCGTACTATGGAGGATGAGATGGATTCATTGATATCTAATCAAACTTGGGAATTAGTTCTCTTACCTCCAGGTAAAAAGGCATTACATAACAAGTAGGTTTACACAATGAAAAAAGAAGTTGATGGAAGCAAGTGGTACAAAGCTAGACTCGTTGTCAAAGGTTTTCAATAGAAGTATGGAGTAGATTACACAGAGATATTTGTTCCTGTTGTCGTAATTACTACTATCAGAATGGTGTTGTACATTGTTACAATTGATGATCTTCACTTACAACAGTTAGATATTAAGACAACTTTCTTATATAGCGACTTGGAAGAGGAGATCTATATGCATCAACCCCAAGTTTACATGGTACAATGCAAGGAAAACATGGTTTGCAGGTTATCTAAGAGCTTGTATGGTCTCAAGCAAGCTCCAAGACAGTGATATAGTAAATTTGATGGGTTTATGTTATCCATTGGAGTTTATCGTTACTACTCTAATCATTGTTGTTATTACAAAAAGTTGAGAACCTCCTACTTGCTTTTGCTATTATATGTAGATGACATGTTGATTGCAGGAGTAGATTATGGTAAGATTGAGATGCTCAAGAGACAATTATCTTCTCACTACAACAAAAAGGACTATTACCGACCCATAAAAGGCGTCGCCGTAAGCGTCGAAAAAAGTTGAGGCGCTATTGCTTATTAGCTAAGCTTAACGCAAAGTTTCGCTAATAGTATCACATTACCGACGCATAATTATTAGCGTCACTAATGATAAGCTATTAGCGATGTTATCCTATACGTTGCTAATATAAAAAACATTTTAATAAAAATAAAAATAACTTATTAGCGATAAATAATTATATGTGTCGCTAATAAGTCCTTATTAGCGATGCTTTTTTAAACGTCACTAATATCATAGTTTTTTAAAAAAAATACTTATTAAAAGCGCCACTAATAATAATTTTTAAAAAAAAATTCGTGTATTAGCGAACATTGAAAAAAAAAAACTCTTTAGCAATGCTTGATGATTTTTTTTTAAACAAAGCCCAGTGGTGGGCCCACCAAGGAAGGGAGAGGGAGCCGAATTCTAGCCCCCCACTCCCTCTCCCCGGCTCCGCCCCCCCTCCTATGAAAATCAGAGGAGGGGGGGAAGGAGGGGAACCGAGACGGGGGGAGCGGGAGGGCGGAGGGTGGTTGGGGACCGGAGGACAGTGGGGCGCCGGAATCCGACCCCCACCCCCTCTCCTCCCTCCAACTCCCCCCTGCTCCTCCCCCTCCCCCCCCCCCCCCGCAAATCAAAGGAGGTGGGAAAGGGGGGAGCGGGGTGGGGGACCAGAGGACGGTGGGGGAGGGGGAGAACCGGAGAGAGAGGCGGACTCAGGGAGGGAGGCGATGTTGGCGGAGGGGGCAGCAGAGCCGTAGGGGAGAGTTCGAGGGGAGAGGGGGGGTGGTTAAAAAACCACATGGTTAAAATTTCTCCCACACGGGCAAAAATTTCAGCCACGTAGGTGAAAAAAAATTGTATTAGCGACACATTTTTATGTGTCACTAATAAACTAGTTAGTAGCAACGCATAAGGTATGCGTCGCTACTCCACTAGGTTAGTAGCACCGCATACTCGTATGCATCGCTAATTTTGGATGTAGTAGCGACGCATATTTTATGCATCGCTAATAGTATTTTTTTTAAAAAAAAATTTAAATTAAAAGAGATAGAGAGAGAGAGGAGAGGGTGGGAGAGAGAGGGAGAGAGAGAGAGGAGAGAGTGGGAGAGAGGGAGAGATGGAGGAGAGAGGGTGAGACAGGAGAGGGAGGAGAGAGGGAAAGAGAGAGAGGGGGGCAGGGAGGAGAGAGGAGGAAGAGAGGGGAGAGAGAGAGAGAGGAGAGAGGGAGATAGGGGAGATAGGAAGAGAGAGAGGGGAAGAGGGAGAGGAGCAACCCTCTCTCTGTCTTTCTCTCTCCTCTCCTCTCCTCTCCTCTCCTCTCCTCACTCTCTCTCCTCTCCTCTCCTCTCCTCACTCTCTCTCCTCTCCTCTCCTCTCTCTCACTCCCCTCTCTCTTCGTCTCTCTCCTATCTTCCTCTCTCCCTCCCCTCTCTCTCTCTTTTATTTAAATTTATTTTTAAAAAAAAATAGTAGCAACACATAATAGTGTGTCGCTACTGCATAAGGAATTAGCGACGTATAACAATATGTGTCGCTACTACACTACATAAGGTAATAGCAATGCATATTGTTATGCGTTGCTAATATACATTTTTTTATTTTTTAAAATTATAAAATATTATTTATAAATAAAAAATTTTCTTCACTTTCTCTCTCTTCTCTCTCTCCCTTCATCTCTCTCTACCCTCTCTCCCCTCTTCCTCTCTTCTCTCTCTCTCCTCCTCTCTCTCTCCCACTCCCTCTCCCACTCCCTCTCTCTCCCCTCTCTCTCCCACTCCCTCTCTCCCCTCTCTCTCCCACTCCCTCTCTCCCCTCTCTCTCCCACTCCCTCTCTCCCCTCTCCCCTCTCTCCTCTCCTCAATCTCTCTCTCCTTCACTCTCTCTCCCCTCTCACTCTTTATCCCCTCTCTCCCTCTCTCTCATCTTTGTCCCCTCTCCCTCTCTCTTCCTCTCTTTCCTCTGTCACTCCCCTCTCTCCCTCTATTTTATTTAAAATTATTTTTTAAAATTATAGTAGCGACGCATAACAGTATGCGTGGCTACTACATAAGGTAGTAGCAACACATACAATTTTGTGTCGCTACTAACCTAGTATAGTAGCGACGCATACTAGTATGTGTCGCTATTATATGTTTTTATGTTTTTTAAAATTATAAAAAATCATTTATAAGTAAAACTTTTCCCTCTCTCTTTCTCTCTCTTCTCTCTCTCCCCTCATCTCTCACTACCCTCTCTCTTCCTCTTCCTCTTCCTCTCTCTCTCTCCCCCTCTCCCTCTCCCTCTCTCTCCCTCTCTCTTCATTCCTCTCTCACTCTCTTCCTCCCTCTCTCACTCTCTTCCTCCCTCTCTCTCCCCTCTCTAATAGTTATGTTATTAGCAACGCTTTAATAAACGTCACTAAAAGATATATCTATTAATTTTTTTAAAAAAAATTCATAACTATTAGTGATGCTTTATACTATACGTCGCTAATAGTGTTATCAATAGCGACGCTTCTGAAAAAGCATCGCTAATAAATCTCATTTTTAAATAAGAAATTGAAAGTTTACAACTAATAGCAACGCTTTTAAACATGTGTCGCTAATTAATAAATAATTATTTAAAAAATATTTTAAACATTTAAAATAACTTTTTTAAATATTATATATTTTCTTCAATATTGACTATTTGTATAAATAATAAATAAATATTAACTTTAATAAAAGGCAGTTTCAATAATATATTAAATTTTTTTAAGTATAATATATTTTTTTATTCAAATTTTCTTATTAATTTTAATATATAATTTATAATAATAGAGAGAGAAAGGAGAGAGAAAAAGGAGGGAGGGAGAGAGGGGAAGAGAGAGAGAGCTAGGGAGAGAGAGATTGAGGGGAGAGAGATGGGAAGAGAGAGGGAGGGAGGAGGGGAGGGACAAAGAGGAGGGGAGAGAGAGGGGAGAGAGGGGAGAGAGAGGGGAGAGAGAGGGAGGGAGGAGGGGAGAGACATAGAGGAGAGGAGAGAGAGGGGAGAGAGGGGAGAGAGAGAGGAGAGAGAGAGAGGAGAGAGAGAGGAGGGGAGAGGGGAGAGAGGAGAGAGAGGAGGGAGGGTAGAGAGAGAGGTGAGAGGGAGATTTTTTTAATTTTTTTTAAAAAAGCATATTAGCGACTCCTGCACGTACGCGTCACTAATACACTATAGTATTAGCGACGTATATCTCTATATGTCACTAATATTATAGTTTATTAGCGACGCATACGTGTAGGCAACGCTAATAAACTATAGCATTAGCGACGTATATACTTATACATTGCTAATAGCATTCTTTTTATTTTAAATAAATTAAAATAGATAGATAGAGAGTGAGTGAGGTGAGAGAAAGAGGGGAGAGGGAGGAGTAGAGATAGAGAGAGGACAGAGAGAGATGAGATAGAGAGAGGAGAGGGAGAGAGAGGAGAAGAGGGAGAGAGAGAGGAGTGAGAGAGAGAGGAGAGAGAGGGGAGAGAGGAGAGGAGAGTGAGAGAGGAGAGAGAGGAGAGAGAGGAAGGGGAGAGAGGAGAGAAAGGGGGAGACTTTTTTTAATTTAGAAAAAAAGAGTATTAGCGATGCATACAAGTATGCGTCACTAATACACTATAGCATTAGCGACGTATAAACGTATACGTCGCTAATAGCATTCTTTTTATTTTAAAAAAATGAAAATTAAAATAGATAGAGAGAGAGTGAGTGAGGAGAGAGAGGAGAGGGAGAGAGAGGAGAGACGGAGAGAGGAGAGAGAGGAGAGGGCGAGAGAGGAGAGATAGAGAGAGGAGAGGGAGAGAGAGGAGTGAGAGTGGAGCGGAGAGATAGAGATAGGAGAGGGAGAGAGAGGAGTGGGAGTGGAGCGGAGAGATAGAGAGAGGAGAGGGAGAGAGAGAGGAGTGAGAGTGGAGAGGAGAGAGAGAGAGTGGAGAGAGAGGAAGGGGAGAGAGGGAGAGGAGATGGAGACAAAGAGGAGAGAGAGAGAGAAAGAGAGAGGAGAGGGAGAGGGGGATTTTTTTTAATTTAAAAAGAGTATTAGCGACGTATACACTTATTAGTCGCTAATACACTATAGTATTAGCGACGTATAGTATACGTCGCTAATACTATAGTATATTAGAGATGCATACGTGTATGCGTCGCCAATACAATATAGCGTTAGCGACGTTTACACTTATATGTCTCTAATAGCATTCTTTTTATTTTAAAAAAATTAAAATTAAAATAGATAGAGAGAGTGAGTGAGGAGAGAGAGAGGAGAGAGAGAGGAGAGGGAGAGTGAGAGAGGAGAGGGGGAGGGGGGGGAGAGGGGGGAGAGAGGAGAGTGAGGGAGGAGATAGAGAGGAGAGAGAGGAGAGAGAGCAGAGATAGAGGGGAGAGAGAGAGGGAAAGGGAGGAGAGAGGGAGGATAGAGATAGGATAGAGAGAGGGATGATGGGAGTGGGTAAAATAATAGTATTTTCCACGCATGGGATTTGTGTCACAAATAATACATTTGTTGCGACGCTTATAGATATGCGTCGCAAAAGATAATAATTAGAGATGTGTAGGAAACGTCGCAAGTATATTATTGGTGACGTTTTGTGAGAATAGTCTCTAAAAGTATTGTGTTTGTGATGTTTATCTTAAGCGTCGCAAAAGACTTTCATTTACGACGCTTGTTAAGCGTTGTAAAATCAAAAGGTGCGCGCAATCTGGGCATGCGCGCTGTGCTAAACTTTCCTGCATGGGGTAAAATTTTTGCCCCCCGAGGGCGATATATATTCGCCCTCGTGGGCAAAAATGCCTGCACTGGCATTTTGGGCTCCTCAAAATCGCCTCTTCCCGTTGGGTGTCGGCCCCAGTTGTCTTCCAGCCACTGTGCGGCCCCTCCTCACCTCCCCTGCCACGTGTCCGACATGTTCCAACTGCTGCCCCTCTCGACCAGTTCCGCCCGGGCCCCACAGCTGCCCTTCACCGCCCGCGTCCTCCCCAGGCCACCCTGCTCTCCTCCACCGCCCTTCCCCTCCCCGGTTGCCCCCCTTCCCCCCCACCCGGTTCCCCCCCTCCCCTCTATTTTTCAGAGGATGGGAGTGAGAGGCAGAAGGGGCCCCTTCTGAGGCCGGGGAGCCGGAATCTGGCCCCCCTCCTCCCTCCTGCTCCCGCTCCCCCTCCCTCCCCGGCTCCCTCCTCCCGCTCCCCCTCGCTCTCAATGGCTCCCCCTCCCGTCCCCCTCTCTCTCCCTCCTGCTCCCCCCTACCCGGCTCCCCTGCTCCACCCCCTCTGAAAACCAGAGGGGAAGGAGGGGGGGACCCGGGAGAGGTGATGCCTCTCCCCCTCCCCCCTTTTGGATTCCGGTGAGGAGCCGGAATCCGGCCTCCACCCCCTCCTTCCAGCACTGCCCTCTCTGTCCTGTCCCGGGAGAGAGGGCACCGGATTCCGGCTCCCCATTGGAACCTGGTGCTCCCCCGGCCCTGGGAGGGATGGATAGGACTATTCAGATTCCGACGGGGCACCGGAATCCGGCCCCACTCCCCTCCCAGGGCCCGCCACTGGGCTAATTCTTTTTAATATTTTAAGGCTTTTAGCGACGCTTTTAAAAGCGTCGCTAAAGCCTTTTGAAATTTTTATTCTGTTTTTCTTATTAGCGACACTTGCTAGAGCGTCGCTTATACATAAAATTTTATTTTTTAAAAATATTTTTTTATATTTGTGATGCTTAAAAAGTGTCGTTAATAACAAATTATTAGCGACACATCTAATTATGCATCGCTAATAAGTTATTTTTTATTTTTTTAAAATGGTTTTTGCTTTAGCGAGGTATATAATAACATCGCTAATAATTGATTATTAGCAACACTAAAAAGTAAGCGCCGCTAATAATTTATTATTAGCGACGTAGTTTTTTTATTTACGATGCTTTTTGTTATGCGTCGCTAATAGGCAATAGCGACGGCACTTTTTGCGACGCTTATAGCAACGTTGTTTATGCGTCGCTAATACGGGACTATTAGAACGCATAAATGCGTTGCTAAAAGTCCTTTTAGTTGTAGTGATATGAAGGCACTATAACAAATTGCAGTATTAGTGACGCTTGTAAGCATCGCTAATGCGTATTAGTGACGCATAAAAAGCATCGCTAAATGCATCAATAAAACTGCAATCACTACTGCTTATTAGCAACACTTAATGATAAGCGTTAGTCTAACATTAGTGATGTTTTGATAAATGTCACTAAATATTACGTTTAGATGCGTAACTATTAGCGATGCTAATAGTTATGTCTTAGCGACACTTGTGTATGTGTCACTAATAATAATAATAATTTTAAAAAATAAAATATTAAATAAAATAATGAAAAAATAGTTTGGAGCGACGCTTCATAGAAGCATCGCTAATAAATAATAAATAAATAAAATTATTTTTCTTCATAGAAGCGTCAATAATATGAAATAAAAATAAATAAAAAATATAGAAAGTCTTTGGTGACGTTTTCCACAAGTGTCGCTAATGACTTAAAAAATAAAAATAAAATCCACCGGCGGCGGGAGGGCACCAATGGGGGATCAACCGGATTCTGCCCCCCAGAGCCTCTTCCTCTGGTCTGTCAACCGGAGGGGGGGCAACCGGGTGTAGGGGTGGTGGAGGGAGGAGCTGGAATCCGGGGAGCCGGATTCTAGCCCCCAGAGCGCCTTCCTCCGGTCTGTCAACCGGAGGAGGGGGAAACTGGGAGCATAGGAGGGGGGTTAAATAACCACACGATTAAAATTTCTCCCACACGAGCAAAAATTTTGCCTTGTGTGGGTGAAATTTTTTTTGGTATTAGTGACGCATAATAAATGTGTCGCTAATGCACTGGTTATTAGCGACACATAAGGAATGTGTCGCTACTACACTAGGCTAGCTGCGACGAATACTCGTATGCACCATTAATAATGAATGTAGTAGCGATGCATACTTTATGCATCACTAATATTATTTTTATTTTGAAAAATTTTAAATTAAAAGAGATAGAGAGAGAGGAAGTGAGAGAGGGAGGAGAGAAGGAGAGAGAGAGTGGGAGGAGAGGAGAGGAGAGGGAGAGAGAGTGAGAGATGAGAGGAGAGGGAGATAGGGGAGGGAGAGAGAGGGGAGGGAGGGAGGGGAGAAAGGAGAGGAGAGAGAGGGAAAGAGAGAGGGGGGAAGGGAGGAAGGAGGAGGAAGAGAGGGGAGATAGAGAGAGAGGGAAATAGGGGAAAGAGGAAGAGAGAGAGATAGGGGAGAAGAAGAGAGAGATGGGACGAGAGAGGGGAGGAGAGAGAGGAGCGACCCTCTCTCTTTCTGTAACGCCCGAGATTTTTTATACATTTTCCTTAAAATTCACGAAAAAATTTTGCAATATAACGTCTGTAAATCGGTGGAAAAATGACGAAATCGAAACCTGATAAAACAGTTTATAATTTAAAACACTAAACATCCATTTTCCATCTAAATATTTTCATCATACGGTCAAACATCGTACGGCCAAAGCAAATATCATCAGGCGCTACTCGAAAACACACGTACAAATAAATTGCTATGATCATAGACTTTAAATACAAATCACTCCCAGGCATCCCTGAGTGCAAGTCCCATAACAGTCCACAGACTAATCCAAATGAAAGTCCAGAATATAAACATCTAACTTCTCATCTCAACCAATACATCAGATCGTGGCACAAACAAACTCGCAATGAGTCAAGCATATACCTGAGTCAACGGGAATCAATCCACTGCTGAAAAAGAGCATCCATCTCCAGGAGCTCTCCGAACAAATCTGCAAATACCTCCCGTACAACGGGGCTAAAAAATAGGGTAATGAGTATTTTCATACTCAGTAGGAAAATACCCAGTAGGGAAAACCAAAACAGTGAACTCACAGTTCATAAATACATGCGTTCATGCAACTCAAACATGAAGCAAAAACATATCAATATCATGCTCATACGCATACAAACATACCAAATGCACCATCGTGCCAAAGTCATACCATCGAATTAAACTTACACAAACACCCTTATCTAGGGTCTTACAAACTTAATCATACCATCGTACGCATACTCATACAACATACGCATACTTGTATGACCTTACTCGTACATTCATACTCGTACGACCTTACTCGTACAGCTTACACAAAATCACACTTACTGCCTTACTCAGAAACATACTCTCACAAATCATACTCATACACATACTCTTACAGTCGTACTCATACTCATACGCTTACAGTCGTGCTCATACTCATACAGTCGTACCCATACTCTTACAGTCGTACACATACCCATACTATCGACCACTGAAGCTCATTACAACTAATAAGCTCCAATGTCGAGTGGAAAAAAATGCCACTGGGGCATCACCTTAACCTCCGGGGAGTGACTAGACGCCATGGACTTTTCCGAAGGTAAGGCACACCAGTGCTCATGGGGCACGTGATCAAACAGGTAAGAGCAGGTCCATGATACTACTTACCTGAGTGCGCAAACATAAACACCCACACATAAGGGGTCATATAGTTGCCCACCATAATGGGTCTTACAGTGCCATAGAATTGCCCACCATAATGGGTCTTATAGTGCCATTGCCACTCTTGGGCAGAAAACATATAGTGCCACTCTTGGCGGAATCATACAATGCCACTCTTGGGCAGGAATCATACAACGTTCTCAACAGAGCATCAAATGTCTGGGCTTATACAACACACAGACCAAATCGAAAACATACATCGCTCTCAACAGAGCATCAGACGCCTGGGCTTCATACAGCACACAGACAACATCGGAAACAAACGTCGCTCTCAACAGAGCATCGGGCGTTCGGTGCTCTATACAGCACACAGACAACATCCCGCAGGATAAACACCATGGCAAGACATGATAAACGCTCAACCGACTCATTATCGGCTAGCTCAAACACTGAACTTAATCTGCCGAACCCTTAGGTCTCAAACTCACAACGCTATCATTAGCTGTGCTTATAATTCAAGTTTGAATTAAGTACATTATGCAGTACAATTATGCCACACAAGCACTAGACATGCCGTGCTCCACTGATCAAACCGAAGCTGAGCCCAATCCGAAACGCAAGTTCGTCAGGGCAGCGGACTTCACTTAATCCATCCATCTTACAACATAACACACCGTACACCAAAATCCTTACGGTCTTACAATCTCTGCCATCTACCTTATGGCCAAAATAGCGTACACAAATGTCATCATACTAGGCTCCTCAGAGCCAAACCCAGTTATCACCCTCTTACTTAATACCTCACTGATTATGCTTACTGTTCACTTTATAATATGAACATTATGCTTGTACAATTATGAACACTCTTACAATCTGACAACCCCCCCAACATACGTTCTGATCCAAATCAAACAGACCGTTCCAATCCTCGCCCATCATACTCATATTCTCTGTCATCCGTCATACGCTTACACATCCACATCCATATCCAAATCCATACGAAGCCTCTGTCACCTCTTAATGTCCAATGCCCATACCTTTGCCCACATCCACATATACATATCCATAGCATAGGCACATAGACATCATACATACGTATGTCTATCACACACACGTATAACATATACATACGGTCATACATACGCAGCTTACAAACATGATCACTAGCCATCACTAGTGCATACATACATACATACATCAAACATACACGCTAGCCATCACTAGCACATGCATACATACGTCAAACATACATGCTAGACATCACTAGCACATACACACACATTCATACATACTTCAAACATGCACGCTAGCCATCACTAGCACATGCATAATACATACATACTTCAAATATGCTTATGGCCCATATGCACGTCATAGCATTTCAGCATGGCATAATTTATCTTTTTACATCATGCAAACGGATCTGATTTAACATCCATAGCATTCAATCATACAGTCCTAGCATGCTGCTATTCATTCAAAGCATGCTATCATGAAATTACGAGTTCAAAGCTCCCCTACCTCGTAATCATGACGTTCGATGGCGAGCACACGACGGTGGCGGCGTCGGCAGCGGAGTTGGCGGCCAAAATCTTTGCCAAGTGGAGAGAGCTGTTGTCCCGAGGATTTAGGAAGCACCGGAACTGGTCACGGCCAAATGGGATGTCAGAAAACAATGCGGCAAAACCCGCGATCCACGGCGGCACACTAGGGCAGCCGGGAGAAAAGTCGTGCCAACATAAGTGGCGGTGCAACCAGAATTCGATGGTGTACTCACTGAAGATCGGCCGGTGGCTAAGACGTGCACAGCCGGCCACAAGACGTCGAAATCGGCCGTGGACAACACCCAACGGTGACGATTTCGGTCAACAAAGGCCCACATAAGGGCGGAGGGCATGGGGCGACGCTCGAGGACAGAGGAGAGGTGGTGGAGGGCTATGCGTCAACGCCACTCGGTGGCAGAGCCACCTGATGGTCAGGCGGGGCGAATGCGGCGCCTAAACCCTAAACCGCACGCGTGGCTACTTGCACACGTGGCCAAAGGGGAGGGGGAGAGGGCCGAACGGAGATGACCCAAGGCCCACAAAAGGCCAACAAGGCTAAGGCCCTAATGGTGGCCAATCTAAGCGGCGACATCGCCGATCACACCCACAACCACCACCACGGTGCGGGCAGCTGTGCATCACGCAAGACATAGGGCAGGGGAAGGGTTCAGGATCGAGCAAAGGCTACGAGGCCGTCACTGGCCAAGGCCTGAGCAGGTGAACTCATCCACCTTCGGTCACGGTAAGTCATACAAATTCTTGCCTGAGGCCGTTCAGTACCGACGGCGTAAAATGGGCAAGAAGGGTCAACGACACACATGCCGGTAAGGTGGAACTACTTGCGGCTACGGGCCGCAAGGCTGAACATGGCCCGAAGGGGTGGCCCATTGGCATCACCGGGCCGGGACGGAGCCGAACTAAGGTCCGCTAGGTCAAGTCCGGTGTCCGACTCATGGTGGCAGTCACAACGTCCAAAACGGACGTAGACCAAAAATAGGGGACGACCGATCTGAGCAGAGGAGATACAGAGGGGACGGAGGCTGAACCGGTCTGGGGTGGGCAGTCTCTGGGCCATCGCCAGGCCGGGGCGGAGCCCACAGCAGCCGGGCTGCCCTCACAAGCCAACGGCGGTAGTGGCAACCTACCGAAAAATCGTACGGTAAAACGTACTGGCCGGAGAAAAGAGGGGGGGTAGAGGTGGAACCGGGCATGGAGGTGTGGTCCACTGCCTTTGCCGGAGCAAGGCAGGGCTGGATGGGGGTCGTGTTGGCACGGATCACCGCTGGCGGCCACTGTTTACCCAAAACAGTGCACCGGCGAAACAGGGCAGAGAGGGTGAAATGGGACGGGGCGGCGGAGCGGAGGCCCACTGGGCAGGGAGGGGTGGCCTCCCACCGTCGCCGGCCCAGGGCGAAGCCGTGACCGGCCAGACGGACCTTGCCGGCCCACGGTGGCGGCGGAATCATGAAACAGAGGGAGTGGAAAAACAGGGGCCGGAGGGGAAAAGCAACTGGAGCGACGGCCGGAGGCCCCTGCGACCGGGAGGGGCGGCGGCCTCAAGTCGTCGGGCCAGGGCGAAGCTCAAGGCAGTCGGACAGCCCTTGCCAGCCCACGGCGGTGGCGGCCGAAACACAAAACAGAGGGGAGAGTCTAACTGGAAAGAGTCGGGGTGGAGGGCGGAGTGGCCATGGGCGGCCGGGATGGTGGCCCCTTGCCATCGCACGGCTGGGGCGAAACTGGTGGCGGCGGCCCTGCGGCCCACCGGCGGCCGGGCACAAAGAATCAGATGGGGGTGGTCGCACTATTCACTTCCAGGAGGTTCTGGATCGGGGTCGCCCGATCCCGATCCCCTCTCTTTTTTCTTTATTTATATTCTTTTTTTTCAAATATACCCCCAACACACGCTTACCTCCAGTTTACACGCGTCGAACCTCTAAAATTCGCGCCGTAAGCGCGTAGCTGATCGTTTATAATTAAACCCTTTGCAAGTGTACAAGGTAATTGTACTAGGATGAGTATTTAAGGGTTGTCGAACCTTAGGGACGGATGAATTATTACTAAATCTAAAGAGGAATTTGTTGATTAAAAACTAAAAACAACTTAAACTTAAATTAAGTAAATGAAAGAAATCAACTAGTTTAAAAACAAGAGATTAATGTAATGAAAATTACTTAGGAAATCGAATCCACTATAGAACCATAACAATTCCTTAACTCTTAATTTAAATCTAGTGTGAATATGAACAAGTATTCTCAGCTACAAGCTAGAATTACTTTAGAAAGAATCATTAATTAAATTCCATGGCATGAACTATCTTCGACAATAGCACGGATCATCTACACTAAACTAGCTATAGGCATGACCCGTCTAATCTTAGTATAACTCATCCAAGTCATTAATTATCTGAACATTAAAACTATTGTATGAACATCTCATCTAAATCACAGAAATTAAAATCGATGAAAATATCAAAACCACATCAATCTATCATCTACAAGACAATAAATCAACATAGACTTGAATAAACATGAAAAGCTCTTCCATTAAAAAGGAAATTCATATCATACAATTGTCATCATTTACAACTGAGATCTAAATTAAAAAGAAAAGAAACTGAAACTTATCTATAGCTTCATCAACTCCTAAGTAAAAGAAAAGTCTAGCATTTCATTGTAGAAGAAAGCACTTGAATCTCCATTAAAAGCTTTGAGTTCTCTTCCATCTTCTTCTTCCTTTTTCTCTTCATAAAATCTCCTAAAATCCTCCAATTTTAAGCCAAATATGTCTTTTTATAGGCATAAGTTCCATAGGAAGAAGTCTAATATGAAAAAGATTGAAATTTGGGTCAAACAAAGAAACTGCGCGTTATGCCGTTCGAACGGCTACACTGTTTCTGCAATCTGGACAATTTTCTTGGACAGTCCATATTCTGTTCACTAAGGTTTTCTTCATGTCCATATTAATTTCTAACTTGTTTATAACTCCGAAAAGTTGTCCAAATCACTTTAAAGCATGTTAAGACTATTTTGAATTATTCCAAACATCGTCCAAGTAGCTCGATAAGCGTACTTTACCTACAAAACATAAAATATCATACTTTAGACATGTAGAAAGTAACTAAAATTCCAACTTGATTTAAGTACATGTCTAAACTACTAATAACTACAAAATCATTAATAATTAAACTAAAATACTAATATCTATCTTAAACTAAATAAACTATAACTAACACTAAATTAACCTAATCTATACTATCAAATAAGGTAAAAAGGCATACAAAGTAGATATATATTTCATACTTATGAGTAGCGAGGCCCGCGGCCCGGGACTAAGCCCCACACCCAACTCTACGGGTATAAATACGGGGTAAAATACACTAATATGAATACGCCGAAGCATCACATTTTCCTGCCGAAAATGACCAGAAAAATAGCAGGAAAATCACATAAAATCGTAGAAAATTCAGGGACATTACACTTTCTCTCTCTCCTCTCCCTTCTCTCTCCCCACTATCTCTTATCTATTAATTTTTAAAAAATAAAAAACACCATTAGCGGCGCATAATCCTATGCGGCGCTACTATACTATGTATTTGCGATGCATAGTTGTATGCGTCGCTTGTATCTTAGGGTTGTAGCGACGCATATGGTTATGTGTCGCTACTACCCTAATATAGTAGCAACGCATACTACTATGCGTCGTTACTATACAATTTTTTATTTTTTTAAATTATAAAAAAAATATTTATAAATAAAAAATTTCCCTATCTCTTTCTCTCTCTTCCCTCTCTCACCTCTCATCTCTCTGTCTACCCTCTCTCCACTCTTTGTCTCTCTTCTCTCTCTCTCTTCTCCCTCTCCCTCTTCCTCTTCCTCTCTCTCTCTCCCCCTCCTCCGTCTCGCTCCCCCCTCTCTCCCCGGCTCCACCCCCCTCCTTCCCATCCACCGAAAATCAGAGGGGAAGGAGGGGAAGTGGGGAGCCAGGGTGAGAAGGGGAGAACCGGGGAGGGGAAGGGGCGCAAAGTAGAGTGGGGTGTTTAGGGGAGGACGCGGGACAGTGGAGGGCGGTTGTGGTGCAGCGGGTCAAACAGGCGGCTGGGATGCAGAGGTGGATGGGGGGCTCGGGTGCAGTGGGGCGGACGGCGCCAGGCGGAAAGGACGCAGCTGATGGAGGGCAGCTGGGGTATAGTAGGGCGGATGGGAGGCTGGGATGCTGGGTCAGACAGGCGGCTCGGGTGCAACGGGGCACACCCCACCGGGTGGCTGGGATGTGGGCAGGAACGGTGGATGGGGTGCAGTGGGGCGGACGGCGACGGTGTGCGGTCGGCACGCAGCGGCGGGGCGGGGGGTGGGCGAGGAGCGGGAGGGAGGGGGAAAATCCCCTGCAGGCGAAAAATACATGCGTGGGCGAATATATATCGCCCACGCCGGGTGAAAATTTCACCCTGCAAGGGCAATTTTTGCACGGCGCACATGCATGTTCTTTGTTACGACGATTAGAAACCGTCGCAAATGAATGTATTTGCAACGCTTACTCTAAGCGTCACAACAATTTATCTTCTAGCAGTGGTCAATAAAGCTATCACATATATTAATATATTGGTGACATTTTATTAAACGTCGAAAGTAATTTTTGTTTGCGACACTTATAGATAAACGTCGCTAAAACTGTATCTTTCTATACACTCTCTCCTCCCTCTCTCTCTTCTCTCTCTCTCTTGACTCTCTCTCCCACTCCCTCTCTCTCCTCTCTCTCTTTCTCTTCTCCCTCCCTCTCTCCCTCTCTCCTCCCTCCCTTTCTCTCTCTCCTCACTCTCCTCTCTCTCTCCTCCCTCTCTCTCCTTTCTCTCTCTATATATTTTATTTATTTATTTTTATTAATTTTGAAATAAAAAATATAATAAAAAATAAAATTAAAATTAAAATTTCTCTCTCTCCCCTCCCCTCTCTCCCTCTCCTCTCATCTCTCTCTCTCCCTCTCCTCCCTCTCCTCTCTCTCTGCTCTCCAACTCCTCTCCTCTCTCTCTCCTTTCTATCTCTCAATATAATTTATTTATTTATATTTTATCAATTTAAAATAAAAATATATAATAAAAAACCAAAAGAAACTTAAATTTATCTCTCTTTCCCCTCCCGTACCCTCTCTCTCCCTCCCCTCTCTCCCTCTCCTTTCCTCTCTCTCCCCCTCTCTATCTCTCCTCTCACTCTCTCTCTTCTCTCATCCCTCTCTCTCCCATCCTCTCCTCTCTCTCTCTCCCCTATCTCTCCCTCCCTCCCCTCTCACCTTCTTCTCTCACCTCTCTCTCTCTCCCCCCTCTCCTCTCTCTCTCTCCCTCTCTCCCCCTCTCCTCTCTCTCTTTCCCTCTCTCTCCTCTCTCTATATATCCTCTCTCTATATATTTTGAAATTAATTAAAAAGTTAATAGCGATTCTTAAGAAATGTGTCACTAATATGCTAAGTATTAGTGACGTATATAAATATGTGTCGCTAATACGCTTACTATTCGTGCCATATATTAATATATGTCGCTACCTCTAAGAGTATTAGTGATGTATAATGCGTTATAATTTATTTATTTATTTTTATTAATTTTAAAATAAAAATATAATAAATTAAACTAAAAAATTAAATTAAATTTCTCTCTCCCCTCCCCTCCGCTCCCCTCTTTCGCTCTCCTCTCTCTTTCTCCCCTCTCTCCCTGCCCTCTCTCCCTCTCCTCTCCTCTCTCTCTCTCTCCCTCCCTCTCCTCTCTCTCTCCCTCTCCCTCTCCTCTCTCTATCCTTCTCTCTCCCCTCTCTCCTTTCTCTCTCTATATATTTCAAAATTAATAAAAATTAATTAAAACGTTAATAGTGATGCATAAGAATTGTGTCACTAATACGCTAGGTATTAGCGATGTATATAAATATGCATCGCTAATACGCTTGGCATTTACGACGTATATTAATATACATTGCTACTACTAAGAGTATTAGTGACACATATTTATATGCGTTATATTTTATATTTTATTTTTCTTAATTTTAAACTAAAAATTATTATAAAAAAACTAAAAAATTAAATTAAATTTCTCTCTCTCCCTCCCCTCTCCTCTCCTCTCTCCTCTCTCTCTCCCCTCTTTCTCTCCCTCCCCTCTCCTCTCCTCTCTCTCCCCTCTTTCTCTCCCTCCCCTCTCTCCCAATCCTCTCCTCTCTCTCTCCCTCTCCTCTCTCTCTCCCTCTCCTCTCTCTCTCCCACCCTCTCCTCTATCTCTCTCTCCCTCTCCCTCTCCCTCTCCTCTCTCTCTCCCACCCTCTCCTCTATCTCTATCTCTCTCCCTCTCCCTCTCCTCTATCTCTATCCCTCTCTCTCTATATCTTCTCTCTCCTTTCTCTCTCTCTATATTTTAAAATTAATAGAAATTAATTAAAAGTCAATAGTGACACATAGGAAATGTGTCACTAATACGCTAAGTATTAGCGACATATATAAATATAAGTTGCTAATATCCTTGGTATTAGCGACGTATATTAATATACGTCGCAACTACTAAGAGTATTAGTGATGCATATTTATAAGTGTTACTAATTTGTTACATATTATTTATTTATTTTTATTAATTTTAAAATAAAAAATATTATAAAAACTAAAAATTTAAATTAAATTTCTCTCTCACTCCCCTCCCCTCTCTCCCTCTCCTCTCCTCTCTCTCCCTTCCCTCTCTCCCTCTCCTCTCATCTCTCTCTCCCTCTGCTCTCTCCCTCCCTCTCTCCCTCTCTCTCTCTCTCTCTATATCCTCTCTCTCATTTCTCTCTCCCTATATATTTTAAAATTAATACGCATAAGAAATGTGTCACTAATACGCTAGGTATTAGCGACGTATATAAATATGCATTGGTAATACGCTTGGTATTTGCGACATATATTAATATACGTCACTACTACTAAGAGTATTAGTGACGCATATATGTTATTTATTTATATTAAGTTTCAAATATAAAATATAATAAAAAAACTAAAAAATAAAATTTCTCTTTCTCCCCTCCCCTCTCCTCTCTCTCCCTCTCCTCTCTCCCTCTCCTCTCATCTCTCTCTCCCTCCCATCTCTCTCTCTCCCACCCTCTCCTCTCTCTGTCTCTCTCTCTCCCTCTCCTAGGGATGCCACTCGGGTCGGGTTTTTTAGAAACCCGACCTGACCCTAATGGGTCGGGTTTGGATTTACTAAATGGTAAAACGAATCGGGTTCGGGTTTCAATCTTAACCCGAACCATTCGGGTCGGGTCGAATTCGGGTTTTCCTTAACCCGACCCGACCCGGTATATATAATCCAAAGATTCTATGCCCTATTTTCTCCCCGTTCCAATTTCACGCATAGTCACTCTCCGCCTCCCTCCAGGGCTCGTCGACTCTAGATGCCGGCGCCTCCTCTCCATCTCGCCGATTCCAAACTCCAGTTAAGACCCCACCTCTCCATCTCGTGGCTGCAATTGTCGACTCTTGTGAGCCTTTGCCGACGATGAAAACAAGTTTTCCGCCCTAAATCCGCTTCGATCCTCCTCCATCTTCAACGATCTGAAGTTAAAGGTACTTCTTTTATTCATTTGTGCTTTTCGCCAGCCGTGCCTGGGCCTTTCTGGGGTTTTTTGTTTCACTCAACCGTGTCTGGAGTCCAGAAGGTCAGGTTGGTTCGGTGTGAGTGGTGGGTATTATGCTTTCTGGCATTTTTGTTGTGCCTCTGGTGCTGGAGATTTTTAGGGTTCTTTGCAGCGGATTTATTTTGATTTTTTTGGGCTTTTAGGTTGCATAGATTGTTGTTATTTTGCAGTTTTTCTACTATGTTTCTCTCTCACAGTTGTTTTTTAACTTAGCTACATAAAATGATTTCAGTTTGAGTGTTTTGATTTTTTGATGATTTTTGTTTTTTGATTTGGTAAGGTAAGCGCTTTATGATAAATGAGACAGTTGTTTTGGTGCTGATTTAGGGTTTTAGGGCTCTTCACTTCAGTCATGGTTGTTTTTAGTTTTGTTCTTGGTTTTTTCATTGCGTACGATGTTTCCACTGCTTCGATTTTTCGTTGAGTTTTTTGATTTCTTAAGTAGTTGATGTGTGGACAGACAGTTTTTTGTGAAGGACGACCTTCTGCATTAGCAACATCATATCTATAATATTTGTGGTTTCCTTTGTAGAAGACAATCTAAAATCGGTTTAGTTTTTTTTGTTTGTGGTCTTTTGTAGGTGAGGAAGTCAAGAGTGCTCATGGAGCACAGAGATTTGCAGAAAATGTTTTTTTGAGGTTTTTGTCAATATAGTTTGATGGAAACAATGCTACATGAAAATCATATATGTATGTTGTGTTTATATTTTCTGTTGTCTAGTTATACTTATGACCTTTGTTACATTCAATACAAGACTTTGCCATTTTTTCTGTTACATTCAACGAGACTTTGTTGCCAATTTTTTTTACACCTAAAAATAGATGTCAGTCGGTGTTAATGTAATGTTTTTCAGCTTTGGGTCAGGTCGGGTCAGGTCGGGTTAGCTGGTAAATTTTTCGGGTTGGGTCGGGTTCGGGTTTTAGTTTTACCATTAGGAGCCGGGTTTGGTATGAAAATTTTAACCCGTAACGGGTTTGGTATAGGATTCGGGTTTAGGTTTTCTAAATGGTATTGGAGTCGGGTTTACCAAAACCCGACCCGGTGGCATCACTACGGCCTCTCCTCTCTCTCTCCCTCTCTCAATCTCTCCTCTCTCTATATCCCTCTCTCAATCTCTCCTCTCTCTCTCCCTCTCTCAATCTCTCCTCTCTCTCCTTTCTCTCTCTATATATTTTAAAATTAATAGAAATTAATTAAAAAGTTAATAGCGACGCATAAGAAATGTGTCACATGGTATTAGTGACGTAGATTAATATACGTCACTACTACTAAGAGTATTAGTGAAGCCTAATGTGTTATATTTTATTTATTTATTTTATAAATTTTAAAATAAAAATTATAATAAAAAAACTAAAAAATTAAATTAAATTTATCTCTCTCCCCTCCCCTCTCTCCCTCCCCTCTCTCTCCTCTCAACCTCTCCTCTCTCTCCCTCCCCTCTACCCCTCTCCTCTCTCTCACTCTTTCTCCCTCTCCTCTCGCTCTCCTCTCTGTCCTTTCTCTCTCTATATTTTTAAAATTAATAGAAATTAATTAAAATATTAATAGTGAAGCATAAGATATAAGTCGCTAATACCTAGCGTATCAGTGACACATATAAATATGCACTACTAAGGCGTTATATTTTATTTATTTATTTTTATTAATTTTAAAATAAAAATATATACTAGGAAAATGTAAAAAATTAAATTAAAATTTTCTCTCTACCCTCTCTCTCCTCTCCCTCCCCTCTCTCTCCACTCCCTCTCTTTTCTCTCTCACCTCTCTTTCTTCCTCCCTCTCCTCTCTCTGCCTCTCTTCCTCACTTCTCTCTTTTTTATTATAAATTATATTTTAAAATTAATTAAAAAATAAATAAATATTATATTTAAATAGTGAAAGTTTAATCTATTATTGACACTTCCTTTTATTTCAAATTTAATATTTATTTATTATTTATACAAATAGTCAATACTGAATAAAATATATTATATTTAAAACGTATATTTTAATTTTTTTTTAAAATTTATTATATATTTATTTTTTAAAATGAAATTAATTAATAAAGATATTAGCAATGCTTGTTTATAAGCGTCGTTATTAGTTCTAATTTTTTTTATTTTAAATTTATAACCATTAGGGACATTTGAGTTAAGCGTCGCTCGCTAATAGAGTAATGCTTAGCGACGCTTTTTCATAAGCATCGCTATTGTTAAAACTATTAGTGACGCTTAAGAAAAAGTGTCGCTAATAGTTATGAATGTTTTTAAAATAATTTAATAAATATATCTTTTAGTAACGCTTGTTCAAAGTGTCACTAATAACATAACTATTAGCGACACATAATATTAAGTGTCGCTAATACTAATTGTATTAGTGACTCTTTATATTAAGCGTCACTAATATATGACTATTAGCGACACTTAATGTGTTGGAATTATTAATTTTTAGCGACGCTTAGTTTTGCGTCGCTAATAAAAAACGTCGCTAATAGTATATTTTGTTGTAGTGAGGATTCCTCAGGTATGCCTTTGCATTTTCGTGAGAATTCCAAAATTAAGCTGGTTGGTTTTGTTAATTTAAATTATGGAGGTAATTTAGATAATAGGAGAAGTACCTCAAGCTTTGTCTTCACATTAGGCAGTGGTGCAGTTGCTTGGCAATCACAATTGTAGAAAACTATGATTAATTCATCTGGTGAGGCAACGTATAATATTGCACCTATTGAAGCTTGCAAAATGAAGATGTGGTTAAAAGCATTATTGAAGGAGTTGGCAAAATCTCAAGAGAGATGTGTACTCTATTGTGATAACAAGAGTGCAATTGATATGACAAAGAACAATATGTTTCATGCTAGAATGAAACATATTGAAATCAAATATCATTTTGAAAGAGAACTTGTTGAAGAAAAGAAGGTCTTCTTGGAGAAGATACATACTAAGGAGAATCCAGCAGATATGTTCACTAAGTGGTGACGATGGAGAAATTAAACTTTTACTAAACCGCCATCGGTCTTGTACACTAGAAGGATGGTGGTTATCACAAAGTTACATTAGATATGAGTGAAGCAATTGTCTTGCTTGCAATTGGCTCTATCTAAGAATTGATTTGACAAGGATCATTTTGAGTGGGAGAATTGTGGATGAAGATTTCAAGCAATTAGGTCTCAAGGGGAGATTGTTGGCGATGAGCCCTAATTACGGAGGGGCAGTTTTATCCTTCTGCTTCGTAAACCTAATATAAGAGGATTAGAGAGGGCAAAATGTGATGGACTGGTTTTGTGAGAACAAGCCGCCACGCACCAGAGGAGAGCAGGTCTCCAAGCACAGAGAGGAAGTTGCCACCCACCAGAGGGAAGAAGAGGGGCGATATTTCATCTGTGAGTTGTGTGAGAGGTGCTGAGAGAAATCTTGTAATACTCTCTTGTATTTGATTCTCTATGTAGTGGAATTGTGTGGTCTCGTAGATGTTGGTAGCAAGGCTGAACCACATAATTCCCTATGTTCTTGTTTGTTTTCTATTGTCATCCCTACGATTCATTCACCCACTGCGAACCAAAGCATAGTATATCTCTACTCGGTTGCCCAGATCCAGAGAATAATATTCTACTCTAGTACGGGCTGTTCTATTCCCCTACAGTACCATGGTTTATATTGCACTTAAAATATTCTCACGGAACTTTGGAAATGTGCATCCTTCAAATCAGACATATAGCTTTGGAATGTAGTTGATTGAAATGGTTGGAAGCAGGAAGAACATAGATACAGATGTGTAGCAAGCTATCAAAATTTACTTCCCTGAATGGGTTTATCAACATTTAGCTCAAGAAAGAGATCTGGGTTTGGAGGTTGCATCAGGTGAAGATAGTGAAATTGCAAAGAAATTGATAATAGTGGCTCTTTGGTGGATCCACTAGTAACCTGCGGATAGACCTTCTATAAATACTTAAAGAGTGATCTCCAAATGCGGAAAGGAAATGTTAATTCCTTCTCTCTTCCACAGAATCTGTTTAATTCCTAGAATAGAGTAGGTTTCAAATGAACCTCACTTTTCTCAATTATCTGTAAAAGACGAATGATTATTGAAATATGTGACTATACCCTTGCCTTGAACAACATTTTATGAGTTTACCTACAAACCAAAGAGAAACGATTGTTAATATTTATTCAGTCATATACACTTTTCTCAAGTAATAAATTTAGTTGATATTGATCAAATATCTGTTTAACTTGGAGTTGAAACTGCTAAAATTAGATGTATGGAATATCTTGCCCTAAATAAAAGAAGATTTCAAAACCACCTTATATTCAACCTTTGCGGCCCTCTGCATTGCTACAAATTTCTTGAACACAATCATGATAGATTGAGAATATGTCATTTGCACAAAATTAATCTTTGGAGTCGAAAAAAAGAGTATGATAAGCTTTTTTTTTATTCTCTTAAACGTTGGTTTCACCATTTAACAAAAAACACAATTTTTCCAAATGTAGCTATTAATATAGGACAGGGGAGTATTAGTCAGTGTAAGGTCGTAACAACAACACACTTACTTCATGTCCAATGTCCAAAACCCATGAACCTAGAGTCCTATGGCTATGGTGCAAGCAACAAATATGCATCATTAATGACCGAATGGTAAAACGTAAAAAAAATTACTGATCAAAGGAATTTCAGTCTCCAGAAATTAGTAAATTTACACAACATAGTCTCCATAATCTACATACGTCTTAATTCCTTTTCATCAGCTGAAGCTTTCAATGGCCAACAAAGAGGTCGTCCTATTACTTGACACAACCCAGTCAAGTCAAGAAAATCCAATAATGCTTACGATACCGTTCGCCCGACGTTACATGTCATGAGATTGTCTTCACTAATAGACTCCAAGGCAACTAGTGAGTCAAGATGGCTCAATACTTGCAGGATGTTTTGCATTTTTGTCCACGATAACGAAAGGGGACATTGTCTAAGTTGTGGACCTTGTGGTCCCAACAGCCATCAATACTTGGCAGGATGTTATGCATTTTTTGCCCAATAATGAAAGGGGAAATTGTCAAATTGTAGACCTTGTGATCATGATGTCCACAATTTCTTCCTTATGCGAGTTATGGTGACTTGAATTCAGGTTGAGTTAAAAAAAGGATAAAAGCTTTACATAGACTTTTTTAACCAGTTTATATATATATAGATATAAACAAACAAGTTTTAATGATCCACTATATAAACAAATAAACAAGTTTTAATGATCCACTATATAGGCATTTAGAATAAGAGTTTTTTCCGTATTACCTGGCCAAAGAATGAAAATTTCTATTTTCCCTAGATTTTAAACACAAATGTCATATGACCTATTTATGGACAAAATTGCCCTTAGATTTCCACTATCCCATATGTTATATAATAAATAAACACTAGAATAGTGTTGCACCATTCCGGTTCGCTGGGACTCATCGGCGGCCAAAGGAAGTTATCGGCAAGAGGTGACCGGCGGTGACTCCTCAGCGAGCATCCTTCAACAAGAAAAAAAATATTTATTGACACCGCAGACGCTGTTTGAGAGCTCCAAAGGTTGCATTTCGTAGATTGGATCCCCCTTTACAATGATTATGGATAGAATCGGTATTTGCATACATTACAACAGAGAGGTAGGCAATGATGACATGTATATAGGTAGAAAGGCACGGTTGATGAACATTGATCTATCAGTGAGGTTCAGCTAACTGCTCATTCAAGTCAAAGCACAACTTGCCATCAATGGTAATGTCACTTTGAAGTATTTAATTCCATCTTCACAATCATCCATGATATATGAATTAGAAGATGATGAGGACCTCCAATTTGTGTTCTCCATTCATAAGGAGGTGAATAAAGAGGTGTTATTATTATATGCCAAGATGAAAGAGCTCAATAACGGTGACAAATCACCATCTGTAGAAAGGAACCAGATGGTAAAAAGAGCTAAATCATCAGTCGTAATGGATTAGCCAAGCTCTAATGTCAGATTTCAAACCAAAGTCAATGAAACGCAGTTGTCATTTAAAATTGCCAAGTAACAACAAAACTTTAGAATACACGAGATTGATCTTTATCATGTACGTGAGCACACGATATATGACGTTCAAATTATGTCGTGTTAACCAAGAAACACGATTTATAATATATCGCATTAGTAATGATATAACATACACATGCAATATAACAATATTTATTTTCAGCATAGATGTAATTACACGACATGCATTCCTATCATGGTAACGGCAACATGATTTGAATTGTAAGCGTGTAATCAAATACACAAAGTCGAGTGATGTCGCATTTTTTAACACTATAATGTGCAATGTAGATTGGGAGGACCGGGATCCCTCAGGAAATCCATGTCAATCATCTTGCACCAATCCAATGACTATAGAACCTGAGATAGAAGTCAATTAGAGGAATTGTCACCAATGATGGGTGGGACAAAGACTTCATTTCATAACTATGAACCTCTATATAGCCCTTATAATTACGATGGTGAAGAAGGTGAAGAACTTGAAAATATGTGGGGTGATGATCAGTGGTACAATAATGATATAGTTGACATGGAAAGTATGTCTGACCACGAAGAATTCAGAAACAATAAGGTCCCCAATTACGCTGACGTTGAGAAGGAGGCAGAGGCAGAGTGGGATATAATGGATGATTTAAACATGTTGGAACTGAATATTGGTGAAGGCCATCAAATGACAAGCAGTTTACAACCAAAGGATTACTTGAAGCTCCTCAAATTGGGCACACTTTTTCTCAGCCTATTGCATTTCAAGAGGGTGTTGATCGACTTAACAATAAAGGCGAATTTCACATACCGTGCTCTAGATACAAACAGGAATATGTACGCCGCAAAGTGCTTAATCATTCTTGTGACTAGTACATAAGGGCTTCAAATATAGGAGATCATGTGACTGTCACAAGGTTAGTGTCAAACCATTCATGTGGAACCCAAAGGAAGTCAATTGACCATCCCCTAGCATCGCACCTTTAGATTGCGAGAAAATGTTACGGCCTATTTAAAGACTCAGTAGACATTATACCTAAGATCATATCAAGTTATATTTCAAAAGGTATAACTGCGAACTACAAGAAATGTTGGCGTGCAGGTAATGTATTAGACTAATTGAAGCGTTGATTTAGTGTTATGATATGTTAGTCTATCGTGTTATCGATAACACGCTGATAATACACTCTCATTTTGTTTTCACATGACATACGTAAATATTGTCTTACCATAAACACAATGAGTCATCATTCATGGTTTACGATCTCACAACTACAATCGATGTCATGTGATCAGGAACGTGATGAAAGCCACAATTGTATAACCTTTACTAAAGTGTATTCGATCGTGCAGGTAAAGCACTAACTGATTTCATAGATGGGGATCCAGACGAATCCTACCGCATACTTCCTTCTTACGGAAAGCAGATAGAATATATAAATCTATGAAGTGTAGTTGTTCCAGTGAGATCATGTGATATTCCTGGACCTTTAGTTGGGTACGATGTCAAATAAGTATTTTGGATGTTTGGTCCAGTTGCGAGAGCTTTTAGAACAATACTGAGGCCGTTGCTTACTGTAGATGTAACTTTCTTGAAAGGAAAGTATCATGAACAACTATTGATAGCAACTGCACTAGACGGGAACAATAGTATGTTGTGTGTCACATTTGCAATGGTTGAGAACAAGTGCGAGAAAACATGGTGCTGGTTTCTTGAGTTGCTTAGAAATCATCTATTTTCTGATCCTCTAGCTGAGTTTGATACAATCACTTTTTATAGACATAAGGGATTGACAAATGTTGTTCAACGGTTTTTCCTATCTACACACCACAAATATTGCATCTGCCACACAGCAGCAAATATGCTGGACAGATTCAAAGACAACTACCTAAAGAACCAGCTCCATGTTGTAGCTAAAACTTTCAGACATAATGTGTATGATGAAACAATGAGTAACATTAAAGAATGTAATCTCGAAGTATATGCTTGGTTAAATAAGATAGGTTCGGAGCACTGGGCCAATGTCACATTTTCAGGGAAAAGATATGGGACCCTCAGCTCAAACAGGTCTGAAAGTGTCAATGCAATGTTCAAAAAAGCCAGATCGATGCCTATAACTCGGTTAATTGAGCACACAATGGAACACACGACCGCATTATTTGGTAAACATTGGATAAACGGCCAGAATATGACGGAAGATTTAACGCTATTTGCCCACAAACACATCTAAAACAGGCGAGAAGAAGCAAAGAATGTGATTCTATTGTTTGTGTCAATGTATGAATTCCAGGTTAACTCACTATATCACGAAGTACATTTGATACATACGTTGTTGTTCGTATCGTGTGTACGTTTCTATGTTAATTGTTCATATCGTGTTTGTGTGTTCGTTTTAGTTGCACGGCTGTATGTAAGCCTTATGGGGTCATGTCATTGATGGCACGACATTGTTTTTTTATCATGAGTTCATTCTCACAATATTTTATTAATATGATGTGGTCAATCTGGTTGACCAGATTTGCACATGTGGAAAGTTTCAACATCTAGGGTTACCATGTAAGCATGCAAACACTTCTATGTGTCTAACTACTACTGTGAAAGATGGTACTCTACTGAAGTATACAAACTAACCTATCTAGAGCCATTACACCCAACGAAGGATAGGAACCAGTAGGCACTAGCTGGAGTTATGCCTACATTCAGCCTACCTATCTCATAGAAGTAGTGGGGGCATCCTACAAAAAATCGGATAGTCACAAAAAAACGTCAAAGCCCCACGAAAATGTGGAGCATGCGAGTAGTTGGGTCACAACCGCACAAGATGTACCAGCGCACAAGGGGAACCTCCCGATGGGGCAAATGTACCAACTACAAGCCAACCGAGGTTGAATAATGCAACAGGAAAATAACGCAAGGAAGGGGAGCATCGATCTAGGTTACCTTTTCCACCCTCGTTCTTCAGCTAAAGTTTTGTATATGTAGCGTGTCATCGACAAAACAAAATATGTAATTAACGTGTTGTCAGAAACACAATAAGTTATATATATGGTATATTGTATATATATCGTGTAATCAACAACACATTCAAAGGGGTTACATGTTACTAATTACACTATAAGAACATACGATAATAAATTCTTTTTCATAATCGTTTCACAAAGTACACAATATTGGTCATGTCATGTGCGCAAACACACGACAATAGCATGATATTAACTACCCAATTCCAGAAGAGTCACCACAATTTTCGGTGTTTCAATAACTTCCATTACCCGACGGTTCATAACCCTCTCACCTTGCATATATATATAATTGTGACCCATGTGCTTACCGAATTCAAGAGGAGGACGAGACGGAGCAATTGATTGCTATCCCACAAATCGCATGCGCCTCGACGAAACCTTCGGGACATTGCTAGCGCACCAAATGATGATCCTGTCACCCGTCATAAGCGGTCCTCCCCAGCCTATGATGGGAACGGGTTCATCCATTGGTGTTATGTCAATGTCACAAATGTTCTGTGACATATGTATTGCCTAGTCGAGGATTCTGCAAGGATATCTGACAACGACTGACCGCTGGCGCTGAGACGGAGCAAGTGATATGAAGGGGTTGTTTAGTTCATTATTTATTATTATCTTTTTTTCAAAATGTTCTATAATGATATGGAGATCATACATTGGGATACACGACTAATGCGCCAATCAACTTTGTAATAACACGATAAAGATTTCTTATGCATCATTTTGTGGCATCAATTATACGATATACTTGATGTCGTTTGAATGAACACACGACGTAAGTGACAATTGTGATACACATTTTCTGGGACAGTATAGTGGTACATTTTTTTTATCAAATACATGATGTCTTCAACGGCCGACTATATCCAAGTAATAAAATGGCGATTGTATGCTTACTAACATGATCTCAAAATGATCGTCCGTTTGGACACATGACTGAATGCGACATCGTTTAAAAACAAACACGATAATACGATGTAGTTCATTTCCAATGGATAATTACACAATATGGCATTAAAAAAGACAAAGTTGTCAATTAATTATGTTTCGTCAATAAATAATGTAAGATGTCATTTGTCTAATTACAATTCATTTTGATATGGATCAAATTTCCTTTTGATTCGGGCCCGAAGAATAGCAGTAGATATCTAAGGCCTGACAAGCCTATTATCTCCACTTGTTTAAAATCAGGCTGAAGAACGCCCCCTACCATTTTTGCTATGTAGAACATGAGGATGACACCACAATCTTCATTTGTTTCTTGATATGGGCATTTATTGATCTTAGTCATTGCCCACTTTGATGCACCTTTTATCTTAAGGGCCCTCTCCATTCCTTGTGCAACATGTTTTTGGACGTTGTCCGCCGTTGCAAAGTGGTGGCCGTGGTCACCCTTTAGTGGGTTATACCACCTAAACCTCTTCTCCTTGCAGCGGACAATAAGCAAGAGAGAGTGGCCCGTGATGTAGATCGGAATGAAACTGCTCTCCGTGTTAACATTCAGCCCTCTCAACAATAAGTTGGCGAGTTTGCCCACTTTCTCCACCAGAACGTCGGCCGTCCCAACGTTCAAATAGTGTTGAAGATGTCTATCACCTACAACAAAGCAATCGTGTTAGTCATGATACAATGATTGACAGGTTGTGACATTCATCACATGATAAGTGTCTATATCGTGAGACCGATAACATGACAAATTTACGAGTGTATTAACAAACATGTTATGCATACATCAACAATTGAGAAGAAACTTAGCGTATTATGCACACAACGATATGAGCCAATGTCGTGTTATTGATAAAGTGATATATAAAAGTTCACTTTTGTATTTTCCATTATCGTGTGATTAATAACATGATATTTCTTAAAAACGTATCATCAAAAAAATGATAGTACCTCATTCGTTATGCACTCCTGATTTAGCAGGTAGTCAATGTAGGGGAGAGTCGCCACGGGCCACTACTTGTATGGATGCGTCAGAAAATCCATGATGGTGTCCTGATCTTCATTCTTCTAAATCTCAATGTGGAACACTAACTACGTGTCAAAATAGTCGTGTGGCACCATACAGACCTCCTCCATTTTTGTTTGCTGCAGTGAGTTGTCTTCCACGTCAATCACCTTGATGATACTCCAAGTACTCCCTCATCAACTGGAGGTGTACATGATGCATTGCTACTACTGGCGGCTTCCGGTGTGGTAGACTTTGGCTATGTTGGAGGGATAATGTATGGGTCAAGGACAAATGCCAAAGGAACTTCATCACCTGCCTTCTATTGCACACTTTCCATGGGTCCAAACTTGGCTAGCTTCTCCTCTAAGTAGCTACTGAAAAGTTTCGTCTTCTTTGAGCCCTGAGCAGCCACCTTCTTAGCTTGCTCCTTACCTTGTGCAGGTGGTTCAACGATGGTGTACCTCAACTTTTGGGGCACTATAGGTAGAAAGGGTGCGACAGGGGCAAGCTTTCCACTTTAATTTCAGTTTAATTTTTTGCTGAGGAACTTCTTCTTTGTTTTGTGCGTTCCTCTTCTTTATTTAATACTTGGGGTTGTTTCGGTCCCTCTAGTGGATGTTCCGATCCTTCCAGGTGTTGTTCATGTCCCTCCCGGGGTTGTTGCTCGACCTCCAGGGGTTGTTCCTGTCCCTCCTGGGGCTGTTCCTGGACCTTCCGGGTTTCTCTCTGGACCTCCCAGGATTGTACAACTTCTTTATTTATTATCTTCAAAAATCTTGTTATCATGGTCTTTTCCAACTTCTGACCCTTCTTCTTTATTGGGGAGGCAGCTTTCGGCTACCTTTTTTCTACATATAAGAAATAGCATTAGTACGTACACGATATGCAAGTCTATCATGTTTTATTTTACACAATACATCACCATGTCGTGTTGACTGAAACACAATAAAGGGCCTTATCGTGTTAACGATCACATGACCACAACTAGATCGTTTACTTAACAAACGTTTATTTCAGTGATCATGTGATGGTTCACAAGACCACAACAAAATTGTATTTCTTAAATAATGACTTTTAGGGTTGTCGTGTGCTCAATTACACGATCATCCACATGTGAACACAATAGTTTAAAATGTCGTACTTATTCAAAATGAATCCCACATCCACCGACTGAGGGACAAGGACTGGTTGCTTTTCCTGAGCAGACGGTTGATCGGCTTCTATGGATTTTGAAGCTCTTGCCTTGACCGGAACTGACGGAGAACCTTCGGTTCTTGGTGGAGGGGTTGATGCATGAGGGACTTCCGATTGAGGAAGTTCATGCTGTTGATCTATCTCCGGTTCCTATGGGGGTTGTATCTGTTCTATGAGGCTTGTTGCCACCTTCAAATCATTTTTAACCCACTGAAGCATAGCTTCAAATCTCTCAGTGTTCCACCCCCACTCCCCGTACAGAACAACCTTCTCCAAAACTACATCACAAATCTCGGTCATGACATCAACTAGCATGACAAATGATTCAATGATGTCCTGTCCGGACTATATATGTCCTGACGTCTGGTCGTGGTGGGAATGGACGGGTTTCAATGACGTCCTATGTATCGTTGTGTGCGTACCTGCCTTCTTCGCCTTCGGGGTCGCCCTTTGGCCATCCGTCAAATGGGCCTCTTCGGCAATTGGTGTGATTAGCATAATAACATGGGAGTCTGGCTTCAGATGCATGAACACCTCCTCATACCACTTCCTCATCCGGTGATGAGCAAGTAGCTTCTTCCTCGTCTTTTCATCGGTCGGGTCATGCATAGCGGCCTTCTCCACATCGCTCAAAAGTTGGGTAAATTCGCGCCATCTCTTGCACCTCAGGCTACATGGATGACCAATGGGAGCCCATATGGACGTATGCTCGTAAAACTATACCTGGTGGACAATACAAAATAAATGGGTCAGTAGTGTAAGTATGACAATTTAGTCATGTTACGTATGACATGCTTCGCGGTAACCTTGTGTCATCCATTACATGATAGTCCATTATTGTGTAACATTATAGAAATGATATGGTAATCAATTGTCTTACCACGCACACGATATTTCTACATGCGTGTTATAACTCATATTTTCGTGAACACAATCGAAGTGATATCGTGTGAGCGATACGATGATATACATGTGTTTTTAGAAATATCGTATCAGTAGAAAGAAGAAAATGTGCCTCATTGTGATATCTATAATACGAGAATTACTTGGAGCACAAATGAAACCCCAATGAGAATTCTAATCATGGCGGAGCGCTCATCTTGTCTACTCATGAAATTTTGGTGGGCTGATGATATGCCTCTCATCAACATATCATGCACGGCCTGAGCCCAATTGTAGCACCCCACGACCGACAAGTCATATATGTAATCACACAAAGCTGGGGATACGACTCTGTTGCTATGTGTGAATAACACCAAGACCCCCATGTGCACAATAGCCAACCCTGCTAAGTCCTTGTCTAACACAGTCCGTGTGTCAGCGGCCACTTCTTTCAATATTTCTTCAAGTATGTCTTCTCCGGCCGCTTCTCTTGGAAGAATTTCTTGTAGAATTGCCCCTTGCCTTGCATTGGGCAACCTTCCCCTCTCTACTTTCTAATTTACACAAGTTCCCTTTTCCACTCAAACCTGTGATCATTGCCACTTCATCCACCATAAGGGGTAGTCTTTTGCCCCTAATGTTGAAGACCTCTTGTGAGTCGTCCCAACACTCACCAATGAGAACATCCAAGAACGGCCTAGAGATGATGATGGGCTCACATTCATATTCTGGGTAGAACCCATTCTCCACCAAGATAGTCTTGCATCCTAAACGTGATTCTGCAAGGTCTTTTGAAGATGGAGTTCAGTGGGGAACTATTCGTTCCTCGACCTAGTCTTCTCCTGTAGATTCTCTTCTTCTTATCTTCTGCTTCCTTCACTGACTCCGCCATTTGCTTTAATACTATAACTTTACGTCTGCAAAATTGGATAAATATATGTATATCAACAATGGGTCGTGACCATAATCAATAGTCGCGTTGATTCACATTAACTAACTAACTTCCTTATATACGATAAGTATATATATCGTGTTATCAGATATACGATAAGAGGACCTCTCATACACAATATCACTACGGTTGAATATTGTGTTGCCAGTGTCTTATTGAACACACGATATATGACTTATCATCTTTCTAAAAACACGATATGCTGCTTCGACTACCTACTTCATGTGTTCTATTACACGACAAACAAAAAATCATGCATACAAATATAAAATGTAGATTTTGGGAAAGGCCTTGCCACGAAACTGATCCAAGCTGGATTAACCCCTCGATCGGCCACTGATTTTCTCCAAAGTTCACTCCTTTACCGGGATCACGTCAAACAAAAATTTGCTACATGGTGTAAGGTTTCAAAATCACCTTGAATATATAAGATGAAATGGAACTAACGCTGGATTTGTTTTTGATATCTCCTTCTCAAAACTAAAAAACCATAATCTTTGAAAAATCGACTGGAGTTTTTTTACAATTGCTGGTCGGATAGGTCACAAAATCTACCCTCACACTGCATGAATGCTGCTTAATGCTCCAAATGATGAAATCGATGGTGAGATGGGTCAAAAATCAGAACATAGTTTTCTCACGAAGGAATCGCTTGCCTGTAAATGGGACTTCGTGAGGGTTTTACACAATATAAAACCCTATCTCCGGTTAGGGGTATTTTTGTTCAAAATTTATATTATATTGTCTTATTCTAGGTTTGATAGCATTTGCGTTTAAAATCTAGGGAATATGGAAATTTGTAATCTTCGGCTAGGCAATATGGAAAAAATTCTTAGAACATAGCCTGCTACAAGGTAAGGTTGCGAGAAGCAGAGCACACCCAAAAGTAAAACAACACAAAGTAACAATGGAGAACAACAACACAAAAGTAACAATGGAGAACAACACATATATTATGTCCAGTATAAGTAAATTGAATTGTAGCATGCCATCAACACCACCGCATCTGCCCTACTAGGGTAGAACATAGGGGCCAACTCCAAAGGATTGGTCAGATGCTGACTAACCAAAACCTAAATCACCCTACTATGAGGTCAGAAAAAGAAGAAACCCAAAAAATGGTCCCATCACTACCAACATTGATATGGGCAAAGACTAGTGCCACAAAAAGTGGAAACCCCTTGTAGTAGAGATGGATGACCCACATGGCCAAGGACCTCGACCGCAACTAGCTAGAGACAAGATTGGAGGCACACCGAGAAAACCGAGGGCAATCGCAAAAAAAGCAATGGACCTCTACTCAAACCACCATAGAGGACATAGCAAGCATGCCCAAAGCATTTCCATAAGGAAGATTGGTGAGCTCATTCAATGTTGAAATCACATAGAATACATAGAGACATATAGCACAGAGGGAAAAACATTTCAACCATAGAAAGTTGGGAGCTTTACATTAGACCACCAACAACAAATAGAGAAGACAAAGTGTAAGAAAAAGAAGGATTGGATGGTATGCAAAATGTAGGAGAAAGACATACATGGAGAGCCAAGAAATTCACATTAAGTGAAGGGAAAAGGTTTTCTTTATTCACAAGTATATCTTACATTTCTAGTTTTATATTTTGGGCCATATAATTTCAATTCAGGTGCCATACTCTTGTGATTTTTGTTCTTATTAGCAGTTCTTCCAATAGGTCAAAGAATTTTGAATTTGTTTTGGGTACGGCCTCAACGATAATTGAATGAAATCTTTGTTAATTCATACTATTTCTCTTTTTCGTAATAGTTTATAGGACATGACTTGGAGTCTAATACATATAAAATTTAAGTTAAATGGATAAAAAGAAAAAAGAGTTTTTGCCTGGCCAAAGAATGAAATATTCCATATTCCCTGAATTTTAAACGGAAATGCCATATGACCTATTTATGGACCAAAATGCCCTTAGGTTTTCACTATATTAGGTTTTAATGTAGAGAGTAATAAATGAACACCGGAACAGTGTTGTGCCATTCCGGTGTGCTGGTAGTCATCGGTGTAGAATGGAACTTGCTGGCAGGGGCTTACTGGCGGTGACTCACCGGTAAGAGTTGGTGAACAAGAAAAAAATATTTTTTGGCACCGCAAATGCTGTGTGAGTGCTCCATTATAATGGAGAGGTAGGCAATGACGTGCATATTGGTGGAATGGAACGGTTGATGAACATTCATCCATTGGTGAGCTTTGGCAAGCTGCTGGGGCAAGTCAAAGCACGACTTTCCGTCAATGGTAATGTTAGTTTGAAGTATTTAACTTCATCCTCTCAATCATCCATGATATATGAATTACAAGATGATGAGGACCTCCAATCAGTATTCTCCATTCATAAGAAGGCGAATAAGGAGGTGTTATCATTGTATGCCGAGATGAAACAGTCCGACAACGGTGATAAATCACCATCACCCTCCGTAGAAAGGAACCAGATAGTTAACAAAGCTGAATCACCCGTCGTAATGGCTCATCCCAGCTCTAATGTCGTATTTCATCCCGGATTCAATGAAACTTAGTTCACCTTTGAAACTGTCAGGTAACAATTAATCTTTTGATTATACGCAATTGGAATATTTTGTGTACTCGAGACCACGATATTGAACATATCGTGTTAAGGTTAAATCATATCATGTGAAGTAATAAACATGAGGCGTAATATATCGCATTAGTAATTACATGACATACACATGCGATATAGCAATAATGAGTTGTAACGTAGATATAATAACACGACATGCATTAATGTCGTGGTTTTGGGGAGAATATTTTTGCACTATATTTGAGAAGATTGCAGGGAGATCACTCGCACAGTGATGTTCTTTGCGGAGACGTATCATTTGGGAGATTGTTGTAGCGGTGGCTGGTGAACCGGCCCTCCGTCGGATACGGTCCTCACCTATATCCAATGGTGGGCATGTTTCACTAGAAGGCGATATATCAATGTCTTCAATGATCTGTCGAATTCGCTCCATCCTGGGGGACAGTGCCCTATTCTTGAAATGATGGGTCTGTGAGTCTGCAAGGAGATTGCATGCCAACTGATCGCTAGAAACGAGACAGATTGTTATTTTCATTGTTTTTTAAAGTTCTATAAATATTAGTTTTTTGGATGTAATGAATTAATAACAGTTATATCTTTCTTCCCATTGAAAGTTGTCTTTCCCCTATATTGGATGTAATGATACTTGTTCAAGAGTGTATTCCTTAACACGATATGTTCGTATATCGTGTTACCGACCATGCGACAATAATACACTCGCATTTTGTTTTCACACGACTTTCATAAATATCGTGTTCACATGAACACGATGAGTTATCAGTCCGTTTTACGAGCTCACGACTACGATAATGAATATTTATGCTAGAGTGTAATCAATTGTACGATAGTGGTCATGTCATGCGATCAAACACACGACAACTGCATTAATTTAAACACCCAATTCCCGAAGCGTCACCACAATTTTTGGGATTTCAATTAAATTAGAATCACCAATTCGTGAGGAGTCATTTCCAATTTCCAATTACACTATATATGGAATAATTTCCATATATATTGAACGGTTCATATCCCTCTTATCCTGCCTATATATATTGAAGTGACCTCTGGGCTAACCCAATTCACGAAGAGCACGAGACGGAGCCTTTGGGACATTGATATAGTGCCAAATGGTAATTTGTCCTCTTCAGTGGCGCAGTCCTAACCAGCATCTGAAGGGGGGCGATTTATTACCCAGCGTTATTTCAATGTCGCGAATGTTCCGTCACAATTGAAATTTAAAGGAAAATATTAATATTATGATCTATCGATTTCGCGACATATAGGTCATCAACATCCTCTGAAGTGGTCATCCCGAAACATATTTGATTTCGGTTAACGTTTGAAACTTTCCTATGACCATCCTCGTTCGAGAATGTTCGGTCATCAGTTATGATCAACGAGTTGCATCATTTTCGTTTGTTTGATTACACGACATCAAAGACGTCCTAATACAAGATGTCTTGTAAACGATAACACGACCTAATACGAGGTGGCGTGTATGCGATAACATGACCTAACTATCAATCGTGAGAACTATAATACGATCGGATATATATGTACTCACATTTTGCGCTATCGAATACACGATATTGGTGCAAATCTTTTGATCGATTATACACCATCTGACATTGGTACATGTATTTCTATTATAGTAGTTAATTACAAAATAATTGGTTGAACATTGAATCTATCAGTTAATCGAAGCGTGAAAGAAGTCTATTTTATTTTTACAATTCATCTGTATCTAGATCAAATCCCTCTTCGATTTGGGCCCAAAGTATAGCAGCGCAGATCATCGGCCTGACCAAGCCTGTTATCTTGAGTTGTCTAAAATCTGGCTGAATGATGTCCCCTGCCAGTTTTGTTGCGTAGTACATCACGAACAAACCACAATCTTCGTTTGTTTCCTGCTACGGGCATTTGTTGATCTTAGTCATTGGCCACAGCCGAGCACCCTGAATCTTCAAGGTCTTTTGATATACGCAATCCAGCGGGGAAACTATTCGTTCCTAAACCTTCACTGACTCTGCCATTTGATGCAATACTCTAACTTTTAAGTCTACAACATTGGATAGAAATATGTCAATCAACACTAGGTCGTGACCATAATCGATATCCGCGTGATTCACATTATCTAACTAACTTGTATTTATATGATAAATATATTTATTGTATGCTCGAACATACGCTACGAGGAAGTTGCATACACGATATCATAATGGTTGAACATCATGTTTCCAGCGTCTTATTGAACACACGATATATGACTCATCATCTTTCTGACCCAACGATAATTTGCTTCAACTGCCTATGTCATGTGCTCTAATACACGCTAAATAAAAAATCATGCATACAAATATATGAAATGCCTTACCACGAAACCGCTGCTGCTGTTCCCCGAGCCGGATTAACCACTTGTTTGGCCACTGCTTTTTTACTAAGTTTACTCCTTTACCTGGATCGCCGCAAACCCGAACCGCCGCTACAAAGAAGAACCACCTTTGGGACATACAATTTCAAAACTCAACTACACAAACTCGTTATTCGTAAACTCGTTTCAGAACAAAAAAACCCTAATCTTCCATGTCTGGTAGGATAGGTCGCAAAATCTTCTCCCACGCCACGTGAACAGTGTTGAACCATAGTACTTTGCAATCAGAATGGAGTTTTGAATTGGAACGGGGTTTTCAATCAGAGGAATCGTCAGCATCTAAAGTCGTATGCCAATGAATGCGACTTCGTGAGGGTTTTACACGATATAAAACCCTACCTCTGGTCAGGGGTATTTTAGTCCCAAATTTACTTTATATCGTGTTATTCCAGGTCATATGGTATTTCCGTTTAAAATCCAGGGAATATCGAATATTTCATTCTTTGGCCAGGCAATATGGAAAAAACTCAAAGAAAAAAAAGAACCTTAATGAATCAATCACAAAGAATATTATTTAATTGGAGGAGGATTATCAATCAAGTGAAATTTCAGGCCCACATGTAAATGCTATGCACTTCATTCAAACCAAATGGAATATAAAGGATTGAAAAAGTACCCATGTCCAGTATCAATAATTTCATATTTGCAGCATCAATCTTTTCTTGCCAAAACCAATCTATGCATTTAACAATTTCACAAAATTTTGATTGTGCATGAAACTTGTCAATAATTTACTTGTTCCATTTCAACATGAAAAATAAAAGTAACCAGTAATTCTCAGCTTATTGGAGTAAAAACTCATTATCAATAGAAGCCAGTAATTTACGTCATTAATGGTGTTTCTCATCTTAAAACTTTTCGAGCATGGTGAAAACACGAGACAATTGGCTTCACCATGATATAGTTGTTCATGTATTAATTTCTGCTATCATCCTCACTGAGCAGGTTGAATGGAGTGCATATCTACTACTGTGTACTGGTCCTCTGCTTCTTCATGATTCTCTGAGTATGACAGAATTTGGTGGCAGCTTAATGTCCCGCTAAAATCAGACACAGACTTGTCATCTTCATTAATGGTTGTTCGATGTTCAGATAGGAAAGGCCTGGCCAGCATAGTTGGAGCTTCTGTACGTCCTTCCAACATCTCTATAACCTTGCTAATAGACGGTCTATCAATAGGTTTCATTTGAATGCAGTAAAGTGCAATTGTTATCAATTTTTTCACAGTTTCCTTCTCATCCTCAGCAGTTTCTCCCATTCCAAAGTCCCCTCCTTGATTAAATTGATCATAAGCCCACACTGGAAAGTAAATTTGGCTTGAATTCTCTGCTTGCCCATTAAAATTTTTCCTTTTCCCTGCCATCTCCAATAGAAGCATTCCAAAACTATAAACATCAGATTTGTATGAGACCCCTCCAACATTCTTGTAGAAGAACTCAGGAGCCATGTACCCAATTGTGCCTCTTGCTGCTGTGACTGACACAATGCTCTGTTCTGTTGGGTAAAATTTTGCCAGTCCAAAGTCCGAAACCTTAGGTTTGAAGTTTTCATCGAGAAGAATGTTGTGTGGCTTTATATCAAAATGAAGGATACGCATATCACAACCCTGATGCAAGTATTCGATCCCTCGAGCTATTCCTAATGCAATCTCTTCAATTTTGTTCCAATTTAGAATGTTTACATTATCTTCATGACAAAATATATATTTTTCCAATGACCCATTTGGCATGTAGTCATAGATCAGACCCTGTTTGGACCCTTCTGAGCAAAATCCTAAGAGTTGCACTATGTTGACATGGTGAATTCTTCCGATTGTTGCAACTTCATTGATGAAATCCTGTCCATTGCCTTTGGATTTCTTCAACATCTTAACTGCTACAAGACGACCACTTGACATCTTCCCTTTGAACACAGAACCATAGCCTCCTTGCCCCAGTTTTTCTTTGAAATTTCTTGTGATCTTCTTGATTTCAGAATAGGAATATCTTGTAGGGGATTGGTTTCTATAAGTGGTCAAAAAATCTTCAATAGTTGAATCCATCCATATGTCCTTGGTCCTCAGTCTATAAATAAGAAATGCAGCTAAGAATGGTAGCGCAAGGAATGCTCTCCCTATCCATAAGGATCCTTCACATAAAAGAGAATAAAGCACTAGTTAGGCTCCGGTTAAGTGGATAATTGCTTTGTAGTGAAGACTAGCATTCTCTTACCTATAACGAGAAAGTATCCTGAGAACAAATTGAGTTGGACACAAAATTAATCAGTAGACAATAAATAAATAGTATAAATTTTAAAAATAGCGAATCTCAATTTTTACTCTCAACAATTAGATGACAATACTGAATATACGGAGACTGATTAGAATTTGCTAATTCTTACCCAATAGCATATTAATGTATCCTACAAAAAAATGAAATGCAAGAATCAGTCTTTGAAGAGTAAGATTATTGTAAAAAACCGAAATAAATAATATATGTCAATGCAAAGTGAACGAATCAAAGCAAGCAACCACAGAATGAATAGATGATTTGGCATCATATCCTTCACAATTGTATCCTTGGAAGAGTAAAGATTCAGTCCTACCTAGCTCATTGACTTGTGGCAACCATGCTGAAAAAATAAATAATCACTGAAATTGGTTAATTTGGTGTAAGCTTTCTCTGCTGTATACAACATATTGAATTTCTTAATTAATCCTTACCGTGAAAGACCTCAAAGCTGATATATCGACAAAACCCTGCAACGTAACAACAGCAAAACATAAAATATTCGACTCATTCCAAATTGTAAGGAGATTTAAAAAGTCAAATAATGAATTGAAAAATCCAAGTCTCGGGAAAAGACTAAACAAAGTTTCCAATCAGTGAACTGCTTACCATTTATAATTATCCGTAGCGATTTAACAACACCTGCATGACCATAAATATAATGATTTAAATGAACTCCATTTGGCAAGGACGGTAAGAAAACATGCTATTGCATCCAATTCTTTCGCTAAGTTGAATGTATTTTCATTTTTTTTCTATAAATATTAATAACTCCAAGAGACAGAGAGAGAGAGAAGTTATAAAGCAATAGATGAAGCAACATTTACTAAGAGAACCAAATACTAATAAAATATATTCTATTGGCTGGAAATATAAAAATGAAAAGTGAAGACTCTGTTCATTTTTTTACAATCTATAGGCAGAGACTCAGAATAGCAGCTATAATTTACAATGGTAAGTGTTAAAAAAAGAAAGACAAACGGAAAATGAATGTTATTGGCCAATAAACACGACTAATTAGTCATTCCATTCAAGAGAGTTGATAGTTTTTACTAAAGATTTTGAATCTTGAATCAAAAGGAATAAGGATGTGTTCCTAGGGATTCTCCTTTAGGGGTCTTCAAAAATACCAATTAGAGATGCTCAAAATGGAGACCCATTTGCCTAAGTGGCGCCCCAAACTGGGATGCTAAATCCACCTAGGATGGCATCCCGCGTTGGAAGTGCTCTTATATCTTCGGCTTCAAAGCACGTATTCTTGCCTTTTGCTCAAGATTTAGAGAGAGAAAAAAATTAATTTATGAATTTAAAAAAAAAGAGGTAATTCCCTTGAAAATGATGTATGTTGAGAAGATTAATTACCACTTATCGAGTGCCACCTTAGATCATCTATCGAGAAGAAACCTGTGTAAAACAAAGTGTTTCAGTATACCACTTATGCAGTTTTACTTAGTTTATTATATTTACTGTGTCGGGCAAAAAGGGCTCAAAAGCCGCACAGCCACCAATCTAGTCATAAGTTTTTATGATATATTTATATCTCTACTTGAATTTTTTTGACATACTAATGGCAAAAAGGGCTCGCACAGCGAGGCAAGACAATGGTGAGAAAAGCCAGAAGTTCAAATGCTAGTAAATTAAATTGGAGATAAACTTACACCATAGTGGTCGACTGGAGGAGCCGTCGCATAGTGATGAAAATTGAAAACAGTGCCCAGAATGAGAATAGAATGCTTCTGGATAATATTCTGTACATTCACTCCCAATTTTAAAACAATCACGACATGACAAGGGCGCCTTCCACGAGAGGCTAAAACCCATTAGCAAATCACGCTGAATCTCTATGTAGCTCCTGTTTTTAAGTGTCTGAAGTTCTGTAGGAGCCGCGGCTACAAGCTCACAATTTGGTTGGACTGCTGATACTGAGATAGTCGTTTCTGTGATTGCATACATATACTCTTCATACGTGGTGTTCTTCCTGCAAACACTTCCTGCTACATAAGATGGCTTGTCTACTTGGAATGGGCATCTGATGATCATAATATAGTTTCCATTGATACTATAGTTTCTGTTGAATGCAGATGGCAATGAGTACGGATCACCGTACGAGAAGTCTCTCCAGGTAAGACGACTGTTCTGCTGAAATGAGCAGTCATTTTGCTGCAGACCAGGGTCTATTACCCGGATTTGCTGTCTCTCATATGAGATTTCCTTGACATAGAACTTGAGCACAGATATGATCCAAGTCAGGTTCAGGTGCAGTACGGTTTGATTATTTTCACACTCCAATTCATACTGTGGATCTCCGCAGTGCAGAGGATCGTTCTTTTGGCGAAATGGGTAAGAGATGTTTCGGATGGTTCCGCAGGAAGACGAACAAGTCTCATTGATGCCATTGCAACATAGAGTTGAGAGAGAGATTAGCAAAGCAAAGACCACTCGCTTCATGATGGAAAGCTGTGCACGAGAGAGAGAAGACGAAGATAACTATTCTCGGAATGGAAGAATGAAAGAATGTGTTGTCTTCTACACTTGAAGTAGATTGACTAATTTATAGCTATTGCTGGAAAGAAGTTTAAGGAAAAGAATTAAAATAGTTAAATAGACCCCCTTTGTGGAGAAAATTTTTCCACTGCGAAGACTTGACTGAGTGCGGCAACGTGCTCTTGAAGCATTGAAGCAGGTTGGAAATTGCATAGTCCAGCAAGACTTGACCAGTGAACCACGGATGTGATCAGATTGGAATTTGCATAGCCAGACTTGACTAGAAGAAAATAAGAGCTTAAATGCATCACTTTCTTCGTACTTGCGTCTCCTTTCTGAAATTTGCATTTTGGGAATTGTCATTAATCTGAAATTAATTTGTTTGCAGTTTATTTTATTTTAATAGCGTTATTGTGTTGGCTTTGATTTCTGTTTTCTGGTTTTTGAAATTAAAAAAAAAATGTATACAGTGGGAAGTGGCAAAATTTGAACTCTTTTGGCAATGTTTAAATTGGGATACGGCTTGCTGGCCTCCAGTGATTGGCATGTGGAAATGCATTAGAGAATCTCTTATTAAACATCATGATGACATTTTGAAATGGTCATCTGATTATCATAATATAGTTTCTATCATATACAGATCCCACTGAGTACAGATCACCGTACGTGAAGTCATCCCTGGTGCTATTTCAAGAAAATAGTATTTTTGGCTGCACCGTACAAATAAGTCATTAATACTTTTGTGGAGAAGATTTTTCCACGACTTGACTGGGTGCTTCAACGTGCAAATCTTGAAATATAAATGGGAGAACGTTGGAAATTGCTTAGTCCAGCTAGACTTGACTGGTGACTACGGATGTGATCAGGTCCATCAGCCCGCACCACCGGACTGGGCCGTAGCCCGACATGCTGGATCAATGGGCTTAACCCGACCTGGCACCTCACATTTAAAAGCCGCTTAGCTGTTGTTGGGATGGGGCATTTGGCCCCATATATTACGGGAAGCGTTTTCTATGCTCCCTCTTCAACATGAGCCGAGCGTAAGAAATGCCTGTGAAGTGTACGATTTCAAGATCGATGGCGCACACGCTAGCGCACGTTAGCGTGTGTAATATTTCAAGATCGATGGCGCACACGCTAGCGCACGTTAGCGTGTGTATTACACACGCTAACGTGCGCTAGTGTGTGCGCCATCGATCTTGAAATCGTACACTTCACAGGCGTTCCTTACGCTCGGCTCACCGTCAGAGCGGAGCATAGAAAACGCTTCCTATATTACGGCTGTCTTCAACGCAGTTAGTTGAGGACGTAGAGGGAATCGGCTCTTTTTTTTATAAATTAAAATAATATTATGATTATAAAATTATCACATTTTTTGTATAAAAATAATTTTAACCTTAATAATAATTAAATAATAATTTTTAAGAGTAAAAGAAGTAATTATTATATTTAAAAATTTATAAGGAGGAGTGTTAAACCTTCTGATCACTTTTTCTTCTACTATCTACGTCTCTCTTTTTCAACTCCTCCAATACTCTCAAGCCTCAATCTTTTAATTATTTTAATTATTATTTTTAATTAAAATTAAGCTCTTAATCATCAAGATTTAAGTTTAAAATTTTTAAACTTTTTTCTTCTCTATAAAGTAAGTCTAAACTTTCAAGCATAAAAGTAAGTAAATTTGATTTAATAATTTAATTTTTAATTTAATTTACATCTTATTTCTCTTACTAATTTTTTTTAAAGAATATAACATCTCAATCAACTTACAATGCCGCCTCCTCCTCGGTCTCCCTTTAAGTCCAACAGCCAATTTTTTCGAATGAGGAATTCCCGATATAAATGAAGCCGACTAAGAGGAATTCTACTAATGCCTTCGACCGTTAGGGAGAAAAAGAAACGACAACCTAACCTAATTTTCTTTATATGACTCCACAAATGCCTTCGATGGTCAAGGAGAAAAAGAAACGACAACCTTCTATGATGTGAAATCATATAGAGAAAATGAGGGTGGACAAGCCTAACAATGTCATGCCCCAGTACATGCTATCCCTTGAGCCGAACCAGTCTAAGGAGGAAGCGGCATGTAGTGCGATAAAGTATTACTAAATTGCAAAAGACTTAACCCATCTTTAGGTAGAACACTACGGAGTTGCGTTGTATCCTTTGTACAAAAGTAAAGTAAGCAATAAATAATTACTAATTAAATGTTAGTCCACACACATACCCACATACTTAGTCATAAATAGCCCACAAATGGCTTAAGTATAAGTATAAACCCACAATGACTAATAAGAGTCTAAGCTAATATTGGCTAAAAAGTGTAAAGTATAGTCAAGCATATAAAAGTCTCAACATAACATTCTATCAAAACAATCATAAAACCCATAATCTCTATACAACCTTACCTAATAATCATCGTCAACCACATGTTCTACATAAAGCTCATCAAAACAACCTGCATGGTATGATATGTAGTCTTAAAACAAAACACAAACAAAGAGAGGTGAGCCACAAGCTCAGCAAGGGTTTTAAATGGAAAGTAAATCAAAAATGACAACAAGGACGTCATCACATAATACTCATCATGTAATCAACCACAATGCCCATTCTTCATGGGATATCCATGTAAACCTATGTATTCATGTTATAATTTACAATCAATAAGCATCTACTTATACCACATTCATGTCATGCTATATATAATATATTTCATCAATACCTATTCATGTCACTTGCATATCATGCTATATAACATATCGCATCATCGTATATTTATATCTCCTACATATTATGCTATATATAACATATATCATCACCACATAGTCATATTACCTACGTTTTATGTTATAACACATATTATCTCATCATCACATACACATACCTCCAGAGCATCATAAGTTCAACATAGCTCATAACACATATATACCTCATGTGTAAACATGTGAAATTCACTATCATAATCGCATTCTACATGAATCATTCATTAACATAAACATATCATGCATATTTATTTCTTAATTAAAAAATTCACCCCATAATATTAAGTGTATTAACTATACATATCATCCAACATATTCATGCAATTTAAACCATAACCACATACGCAACATAAGTTCCATGGTTCCTACATAACCTGTGTTAATGAGCATAATCTTTCATATAAATGCAACAATAAATGATGAATATCTCACAAAGTGAGAGAAATAAATCAAGGTAAAAAACCCAAGCACAACTGCTCATTAAGGCTAAAGCCCTGAGTACAACTACCCATCAAGGCGAAGCCTTGAGTACAACTGCTCATCAAGACTGAAGTCCCGAGCAAACTACTCATCAAGATCGAAGTCCTGAGCACTTTACGTGGTAAGGCGGTGTACACACGCATACCATCCTGAATTCTCAGGGTCTAGATAACTTATCAAATAACATGCATAGCATATTGCTCTTTTCAGCCTGGAGAGGAAACCCGTCCTCATGGGATGTAAAACCCCGTCCTTTCAGATGTAAAACCCCATCCTTTCAGATGTAAAACCAAATCGATAAGCTTCATATTAGTTAATTCGACAACCAATGACATCTAATTGCATCAAATCAATCAAACACGGCTAATCACGATTAATCTCATTTATAAATTATTTTTATGATGCTTGTAATATGGTACGTACACAAGAAAATGTTAAACAAGATCATAAACACGCACAAATCAGTCCCCATGTGTAACATCCTCTGTGTTTCTGTAATTTTTCTGCATATTTTTACTATTTTCTGCAATTTTCTTCAATGTTATGCATTTTCTGCTCATATTTTCGATGAAGAAATTTGACTCTTTAGCGTATCCGTATTTGTAATATTCATGATTGTAAGAGTCGGGAGTAGTGTTTAGTCGCAAGTCATGGACCTCGACGCATCCCTGAAATTTTTTGGCGCGAAAATCAGACGAGACACGGGAGAATAGAAATGAGAAGAAATGAAGTGATGAAAAAAAAATTATATATATATATATATATATATAAAGGATCGGGTGCGCCTCAGCACGCCCGACCCCGCAAAGCGAACAATGAAGGGGGAAACCCCCCTTCACTCTTGAGGCCGGAGGTGGCACGGCCGCCGGCTTCCGCCCGGCCGGCCCCGGCCTTGCGAAGCTGTTGCTACCTCCTTGTTTGGCCTCGCCAGCCACCGCCGCACTTCTCCCTCTTTTCCGTTTGCTCTGGTTTTTGCCCCGATTCGCCGTCACCACCGGTTGCATGGCCTCCATTTCACCGACATAGTTCCACCCGTGCTTGAGCCGCGGCTACAAGCTCACAATTTAGTTGGACTGCTGATACTGAGATAGCCGTTTTTGTGATTGCATACATATACTCTTCATACGTGGTATTCTTCCTGCAAACACTTCCAGCTATATAAGATGGCTTGTCTACTTGGAATGGGCATCTGATGATCATAATATGGTTTATAGATCGCAATAAGTACGGATCACTGTACGTGAAGTCAGTCCTGATTAGCTGACTGTTCTGCTGAAATGAGCAATCATTTTGCTGCAGCGCAAGGTCTATTACCCCGATTTGCTGTCACTCATATGAGATTTCCTTGACCTAGAACTTGAGCGCAGATATCTGCCCAGTCAGGTTCAGGTGCAGTACAGTTTGATTATTTTTACACTCCAATTCATATTGTGGATCTCGGCAGTGCAGAGGATCATTCTTTTCGCGAAATGGGTAAGAGATGTTTCGGATGGTTCCGCAGGAAGAAGAAGAAGTCTCATTGCCATTGCAACATAGAGTTGAAAGAGAGATGATTAGCAAAGCAAAGACCACTCGTTTCATGATAGTAAGCTGTGCGCGAGAGAGAGAAGATGAAGAAACTTTCTCGGAATGGAAGAACGAACGAATGTGTTGTCTTCTGCCCTTGAAGTAGATTGACTAATTTATAGGTATTGTTGGAAAGAAGTTTCCGGAAAAGAATTAAAATAGCTAAATAATAGTGTGTAACATCGGTCAACTATAACCCCCTTTGTGGAGAAGATTTTTCCACTGCGAAGACTTGACTAGGTGCGGCAACATGCTCTTGAAGCATGGAAGCAGGTTGGAAATTGTATAATCCAACAAGACTCAGGATCCATTTGTTTGGTATAAATTTGAATTTAAAAAGTAATTAAAAATTCTGAAAAGCCCATAATCTAAATTTTACACTGAATTTGAATCTAAATCATATTTGAATCTGAATCTAAATCTAAATATGAATTTGTTCAATTTTTAAAAATTTTAAAATAAATAATTTTTAAATTTGTACTAAAAAACTTTTGTAGTAAAGATAAAGTTTAAATTAACTATTTTCTTGAGTTAAATTCACATTACTATGGTGTTCGTAGTTAACACTCAAACCAAATAAAAAATTATTTTATTATTTATTTCATTAAATATCATTAATATTACAGAAAATTAAATTTTTTTTGTCCGTTCACCTTTTTTACAATCGTAACATGGATTGGGGTTTATATAACTCATGATGTAGGAAGAGTTTTTTATACTCGTATCTCACAATGAGACATAGATATATAAGATCGACACGCATATACTAGTATACATTAGTGTATCACTTATGTTAACATGTGCTACCGTGTACACTGTTGATCTCGTAGATAAACCTCTCGTACATAACTTACGTACACTGGGCTCATTGTCACTAAGGAACATAAAATACTCTCTTTACAAAGTGGGTTTGCATATCAATCTTGGAAGAATATTCCATGCATACCCAATATAAAAAATACACAAGAGCCCTTCCATTTTTTAAATTGATGGTACACACTAATGTAAGTGAGCACTACAATACTAGTGCTAACATACACTAACATATGCATCATCAAGAAGAATGCATCAACATACATGTTCAACGTTCTCTTTAGTTAGTGATGTGTTTCTCCAACAAAGACGGTAGTTGATGGAAATGTGCCTCAGTCAGCGACCTCAAACTCTTTGTATGAGAGAGGGTCCAAAAACGAGCTGAGCTTCTTGCGCAGCAAGCTCAGGACTTGTCATCCTGAAGTTCCATAGAAGGTATAAGGTAACCAATAGTTGTATATTTAAACAACCATACAAAAAAGTGAGTCAAACTTAACTATGCCTTGCAACCAATATTCAAATTTGATCTTATTTTACTACAAAGTAAGTGCTCATGGATAAATCATACATCTTTATCAAGCCTAAAACTGCAAGAATGTAATAGCAAATGCTGGCATAGATATGCGGCCATCAGTTTAAAGGGAACGGCTTGTAATTAACAAAGGCTCATCTACCCCATAAAAATGAAGCCAACAAACTGTTCACAAATTAATTTGTCCCACAGAAATTCAGAAAAAAACATGGCTCTTAAAGTTGTGGAGAACCTTCTCAAAAAATTGCAAAATGTAGGCTAACTTTATGTTCCTGGCTGCTGATCTTATATGTATTAGTGATACAAGCTACTTGCCTCTTGCTTCTTTTTTAAAGACTCCTTTGCTGCAGCTATTTTATCAGCGCACGCCTTTTGTAGCTCAGAAAGCATAGTCTTCTCTTTCTTCCCTATTCAAGAGTCTAGGCCAAGTAAATGTTTATGGGCATTAAATTTTTAGGTATGATAAAATAGAAAAGATGTGGCCGCTTACATTGCTGCTCATAGCGGACAAATAGTTTTTCCTTTTCATCTTCAAATTTGGAAAATATATCTGCAAATCACGTGCACGAAGTTCTTAGACCTGGTAAGTTACATTTTGCACCAGCACACATTTCAAGTTATAGACTGGTCCCTGAAAATGTTGAGATAATCTTTTGTTTGATTAAAATATGCAAATTGAATTACCTTTAAAAACCTGCAAATGTGATGTTTTGTCCTTAAAAAACCTCTCCTAGGTTGTTTGGAACTTCGCAGCTTCATTTTTAAGTAGAGATTCGCACTAGCAAAATCAAGAAAATTTACCCATCATCACCAGTACATTATGAATGACAAGCATCAATGGCAAATTTATAGCATATAAACCTCTTTGGAACTCTTTGATAATGCTTTTACAAAAGTCTGCTTGCAAATGGAAAAAAGAATATACTCAAATTAGTCATGAAGCTTGGAATCGCATACCAAAAATAAATGCAAAATCATATATCATAGAAAAGCCATAATTCAAGATTGTAGAAAGCAAAAAGGAGATTGTAATTGTCTTTGGTCATTGATGGTATTTGTGATCCATCTTACACACGTAAGCAAATGCTTAACTTAAAATTTTATTAAAACTTGGTATACAACACATTTCCTATAATGTGTTGCCAGCTAAAACCAGTACACTTTGATTCATAAAAGATGAACGGAATCTGACAATCTCTACAATAGTATAATTTCAACGAATATTCTGTTCAAGCTTTCTCAACTACCTTTCCTTTTGAAGTTTTGCTGGAGCGTCATCCAATGTGCTCTTGACATCCAATGCCACACTATTAGAAAAATCTTCAGATGGTCAGTAACAGTCAAAGATCAAAGGTAACAATCAGGCCACAAGGTATGGTACTAGAGGTCTGCTACCAACTACAAACAAAATGAGAGACAAAACAAAAATAAACAAAATATCGAGTCAAACAAAATAATACAGAGTAACAAAAACAGAGAGCTGCAAATTTTGTTTTTTGATCTCATCTACTAAATTGTCGCTAATATAATATTTTAAAAAAAAATGATGCAGCAATTTATGGTCTTCAACAATGATCACCAATATTGCTACCAAAAGTCGCACAAACAAGCTTACACCACTTACAGTCTTGCAGCATCCGCAACCCAGTTGAAAATACAAAAGGAAGAGCAAAAAGACTAATCTATTACCTCCCAATGATCTCCTCATTCCTCTTTTGCCCGTCCTTCTGAGCTTTCTCTTTGCTAATAAAATAATCACAACAATCAAATCGTTAGGCAACATTCTTCAGTTCCTAAACAAAGATGTCAAATGTCTTAAACCATAGCCGAATCATTGAACTCTCATTTTTTTCAGGGATCTAGACAAAAAAACAGGATGAGAAAACAATGTCAGAGCAACTTGGGCCGAATGGTAGCAGAGAGAACCCGGGTCGTCGTCCAACCGGGAAGATGATGGACCGCCCCCCCCAACTGGCAGTTCTTGGCAGGGTAGGGAAGGCGGAGGAAGATGGGTTCGGGAGGCAGGGGAGGGAAGGCGAAGGAAGATGGGTTCGGGAGGAGGGCTTGATCGAGGAAGGGTTTCGGGGTTGGGTTTTAGGTTTTTAGAGGCAGTAAGCGAATGAATTGCATCTGACCGTGTATTCTATATTTCTATATTTTGAATGCACATGATTTAAGGACTGATTTAGTGGCTGAATTTAGTCCGAAACAAATGCTTTGAATGGCTTTCAATAGCTTATTCAGTTTAGGTATGAATTAGACCTAGAGCTTGGAAAATCTAACCTGACCCGTTTACCCGACCCAAACTTGACCTGCTTAACCCTGTACCTAACCTGACCCGACTATTGGTAGGGTCAGGGTCTAGGTTCTTGACCCATTTTGAATGTAGGGTCAGGTCATACTCGACCCGCACAACCCGACTAACCCGACTACAAATAATAAAGCACTTTTTTATTATAATATTAGTCTATTGGACTTATTTATATTATTATTATAGTATTTATTTAGTACATACTAAGTTGAACTAGAGGTGCTTAAACATAAATTTAGGCATGAATAAGATGTTTGGAGCATAGGTGTGATCACATATATTTTGCTTTGTAGTAGACATCAATTTTGGGATAACAAATGACGATATTTTCAAAGTATGGTTAATTTATATATAGTTTAATTTATTTTCTGTAATTCTTTTAGGTGTGGTGAATGGAATGAAAATATGTTATATTTTGTTGTATTCATTACTCATCCTCTCTCCTTCAGAAGGACACATCACACACTAGATTTAGCTCTAAAGGCCTGACATTCATAATAGGGAGCGCAAGTTGGGAACATGTAACAAGATAGGCAGATAATAGAGCTCGATGAGGGACAGTTTTCAGAGAAGGAAAATTGTAATCAAGTGTCACCTGTTGCAAAGGAGGTTAGGGTTATGAGTAGCCATAGAGAAGTAGGTACTGGAATTTTGAAATTAAGACATGCTAAAACGCATGATCCTCTATGGCCATCAAAGAATAATGTTTACTCTATTTTGCGTTAGTATGTGAGTTATCGAAAGCCAAGTGGGCTGATCGTTAGTAAATAAACGTTGAAGGTCTGTTTTGTTATCATTCTCTTAGAATGGAGGAAATGCAATATTATACCTCTAAGGTCTTCGTTGATGGCTACTACAAAAAAATATAAGCCACAAATTAGCTAAAGAACTAAAAATTTTAAATTAATGTTTTAATGTATTTAATTTCATTTGTGTTTTCCCTTTGCAAAGAGAGAAGGTATATAATATGAGTCTAACAAAAAAAATGAGGAAAAAAAATAGGGTTACCCTCATACCCAACCCGACCCGACCTGACTCAAGTAGGGTTAGCATTTGGATTTTCGACCCGATTTAAAATAGGGTCGGGTCAGGACTAGACCTGATTTCAGTGAGGGTCATGGCCAACCCGACCCGACCTGATTCTCAGCCCTAATTAAACCACACAAATGGACCCTAAGGATGAGCAAAGTGCTCCCCGCAGGCCTGCACCATCGAGTTAGGCACACGCTGATCAGCAGGCCTACCCAACATAGCACCTCATGTAGGGGTGTTATTAGGTAGGGTTTAAATTAGGTTTTATTAAATTTAATATTATTTAAAAAACAATAAATTTAAATTTAATCTAAACAACTATTTGGGCCATTAGGGTCGGTTAAGTTTTGTCAAAACATAAAAAATTTATATTTATAACCTTATTTGGGTCGGGTTTTGTCAAACCCAAATTTGATACCATTTAAGAAACGGTAAACCTAAATCCAACCCAAATAGTTATTCGGGTTAAATTTAATAACCCAAACTCGACCTATTAGAGGGCCGGGTTGGATCGAATTTTATTATATATTTGATGTGAGTGACATCCCTAACCCAACGGTTAAAAGCCGCTTAGCTATTGTTGGGATGGGGCAAATGGACATTTGCCCCAACATGTTGGGGAGTAAGTCCCCCAACTGACAGTTAGTTGGGGACGTTGAGGGCATTATCTCCTCTTTTTTTTAAGAAATAAAAATAATTTTATGTTTACAAAATTGTCACTTTTTTACATAAAAATAATTTTAGCCTCAATAATAATTAAATAATGGTCATATTTAGGGTTAAAGAGGTATTTATCATATTTAAAAATTTATAACTAGGAAAGAGTGTTTAACCTTTCTTCACCATTTCCTCTATTATCTAAGTTTCTCTTTCTCCTCTCTTCCAATACTTTCAAGTCTCAAGTTCTTAGTTAATTATTATTTTTTAATTAAAATTAAGCTCTCACACTTTCAATCATCAAGATTCAAATTTTTAATTTTTAAACTGTATCCTCCTCCATAATGTAAGCAACTAGCAATTCAAGTTTGAACTCTCAAGTATAAAGGTAAGTAAATTTGATTTAATGATTTAATTTTTAGTTTAATTCCTACCCTATTTCTCTTACTAATTTTTTTTAAAGAATATAATATCTCAATCAACCTTCAATTTTGCCTCCTCCTAGTTCGCCCCTAAGTCCGACCATCAATTTTTTCGAATGAGGAATTCCTGACATAAATAAAACTAACTACAAGGAAATCCACAATGCCTTTGATAGTCAGGGAGAAAAAGAAACAATAGCCTTCTATCATGTGGAGTCACGTAAAGAAAATTAGGGCGAACAAACCTAACAACCCTGACAAGTTCATGCTCAAAGCTGAATGTAATTATTGTAAAAGTATTCTAAGCGTGAGAATTAGGGGAGGAGGGGGTATTGGATATCTTCTTTGTCATGCTAGGTCATGTTCCCCCAACACATGGACCAAAGGACCCCAAACAAGCACAGTTAAGTTTCATGACCGCCTCTTCTACCTCTTTTAGTACTTTTTTCTTTTAATCAAGAGACAAATTGGAAAGAACTCGTGAAGTATGTTATGCACACCAAACAACTCTTCTCTTTTGCTGATTACTCTAAATTAGAGACATACGTGAAGATTTCTCTCAACCCAGCCTTCAACAAAATCTTGCACACCACATTGAGGAGAGACATTTTGAAGCTATCAAGGATGAGAAGGTAGAGCTTCTGAAAACCCTACAAATAATTCTAGGCATGATTACTTCAACTTACGATATTTGGACTAGTATCCAAGATATTGGCTATGCATATGTTATTATTCATTTTATAGATGAATTATGAAAATTAAATAAGATAGTAATATATTTTAACATTTTAGAATATTTTCACCCCACTTCAATTATTGAAAGATTATGGATGTATATTTTAAATAAATACTCAATTAAAAATAAAAATTTTGTCTATTACTTTAGAAAATGCTTCTAATAATAATATAGTGGTAGAACTTGTAGAATCCGATTATGATCACATTAGTCTAATAGAATCAAATATATTTCATATTAGATATGCATGTCACATAATTAATTTGTTTGTTCGAGATAGTTTAAATATAGTAAAACCTCATAGTCAATTAATTAAAATTTTTTTGCTACATATCATCTCTTCACCCTCTAGAATATAAAAATTTAAAGAATTATGCAGATTACATAGTAAGAAATATACAAAATTTCAATTAGATGTTCGTAATAAGTGGAATAACACATATTTATTATTAAAAATCTTGTGTTTGATTTGAAATTTTAATTCTATGTTGGGCTACAAAAAAGTTGTCTCATGTAGGACTTAATGAAGGTAACTTTGCCATATTTATTTGTTTGATGAATTTTTTAATATTTTTATTATATAACTAGATATTTATCCAGAGTTTATTGTCCTACTTCTTATTTAATTATATGCCACTTATATGATATAATTGATGTATCTACATAATATAGAGAGGTCGAGGCATTTGTATATCTTGTAAAGGAAAATGAAAAAAAATTAATAAATTTTGGTCTCTTATCTCTCTAATTTATTGTTTAGGAGTTGCAATGAATTATAGAGTTAGATTAGAAGTATACGTTACAACAAAAGTCCCTATGCCGATTAAAATAATGCTTTATATAAAACTGTAAAAACTACTTGACATTTTTTATATAATATATATAATATTACCCATGGGTTAAATAAAATCAATCAACTTCTTCTTCTATTCATATGCATCTTCCATGTAACTCTAAGTCTTAAATATTACTTTATAAAAATAAATAAAAATATAATACTAATAATAATGAATTAACTAATTATTTATATGATGATTTAAACTTCATTATGCCATCCGAATAACTTAGTAATATTGATGTTTTAACTTGATGACAAATATACGAAAGTAACTATCCTGTATTGTTTGCCTTAACTCATGATTTACTAACCCCCCTCCCCCAATGTCCACAGTATCATTGAAATCTATTTTTAGTGTAAGAGGTAGGTGTTAGACAAAAATGAAGTCAGTTAATACTCGATACAATTGAGACATGTATTTTCTTAAAAGATTGGTTGGATGCGGAAGAAATGACAAAAGTTCCTAATTTTGAAGAGGAAATAGGAGAGGAGACAGAAAACTTGATAATCAATAATTAGTAAATAATATAATTTTTATTTATTTTTATATTTAAAATTTTAGATTATAATTATAAATAATGAATAGGTGAGTGAGTGTTAACCTAGTTGGAATGTATTTATTCTATAATGATGCAATTTTGACATTTACTTTGTTAGTTATAATTCTATTGTATTATTTTATGAATTATTCAATAAATATTTTTTTAGTAATTTTTTATATATTTAAATTTATTAAAAAAATTAAAAGAGGGAGGAGGGAGTGGGCTAGCCCATGAGCCGGGCGACCCCTAAGCCTCTATTATGTGTGAGGTTCAGTCAACCAATGATGCAATGAGAAATTTGGCAACTATATAAAGAAAGAAAAGTTGAATTAGACAAAATCATTCTATTGGGAGTAGTGATCATAATTGAGATGGGATATATTTGTCTTCATTTTTTGTTAATTTTTACATTGTATTTTTGTTTATTAGGTTCATATTTTAATTTTTCAGAGTACATTAATTTTCACATTTTTTATATTTTAACTACATTGTTTCATAGAGACAATAGATGCACGAGGTTGAGGCTTGCTTGCTTGTCATAATACTGAAATTAATCCCTTGGCCCTAGTGACTGGAGATCGACACACTCCTTAAGATAGTATGATATAACCAAAAATATCCTTAAATTCAAAAATTATATCTATGTCCAAATATAAAATTAGACACATGTAACTTACAGTCTCTACTTTTGAGCGCCATTTTTTTTGGATAGTAAATTTGAGGGGAGACTCCCTTTCATTAAAACTTGAAAGAAAATTTTGAGTGCCTTTTTTTTCGAAAAAGAGACTGGCATATCATTGTTTACTAGTGAAGGGGTTTTTATTAGAAAAATGGTAGCCACTCATTAAATTTGTCTGACAAATTGCTCCAATTGGGTTTTGATTAGGCAAAATATGTAAGTTATGATTGGACAAAACACACGAAACCTAAGTAAGCTTTATGTGATGCTCATATACAATCAAAACATAGTGGGAGGGGAGCATTTTCTATGTTCTCCACTTAGTATGAGCACAGTGTAAAGAATGCATAAAAGCTATTTATTTATGAGATTGATGGCTTACACGCTAGTATATATTAGCGTTAGTAGCATTGACACTAACATGTGCCGCTAATATGTGCATCATTAATCTTAAATATCAGTATTATTAAGACATGTTTTTTATTGGGCTTATGATAACTGGGGAACATAGAAAATGCTTCCCAGTGACAATTTGTGGGAGAGTTGCGGAATAGATTTATTTGGTGTATCTCCTTGTCATTATGGCTGTCTGATTGAGTTATTAGACAGCAACACAAAGTTTGCAGGAAACTGAGAAAAAACATTCTAAAAGAACTCGAAACTTTTTTGTACCAATAAACTTTTTTATGATATAAATAACAAGATTATCAATATTTTACCATGGCTTAAGCCGAAGCAATCGCTAGGCATAAACTTCTATTCACTATCATAGATAATTGTGGACACTGATTTGCTCAACATAAGTAAAGAGCTTAGGGCTAAAAAACATACATTCTTGTTTTGCTTTATGCTTGATGTCAAATGTGCCTCTTGGTTGCTATAAAGTGATAAAAAGCTTTCTAAAAGAAATCCATTCATTTTTTTACTAATTTTGTTACAATTTGATTATAATTATACTTTTTCTCTTAAAAGTAGTGAAATAATTTTCTATATGATATAAATAACAAAATTACCAATATTTTCCATGGCTTAAGCCTGCATGCTTAAAATCACTAAACAGCATATGCGAAGTAGAGTTAAGGGATTTTTTAAGTGAAATTAGGATGCAAACCAAAATTATTTGATATGAAATCCCGTGGCCTTAGGACTGATAGAAACTTCATGCTTTTATCTTTTAATAGAGTGGCTGACAAATCATAGACAAACAAAAACAACTTGATATAGTACTCAAAGAGTCCATATACATATATAGCACATGCATGTGTATAGTAAATGCATCCAGGTATCATAAACTTCTGTTGAAACTCATTCAGCTATCATAGATAATTGCGGAGACTGATGTTGTGTGTCTTCTGTCCTATGATAGTTGGAATTAAATGGGTTGGGTGGAAAAGCAAGAACATTTACACTTCCTTCCAGCATTTGGACAACACTTTTCATTGAAGGTCGATCTACAGGGTTCCATTGGATGCACCAAAGAGCTACTATTGCCAATTTCTTTGCAATCTCAGTAGCTTCACCAGATGCAATCTCCAGCCCCAGATCCCCTTCTCGAGCTAAGTTATGATAAACCCATTGAGGGAAGTATACTTTGCTAGCCTGCTCCACATTTGTGTCAATGTTCTTCCTGCCTCCAACCATTTCAAGCAACAACATGCCAAAGCTATAAATATCTGATTTGTAGGACACATTTCCAAAGTTCCTTGAGAACACTTCAGGTGCAATATAACCCATGGTTCCTCTGGCTGCAGTCATGGACACAATACTTTGTCCCTTGGTGCATAACTTTTCCAAGCCAAAATCAGAAATTTTGGGATTGAAATTCTCATCAAGCAAAATATTATGAGGCTTTATATCAAAGTGAAGAATACGGTGGTCACAACCTTGATGAAGATACTCAATTCCCCTTGCAATGCCAATGGCAATCTCTTGCAATTTTGTCCAACCAAGTGTAGGGCTATTTGTGTTATGGGAGAAGATGAATCTTTCCAAGGACTCATTGGGCATGAACTCATAGATCAATGCTCTCTTAAGCCGCTCAACGCAAAAGCCGACAAGGCGCACAATGTTTACATGGTGAATTCGACCAATGGTTCCCACTTCATTGATAAATTCAGCTCCATCTCCCCCACAGTTTGCGAGGAGCTTCACTGCAATCAATACCCGATTAGGAAGCTGGCCCTTGAATACACTCCCGTACCCCCCTTCACCCAATTTGGTTTTGAAGTTGTCAGTCATCCTTCTAATCTCATTTAAAGAGTATCTTGTGGGCCTGAGAGTCTTGTAATCCTCCAGGAACTGTTCAACCTTGCGCTGGTACTCTATCTCCATTTTTCCTTCTTGAATGTGTTTGTAGGCCTTGAAGCCGACCAATATCACGAGCGGGAGGCTGAATAACCCCACAGCCAAACCTGTGGAGATCGATAACCATGAAGAAAGGGTACAAGAGATAATAAGAAAAGTAATAGAAAGTGGAGATGTAGAATCTTGATAATAGATATTTGAATGTCTTGCTTCTTTGATTCAATCTATTTAGTGGTTACCTATAATCAGCATCTTCCTCCGATGACCTACAAAATCAGTTAAAAATGATCAGTTTCATCTGAAATGCAAAATTTGATCTATTTGAATAACTTCTATTGGACATTTTTAATATTTGAATTTGGAATAACTCCCACCTTTATTTCTCGGGAGATTGAAGCATCCCATATCGTTGGCAGTCTCAGTTCTGTTGAAGCCACATCTTCCACCCTCATTTTCACAATCCCTGCAAATGGGTAAGTCCCATATTAAATAATGATAATCCTCTCTGTACCATGGAGGACCACCCAATGGGGTAACGACAGTCTTGGTTGTACGGCAAGACACTGGCAGATAAATCAAGTCGCTGATAGCGTCCATGCAGTAAATGTAATGTCCAGGACTGTTCAGGCAGACAACAGAAAGACGATTATCAACTTCCTTGGAGCAATCCACGAAAGTCAGGCTATAATTCACAAAGTATCGGAAAGTAGAAGCTGATATATTGAAGTTGAAGATAAGGCCAGCCATGCAGCCTTTGGTGTCAGAAACTTTCATTCTACCATTCTTGTAATCGACTTTGGCAACAAAAACCTCTGACGAAGACGGCGGAAGGGCGAGCAAGGTCTGGATGTCCGCATGCTGTGGACTGCGTGTTCAGACGAAAGGGGAATCGGATTTCAGGGCCGGTGGGGGCGCACTTGGTGGTGTGGCAAGGGTAAGCACTCTGCTGGGTGCCGGCTTCTACGAGGCCTGTGTAGAGCAAGATCGCCAAGAAAACAAATAGGCCAAGGTTGGCCATGGAGACAAGAAGTTGGATGTGGATGCCTCAAAGTAACAGAATATCTGGTTGAGAATGTTGTTCACTCACTCTCTCTCTCTCTTTTAGGGATCTTCTTGATTACTTGTTTTTATTTCTATTAATGTTTTCTGAAAGTTCAACGAAGTTTCCCACTCTTGTCAAAGACGCAGGTTACTGGAACATTATTTCAAGCGGTTTGAGTACTTGACTAATTTGCTCTAGTGGGATGGTTTTTATCTATTAGCTCGATGGTACACAAGAACTTCCTCCATCTTACGTTAATAGTTCTATAGTAATAATTTTGTTTTATTTTATTTAAGTGATTCGAATATTTAAAAAAATATAATAAACCTATTTTCTTTTATTGTAAATGTAAGTTTCACCATTCAATATATAAGAACTGCTATTATTTCAAATATAGTAGGAGTATGTCTTAACAAGACAACATCTTGTTACCGCTAGCCAAATTGATTACTGTGAGTTTAGTTTCATAAGAGGACAACATCTTAATTACCGCTAGCCAAAATGATTACTGTGAGTTTAGTTTATGTGTCTTGAGATGGTGCACATTATGTCATACTCAGTCTATCCTAAAATAAATGTCTTATTTAAAAAATTAATATATTCTAAAGTAAGTGTCTATTTGTTTAGTTGTCACCTACTTTCTCCACTTTTATGTAGTTTTTACAAGAAATTATATCTTAAATTAATAGCACTATTTGGCAAAAAAAATTACTCCATATTAATATACTTATTATATTTAATTTAAGTGATTGAGTACTAAAAAAAGAGTATCATAAGCTTATTTTCCCTTTTCTAAGAAGTAGATTTCACTGTTTAATAAAAATCACTATTTTTGTAAATATAATTATTAATATTGGACAAAGGGATTATATTTTTCTTAAAATATTTTATTAAGTATTAATAAAAAAGTAATTTTGAAAATTATTGATGATATGATGCAACTTAAATATTTGACTTTTTAAAAATAAGAAACTTATTTAAAGACAAAAGAAGTACTTATTTTAGGATAGTGGCATTCACACAATAAAAACACTCACAAACACTTACACAAGAGTTTTGATTAGACTTTATAAGTAGGCTCTACACAAAGTTCATATCAACTCACTTATTAGACGTATCAAAACTCATGTATAAATTTTTTATGTAAAAATATTATTTTCCTTATTTTACATGTCATTGTCTACCTTTTTCACTTTTTTTAAAGATGTATGGACCAATGTGAATGTCTTGACTCTTTGAGAATGTTGATGGAAATGACTTAAACATCAAAAAGCTCGGAAAGATACTGCAAGGAACCGACATGCTTGGCATTTCCACATATATGTATGGCACATGCTCAGACTTTGACTTAGATATTGCTTTTTTGTTTGCTAGAGAGGACTGGGCTTGACTTGGGACACCCACAAGGGCCACTTTAACTTATTGGGTTCTCAAAAGTCCCCGGCTCAAGGGAAAGTTAAAAGAGCGATTTATACATATTAACTCGATGAAGAATGCATATTCTCAAATTACCTGGTTTTTTTAGCTTTATTACACATTATTTATGAATGGATAGGATAAATCATATATTTACAATATATGATAAATTATTTATAAAATCATATAGATTATTCAATTACAAAATCTAATAAATCATTATCAAATTTAGATAAATCATTTAATCATAGAATGTCACTCATACCGAAGAGATATATACCTATACTCGAGGGGCAACAAGATAAATGAAAAGGACTTTCACATGATATCTTGATTCATGAGAGCATTATATCCCTATATGGCGTCCTTTATTTTTTTGCAATTTTCTATGACCTTTTAGGTATTTTTAGTTCATTTTTCAACAGGGAAATTTGACGCTACTGTGTATTTGATTTTTTGTGTTTACATTGGTATTCGTATACATAGAGTCGAGCAAAGGGTCTAGTTATGGGCGATAGGCTCATTGTGCCACAAAGTTTTTCAGTGTAAAAAAGAAGAAAAATGAAAAGAGGAGAGAGAGAGAAGAGAGAGATAAAAAAAGGACTGACATCGGCTTGGAGGCAGTAATGGAACTGTTTCAAACCGCACACTCCTCCTTTGGCACATGGTCCCCCCCCCCCTTCTTACACTCTGTCGACTGCTGCCAATGGGGCTCCTGGTTGCCATAAGGGCTCCACCCTGGACTGGCAATGGCCAAGGCTAGCACCATGTGGCCTTGCCTCCAACTCCCGCTCCTCTCCTTTTTCACTGTCCGCCAGACCGTTGGACCTTCTTTTTGCGGGACTTTGAGGCAACACCGCCAGTCACTGGTCTTTGGCCGAATGAAGTACAGTCGGCCTTGGTCCATCGACGGATGGGTCTATGGATGTTCACTTCTTGCGTTCTTGAATTCTTTACATTCATTTTTCAGTGATAGACCCAAAATATATACTATGACACATTTCTTAATTTGGTACCTAAAATCCGTAGGTTGTCTTTTAAAAATTACGGGTGTTACAACATTACATAGCAACTAATAATGTGTAACTTAGTAACATACAATACCTTACTAAATGTATGTTGTTGAGTACCATAAATTATGTTACTTCGTATCATAATTGCACCACAAAAGTCTCTATGCTACATAACACTTGAGAGTATGTATTCAAGTGATATTTATATGTAAAATTAATATAATCCTTTTGTTCATTATTGATAGATCCATTTAGAAAAATATTTATCCCATAGCTCCTTTTGGAAAAAAAATTGTCCAAAATTAACATTTCTATTTGGCTCAATTTAAGTGCATGCATATTTTTCTTTATGTTAGTCCTAAGTCTTACTATTCAATAAAATCACCACTTTTCAAAATAAAGTGTTTAAAATGGGATGGGGGATTATTTATGGTACAACATGCTCTCTTTTTTATAATTTATATATATGTGGAAAAAAAGTTAGCATAAGCACACACTAAGGCTTCTTTTCTACGCACACCCCTTCCTATCCATGAGATCATAATCTAACTGCTACAGCTACATAATAACCCCAACATTTAGCCCTAGTTAAACCTGGCCATATCACATGCCCTTTTATTTCATATGCCCTAACCCCTCGTCACCCTTCTCCTTGTAGCTCTGGCTTGGCCAATCCGAATGCAACAAGGGGGCTTCCGCCTGCCTCAAACAACCCCTCACCGCCCTGAGTCACTCCACCCTCCACCCCTCATCTCCTTGCCTTGGCCCCACCACACACCTCCCTCATTATACAACATTTACTAAATGGATTTTTTTTTCTATTATTTCTTTCTTAAGTGGTGTGAGTTTTACGGTGGACACTAATCATCCTACAAGGGTGTATCTCAGTGAGAACGTCTTTGTACCAAACAAGTTTCTGCTGTGTGTCACTTGGCATCAGGTGAGAAAGTATATGGATTGTGGAGAAATTCGAATGTGGTAGAGATTCTTTAAATTAATTTTACAGGTTTTTTAGACCTGGCGTCAGATAAAGCCTACTCATAAGAGCAGGCACCAGTTTTGTCTAAATTATTTTAGTATGTAAATTAGGGGTGGTAGCGGGTGAGGTCGGGCCTGCTAGCATGTTGGGATGGGCCTGAACCCCCCACTGGGCTGTGAGGCAGACACCTCGGGTCAAGCTCCAGGCCCTCCTCTCTCCCTGCTTATGCAAGCATCCCTCACCGCCGCAGTTGTCGCCCTCAACTCTGGTTCTCGTTCATCATTTGCTGTATAATCGAAAAGGTGGCGACTTGATGCTATCAGCCATTGCGGAGGAGTTCCTGCTGCAATGCACGCACAGGCGTGCTTCGTGTGTAAACTTATCACCGTATTCGATGTACATGCAATCCATGTTCACATTGCTTTTAAAGGCAAAGCCTCCTGTTTGGCAGAATGATTTAGGCTGGGTAGAGTACATGATACTCTCCTAGACGGCTCCGCAGAGTATACTCAGTTAAAAGGGTTGTTTGTGTATGAAATTATTCTATTATTCAAAATTATATTTATACAATAAATAAAGTAAATTAAAAATTTTAATTACTGAATCATGTCATGAAGTAATTCCATCATTTCTACCTCGCAGACCTAGATTCAAAACTATAAATTTTATTATTTTTTGTGGGTTATCTCACGTCGTTTTTAACCTTAAAAAATATTTTATATAAATAAAACCATCTTTAAAAATTTAAAATTCTTATTTAATAAAACTCAAATTTAAGAGCATATTAGTACCAAAATTATACATATCTAAACAAAATATTAATTTAAAAATTTCAAATTAAATTTAGCATAATATCTAAATTTATTTTAAATAATTTTATTACCATTCACATTCGGCAGTAAATTTTTATAATTAATTCTAAAAATTTTCTAAGTTTGTTTTTAAAAAAAATTCAACATCCAAATAACCCTTACCTTTATAAGTATAGAATGGAGGGAATATCTCTTGGACCTGGTCCCCTTCTTCAAGTGGCTGTTTGGATTTTACATTTAGGCAGATTCCGCTGATTGGTCTTAATTCCGTGAAAAATCAACAAAATTATAATTCTTTTTGAAAGCCCCATTGGAGTTCATGGATGAGTGGGACGCGGCCATCTGGGAAAGCATGGCAAGCATCAAGGACTCGTCTTTGGACTGTAAGAGGTGAAGCAGTTAGCGACGATGATTAAGGCTCTGAGGGCATAGATATTGACGACGCTGAATTGAATGAAGAAGGAGACGATGTCGGAGCTAGAGCTGAAGTTGGTGGATGGAAGGAAGAAGGTGGAGGCGAACCTGCAAGTGACCTTTGGATTGGCCTGCTGATTGTCATCCGCAGCCAGAACTGGCTGGGGTGGCACAGCCACGAGCCTAGGTAGGGCCGGGCTCGGCCCCATGCTTACCTGTGGGGCTGCTTGCAACCTGGTGGAACAGGGCCTGCAGGCCATGGCCTGGATAACCAAGCCCGACTTGCCCCAGTCCCCCCGGCGTGCCTTTATGGGCCGGTCCATTACTGTTGTGGGCTGCAGGTCGACCCATTTATACCCCTAATATGCTCCTTGCTAAAACTAAAATAGTTAATTCTCTTTTAATATGTTAAGTCTTTTAAAACTAACACCCTAATATTATATGTTCTTCATTTTGTTTAATGATTTGTTTGTTTTCTAGACACAGGTTTGGCCTCAAGCATAATTGTATCTTCCTTTTTTCAAAATTTGTTTTTTGTTTTTGGAAGAACGGACCAAAGTCAAGACTTGAGATGCTAACAAGCACAATTAATTTAAACGTCAAAAAGGTGGAAATATAGTACATCATGGCCCACATAAAAGAACCAGGAATTTATCCACTTGACTTAGCTATTGCGTTTTTTGTTTGCTAGAGAGGACTTGACTTGGCTTGGGCCACTCTAATTTATTGGGTGTACTCAAAAGTCCTGGTCTTGCAGCTTAGTGGAAAGTTGAAACGAGCTGCTTGTTTTGTACCAATATCAAAATAATAAAAGGTTCTCTATTGATATTTTAAGATAAGTCAATAATAATTGAATTAGAAATTTTAAAATTTTACTTTTTGGTAATTACCAATAAGTGCAAAATATTTCTCAAAAAAGCTATTTTGACAAATAGTTTGGTCTTAATGGTTATTTTCTTTTTTATTTTTGTGATAGAATAAGAAATCTACTTCTTTGATAAACATCGACTTTAAAAAAGTGTGGAATGCCCAGTGCATGCGTAACTCCCTCAAATGTACAACACAAAATCCAAAAAACGTATTTGACTTTGAATAAATGGCCATGCTTATATCATTTTTGATCGGCCATGTTTATATTACTATGTTACTAAGTAATGTTATGTACAATAAAATTCACACCTTTTTTTTATTATGTTTCTTATCCACATTGGTTTCTAAGTATTATGTTACTAAATAATAGTGGCATACACTATGTTACATAGTAACTAACAATATGTTACTTGCTAACATATAGTACCTTACTAATTGTATGTTGTTGTGTACCACAAAAATTTCTGTGATATAGAACACTTGAGACTATGTTTTCTAATTATATTTATATATAAAAATTATATACACCCATATTATTACTTCCATTGTACTTTAAAAATGTTTCAAAAACTATTTTCTATTTTCTTAGTTGTGAGTACTATTACGAAATAAAAATCACTATTCTTCCGAATAGAACTATTAATGTGGGATGGAAGAAGTATACATTTTTATCAGTAAAACAACTCTCTTTTTGGAAGATTGGTTAAAAAAGAAATATATATTAGTTTTACGGGATAAAGACTCTACACCGCAAGGTAAAGTAGATGAATTTGAATACTTTGGATTACCTATTACATATCATCAATTAGTGTAAAGAAGTAAATATGTCAATCTTTTGAAAAGTGACTCTCTAGTGTGAAGTGAGGGGGAGACCTACTTTGTGGAGAAGATTTTTCCACTGCGAAAACTTGACTGGGTGAAGTAACTTTGAAGCATTGAAGCAGGTTGGAAATTGCATAGTCCAGCAAGACTTGACCAGTGAACCACGGATGTGAACAGATTGGAATTTGCATAGCCAGACTTGACTAGAAGAAAATAAAGAGCTTAAATGCATCACTTTCTTCGTACTTGCGTCTCCTTTCTGAAATTTGTGTTTAAATTGAACTCTTTTGGCAATGTTTAAATTGCAGGCCTCCAGTGATTGGCATGTGGAAATGCATTAGAGAAATGGGCATCTGATGATCATAATATAGTTTCTATCATATACGGATCACCGTACGTGAAGTCATCCCTGGTGCTATTTCAAGAAAATAGTATTTTTGGCTGCAACGTACAAAGAAATCATTAATATTTTTGTCGAGAAGATTTTTCCACTGCGAAGACTTGACTGGTTGCTGCAACGTGCAAATCTTGAAATATAAATTGGAGAACATTGGAAATTGCTTAGTCCAGCTGGACTTGACCGGTGGCTACGGATCAATGGGCCTAACCCGACCTGGCACCTCACATTTAAAAGTCGCTTAGCTGTTGTTGGGATGGGGCATTGGCCCCATATATTACGGCTAAGTCTTCAACGCAGTTAGTTGTTGAGGACGTTGAGGAAATTAGCTCTTTTTTTTATAAATTAAAATAATATTATGATTATAAAATTATCACATTTTTTATATGAAAATAATTTTAACCTTAATAATAATTAAATAATAATAATAATATTTAAGAGTAAAAGAAGTAATTATTATATTTAAAAATTTATAAGGAGGACTCTTAAACCTTCTTATCACTTTTCCTCTACTATCTACGTCTCTCTTTTTCAGCTCCTCCAATACTCTAAAGCCTCAATCTTTTAATTATTTTAATTATTATTTTTAATTAAAATTAAGCTCTTAATCATCAAGATTTAAGTTTTAAGTTTTTAATTTTTTTTCTTCTCCATAAAGTAAGCAACTGGCAACTCTAAGTCTAAACTCTCAAGCATAAAAGTAAGTAAATTTGATTTAATAATTTTATTTTTAGTTTAATTTACATCTTATTTCTCTTACTAATTTTTTTTAAAGAATATAACATCTCAATCAACCTACAATGCCTCCTCCTCCTCGGTCTCCCTTTAAGTCCGACAGTCAATTTTTTCGAATGAGGAATTCCCAACATAAATAAAGCCGACTATGAGGAATTCTACTAATGCCTTCGACGGTTAGCGAGAAAAAGAAACGACAACCTAACCTAATTTTCTTTATATGACTCCACAAATGCCTTCGATGGTCAGGGAGAAAAAGAAATGACAACCTTCTATGGTGTGAAATCATATAGAGAAAATTAGGCTGGACAAGCCTAACAATGTCATGCCCCAGTACATGCTATCCCTTGAGCCGAACTAGTCTAAGGAGGAAGCGGCATGCAGTGCGATGAAGTATTACTAAATTGCAAAAGACTTAACCCATCCTTAGGTAGAACACTACGGAGTTGCGCAGTATCCTTTGTACAAAAGTAAAATAAGCAATAAATAACTACTAATTAAACGTTAGTCCACACACATACCCACATGCTTAGTCATAAATAGCCCACAAATGGCTTAAGTATAAGTCTAAGCCCACAATGACTAATAAGAGTCTAAGCCAATATTGGCTAAAAAGAAGTGTAAAGTATAGTCAAGCATATAAAGGTCTCAACATAACATTCTATCAAAATAATCATAAAACCCATAATCTCTATGCAACCTTACCTAATGATCATCGTCAACCACATGTTCTACATAAAGCTCATCAAAACAACTTGCATGACATGATATGTAGTTTTAAAACAAAACAAAAATAAAGAGAGGTGAGCCACAAGCTCAACAAGGGTTTTAAACCGAAAGTAAATCGAAAATGACAATAGGGACGCCATCACATAATACTCATCATGTAATCAACCACAATGCCCATTCTTTATGGGATATCCATGTAAACCTGTGTATTCATGTTATAATTTACAATGAATAAGCATCTACTTATGCCACATTCATGTCATGCTATCTATAATATATTTCATCAATACATATTTATGTCACTTACATATCATGCTATATGACATATCGCATCATCTATATTCATGTCTCCTACATATTATGCTATATATAACATATATCATCACCACATAGTCATATTACCTACGTTTTATGTTATAACCCATATTATCTCATCATCACATACACATACCTCCTGAGCATCATGGGCTCAACATAGCTCATAACACACTTACACCTCATATGTAAATATGTGAAATAATTCTAAATTTACTGCCGAATGTAAATTACGGTTTGTAATAGAATTTTTTAGAATAAAATTGGATATTGTATCAAACCCTATTTTAAAATATTAAAATAATATAACTCTTTCTCCCGAACTCAGATATGCACGTTCTTAGTACTGTTAAGCTCCTAAATTCGAGCTATATCAAACAAGATCCTACAATGGTAAATAATTTTGAAGTTTTAAAGTATGCCTTACTTATATGGTATGTTTCTTGAGGCTGAACTTGATATAAGAGATAACCGTTGAAAAACAATATAATATATAATTTTAAAATAGGAAGTAGGAGCCAAAATTGACAAAATTATCTCATAAGGTGATTCAGTGATTCTAGCTAATTCGGACTCGAAATGGCTTAGAATAAACTTCTAGGAGAAATGTTTAATTCTACCTACCTTCTACAAATAATTATGATTCCGATAATTTGAGCAGAATCGATATAATCTTACAGAAATTTCATACACAAAAAAACCCCTTCCAACTTTTAACTTGTGATAGACTATGATGCAAACCACCATGACCAAACTGAGGACATCCTACATGAATCATTCATTAACATAACATGTCATGCATATCTATTTCGTAATTAAAAAATTCAGCCTATAATATTAAGTATATTAACTATACATATCATCCTACATATTCATGTAATTTAAACCATAACCACATGCGCAACATAAGCTCCATGGTTCCTACATAACCTGTGTTAATGAGCATAATCTTTCATACAAATGCAACAATAAATGATGAATATCTCATAAATTGAGAAAAATAAATCAAGGTAAAAAACCCAAAGCACAACTGCTCATCAAGGCCAGAGCCCCGAGTACAACTGCCCATCAAGGCCGAAGCCTCGAGTGCAATTGCTCATCAAGACCGAAGTCCTGAGCAAACTACTCAACAAGACCGAAGTCCTAAGCACTTTACGTGGTAAGCCAGTGTACACACGCATACCATCCTGAATTCTCAGGATCTAGATAACTTATCAAATAACATGCATAGCATACTGCTCTTTTTAGCCTGGAGAGAAAACCCGTCCTCAAGGGATGTAAAACCCCATCCTTTCATATGTAAAACCCCATCCTTTCAGACATAAAACCAAATCGATAAGCCTCATATTAGTTAATTCGACAACCAATGACATCTAATTGCATCAAATCAATCAAACACGGCTAATCACGATTAATCTCTTTTATAAATTATTTTTATGATGCGTGCAATATGGTACATACGCAAGCAAATGTTAAACAAGATCATAAACACGCACAAATCAGTCCCCATGTGTAACATCCTCTATTTTTCTCTAACTTTTTTGCATATTTTTACTATTTTCTGCAATTTTCTTCAATGTTCTGCAGTTTCTGCTCATATTTTCTATGAAGAAATTTGACGCTTTGGTGTATCCGTATTTGTAATATTCATAATTGTAAGAGTCGGGAGTAGTGTTTAGTTGCAGGTCATAGACCTCGACGCATCCCAGAAAATTTTCGGTGCGAAAATCAAACGAGACACGAGAAAATAGAAATGAGAAGAAATGAAAAAAAAATTATATATATATAAAGGATCGGGCACGCCTAGGCACACCCGACACCGCAGAGTGAACAATGAAGGGGGAAACCCCCCTTCACTCTTGAGGCCGGAGGTGACAGCGCCGCCGGCCACCGGCTTCCGCCCGGCCAGCCATGGCCTCGCGAAGCTGCTGCTGCCTCCTTGTTTGGCCTCGCCAGCCACCGCCGCCCCTCTCCCTCTTTTCCGTTTCTACCCAACAGAGAACCGGGCTCTGGTTTTTGCCCCAATTTGCCGCCAATGCCGGTTGCATGGCCTCTATTTCACCGCCACAGTTCCGCCCTTGCTTGAGCCGCAGCTACAAGCTCACAATTTAGTTGGACTGCTAATACTGAGATAGCTGTTTTTGTGATTGCATACATATACTCTTCATACATGGTATTCTTCCTGCAAACACTTCCAGCTATATAAGATGGCTTGTCTACTTGGAATGGGCATCTGATGATCATAATATGGTTTATAGATTGCAATAAGTACGGATCACCGTACGTGAAGTCATTCCTTATTAGCCGACTGTTCTGCTGAAATGAGCAGTCATTTTGCTGCAGAGCAGGGTCTATTACCCGGATTTTCTGTCTCTCATATGAGATTTCCTTGACATAGAACTTGAGCGCAGATATCTGCCCAGTTAGGTTCAGGTGCAGTACAGTTTGATTATTTTCACACTCCAATTCATACTGTGGATCTTTGCAGTGCAGAGGATCGTTCTTTTGGTGAAATGGGTAAGAGATGTTTCGGATGGTTCCGCAGGAAGAAGAACAAGTCTCATTGCCATTGCAACATAGAGTTGAAAGAGAGATGATTAACAAGGCAAAGACCACTCGTTTCATGATAGTAAGCTGTGCGAGAGAGAGAGAAGATGAAGATAACTTTCTCGGAATGGAAGAACGAAAGAATGTGTTGTCTTCTACCCTTGAAGTAGATTGACTAATTTATACCTATTGTTAGAAATAAGTTTCAGGAAAAGAATTAAAATAGATAAATAATAGTGTGTAATATCGGTCAGCCATCCCCCTTTGTGGAGAAGTTTTTTCCACTGCGAAGACTTGACTGGGTGCGGCAACGTGCTCTTGAAGCATGGAAGCAGGTTGGAAATTGCATAGTCTAGCCAGACTTAGGATCCATTTGTTTGGTCTAAATTTGAATTTAAAAAGTAAAAAAGCCCACAATCTAAATTTTACACTGAATTTGAATCTAAATCATATTTGAATCTGAATCTAAATCTAAATCTAAATCTGAATTTGTTCAATTTTTAAAAATTTTAAAATAAATAATTTTTAAATTTGTACTATAAAACTTTTGTAGTAAAGATAAAGTTCAAATTAACTATTTTCTTGAGTTAAATTCACATTACTATGGTGTTTGTAGTTAACACTCAAACCAAATAAAAAATTATTTTATTATTTATTTTATTAAATATCATTAATATTACATAAAAAATAAATTTTTTTTGTCCGTTCACCTTTTTTACGATTGAAACATAAATTGGGGTTTATATAACTCATGATGTAGGAAGAGCTTTTTATATTTGTATCTAACAATGAGCCAGTATAAATGAGCCTTAGATATATAAGATCGACACACATATACTAATATACATTAGCGTATCACTTATGCTAACATGTGCTACCGTGTACACTGTTGATCTCGTAGATAAACCCCTCATACATAACTTACGTACACTGGGCTCATTGTCACTAAGGAACATAAAAAACTCCTTTTACGAAGTGGGTTTGCATATCAATCTTGGAAGAATATTCCATGCATACCCAATATAAAAAATACACAAGAGCCCTCCATATTTGAGATTGATGGTACACACTAATGTAAGTGAGCACTATAATACTAGTGCTAACATACACTAACATATGCATTATCGAGAAGAATGCATCAACATACATGTTCAACGTTCTCTAATGGTTGGGTTTTTAGGAGTATAAACATAAAAGAAAAGACCAATTACGATCCAAAATGGCATTTCTGTCAAGGTGGCCCCAGTCTACTGATATATGAATGTCATGTCTCTTTGAGCTCTAAGTATAAATCCATCTAAACAAGTATATTACCATCTGCCTATTTAAGACGGGAGGGTAGGGAAGGGACTTCACCGGAGGAGAGGGGAAGGGACTTCACCGGAGGAGAGGGGATGGGACTTCACCGGAAGAGAGGGGAGGGGACTTCACCAGATGAAAGGAAAATATGGGAAGGGAGGGGACTTCACCAGAGGAGAGGGGACGGAGGGGAGGGGATTTCACCAAAAGCGAGGGGATTTCACTGGAGGAGAGTGGACAAAAATGGAGAAGCCGCGACGGGAGGGAGAAATACAACAACGGGAGGTGGGGGGCACAGTCCGAAGGGGGGGGGGGGGGGTTGAGGGCGTACTGAGTAAAAATATATGTTAGGTTGAGGGTGAGGTGTAGGGAAGTAAAATCAGTATTTTATTTAGGGTGTGTTAAGTTTAGGGGCCCTGAGTGAATTTTGGGGGGGAAATAGCCGCGTTCTAAAGAATATTAACACTCTTCGACTTCTTGGAAATTCTTTTTACAGCATTATCTATCACCTATTTCATTTCTCTCAAAGAAAGTAAGATTTAGTGTGATCTTCGAGATGCAAAATCACTGAAGAAGGCTTCCCTTTAGTGATATGTTTCTCCAACAAAGACAGTAGTTGATGGAAACGTGCCTCAGTCATTGACCTCAAACTCTTTGTCCTAGAGAGGGTCCACGAGCTGAGCTTCTTGCGCAGCAAGCTGAGGGACTTGTCATCCTAAAGTTCCATAGAAGGTATAAGGTAACCAATAGTCATATATTTAAACAACCATACAAAAAAGTGAGTCAAACTTAACTATGCCTTGCAACCAATATTGGAATTTTCAAATTCGATCTTATTTTACTACAAAGTAAGTGCTCATGGATAAATCATACATCTTTCTCAAGCCTGAAACTGCAAGAATGCAATAGCAAATGCTGGCATAGATATGCGGCCATCAGTTTAAAGGGAACGGCTTGTAATTAACAAAGGCTCATCTACCCCAGAAAAATGAAGCCAGCAAACTGATCACAAATTAATTTGTCCCACAGAAATTCAGAAAAAAACATGGCTCTTAAAGTTGTGGAGAACCTTCTCAAAAAATTGCAAAATGTAGGCTAACTTTATGTTCCTGGCTGCTGATCTTATATGTATTAGTGATACAAGCTACTTGCCTCTTGCTTCTTTTTTAAAGACTCCTCTGCAGCAGCTATTTTATCAGCGCACGCCTTCTGTAGCTCAAAAAGCATAGTCTTCTCTTTCTTCCCTATTCAAGAGTCTAGGCCAAGTAAATGTTTATGGGCACTAAATTTTTAGCTGTGATGAAATAGAAAAGACGTGGCTGCTTGCATTGCTGCTCATAGCGGACAAATAGTTTTTCCTTGGAAAATATATCTGCAAATCACGTCCACGAAGTTCTTAGACCTGGTAAGTTACATTTTGCACCAGCACACATTTCAAGTTATAGATTGGTCCCTGAAAATGTTGAGATAATCTTCTGTTTGATTAAAATATGCAAATTGAATTACCTTTAAAAACCTGCAAATGTGATGTTTTGTCCTTAAAAAACCTCTCCTAGGTTGTTTGGAACTTCGCAGCTTCATTTTTAAGCAGAGATTCGCACTAGCAAAATCAACAAAATTTACCCATCATCACCAGTACATTATGAATGACAAGCATCAATGGAAAATTTATAGCTTATAAACCTCTTTGGAACTCTTTGATAATGCTTTTACAAAAGTCTGCCTGCAAATGGAAAAAAACAATATACTCAAATTAGTCATGAAGCTTGGAATTGCATACCAAAAATAAATGCAAAATCATATATCATAGAAAAGCCATAATACAAGATTGTAGAAAGAGATTGTAATTGTCTTTGGTCATTGATGGTATTTGTGATCCATCTTGCACACGTAAGCAAATGCTTAACTTAAAATTTTATTAAAACTTGGTATACAGCACATTTCCTATAATGTGTTGACAACTAAAACCAGTACACTTCAATTCACGAAAAGATGAACGGAATCTGACAATCTCTACAATAGAATTATTTCAACGAATATTCTGTTCAAGCTTTCTCAACTACCTTTCCTTTTGAAGTTTTGCTTGGGCGTCATCCAACGTGCTCTTGACATCCAATGCCACGACTTCGGATCGGCTATGCAACACTCCCACCCGGGTGGCTGGGAGTGCCCAATCAAAACATAACACGTCACCTAGTGGGCGAGGAGACCGGGTTACTTGGTGACCCGGGTGAAAGTGGGTTTCGTGAACGGTTTGAGGTAATCGGGCGACCGGGTGAAGATGTTTATCAGAGCCGATCCGGTGGACTGCTCTTCACGGAACCCACTTTCAGAACTCCCGCTCCCACCCACCAACCAGAGAAGAGGCAATCGGAGGAGTGCTCTTCACTGAACCCAGCCTTGAACTCCCGCTCCCACCCATGACCATAGAAGAGGCGATCGACGCTGGAGAAGAGTTCTCAGGCAGCAATATTCTCAGGGGCATCCGACACATAAGAAACGAAATAGGAGGTGCATTCTGTTGGTGCTCTCTCCTGCAAGTCTTTATGATTCCTGTTCGACAGTAGGAAATTTATATCGTTGAGGTACAACAAATGAACTTAAGATGCAGATGTGCTTATGTATTGTTTATTTTGTCTCTATCCATAATTCTAGGGGGAAAAAAAGAACTTTGATTGTTTTCTGTTCTATTTTCTTTCATGGACAACTTCTGGGTTTTGATTGTTCCGCATTGTGTTTACTGCGTGCCAGCTTAGAGCAATATTGCTACAGGGTTTGAGCAATATTGCTACACCGTTGTAGCAATATTGCTCCAACCTAAAATGTTCGCTAATTTTGATGTCTTTAATTTATATATGTCTTAGAGCAATATTGCTCCAACTTTGGAGCAATATTGCTCCAACATGAAATGTTCACTAATTTTGATGCCTTTAATTTATATAAGTCTTAGAGCAATATTGCTCCAACCTTGGAGCAAGCAATATTTAAAATATAGTCTACTGATTCAATATGCACCCTTATAGGTGAAGGTGATTGGCCTGATAGAAATCTGAGGAGGAGCTTGGTTTTAGACGAGATTTTGGGAATATAGTCTACTGATTGAGTGTTCCAATTTGGCATCAAATTTTAGCCAGATAATCTTTGCTCTAACCTTGGAGCAATATTGCTACGTCGTTAGAGCAATATTGCTCCAACCTGAAATGTTTGATGATTTTGATGCCTTTAATTTATATAATTCTTGGAGCAATATTGCTCCAACCTAAAATGTTTGATGATTTTGATGTCTTTAATTTATATAATTCTTGGAGCAATATTGCTCTAACCTTGGAGCAATATTCCAACGTTGGAGCAATATTGCTCCAACCTAAAAATAATATTGCTCCACAGTTGGAGCAATATTGTTGAATATTGCTCCAACCATGCAACAATATTGCTGCAGGGTTTGAGCAATATTGCTACACTGTTGTGATTCCCTATTGTAAATTATAAATGCTAATAATTCTTGACAACATTATAACTTGATTCGATGTGCTTTTTGAGGTTTCAGGAACAATGTCTTCACTATAGTCGTGCTTCCCTTCCTTGAATACCTATCATGGCGAATAAATCAAGTAGGTTTTTTTTAATCCCTAAGTTTAAAATGTTTGTGGATGTTGTTGATGTACTAATACTATTGCTTATGCATTAGGATTATTGCTCTTGTTATAGCAATATTTCAAATGTTAATCCTATGATCAATAATTGAATTATATGTGACATTTTAAAAACATTATTGCTACAACATTTCTGCATTATTGGTAATGTTATAGCACACTAGCTAAAAATGTTGTAGCATTATTTCAACTATACTCATACCAACTTGAATTTGATGCCAATGTATATTTTAAATATTGCTAAGTTCTTTACGGGGTTATATTCAACACTTTTATTATGTCTATGTACCTTCTTACTAATACTTAGATATGTATTGATGCAGAACTTCTTGAATTGAAGAAGAGGGGCTCAGACCTTGTAGGAGGATCAAGAAGAAATAGGCGAGAGTCACTGAAATTCTAAATTTGTCTGGATAGGAAATTAAGGTGGTTTTGGTTTGTTATAGTGATCAAATTAAATAATATTATTTGTATTTATATTGGATTGTAATTCTTCATGTTCTTGATGTATAAGGGCACAAGGCGAGTGATTGTTGAGGCAAGGACCGGCAATTGTTCTATTTGAGTCTTTTAGATCTGCTTGTATTCGTTGCCACATTGTGTGCTATTATCATGAATTGTTGATTTATTTATTGGTGATTAGCGATATAACTTTGTATCATGTTTTTGTCTAGGATGATTCTCTTTTTTCTTTCTTGGTTTCATGAATGATTTGTGCTTCATGGTTACAAAACTCTTGGCTTGTTCCGTTCTAAAAAACTTATGGTCCTCATGGGGGATGTTGTCCAGGATATCCTCCATCAATGGGAATTGTGGATCATAAGAAATCGACAGTGTATGTGTTAGTGCTCATTAGCAAAAATGATTGATAGCTCCTAATTCATATGACAAAAAATGTTTTCAGCCCCATCTTGAGGGATGATCATCTTTTGATTTGCTCAATTGAACCAGAGCTAGTCCCTCATGCTGATAAGATTTTGAAATGCGCCCCTATTGCAATGAGCCCATAATGACCCCTCTTCCATTAAAAAGGTTGGAAGGTAACTGGGTAAGCCAGTTCTCTTATGTCATGCATCGTTATGCAATAGGTAAATTATTTCAGGTTCAATATCCCTCATTGGAGTGGCTAAATTGTGAGACGTCAGATTCATGTCACATTTGTTGGAGCAATATCGCTCCAATGTTGGAGCAATATCGCTCGAACATTGCCGCAATATCACTCCAATGTTGGAGCAATATTGCTCTAATATTGTTGCAATATCGCTCCAATGTTGGAGCAATATTGCTCTAACATTGCCGCAATATCACTCCAATGCTCCAACATTGCTACTGTTGGAGCAATATCGCTCCAACATTGGAGCAATATCACTGCAATTGCTCCAACATTGTCGCGATATTACTCCAATGTTGGAGCGATATTGCGGCAAGTTTAGAACAATATTGGTCCAACATTGATGTTCTTCACTATTAATTTGTTTTATATATTTACAATTTTAATAGTGGAAGTAAGCGCATTAAAATGGTTGGTATAGCAATAGTCATGTGATACCTTTTATAAATGATTAATTTGTTTCATATTAAGTTTTTTTCAAGTGATAATTTACAAATGGAACTTTTAAATTAAATTTCAAAACCAGAGTTCGTTAGTGCTTTGATGATCACGCTTAATATATTAATGCATATGAGACTTACTAGGTACCCACTACTCTTTTAGTATTTTCTTCAGAGTCATTCCCTCTAACAAACCTATCAAGTAATAAACATATCAAAGATAAGAACGAACCAAACAAAAATTTATCTACAGTTTCATTGGGCATGAACTCATAGATCAGTAACTTTTCTTCTTTGTGGATGCACCATCCCAAAAGCCTAACAAACTTTCGGTGCTGGAGCTTTGCAATTAGTTCCACCTCATTCTTGAACCCTTCAAATCCCTGTCCTGAGCTTTGAGAGAGCCTTTTCACAGCTATTTCTTGACCCTTTGGCAATTTTCCCTGCAAGATTGCCATTAAGCTCTTTTAATACCCAGATGCTTATAATTAATGCTCTTATTGCTATTTTATAATATATCCATTCAAAAGATCAATAATTTTCTTTTCTTATGTTTCTGTGGAGTTATGGTTCTTAAAATCCCTACAATTAAGTTGGGAAATACCATATAAACATGTCCAAATCCACCCTCTCCAAGCTTGTTGGCCGTAGAGAAATTCTCAGTTGCAACTTGAATACTCGCATAATTGAATAAAGGAAGATCCTCCCCTAAACTCATATCGAAACCCTTCAAACTTCTCCTTCCTGTTGAGAACAAATTTAAGTTATCATTTTCTTTGATTTAGAAAATCTATTCTCAATTAGTAGCAACCACAATGCAAGGAGCATCCTCATTCAACGTGCAACTTCAATATTTGGGATTAGATAGCATAGATAATTCAAACCTTATGTGACAATTTGAATATTGAACGTAGAAACTTGTAATGGTCCTATTAGAGTTCCTAGTTTCATTAGAAGTTCAATTTACTTAATTCTAGTTGCATTAGGAGTAGTTTTCTTAAATCAAGAAGGATTATTTTAGAACTTCTCTCTAAATACTGTAAAGCTTCTAGCCAGATCATAGCTATCCAGAGAATATAATGCAGCAATAGTTAAATTAATTTTTATTCCTTGCATCTCCTTATTCTTTTTCTAATATCTTTTAATTTTCCTGTGTAGATGCCTCAGTCCACAACAAAACCTTAAAGTCAAAACACTATTATTCAACATTGGAGCAATATACTAAATCCCTCTCATATGAGAAATCAAATGCAAAAGAATAGGACGTACAACTTAATAGGTGAAAGGATATAAAAAATAAATTATGATTCTGCAATCATATTTGCTCAAGTGGCAAAATGGAATTCAATTTTATAGGCAATTATTAAACCAAGCTCATTGTTCGACGAAAAGAATGTTTATAATACAAGCAAATAGAACACAAGAAAGCACCTGATCCTCAAACAACAGCATACAAGAGAAAAAAAAGTATAAATAGATGAGGCTAGTTTAAGATAACATGGTATTTATTTAGTTAGCAAGTGATTTCATAAAGTTTAATTGACAAAATTATGAACAAAATGTGAAGGATACCTTGTAAATGATTTGATTCAAGAAAATGAGAGTGCAAACAACTTTTGAAGCTAAAAAAAGCATGCACAAAAATTTCAACTTTCTAAATTGCTTAAAGAATTACAAAGATTACCTGGCTAAAATTTTATGCCAAATTGGAACATTGAATCAGTAGACTATATTCCCAAAATCTCGTCTAAAACCAAGCTCCTCCTTAGATTTCTATCAGGCCAGTCACCTTCACCTATAAGGGTGCACATTGAATCAGTAGACTATATTTTAAATATTGTTTGCTCTAAGGTTGGAGCAATATTGCTGTAAGACTTATATAAATTAAATGCATCAAAATCAGCAAACATTTCAGGTTGGAGCAATATTGCTCCAAGTTTGAAGCAATATTGCTCTAAGGTTGGAGCAATATTGCTCTAAGACATATATAAATGAAAGACATCAAAATCAGCGAACATTTCAGGTTGGAGCAATAATGCTCCAACAGTGTAGCAATATTGCTCCAACCTTAGAGCAATATTGCTCCAAGGTTAGAGCAATATTGCTCCAAGTTGGGACGCAGTAAACACAATGCGGAACAATCAAAACTCAGAAGTTGTCCGTGAAAGAAAATGGAATAGAAAACAATCAAAGTTCTTTTCCCCCCCTGGAATTATGGATAGGGACAAAATAAACAATACATAAGCACATTTGCATCTCAAGTTCATTTGTTGTATCTCAACGATATAAATTTTTGGCTGTCGAACGGGAATCAGAAAGACTTGCAGGAGAGAGCACCAATAGAATGTACCTCCTATTTCGTTTCTTATATGCCGAATGCCTCTGAGAATGTTGCTGCCTGAGAACTCTTCTCCGGCGTCGATCACCTCTTCTATGGTTGGTGGGGGGGGAGCGGGAGTTCTGAAAGTGGGTTCCGTGAAGAGCACTCCTCCGATCGCCTCTTCTTTGGTTGGTGGGTGGGAGCGGGAGTTCTGAAAGTGGGTTCCGTGAAGAGCACTCCACCGGATCTGCTCTGATAAACATCTTCGCCCGGTCGCCCAATTACCTCGAACCGTTCACAAAACCCACTTTCACCCGGGTCACCTAGTAACCCGGTCTCCTTGTCCACCAGGTGACGTGTTATGTTTTGATTGGGCGCTCCCACCCACCCGGGAGGGATTGTTGCACAGCCGATCCGAAGCCCAATGCCACACTGTTAGAAAAATCTTCAGATGGTCAGTAACAGTCAGAGATCAAAGGTAACAATCAGGCCACAAGGTATGGTACTAGAGGTCTGCTACCAACTACAAACAAAATAAGAGACAAACAAAAATAAACAAAATATCGAGTCAAACAAAATAATACAGAGTAACAAAAACAGAGAGATGCAAATTTTGTTTTTTGATCTCATCTACTAAATTGTCGCTAATAAAATATTTTAAAAAAATGACGCAGCAATTTATGGTCTTCAACAATGATCACCAATATTGCTACCAAAAGTCGCACAAACAAGCATACACCACTTACAGTCTTGTAGCATCTGCAACCTAGTTGAAAATACAAAAGGAAGAGCAAAAAGACTAATCTATTACCTCCCGATGATCTCATCATTCCTCTTTTGCCCATCCTTCTGAGCTTTCTCTTTGCTAATAAAATAATCACAACAAACAAATCGTTAGGCAACATTCTTCAGTTCCTAAATAAAGATGTCAAATGTCTTAAACCATAGCCGAATCATTGAACTCTCATTTTTTTTTCGAGGGATCTAGACAAAAAACAGGACGAGAAAACAATGTTAGAGCAACTCGGGCCGAATGGCAGCAGAGAGAACTCGGGTCGTCGTCCAACCGGGAAGACGATGGACCGCCCCCCCGACTGGCGGTTCTTGGCAGGGTAGGGAAGGTGGGGGAAAATGGGTTCGGGAGGCAGAGGAGGGAAGGCGAAGGAAGATGGGTTCGGGAGGCCGGGGAGGGAAGGCGAAGGAAGATGGGTTCGGGAGGAGGGCTGGATCGAGGTGGGGTTTCGGGGTCGGGTTTTAGGTTTTCAGAGGCAGTAACGAATGAATTGCATCTGACCGTGTATTCTATATTTCTATATTTTGAACGCACATGATTTAAGGACTGATTTAGTGGCTGAATTTAGTCCTAAACAAATGCTTTGAATGGCTTTTCAATAGCTTATTCAGTTTAGGTATGAATTAGACCAAGGGCTTGGAAAATTCAACCCGACCTTTTACCCAACCCAAACCTGACCTGCTTAACCCTGTACCCGACCCGACTACTGGTAGGGTCAGGGTCATGGTTTAGGTTCTTGACCCGTTTTGAATTTAGGGTTGGGTCATACCCAACCCGCACAACCCGACTACAAATAATAAATAACCTTTTTATTATAGTATTGGTCTATTGGACTTATTTATATTATTATTATAATATTTGTTTGGTGCATACTAAGTTGAACTAGAGGTGCTTAAACATAAATTTAGGTATTAATAAGATGTTTGGAGCATAAGTGTGATCACATATATTTTGCTTTGTAGTAGACATCCATTTTGGGATAACAAATGACGATATCTTCAAAGTACGGTTAATTTATATATAGTTTAATTTATTTTTTGTAATTCTTTTAGGTGTGGTGAATGGAATGAAAATATGTTATATTTTGTTGTATTCATTACTCATCCTCTCTCCTTTAGAAGGACACATCACACATTAGATTTAGCTCTATAGGCCTGACATTCATAATAGGGAGCGCAAGTTGGGAACATGAACCAGATAGGTAGATAATAGAGCTCGATGAGGGACAGTTTTCAGAGGAGAAAAATTGTTATCAAGTGTCACCTGTCGCAAAGGAGGTGGAATTTTGAAATTAAGACATGCTGAAACGCACGATCCTTTATGGCCAACAAAGAATAATGTTTACCCTGTTTCCGTTAGTATGTGAGTTATCGAAAGCCAAGTGGGCTGATCGTTAGTAAATAAACGTTGAAGGTATGTTTTGTTATCATTCTCTTAAAATAGAGGAAATGCAATATTATACCTCTAAGGTCTTCGTTGATGGCTACTACAAAAAAATATAAGCCACAAATTAGCTAAACAACTAAACATTTTAAATTAATGTTTTAATGTATTTAATTTCATTTGTGTTTTCCCTTTGCAAAGAGAGAAGGTATATAATATGAGTCTAACAAAAAAATTGAGGAAAAAAAGTAGGGTTACCCGCACACCCGACCCAACCCGACTCAAGTAGGGTTAGGGTTTAGATTTTCGACCCGATTTAAAAATAATGACCCGACCTGATTTAAGTGAGGGTCATGGCCAAACCGACCCGACCCGATTCTCAGCCCTAATTAGACTAAACAAATGGACCCTAAGGATGAGCAAAGTGTGCCCCGGAAGCTTGCACCATCGAGTTAGGCACATGCTGATCAGCAGGCCTACCCCAACATAGCACCTTATGTAGGGGTGTTATTAGGTAGGGTTTAAATTAGGTTTTATTAAATTTAATATTATTTAAAAAATAATAAATTTAAATTTAATCTAAATAACTATTTGGACCATTAGGGTTGGTTAAGTTTTGTCAAAATATAAAAAATTTATATTTATAACCTTATTTGGGTTGGGTTTTGTCAAACCCAAATCTGATACCATTTAAGAAACAGTAAACCTAAATCCAACCCCAATAGTTATTCGGGTTAAATTTAAAAACCCAAACTCGACCTATTAGAGGGCCGGGTTGGATCGGATTTCATTATATATTCGATGTGAGTGACATCCCTAACCCAACGGTTAAAAGCCGCTTAGCTATTGTTGGGATGGGGCAAATGGACATTTGCCCCAACATGTTGGGGACTAAGTCCCCCAACTGACAGTTAGTTGGGGACGTTGAGGGCATATCTCCTTTTTTTTTAAGAAATAAAAATAATTTTATGTTTACAAAATTGTCACTTTTTTACATAAAAATAATTTTAGCCTCAATAATAATTAAATAATGGTCATATTTAGGGTTAAAGAGGTATTTATCATATTTAAAAATTTATAACTAGGAAAGAGTGTTTAACCTTTCTTCACCATTTCCTCTATTATCTATGTTTCTCTTTCTCCTCTCTTCGAATACTTTCAAGTCTCAAGTTCTTAGTTACTTTAATTATTATTTTTTAATTAAAATTAAGCTCTCACACTCTCAATCATCAAGATTCAAAGTTTTAATTTTTAAACTGTATCCTCCTCCATAAAGTAAGCAACTAGCAATTCAAGTCTGAACTCTCAAGTATAAAGGTATGTAAATTTGATTTAATGATTTAATTTTTAGTTTAATTCCTACCCAATTTCTCTTACTAATTTTTTTTAAAGAATATAATATCTCAATCAACCTTCAATTTTGCCTCCTCCTAGTTTGCCCCTAAGTCCGACCATCAATTTTTTCGAATGAGGAATTCCTGACATAAATAAAATTGACTACAAGGAATTCCACAATGCCTTTGACAGTCGGGGAGAAAAAGAAACAATAGCCTTCTACCATGTGGAGTCACATAAAGAAAATTATGGCGAACAAACCTAACAACCCGGACAAGTTCATCCTCAAAGCTGAATGCAATGATTGTAAAAGTATTCTAAGCGTGAGAATCAGGGGAGGAGGGTGTATTGGATATCTTCTTTGTCATGATAGATCATGTTCCCCCAAACATGGACCAAAGGACCACAAACAAGCACAGTTAAGTTTCATGACCGCCTCTTATACCTCTTTTAGTACTTTTTTCTTTTAATCAAGAGACAAATTGGAAAGAACTCATGAAGTATGTTATACGCACCAAGCAACTCTTCTCTTTTGCTGATTACTCTAAATTGGAGACATATGTGAAGATTTCTCTCGACCTAGCCTTCAATAAAATCTTACACACCACATTGAGGAGAGACATTTTCTAGCTATCAAGGATGAGAAGGTAGAGCTTCTGAAAACCCTACAAATAATTCTGGGCATGATTACTTCGACTTACAATATTTGCACTAATATCCAAGATATTGACTATGCATATGTTATTGTTCATATTATAGATGAATTATGAAAATTAAATAAGAGAATAATATATTTTAACATTTTAGAATATTTTCACCCCACTTCACTTATTGAAAGATTATGGATGTATATTTTAAATAAATACTCAATTAAAAATAAAATTTTGTCTATTACTTTAGAAAATGCTTCTAATAATAATATAGTGGTAGAACTTGTAGAATCCTGTTATGATCACATTAGTCCAATAGAATCAAATATATTTCATATTAGATGTGCATGTCACATAATTAATTTGTTTGTTCCAAATAGTTTAAATATAGTAAAACCTCATAGTCAATTAATTAAATTTTTTTTGCTACATATCATCTCTTCACCCTCTAGAATACAAAAAATTTTAAGAATTATGTAGATAGCATCGTAAGAAATATACAAAATTTCAATTAAATGTTCATAATAAGTGGTATAACACGTATTTATTATTAAAAATCTTGTGTTTGATTTGAAAATTTAATTCTATGTTGGGCTACAAAAAAGTTGTCTCATTTAGGACTTAATGAAGGTAATTTTGCCATATTTATTTGTTTGATGAATTTTTTAATATTTTTATTATATAACTAGATATTTATGCAGAGTTTATTGTCCTACTTATTATTTAATTATATGCCACTTATATGATATAACTGATGTATCTACACAATATAGAGAGGTCGAAGCATTTGTATATCTTGTAAAGGAAAATGAAAAGAAATTAATAAATTTTGGTCTCTTATCTCTCTAATTTATTGTTTAGGAGTTGCAATGAATTATAGAGTTAGAATAGAAGTATACGTTACAACAAAAGTCCCTATGCTGATTAAAATAATGCTTTATATAAAACTATAAAAACTACTTTGTATTTTTTATGTAATATATATATATAATATTACCCATGGGTTAAATAAAATCAATCAACTTCTTCTTCTATTCATATGCATCTTCCATGTAACTCTAAGTCTTAGATATTACTTTATAAAAATAAATAAAAATATAGTTCTAATAATAATGAATTAACTAATTATTTATATGATGATTTAAACTTCATTATGTCATCCGAATAACTTAGTAATATTGACGTTTTAACTTGATGACAAATATACGAAAGTAATTATCCTGTATTGTTTGCCTTCACTCATGATTTACTAGCCCCCCTCCCCCAATGTCTACAGTATCATTGAAATTTATTTTTAGTGTAAGAGGTAGGGTGTTAGACGAAAATGAAATCGACTAATACCCGATACTATTGAGGCATGTATTTTCTTAAAAGATTGGTTGGACGCAGAAGAAATGACAAAAGTTCCTAATTTTGAAGAGGAAATAGGAGAGGAGACAGAAATCTTGACAATCAATAATTAGTAAATAATATAATTTTTATTTATTTTTATATTTAAAATTTTAGATTATAATTATAAATAATGAATAGGTGAGTGAGTGTCAACCTAGTTGGAATGTATTTATTCTATAATGATGCAATTTTGACATTTACTTTGTTAGTTATAATTCTATTGTATTATTTTATGAATTATTCAATAAATATTTTTTTAATAATTTTTTATATATTTAAATTTATTAAAAAATTAAAATAGGGACGAGGGAGTGGGCTAGCCCCTGGGCCGGGCCCCTCTCCTCCTCCTTCTGGCAGGGTCACCCCTAAGTCTCTATTATGTGTGAGGTTCAGTCAACCAATGATGCAATGTGAAATTTGGCAACTATATAAAGAAAGAAAAGTTGAATTAGACAAAATCATTCTATTGGGAGTAGTGATCATAATTGAGATGGGATATATTTGTCTTCATTTTTTGTTAATTTTTACATTGTATTTTTGTTTATTAGGTTCATATTTTAATTTTTCAGAGTACATTAATTTTCACATTTTTTATATTTTAACTACATTGTTTCATAAAGACAATAGATGCACGAGGTTGAGGCTTGCTTGCTTGTCATAATACTGAAATTAATCCCTTGGCCCTTGTGGCTAGAGATCGACACACTCCTTAAGATAATATGATATAACCAAAAATATCCTTAAATTCAAAAATTATATCTATGTCCAAATATAAAATTAGACACATGTAACTTACAGTCTCTACTTTTGAGCGTCATTTTTTTTTATAGTAAATTTGATGGAAGACTCCCTTTCATTAAAACCTGAAAAGAAAATTTTGAGTGCCTTTTTTCGAAAAAGAGACTGGCATATCATTGTTTACTAGTGAAGGGGTTTTTTATTAGAAAAATGGTAGTCATTCATTAAATTTGTTGACAAATTGCGCCAATTGGGTTTTGATTAGGCAAAATATGTAAGTTATGATCGGACAAAACACATGAAACCTAAGTAAGCTTTATGTGATGCCCATATACAATCAAAGCATAGTAGGAGGGGAGAATTTTCTATGTTCTCTACTTAGTATGAGCACAATGTAAAGAATGCCTAAAAAGAATGCATAAAAGCTATTTATTTATGAGATTGACGGCTTACACGTTAGTATACATTAGCATTAGTGACATTGACACTAACATGTGCCGCTAATATGTACATCATTAATCTTAAATATCAATATTATTAAGACATGTTTTTTATTGGGCTTTTGATAATTGGGGAACATAGAAAATGCTTCCCATGACAATTTGTGAGAGAGTTGTGGAATAGATTTATTTGGTGTATCTCCTTGTCATTATGGTTGTTTGATTGAGTAATTAGACAGCAACACAAAGTTTGTAGGAAACAGAGAAAAAAACATTCTAAAAGAACTCGGCACTTTTTTGTACCAATAAACTTTTTTATGACATAAAGAACAAGATTATCAATATCTTACCATGGCTTAAGCCGAAGCAATCGCTAGGCATAAACTTCTATTCACTATCATAGATAATTGTGGACACTTATTTGCTCAACATAAGTAAAGAGCCTAGGGCTAAAAAACATGCATTCTTGTTTTGCTTTATGCTTGACGTCAAATGTGCCTCTTGGTCGCTCTGCCCATCAATAGCCCGTCAAGGTGACGATGTGGCATGCGTGAAAGTTCTGAAGTGATATATCATATTAATGGGCACTGTACACTGCCAGCTGTAGTGGCATAACAACACAAAGTTTGCTATAAAGTGATAAAAAGCTTTCTAAAAGAAATCCATTCATTTTTTTACTAATTTTGTTACAATTTTACTATAATTATAGCTTTTCTCTTAAAAGTTGTGAAATAATTTTCTATATTAATAGTTAACTTTATGATATAAATAACAAAATTACCAATGTTTTCCATGGCTTAAGCCTGCATGCTTAAAATCACTAAACAGCATATGCGAAGTAGAGTTAAGGGATTTTTTAAGTGAAATTAGGATAAAACCAAAATTATTTGATATGAAATCCTGTGGCCTTAGGACTGATAGAAACTTCATGCTTTTATCTTTTAAAAGAGCGGCTGACAAATCATAGACAAACAAAAACAACTTGAAGTCCATATACATATATAGCACATGCATGTGTAGAGTAAATGCATCCAGGTATCATAAACTTCTGCTGAAACTCATTCAGCTATCATAGATAATTGCGGAGACTGATGTTGTGTGTCTTCTGTCCTATGATAGTTGGGTGGAAAAGCAAGGACATTTACACTTCCTTCCAGCATTTGGACAACACTTTTCATTGAAGGTCGATCTACAGGGTTCCATTGGATGCACCAAAGAGCTACTATTGCCAATTTCTTTGCAATCTCAGTAGCTTCACCAGATGCAATCTCCAGCCCCAGATCCCCTTCTCGAGCTAAGTTATGATAAACCCATTGAGGGAAGTATACTTTGCTAGCCTGCTCCACATTTGTGTCAATGTTCTTCCTGCCTCCAACCATTTCAAGCAACAACATGCCAAAGCTATAAATATCTGATTTGTAGGACACATTTCCAAAGTTCCTTGAGAACACTTCAGGTGCAATATAACCCATGGTTCCTCTGGCTGCAGTCATGGACACAATACTTTGTCCCTTGGTGCATAACTTTGCCAAGCCAAAATCAGAAATTTTGGGATTGAAATTCTCATCAAGCAACACCCCATTAGGAAGCTGGCCCTTGAATACACTCCCGTACCCCCCTTCACCCATTTTGGTTTTGAAGTTGTCAGTCATCCTTCTAATCTCATTTAAAGAGTATCTTGTGGGCCTGAGAGTCTTGTAATCCTTCAGGAACTGTTCAACCTTGCGCTGGTACTCTGTCTCCACTTTTCCTTCTTGAATGTGTTTGTAGGCCTTGAAGCCGACCAATATCACGAGCAGGAGGCTGAATAACCCCACAGCCAAACCTGTGGAGATCGATAACCATGAAGAAAGGGTACAAGATACAATAAGAAAAGTAATAGAGAGTGGAGATGTAGAATCTTGATAAAAGATATTTAAATGTCTTGCTTCTTTGATTCAATCCATACAGTGGTTACCTATAATCAGCATCTTCCTCCGATGACCTACAAAATCAGTTAAAAATTATCAGTTTCATCTGAAATGCAGAATTTAATCTATTTGAATAACTTCTATTGGACATTTTTAATATTTGAATTTGGAATAACTCCCACCTTTATTTCTCGGGAGATTGAAGCATCCCATTTCGTTGGCAGTCTTAGTTCTGTTGAAGCCACATCTCCCACCCTCAATTTCACAATCTCTGCAGATGGGTAAGTCCCATATTTAAATGAAGATAATCCACCGGTCTCCATGGAAATTCAACAGTCTTGGTTGTATGGCATGATATTGGCTGCATATAGGCTTCCCTCAAAGCGTACATGTAGTAAATGTAATGTCCAGGACTGCTCAAGCAGACAACAGATTGAAGCCTATCATCAACTTCCTTGGAGCAATCCTTTATAATCCGCAAGGTATCGGAAAGGAGAAGTTGAGAGATTGAGGTTGAAGATAAGGCCAGCCATGCAGCCTTTGGTGTCAGAAACTTTCATTCTACCATTCTTGTAATCGACTTTGGCAACAAAAACCTCTGACGAAGACGGCGGAAGGGCGAGCAAGGTCTTGCCATCCTTGCAGTAGAGTTCAAACCCCGGGTCTGGATGTCCGCATGCCGGGGACTGCGTGTTCAGACGAAAGGGGAATCGGATTTCAGGGCCGGTGGGGGCGCACTTGGTGGTGTGGCAAGGGTAAGCACTTTGCTGGGTGCCGGCTTCTACGAGGCCTGTGTAGAGCAAGATCGCCAAGAAAACAAATAGGCCAAGGTTGGCCATGGAGACAAGAAGTTGGATGTGGATGCCTCAAAGTAACAGAATATCTGGTTGAGAATGTTGTTCACTCACTCTCTCTCTCTCTTTAAGGGATCTTCATGATTACTTGTTTTTATTTCTATTAATGTTTTCTGAAAGTTCAACGAAGTTTCCCACTCTTTGTCAAAGACGCAGGTTACTGGGACATTTTGATGTTTTTTGAAAGTTCCGTGAAGTTCAATAAAAACTGCTATTATTTCAATTGTAGTAGGAGTATGTCTTAACAGGACAACATCTTAATTACCGTTAGCCAAAAATGATTACTGCCAGTTTAGTTTATGTGTCTTTGAGATGGTGCACAATATGTCACACTCACTCCATCCTAAAATAAATGTCTTATTTAAAAAAATTAATATATACTAAAATAAGTATCTATTTGTTTAGTTGTCACTTACGTTCTCATCTTTTATGTAGTTTTTACGAATTCCTTTTATATAAAATTAATAGCTCTATTTAGCAATAAAAATATTTTATCTAATATCTTCATTATATTTAATTTAAGCGGTTGAGTACTAAAAAAGAGAGTATCATAAGCTTATTCTCCCTTCTCTAAGAAGTAGATTTTGCTGTTTAATAAAAATTACTATTTTTTCAAATATAATTATTGATATGAGACAAAGGGAGTATATTTTTTTAAAATATTTTATATTAAGTATTAATAAAAAAGGTAATTTTAAAAATTATTGAATGATATGATGTAACTTAAATATTTGACTATTTTGAAATAAAAAACTTATTTTTAGATAAAAGAAGTACTTATTTTAGGATAGTGATATTCACATAATAAAAACCCTCACAAAAACTCACATAAGAGTTTTGATTAGACTTTACAAGTAGGCCCTACATAAAGTTTACATCAACTCACTTATTAGACGCATCAAAACTCGTGTGTAAATTTTTGATATAAAAATATCATTTTTCTCATTTTACATGCCATTGTCTACCCTTTTCACTTTTTTTTTGTAGACGTATTGACCAATGTGAATGTCTTGACTCTTTGAGAATTTTGATGGAAATGACTTTAAACATCAAAAAGCTTGGAAAGATACTGCAAAGAACCGACATGCTTGGCATTTCCACATATATGTATGGCACATGCTAGACTTTGACTTAGCTATTGCTTTTTTGTTTGTTAGAGAGGACTTGGCTTGACTTGGGACACCGACAAGGGCCACTTTAACTTATTGGGTTCTCAAAAGTCCCCGTCTTGCGGCTCAAGGAAAAGTTAAAAGGACGATTTATACATATTAACTCGACCAAGAATGCATATTCTCAAATTACCTAGTTTTTTCAGCTTTATTACACATTATTTATGAATGGATAGGATAAATCATATATTTATAAAATATGATAAATTATTTATAAAATCATATAGATCATTCAATTACAAAATCTAATAAATTATTATCAAATATAAATAAATCATTCAATCACAGAATGTCACTACAACAAAAAGATCTTTTTGCAACAAAGCTTTTTGCAACAAATATATATATTGTCGCTAAAATAACTCTTTTGCAACAAATAAATATTATTTTGCCACAAAAGTCAATTTGTTGCAAAATATTATGATCTTTTGTGATAATTTTAATTAAATGTCACAAATAAGATATTATTAGCGACAAACTATAAAATTTGTTGCAAAATAGATATATTTTTTGGGATGGGTTAAAAATTTTGTTACAAAAAATTGTTATATTTGGGACAAATCTTCTATTTTGTCGCAAGTTATAATTTTTTTCTATTTAATAAAATTTAATATTGATGAAAAGGGTTAAAAATAGCATTTATTCCTTTAATCATCCGCCTATAACAACGGATACTTTCTTTTTATTTGCTCCCCGCCCGTTCTTCTTCACTCACCGTGCTCGAACCGGCCGGATGTGAAAGTCTTCCATCTTCCGTCTCTTTGATGGGGAAATTCTGCTCACTGTTACCATCAGCACCCCAGAGGAGGGAGACTGCGAGCTAAAATGGCCAGACGTGAAGGTCTCCCTCAGTGCCTCTTTGCCCCAAATCTGACGATCTGAGTTTGAGCTCGTCTCCGTCAGTTCATCAGCGCGCAACTGCGCCTTCCATCCATTCCAATGTCGTCTGGCTGACCTCCACTCTGAGATTGATCCTACCCGGCCGTCAAGTGTCCTGTGACTGAGCGCCCCATCCAGGTCGAGGTTGAGTGGCAGTGGCAGTCCGTCAAAGCACCACCAATCTTTTTCGTTCCTTGCCAAGGAAGCTCCTCAGCATCCTGCAAATCCACGACTCCACTATTCACAGCATCCTTGCCCAAGGTTATTGCTTATCTCCATGTCTCACTATCTTGAATTTTTTTAGAATACAATGCTCTGTTTTTTTTCTCTCTCTGTCGTTGTTTGCTAATTACAGCAACCATGGTTGTATGTTCTGAATGGGTGATGCAAGGTGTCTGTTTCTGTCTATATATCTCCGATCCCTGTCTTGATTCTCTAAGGCTATGATTCAGGATTTGTTTTTCTCGTTTTATGCTTATTATGGTGATCATGGTCATATAATTACAGTCATATAGTTGACTGTAATTATGTAGCTGATGCCTGATCTCTTATATTTGTTTACTTTGCTGTCATATATTTTCAAGTCAATAATGGCTTTAAAATTTTTTGTTGTCAGTGGCTAACTGCAAAATTGCTGAAAGACAATTGTTCTTCTGTCTCCCTGAGCAGAGATTGCCCTTTTATAATTAAAACTAAAAAATGACTCCAAAATGTAGAGCGCATTGTACAAAATATAACAGCAGAAACCTTCCAGAAATTAGTAAAGCATGACTTAGATTTTGATACTTTTGGGTAAATGTCAGAGCTAGGCTACAGAAGTAAAATCATGTGTTGACTATGTAAAATCCAGTTGGATGGAGTGATATATATAGGTGGAATGTGGATGATGGCAGGTTGACTATGTAAAATCATGTGTTGGTCCTTTTTGAAATTATAGAAGCAAGTTCTGATTCATTATATACAACTCCCATACAAATTCTCTATCACAAGTTTGACACTTTTTTTCTATTGCTAATATACACAAACCTTCATATTCAAATTAGTGGGAATTGTTATCTTTGATCTGCACAATTGTCCTGTGGAGTGATTTTATTGGTTCATACTTCAGATTCATTTGTGCGTACATGTGGTTGACTTCTGCTGTTACTAGTATAAACTTGCTGCTCCATCAGATTGATGATAACATATTTATGAAGTATTATTGGGAAACATCCATTGATGCAATGAATAACTTTTGGGGATCTTTCAGGAATGAATTCTACTGCAATTTGTTTTTCAGATTTACAAGCAGGTAGTTTTTTAGCAGGTAATAGAAAGTTTGGTCAAATTTTGTGAGGGATTTGCTACTAACAAATCAAAATTTTATTTTCTATTGACTGGTTTAATATTCTGATTAGTCACCTACAAATCAGTTTGAAGTTGATGTCTTTTACAGTTTGATTCCATTTTTTTGGGTAATGAGAATACATTTTACAAATACTTTAGACCTTCTATTAATGATCTATTAAAATCTTAACAGGGTAAACAAAATAAATTTCTCTTTTCAAAGGTTTTTTTAGATATTGATTTGAGTGTTCTAATTATGTACAAAATGTTTTTTATATTTATTTATTAACATCTTCTAAGGTGGTGCAATTTTTAGTTTAGGTTTCTTGTGTTTCATGCAAGTTCTGGCTACAATTATTTAATAAAGAGACCTTTAAGTCATGATCTTGCACTTTATTTCTTTTGTCAGGGCCAGTGAGAATTAGTTATGGGTTGTCCTGGTGATCTATATTTCTGAGATATGCTCTTTAGTTGTGGAATGTTGTGCCTGATGTTTAACCTTATAAATAAAAAATCACTATCAAAATTTTGGCTCAGGATTGTTTCTTCTTGTTCAAGTTGTTCTCTTGTTGGATTGTCTATTAATTTTTTTGATAGACTTTGCCATCGTATTTTACCGAATTTTTAGATTCTTACCGAATTTTTAGATTCAAACCGAATTGTCTCCCTACTGATTTCCCCCCGCCATATGACTATATGACAAAGATCAACATAGACTATCATGTATGCATTAACCGTGCTTTTTGTAATAGGTAATTTGATATGGATAGAAGATGGATGCAACTTAAGAATAGGGCTTCCAAAGAATATATTAGAGGACTAGAAGAGTTTATGGAATTTGCTCGTCGGCATGCAAATGGAAGCAGTAAAATTAGGTGTCCATGTCGAAAGTGCAACAATGTGTACTATAAAGATGTGAATGATGTGCATTATGACTTGTATGCTAATGGGATAGAAGGAACATATACCCAATGGTATTTACATGGTGAAAGTATTGAAGAACCGATTGAGGAAGACAGTGGTAATGAAATTGAAAGCAATGATGGCAGAGATGCAAATGTAATGCAAGAAATAGTGGAAGACTTATATGCGGGAACATTTATGGATACACTAGAATGTGAGACAAATAGAACAAATGAGACATATGAACCAAATGGGGAATCATCAATGAACAAACATTCTAGCGGTTTTGATGGGGAGACAGACAAGTTCACCTGTTTGTTGAGGGATCTTGAACGTGAACTATATCCTGGCTTCCATAAGTATTCAAAGTTGTCTTTCTTAATAAAGCTACTACATGCGAAGCTAATTAATGGTTAGAGTAATAAATCATTCAATGTCATACTTGACTTATTTAAAGATACACTTCCTGAAGGACAGACATTGCCAAAGTATCATTACGAAGCAAAGAAGGTCTTGCGAGACCTAGGCCTTGGATATGTGTCCATTCATGCATGCATAAATAATTGTGTTTTCTTTTGGAAGGAGTTTGAAAAGGAGGAAATATGCCCAAAGTGTAAGCAGTCGAGATACAAATTGGATAATCCCAAGAAGAAGAAGATTCCGCAGAAAGTCTTGCGTTATTTTCCCCTAAAACCGAGATTATAGAGATTATTCATGTGCAGGAAGACAGCTTCCGACATGAGGTGGCATAAAGAGAAAAATATTAATGATTTAAATGAGAATGTATTAAGGCATCCAGCAGATTCTCAAGCATGGTGTGAATTTGATGAGAAGTATGATTGGTTTACAGATGAACCTTGAAATGTTCGGCTTGGACTAGTGAGTGACGGTTTCAATCCTTTTGGGAATATGAATAATGCATACAGTATGTGGCCAGTGATACTTATGCCATACAACTTTTCTCCTTGGAAGTGCATGAAAGAACCATTTTTTATGTTGTCATTACTTATTCCTGGTCCAAAGACTCCTGGTAATAACATTGATGTCTACTTGCAACCACTGATCGATGAATTGAAAGAGTTATGGGAAGACGGAATAGAAACTTATGATGCATCGAAGAATGAGAAATTTCGAATGTATGCAGCATTATTGTGGACCATTAATGATTTTTCTGCGTATGGAAATTTATCTGGTTGGTCTACAAAAGGAAAAATGGCATGTCCTAATTGCAACAAAGAGACATATTCATGGTACTTGAAGCATGGAAGAAAGATAAGCTACATGGGTCATCGTCGTTTCCTCCCAATAGATCATTGTTGGCGTAGAAAAAAGAAGGAATTTGATGGTACTCAAGAGAGAAAGTTGGCACCTAAACAACTATCCGGGGATGATTTACTTATGCAATTACATACGGTGACAGATGTGGTGCTTTGTAATGGTCCTAATATAAAGAAGAGGAAGTATGCTCCAAATGAGTTGAATTGGAAGAAAAAAAACATATTTTGGAAATTGCCATATTGGAGATCACTTAAATTGAGGCACAATCTAGATGTGATGCACATTGAGAAAAACATATGTGACAATGTATTGGGAACATTGATGAATATAGAGGGGAAAACAAAAGACAACGTGAAGGCTCGACTAGATATGCAAGAAATGGGTATCAAAAAGGAGTTGCAACTCATTCCAAATGGTGATAAATATGTGGTGCCACAAGCTTGCTACACAATGTCCGTTGATGAGAAAAAGAGATTTTGTTCTTGGTTGAAGTTGGTGAGACTTCCATATGGTTTTGCTTCAAACATCTCCCGATGTATACCCGACAATGACTCTAAGTTAGTAGGTATGAAAAGTCACGATTGTCACATTTTTCTACAAAGGTTGCTTCCTGTGGCAATATGTGGGCAGTTACGGAAGGACGTTGGTAATGCAGTAATTGAGTTAGGCTTATTTTTCAAGGAATTATGTTCTAGAACTTTGAAGTTGGAAAGGTTGGAACAAATGGAAAAGGACATCACTGTTATATTATGCAAGCTTGAGAAAATATTTCCACCTGCATTCTTTGATGTGATGGTACATTTAGCAATCCACCTTCTAAGTGAAGCGATTATTGTTGGACCCGTGCAATTTCAATGGATGTATCCAATAGAAAGGTTCTTGCACACTTTGAAGAAATATGTTAGAAATAAAGCATGCCCAGAGGGTTACATTGCAGAAACATACATTGATAATGAAGGTATGAACTTTTGTTCCATGTACTTCGAAGATGTTGAAACAAGATTCATTCGACAAGAGAGAAATTATGACAGTTTTCAAGGCCAACAATATAAAGGTCTTTCTGTTTTTACACCAAATGTACGCACTTTAGGAGCTCCAAATCCATTTATTATGGATTTAAATGAACTTCACAAGGCTCGGATGTATGTTCTGAATAATTTTTCTGAGATTGATCACTATTTACAGTAAGTAAGGTTGTTATATTATTTGTAATTAGTAGTTCATATTTCCTTTTAGATCCCTTTATATGATATATTTCATATAGGGAGCACAAACAATATATTGCTAGTCAAGGAGCTACTAACGTCCAAGAGAGGCATGAGCAAAATTTCCCAAAATGGTTTGTGCAACTTGTAAGTGTTTAAGACTTTTGTTACTCAAACATAAATTGGAAAGTGCATGTGCTTATTTTATTTACTATTTTTGTTAATAGATGAAACAAATGCATGCTCAAAAATCGCCGCAAGCTTCTAATGATTTGTATTCATTAGCATGTGGTCTAGATCCACTAGTCATACGATATGCTGGTTGTATTGTCAAAGGTATTAGGTTCCATACTACCGACCATGATGACTATCACAAAACTCAAAATTCTGGGGTAGTCGTCAAAGGAGAGTACGAAGGTCGTGATATTGAATTCTTTGGTGTTTTGAGAGATGTTATTGCTTTGAACTATTGTGGAGGTAGGTGTGTCTACATTTTCAAATGTAATTGGTGGGATCTTAGCAACAAGAAAGGTATGCAAAGAGATGAGCATTTCACAAGTATTAATTTCTCCCACACTTGGTACAAAGATGATCCCTTCGTATTGTCGTCTCAAGTGGAGCAAGTTTTTTACCTTAAGGACCCTAAACTGAAAGGTAATTGGCATGTAGTTCAGAAAGCACCACCACGAAACATATATGATGTTCCACATGTCTCTTCCTCTAAGGTAGAAAGGGATGAGGAGATAGATGAGCATGTTGATTACAAGGCAAACATGGTTGATAGGAATGTCGAAGATAAAGAACATGATTTCCAACCCCTTAATAGGGACGATATAGGCCCAAATTTTATTGATGCTTCAAATGTTTCTAAACTGGATCAAGGAGAAGGTACATTTTCAGATGATGTAGCTGAAAGTGATATGGAAGATGAGACTTTGCTAGATTATTGTGATGAAGAAGCTGATGTTCTGCTAAATGAAGATGAAGAAGAAGATAAAGAAGAAGAAGGAGAACATATGTCGTCTGAAGATGACATAGAAAATGACTTTTAATATACTATTTTCTCCTTTTTCTTTTTCGTTCTCTTTATTTCATTTTCTAATTTATCTGTTGATACCTTGCCCATAATCCAAAATTTTTCTCTTTTTTGCTTTTCAGGTTTCTGATCAGTGGTGTTCAAACCTCAGAAGGAGGAAATAAATTGTAAAAAAACCTCAGAAGGTTTATTCGGCAATATTAATTAAGGCTGCGAATAAACTTGACCAGGTAACGTTGATATTCTATTTTATTTTTAAGCTGGTTCATTATTCTCAATTAGCATATTCTATTTTTTTAGATTCGTTAATCAGCATCTTTTATTTCCAGTATTTGACACAGACTGGTTCTAGTGAAATTAATTCAATATTCAAATATGTTTACAATCTCATATCTGAAATGGCATTTCACAGAGACCAAATTGATGTACAGGTAAACTTCAAAACTGATAACAGTAAATGCTATTATTTTTTTGTTACCTGTATCACTTTGTTTTTTTTTGGCAATGTCTATTAATTTCCTTATTTTGATCAATTTAGTTTTTTTTTTCTCTCAAAGTTAGTAGAAACATCCCTCTTAGCCAGGGATGTGTAAATTTGGTAATTATTCTTAAATACCTCTCAGTCTTATGCAGAGGCTTAAAAGATATGGAGTTTCGGCTGTTATATTATGGATTGCTGAACTCTGCCTACTATCTGACAACATTTCTTTTTGTCTGGTAACAAGGCAAATGCAGCTAACTAGGCAAATGCAGCTAACTTGCTAAGCTAATGAATCTACTGACTTTGACATTCAGCTAACAAGGCAAATGCAGCTAACTAGCTAATAAGTGCAACCTAAGCCTACAGCTAACAAGGCAGCTAAACCTGAACCTTCATCTCCAAAGCCAAAAGCTCAAGCAGGACCAAGTAAACAAGAAAAGATAGTTGAATATGGAGGTGATGATGAGAATTCCCACGAGAATGACTGAAATGAAGATGATTCTGATTAGGTGCTTTTACTCATTCTTCTTTATAATACTCAGTCCATAAAACCATACATGCTTCTCTTGAACTAAATAATTTATTACATCTTTAGACAGTGCTAGGAGTTTACTGTTTTATTCATTTCTTTTGGCACTTGTACCTTATGAATGTGCTAGCATGGAAGTTTTGTGAGTTTGTGTTTTTGGGTTTGCAGTCACCTTGGAAGTTTTGTGAGTTTGTGAGATATTTATGAAGTATTATTGGGAAACATCCATTGATGCAATGAATAACTTTTGGGGATCTTTCAGGGATGAAAGTATGAGGCAGCCTGATCTATATGGCCGGTGAACTTGACCAGGTAACGTTGACATTCTATTTTATTTTTAAGCTGGTTCATTATTCTCAATTAGCATATTCTATTTTTTTAGATTCGTTAATCAGCATCTTTTATTTCCAGTATTTGACACAAACTGGTTCTAGTGAAATTAATTCAATATTCAAATATGTTTACAATCTCATATCTGAAATGGCATTTCACAGAGACCAAATTGATGTACAGGTAAACTTCAAAACTGTTAACAGTAAATGTTATTATTTTTTTGTTAACAGGTATCACTCTGTTTTTTTTTTGGCAATGTCATTAATTTCCTTATTTTGATCAATTTAGTTTTTTTTTTCTCTCAAAGTTAGTAGAAACATCCGTCTTAGCCAGGGATGTGTAAATTTGGTAATTATTCTTAAATACCTCTCAGTCTTATGCAGAGGCTTAAAAGATATGGAGTTCCTGGGCTGTTATATTATGGATTGCTGAACTCTGCCTACATCTGACAACATTTCTTTTTGTCTGGTAACAAGGCAAATGCAGCTAACTAGGCAAATGCAGCTAACTTGCTAAGCTAATGAATCTATTGACTTTGACACCTTGGAAGTTTTGTGAGTTTGTGAGATATTTATGAAGTATTATTGGGAAACATCCATTGATGCAATGAATAACTTTTTGGGGATCTTTCAGGGATGAAAGTATGAGGCAGCCTGATCTATATGGCCGGTGAACTACCGAGCTCTGTAGTCTTCTCATCTTCTGTTTTAATTCTTTAATTAACTCCCAACCTTATCTCAGATGAGTGATAACATCTAGTTTACTGTAATAGAAGGAGGATAAAGCTGACCAAAAGCTTCCGGGACATAATTAAAATGGGGAAGACTTTCAGTTTTTGAAATTGTCTCTCATGATAGTACCAATATCTCTTCAGATTTAGACCATCTCATGATGAAATGTATATTAACATCTTAATCTGCCCCTCTTGTTTTGTGAGTTTGTGAGATATTTATGCTTGTTGCTTATGCAGGCTATCTTTGCTTCCAGTTGAACACTCAACAAAGCATATATAGTCCGATTGATGAGATAAAATTTGCTTTTGCACAGAATTTGATTTTATTCCCTTAAGTTGGTTGAAAAATTTCTAGTCTTATCATTCCTCAAAAAGTGTTGAGCTAACATTTACTTTGTTTATGTAGCTGATGCCTGATCTCTTATATTTGTTTACTTTGCTGACATATATTTTCAAGTCAATAATGGCTTTAAAATTTTTTGTTGTCAGTGGCTAACTGCAAAATTGCAGCATTCATAAGATTAATATAAGTTGGAACAGCATGTTGACAAGTACTATTGTGCACATAGATTTGCAGAAGCAAACAGTAATACCCAAGGGTACTTTGGCAGGTAGTGGCCACTCAGATGACTAATGGCTTCTTTACTTGGACAGGGCAAGGTGCTCATCCATCTCAATCTTTTTTTATCTTTACTCACTTATATAGAATGGTATTACTCTTTACAGTTTCACCAACCTTTTCTGATGTAGGAAATGACAAATTGAATGGAATTGGCCCGCCACCACCACCACCTCGCAGCAAGGGATTAAAATGTGATGTTGTGAAGGTTATGGATAGTTGATCGGCATGAGGCTTAAGTTTAAGAAGAAGTAAACCAAAGAACAAGAATAAAGCAGGAATAAGAAGCTGGAAGACAATTGTTCTTCTGTCTCGCCGAGCAGAGATTGCCTATGTAAAATCCTTTTGGATGGAGTGATATATATAGTCGGAATGTGGATGATGGCAGGTTGACTATGTAAAATCATGTGTTGGTCCTTTTTGAAATTATAGAAGCAAGTTCTGATTCATTATATACAACTCCCATACAAATTCTCTATCACAAGTTTGACACCTTTTTTCTATTGCTAATATACACAAACCTTCATATTCAAATTAGTGGGAATTGTTATCTTTGATCTGCACAATTGTCCCGTGGAGTAATTTTATTGGTTCATACTTCAGATTCATTTGTGCGTACATGTGGTTGACTTCTGCTGTTACTGGTATAAACTTGCTGCTCCATCAGATTGATGATAATATACTTATGAATTATTATTAGGAAACATCCATTGATGCAATGAATAACTTTTGGGGATCTTTCAGGGATGAAAGTATGAGGCAGCCTGATCTATATCGCCGGTGATGAATCAGCTCTGTAGTCTTCTCATCTTCTGTTTTAATTCTTTAATTAACTCCCAACCTTATCTCAGATGAGTGATAACATCTAGTTTACTGTAATAGAAGGAGGATAAAGCTGACCAAAAGCTTCCGGGACATAATTAAAATGGGGAAGACTCAGTTTTTGAAATTGTGTCTCTCATGATAGTACCAGTATCTCTTCAGATTTTGACCATCTCATGATGAAATGTATATTAACATCTTAATCTGCCCCTCTTGTTTTGTCAGGTTTGGGTCGGGTTTTTCAATTTTTTAAAAAATAATATTAAACAAATATAAGAAATTTTATATTTATATTTATATTCGGGTCGGGTCAGGTTGGATCACCTAAAACCCGAACCCGCTATTCCAGTTAATTTTTAAAAACCAAACCCAACCCATTAGGGTCGGGTCGGGTTTACCATTTACCTGACCCGAGTGGCATCCCTATTGTCAACAATCTTGCTCAACTACTTATCATCTTCCAACTACAAACACATATTTCACAAACAATAAATATACCACCATTGTCAACTAGTGATGTGGTCGGGTTAGGTTTGGGTCAAGTTTTACCAAACCCGAACCCGATACCACATAAGAAAACTGTGACCTGAACCCAACCCATTGGACCAGAATAGATTAGAAATTAATTTTTAAATAAATTTTTTTCATTTTTTTAAAAAATAATATTAAACAAATATAAGAAATTTTATATTTATATTTATATTCGGGTCAGGTTGGATCACCTAAAACCTGAACCCGCTATTCGGGTTAATTTTTAAAAACCAAACCCGACCCATTAGGGTGGGGTCGGGTCGGGTTTACCATTTACCCGACCCGAGTGGCATCCCTATTGTCAACACTCTTGCTCAACTACTTATCATCTTCCAACTACAAACACATATTTCACAAACAATAGATATACCACCATTGTCAACTAGTGATGCGGTCGGGTCAAGTTTGGGTCGGGTTTTGCCAAACCCGAACCCGATAACACATAAGAAAACTGTGACCCGAACCCGACCCGTTGGACCCGAATAGATTAGAAATTAATTTTTAAATAATTTTTTTCAATTTTTTTTAAAATAATATTAAACAAATATAAGAAATTTTATATTTATATTTATATTCGGGTCGGGTTGGATCACCTAAAACCCGAACCCGCTATTCAATTGGGAGATCACCAACCAACCCAACTAGTGTGGGATTAGCATCTTGCATAAAAATTTTAATTGGACAAAAGTTCATTGCTTACATTTAGGCTATTTTTTTATTCAGAACTTAGCTTTATTCTATTTTATTTAATTCATTTATCCTACTTGAATTACTTTTCATTAATATAAAGTTTTATAATCATCTCCTTTCATCTATATTTATGTTTTTGTTGTAGTACTATATTATGGCACCAGGTAAGCGGGCCATTCCATCATTTCAAGCAGACATAGGGCCATCAGAGTCTCCAGTGGAGGAGTCGACATTTGCTGCTCCACTTATGTCTACCACTAACTCAACACCAAAGAAAAAGCGTGGTAGAGCAATTTGCAGAAAACTATCAAAACATTTGCATAATAAGCCTGGTCAACTTCCAACCGTTACTTTCCAACCAGGTACGTTGACACCTGTTGGACTATGGGCCCAAGAGTTTATAAGCGAGGTTGGAAGGTTGTGTCGCACTTATGCAAAACTTATTTATAAAAGATGGTCTGAAGTCCCTGAAGTTGACAAAACCCAGATAAAGGCCCTAATTGCTATAAGTATATACTATGACTTTAATTTATTATTGTTTTTTAAATTAAATTATAGGTGTTAATATTTCATAAATAAATTGATTTTTTTAGTCCAAATTTGAGATTAACATGGACGATAACCAAGTTAAGAAGGCAGTTAATAAATTCTTAGCTACTCGCTTTCGATCTCACAAGTATAGAGCACATGCACATTATCAGAAATATGGAACCTCAACACCTTATGATGGGATTTCTCCGGATGAATGGATAGAAATTTGAAAAAATTTTGAGGATGACAAATACAAGGTATGATGTTATTTAGAATTAAATTTTTTTTCATTAAATGACTTAGTGTCTGAAATATAATTTATAATTTATTCTATACAGTTAAGAAGCCAAACAAACAAGGATAATTGTGCCAAGTTATTTGTGAACCACACTGCCGGTTCAAAGTCATTTGTTAGAGTTCTCGCAGAGATGGTAAATTTTACATAAATTTCACATAATAAATTTTTTTAACTTTGTATAATATACTAAATTTCTATTGTTCTTTGATAAATTGAATTAATCAGCAAGAAAAAGAGCCAGATGAGGAGCCTGACCTTATAAACTTTTATAAAGTTACACACTTCCAAAAGAAAACTAGGAGTTGGGTAAAACCGTGTTGTAAACTTTTACATGTAATGAATGTTAAATTTATTTATTATATTTGTTGTTTAGTTATTAACATCCTAAAATAATCTTGGAATTTACTTTATGCATATTTTTATGCAAGCACAAATGAATCAGAAGGTGGTTGCATCTAGGCAAGAGGGGCCTATAACAAATTCTAAGAAGAATGATATATTCCATGAAATTCTTGGTGCAAGGTCAGGATATATTAACGGGCTTGGGCATGGTATGATGCCTATTTCATTAGACAACCCTTCTCAAGATGATATCGATGTTATTAAGAATGCTAATATGAGGGCTAAGCCAGCTGAAGAACATACAAAATCTTTGGAATTGGATCTACAGACTCTTAGATCAAAACAAGTTGAACTAGAGTCGATGGTTCTAAGACTAATGGAGCAACAACCAATACAATCAGATTCATCAGTTTAGGTACAAAGCCAGAAAAGGCTTATTTAGAGTCGATGGTTCTAAGACTAATGGAGCAACAACCAATACAATCAGATTCATCAGTTTAGGTACAAAGCCAGAAAAGGCTTATTTATGGTTTCAATTTTATGTATAGTTCTTTACTACATCATGCTAATGTTATATTTTTGTACATTTACAGGTGAATAGGGGAATTCAAAAGAATCATCAAAATTTGCAAAGAAAGAAAATGATATATATTTTGTGATTTCTTTTGTGATACAGTTATGGTTTCATTCTAGTTATTTGGTATTTTTTAGTTCGTCAAATGTATTAGATTTATGGTGTGTAAAACAATGGATGATATTTAGTTTAATATTAAGGCATTAAGTTTATCTTATCTAATCTAAATTTATACAGCTATCTTGAATTTGTATATTTTTAAATATCCTCCCCCCACCCCCCGCCCGCCTGCATGCCCACCTAAATAATTGGGTATAGCTATTGCAATTAACGACGACTTAAATTTGTCGTTAAAAATCTTTTCCTACAAACTTCTCTTGTCGCAAATGAAATTTATTTTGTTGCAAATATATTACAATCATTTGCGACAAATTTAGGTTGTAGCAAATATTTGTAAAAAATATACACATGTGAATCTTTTTGCGACATATACAATTTTTCGCAAATCGTTTAACATCATTTGTGATGAATTTAGTTTGTCGCTAATACTCTTTAAAAATTATCTAATATCAAGCATTTGCAACATATGCAGTTTGTTGCAAATACACTAAAATCAATTGCGACAACTTGTTTTTGTTGCAAATGCCAAAGCTTTTGTGACACAATTATATATTTTTAATATTTTTTAACTCAAACAATTATATTTTTTTGCGACATATTAATTACTTTTTTGCTACGAATAAATTCGTCTCAAAAGAGTATATTATTTATGACTAATAAAAAGTTGTCACAATAACTTTTTGTGACACCTTACTTGCGACAAAACTGCACAAATTTTTTTTTGTCGCAAAATCATTTTTGAGACGAAAAATGAACCTTTTGCGACAAACGCATTTGTTGCAAAAGACCCTTTTTGTTGTAGTGTGTTGCTCATACCGAAGCAATATATACCAATACTCGAGGGCCAACAAGAAAAAATGAAAAGGATTTTTGCATAAAATCTTGATTCATGAGCGCATTATAAGCCTATACGACGTCAATGATTTTTTAGCAATTTTCTATGACCTTTTTTCGGTGTAAAAAAGAAGAAAAATGAGAAGAGGAGAGAAAGAGAAGAGAGAGATAAAAAAAGGATTGACATCAGCTTGGAGGCGGTAGTGGACCTTTTCCAAACTGCACTCTCCTCCGTTGGCGCATGGTAGCTCCCCTCTCCCCTCCCCCCCCTTCTTCTTCTCCTATCTTACTCTCTGTCGGCTACTACCAATGGGGATCCTTGTAACAACCCTCATTTTTTTGAAATTTTTCTACATTTTTTTGCTATTCTCTGCAATATTCTGCAGTTTTCTGCTTGTATTTTCGATGGTGAAATTTAACACTTTGGCGTATTCGTATTTGCAATATTGTGATCGCAACAGTTGGGAGTGGTGTTAGTTGTTGGCTGGGGGCCTCTATGCATAAAAGAAATTTTCGGCACAAAAATCGGACAGGACGTGTGAGAACAGAAGCAGGAGAAAAAAAAGAGAAGAAAAGAAATATATTTAGAAACAATCGGGCGCGTCTCAGCACACCCGACCGTTGTGAACAGTGAAAGACCTCTTCACTATGTGAGGCCGGAGGCACCACCACCGGTGGCCGCCGGCTTTCGCCCGGCTGGCCACGGCCTGGCGACGCCGCCACCGCCTCCCTGGCCTAGCCTCACAGGCTGCCACCCTCTTTTTCCTCTTTTTCCCATCTCGGCCCGATGGCAATTTTTGAGAGAATTCTGCCCAATTCTCCGGTACCGTCCGTTCTCCATTGACTAACTTTGCATGACATCGGGTTGAAGTCTATTCGAATCGTCATAGTCCAGTGATTGCTGAATTGCCACCGTTTTCCAGGTCTGTCCCTTGGCCCCGTTCGACCATTTGTGGCCGATGATAGCGTGTCCACTACCCTGGCCGGTACTTCGTCGCCCTGACTAAATGGAATCCCTTTGTTCTTTCTGCCGTCAGTTTTGCTGCTACTGGCGTCGACCAACGGATAGCCGTGACGCCAACTTGACCCAACAATGGTAAGGGAATGCCGTTCTTGGCCTCCCCTGCACGCCTTTTTGCCCAAAACAAATGCCTCTAACTTCGGGGTACGCCTTTAACCGTGGTCAAGTGACCCCCCATCCTAGGGCCAACTTGTTTTGCCTGACGTTGTGCGAGTTTGGGTTGCAGATCCAACCAACATGGACTCTGCCTCAGGCCCAGTGATAGCTACAACCAGCACTTCTAGCCCAAATTTACCTTTGTACCCCCACTTTCTATTACACACGACCCGGAACATACAAGGAAAGAGTCCTCAAATTCCGATCCTTCCAAGCGGAAGTAACACAGTCAACCATTAGACTTGGTCCATCGAAGGCTCGACTGATGTCATGCCATATCTTCCACCATAAGCCGTGCTTGATGCATGATCGTCCGTACGATAAATTGGTTGTGGGTAGCGTTTAGAAATGACGCTACCTTTGTCGGCCACCTACGCCAGGCCTTAGTGCCTCAACGTATGTTTATGGAACGTCCCCACCATTAGGCAATATGGCCGTTAAAGCCCTTCGTCTCTCCCATGTCCATGAGTACACAACCAAGTCCTCCACCATGTTGTGAGGCTTCGACGATGCGGAATTGTTACCTCTAGATGTAGTATGCGGTCCATTTTAATGTTTTGTGGCCAACGAAGTCTTTTAAACCGTTGGTCGACTTCCAATTAGTCAGCCTCCATTCTGTGGTCGCTTTTGCCATTTCTAGTGGCACGACCTTGTATCTGGCAGCCTTAGTGCGTCCAAACCTTTGGCTTTGAGTGAAATTAATCTAACTTTATCGAGATTAATTCCAGCATCTTTGAAAATCCTCGGGACACAACAACTCTCTCAATGCGATGCTTTTGGCCGCCTATTTCGCTATCGACGTTGCCACCGTCGTTTGCTCGCCATCAAACTCCTATGGATTACGAGGTAGGGGACCTTGAACTCATAATTTCATTATAGCATTCTTTGATTGTGTAGTAGCATGATAGGAGTTAATAATTTAATGTTTTGCATGATTTGCCGATTATAAAAGCATGTTGTATGTATGTGTATTGTGTGCATATGTTAGTGAATACTAAGAGCACGTAGTAAGTTGCTATGAAGCTTATGTATGTGACCAGAGTGTGTGATTTTCATTGTAGATTGATGGTATACGATCGATGGGCACGAGTAGAAGTATTTGATAGTAAGTTTGGCTAAGGGGTACTTCGTAAGTTATAATGTGGAAACCGTGATTGTATGTCGAGCAAGGAAAGACAAGATTGAAAGACGAATGTTGGATTTGATGAGATTGGAGAATTTGTTCAGTTTGAGTCAGACGACACGTTCAAGGGAATGTTGGATTTGATGAGATTGGAGAATTTGTTCAGTTTGAGTCAGACGACACGTTCAAGGGACGAGTAGTAGACGTGGGGGATGCAAGGAATTGAAGACTTAAGATTCAGAGTGCTTTTAGGGGATTGTGAATTAGTAAGAGGTAATGGCATAATTGTACATGCATAATGTACGTAATATGAATGGTAATGAAAGAATAATGTGTAAGGTATTAGTAAGGGTTTGATGAAAGGACTTAGGTTTAAGGGTTTCACTCAAGCAGTTCGAGAAAGACAGTTTGGTTTTTAGGCGAATGGTGTAAGATGTAAGACTGCAGGTATTTGATGGTAAGAGTGTGAGTATGGAATTCGAGTTCGACGAGTACGACTATGCAGAGATTGGTAAGGTCGTAAGTGTAAGGGTGGGGGATGAGTTAAGTAAAGAATGCTACCTTTGTGGATTGGAACCTCTGGACGGGTGTATTTCTAGCCTGGTTGACTGAAGAATGTAGGATAGTAGTCGATTCGAGCATAATTGTACATGCATAAGTTATCTAATATAAATTTGAATGGTATATAACCACAATTTGATAACGTGGTGAGCTTGAGACTGAGGGTTTCGATGGATTAAGTTCCGTTTTGTGCTAGCCGATAAGTAATCGACTGAGCGTCCTTTCTGGTTTAACCATGGTGTCATCCTGCGGGATTTAGTCTTGGTGCCATATTTAGGCCCAGACGTTTGATGCTATGTTGAGAGCTTTGTAAGTTTCCGCCCTTCATGGGCTCTGTATGTTTTCTCCCTACATATGGCACTGTAAGATTCCTGCCCAATAGTGGCACTGTAAGATGCCTGCCCAAGAGTGGCACTGTATGTTTTTCTGCCCTTAGTTGGCACTGTATGTCCCCAGAGAGTGGGCATTTGCGCGCTCAGGTAAGTAGTATCATGGATCTGCTCTTACCTGTTTGATCCTGTGCCCCATGAGCATAGGTGTGCCTTGCCTTCGGAAAAGTCCATGGTATTTAGTTGCTCCCCAAAGGTTAAGGTGACGCCCCAGTGGCATTCCATTCCTTTCCGATGCTGGAGCTTATTAATTGTAATGAGCTTCAGTCGTCGGTAGTATGTGTACGATAGTAAGAGTAAGTTGTATGTTTCAGATTCGGAGTAAGCTGTATGTGTAAGATCCAGAGTAAGTGTGAGCTTCTAAGGAAGACAGTAAGAGTAAGTTCATGAGTATGAGTAAGATGGTACGAGTAAGTCCGTGAGACTTTGATTCAGATGGTAAGTGTAAGTGTAAGCTTCTAAGGAAGATGTAAGAGTACATGTATGTGTAAGAGTAAGATTTCACAAGTAAGGTCGTACAAGTAAGTTCGTACAAATAAGGTTGGACGAGTATGTGTATGTTGTAAGTGTAAGCGTACGATTGTACGAGTAAATTGGTGAGAATTTGATTCAGAGTGCAAGTGTAAGAGCTTGATATATGAGTAAGTGTAAGTTTAGCTTGTACGATGATTTGTATGTGTGACCATATTTATGTTTCTTATTTTGCTTGCTTCATGTGTGATTGCATGGAAGCATCTTTATATGAACTTACAAAGTTCATTGATTTATTTTTTCCCTACTGGGTATTTTCCTACTGAGTATGAAAATACTCACCTCATCTTTTTAGCCCCTTCGTCCAGACTGGATTTTGCAGGTCGATCAATAGTTGTTTGAGACTGGACTATTCCCCGTGGTGGACAATTCTTCCTCGACTTGGAGCGCAGTGAAATCGCATTGATGTTATGTGGAGTTTGGTGCTACGATCTCATGTATTGATTAATGTGAGAAAATTATTTTATCTACTGGACTTGTGTATATATGTACGATTTATTTTCAGACTGTGAAAGAACTTGTACTCAGAGATGCCTGGGAGGTTTTTATTTTTAAAACCCATGGCCATGGTAGGTTTTAATCGTATGCTTTTATTTTAGGTCACGCCTGAGAACGTTTAATTGTTGGTTTCTTTAATTTACATCTACATTTTGAAATAAAATAATTGTAAGATTTTCAATTAAATGTAAAGAAAAACCTCGGGCGTGACACTCCTGATTGCTATCAGGGCTCCACCTTGACCGGGCAATGGCCAAGGCTAGCACCATGCGACCTTGCCTCCAACACCCGCTCCTCTCCTTTTTTGCCGTCCACCAGACTGTTGGACACTGGCCTTTGGCTGAATGAAGTACAGACAGCCTTGGTCCATCGACGGATGGGTCTCCAGATGTTCACTTCTTGCGTTCTTGAATTCTTTACATTCGTCTTTCAGTGATAGACCCAAAATATATACTATGACACCTTTATTAATTCGGTACCTAAAATCCATAGGTTGTCTTTTAAAAATTACATGTCATGCCCTGGTGTTGCCCGACCCGAGCCAGTCCAAGGGCCGGTCAAGCGCACAGGGGCGACGAGGGAAATTGAGATATGGTTTAGCGGAAGACTTGGACCCTAGTTAAAGGCAATTTAACAACATTATGGAGTACACACATCACTTTGAGCAAGAGTAAAAGAGTAGAAAAGAAAGAGTTTCACTTTAAATAAGATAATAAAAGTCTCACACCCACATGCTTAGTTAAACCATAGCCCACTCTAGGCAATATAATCATTTAGATCAAAGATTGATAAGATGTATCATTTTCTGATCGCACATACACATCACCTAAACCTACATCATAGTGCATAATCCACATAGTTCCATTCACATCATATTAACCTGCATGAGATGTATCTCTAACATACATATCAAATCATGCCTCAACATCATGTCAACCTGCATGAGATGTATCTCTAACATACGTATCCAACCATGCATCACATCATATCAACCTGCATGAAATGTATCTTTAACATACATATCCAATCATGCCTCAATATCATATCAACCTGCATGAAATGTATCTCTAACATACATATCCAATCATGCCTCAACATCATATCAACCTGCATGAAATGTATCTCTAACATACATATCCAATCATGCCTCAACATCATATCAACTTGCATGAAATGTATCTCTAACATACATATCCAATCATGCATCATGTCATATAAAGCATACCTCCATCAAGGAGCAATCACAAATTAGTGTCACGAAGACGGGAACACAGACAAGACCACGAAGGCATGTCATAGTCCAAAATTCTACACAAGAATTTAAGAAGTTCGGGGTTGTCAATCCCTAATGCTGCTCGCCCTATACAATCCTGGCCAAGGATGTCACATTCTCACGAAGAGAATCTACACCAGGGGTGTTCGGTTTTGGGACAACTCTTACGATTGGGAGAGCCCGAGTTCCCACACAGGAAACCCTTGAACACATGGTAGCTGGTGCACAGAGCATACCATACTGGATTCTCACGATCCAGGTGACAATAATAAACTCAAATCGCAAGACAAGTACGTAACTCATCCCCCACATAGTTTCACTTAGCTAGACTTAACCAGGGGAGTGCTCTTGTTCCACACAGGAACTCAAATCAAAACATGTCCTTTCGGACCAAGCAAGTCTTGATTAAGCCACAATCGATTAATCGGCACGTAATTTCACCACATTGCATCCAATCGATCAAATTCGACTAATCTCGAGTAAACCTCAATTAGAAATCCATTTTCATGATGCATGCAACATGGTACATACATGGGCAAGGCATACATGAATCCTAATTCATGATAAGTGCTCTCATCAGCCCCTTATGCATCATTCATAATCATAATATCAATCCTCACCATCATCATTAAACCCCACATGTGTGTGTGTGTTCCTAGTAGAGGCACTTTACTCAATGCATATCAACATGCTTGTAATTAACTCACTATCACACTACACATGTGCATTAACATCTAATCATGAATTCCAGTGGAAACCATAGGTGAAGAATCATTAAAATCATGACTCAAATCAAAGCTCAACCACAAGCTAAACACATATAAGATCATCCACTTCATCCTTAAGCTATGACATTCACTAACATTCACACGACAATTAACCACATCCTAACATGACATATCAACCCGTTAGTATGTTGTAGCTCTACTGAAAGTATACTTAACCACAGAGAATCAACCATTCATAACTTTAAGATGGCAAATACAACATCCTACATCCAACCATAAGCCATTCACATAACCATAGATATATATACCTCAACTTCATAACCTCAATGGTATGCCGTTCTAGTAGCATACTATACCTCAAAACACTCCACATTCATATAAAAATGATATATCAAAGTATAATTACCGAAATAAATATCATGCAAATATTAAAAAATATGCTGTGTAGCCATTCGAACGCCCAGAAAGCCGTTCAATCGAGTAAATAGGGAAATTTCAAATTCACAGTATTGTTGTTCAAACGCCTAGGAGGGCCGTTCGATCGGCTAAACTAGAAATCTGTCGAACTGACAGTGTTGCCGTTCGAACGCCCAGGAGGGTCGTTCGAACGCCAACAAGGCAGAATCGACCTTCGTTTTCCTTTTCGAAATTTCAAACTGAAACTCCATTGATAAACCTTAAAATCTCCATCTAACAACCTAAATGACCATAAAATTTCACCAAAACTTCCAGAAAGCTAATGCAAACCATAACAAGATAAAACTCTATGAAATCAAGATTAAAAATTACCATTTACTAATCATGCCATTAAAGCTCTAAATCAAGTAAATCCATTAAAAAAACCCACAAAATCAAGAGTTTTACCATAGGAAAACTGAGATTTCGAAAGTCCATTACATTATCCCTTGATTAGGTTCAGATTTGATGGTCACCCTTCTTGAAAACCTTCCAAAGACAGAGTTTAAATTAAACTCTATTAAAACCGATTTAACATAGAAAACCCTAATTAAAATCTTAGATCTAGGACTTGTTAAACATAAAAATCGGATTTTTAGATCTAGGGTTTGAAGTAAACATTGAAATCAGTAGTTTTGATGCTTAAAAATGAATCAAAACAAAGAGAAAATGGTAGATCTAGAAGAGATTAAGAGAAGGGCTAGGATTAGGGCTTAATTAGAAAAATGCTTACCTTAAACACCTTCTAATCCGGGCCTAAATGGGGATTAGGCCTAACCTCTCCTTCTCAGCCTATTCCCAAATTGGGAAATGGCTCAGGTTTTCCTTTTATAGTAAGTTTTTGGGTGTGTTTGGGTAAGTTGTGCGGTAGAAATAGAAAAATAGGCTAAAGATGGGTAATTTAGCTATTTGAGCACTAAATAGACCTGAGAAAAATCTAAAATTTTTTGTAGCAGCTTAGGTTGATGTCTGGGTTAATTTGACATAAAAATCCAAATTTCGACAGTGGGGCCCACAGGGGGTCCTGCCAAACCCTAATTTTTGGAAAAATAGTAAAAATTCCAAAAAATCCCAAAAATTCACATTTGACTCAAAATCACTTAAAACCACTAATTATAAAGTTGATTTTGATTAAAACCATCACAAACACTATTTATTTACGAAACCGCCGAATTAATAAGAAAAAGAGTTAACTGTATCGATAATTAAAAAGAAACCAAAACCGGTCTAGAAAAGAGTCCTTACTTTACAGGTGTTACAACGTTACATAGCAACTAATAATATGTAACTTAGTAACATACAATACCTTAATAAATGTATGTTATTGAGTACCATAAATTATGTTACTTTGTATCATAATTGTGCCACAAAAATCTCTATGCTACATAACACTTGAGAGTATGTATTCAAGTGATATTTATATGTAAAATTAATATAATCCTTTTGTCCAATATTGATAGCTCCATTTAGAAAAACATTTATCCCATAGCTCCATTTGGAAAAATATTTGTCCAAAATTAACATTTCTATTTGGCTCAATTTAAGTGCATGCATATTTTTCGTTATGTTAGTCGTAAGTCTTACTATTCAATAAAATCACTACTTTCCAAAATAAAGTGTTTAAAATGGGATGGGGGATTATTTATGGTACAACATGCTCTCTTTTTGATAATTTATATATATGTAGAAAAAAAGTTAGCATAAGCACACGCTAAGGCTTCTTTTCTACGCACACCCCTTCCTATCCATGAGATCATAATCTAATTGCTACAGCTACATAATAACCCCGACATTTAGCCCTAGTTAACCCTGGCCATATCACATGCCCTTTTATTTCATATGCCTTGACCCCTTGTCGCCCTTATCCTTGTAGCTCTGCCTTGGCCAATCCGAATGCAGCAAGGGGGCTTCCGCCTGCCTCAAACAACCCCTCACCGCCCCGAGTCGCTCCACCCTCCACCCCTCATCTCTTTGCCTTGGCCCCACCACACACCACCCTCATTATACAACATTTACTAAATGGAATTTTTTTTTCTATTATTTCTTTCTTAAGTGTTGCAAGTTTTATGGTAGACACTAATCATCCTACAAGGGTGTAGCTCAGTGAGCACGTCTTTGTACCAGACAAGTTTTTGCTGTGTGTCACTTGGCATCAGGTGAGAAAGAAGTATATGGACTGTGGAGAAATTCGAATGTGGTAGAGTTAGCCTGGCGTCAGATAAAGCCTACTCATAAGAGTAGACACCAGTTTTGTCTAAATTATTTTAGAATGTAAATTAGGGGTGGTAGCGGGTGAGCTCGGGCCCGCTAGCATGCCGGGATGGGCCTGACCCACCCACTAGGCTGTGAGGCAGGCCTTGCTTGGCTCGCAGCCCCTTGGGTCAAGCTCCAGGCTCTCCTCTCTGCCTGCTTATGCAAGCCCTCATCCCTCACCGCCGCCGTTGTCGCCCTCATCTCTGGTTCTCGCTCGTCATTTGCTGTAGAATCGAAAAGGTGGCGACTTGACGCTATCAGCCATTGCAGAGCAGTTCCTGCTGCAGATGGTGGCGCTGGACAAGCCCCGTTGGAGTTCATGGATGAGTGGGACGCGGACATTTGGGAAAGCATGGAAAGCGTCAAGGACTTGTCGTTGGACTGTAAGAGGTGAAGCAGTTAGCGACAGTGATTAAGGCTCCAAGGGCAGAGATATTGACGACGCTGAATCAAATGAAGAAGGAGACGATGTCGGAGCTAGAGCTGAAGTTGGTGAATGGAAGGAAGAAGGTGGAGGCGAACCTGCAAGAGACCTTTGGATGGGCCTGCTGATTGTCATCCGCAGCCAGAACTGGCTGGGGTGGCGCGGCCACAAGTCTAGGTAGGGCTGGGCTCGGCCCCATGCTTGCAGGGCCTGCAGGCCATGGCCTTGATAACCAAGCCTGATTTGCCCCAGTCCCCCCAGCGTGCCTTTATGGGCCGGTCCATTACTGTTGTGGGCCAAGGCCAACCCATTTATACCCCTAATATGCTCCTTGCTAAAACTAAAATAATTAATTCTCTTTTAGTATGTTAAGTCTTTTAAAACTAACACTCTAATATTATATGTTCTTCATTTTGTTTAATGATTTGTTTGTTTTCTAGACACAGGTTTGGCCTCAAGCATAATTGTCCTCAGTTTGGTCATGGTGGTTTGCGTCATAGTCTATCACAAGTTAAAAGTTGGAAGGGGCTTTTTTGTGTATGAAATGTTTGTAGGATTATATCAATTCTGCTCAAATTTTGGCTCGAATTATTGGAATCATAATTATTTGTAGAAGGTGGGTAGAATTAAAATTTCTCCTAGAAGTTTATTCTAAGTCATTTCGAGTCGGAATTAGCCGGAATCACCAAATCACCTTATGAGGTAATTTTGTCAATTTTGGCTCTTGGTTCCTATTTTAAAATTATATATTATATTATTTTTCAACGGTTATCTCTTATATCAATTTCAACCTCAAGAAACATACCATATAAGTAAGGCCTACTTTAAAAGTTCAAAATTATTTACTCTTGTAGGATCTTGTTTGATAGAGCTCGAATTTAGGAGCGTAATAGTACTAAGAACATGCATACTTGAGTTCGGGAAGAAAAGTTATATTATTTTAATGTTTTAAAATAGGGTTTGATACAATATCCGATTTTATTTTAAAAAATTCTATTACGAACCGTAATTTATATTCGGCAATAAATTTAGAATTAATTCTAAAAAATTTCATTTCTATTTCTAAAAAAATCCAACACCCATAAGAATCCATCATATGAATGTGGTCTGATTGTGAATTCATTCCCAATGAATCTTTGGAGAAATTTATTTTCCTCAAGAAAGATAAAGATACTTCTCTTTGTTGAACAAAATTCAAGAAATCTCAATTGCCATTACCAAGGGAATTGAGTATTTTCACCAAGGTTGTGATCACCGCATTCTTCATCTCGATATAAAGCCTCATGACATTTTACTTGATCAGAAGCACAATCCCAAAATTTCTGATTTTAGGCCGGCAAAGTTGTGCCCTAAAGGACAAAGCATTGTGTCTATGATTGCAGCCAGAGGGACCAAGGTTTATATTGCACCTAAAATGTTCTCAAGGAACTTTGGAAATGTGTCCTAGAAATCAAACATATATAGCTTTGGAATGTTGTTGATTGAAATGGTTGGAAGCAGGAAGAACATTGATATAGATGTGTAGCAACTAGCAAGCTAGCAAAATATACTTCCCTGAATGGGTTTATCATCATTTAGCTCAAGAAAGAGATTTGGGTGAGATCTAGGTGTGGAGATTGCATCAGGTGAAGATAGTGATATTACAAAGAAACTGACAATAGTGGCTCTTTGGTACATCCACTGGTACTCTGTGGATGGACCTTCTATAAATACTTAAAGAGTTCTCCAAATGCGGAAAGGAAGTGTAAATTCCGTCGCTTTCCCACAAAATCCATTTGATTCCACAAATTCTAGAACAGAGTATGTTTCAAATGAACCTCACTTTTCTCAATTATCTGTAATAGATGAATGATTATTGAAATATGTTACAATACCCTTGCCTTGAAGAACATTTTATGAGTTTACCTACAAACCAAAGAGAAATGATTGCTAGTATTTATTTAGTCATATACACTTTTCTGATGTAATAAATTTACTTGATATTGATCAAATGTCTTACGTTTAACTCGGAGTTGAAATTGCTAAAATTAGATGCATGGAATATCTTGCCCTAAATAAAAGAAGATTTCAAAACTACCTTATAATCAACCTTTGCAGCCCTCTGCATTGCTTCCAAATTTCTTGAACACAATCATAGTATATTGAGGATATGTCATTTGCACAAAATTAGAAGTCGATGTTAGACTCCCTCTGTCCTGTATTAATAGCTCAATTTAATTTTTTAAAATAAATTAAAATAAATTTATTTAAATAAATTAAATGAAACTATTAATATAAAATATTTATATTAGGATAATAAAAAACCATCAAAAGACAAGAACACAAACAAAAACATAGTGGCCCACCCCGGCGGCCTAGCCTGAACCAGTTCAATATGCTTCGAATTTGTTTCTCGGTGAACTTTCTTTGGCCAACCAAGAGTTCGTTCTTTTATTTCATGCAACCCATTCCAGTCAAGAAAACCAATTAATGCTTATGATGTCATTAGCCCAACATTACATGTGATGAGTTGACTTCATTATCTGACTCCAAATCAACTAGCAAGTGGAGACGGCTCAATACTTGGCAGGATGTTATGCACTTTTTCCACAATAATGAAAGGGGAAATTGAAAGTTGTGGACCTTGTCGTCCCAACACCCATCAATACTTGGCAAGATGTTATGGGTCCCAAAACCCATGATGTCCACGATTTCTACCTTCTACGAGTTATGTTGACTTGAATTCAGGTTGAGTTAATAAAAGGACAAAAGTTTTAAATGGACTTTTTAACCAGTTTCTATTTTATTTTTGGTAAACAAATTAGTTTTATTAATTCATTACATAAGAATTTACAGCAAAGCCTGATACAAGGTAAGGCTGCACAAAGTAAAATGGAGAGTAACACATATATTATATCCGACATCATAAGTAAAACGGATTGAAGCATCAACAAGGAAGAATAAGATGCACACCACCAACACCACCGCATCAGCCCTACTTGGGCAGAACATAGGGGCCAACTCCAAAGGATTGGTGATACAGTCGGAAATTTGGGAACAAACAAATGCTCTTTATTTATTTGGAAATCACGAAATACATTCACCAATTGAGAAGATCAACCCTAGCTGATCTCTACAACTACGCTCAACAAAGCCAAGGAATAACCCTCGAAAGGACAATCCTCTCTAAACAAGCTAAAATCTCAAAAAAAACAACAACTGCTATATCCCATTACGGGAGATTATTTATACTTGGGAATTAAACCCAGACACTTAAAATTGACAGAATTGTTATTGAAAGAAACGGCAGCCATAACTCTGTTATTGCTCAAGCTTCCAACTAGAGATGACGAATAACGAAATTAACGACCCCATTGTTTACACTGCAATGTCGTAATTACCCTTTCCATCATTCAAGTAATTACCCACTTTACCAACAGTTCATATCTCCTCGCGTTAGTGATTACCGGAAATACCCCCATCTGTTACAAACCTTCCGCCAGTGTTTGTTAAATGTCTCAACCAGTTTGCTTATTTCCACTCTTAGTTCTCAAACAGAATTAAAGCTCCTGCATCAATTGTTCAGATACCGATTAACCAAAATCTAAATCACCCTACTATGAGCAGGAGGTCGGAAAAAGAGGAAACAAAAAAATGGTCCCAAAGCATTTCCATAAGGATAATTGGTGAGCTCATTCCATGTTTAAATTAGCAACATAGAGTACATAGACATGTAGCAAAGAGGAAAAAGTTTTCCAACCAGAGAAAGTTGGGAGCTTTACATTAGACCACCAATAACAAATAGAGAAGACGAAGTGTAAGAAAAAGAAGGATTGGATGGTATGCAAAAAGTAGGAGAAAGACATGCTTGGAGAAGACCAAGAAAAGGAGTAGGTGACATGCAAAAGAGGCAAAGATGACATGTAAGGAGAAGACCAAGAAAAGGAATAGATGACTTGCAAAAGAGGTAGAGAAGACATGCTAGGAGAAGGAACAAACGGAGAGGGGAGTTAGAAAAAGGAGATTGCAAAAAAAAAGGGAAGAAAAGGAATCGAGTGAAATTAGTGGTAGGATACGAGAGAAAACTGGCATGGAGGCCAGTACTGCAGTTGAACTACCACTCAGAACTAGAGAACATATTCTTGAAGCGTGTTCCAGAAATCGTGTCACAGCCCACCCCAGTTACATGTTTACAAAAGTAAGTAGTGACAATAAGTTTGTTACAAAAGTAAGTAGTGACAATAAGAGGAGAGCCAAGAAATTCACATTAAGTGAAGGAAAAAGGTTTTCTTTATTCACAAGTATATCTTACGTCTCTAGTTTTATATTTTGGGCCTTATAATTTCAATTTAGGTGCCATACTCTTGTACTGTCTCAACGATAATTGAATGAAATCTTCGTTAATTCATACCATTTCTCTTTTTTGTAATAGTTTATAGGACATGACTTGAAGTATAATATGTATAAAATTTACGTGAAAAGGAATAAGAGAAAAAGAGAACCTTTGAATCGCAATTCATTCAAACCAAAGGGAATATAAAGGATTGAAAAAGTATTCATGTACGGTATCAATAATTTCATATTTGCATCATCAATCTTTTCTTGCCAAAACCAATCTATTCAATTAACAATTTCATAAAATGTTAATTGCGCATGTAACATGTTAACTTGTTCTATTTCAATATGAAAAAACAAAAGTAACCAATAATTCTCAGCTTACTGGAGTAAAAACTCATTATTAATAGAAGCCAGTAATTTGTGTCATTAATGGTGTTTCTCATCCTAAAACTTTCCGAGCATGGTGAAAACACCAGACAATTGGCTTCACCACCATATAGTTGTTCATGTATTATTTTCTGCTATCGTCCTCACTGAGGAGTTTGAATGGACTGCACATCGACAACTGTGTACTGGTCCTCTGCTTCTTCATGATTCTTTGAGTATGGCAGAATTTGGTGGCAGCTTAATGTCCCGCTTAAATCAGACATAGACTTGTCATCTTCATTTATGGTTGTTGGATGTTCAGATAGGAAAGGCCTGGCTGGCATAGTTGGAGCTTCTGTGCGTCCTTCCAACATCTCTATAACCTTGTTGATAGACGGTCTATCAATAGGTTTCATTTGAATGCAGCAAAGTGCAATTGTTATCAATTTTTTCACAGTTTCCTTCTCATCCTCAGCAGTTTCTCCCATTCCAAAGTCCCCTCCTTGATTAAGTTGATCATAAGCCCACACTAGAAAGTAAATTTGGCTTGAATTGTCTGCTTGCCCATTAAAATTTTTCCTTTTCCCTGCCATCTCCAATAGAAGCATTCCAAAACTGTAAACATCGGATTTGTATGAGACTCCAACATTCTTGTAGAAGAACTCCAGAGCCATGTATCCAAATGTGCCCCTTGCTGCTGTGACTGATACAATGCTCTCTTCTGTTGGATAAAATTTTGCCAATCTAAAGTCTGAAACCTTAGGGTTGAAGCTTTCATCGAGAAGAATGTTGTGTGGCTTTATATCAAAATGAAGGATACGCATATCACAACCCTGATGCAAGTATTCGATCCCTTGAGCTATTCCTAATGCAATCTCCTCAATTTTGTTCCAATTTAGAATGTTCACATTATCTTCATGACAAAATATATATTTTTCCAATGACCCATTTGGCATGTAGTTATAGATCAGACTCTGTTTGGACCCTTCTGAGCAAAATCCTAAGAGTTGCATTATGTTGACATGGTGAATTCTTCCGATTGTAGCAACTTCATTCATGAAATCCTGGCCATTGCCTTTGGATTTGTTTAACATTTTAACTGCTACAAGGTGACCACTTAACATCTTCCCTTTGAACACAGAACCGTAGCCTCATTGCCCCAGTTTTTCTTTGAAATTTCTTGTGATCTTCTTGATTTCAGAATAAGAATATCTTGTAGGGGATTGGCATCTATAAGTGGTCAAAAAGTCTTCAACAGTTGAATCCATCCATTTGTCCTTGGTCCTTAGTCTATAAATAAGAAATGCAGCTAAGAATGGTAGTGCAAGGAATGCTTTAATCACTATCCAACTTAATCCTTCACATAAAATAAAATTAAGCACTAGTTAGTCTCCTGTTAAGTGGATAATTGCTTTATATCTCAAGTGAAGGCTAGCATTCTCTTACCTATAAGGAAGCATTCTGAGAACAAATTGAGTTCACCGGGTGCCATTTCCAGTCAACTGAAAGGATTATCTTGACCTGAGTGGGTGCCTTTCCAAGTCAAGTGAAACGACGTCCTCCTATCCACAGCGGTCTACCGAAAAGTGCAAAAATGATTTTCCTGACGTCTGGCTGTCGGCCGTCTCGATGACCGGAGTGTTTGACCAAGGTAGCTCGGACAAGTCTTCACTTCTGATCTATTAGTTGGAGAGGACGAGAGAGAGAGAAATAAAAATATAATAGATACAGTTTTTAATAGGAAAGATTAAAGGGGCTTTTGAGTGGAGAAGATGACAACGAACAGATAAAACGAGCTTCTCTTTTGTTATTAATTTGGTGAGGCTGATTAATCATTGAACTTCAACTCAACTTTATTTTTCTCCAATAGTTTTTTTATGTAATGATGCTTCAACTTAATATGTTTTATTCTTTTATGAAAGATTAGAATTTTAATTATTATAATAGTCGACATGTTATCATAAAAAATTATTGTTAGATATACTTGCTTACATTTGAGATCTTTGAGAATTTTCTTTAACCAAACTGCTTCACATGATGCACTTAAATATGAGATGTACTCGGCTTCGGTGGATTGAGGAAAGAGCAATAGTGTCTTGTTTCTTTGATGATCATGATATTACCTTGTTTCCCAATGTGAAGATGCAACTGAAGTATTTTTTCTATCATCAATGCTACCGGCCTAATCACTATCGGAATACCCAATTAAATCATTCTCTTTTTCATATTCATATTTTAGCCCAAAGTTCTTTGTTCCTTTCATATACTTCAAAGTTTTTTTTCCAACCTCAAGATGAATTTTACTTGGTTTGCTCGTGTACCTAGTAACAATGATCATACTATGCACAATATCGGATTTTGTGTTTGTTAAGTATATCAAAGAACCAACAATACTTCTATAAGAAGATTTATCCACCAATTTACTTCCATCATCTATTGACAATTTCACATTTATAGCCATAGGAGTAACCATTTCTTTACAATTAGTTAAATTAAACTTTTTCAACAAATCATTAACATATTTTTCTTAAGATAAGAATATTTCATCATCTTTTTATTTCACTTCAATTTCAAGAAAATATGTAATGAGTCCTGGATCGGTCATCTCATATTCTTTCTTCATAGTATACTTTAATTCTTTTATCATCCTTAGACTTTTGCTAATGTAAATCAAATTATCAACATAAAGGCAAACAATGATAAAATCATGCATACCTTCTTTCTTTGCATAGAGAGATGGCTCAATTTGGCTTCTTTGGAATTTATTTTGTTTAAAATATTTGTCAATCTTGCTATTCCATGCTCTTGGAGCTTTTTTGAGTCCATATAAGGCTTTGTTGAGTTTGTAGACCTTCTACTCCTTACCTTTGACTTTGTATCCTTATGGTTGCTCAACATAAGCTTTTTTTTAGCTCTCCATTCAAAAAAATTGATTTGACATCAAATTGATACAGTAGTAGTTTCAATTAAGCAGCATGTGTAAGAACAATTCTTATAGTTTTCATTCTTATAAATAGGAACATAAGTTTCATTGATGTCAATGTCAAATTGTTGTGAGTACCCTTTTGCAACTAGCCTTGCTTTATATTTTTGAATTGAGCCATCTTCATTGAACTTTGTTTTATACACTCATTTCAATCCAATCACTTCTTTGTCTTAAAGTTTATCAACTAACTCTCATGTCTTATTTTTCTCAATTATATTCATCTCACTATCCACTATTTCTATCTAAATTTCTTCTCTTAAAACATCTTTAAATTTTGTTGGATCACATGAAAAGAATGCAACATCACATTCATCATAAATTTCTTAAAGTGAACATACCTTTCTTGAAGATGAATTATTATCCACATTATTTGGATTAATTTGTCATATGCTTGAATCTTGCATTAGAGGAGTTTTATGCTCTTGTGATTGTGAACCATTTAAAGCTTAATGACTTGATGAAGCCCTATCTTTTTCATCTTCTACATACACTTTTGAAGATTCATTATTGTTTTCTTCAAAGTTCTATGAGTCTTCTTCATCAAAGATTACATCTCTTGAGATCACAAATTCCTTCGTTTTAAGATTGAAAAGCCTATGAGCCTTAGATTCTCCACTATATCCAACGAAGATGCATTTTTCTCCTTCCTCATCAAACTTGCTTCTCTTTTGTGTAGAGATATGAACATAAGCAATGCATCTAAAATTTTTAAAGTAACTTACTTATACTTTTCTCGTGTCATGTCTCATATGGTGTTATGTTTCAAACCGCATTTGTTAGAGACCTAGTAAGAATGTAGGTGGCCATATTAAAGGTTTCCGCCCAAAATTAGTTTAGAAGATTTTTTTCCTTTAAGCATACTTCTTACTATTTCCACAATAGTTCTATTTCTTCTCTCTGCTACACTATTTTGTTGAGGTGTGTAACTAGTTATTAGGTCCCTCTTGATGTCATATTCTTTGCAAAAATTCTAAAATTCTCTTGATGTAAATTCACTACCACGATCGGTCCTTAAGGCCTTTAATTTCTTTCCACTTTGATTTTCTACAAATGTCTTAAATTTCACAAATATAGAAAATACATCTTATTGGATATCTATAATATAAACCCCACATCATTCAAATAAAATCATCTATAAATAGTAGCAAATACTTTTTTTTTTAATGATGGTGTGTTTGTTGGTCCACATATATCGGCATGAAAAAGCTTAAGTGGTTCTTTTAATTTCCAAGTTGACTCCAAAAATGGTAGTCTATATTATTTTTCATATATGCACCTCTCACAAATATTTTTTTCTTGATTGATTCTATGAAGTCCAAAGACAATATTCTTTTAGTTGAGCAAAGTGGGGCTCTTATAGTTCAAATGTCCAAACCTCAAGTGCCATAATAGAGAATCATTCATATGAATAGCCTTCATTTCATAGTTTACACAAAGAGACATAACTAATAGAAATACCTTGTTTGGTACTATTTTGACATTTTCTATTACTTTCTCCATGTTTTTATCAATTATAACACATTCATCTTTGTTAAAATGCACTTTATAACCTCTTTACATAAGTTGCCCCACACTAAGCAAATCTTGTGTTAAACTGGGAACATAAAGAACCTCATGAATGAGTTTAGGCTCACCTTTTCTTTGTTTAGATGACTATGATTCCTTTTCCCTCAGCTTTTTTGTATTTTTCCATCTCCCGGCTTTACTTGAGAGTTTCTATTTTGTTGAAGCTTCATAAAGCTTTCCCGGTTGCCCATCATGTGGTTACTACAACCACTATCTAAGTACCAAACATCCTTCCTTTCTTCTTGTGTGTTCATGCAATAGTAGAATAAGTGGCTTTGTTTATCTTCTTCCTTTTCGGTAAAATGTGTTTGGTCTTTGTTTTAAAATTTGCAATCCTTTAGAGCATGAGTGTGGTGCTTGCATCTAAAATAACAATCATCTGCAACATGATTTGTCTTCTTGTAAATGAAACAACTATTGTTTTACTTCTCATATCTACCTCTTCCATTTTCATTTCCTCTTCCATAGCCTCTTCCATTTCCTTGGTTTCCCTTTCCTATACTTTAAAATGAATTATTTTGAAAAATTTTCTTTCCTCCATCTTCATTCTTCTATTTGAAAGTCAATTTGGATTTGAAAGCTTGCTCCATGGAGGAAGGAGTAAATTTCCTCATTCTTGCTTCATGGGTTTCAAGAGAACTCATCAACTCATGTATGCTAAATTTTGATAAATCTCTTGCCTCTTCAATAGTAGCCACAACATGCTCAAATTTGGTTGGCATGCTTCTTAACACTTTTTGCATAATCTTCTTATCCGGAATACTATCTCCATAGCTTCTAATTTGATTAACAATTGTAGCAACTTTTGAATTAAAATCTAACATTCTCACTATCTTTCATTGCCAAATTATAAAAATCCCTCCATAATGTTTGAAGCTTGATAGCAATTACCTTTTCAGTCCCTTGAAATTCATTCCTCAAAATTTTCCATCCTTCTTTTGATTTTGTGGAAGCCATGATTTTTGGAAAAATTGCTTTTCTCACTGCTTTTTGTATGTAGAATAGGGCTTTTGCATCTTGCTTCTTGTTCTCTTTGTATGTCTTCTTCTTTCTTCATCCCAAGTGGCTTAGCTACCAAATTTGTTGGAGAGGATGAGAGAAAGAGAAATAAAAATGTAATGGATATAGTTTTTAATAGGATAGATCAAAGGGGTCTTTGAGTAGAGAGATGACAACGAATCAGAGAAAATGAGCCTATCTTTTTCACTATTTGAAATATGGTGGCTCTCTAATCTCAGCCGGAATTTCACTGTTACAATATCAAGACCCCTAAGCTTCCAAAATGGTCATTACATAAATAATCTACCCAAAGAGATGATGAAAATTACAAAATAATGCCATTGGACAATTGACCCGTTTTTAACACCATTAACATCAAAGTTTATTGATATTGGCCTATTACCTAAAGTGCAGAATAAGTTTAGGAGCAATTAGAAGTGCCAATGACTACCTTTCAGTAAGTTATCTTGCTGTTAATTCTCGTATTCCCATTTTTCATGGAGGCCACACTAGACAAGGAAGCATGCACATCCCCTCTACTCGTTGCTGCATCTACGGCCCCATAATTAGCTTCCCTTCATACTCAATTCCATGTAGTTGCCACACTGTGGCCTTCTAGACCCATGGTTTCAACTCCCCTACAAACACAATGCAATAGTCCTCCATCTTCTTCCTTCCCCACTGGAGGTCTTTGTAAGATAAATTAATACATGGTAGACTGATAGTTGTTGACCCCAAGGATTGCATGATTGGTCTCCTTGTCATGATTACAATGCCCACTAGAATTGGTCTATCATATAATTTATGCATCTGTAAGGATCCTTGTAAGGAGTAAAGACGAGCAAAAAAGACAATCAAGAGAGTGTATACCGGATTTTATGTGGTTAAGTAATTGGTGTCTATGTCTACGGGAATACACTATTTCCACTATTCAACAATGAAAACAGTAATAAAATTTGTCAAGCTTTTACCATGGCCAACATTTACACCTAAAGGAAGAAGAAAGCCTTCTATACCAACAAGGAACATTAAGGCTCATATCAACCTATTTGGGGAATAAAATCCCAAAATAGCCAATTAGACAATCTTTAAATTGGGTCGAAACCATAATATGTTACGTGGGTCGATGATAGTCTCGACATGGCTATTGATTGCCCAAGGATTTCGCATACTCCAAACCCATGGAGATAGATCATGGTCATCTCGGCCTAAATTTGAATGTAGTCATTTTGAGTATCGATTGATCGCTTGAGCTCTGCCAATCGATCACTTCCTTATCGGCCTACTTGTTTTGCGAACATGGGGTACCGATTGATCATGTTGATGCACTAATCAATCTCCTCCACACAAACTGTCTCCCATAACTTACAATATCACATTTGAAAGACCAATCGGACTTCACCTTCTTCTAAATAATCTCCCACTTGAAGTGAACAATAAGAGAAATGTTATTTCGTCCAAAATATTGTAACTATGTAATCATCATTGGCCCTCCAGTATAGAAGACTAACGGAATTTGAGCAAATGCCGAATTGTCATTTATGTGAATTTTTTTAAAAGACAACTTCTTCTTTTCCACCAACTCTCTAATTAATGTTAAATTTTAATTATTTACTCACAAAAGCACAAATCTATAGTAGACAAGTAGCAAAATCAAATGTTAATCCCATAGAGAATTGAAATCGAAAAACTAAATTTTAATTTAATCAAATCCAACCGTAATCTAGTTAACAAATTATCAAGTAATTATCTACTTTAAAACCTTAAAATATGTAAAAAATAAAAAACTAAGTAAATAAAAGAAGTAACGTTACCAAAACTACCAAAAATAAGTAATCAAATTCAAAGTTAATTCTAAGAAATAACTAGAATCAAAATTATGTGAATCAACATAAACTAAAATAGCAATATCAAGTGATTCAAATATCTAATTAACCAAACTAGGAAGGCATGAGAATCTGCATAATTTAATTTGTAAAGAGCCAAGTACATGATTGATGATTCAATTTCTAAACTATCTCATAACACATTAGAATTCAAGCCTAAAAATTATATTCCCCTTTGCTTAAAAAGATTCAGATTAAGTTTATACTTATATCCACAAGATGCAAATTACAATTAGTACCCAACCCTAATTCAAGAGTTAAAAATTCAAGTAACTATAACTAATAAAAGTTACCTCAAATCATAAGAAGAACATGATTAATCTTATATCCAAGATAGAGTTTAATAATTAAAAATAGGTAGAACAATCAAATATTGAAGTACATGTGAAGGAAATCAATCACTTATGATCATGAATCTATACAAATTAACAAGGCATCATACTAGCCTTAGATAAAAAAATTAGCTACTCAATAATATAAGAACTAAAGTCATAATCTCCATTAAATTAAGTAAAAAAATTGGAAGAAAATCAAGAAAAGAATAAATTTTTTTGGATTACTACAATAATGATGAATAGTAAGTTGGGGTCACTATTTATTATCTTCAACCTCTAGACGAACGGTACCCTACTACGATAACTGTGAGTTGTAGAATTTTTTTGTTGCTTCCTGTTTCGATTTTCTGAATTGGAATTGATTTATATGGTTCTCAAACCGTTTTATGAATGATTTTGGAGGATGAGATTTCTTTTAATTATATAGATGTTACACCCTTCTTAGACATTTTGATTTATATTGATTCCTCCAAACGAAATCCATGGTTATATAGTGCTTGCAGGTAAATAATATAGAAAATGGACATATTACTACATTATATCTTGAGTTTCAAGAGTTTCAGCTCCATGAATTGAAATGAAGCTAACATACGTATTGCTTTAAATCGTTATATTCAATTTATAATATGGACTAGTGATAATTAGTTATAAATTTTATATGTGATATATTATTTTTAATATGTTTAGGGGTGGCAATAGGTCTGGTCGGGCCTGCTAACATGCCGGGCTGACTTACCCACTAGGTTGTGAGGCATGCCCCGCATGGCTCTAGCCCCCTCGGGTCATGCCTACTGACAGACCGGCCTACCACCTCACCTAAATTCCCCTCTCTCTCCCCGAAAAATTATCTAGTGGAACCGATGTACGAGCCACGTGGTAGATATGTCTTCTTGATGAGTGACAAGTTTAACTAATTTTTATGTGTTTACAAGTGAGTAAGATGAGCCATAAATTTTGGTTTACGTGTTTAAATATGAATCGAATTAACCACGGCCACGTGGTAGAGCGGTTCCACTAGATACTTTCTCCTCCCTCTCCTTCCCAACACCCCCAAGCCACAAACCCGACCACCATCCCAACCCACAGCTGGTGAAGGTGCTTTTGATCACGGGCACCATCCCACCATCCTAACCTGCTACTACAAGCTCTAGACCCACCTCTTTGCAAGCCTTCCTCCCTCACAGCCATAGTCGGGGTCCTCATCTTTGCCTCTCCTCTATCATTTGCCATAGAAATAAAAAAAGGCGGTGACCTGACGCTGTTGGCCATTACCACGGAGTTCCTACTACTAATGGTGGTGCTCGACAAGATCTACTTCACCCCCACTTTAGTTCATCGATGAGTGGGACACAACCATCAGGGAAAGCATGGGGAGCATCAAGTGCTCACCGTATGACTGTCAGAGGTACGTGAAGCTGGCAGCAATGCTAAGGCTGCAAGAGCGGAGATATCAATGACGCTGAATTTAATGAGGAAGGAGGCAAAGCTGGTGGAGGGACAAAAGAAAGTGGAGGCAGACCTACAAGAGGCCCTTGGAGGGGCCTGTTGATTGCTGCCTGTAGCCAGAACTGGCTGTGCATGGTGGCGCAGCCACTAGCCTTTGCAAGGGCGGCCTCAGTCCCAAGCTGACCGGGTGCAACTTGGGGAACTGGGCCTGCCGGCCCATGGCCTTGGATCACAGGGCCAACACTGGCTTGGATAACTAGGCCCAACTCAGCCTAGTCCCCCGGCCCATTTACACCCTTGATTCTGTATGTTTCTTGCTAAAATAGTTAATTCCCTTTTAGTATAGCTAAGTCTCTTAAGATGAACACTCTTGATATTATTTGTTCTTGATATTGTTTAATAATTGGTTTATTTTCTACACAACAGGTTTGGCCTCAAGCATAATTGTCCTCGGTTTGGTCATGGTGGTTTGCATCATGGTAGAAAGACGGAAAAGTGCATAAAGAGATTCAGCAAATAGTTGAAAACTTCTAAGAGGATTACAAGAATCTCAAACCTACTAGATATACATATGCTGAGATTAGAAGGATGATTGGAAACTTCAAAACCAAATTGGGTCAAGGAGGATATGGAAGCTTATTCAAGGTTCAATTGTTAGAACATAATACAAGGTTTAGGCATACCTGTAGCCATTAGAACCTTCAATGAAGCTTAATCCTCTACTAATCCTCTTCAAAATCACAATGGGTTTTTGGTTTAGAACTTGACCGAGAGTAATCTCGCTTAAGGCACCTAATTAGGACACCATTGTTAAGAACCCTAGAATCCTAACCGTCCATCCATAGGTCATCCAATTGTTTATATTTGCCACTTAAAACAATAGCTTAATGGGTATTCTGACTCAAGCCCATTACCCAGGTAGTTTTTAAAGTTCGAAACAATGTCAATTGAGACAGTTGGGCTACTTGATGTATTATTACAAAAACAAAGCCCAACATTCTCCCACTTGGCACAACTTTTCAATTGAGCCATAGAAAGAATAAAATCTCCCACTTGGCTCAATTAAACAAAATTTGGGAAAAACAATTTAGTTAAAAAATAACCAAGTGGGGAAACTTCAAAATGACTTTCATATGCACATACAACTTTTTGAAAAAATAATACCCTTCGAACTGTATGTGGTAACTTTATACTCTTACAAAATATCATAATCGCATGAATCAAGGTGGTTATGTCCTCAAAGGAGAACATTCCCTTCCATGTATCACAATGCAACTAATTCATTCTGTTTGAGTTCTATATGTGGCAAAATATATTTATGAGTGAAGGCATGCTCCCACTCATTTTGCAAATATTGTCTCATACATAAGGGCACAGAAAAATGAGATACCACGAGAAAAGAAACTGTAACTACTATGATCAAGGAGTAAAGTCCAAAAGTACATAAGCAAAGTCAAATGCATGATGAGCTAATAAGACCCATATGGTCCACATGACTCTTAAACAGAGAAGGGGGTAAGCCCTTAGTCATTAAATCAGCAACCATAAGCTCAGTACCTATATGCTCAATAACAACTGTCCCTTCTTTAACACGAACCTAAACAATAAGATACTTGATGTCGATGTGCTTACTCCAACTTCCACTCTTGTTGTTCATCGTGAAGAACACAACATAACTTTTATCACAGAACATCTTTAATGTCCTAGATATGGAATCTATAATAGTAAGTTCTGTAACAAAGTTCATTAGCCAAGTAGCATGTGACGTTCCCTCATAACAAGCAACAAACTCCGCCTCTATAGTCAACAACGCTGTAAGGGTTGTCTTAATACTTTTCCAAGAGACAGCACTGCCTGCCAAAAGGAAACTATAATCCGATGTCGACTTTTTCGAGTCAACACAACCAGCAAAGTCTGCATCTATGTATCCAACCAGCTCAAAATGATCAGAATATCTGTATGTAAGCATGTAGTCCTTAGTTCCTTGTAGATACCTCATAACCTTCTTTGTAACTCTCCAATGATCCAACCCTAGATTTTTCTGGTATCAACCGAACATTACCATAACAAAGGCAATATAAGGCTTGTGCAGACCTCTAAGTACATCATACTACCAATTGCAGATGCATAATGAATTTCTTTCATGCTTTCAAACTCCAAAGAATCCTTTAGACACTTGAACAAGCCAAATTTGTCACCCTTCACAATAGGAGCTGCACTAGGTGAGCAATTTTCAATGTTAAACCGTTTCAGAACCTTATTGACATAGCCTGTTGAGATAACCCAATGATCCTTCTGGATCTATCACGATAGATCTCAATCCCTATGACATATAATGCCTCTCCTAAATCTTTCATATCAAAGTTCTGAGAAAAAAACTATTTAGTCTCGTGCAACATCCTTAAGTCACTGCTTGCAAGTAAAATGTCATCAACATACAAGACCAAAAATGTGTAACGACTCCCACTAACCTTAAGGAATATGCATTGATCAACAATGTTCTCCTTAAAACCAAATAAAGTAATAACATCGTTGAACTTCAAATACCACTGTCGGGAGGCCTGTTTCAGCCTGTATATTGACTTCTTGAGTCTACAAACCAGATAACTTCCTCTATCTGAGGTGAATCCTTCAGGCTGAATCATATATACCTCCTTCTCAAGATCCCCATTCAAGAATGCCGTCTTGACATCCATCTAATGTAACTCTAAGTCAAAATGAGCTACAAGGGCCAAAATAATTGATCATTTATAATTAAACCCTTTGCAAGTATACAAGGTAATTATATTTGGATAAGTATTTAAGGGTTGTCGAACCTCAGGGACGGATGAATTATTACTAAATCTAAGAGAGGAATTTCTTGATTAAAAACTAAAAACAACTTAAACTTAAATTAAGCAATAGAAACTAATCAATTACTTTAAAAGAAAGAGATTAATATAATAGAAATTATTTAGGAAATAGAATCCACTATAGAACCATAACAATTCCTTAACTTTTAATCTAAATCTAGTGTGGATATGAACAAGTATTCTCAGCTACAAGCTAGAATTACTTCAGAAAGAATCATTAATTAAATTCATGGTATGAACTATATTCGACAATAGCATGAATCATCTACAATAAACTAAATTATAGGCATTAATCGTCTCATCTTAGTATAACTCATCCAATTCATTAATTATCTGAACATTAAAACTATTACATGACCATCTCATCTAAATCATAGAAATTAGAATCGATGTAAATATCAAAACTATGTCAATCTATCATCTACAAGACAATAAATGAATATAGATTTGAATGAACATGAAAAGCTCTTCCATTAAAAAAGAAATCTTTGTCATACAATTGTCATAATTCATAACTGAGATCTAAATTAAAAATAAAAGAAACTAAAACTTATCTATAACTTTATCAACTCCTAGGTAAAAGAAAAATCTAGCTTTCCATTGTAGAAGGAAGCTCTTTAATCTCCATGAAAAGCTTTGAGTTTTCTTCCATCTTCTTCTTCTTTTTTTTCTACAGAAAATCTATTGGAATCCCTCAATTTCGAGCCAAATATGTTTTTATATAGATATAAGAACCGTAGGAAGAAGTTCTATATGAAAAGGATTTAAAATTGGCTTAAACTATGAAATTGCGCATTATCCCGATCGATCACCCTGCATGCCCGTTCGATTGCTTGTACTATATTTGTCTTCAAAATCACGTTTAGCCATTGGATCCTCATAAGGCCTCGTTTGATGGGCTATATTGTTTCTGCAATCTGGACAGTTCTGTTCAGTTTCATGTCAAATTTCTGTTCATTAAGCTCTTTCATGTCCACATTAATTTCCAACATGTTTATAACTCCTAAAAGTTTTTCAAATCACTTTAAAGCATGTCAAGACTATTTTAAATTATTCTAAACATCGTCCAAGTACTTCGATAAGCGCACTTTATGTACAAAACATAAAAACATCACATTTTAGACATGTAGAATAAAATTAAAATCCCAACTTGATTTAAATACATGCCTAAACTACTAATAACTCTAAAATTATTAATATTTAAACTAAAATATTAATATCTAACTTAATCTAAATAAACCATAACTAACTCTAAATTAACCTAATATATACTAGTAAATAAGGTAAAAAGGCATATAAAATAGATATATATTTCATACTTATCAATAGCTCTCAATGAATCCTTCGTAGAAATTGGAGAGAATGTTTCATTATAGTCAACACCATCTTTTTGAAGAAAACCTTTGGCTACAAGTCGGGCCTTATATCTGCTAATGTTATTAGATGGATCTAATTTAGTCTTATAGACCCATTTGCAGCCAAGTGTCCTGGAGCCCTGCAATAACTCTACAAGATCCCAGACTTGATTATCAGTCATAGATTTCATCTTATCTTGCATGACATCATACCATTTGCTAGAGTTATCTCCAGACATGGCATGTGAATATGTAATAGGATCTTGAATGAGTCCAAGATTCTCATCAGACTCCTAGAGGTATACAACATAGTCAGAAGGGAGTGCAAGTTTCCTTACTCTTAAGGACCTTCAAAGTCCTATTTCATCAATGTCTGTGCAATAGGAACTTCAGTAACTTGTTCTTGAGGGGATGGTGAAGGAATGAGTGGCTGCTCTGGAATCACCATAGGTGATGCAACATATGATCCTCCACCAGATGTGGGTATAACAAGCGGAACCCATATTTCCTCAAACACAATGTGTTTTGGAGAAATACAACCACTAAAGTTGTCATGCACAAGAAAACGTGTATTCCATGCTTCGACAACTGTAGGGGTGTGAGATGGACAATAAAACGTATAACCCTTAGACCTTTCTGCATAGCCAATGAAAAAACCACTAACTGTCTTAGAGTCAAGCTTCTTCTCAAGTGGATTGTACACCCTAACCTCAATAGGACAACCCCAGATATGTACATGATCTAAGCTAGGTTTCCATCCATTCCATAGCTAAAAGCTTAATTTAGGAACGACTTTAGATGGAACTCGATTTAAAATGTACACGGTTGTCTTTAAGGCTTTACTCCACATATTGAGAGGAAGAGAGGAGTTACTTATCATACTCCTCACCATATCCAACAAAGTACGGTTCCTCCTTTCAGCAACACCATTTTGTTGTGGTGTGCCTGGAACTGTGTATTGTGCAACAAAACCATGTTCCTTCAGGAACTGCGCAAATGGTCTAGGTTTTTGTCCACTCTCTGTGTACTTGTCATAGTATTTCCCTCCTCTATTTGATCTAACAATTTTGATACTCAATCCAAATTGTTTCTCTACCTCTGCCATAAAAATCTTGAAAGCATCAAATGCTTCAAACTTTTCATATAAGAGATAAAGATACATTTATCAGGTATAATCATCTATAAAGGTAATGAAATACCTTTGACCATTAAAACAGGGAGTACTAAATGGTCTACATATATCAGTGTGTATGGTGCTTAATTTCTCATCATGCCTCTTAGCACCCTTAGAAGACTTGTTAGTCTGCTTTACCTTTATGCAATCTATACATGTCTCAAGATTAGTAAAGTCAAGAGTTTTTAAAACTCCTTTTCTTATTAATCGCTTTAAGCGGTCAATAGAGATATGCCCCAACCGCTTGTGCCATAACATAGAGGAGTTCTTTTTAATAACATTTCCTTGCACAGACATCATAGATTGTTCAAAGGAAACATGCAAAGAGAGATAATATAATCTATTAATCAAATAACCAGAACCAATGGTGACTGAATCTTTAATAATCAGAAATGAGGAATTTATAAACTGAAAATTAAAGCCATAAGGCACTAGTCTTGATACAAAAAGTAAGTTTTTAGAAAAACTTGGAATATAGAAAGCTATCTCTAAATCTAAGGTGTATCTTGTATGAAGAACAAGTCTATATGTTCCCACACCTTCAACCTTCGAACACATCTTATTTCCAGAATAGATGTTGTGCTCCCCATCATTTGGTTTCTTTAGATTGAGAAACCCTTGCATGACAGTAGAAACATAGATTGTAAAACCAGAGTCAATCCACCATGTGTTATTATAATGGGAATCAACATAATTAGATTGATAACACACTAAAGACATGAAATCACCTCCTTTCTTGGCAAGCCACTTCTGATACTTAGGGCAATATTTCTTCATGTGTCATTTCTTCTTGCAGAAAAAGCATTTGGTTTCCTTGGTGATACCAGTAGACTTCATTGGCACACCTTTACCAGCTTTCTTCTTTGGAGCACCATGATTACCTTTCTTTTGTCCTTTATGAGAAACTAGATGAGCATTCTTGAGCTTCTCTTGCTTAACCTCCCCTGTTCCTGTACACACGTACTCAGAAGGTCATTAACTAACCACTGAGTATTATGTGTGTTATAAAAGATCTTGAATGGCCCATATTGTGCAGGCAAGGAGTTCAGAATAAAGTGGACCAAAAAAGAGTCATCAATCTTTATTTTCATGTTGTTCAACTGATTAGCAATATAACGCATCTGCATGATATGCTCTCTCACCCCTTTGTCATCTATTAGCCTCATGGATGACAACTTGGATATTGAGGTGCTGGCTAGGGCTTTATCAGAACTCTTGAATTGAGCTTAAATAGCTTTCAAAAGTTCTTGGACTGTAGCGCATTCTGGGATGGATCCCCTAATGATTTTATTTATGTGAGACCTCATGAGCATCATGCTTAAACAGTTAGACTACTCCCACTTTTCAAAAGATGCTACCTTACTTGGCGTCCTTTTTTTCGTAGGAGTGGTGGGTACATTCATACGAAATGCCAAATCAAAGTCCATGCACCCTAACAGTAAAAGAATCTTTTCCTTCCAATCCATAAAATTGTCCCTAGACAATAATGGAACGTACTGATTAGGATAAGAAATAAAGGACGGATAAGCTGCATTAAAAGAATAAATACATGCAAACATTAAAGAGGGTAAGAAAATATAACATAAGTATGAAATAGCCAATGCTAAAATCATTTAGTAAAATTGAAAACCTCCCTTTGGGCAAAGGTTGCAATCTGCATCAAAATTACTAAGCTGTATAGAAACAAATATTCATTTTGTTTCATGATAAGGCTAGTGGTTATACATAAAACATTACAAGAAAATCCCACACCTTTGTGCATAGGGATTCACCAATGTTAAAATATATAACCCTCTACCCTATCCTAATTATGTGATGCTAACTACCACCTCCCTTTGGGGTTGGATGACAATCTTTGTCACATAATCAAAATTTGATGATAGCGCAATATTTTTATGTATGTGAATCTATGCAACCCATAGTAGCATTCAATATGATTCACAAGTTGACAAATAACTTAGGATGCTTTGGCTATTCCTAAGTCATCTCAATGGACGTGGGAACTAAATTTGTTCTATTTACCTTTTCAAATAACAAAATGACTGCAATTAATTATCAAACAATCATAAAAATATCCATATACAAAATTGACAAGGGCATTAATGTCAATTTTGTCATCAGGCTTTTGGGACTCGGCCAGGGGTTCCATCACCACACACCACAATAAAAAATATAGTCCAAAGTCCTTATACAATCCTTTTAAAAAAATGTACAAATTGGAAGGTTTGATCCCCTAAAATAGAAAAAATATATACATTAATTCTTCATGACTGCATTTGCCTCCAGACAGGGTCCTTGAATTCTAGTGTCACTTACAATAAGTATAATGTACATTCTCTCTCAAAATTACATAAGTGGTGCGCTCAACAATTTAAAAAAAATTTGATAAAACATACGATCTCAATATAATCCCCTAGCCGGTCCATAACATTAATAAAGCCTTAATCGATAATTAAAAAATACATCCATAATTCCACATGCAATAACAACTGTATATAAAAAAATATTCCAGAAAAGGAAAGAAAAAAATCTAATATTTTTTTTACTGACCTAGAATGGACCAAATCGGGTCTAGAGACCCGGTTTGGGCCGGGTCAGAATCTGACCCAGGCTGGGCCAACCCGCAGCGCGGATCAATAAACAGACCCGCGCTAGGCTGACCCATGGTGCTGGTCAATTACAAGACCCGCGCCCAACGCGGGTCGACGGAGACCCGAAGGAGCGGGTCGAGTCGACCTGCTTTGCGGGTCGTCTTCAACCTCACAACATAGAGGTTGAAGATGCCGTTGAAGGAAAATTCGCCCGCTATAGTCCGACGAAGCTCACCGCCATCCAAAATTCTGGAAAACACACCGCCTGACTGTGGGCATGTCAAATCCGGCCAAAAAATAGAGCACGGCGGCCTGTAAGGGGCAGATCGGAAAGCGTATAGTGCGAGGAAAAATCCCGGCTACTGTGCAATTCCACCGCCGGCAGCCCAGGAGGCTAGAAATCGTTCCGTCTAATGGTGGAGGTTCGAGATCCGGCCCTATAGACGATCATCAACGTCTTTCGGCGGCGGATCTGTAGCAAACCAGTGAAATTGGCCAAAAAATACGTAATAGAACTCGCGGCTCTGTGCGTAGTAGCGGTGCCGGCCAGGCCCAAAAATGGTGACGAGGCGGCACTTGCCAATGCCGGGAGGATTGGAGACATGGGCAATGGCCGGAGGCCACAACATCTAGAAAACATAAGCCAACGCGCAGAGACAGAAAAAAATCAAAATTTTTAAGACGCCGCCGGACTGTGGGAATGGATCCAGAGGGCCAACGCAGCGACGGCGCATGCCAGAGCCCAACGCCTGGTGGTGGTGGCTCTGGCCAGCGAGTCTGCTTCAACCAGCAGTCCGACGGCTGTCCGGTAGCCTTCCAGTTGCAACGACATGAAACAAAAACAACGATAGTAAACAAAAAAATTTAAATTTTCTGTTGGTCAAATATTTTTTATCGGTGCAATTAATAAACCTGCCTCATGATACCAATTGTTAGAACATAATACAAGGTTCAGGCATACCTGTAGCCATTAGAACCTTCAATGAAGCTTAATCCTCTTCAAAATCACAATGGGTTTTTGGTTTAGAACTTGATTGAGAGTAATATTCTTGCTTAAGGCATCAAATTAGGATGGTTAATGGTGTATTTATAACTAAACCAGGACACCATTGTTAAGAACCCTAGAATCTTGATTGTCCATCCATAGGTCATCCAATGGTTCATATTTGCCACTTAAAACCACAGCTTAATGGGTATTCTGACTCAGGGCCATTACCTAGACAGTTTTAAAAGCCCAAAACAGTGTTAATTGAGACAGTTGGGCCACTTAATGTTTTATTACAAAAACAAAGCCCAACATCAAATTCCCAATGGAGTTTTGGTTGCAATCAAGCTCCTTGTAAACTCTGATGGAGCTGGAGATGAATTCATTAATGAATTTGGAACCATTGGAAGAATCCATCATGTGAATGTCATCCCATTGCTCAGCTTCTGAGTGGAGGGATGCAATTTAGCACTTATCTATAAATTCATGCCCAATGAATCTTCGGAGAAATTTATTTTCTCCAAGAAAGATAAAGATACTTCTCTTGGTGGAACAAAATTCAAGAAATCTCAATTGACATCGCCAAGGGAATTGGGTATCTTCACCAAGGTTGTGATCACCACATTCTTCATTTCAATATAAACCCTCATAACATTTATTTTCTCAAGTAATAAATTTACTTGATATTGATCAAATGTCTGTTTAACTCAGAGTTGAAACTGCTAAAATTAGATTCATGGAATATCTTGCACTGAATAAAAGAAGATTTCAAAACCACCTTATATTCAACCTTTGCAGCTGACTGCATTGCTTCCAAATTTCATGAACACAATCAAGGTAAATTGAGTATATGTCATTTGCATAAAATTAATCTTTAAAATCGAGGTTAGAACTCCCTATGTCCCATATTAATAGCTCTATTTAATTTTTAAAAATAAATTAAAATAGAACTATTAATATGAAGTATTTATATTATGACAATATAAAACCATCAAAATACAAGAACACAAATACATAGTGCCCCACCCCGGCGGCCTAGCCTTACGTAAAACAACTGGTTCAATCTGTTTGGTATTTGTTTGTCCTTGAATTTTCATTGGCTAACCAAGAGGTCATCCTTTCACTTGATGCAACCAGTCAAGTCAAGAAAACCCAATAATGCTTGTGATTCCGTTCTCCCAACGTTACATGTGATGAGATTGACTGCATTATTAGACTCCAAGGCAACTAGTAAGTCAAGACGGCTCAATAATGCTTTGAATGATGTAGAAAATCAAAGTTGGCAGGATGTTACCCATTTTTTCCACAATAATGATACGGGAAACTATCTTGTGGACCCTGTAGTCCCAAAACCGATGATGTCTACGGTTTCTACCTTTTACAAGTTACGGTGACTCAAATTCAGCCCGAGTAAAAAAATGGACAAAAGTTTTGTACGGATTATTTTTTTGAACTGGTTTACATATTTATTTTTATTTTGGTAAACAAGCTAGTTTTATTGATCTACTACATAGGCATTTCCAACAAAGCCCACAACAAAGTAAGCTTGCGAGAAGCTGAGCACACCTAAATGGAAAACAACACAAGGTAACAATGGAGAGTAACACATACATTATGTCCAACAAATGTCAAATAAGCTGAAGTACCATTGGGGAAGAGTAAGATGCATGCCACCATCAGCACTGCATCGGACCTGCTAGGGGAATATAAGAAATCTAAATCCCCCTACTATGGGGAGGCCCAAACAAGAGGAAACCAAAAAAATGGTCCCGAAGATACCAACATTGGTATGGCTAAAGACTAGTGCCACAAAAAGTGAAACCCCTTGTAGTAGAGATGGATAGCCCACATGGCTAGGGCTGCCAATGTTATCTATTCTACTGTTCTACCTTCTCTATCGTATCGTTAAGAAGTTAAATCATATGGTTAAATTTATTCGACGGGTAAATAAGAGGATAATTTTATTTGATCATTATCTAAAATAGAAGGTAATGGGAAAAGTTCATCCATACCCGTTTATCCATTACCCGTTTGTCATATTTAAAAATTATACATATATTATACCCATTAGTCTTAAGTGGTTTAATTTCAAAAGAGATTGGCTTATAGTATTTTACAATAATTTTCATGTTATGATTCACTAATGTGATTTACTCAACGTAAGATATCATTCAAATCCCAAATATTTATTGAATTAATTTAACTACTTAAAACCATTCATTATAGTTGCTACAACATACTAATTAATAGATGATTTGCTCTTTCTAGCATTTCATATCAACAGTTGCAATTTACATTTTATATTTTCTTAAACTCACTTCACTTTGGTGTTTCCCATTTAGTTGCTTTGTCTAATTTTTCTCGTCTCATTAAGTCAAGGTTCATCTTTAATCATATATGCTAGAATCATAACTAACTACACAGACACTTTGTACAAAATATTTTTGCAACTCTCAGGTTAGTTTAGATTCCATTTTGATAACTCAAACACATGAGTATTTTTTTGTTTCTGATAATTATGCTTATGGAGTGTTTGTTTATGAAAGGAAATGATTGGTGGGTTTAGAGTAGGGTTAATGAGCCAACTCTATTTTGCTTGAGGCTAGAATCAAGTTAGTTTAAATCAAAGATCGAACCTGGGCTAGTAAAACCAAACTCTTGCTTGGCCCATCTGAATTGGCTTGATTTGAGTGTTAGCTAGCTTAACTTTGAATGAGTGGTGTAGGTAGTTTATTTTGAGATTTAATATATGTTGGTTGGAATCATAATTATGTTACAAATCATGTTTGTATATGAGATTGCAAAATTGGAATGATGATTTACTTATTTAAATAGGTTGGAATGAATAAGTTTTGAATGACCCTGTAATGCCCGCCCATTATAGGATAATATAATATTAATGATCCTGTCTGACATGCGTAATTAGTACAGATGAACTGGACTGACGGGCGTTGACGTAAAACGATCGTATGCTCATTGTAGAATATGTCGAAGTAATTGCACAACCAAGAATAATAAAAACATATTGACAAAAAGTTTATAACATAAGCTTAATATACATACCAAAATTTATTGTACATAGAGCCAATAGTTATACAAAAACATGATTATCCTGGCACATCGTGCCTTTACACATTGGTCATATATATAATTATATTATTTTTCTAACGTAGAAAACACACAACTATTTGAAAAACTTTTCTTCTTTCCCTTCTTCCATCATTGCATCACCTGCAAAGTCTGGGGGTGCGTGAGTATATTTATACTCAGTATGTTTGTTTAAAATCTAAAAAAAATGTTAAGCAAAACATCTTTAAAATCAAATCAAACAAATTCACAAATCCAATCAAATCCACAAGCCGCGATACCCAAAGGCCTACCTCCGCGTTCATGGGACAACGGAGGCCACTAAGGGAAGGAGTTTCCCCATGATGCTCCACCCTATGCGCGCCACTAGCCGATTATTTTTCTCGGCGGGCATCAAAACAGTGTACGAAACCACAACACTATGTGGTGCAGACGAAATCAATTCACATCGATATACATAGCAAAATTGTCACATAATTCAAGAGAAAATCCATTCATTGGTTAAAACAAGTATCATACTCATATTTGAATCAAATACTTCAAGAAAGATTGACTCAAATTAGCAAAGCAGTTATTTAGAGTTTAAAACACCCTACCTTAGCCTTGAATGTAAAATTTGTTAATATAAAGACTCCAGAAGATGAAAATAACCCCACCACAACGTTCAACATGTTCGCTTTAGTAGAGAATGCCTTTTGAACGGGCAGAATTGGGCTTGAAACTACTCAGAAACAGTAAAAAGGAGAAAGGGAAGGATAAGGGAAGTGGCACGATTTTCTAGGTCTTAGAGGGGTCTTCTTGAGAAAATAACCCTTCCGGTGCATATAGCACCCTTGATTTAGTAGGAAACGGGTCATGGAACGTGTAATTCGGACTTAAAACGGGTCAGAAGGAGCAAAAACAGTGAATTGGGTTTTGTTGAAAAGGAATGGCCGGAATGGCCTTTTATAGGGGAGGAGGGCGGTGGTTTCCGGTGGGCACCGCCGCCGGAACTGGTGGGCGCCTCCCGGCACCGCCGCCGGAACCGGTGGGCACCCCCGACACCGCCGCCGGAACCGGGGGCACCCCCCGGCGCCGGCGTTTCTGGCGGGCGCGCGTGACAAACGCGCGTTCGTCATGAAATGCGTGATGAACGAGCACTTATCACGCGCGTCTTGTGCACGCCGCGTGGCTGAAAAAATATTTATTATTTGTTTTCCAAAACAATTTCAAATAATCGTAACTTCCTATCCCGAACTCGGTTTTGCGCGTTCTTGGTACCGTTGAGCTCGTATGGACAAGCCCTACGAGACTAGACCACACATGAACCAGTTTACCCGTATATTAAAAGTGGGTCTTGCCAGTTAGAGCATGCTTCACGAGGTCAAACTTTTGTTCCCGACCTTCGATTTACGCAATTTTTGCCTCGTCACGCTCGTTTCTACGAGCTCTACCATATGTTTCTAAAATATTATCTCATAAAAATCTCTAAAAAATATTAAAACTCCAAAATCATCTTTACTAAAGACAAGGAATTTTACCGAGAATTTTAGAGTCGTTACAGACCCAATAGGTTTAAGTGAATTATTTTCTAAAATATGGGGGGACTCTTTTTAATTTTTAAGTGATGATGTCATCATCCAGTTAACCCGGGTTGACCCAGTTCAGTCACTAATCTGGGTCAGGGTTTGGCTGGGTTTTAAAACATACTCTAAAGAGACACTAATGGATGATGGGCATCATCTCATGTGGTCTCATTCACTACAACAAATTGCAGTATTAGTGATGCTTGTAAGCATCGCTAATAGTACTCTAAGCGTTACTAATGCTTATTAATGTTGTAATGCCCCGACCCGAGCAGGGGTCTAGAAATCTCTAGTAAGAATTTCTTCCTTAAACAAGGAATCATCATCTGTGTGGAAGAAGTACAAAATTCATCTACACACTATGGAGCTTCAAAGCTTCCCCATACGTAGACTCAGTTTGTAACATTCACATACATATGACAAAGCTTCAATGTTCGTCGCATGTAGGTTAGAATAAAACTTATAATTATAATTAATTTGGATCGGGCCAACGTTGCCTTGCCGTTGGTTGCCTATGTACGTATTGGATAACATTTACGATATTATTCAAATATGATCGGATCCAAACATAGTTCTGCCCAACGGCTATTACATACATCATACATCACAAAATTATATATGTTAAAATATGTATATTCTTATACTCAAATATATCATTTGGAGTTAGATTAAAATGCCATAAATCATTGAAGTCAAACAGATGTCTCATAAATTATATAAATCATCGAAATCAAACAGAAATCTCATAAATCATCGGAGTTAAACAGAAATCTTATAAATCGTTGGAGTTAAACGGAAGCTAATAAATTAACAGAACTACGCATCTTTTTGAACACAATATAGCATATTGAATCAGATCCCATCAGAACATATTAGAGCATAAAAAATCATAACAGAGTATATCATATCAAAGCATATCAAAATACCTCAAATCATATCGGATAAAGCATAACAAAGAATTTCAAATAAGAATATATCAGATTATAGCAAATCATACATCTTAATTAGTATATTATTATCACTAATTAAGATATGCAAGCATATAAGTCATTTAACATCCTAAGTTAACTACTTAGGATGTATACGCATTCTTATATCTATATTAAAACAAAAGATCAAAAGTACTTACTTATAGGAGACACTGAAAGCAGCGGCATTTAGAGTTGTTCGTCTCTTCAGAGCGTCCTCCTTTTAGGTTCAGATATGGTAGGCAGAGTATCCTTTGAAATAGGTGGACGTAGTATCCCTTTGCCTAGAGATGCTCCTTACTTTCTATGCTCAGACAAAATATCCTCTTTTGGGAGACGTTTTTCTCCTTCTGCGCTTGTGAACTATGAACGGAGCCTCCCCTTAGTTTGGGAATGCCTTTCTTACTGGGTGGCTCTTCGGTGGAGGACAGAGCTTCCCCTACTTCGGGTCACTTCTTTCGTTATGGCTCAGCAACTGCGGATAGAACCTCATCTTATTCTTTGCCCCATTTTCTTTCTCCGGTGCTCGAGGATGACGGGTAGGGCCTCTCCTTGTCTCGGGGCATTTCCTCCTCATATGGTTGCCAACTCAGAGAACAAATCCCTTAATTGTGTAGAACACACTCGATTCACTCAAGAACGCCTCTTAAACGGGCTTAATCAGAGTCAAAATGATCAAAAATAGAGAAGGAAAAGTTCTCTGGTGCTCGAGGACAACGGGTCGGGCCTTTCCTTGTCTTGGGGTGTTTCCTCCTCATACAGTCTCCCAACTCGAAGAAAGGACCCCTCCATTGCATAGAGCTCACTTGATTTACTTAAGAACGCCTCTTGAACGGGCATAATTAGACTCAAAACGCTAAAAAACGGAGAAAATGAAGTTCATGGCTAAAAAATTGCAAATGAGGCCTTTAAATAGGCTCCTGTGTTGCCGCACCGCATAAAAACCATGGCACCGCCAGATTCAGCAGTTCCCGACAAAATGCACCTTGCACATGGCAACCATGCGTTACACGCATACCATGCGCATGCCCGTCGCATGCGGCGTCTTTTTTTATTTATTATTATTTGTTTAATACATATCTTCAAACGCTCATATCTTTCTGCCCTAGATTTGGAATCGCATGTTCTTGGTACCGCTAGACTCATATTGATGAGCCCTTTGATACTAACCCACTTAAAGCAATATATCGTGCCCTTTCCATGTGGGTCCCACCTATATTCCATGCTTCTCGAGGTCATAAATTCAGGTCCCGACCTCCGTTTCACCCGTTCTTTGATTTGTTATGCTTGTTTCTTCGAGCTTTACTCATATACAGAGGTTTCAACCTTTGAAACTCTTTATAATATATCATAAATTTAACTAATTGCCTCTAACCCCCCTGGTTAGACACAATCGAAAAAGTGGGGTATTACAAGCGCCACTTAAAAAGCATCGGTAAATGCATTGATAAAACTGCAGTCACTACTGCTTATTAGTGACGTGTATCATTAAGCGTCACTAATAGTCTAACATTAGTGTCGTTTAGATTAGTGTCACTAAATATTATATTATTAGTGACACATACACAAGCGTCGCTAATACATAACTATTAGCAACGCTTGTGTATGCATTGCTAATAATAATTTTTTTAAAAAAATTTAAATTTTTGAATAAAATAATGAAAAAATAGTTTATAGAGACTCTTCTATATAAAAAAATGTATTTTTCTATTAGCGACGTTTTTAAAAGCATTGCTAATATGTAAAAAAATAAAAAAATAAAAAAAGTCTTTAGCGATGCTTTCCAAAAGCATCGCTAAAGACTTAAAAAATTAGGGTGCCGGCGGCAGGAGGGCACCAGTAGGGGATACTGAGGTGGGGTGGGGGGTGACCGGGGAGAGGGTGGATGTGGTGTCGGAATCCTGTGGGGAGCCGAATTCCGCCCCCTAGAGCCCCTTCATCCAGTTTGTCGATCGGAGGAGGGGGGGGACTGGGTGTAGGGGGGAGCGCTGGGGAGAGGGGGGAGGGTGGAGGGGGTTTGTGGTTAATATACAAATTTTGTAATCCCTTAGGTTTGAGTAGAATGATAATTTTGATAAATGTGTTTAGCTATTCTATGAATGAAATTTGTTCAAGCTATGAATGTACATAGGACATAACTTGATCATCGCCCTAGCTTGGCTCAATGATGCTATGTAGACAGTAGAGTTTTGAATTTAAAGCTTTGAATTAGTTTTATCAGTTTTATAATGTATTGGACCAAGAAATAGTGATGGCCAAAGCTGTCACTGTATGCTTTTTTTCAAATCTAAGCAACACTGATGGCTTCAGTCGTCACTGTTGCAAAAAATCCAACGCTGGTACATGCAATGTTAGCGATGGTCATATTGGTCATCGCTGAATGCTGGGTTTCTATAATGGACTAGCCATAGCTAAAGCTCTGTATGGCCGTCGCTGATGCTCCAAACTAGATGGTGTCTATGTGTATTTTATGACTGCGACAACCATCGCTGAAAGTACTGATGACCATTGTTGAAACTACCAACGACGGGATTATTGGTGACAGCCACTAGTGCACAGCTATTGCCATTAGCAACGGCTCACAAATGTGCTGTTGACCTTTTTCTTGTAGTGCTAAAACCTTTTGACATAGTTTGTCAAAATGTTTTGGCAAATGTGGGAAAATGTTTTGACACATTCGTTGTGTCAAAACATTTTCGCACATTTGAAATGACTTTGTTACCACAGTTTGAAACATCAACAACCAAAATAGAGGACATTACCATATGAGAAATAATCGAATCAGGAATATTTTTGTAAAAAGAACCATCTCCAACGGCTGTCAGTCAACTCTTCCCCAATCGTTCCTCTATCCTCCTCCCGCTTCGCCCACTTCAATAACCTCGGCAACATAGAGGGGATAACTAATATAAAAGTGACTACATGCTCTAGCAGCCATACCTAGCACAAACCATTTCAAATCAAACGAGTAACTAACTGGAGCACACCTAAAGAGTTGATCATATCAATATTTACTTGGAGCTCAATTATGACCCCAATGAGTGAGCCACAAGATGGTCCTCTTCCATCCATCATCTTATTGAGAGTGAAATGCAATCCGTGATGGACTTTTGGAGGAATTCATTAATGACTTTAGCCTAGTTGTAATCATTGAGAGAGGAGAGGTTATCGAGATAGCAACACAAATCCTTCTCCATTGAGTTGTTGCTCTAGGAAAATAGTATGGTGCAAAATTGTAAAGGTTGAGTAGCAGGACTATGTCGTCTACATGGTCATCCTTGTATTCCTTTGTTAGGTTCTCTAATAGGGCATCCACCCTCTTCATCTCTGGCTTCTCATTCCTCCTAGCTATTATCAGCCTCATTGTCTAGCCTGTGTGGCACATATGGTACCACTATCATCTTTGATCTTTTCCTATCTTGGCTTCTCTTGTTCAACTTCGTACAAGATCCATTTAAATATATTTAAATATGCACTTTTAAAATATTTTGACACAAACACAATTATCAAAATATTTTGATTACTGTGTCAAAATGTGTTGACACTGGTGTCAAAATATTTTCATGTATGTGTTGCAACATGTTGACCCATATGTCAAAATGTTTTAACACAATTGTCGAAACATTTTGACATAGATTTGACTATCGTGTCCAAACATTTTGACTATGGTTTCAAAACATTTTCACAATTCTGTTGCGACTTGTTGACATATACTTATAGAATTTTTTTGACACTTTTACAAAACCTTTTAACAACTATGTGAAAATGTTTTGACCCACATGTCAAAACAGTTTAACTATGGTGAAACTTTTTCACATAGTTGTGACAACTACTTAACACCGTTGTCTATGGTTTAGGCATATGTCAGACTATTTTGTGGTGTTGTTTCTTAGGTTGTTTTGACGGATTCATCAAAATGTACAAGTTTAGAATTAAATATTGTGCTCAGTTTTATGAAAACAAAGTCTTATAGTAGAACGAACAAGCCATTCTCACTAAATTGTTCAAACGTTTTGATATCTGGTGAGGTTTTGTCCCAAGCTTAACATTTCAGATCAAATTCTAAAAAAATAAATAAGTATGCCCATAAGCATCAAAACTTTTTAAGCCTACTGTTCAAACGATTTGAAGAAAGTTCAAAACTTTATAACTCATTTGTCAAAACTTTTATACACAAAGACCATAACAATAGTTTTCCCCAAAACCCACCTGCTCAAGTGGGCATCCTCATCGTTTCCCACCGACGATGTCAATTCTCATGTCATTCAGTTTGGCTTCGAAAAGATGAATACGTAGAAGAAGAAGAATGCTAAAAACATGGTGATGAAGCTAGAGGAAAAGATGTAGGATGACTGGTGGAGGACAGGAAGAGGCAATGCTTGGTAGCCAGAGTACAACAAGAGGTGATGCAAGAAGATGCAGACGCAAAAGAACAATTGTGTGTGGGAAGGGGGAGTACAATGGTAGGATTGACACATTTATTGAAGGTAATGTGAGGCTTTAAAACGGTGCTTTCAATGAACGGGGCCATTAGGGGGTGAGGGCAAAAAAATCACAAAAGGCCATAAAGCTGAGAATGAGAATTATATCATCAAAACTAAAAAACATAGAATTCCTTGCATAATGACCTGAAGTTCAGTATGCATGAGAAGTTCTCAAATGATAGATCACATTAAATGGGCTCTATACAGTGCCTGCAGTGGTGACATAGCGACCACAGGAACTATAGGAATCACATATAAGACATTGATATACTTAAAGTAGCAACTCCTATCTTGTTATGAACCTACAAAATCCTAACAAAGGGATTAGATCTTAGTCATTTTTTAATAATCAGCCTCATCGAATACAGAAATTTTTTCTGACAATATATGGCATTAATTATGTGTTCTTATGTATGATAAGTAGCCTGGTAACTAAAGTTATCTGAATTAAAGAAAGAAATAAGAAACTAAACTACTAAAGTAAAAATCTTGATGTCTTGAAAAGACTGGATTTAAGGGTAAAATTATGCAAATGTTCAACTAAACAGGGCAGGGAGAAACTTGCTCTGCTATAAGGGCAAAAGCTCCTAAAGGAGTAATACTCCAAATGGCGCCAAATTGATCTCCCACTGCTAGAGTTTAATAGATTAATAGTACAATGGTGTAATTTTACGACACTAAGTTTTTTTTTTCTATGTTTGTCTAGACCGTAACCTCTTCATTGTTGTTTTATTTTCAGTCCTGAAGCAGAGCCCACTCGATCCTAATCATGCATACCCAGATTCAGTTCTTGATCATTTGAAGTTTATGTCATCAGGTATTTGACTGGGAAACACAACGTACTTTGGATTGCTTTTCAGTGGATGAACTTTTCAAAATATATAAATATTAAATCTAAGAAGAAGAATTTACATGAACAACTATTTCTAAACTCTCCACTGTGTGTGTTTGTGAGTCTGTACGTACTTCAAACGTGGCGGAGGATGATCCACCATAATCATACGAAGTAGCACTAATATCACTTGATACCTTTTGCAGACAAGATAGGAAAGGGTTGTCAGGCATGGACAATGTTTCACCGTTCCCTTCTATCATCTCTACAACTTGGCTCATGGAAGGGCGACTATTAGGCTTCATCTGAATACACCATAATGCAACTTTAACTAATTTCTTCACAACTTCTTTCTCATCTTCAGAAGAAGCTTCTTCCGTTCCCAAATCCCCTCCTTGATCCATCTGATCATATTCCCAAACTGGAAAGTAAATTTGGCTGGAATTATCTGCATGGGCATTGAAATTCTTCCTTCTCCCTGCCATCTCCATAAGGAGCATTCCAAAGCTGTAAACATCAGATTTGTATGAAACACCTCCAATATTCTTGTAAGAAAACTCAGGAGCCATGTATCCTATTGTGCCTCTTGCAGCAGTGACTGACACAATAGTCTCTTCTGTTTGGTAAAATTTGGCAAGTCCAAAGTCAGAAACCTTTGGTACAAAATTCTCATCCAAAAGAATGTCGTGAGGCTTTATATCAAAGTGCAGGATCCGAACATGTTGGCGGTGAAACAATAATTACAGGATTCTTTAGTGAAGGGCAGTCTTGTCCTTTATTATGCATGACCTAAGTTATAAATAGGTTTTATCAAAGAGGCTTATGATTGTGGTGAGAGATTGAAGCGTGAGTGGATTCTGACGCAAAGAGAATTCCAGAGAAGGTTGCAGCCGCCACGACTCGGAACCGGAGAGTCCAACGCAGAGGAACACAGAGAGAAGAAGAACAGGAATTTCTGGGAGGAAGAAGTTGGAGTTTTCTTCTTGTGTATTGCGTGAGGAGCGTTGCTGAGAGATCTTGTAAGTCTCTTGTACTCTTATTCTCTATTTAGTGGAATTGTGTGATCCTGTGGACGTAGGCAGTAAGGCCGAACCACGTTAAATTCCCTTGTGTACTTTGCTTTTGTATTGGCGTTCCTAGATCCATATTTCCGCAGTACAGGCAGGGGAACAGTAAAACTATACTCTGTTCGCCCAGAACTGCAGAACAATAAATATATACTCTGTTTGGCCAGAACCAGAGTACAGTAAACTTATACTCTGTTTGGCGAGGCCTGTAGTTTTATTCCCCACAATTGGTATCAGAGATTCGGGAGGAGATGGCCGACGATAGCAAGTTCAAGATAGAGAAATTCAATGGCCAAAATTATAGATTTTGGCACATGCAAATTGAAGATTACTTGTACCAGAAGGACCTCTACCAGCCATTGTTTACAGCTAAGCCCGTTGGTGAAGACAAGGTAGAAGAGATTGCAAGGTGGGAGTTGCTTGATCGCAAGGCTCTAGGAGCGGTCAGATTATCTATTTCTTCATCGGTGGCTTCAAACATCATGAAGGCCAAGACCACGAAGGAATGCTTTGATCTACTTGACCGGTTATATGCGAGCCCTTCTTCTACAAACAAGGTACATCTTGTGACCAGTTTCTTTGATTTGAAAATGTCTGATGATGAGACTGTAGCCAATCACTTGAATTCGTTCCATACTTTGGTTAATCAACTTGAGGCAGTAGATGTTAATTTTACTGAAGATATACAGTCTATTAATTTGCTTAAGTCTTTGCCATCTGATTGGGAATCATTTAAAGTTGCTATGCATAGTTCCCATAATACAGAAAAATTTAAGTTGAATGATGTGTGTGGAATGATATTGGCTGAAGAAACACGCCGTAAGGGTGGTTCTTCTTCATTTGGTTCAGCCCTGACTATGGAAGATAGGGGGCGGCGACCTCAAAGAGTCAAACCAGGATGGAGAGGGAAGTCTAGAAGGGGGTGATCCAAGTCTAAACACCATAAGGGTGATGGGGCTTGTTGGCAATGTGGGCAGAAAGGTCACTTGAAGAAGGATTGCCCAAACCCCCCTCATGATGGAGCACAAAATTATGTTAACAACAATGTTAATGTTGCTGAAGCTGATTGCATGCTATTGTCTATGGAAAGTAAATGTGATGCTTGGATTATTGATAGTGGTGCTTCATTTCATGCTACTTCTAGAAAAGACTTGATACAGAATTTTGTAGCTAGTGATTTGGGCAATGTCTACTTGGGCAATGATCAAGCTTGTGAAATCATAGGCAAGGGTGACATTCGTTTGTTGATTGATGATAATATTGTGCTTGTGTTGAAAGATGTTCGTCTTGTGCCTCGTTTGACAAAGAACATTATTTCTGTTGGTCAATTGGCTGCTTGTGGCATTACTACTCATTTCATGAATGATAGTTGGAAGATGAGTAAAGGTATCATGGTTGTGGCTAAGGGGAAGAAAATTGGAACATTGTATATGACATCCAGTTGTTCTAAGCAATCTATTGGAGTGGCCTCTAATGCAGTTGATGTCAGTTTATGGCATTGTCGCCTTGGACATATGTCAGAGAAGGGAATGAAGGTGTTACAGGCTAAGGGGAAGTTACCTAGTTTGAGGTGTGCAGATTTGGAATTTTGTGAGCATTGTGTCATGGGCAAGCAACACAAAGTTTCATTTTCCAGAGCTACCCCGGAGCGCAGGTTTGAGCGTCTTGAGCTTGTACACATAGATGTTTGGGGACTAGCACAGGTTCCATCCCTTGGAGGTGCGTCTTACTTCATTACTTTTATTGATGATGCTTCTCGCAAGTTATGGGTTTACTTTGCCAAGAATAAATCAGATGTATTTTCTATCTTTGTGCAATGGAAAACACTTGTTGAGAATGAGACAGGATTAAAATTGAAGTGTTTGAAGTCAGACAATGGAGGTGAGTATTGCAGTAGGGAATTCCAATCCTACTGTGATAAGCATGGCATTCGCAGGTTGCTTACTACTCCTAGACAGCCCAGACAGAATGGTGTTGCAGAGCGGATGAACAGGACCATCATAGAGAAGGCACACAGTATAAGGCTACACTGTGGCCTTCTGCTCTCATTCTGGAGTTATGCTGTTGATACTGCAGCATATTTGATCAATAGGTCTCCATGCTACCCCCTAGATGGAGGCATTCTTGAAGAGGCATGGTCAAACAAGGAGGTAAAGATTGATCACTTAAGAGTCTTTGGTTGTGCTGCTTATATGCATGTTGATGCAGAGCATAGGGGTAAGTTGGATTCCAAATCTAACAAGTGCTACTTTGTTGGCTATGGTGGAGATGCTTATGGTTACAGACTGTGGGATCCAGTCCATAAGAAGGTTGTCCGGAGCATTGATGTAGTGTTTCATGAGACAGAGCTATATAAGCACCATCAAGATCTACAAAAGGGGAAGATGAAACAGGTTGAAATTGAGTTTGTAGAACTTGAGGCTGAAACACACAGTGGGGCCGGTCCATCTAGTCATGAACAGGTAGTTGAGACTTCTTCAGAGACAGTTCCAGATGCAGTTCCATTGCAGACACCACTTGGTTGGACCAGTTCCAGACAGATTAAGAAGAAGAGGATATTTGATCCCTCTGACCCTGAGAGCACATCTGGTATGCATTCCATATTTGATCCTAGTCTGAATTATTTGCTTTTGACTGATAGTGGTGAACCAGAAAGCTTTGAGGAAGCTTGCAGGATAGACACTTCAGTTCAGTGGGAGCGTGCTATGGAGGATGAGATGGATTCATTGTCATCTAATCAGACTTGGGAATTAGTTCCTCTACCTTCAGGTAAAAAGGCATTACATAACAAGTGGGTTTACAGGTTGAAAGATGAAGTTGATGGAAGCAAGAGGTACAAAGCTAGACTAGTTGTCAAAGGCTTTGAGCAGAAGTATGGAGTAGATTATACAGAGATATTTGCTCCTGTTGTCAGAATTGCTACCATCAGAATGGTGTTGTCCATTGTTGCAGTTGAGGATCTTCATTTAGAGCAGTTAGATGTTAAAATAGCCTTCCTACATGGTGATTTAGAAGAAGAGATCTATATGCATCAACCCCAAGGTTATGTGGTAAGAGGAAAGGAGAATTTGGTTTGCAGGTTTTCTAAGAGCTTGTATGGTCTCAAGCAAGCTCCAAGACAGTGGTATAGGAAATTTGATGGATTTATGCTATCCATTGGATTTTATCGTCGCTATTCTGATCATTGCTGCTATTACAAAAGGTTGAGAACCTCCTACTTGCTTTTGTTGTTATATGTGGATGACATGTTGATTGCAGGAGCAGATTATGGTGAGATTGAGATGCTCAAGAAACAGTTGTCTTCTAAATTCGCAATGAAGGATCTTGGACTAGCCAAGCAAATCCTTGGCATGCGAATTACAAGAGATAGAGAGTAGAAAGTGCTGAAATTATCCCAAGAGGAATATGTTGAGAAGGTCTTAATGAAGTTCAACATGTTGGATGCCAAACTAGTTGGTACTCCCTTGGCAGCTCACTTCAGGCTTTCAAATGAGCAGTCTCCTATTAGACAGGAAGATATAACTCACATGAATAAGGTTCCTTATGCGTCTGCTGTAGGTTCATTGATGTATGCAGCCACTTGCACCAGACCAGATATAGCTCATGCTGTGAGTCAAGTTGCAAGGTTTATGGCGAATCCAAGAGAAGAGCACTGGAATGCAGTGAAATGGATTCTTAGATATCTGAAGGGTTCCTCAGGTATGACTTTACACTTTGGTGAAAATTCCAGGATTAACTTAGTTGGCTTTGTTGATTCAGATTATGGAGGTAATCTTGATAACAGAAGAAGCACTATAGGTTTTGTCTTCACACTAGGCAGTGGTGCAGTTGCTTGGTAGTCACAATTGCAAAAATCTGTGACAAATTCATTTGCTGAGGCAGAGTATATTGCAGCCACTGAAGCTTGCAAGATGATGATGTGGTTAAAAGCATTCTTGAAGGAGTTGGACAAACCTCAAGAGAGGTGTGTACTCTATTGTGATAACAAGAGTGCAATTGATATGGTAAAGAACAATGTGTTTCATTCTAGAACGAAACATATTGAAATTAAGTGTCATTTTGTGAGAGAACTTGTTGAAGAAAAGAAAGTCTTCTTGGAGAAGATTCATACTAAGGAGAATCCAGCGGATATGTTTACTAAAGTTGTAACAATGGAGAAATTGAGCGTTTGCTCAACCACCATTGGTCTTCTACACTAAAAGAATGGTGGTGATCACACAGTTACATTAGATATGAGTGGAGCAATTGTCTTGCTTGCAATTGGCTCTGTATATGAAATTGATTTGAAAGGGATTAATTTGAGTGGGAGAATTGTTGCTGAAGATTTCGAGTAATTTGGTTTCAAGTGGGAGATTGTTGGCGGTGAAACAATAATTACGGGATTCTTTAGTGAAGGGCAGTCTTGTCCTTTACTATGCATGACCTAAGTTATAAATAGGTTTTATCAAAGAGGCTTATGATTGTGGTGAGAGATTGAAGCGTGAGTGGATTCTGATGCAAAGAGAATTCCAGAGAAGGTTGCAGCCGCCACGACTCAGAACCGGAGAGTCCAATGCAGAGGAACACAGAGAGAAGAAGAACAGGAATTTCTGGGAGGAAGAAGTTGGAGTTTTCTTCTTGTGTATTGCGTGAGGAGCGTTGCTGAGAGATCTTGTAATTCTCTTGTACTCTTATTCTCTATTTAGTGGAATTGTGTGATCCCGTGGACGTAGGCAGCAAGGCCGAACCACGTTAAATTCCCTTGTGTACTTTGCTTTCGTATTGGCGTTCCTAGATCCATATTTCCACAGTACAGGCAGGGGAACAGTAAAACTATACTTTGTTCGCCCAGAACTCTAGAACAGTAAATATACACTCTGTTCGGCCAAAACCAGAGTACAGTAAACTTATACTCTGTTTGGCGAGGCCTGTAGTTTTATTCCCCACAGAACATAGCAGCCCCTGTGCAAATACTCAACTCCTCTAGCTATTCCAAGGGCAATCTCGTGAATCTTTACATGGTGGACCATTCCAATGGTTGCAACTTCATTGATGAAGTCTTGGCCTTTTCCCTTGGAATCATTCAGCATCTTTACTGCAAGAAGCCGACCAGTTGATAGCTTGCCTATGTACACGGACCCATAGCCTCCTTGGCCTAGTTTCTCTTTGAAATTATCCGTCATTTTTTTAGTTTCAGCATAGGAATACCTGGTTGGGGATTCATATCTAAAAATGGTCAAGAAGTCTTCAACTGTGGAATCCATCCAAATGTGTTTGGTCTTTAGCTTATAAATCAGGAAAGCAACCAGGAACGGTAGAGCAAGAGCAGCTCGCACGGCCCAAACAAATCCTTCAAAAGTTAAAATTAAAAGCTACAAGTAATCAGACCAACTGATGTCACTTCAGTCATCTATATAGTTCAGTTTTGTTTTTATACATACCTAATAGGAACAAAGTTCCTGAATTTGGAGAAGGTGATGCAGAAAATTAGTTAATCTTTCCTTAAACAATAACTTGAATTATAAGGGACTTGTATTACATTAGGCTTTCAGGGAGACAGCAATTACCTACTAGCCGATTTTGACCTGTGGAGAAGAGATCAAAACAGATATTTGTTACTGATATTTTCTGCAGATTCTAGACAAGCTTATCTACTTGATCAGTGAGATGGATATTACCTACTAACCAGTTGTCACCTGGAGTGAAGGCAGAATTGAAATCAGTTAGAAAAAAGAATTTGCAGATCAATAATATTAACACAAATTGAAAAGTGGAACTCAAGATGGTTAAATTTGTATCGTAATTTGATATTACTTGTGAAAGGAAGATAAAGGTTGTTTTACCTTCTTTTGGTGTGTGTCCTGAGAAAGAGGAAAAACAAAGAGATCATCATCAGAAAGAAGCATATGTCAAATCATAACTTAACTTTGCAGTGGGGACTCTAAATGTGTAATACCTAGCACTAAAAAGAACATATCTAACTATAGTAGGAAATACAGCTTACCAAGTACAAGACTTTGGACCAAAAGACCGATGCCTGCAAGTTGAAAGAAGAAATCAAAGAAAGTGAAAACATGGATGTCAAGATCATTCTTTCCAACTTAATCTAATACTTTTAACATGGGACAAAAACCAAATAGGACAGTTAATATGGCACGGAAATTAGTTCATTTTGACAAAACAAATAGGACACTTAATATGGGATTGAGGGAGCAAGTGAAATGAAATTTCTCTCTTTATTAGTTTGTTGTGAATATCCTGTAATGGATTAGCTCAGAAAGATCACATATTACACAGTAAAGCAAACCAAAGCCTACCAATCAGGTGGAAACTTGTATTACAGTTTTTGGTCCAAAGTAAGCATGAGAATCTGTGACTTCATAAACAAAACAATAAGTTGAGGAAAATCCTTTTATTTCTCAACTAGACTGCACCAAAAAATGAAATACAAGCTCAAAATGTAGTTGAGTTCTCCTTCTTGAAGGTTTAGCGTTTATCCTCCCCATAAATAGCCCATCTTACTGCCTTATTCTATGGCTTCTCACATGACTTTTTTCTCTTGGCAGATTCTCACATGCCCTTTACTTCTATGCTTTTTCATCACCACATACTTGACCACTAATAATCGATCTCAACTTATAATTAATGGATCCCTAAGGGGAGTTGGAGAAGGCGGATAACATAAATAAACGAAGGTACATATATAAAAAAAAACATCATGTATAAATACCAAACAAACATAATAAACATGTATGCATAACTGTAGCAGAGAAAATATGAACTTACCAGTCATAAAGTCTCGGATGTTTTTAAGAATTTCTTCAAATCGTTCTGCAAGATAAAATTAGCACAAAATTTGATCATGATCAATGTTCACATTGGTACGGAATGTAAACCTTTAATGTTTATGCGATGTCCATATTGCTGATCTCTAGAGTAGCATCTCTACATATGCTATCAGCTAACAAACAAGTTATTTTCATTATCTCATATAAGAACACTCAATTTTTTCAGCTAATTTTATTTGCTCATATGATAATAACACACGGCTATTTATAGCAATTATATTCATTGTATATACTCCTTCTGTCTCATATTAAGAGATCCATTTGGAAAAATAGTGATTTTTATTGAATAGTGATAACCACAGTTAAGATAAAACTTCCTCTGTCCTAAATTAATAACTCCATTTGTTTTTTTCAAAATGAACTAAAATTAATTCATTGTTAAAAATTAAATAGAATTAATAATGTGGGATAGAGGGAGTAGAAAATGAGATTCTAGGACACTTTTTAAAGTAACCCACTACTTAAATTGAGCTATTAATATGGGATTTTTTTTTCTTCCAAATGAAGCTATTAATTTGGGACAAGAGGGACTATTTCACATCAGTAAGTACTTATATTGTTAAAGTACCACTACAACAAAACTAGGTATTAGCGACGCTTTTATTAACGACGCATTTAAAAGCATCGCGAAAAACTATCATTTGCGACACTTTGTAAAGCGTCGCAACTAAATTATACTTTTACTGACGCTTTCCTCAAAGTGTCGCTAATAATATATTTGTAGCGACGCTTTACATTAAGCGTCGCTAAACGTTGGCTTATTAGTGACACTTTACAGAAAGCGTCGCTACAAGTATATTATTAGCGATGCTTTTAGTAAAGCGTCGCTACAAGTCGGCTTTATTAGTAACGCTTGATAGAAAGCGTCGCTACAAGTATATTATTAGCGACGCTCTTAGTAAAGCATCGCTACAAGTTGGCTTATTAGCGACGCTGTACATGAAACGTCGCTACAAGTCGACTTATTCGTGACGCTTATAGTAAAGCGTTGCTACAAGTTAGTTTTGTAGCAATGCTTTATCAAAGCGTCGCTATAAATTATATTTTAAATTTTTTGAAATTTAAAAAAAAACTATTAGTGACAGTTTTATGAAGCGTCGCTACAAAAGATACTTTTAGTGACGCTTTATGGAAAGCGTCACTACTTAATGATACTTGTAGCAACTTTTTTAAATAGCGTCGCAAGCCAACTTGTAGTGATGCTATGAAAATCCATCACTAATAGTTACTTTCTTTATATATTTACTGAAACATTTAATTTTGACGCATAATTATTAATTTTGTGGTCCATAGATATCGCCTTCTATGGATCGTATTTACCCAAACTCTAGTTACAACATAAAATTTTAAGCATTTTTTGTTAAGAAAATAGGTTAAAATGGGAAGTGTTATAACATGATTAAAGAAATATTTTTTGGAATTGGGCCCATACAATTAGCTTAATATCTCGACTTATGTTAGAGGAAGATCATGGTATAATTCCTCCTTCTAAATAAAATAATATATATTATAGAATACTTAATTTAATATATTAAAAATAATTTCTTATATATATATATATATATTTAATATATAATAAAATAAAAAAATTTAATGTGTAAAATATAACTCTAATGTTAAATTATATTAACATAAATATAAAAAGCATTACTAATATTGTAATGAAGGCATACAACTTATTTGCACATTTGGAACTAGTTTTATTTATTTATCGATGATAATTTGGCTAATAGACATATATGTTATTACATGTAAGTAAATGCTAACTAGTTTTTTTACATTTGTGCTAAGACATTTGACTTAATCTCTCAACTTATGTTAGAAGAATATTGTGTATGTTGTTCCTACTTACAAATTAAGAAATATAAATTATGAAATATTTAATCAATAAAATATATAATATAATTAAATTATTATTTAATTTAATAATTTATATAATAAATTTGCATAATATAAATTATGAAATAAATATATTAATAAAATTATTAAATAATTATTTATCATATTATGTAATAAATTTGTAAAATATAACTATTTATTAGTACTATTAAATTATATAAATATAAATATTATGAAAAATATTACTACTGCGATAATATGAAGATTTGTAACTTATTTATTTATTTAGGACCACAGTACTCTTGTTAATTATATATAGTTGGTAATAATTTGCCCTTTAGACTAGTGTGTTATTAATTGTCAATCAATAATAACTTGCCTATCTAAGGTATGTCATATTATAAGAGTAAGTACAGGCCAGCTAGTTTTTTATATTGCCTAAACAATAAGATATATATCTCTCTCATGCATCCATATATAGTATGTTTTGTATAATTTTCTGTCTAATTATTTGTCGTTTGTTAGTTGATTTAACTCATCCTAATTTACCAAATTTCACATATAATTTTCTATCTAATTTTTTGTAGTTTGTTAGTTGATTTAACTCATCTTAAAAGTTATAAATATATTTTTTTGTATTTTAATTAAAATTTTTCATATTATATTAAATGGTATAGAGAGAGGGAGAGAGAAGAGAAAGAGAGATAGTGAGGAGAGAGAGAAGAGAGAGAGAGAGAGGAAGAGAGAGAGTGAGATAAGAGAGAAGGAGGAATTTAATTTAAAATTTTTAATATTTTTTTATTAAATATTATATTTTAAAAATAATATTAAAATATTGTATTAAATATTATATTTTTTAATATTAATTAGAGAGAGGAAAGAGAGAGAGTGAGGAGTGAGAGGAGAGAGAGAAGAGGAGAGAGAGAGAAGAGGAGAGAGAGATAAGAGAAGAGAGAGAATAGAAGGGAGAGAGAGGAGGAGAAAGAGAGGAGAGAGAAGAGAGAGAGAGTAGGAGAGGGAGGGAGAGAGAGAATAAGATAAGAGAGAGAAAGTACAGAGAGAGGGAGGAATTTAATTTTAAATTTTTAATATTTTTTTATTAAATATTATATTTTTTTAATATTAATTAGAGAGAGGGAAGAGAGAGAAGAGAGAGAGTGAGGGGAGAGAGAAGAGAGAGAGAGGAGAGAGAGAAGATAAGAGGGAGAAGAGAAGAAAAGGGGGAGAGAGAGAGAGAGAGAGAAGAGAGAGAGAGAATGAGATAAGAGAGAGGGAGGAATTTAATTTAAATTTTTTAATATTTTTTTATTAAATATTCTATTTTAAAAATAATATTAAAATTTTGTATTAAATATTATAGTTTTGAATATTAATTAGAGAGAGGGAAGAGGGAGAGAAGAGAGTGAGTGAAGAGAGAGAGAAGAGAGAGAGTGAGGAGAGAGGAGGGAGAGATAGGAGAGGGAGGGAGGAGAGGGGAGAGAGAGTGAGAGGAAGAGAGGGGTGAGGGAGAGAGAAGAGAGGAAGAGGAGAGACGAGAAATTTTTTTATAACTAAATTTAAACTATTAGCGACACACATCTCGGAGTGTCGCTAATAACATGAAGTAATTGCGACGATTAAGTATATGTGTCGCAATAACACATACAATTAGCGACGCTCAACGTGAGCATTGCGAATAGTTTTAGTTTTTTTTAAAAAAATTATGGCTATTAGCGACGCTCCAAAAGGAGCGAGGAGCGTCGCTAACAGCCATATTTTTTAAAGGAGCGTCGCTAATAGCACTCTCCCTCTATAGCTTCTCCCCCTCACGTTATAGCGACGCTTCATAAGAAGCATCGCAAATAAACTTTTGCGACGCTGCAGGTGGAGCGTCACAAAAAAAATCGACCGCGCACAAAAATTTCACGCGAACGCGAAATCCCCCCTGCGCGCGAAAATTTCCGCGCTTATTAACCCGTCTTCCTCACTCTCTCTCTCATACGCCGACCGGATCTCGCATGTTCCTACTCCTCGCCTCAGATGCCGACCGTATCCTGGACGGCGTCCACCAGTTCCTCACCGTCGCCGATGTCATATTGGCCTCCAACAACCACCCTCTCCTCCGCCGTGGCCTCACCCTTCATGCTCCGCCACGGTCTCGCCCTCCGGCTTCGAATCTGCCTACGCCGCCGTCTCTGGTCCGTCCACCTCTACGAAGCTGCCGTCTCTGGCCCGTCCGCCTCTTTGCAGCCGCCGCCCTAGGGTCAGTCCGTCCGAAGGCGAAGACCGCCCCCTGTTTCTCCCCCCACCCTCGTTCCACTTCCTGTGCATACCTGGCGCCGGAATCCGGCTGCGGGGTGCCGGATCGGGCTCCGCAGCTGGATTCCGGTGTCATCTCCTTTGCCTACCCCCCCTTTCGCCCCTCTCCTATTCCTGCCCCCTCTCTTCTTCCATAGCAGCATTCACCTCTGGCGCCGGAATCGTATTTCTGGATCAGCTTTGCTTGCAGCCATGGATCAGAGTTCTCAGTCCAACCCAGATTTATTGTCTGATCGACCTGGTGATCGTGCCTCGGTACATTCAGATGATCATAAAATTCGAACAATACCCGTGATTTGGTATAATTGATTTGATCTATTAAAATGAACTTCAATGTTCAAACTGGCACAATTAATACTGGAGTTCCGTATTAATTTTCTTAGTTGCAAGAATTTTAAGTCTAAACTGGGAGCTGGACTGTGAATCTCTAGTAAGTGGTTCCATGTGCTCTTTTTTTCTCTATTTGGACTGTGTTTCTTCATGCCAGCAGTCTGGATTGGCCGAAGTAGGTGGGAGCGGTAACCAGGCTGGTTATAAGAATGCCTTTTCAGTTGTAATAGGGTTTTGAATGTGGTATGCTGATCACCGTTGCATAACTGTTGCATTTTCGTTTTTTATTCTTATGCCAGTAAGCTAGGCTGGGATCGTGTAACTGGTGAAAGCCATTTAAATGCATTATTGAGGGGAGAGCTTCTAACGGCCTTGGCATTATTTGGCCACAATGTCACACTCAAGGAGGCCCTGAGCCGCTTTCACATTTTCCTGGATGATAGAAACACCCCACTGCTTCCTGCGGATACAAGAAAGGTTCTTGAATGAAATCTTACTGAGTATTGAGACTTTCTCACTTGTAGTTTCAGCTGATCATTAGTTTGTAGTTGTTCTGCAGGCAGCATATGTATCTGTGATGAGGAATTCAACTTGGACCAAGCAACAGGGATACCCCCTTGTCAGTGTAAAACTTAAGGATCATATCTTGGAATTTGAGCAGGTCCATTATACTTAGAATATTTTACTTTATGTGTGATTACTGTCTATTCTTCATTTTTAAGAATACTGAATCTACCAACATGTAAATTTGAGAATCTGTCTCTGCTCTGCAGTCACAATTTTTTGGAAGTGGTTCTGTCGGGGATGGCCAGTAGATTGTTCCATTAACTTTATTTTTTGGGTTGAACAAGAAAAACAAGAATTTCTTACTGGAAAGTAAGACTGGAAATGTGGACATATCTGACCTTTTCCAATCATTGGATGGAAGTATAATGCTTGAAGGAAAAAGCACTGATGATGAAGAGTTGTGGGTGAAAGTTAATTTGGACCAGACTGGTTTTTACAGGGTAAAATATGATGAGATGCTTGCAGGTAGACTAAGGGCTGCAATCAAAAAAAATTCTTTAGCCACAGCAGATAGGTTTGGTAAGTGATCTTGATTACTCTCAGTTTCTTCTATTTAGTTTTATTCTGATCTAATTATGTATTTCATTTGACTTCCTTCATTTTTAGGGATTCTTGACGACTCTTATGCTCTCTGTGAAGCTTGTGAGCAACCACTATCCTATCTGCTTTTGTTGATGGATGTATACAGAGAAGAGCTTGACTATGTTGTGCTATCAAGGCTCATTGATGTAATTGTTTTTTATATATGAATGTATCTTCATAAATTGTATTCAGAAACTAAATTTTCTTTGCATTCATGGCTAACCAGATAAGTATTAAAGTTATGAAGATCCTGACTGCTGCTATTCCAGATTCTTCAGACAAGTTGAAAGCTTTTGTTATAAATCTACTCCTGTTTCCCGCAAATTAAGCATTTTAGCACAATAAGTAACATATCTCAAGCTTTATGTGGGCATGATGGAGCTTTTGTATTGCACGTCATGTAATTGACTTTTTAAGTTTTTCATGATATTTCTCTTTTTGAGCAGCCATGTTTTTGGTGCAATTAAACGATGCTGTTTGATATTATTATTCTATAGTTATTAGATTCAACACAGAGTGGACGAGTTCACCCTACTGTCGATATAGTAGAAATACTAAGGCATTGGACTCATGCTTTACAACGTATTCATAAGCAGTCACTTTATCTGGTAAAGATTTGTTTCTTATCATTTGTGAAGTTTTGGAAGATGGTGCCTTCTGTTTTTTTTTTTTACTTTTTATCCTGGTTTCTTAGTTATTGTTTTGTATGTAGTCCACGGCTAATGATGGAGAAGGTCCTGAGCACGGAGATAGAGGAGTTTTTGAGGGTTACGAGCTGCAGTTTTGTTGTTCAAGGCTATGGTTAAGTGGAACCAAATTGCTTGAAGTTTGATGATTGCAATGTTAATGAATATATGTAGGAAATCATACTTTTTGTAGTAACCTATTTCATCTGATATTGTTTGAATAAACAGGGTTGACAGAGACTTGTGGATTGGTATCATGTTGTTATCCCGATGACATGGAATTGATTGGAACAGTTGGTGCCCCTTCAATGTTCACTGAGATTCGTCTTGAGGAGGTCCCGGAGCTTAGCTACGAGCCTACTACCCACTTGCTATTCCATCTTGTGGTGAGATATGTATCACAGTCCTACACATTGAGGAACGTATTGATGTATACATGCTTCATAGGAGAGGCAGTGAAGATTTTGATATTGAGCTAACATAGTTAATCTTTAAAGAACTCAAATTTTATTGTAAGAAGAGATTTTAAATTGTAATTGACATATGATTATATTGATATAATAAGAAATTATAAATGTAATTTTCATTTCCATTTAGCGTACCATCTTATTTTTTTTGAATTTTTCGTTCATTAGCGACGCTTTGTAAGTGCCACTAATAATCGTATTAGCGACACTTACAAAATGTCGCTAGTAGTTGATTTTAAATAGTGACGCTTACAAAGCGTCCCTAATATGATTATTAGCGACGCTTTGTACGAGCGACGCTAATATATATCTTAATAAAAAAAATCGCTAATGTATGTATTATTAGCGACGATAACTAAACCGTTGCTAATACTTATTAATTCGCGATAGTACAAAGCCGTCGCTAATACTTATTTTTAGTGACGCAAACAAAATAGTCGCTAGTGTTTATTATTAGCGACAGAATTAAAACCGTCGCTTATTATTAGCGACTATTTATTAACGACGATTAGAAACCGTCGCTAAAGGTACGATTAGTGACACTTTCATTTTTTTGTCGCAACTTACTATTAGCGACCCGATTATTTGCGACACTTATGGTGACGCACTGTAAGCGTCACAAATACCCTTTAGCGACACTTGTTAGAGTATTAGCGAAAGCGTCGCTAATACTCTCATTTATTGTTTGTTGTAGTGTACAGTAGATGCAGCATACCTCTGGAGGATTGTTCATCAGACGTATAGCAAGCCACCTTATTCTCATAATCCACAATGCAGCGAGCCCTCCTAGAAATGCAGTCACGGCAGAGGAGATGCTCCTTCCAAGAGAGATAGAAGCCCGTTTTCAAGATTTGCTCAATCTCAGTCAAATTCATTGAATTCCGCCATGTTCCTGGCGGTCCCTCTACAGGAACCTTTGCCACAATGGTGCAGAAGTCGGGAAGCTTGTTCACAGGAAGATTAGTCACCATATAAAGGAAAGAAGGAGAAGAAGAAAAAGAAGATGACGATGAAGTTGTATTTGAGCAAAAAGTGGCATTCTTGTACTGGGAATTATAAATTGGATCTGGGCAGTTCAAAAACTGAATTCTCTGCACATAATTCGGCCGCGTCTACAGATCTTTAAAATCAACTGAGAAACCCTGGAATGGCAAATCCGGTAAGGAGATGTGAGGAGAAGCAGCACAAATTCTTTTCTCAGAGATGGGTCTGTGATTCTGATCCTTTGGGTGGCATACAAAATCTCTTCTACATAAAACTGGTATGAATAGAGATCCAATACAGTTTGATTACGCTGGCACTGCAGCTCATACTGGGGATCCCCACAGTGGGAAGGATCCCCTTTGAGACGAAATGGGTAGCTGATGTTTTGAAGATTTCCACAAGATGATGACCTACAATCAGCTCCCTCAGCATTGAAACTAAGGAATAGTAAGAAAGACAGAAGGGTCAAAAGGACCACTGGAAGTGTTTTCATGGCTGAGGGGGGGTAAGATTGCAGGAAGACGGGCAAGGCTGAGAAAGAGATGCCCAGAGCAATTTGATGTTTAGTTTTCTTCTATCAAGCCCATTATCTTAAGCTTACCTAGAAAGTCAAAAAAAATTTGTTACTTGTTCAGTCGTTATCAGTCTTTAAACCAAGTCAATTCCATTACTCCACTCTGCCCACCTAGCTGTCTGTTGACTCAGACATAATTGGACGGCTAAAAGAAGTCTGTTCAAGAAGGAAACAGACGAAGAATGGTTCAAAGCAATATATGACAATTCTTTCCGTCCATGCCTCAGCTGATTAGCCTCAAGTAGATGAAGATCCCACAGAGTTCCTTGTCCATAGACGGCAAAACAAGATATGGTAAGCCTTAAGCCCACATGCTTCTTCTTCCTCTTCCTTGCAGTTGCAGCCCTCTTTGTGTCTGCAGCTCAACCGGATGCAAATGATTGTATGCCTACCAAGTGCTCTACTGATGGCCCTGAAATCCGGTTTCCATTCTGGCTGAACAAAGGTGAGCAGAGTTCCAGCTGTGGAATTTCAGGATTTAAGGTCTCCTGCAAGGGCAAGCAAACTAGGCTTCATCTACCACCAGATGTGACAGAAGTCTTTGTGAGGGACATAAATTACAAGAATGGGAGCCTTAAAGTCTTCCCCAGTAACAACTGCATGGATGGCCTGATCTTCAATCTTAATCTGACAGCCTCTCCTTTCCAATACAATGTAATCTCCTCTTGGAACTCCATATTCTTCAATTGCTCCATGGTAGTCAATCGTGCGGTCTATTCTCTCTGCCCTTCTATCCCCTTCATGAGTGGTTCCGGATATTCCATATGCGACATAGATTCTGATAAGAACGTGGATGATCTGCCGGTTTCTTGCACAAGAGTGAAGACTATTGAATATCCATTTTGGTCATTCTGGAGCACTGATGGTCTGGACTTGAAATGGAACCCAATACCGGCGTGCAGAGATTGTGAATATGGAGGGGGGAAATGCACCTTGGAGAACAGAACCACTGGTCAGGTGGGATGCTTGTATCCCCAAGGTAATGGCTTAATGTCACAAAGTAATTGTGTTCCCCTACGTGTAGCTTACCATTTTTAAGCAATATCTCCTTGTAACCTGCTCTTCTCCAGTTGGTTATAAACTATTATATGTACCGAGAGGGAAGAAGAAGAAGAAGAAGAAGCTCTGGATTATAGGTAATGCCCCATATCTTGATTTCTCGTTAAAACAAAAATGTCTTCCTATGCTAATCTACCATGATCCCGAAGAATTGGCATTTAAAATTCTTTTAAGTGTTTATTATAGCAAGTAGCATCCATCAAACTTATTATGCTTGATCACTTACATTTGGTATCAACAGGGATAGCCATTGGGCTATTTGGCATTCTTCTGGCTGTTATTGTAGCCTTGAAGGCTTACAAGACGTTCAAAGAGAGAAAGTTGCTCGAAGAAGATCAACGCATGGTAGAGCAGTTTTTGGAGAACTATAAAGCTCTTAGGCCAACAAGATATTTTTATGCAAAAATTAAAAGGATGACCAACAATTTCAGAGACAAGGTGGGTGAGGGCGGTTATGGTACTGTGTTCAAGGGAAAGCTGCCTAATGGAATTTTTGTTGCAGTAAAGGTTCTTCAACACATTGGAGAGGATAGAGATAAATTCACCAATAAAGTGGGTGCCATGGGCAGGATCCATCATGTCAATATGGTGCGCCTTTTAGGATTTTGCGCCGAGAGATTCAAGCGAGCACTCATTTATGAGTTTATGCCTAATGAGTCATTGGACAAGTGCATCTTCTCAAGAAGAACCAACGACACTTCCCTTGGTTGGAAAAAACTTGAGGAAATAGGCATTGGCATAGCTAAAGGACTTGATTACCTTCACCAAGGTTGTGACCGCCAAATTCTTCATTTTGATATAAAGCCCCAAAACGTTTTGCTGGATCACAATTTCAATCCCAAAATATCTGATTTTGGGCTGGCCAAGTTATGTGCCAAAGGGCAACTTTTGTGTCCATGACTGCTGCTAGAGGGACAATGGGGTATATGGCACCTGAGGTATTCTCAAGGAACTTTGGAAATGTTTCTTATAAATCTAATATTTATAGCTTTGGTATGTTGCTGTTGGAGATGGTTGGAGGCAGGAAGAACAGTGACCCAGATGTTGAGAACACTAATCAACTTTATTTTCCAGAGTGGGCCTATGATCGTTTAGGTTAAGGAGGAGAATTGGGGTTGGAAGTCACAGATGATGAAGATGTTGTGATAGCAAAGAAACTGACAGTTGCGGCATTGTGGTGTATTCAATGGTACCCAGTGGATCGGCCATCCATGAAGAGTGTAATCCATATGTTAGAAGGAAATGGTGATATGGTTTCAATGCCACCCAATCCTTTCAATTCAAAAACCGGAAATGATAGAAAGGCAATGAAACCTTTTAACATGGAACTTCCCGTCATTGTTGAGCGATAAACTGGGGAGCAACCTACTTGTACATGACAAAGCGTACATTGTTCAATACTTCCATTCTAAGCTTTTCTTTTGTTCTCATAGTTGTTGCTAGCTTTATTTCAACATCTTGCAATTGAAGCTTTTGTTTACATAAGTGAAATCATTTCATTAAAGTAAATCCTTTGGACGTAAATTATTCAAAATCTCAACTTTTTCCCTCCAGCCTTGCTCTTACCCAGTGTTGACCAGTGTTGAACCAGGTAAACAACTGTACCTAACCGTTCAATTCAAGCTGTATCAGTGGACATATTTCAGACTTCCAATTTTTAAGTGGCCATTTGTTTCTTGCCAACATAGGGGAACGAATTCCCTAACAGGATCAGGAACTTGTGCACTAGCACAGGGCCCAATTTTATGTTGTACTGTCTTCCAATTACTTGTTCTGATTGAATACAATCAAGAATATGTTGTAGTTTTTTGTTCATTTGTATTACAGCCATATAAATTGATCTGTGTATGTTGATGTAATCAGTTTGCATTAGTTAAATACTATTTATTTTTTTTCATAAGGAAGTTGAAATTAATTGGATACACAAGTATGGGCTGTTGGGCTTGTTTTTGAATTAAAACATAAAATAAAATATGACCCAATTGTCTCAATTGTCAGCGTATCTTGATTATAGGCAATGCCTCGTATCTTGATTTTTCATTAAAACAAAAATGTCTTCCTATGCTAAAATTCTTTTTAAGTGTTTATTATAGCAAGTAGCATCGATCAAACTTATTATGCTTGATCACTTACATTTGGTATCAACAGGCATAGCCATTGGGTTATTTGGCATTCTTTTGGCTGTTATTGTAGCCTTTAAGGCTTACAAGAGGTTCAAAGAGAGAAAGTTGCTTGAAGAAGATCAACGCATGTTAGAGCAGTTTTTGGAGAACTATAAAGCTCTTAGGCCAACAAGATATTCTTATGCAAAAATTAAAAGGATGACCAACAATTTCAAAGACAAGGTGGGTGAGGGCGGTTATGGTACTGTGTTCAAGGGAAAGCTGCCTAATGGAATTTTTGTTGCAGTAAAGATTCTTCAACACATTGGGGAGGATAGAGATGAATTCACCAATGAAGTGGGTGCCATGGGCAGGATTCATCATGTCAATGTGGTGCGCCTTTTAGGATTTTGCGCCGAGAAATTCAAACGATCACTCATTTATGAGTTTATGCCTAATGAGTCATTGGACAAGTTCATCTTCTCTAGAAGAACCAACAACACTTCCCTTGGTTGGAAAAAACTTGAGGAAATAGGCATTGGCATAGCTAAAGGACTTGATTACCTTCACCAAGGTTGTGACCGCCAAATTCTTCATTTTGAAATAAAGCCCCAAAATGTTTTGCTGGATCATAATATCAATCCTAAAATATCTGATTTTGGGCTGGCCAAGTTATGTGCCAAAGGGCAAAGTGTTGTGTCCATGACTGCTGCTAGAGGGACAATGGGGTATATGGCACCTGAGGTATTCTCAAGGAACTTTGGAAATATTTCTTATAAATCTGATATTTATGGCTTTGGTATGTTGCTGTTGGAGATGGTTGGAGGCAGGAAGAACAGTGACCCAGATGTTGAGAACACTAATCAACTTTATTTTCCAGAGTGGGCCTATGATCGTTTAGGTCAAGGAGGAGAATTGGGGTTGGAAGTCACAGATGATGAAGATGTTGTGATAGCAAAGAAACTGACAGTTGTGGCATTGTGGTGTATTCAATGGTACCCAGTGGATCGGCCATCCATGAAGAGTGTAATCCATATGTTAGAAGGAAATGGTGATATGGTTTCAATGCCACCCAATCCTTTCGATTCAAAAACTGGAAATGATAGAAAGGCTATGAAACCTTTTAACATGGACCTTCCCGTCATTGCTGAGTGATAAACTGGGGAGCAACCTACTTGTACATGACAAAGCAAATATTGTTCAATACTTCCATTCTAACCTTTTCTTTTGTTCTCATAGTCATTGCTAGCTTTATTTCAACGTCTTGGAATTGAAGCTTTTGTTTGCAGAAGTGAAATCATTTCATTATAGTAAATCCTTTGGACGTAAATTATTCAAAATCTCAACTTTTTTCCTCCAGCCTTACTCTTACCAGTGTTAAACCAAGTAAACAACTGTACCTAACCGTTCAATTCAAGCTGTATCAGTGGACATATTTCAGACTTACAGTTTTTAAGTTGGCCATTTGTTTCTTGTCAACATAGGGGAACAAATTCCCTAACAGGATCAGGAACTTGTGCACAAGCACAGGGCCCAATTTTATGTTGTATTGTCATCCAATTACTTGTTCTAATTGAATATAATCCAAAATATATTGTGGTTTTTTGGGCATTTGTATTGCAACCATATAAATTGATCTGTGTATGCTGATGCAATCAGTTTGCATCAGTTACAAACTTCTCTTTTTCATAAGGAAGTTAAAATTAATTGGATATACAAGTATAGGTTGTTGGGCTTGTTTTTTATTTAAAACATAAAATATGGCCCAATTGTCTCAATTGTCACATGTTTTGAGATTTCAAAACTGTAATGGTAATAGGCCTGAGTTAAAATAGTCATTAAACTACAATTTTAGTGATAAATCTAAATCATTACCTGATCTCTGGATTAAAGGTTAGGAATTTAAAATTCTTAACAATGGTGTCATAATTTAGTTATAAATGCACTATTAACCATCTTAATAGTCTTTAGATGAGAATTACTCTCAGTCAAGCTTTAAATCAAAATCACAATGTAAGAATTTATAAAATATTAACAAAGTTTCATCAAAGGGGATAAAACTTTGTTCAAGCTTTAATGGTTACATGTAAGCCTAATCCCATTATGTTTTATTGTAACATGGGCTTGTTAATGACTACTAAGTATAAACTAATATATATTGATACAATTTCATAGAATCAATGCTTGTTTCATTATTTATGACCAAGCCTGTTGAACTGACTGGTTCAAGGGGCTAAATTAAGACATATTCTCTAGCCCAGATCTAGTCTTTAGAAAACTATATGCAGAAGGAAGGCTAGGTTGATTTACAAAAGAAAATTCCAAGCTGTTTTTTACTTTGTGAAATCGTTGGTTGAGGATATCAAACTAAGTGATTAATCATTAGTCACTGTGAGTCTCATCCCATTGTTAAACTTTGAAGAATTGGCTCGGGACAGCTTGTTACTTAAGATTACTATGGAACATGCTACATATGGTTGACCTCAGATCATCTCCTTCCTTTGATTTTATTAAGAGATGCAATTTTTGTCCCTTTCCATTTTGATCTTTTCATCCATAGTTCATGCTGATCATCTATTACTTAGTTCACTTGATTTTTTCCTCTGCAGTTGTTGGCCATATATTGCAATACCCTTAAATTGCTGTTCTCATTAGCAAGTTTCTAGAAATAAGTAAAAATAACTTGTGTCTATTAAGCATGAATATCTTCTGTCAATTTTTCATATTAGGGGAGAAATTTTGTTTTGTGTGAGGGCAACCACGAATGTAAGTTCAATGAAGAATTCCTCCATGATACATTTTTTTTGTTTGAGCCCCATTAGTATGCACTCCGCTGGTGCTTGTGCCATATGCATCACCACAAAATTGCGCAACGGCCATTACAAATGGGGCAGCCAAGCTTGATCTGCCTGCCCGGTAATCTAATGTGCAGTAGACGCATATCATTCAAATATACCAACGACACATATTGTTCAAATATATGTCCTGCACATATTGTTTTTTACTTTTTTTTACTATAGTTTATAATACTTTGCAATAGGAGGATTGCCACAACATTATTTGAAGTCTAGTACTTCTGAAAAAAAAACTCAATCTAGGAATTATCCTGATCCAATGAAAGGATCTAATGATAACTTTACCAAAAGAAGAATTTAGGAGATGGAACAAAGGCTAGCATCCTACAGACATTTTTTATTCAGGGTTTCAATGCTGCTTTGCTCCCAGATTTATTATATAAAACATGAAGAAAATTACCCTCTTTGAATGAGTAGTTGACCACCTCCTCTTTTAACTAGACCACCCCATTAACATAATCGGTGATGAATATCTATTGCCTATGTATATCTCCAACAAAATCTAATGTCTATGTAAAGTGGGGTGGGCTAGCTAAAACACTGGCGAACTACTCGTCCATTAAATTTATAAGATTTTAGTTGAAAAAATTAATATCCTTTTAATAGATTGAGTATGCGGCTGCACATGTGGACTTTGGGCCACACCATCATTAGGGGGCAAGTAAAGTTTTGAGAAACATGCCAGCCCTCTAAAAGATGCGTAGACACAAACAATGCGGTACAACACATTAATTTTTTTCGTTACAATTGTAATACCCCTCATAATCATCATGATTTTTGAAAACATAACGAATATTAAATACAATTGCCAAGGATCACCATATACCAAAAAAAGTAATTACACATACTTTGTATTCTACAAAGATTGCAAAAATTTGGCATAACATGCCTTTATATATCAGTCAGTACAAAATTTACAAAAGAATACATGAAAAGTACAAAAACTGTAATTTTACAAAGAAAAGCTCTTCGTTGACTTCTTCGTATTCAAATCACAAACCTGCAGAATCTGAGGGTGGGTGAGTAAATTTATACTCAGTAGGCTGAGTTAAGTTCTAAAAATATGCACAAAGAAATATTGTGCCACCTTTCTTTCAAAATCTAAAAACATCATCACAGAATGTCGCGATACCGGACGACTTACACCCGCGCTCATGGGGCAACGGGAGAGGGAAGGAAAGGGAATTTCCCATGATATCCCAGTCTTATGCGTGCCGGAAGCCAAATTTGGCGGTATCCAGAATCATCATAATAACCCTTAGTTTCAAGAAACCAAAGACTATCCAGAGGGTAAGATTACCCAAAACTTTGAGAATTTTTCGAAAAGAGGAGAGGCTTTTAAAGACAAAATTTTCTTTCAAAAAATCCTTAGCAAAGCTTTGGCGAGTCAAAATCTCGGCATACGATTAGAATTTAAAACCGCCTACCTATAATGCACGCGAGGTATAAGAAATCTCCTCGTAGAAGATCCTTCCTTCGAGCGGGAAATTTGGTAGAATAACGGTCCCAACGCGTAGAGCACCCTCGATTTAGTGGGGTACGGCTTTTGAACGGGCTGAAAAGGGTTTAAAATGGTCTGGGAACAGTAAAAAGGTGAAAGGGGAGATTAGAGAAAGGGCACATTTTTCGAGGTCTTAGAGGGGTCACCTTGAGAAAATAATCCTTCCAGTGCGTAAAACACCCTTGATTTAGTGGGAAACAGGTCTTGGATCACGTAATTCGGACTTAAAATGGGTCGGGAATGAAGAAAACAGTGAAAGGGGTTGAAAATCGGATGTGGGTGGAAAAACTGGCCGGAGTGGCTTTATATAGGGGAGGAGAGAGGCGGAATCCGGTGGGCGCCCGCTGGTGCCGCTACCGGAAATGGCCGGCGCTCGTTGGCGCTGCCTTTTCTGGCGGGTGCATGTGACGAATGCCGCCCGTCACGTGCGTTCGTCGCACATCATGCCCGCATTCGGTGCGCACCGCGCTGCACCGCGCCGAGCTGAGCCGAAAAATTATTATTTTTTTATTATTTTAGTTTCAAATTTTTTTAAAAAATCGTAACTTTCTATCCCGAACTCCGTTTTGCGTGTTCTTGGTACCGTTGAACTACAATTCATGAGCCCGACAAGACTAAACCATTTATGGACTAGTTTACCCCTATTTATAAAGTAGGTCCTGCTGGTTAGAAAACATTTCCCGAGGCCGTAACTTTTGTTCCTAGTCTCAAATTTTCATATTTTTGCTTGTCTTAACGAGTTATAATTAGACTTAGGAAAATAATAAAATTTATAAAATATTAGAAAGATAGGGTTATTACAATCTACCCCCCTTAGAGAAATTTCGTCCTCAAAATTTGAATTATTCACTCGTTGAATAATTTAGGATACTTCTTTCTCATCTCGCCTTCCAGTTCCCAAGTGGCTTCTTCAGAAGAGTGATATTGCCAAAACACTTTGACTAAAGGAATCCTTTTCGTCCTCAGGATTTGTTCCTTAAAATCCAAAATTTTAACTAGTTTTTCTTCAAAGGATAAGTCTGGCTCAAGAGTGATTAAACTCTGATCTAGAACATGCGAGGAGTCTCGAACGTATTTCCTTAACATGGATACATGAAATACATTATGAACATTGTCGAGTTGCAGAGGTAATGCTAATCTATAGGTCACTACTACTATTTTATCGAAAATTTCAAATGGTCCTACGAAGCGAGGACTTAATTTGCCTTTAATTCCAAATCTCATGACTCCTCGGGTTGGAGAAACCTTCAAAAGTGCCTGATCTCCCAGGTTGAAGTTGATATCTTTTCGTCTCTGGTCAGCATAACTCTTTTAATGACTTTGGGACACCATTAAACGATGCTTGACAAGTTTCACCTTATCTGCACACTGTTGCAGAAGTTTAGATTTGATTAATCTTCGTTCTCCTACTTCATTCCAACATGTCAGCAATCGGCAAGGTCGTCCATACAATGCCTCATAGGGTGCCATACCTATGCTACTATGATAGCTATTGTTGTAGGCAAATTTGACCAGTGGTAGATGTTCGTCCTAGTTACCCTTCCAATCCATTGCACATGCTCACAACATATCTTCTAAAGTTGGGATAGTTCTTTCTGATTGTCCATCTGTTTGTGGGTGGAAAGCAGTACTGAACTTAAGATTTATGCCTAATTCCTCTTGAAGTCCTTGCCAAAACTTGGAGGTAAATCGACTGTCTCAATCTGAGATAATCGAAAGTGGTATTCCATGTTGACTCACAATTTCCTTCACGTATAATCTTGCCAAAGAATTTAAGGATTGCTTCCTTCTTAAAAGAAGGAAATATGCACTTTTTGTGAGTCGATCTACAATTACACAAATGGATTCGTGGCCTTGTGAAGTTCTGGGTAGCGCCGAAACAAAATCCATAGTGATATGTTCCCACTTCCATTCGGTAATCTCAATCTTTTGAAGGCACCCCGACGGTTTTTGATGTTCAGCCTTAACTTGCTGACAAGTTAAACATCTGGAAATATATTCTCCTATATCCTTTTTCATTCCATTCCACCAGAAACTCCTTTTTAAATCTTAATACTTTTTTGTTCCCCCTGGGTGGATGGTGTGTCTCTCGTTTAATACAATTGCAAAGGTCTTTACTGACTGATGTATAAAGGCATGTTATGCCAAATTTTGGCAATCTTTGTATAATACAAAGTATGTCTAATTACTTTTTTTGGTACACGGTGATCCTTGACAATTGTATTTAATATTCGTTATGTTTTCAAAAATCATGATGATTATGAGGGGTATTACAGTTGGTATCCATTCCAAATCAAATTGACTAACTTAATTACAGTTGGTATCGGAGCCAAGGTTCTACTGTCTACCAAAAAGTAATTAAGTCAGTCAATACAATTATTATTTTTTTACCGTATATTTTTTCCATTTTAATATTACTACCATATATTTTCTTATTTAATATGACTTCAATGAATTTTTTTAATGTAAAGTTAAAATAGATGTCGCTCCTCATGCACAAGACATCTCTGTCAAATAATTTATATCATTCTACTGCTCGTAAATTGCCGCTTCCAATGGAAGGAAGTTGTAGCAAGAGTATGTACTATAAGGGTAAAACACTCATCGAAATATCGGACTCAGAAGATTTTGATGTTTGCCACGTCCCTGGTTTACCTACAAATAGTGACATGGATGAAATTATAGTTATCCCGGACTTGCCTACTCCAGGAGAAGAGTCTGAAGAAGACCCCTCCATGGAAGAGGAAGAAGGTGAAAATGCTGACCTTGAAAGGGATTTTGACCTGAACGAACTGCCCCCACCTAAGGTTGAATGGGTAGAGGAGCAAGACTTCCAGTGTCACCTCAAAGAGAAGGAGACCGGAAGGCATGGAATGCCTAAGCGGCGCATCTTTTGTGAACTTATGACCCACTTTTTCTTTGAGTGTCCAAAAGCAATGACCTTTCCTCTCTAAAGTCTTAGTTACTTAGAGAAAAAGGGTTGTAAAAATCTCGAGTAAATAGTTTTGATGTGTATAACAGTTTGATGTGAGTTGTTTTGTAATTAGCTAACTTAGTTTTTGGTTAATGTAAATAACTACAAGGTTGTTATAAAGTACATTTTTTTTAAAATCTTGATGGTATTAATCCATGTTTAGCTGACGCACATTAATGGTAACGATGCCCAATCGGCAAGTAGTTCGACTCCATTGGAAGGTAATGCGCCGGTCACTTTGACAATGGGGGATCCTATGACACACTTCCTGGATTTACTAATGCAATGAATGGCTCAACAACTTCAAGCCGAAGGATTCAGTCGAATCATTCTAATCACTCAACTAGTTCAGGAGAAAATAGCCATGATGAAAAGAATAATCTATTGGAGTGTTTTAAGAAACTTGCACCAACGTTTACAGGAGAGGACGGCCTTGAGGCCACTGAAAAATGGACCTTTGAGGTCGAGCTAATTTTTAAAGCAATGAAGATCCCAGATGATCGTAAAGTACCACTTGCCACTTTCTCAATGACGGGCGAAGTTGTGTTTTGGTGGCCTACTGCAAAAAGGAATTTCTTTCCAGACAGTGATCATATTAAGTGGGATGAGTTTAAAGAAGTATTATATGGCAAATATTTTCCTCCTCACGTCCAAGAAAGAAAGGAAAAAGAATTTCTAGATCTGCAACAAGGAACTTTAACAATAGCCTAGTATGAGAATAAGTTTGTACAGTTACAGCGTTTTGCCCCAGACTTTTGCACGACAAAATTAAAGAAGGCACGAAAGTTTGTGAGGGGCCTAAATAATGGACTACGAGGAAGAGTCATTGGCCACCAACCTACGACTTTTGCCAAGGCGGTAGAACTGGCCTCTATCCTAGAGCAGGATTACCAAGAGTTTGTGGTTGGACGTAAGGATCGAGGACAAAACAGTGGTTTCCGGCCTGATGAAAGGAAGATGAAATTTACATTTAACAGTCAAATTAATCGTAAGCTTCAAAAGCCATCAGAATCACCATCTCAGATAAAGGGAGAGAGGTAGTTAGAGAAATGCTCTCAATGTAATAAAATCCACCCATCCGGATCATGCTATCTTGTCGAAGGAAAGTGCTTTTCCTGTGGAGAATGTGGCCATCAGATTAGAGACTGTCCAAAAAGAAAGACTCAAGAAGAATCTAGACCAGAGCAAAAACCAAAAGCTTAAGGTCGGATCTTTGCAATCACTGTTGAGGAAGCTCAAGCGTCAACCACAGTCATTCAAGGAACCCTTCTAGTCTTGGATAAAATAGCAAAAATCTTGATAGATCTAGGGTCGACACATTCTTTCATATCGTTCAATTTTGCTTTAAGCCTTGGCTATCCTATTTCAAATCTAGGATATGTTTTAGAAGTGTCCACCCCAATGGGAAAAACCTTTTTAGCTCATGAATTTCTTCACAAGATACCTATATCCTTAGAGAAACGTCAGTGGGAGGCTGACCTCATTCTCCTAGATATGACCGACTTTGACATCATATTAGGTATGGATTGGTTTGCCGATAATGGAGCGTTAATAGATTGTAAATAGAAGAACGTGACCTTTATTCAAGGAGAAAAGAGTTTTATTTTCCATGGGCTTCGCGATTTTTCCAAACATTGTATCATTTCGGCGGTCAAGGCTCATCGGCTCTTAACCAAAGGATGTCAAGCTTACCTTAATACCGTGGAAATTGAGGAAGCTACAACGTCTATACTAGAAAGTATTAAAGTAGTAAAATATTTCACTGACGTTTTTCCGAATGAACTCTCTGGACTGCAACCAGATAGAGAAATAGATTTTTCTATTGAGTTGATGCCAGGAACTAATCTCATCTCTAAGGCACCATACCGCATGGCTCCTGCAGAGTTAAAAGAATTAAAAAGTCAATTACAGGAATTACTAGAGAAAGGATTTATCCGACCCAGCATCTCTCCTTGGGGAGCACCACAAGTATTATTTGTGAGAAACAAGGATGGGTCATTGAGATTATGCATTGACTATAGACTCCTCAACGCCATCACTATAAAGAACAAATATCCTTTGCCTCGTATAGATGACTTGTTCGATCAGCTGCAGACGGCCAAAGTTTTCTCCAAAATAGATCTGCGATCGGGTTACCATCAGTTGAGGATTCGGAATGAGGATATCTCTAAAACAGCTTTCTGTACCCAGTATGGCCACTATGAGTTTTTAGTGATGCCATTCAGTTTAACCAATGTGCCAACTGCCTTCATGGATCTCATAAATAGAGTTTTTCGGCCCTTCTTGGATAAGTTTGTGATCGTCTTTGTCGATGATATTCTCATTTACTCCAGCAGCCAAGAAGAACACCGGGTGCATGTGCAAGTAGTTCTATAAACGTTGAGGAATCATAAACTATACGCCAAGTTTAGCAAGTGTGAATTTTGGATGAAACAAGTGGTCTTCTTAGGACATGTCGTTTCAAAGAATGGGGTATCTGTGGACCCAACTAAGATAGAAGCGGTCATCAAATGGGAAAGACCAAAGACCGTAACAGAAATTCGGAGTTTCTTAGGCCTTGCGGGTTATTACCGAAGATTCATACTTGGATTTTCAAGCATCGCCTTACCTCTGACAAAATTACTAGAAAAGGAGTAAAATTTATTTGGGATGAGACTTGCGAAAGGAGTTTTCTAGAATTAAAGGAAAAATTAACGACTGCACCTGTTTTGGCATTGCCATCTGGCAGTGGAGGATTTGTCGTGTATAGCGATGCTTCTAGAAGAGGCTTAGGATGTGTGTTGATGCAAAACGGAAAAGTGATAGCATACGCTTCACGGCAATTAAAGAAACATGAAGGTAACTACCCTACTCATGATTTGGAATTAGCAGCGATAGTTTTTGCATTAAAAATTTGGAGGCACTATTTATATGGGGAAACGTTTGAAGTCTTTACCGATCATCAAAGTTTAAAGTATACATTTTCCCAAAGTGACCTTAATATGAGACAAAGATGATGGATTGAATATCTTAAAGATTATGATTTTTCTATTAAGTATCACCCAGGAAAAGATAACATAGTAGCTGATGCTTTGAGTCGTAAATCCGGGGAATTAACCTTCATGCTTATTAAGGAATGGAAACTGTTGGAAAAAATAATAAGTTTCCAACTCGAGATACAATTTAGAAATATGAAATCTTTCATTGCCAACCTAGAAGTGAGATCGGTGCTAGTTGAACATATTCTTGAAAGTCAGAAAAGTAATAAAGAAGTACAAACTTAGCTTGAAAGACATGACTTCATCAAGAGCTCTGATGGAAGTATTCGATTTCGAGGATGACTAGTAATACCTAAAATACCTGAGCTAAGGGAAGACCTATTACATGAAGCGCATCAGTCTCGACACACCATCCACCCAGGGGAAACAAAAATGTATCAAGATTTAAAAAGGAGTTTCTGGTGGAATGGAATGAAAAAGGAGATAGGAGAATATATTTCCAGATGTTTAACTTGTTAGCAAGTTAAGGTTGAACATCAAAAACCGTCAGGGTGCCTTCAAAAGATTGAGATTCCCGAATGGAAGTGGGAACATATCACTATGGATTTTGTTTCGGCGCTACCCAGAACTTCACAAGGCCAGGAATCCATTTGGGTAATTGTAGATTGACTCACAAAAAGTGCACATTTTCTTTCTTTAAGAAGGAAGCAATCCTTAAATTCTTTGGCAAGATTATGCATGAAGGAAATTGTGAGTCGACATGGAATACCACTTTCGATTATCTCAGATTGAGACAGTCGATTTACCTCCAAGTTTTGGCAAGGACTTCAAGAGGAATTAGGCACAAATCTTAAGTTCAGTACTGCTTTCCACCTACAAATAGATGGACAATCAGAAAGAACTATCCAAACTTTAGAAGATATGTTGCGAGCATGTGCAATGGATTGGAAGGGTAACTGGGACGAACATCTACCACTGGTCGAATTTGCCTACAATAATAGCTATCATAGCAGCATAGGTATGGCACCCTATGAGGCATTGTATGGACGACCTTACCGATCGCCGACATGTTGGAATGAAGTAGGAGAACGAAGATTAATCAAGTCTGAACTTCTGCAACAGTGTGTAGATAAGGTGAAACTTGTCAAGCATCGTTTAATGGTGTCCCAAAGTCGTCAAAAGAGTTATGCTGACCAGAGACGAAAAGCTATCAACTTCAACGTGGGAGATCAGGTACTTTTGAAGGTTTCTCCAACCCGAGGAGTCATGAGATTTGGCATTAAACGCAAACTATGTCCTCGCTTCGTAGGACCATTTGAAATTTTGAATAAAATAGCAGCAGTGGCCTACAGAGTAGCATTACCTCCACAACTCGACATTGTTCATAACGTATTTCATGTATACATGTTAAGGAAATATGTTCGAGACTCCTCGCATGTTTTAGATCAGAGTTTAATCACTCTTGAGCCAGACTTATCCTTTGAAGAAAAACTAGTTAAAATTTTGGATTTTAAGGAACAAATCCTTAGGACAAAAAGGATTCCTTTAGTCAAAGTGTTGTGGCAATATCACTCTTCTGAAGAAGCCACTTGGGAACTGGAAGGCGAGATGAGAAAGAAGTATCCTAAATTATTCAACGAGTGAATAATTCAAATTTCGAGGACAAAATTTCTCTAAGGGGGGTAGATTGTAATAACCCTATCTTTCTAATATTTTATAAATTTTATTATTTTCCTAAGTCTAATTATAACTCGTTAAGACAAGGAAAAATACAAAAATTTGAGACCGGGAACAAAAGTTATGGCCTCGGGAAATGTGCTCTAACCGGCGGGACCCACTTCATAAATAGGGGAAAACTAGTCGATAAATGGTCTAGTCTTGTAGGGCTCGTGAATACGAGCTCAAAAGTACCATGAACGCACAAAACGGAGCTCGGGATAGGAAGTTACAATTTTTTAAAATTTTTAGAAATTAAAATAATAAAAAAATAAATTTTTTAGCTCTGCTTGGGGCAGTGTGCGGCTTAGCCACATAGTGCGTGCCGGACGCGCGCATTACACGCGATGAACGAAAACACAAATATCACTGAGCCGAGACCGAAAACACAAATTATACGTCTCGCTCTACCCTGGAGCGAGATCACATACGTCATAGCATATAAGCCTACATCATGGCATAAAGCACATATCATGGCATAACACACATCATAACTAGCGCATGCCATTCTATAATTAAAATGGGAGATCAGAAATGCTTACTCCCGACTTGGGTCAGGCCCACAAAATCAGCAATAGAAAATTTTCTTTTCCTTGAGCCAAGAATCATCGTCTGTGTGTGAGAGGTACAATGTTCATCTACCCACTACGAAGCTTTAAAGCTTCATCGTATGAAGACTTGGGTTGTAACGAATGCATACACACAACGAAGCTTCATAGTTCATCGTGTGTAAAACAAAATTAAAACATATATTTATAATTAAATTGGATCGGGCCAACGTTGCCTTGCCGTTGGTTGCCTACGTACATATTGGATATTATTCCAACACTATCGGATCCGAACGTAGTTCTGCCTAATGGCTACTACACACAACAATCGTCACAAAATCGTATACGTTAAAATACATATATGCTGATATTTACAAAAATTCGTCATATATTGGAGTCAAGCGAAAGTTAATAAGCCAAAAACATACATCTCGCTCTACCACCGAGCGGGATCATAATCACATATACACATCTCGCTCAATCACTGAGCCGAGACCGAAAACACAAATTACACGTCTCGCTCTACCCTAGAGCGAGACCACACACGTCATAGCATATAAGCCTACATCATGGCATAAAACACACATCATGGCATAACACACATCATAACTAGAACATGCCGTTCTATAATTAAAATAGGAGATAAAAAATGCTTACTCCCATCATATCTCATAAAATATCGGTATTTGGAGATACTCGCTCCTTCTGGGCGTCCTCCCCTTCAGATCCGGTAGTAGTACACAGAGTTTCCACTAGCCTTTATATTTCCCTATTCTTTTACTGAAAGACTACGTACGAATATTCTTCTTACTGGAGACTCTTCTCGTTTTTTGTGCCCGTGAGCAATGGACAGAACCTCCCCTACTCTAGATTGTTTCTCTTGTTGAGGCTTGGTAACTACGGACAAAACCCCATCTTGCTCCGGGTTTCATTCTCTCGTTCCAATGTTCGACGTTAACGGGCAGATCCTCTCCTTGTCTCGAAATATTTTCTCTTGATATGGTTGCCAACTCGGAAAATGGAGCCCTCCATTGCGTAGAACATACTTGATTTAGTTAAGAAAACCTCTTGAATCAACTAAATCGGAGTTAGGATGGCCAGAAACAAAAAAAATGAAGTTGATCGGTGCATGATGAAAACAGGCAGAACCTCTCCTTGTCTAGGGGCGTTTCCTCCTTGTACGATCGCCAACTCAGAAAACAGAACCCTCCATCATGTAGAACATACTTGATTTAGTCAAGAACGTCTCTTGAATCAATTGAAACGGAGTTAGGATGGCCAAAAACAGAGAAAACAAAGTTGGTCAGTGCTCAAAGATAATGGGCAGAACCTCTCCTTGTCCTTGGGCGTTTCCTCCTCATACAATCGCCAACATGAAGAAATGACCGCTCCATTACGTAGAGCATGCTCGATTTAGTAGGAAACAGGTCTTGAACAACCTTAATCGGCCTCAGAACGGTCAGAAACGGGGGAGGAGAAGTTTTGACTGAAAATAGAATCGAAATTTGGTTTATAATGGCCCCGGCGCGCCAAAAACCACGGTGCGCCACAGATTTTAAACCGCGGTGCCTCCAAAAATGGTGGCACCTACCCTTTCCTATAACGCATACGCAGTGCATTGCCTATGCATAATGCACGTGGTGACAACGCATCGCGGTCGTGCACATAGCGCACGTCTGTCACGCGCACGTCACTATTTTCTGTTCTTTTTTTTTAATTCAAATATTCAAACGCGTGTATCTCCCTACCTTGGATTTAGATTCATGCATTCTTGGTACCGTTGGACTCGTATCGACAAGCCCTTCGATACAAACCCACTTAAAGTAATAAATTGTACTTTTTCTAAGTGGGTCCCGCTTATTTTCTACGATTCTTGAAGGTCGTAACTTCCGTTCCTGACCTCTGTTTCGCCCGTTCTTTATTTTGTTACGCTCGTTTCTTCGAGCTCTACTCAAATACGGAGGTTTCAATGGTTAAAACCATCTATAATGTATTTGAAAAATCACTAATTTCCTCTAACCCCCTTCGTTAGACGTAATAAAAAAGGGGGGTGTTACATTACACTTGAGCTTGAGCTTACAAAACTCGGAGAATTTTTTGAAAAGAGGAGAGGCTTTTAAAGACAGAATTTTCTTTCCGAAAATCCTTAGCAAAGCTTTGGCGAGTCAAAATCTCGGCATACGATTAGAATTTAAAACCACCTACCTATAATGCGCGCGAGGTATAAGAAATCTCCTCGTAGAAGATCCTTCCTTCGAGCGGAAAATTTGGTAGAATAACAGTTCCAACGCGTAGAGCACCCTCGATTTAGTGGGGTACAACTTTTGAACGGGCTGAAAAGGGTTTAAAATGGTCCAGAAGCAGTAAAAAGGTGAAAGGGGGAGATTAGAAAAGGGGCACATTTTTCGAGGTCTTAGAGGGGTCACCTTGAGAAAATAACCCTTCCGGTGCATAGAGCACTGATCGTTTATAATTAAACCCTTTGCAAGTATAAAAGGTAATGGTACTAGGATGAGTATTTGAGGGTTGTCGAACCTCAGGGACGGATGGATTATCACTAAATCTAAAGAGGAATTTGCTGATTACAAACTAAAAACAACTTAATCTTAAATTAAGCAAAAGAAAGAAATCAACTAATTTAAAAACAAGAGATTAATATGATGGAAATTACTTAGGAAATCGAATCCACTATAGAACCATAACAATTCCTTAACTTTTAATCTAAATCTAGTGTGAATATGAACAAGTATTCTCAGCTACAAGCTAGAATTACTTCAAAAAGAATCATTAATTAACTTCCATGGCATGAACTATCTTCGACAATAGCACGAATCATCTACACTAAACTAGCTATAGGCATGACCCGTCTAATCTTAGTATAATTCATCCAAGTCATTAATTATCTGAACATTAAAACTATTGTATGACCATCTCATCTAAATCACAGAAATTAGAATCGATGCAAATATCAAAACCACATCAATCTATCATCTACAAGACAATAAATCAACATAGATTTGAATAAACATTAAAAACTCTTCCATTAAAAAGGAAATCCATATCATACAATTGTCATCATTCACAACTGAGATCTAAATTAAAAAGAAAAGAAACTAAAACTTATCTATAGCTTCATCAACTCCTAAGTAAAAGAAAAGTCTAGCCTTCCATTGTAGAAGAAAGCACTTGAATCTCCATTAAAAGCTTTGAGTTCTTCTCCATCTTCTTCTTCCTTTTTCTCTTCATAAAATCTACTGGAATCCTCCAATTTTAAGCCAAATATGTCTTTTTATAGGTATAAGTTTCGTAGGAAAAAGTTCGATATGAAAAGGATTAAAATTTGGGTCAAACAAGGAAACTGCACGTTATGCCGTTCGAATGCCCTGCATGCCCGTTCGAACTCTTATACTGAGTTTTTCTTCAAAATCACGTTATCCCGTTCGAACGCCCTGCAGCCCGTTCGAACGGCTACAGTGTTTCTGCAATCTGGACAGTTTTCCTGGACAGTTCATATTCTGTTCATTAAGCTTTCCTTTGCGTCCATATTAGTTTCCATCTTGTTTATAACTCCGAAATGTTGTCCAAATCACCTTAAAGCATGTAAAAACTATTTTTAATCATTCCAAACATCGTCTAAGTATCTCGATAAGCGCACTTGACCTACAAAATATAAAATATCATACTTTAGACATGTAGAATATAATTAAAATTCCAACTTGATTTAAATACATATCTAAACTACTAATAACTACAAAATTATTAATAATTAAACTAAAGTACTAATATCTATTTTAATCTAAATAAACTATAAATAACACTAAATTAACCTAATCTATACTAGCAAATAAGGTAAAAAGGCATATAAAATAGATATATATTTTATACTTATCAAGCACCCTTGATTTAGTGGGAAACGGGTCTTGGATCACGTAATTCGGACTTAAAATGGATCAGGAATAAAGAAAACAGTGAAAGGGGTTGAAAATCGGATGTGGGTTGAAAAACTAGCCGGAGTGGCCTTATATAGGGGAGGAGAGCGGCAGAATCCAGCGGGCACTCGCCGGCGCCTCCTTTTCTGGCGGGCGTGCATGACAAACACGTGTTTGTCATGAAACGCGTGACGAACGTGCACCCGTTACGCACATCTGTCGCACGTAATGCGGCCGAGCTGAGCTAAAAAAATTATTATTATTTTATTTTTTTTATTATTTTAATTTCTAAAAATTTCAAAAAACCATAACTTCCTAAACCATAAACTCCGTTTTGCGCATTTTTTGTTTCATTGAGCTCGTATTCATGAGCCCTATAAGACTAGACCATTTATGGACTAATTTAGCACTATTTATGAAGTGGGTCCCGCCGATTAGAGCACATTTCCCAAGGCCGTAACTTTTGTTCCCAGTCTCAAATTTTCGTATTTTTGCTTGTCTTAACGAGTTATAATTAGACTGAAAAAAAGAATAAAATTTATAAAATATCAAAAAAATAGGGTTATTACAACAATATCCGAAGTAATTAAGTGCAAAATCTGAGCGGCCAAACTTTTGAATTATCTAGGACAGATGCTAGTTTTGGGTCCTCTTACAGTGGTCGAATTGCACACTCCAGTCTAGTTCACATAAAAGTTAGCTAATAACCAAAGTAAAGGCCCACTAATATATGGCACCCACGCCGTAATAATATACGTAATTAATTGAACCAACACTAGTCTCCCCATCCAGAGTCTACTGTTTATACAAAATGGGGAAACCTTCCTTTTTGGAAACCAGAGTATATATGGAAACCCTGAGAAGCAGCTCTCAACTATCGTACTTACTACTATTGGTTTGCTACCAATACCCTATGTAGTTTTCAACTTAAATCCAACATAAGGCCTCAATGATAGGATCAAACAAAAATTCCCATCAACTCGTCATTGAAGTTGAAGCTTTTCATACTGTCATTAGAGGTTCTTCTTCAGCAAGAGTTGTTCATATCAAAATTTAATGACAAAGGGGCTTTTTGGGCATTTTGTACCTAGGGTAATTAGGGGAAATGGGGTGGCTATGGTAAGAGGAAAAGAGAGCCATGATTTGTGATGAAAACAACCTCCTCCCCTTCTCTTTGGATGCTTGATGCTCCATCTATTGAAGATCACAACTTTTCTTTCTAAATTCATCCATTTCTTCACAATCATTGTATGTCCTTTAATCTAAAGCCAACAAAGTAGTATTGGAACTTGGTTTCTTCATCATCATCTTATATTGTGGAGTTATTTGAAGAAGTGAAAACAAACCACTTTCATGAAGAAGATGAAAAGTACAAATAACATCACAAGTTGCATGTTAAATCTTCCGTTTCCTATTTTTGATGAAGAAAACTATTATAATTAGTATGTACAAATGAAAATTCTACACATTTCTCATGATCTTAGGGATTTGATTAAGGGTGGGTTTAAAGAAGTGGAAGTTGTACTAAAGACTTTGATAAGTACCCAAAAGTAATTATTGAAAGAAAAAAGGAACAAGATGCGGAAGATCTCGACTTAATTGAACAAGAAGTTTCCAACACAAATTTTCTAAAGATTATTAGTGTTACAAAGGATAAAGATGCTTGAAAATTATACAAAATGAGTATAAAGACATATTGACATTATTAAGCTTCAATATATTCAAAAGGATTTCAAAAATATTAAAAGGAAGGATATGGAAGTGTTCAATTATTATTTTTCTAGAATTATGGAAATTGTGAATCCAATTAAGAAATATGCAGAAAATATTTGTGATGAAAAAATTGTTTAGAAAATTTTGATTAGCTTAACAAAGAAGTATGATCCTATTATTGTTGTTGTTGAGCTAACAAATGATATTTCTTCATTGAATGATCAAAAATTGATGGGCCCTATTATTGTCTTTGAGCAAAGATTGAGTAGGCCATATGCAAAAATTAATTGGGAATACTTTCCAATGCAAACTCAAAGTCAATTCTTATTCTAAAACCCAAGGGAAAGAATTCTCTAGTGGCAAATCCAAAGGCGAAGTCTTCTTTAGGTAGAAGACAAGGAAGGGGGAGAGGAAGAAACACAAGAAAAATGGGAAAAATAATTTTAAAAAAAATGGAATATGAATTTCACTCACAAGTAGGGAATTTGTAAAATAAGTAGTCATCTTAATAATAAATGTTGATTTTAGGAGAAACCTCAATGCTATAATTGAAAGAAATTTAAGCATGTTCAAAAAGATTGTAGGATGTTAGTTTAAGGGGAAACCAAACAACAAGCTAATTTCTCCAAAACACAAAAATGTTATAAAAGCATGTTTTATGTTTGCCATATGATATATGAGCAAAAGATTGATGTTTAGTGTCATATGGTGTCTGAGCAAAAGACTAATGCAGAAGTATTTTTTAAATGATAAATCTCATTCAACAAAAATCAATACCCTAGGTGTGAGACTCCACATATAAAAACAAGTGTTGTGACCATGATCATTCAATCAAAATTATCTTAGGCTTACACTGAATACAAATATAGCAACAGTCCAAAATATATGTCTAAAATAGAGTATAGCATAACAAAGGTACATGACATAACACTGAATAACACAACTAAAAATAGAGGATGTATGCAAGATCCAAGCACCTTAAGTCCTCCTAGCTCCCACAAAGCTTTTAATCCCCAACCCAAGGTAGTTTGTGTACTTGAACTAGTTGATGTCCCTTGCCTGATTTGGGTAAGGTAAGCAATAATGAAAATGAGTATTTTTATACTCACTAAAAAAAACACATGCATATGTATTCAATGAGCAAATTTTTTCCAAAAGGACAACACAATGGTTTTCAAATTAAAACTGACCCACACAGCTATTCAAATCAATATAGTTGACCTCAAAATAGAACAAGTGATTACATATATGTTTCATAAATATGGACAATTTGTACTAATCTACCATCATGGAATCAGTACACCACCATCATTGAATTAATAATCTACTCGTGGGTTGTAATGTCCCAAATTTTCTTACGATTTTTTATGATATTTTTTCTATTTTCTTTTATCATTTTTTGCAAAAGTGTGATATTTTGGCATATTTATTTTTGTATATTTTACCCCAATATTTATACTTATAGAGTCAAGTGTGGGGCCTCGTTGTGGCCATTGGTCTTCAATGTGCCACAAATGTTTCTGGCACAAATTTTGGTTATATTGAGCGTAAGATTTTAGTTACCAATGCACAAGAAATTAGAACAACACGTAAATGGAGTGAAGTGTAAAAAGGTGGAACAACGTGTAAGAAAGAAAAAAGAGAAAAATATAATATATAATAGATACGGATCGTGGCTTAAAGCCATGACAACATTCCAAAAGTTTTGAGAATGTCAAGAAAGAACAAGAGAGAAAGCAAGAGTGATTCTGAACCCACAGTTGTGCCTCCTCTATCATCGAATTCCACTGCTTCTTATGAAAATTCACTTCGCCTTGCTGACACGAGTCCATTGGTACCAACTAGGGCTGCCGCCATGCCCTCCTTGCTCCTCCACGAGTTACATGGGTTTTCCCTCAATTTTTACTGTGTTTCATTGGTGTTGGGTCATCGAAGCATTTTTTGTCATCATTTGCTGATGCTCTCCACTGGACTTAGCTTCATCTAGCCACAAGGACTCTAGTGGCACCAGCCAGAGCTGACGCCACCCTCTCCTCGCTCCTCTAGGAGGTATCAGTCTTTTCCTTATTTTTTCTCACTGTACGGTTTGTTTTTGAGATGCTAGTGTGCTTTCGGCAGCTGTCTAGCCTCTCGATCAGCTTCTTATAGTCATCCATGTATTTCCAAAGGCATGGCCACCACCCTAGCCTACCCCCGCTTCCTCTATATCCATGCTGCCTGGCGCCATCATCTACTAGCTCTTCTTGTGCATTCGTAGGATACTTCCCTAGTAATTGTCTTTGTTCGCAATGTGAACTAGTATGTTAGAGGACTAGCCTCGCCAACCCTTGGCTAGCCTTACCCCTCTACCCTCAACCGTGCTAGATGCATAGCCACCCGCACCATTTGTTTTAGTTGTAGGTGGCTCTTGGCAATGTTGTTGTCTCCGCTAGCCACCACTAGGGTCTTAGCTCTACCACCCCTCTTGGGCCTAGGGCAGCCTCCATCCAGCCCTCTACCCCTCCCCTTTGGCTATGTGTCCATGTAGTCACACATGTGGCTTGGGGTTTACGTGTCACTTTTGCGCCACCTAAACAGCGACTAGCTCTACCATCGAATGGAGTTGACCATCAGAGTCCCCTCTACCTCTTGTTTTCACTCAAGCATCACATCACGCCCTCCACACATTATGTGGGCCATAGTCCACACAAAATCAACGTCGCTAGGTGCTATAAAAGAGAGATTTGGTGTCTTTGGCACATCGAGTGCTTGTTAGCTGTCAGCCAACCTTTAGTTAGTCCATTTTGACATCCGGTCATACTTTCCACTTCTTTGACATGACCCTTTTCCTGACTGCCCTTAGTGTGCCACCGTGGATCACGAATTTTGCTACATATATTTTTTGTCACCCCATTTAGCCGAGATTACTTCTAGCATTTCCTAAACCTTGGGACATCAGCTCTCTCAACTTTGCAATATTTTTGACTGCCAATGCCACCACCATCATGTGCTCACCATCAAATGTCATGGATTACGATGTAGGTGAGCTTTGAACACGTAATTTCATAATAAAATACTTCGAATGTGTAGCAGCATGCTAGGATTATATGAGTCCATACTTTAGATGTTAAATAACAATCCAATAGCATGATGTGCATATGAGCATGATTATATGGTATGTTTAAAAATGCATATGTCATGCATGTGAGCTAATATTATGTTTGATGTATGTGGATTATGTGTATGCTAGTGATGGCTAGCGAGTATGTTAGTAAGTTATGTATAGAATTATGTGTATGTTATATGTATGTGTGACAGCTGCCACATAAATAGAATAATAATAATCATCATTCGCCACACACAATAATAGACACCCCTTCTTCTTTTGTTTAATTGTTCGGTTTATTCAATATGTATCTCCCCTTGCATTCTTGAAGAGTTTGGACATGTGCAAGGGAATTTCTTCAAAGATTTTAATTTATGAAGAGAAATAGTACTGGTGATATCATATTGTTATGGTTTCACTGTCCATTTTTATATGCAAACTATATAGAACTCAATATTTATAATGGTTTTACCCATTAAAAAATGTTCATAGAACCAATATGGTCTTTGTTTGTTTTCTTACTGACCATTAGCAAAACCATCGGCATGCTAGTGTTCATGTCAATGAAGGTAGAAAGATAAATAGTACCAACACTAACACACTGAGCCATGTTGGTGTTAACTAGTCATCGATAGTGATATTGATGTGTTGGAATGGCATCGATAAGGTGGCCTCTCATGGCTAACCCACTATTGATAAGGGTTCGACATGGCAATGGGACATTGATGGTCATCAACGCCCTGGCAAACACTGTAAATTTATTGATGATCCTCAATGCATGAGATTTTTGAACATGATTTATGCTAGTGTTTATGCTATTTAATAATAATATAATAGCATTGCTTTTTTTAATTTGAATGCATGATTGAGTAAGGATAATAACATGGCTCTCTAAGAGTGAGAATTATATATAGAGATGCTCTCCTAGCCTATGAGTTAGGTTCGAATGAATAAGAGCATAAAAAGATAACCAGTACAATACAACACAATAGAAGAGGTCTTGATGATCATAGAATTCGATATCTCTACTATTAGGGTCTAGATCTTTATGAGCCTTTACTTCATGGAGTGGATGGAGCAGGGCAGGCTTCAAGAAGGGACCAAAATTGAGTTTGCGGCAGTCTAATATCTAGTGCAACTTGTTGTACTCCTAAATGATGCTATCATGTTTCGTGAACCTTCTGATGTTTTGTGGAAGTACTTTGTAGGAATCTTTGTGTTTGGTTTTGCAATCTCACTTAGTATACTCGTATACTCAACATACTTTGTAGTACAGGTCTTTCAGGTCGAAGAGTTTGCTTAAAGAGTTTTTGGGCATGGCATAGCTGTAGCAATGAGTTTCTCCTTTCAATGGTAGATTTGTTTCTTTACTATAGGTTGTTTATTGGTAAGTGGTTTCATTTATTGTTCATATTAATAAAAGTACTTTGTGATGATAAGTGCCCAACTTTAGATATTATAGCTATTTTATAGTGACAATTATTTTAGTGATATAGTTATGATATTTATCATAAATCTTGATTTGTGAAAGTGTGAATGTCATGCCCACAATGTGCTTTTGTGTAATTTTATAACTCATGACAAAATGATTATTCTGCTCCATCTCACTCAAAGTTTTATTGCATATTCTTCCAAAAGGAAGCATTTAGAATATGCATGTATAAAATTTGGGGCATGACAAAATTTGTATGAAGCATTGGGTTGAATACGTAATTGAGTTTTGGGCAAACCCCTCAACAAAATAGGGTGGCAGAAAGAAAGAATAGGACCATTGTTGAGATGGGCGAATCAATGCTTCAGGACAAACAAATGTCCAAAAACATTTTAGGGTGAAGCAGTGTATACGACAGTGTACGTGAAGAATAGATGCCCGAATCTTAGAGTGGAAGAAAGTCCTTCAGTGAATCATTTAAAGTATTTGGCTCTATTTATTTTACTCATGTACCAAAATAGGTTAGCCACAAACTTAATTAATCTAGTGAAAAATGCATCTTTGTGGGTTATACCTCAAAATAAAAGGGCTATAAACTCTTTACTTTGGAGAAAAATAATATAATTATTTGTAGATATGTTCTCTTCAATGACAAGGCTTCTTGGGATTGGAAAGAAAATAATGTTCCAAGATCAAGTTGGGGTTTAGGGTTTAAAAAAGTGAAGATGTACAAGAAGCTCCACAAGACATTGTGATGTAGACCGATATCTAAACAAGTTGAATTCAAGATAAAAAGATATGAAAAATAACTGAAAACAACTGAATGATAAAATTAAAATATTCTAACTTGAGTCTAATTCTTGAATTTCTAAATTGTTAAATCTTCTCTAAATTACACAATATATAGGGAAAATATGAACTAATCTTAATAGAACTAGGAAAAATTATTAATCTAATTCTAACTAATGCAGGAAAATAACTATTAGGAATTAGTATAAGAATTGAATCTAACCTATAATAGGAATCTAATCTAATTTAGGGTCAAAATATTCCACCTTGCTTCCTCTCCACCTCGACCTTGAGGTGGACTTCAATTTGTGAAGCTTTAGATGAACAATGGCTTTTGGCCCACCAAAGCTATGATGAAAAATAACACATGTGCCCATGGTAGGTATAGTTTGCATAGTCACATATAGGTGTCCGTAAGGTGGATCTAAGCAAATCAACATGAAAAAATAAAGTAGAACACACAGGTGGATCTTGAGCCAAGTTTGACTTGTGCAAGATAGCGTTTGCGGGTAGCATACCCAAAAACACATTAGATGTGACATGGCTGAAGGAGGAACTAAGAGATTCCTAGTGTCAAAAGAGACATTTGCATTGTAGATTCTAATGGGAGGACATTGGATTGGGCCAAAGGCGATGTGGAAAGTGTTAGTGGGGTTGGCATGCGAAATGGAAATAGAGTCCTTTGCTTTCTTCTGCATTTTTTGCGCTAGCATGTTCTCCTCAGCTAAGGTTTTTCTTTCGTGCTGAATGCAATATTGCAAGCTCTGAATAAGGTCAGTTAACTCCTCAGTAGAGCATAAGCCGACAACCCTTTTTCTCACAGCACTATTTGCATACCGAAACTTTCCAAGAGCAGCATGTAGATATTCTATGTCCTTCTCATCCACAATACCCCTATACCTCTTGTCTTCAGCCGTCAATGGCTTCAACTGTGCAATTATTGTAGCTCTATTTGATTTTTGTAATTTAATTTGTTTGAACAACTAAGATTGTTCTTGATTCTTTTACGAAGTTCTTTGTTAGCCTATTGATTTTTGCTTTGAATTGTGTCTTCATAGGAATGAAACTTGTCAAAGTAAAATGAATGGATTTGCTTCAGGGCAAGCCATTCATCAACCTCATCCTTGGGAAGTTTTCATGTGGTACATGATCAACTTCTATTTTTCTTGACCTAGTCAAATCATCATAAAACTAGCATTGGTCGTTAAATCATCCAGGTTCCATTCTTTTGTTAAATTTCCTGCTCTCAATGTCAACCTGAAATGGCCGATTCCAGCAATCATGGATTAGAGTGTCGCCTACTGGCATACCCCGAATCGATAATCCGGTCCTCTCACAGGATAGCCAGTGGCACTAAACCGAGACTAGATTCTCTCTAGAGAAGTTGGCATCTTATTCCCAAGTTAAACCCACCAATACCCACATCAGGCCTTTGTTGATGGATTTCACCAAAGGGAAAGCACACTGAAAGGATGGAGAAGGCTTAGTCTAGTCCAGGGTGTCAACACAGAAGAGGCAGGAGATAACACAACAACTCTGGTGCACGTTAGGTGGGAGAACTACTACCAGTGGTCTGCGAACAAAGCTGCTACGAGTATCACCTTAGAAAGAGGAGGGTGGAAGCTTTCTCGGGCTGCCACAGTTGTTCAACACCGGAAAAGGAGAGAGGTGGAGGATGAAGACCCACCAGATTTGCTCATCACAAATGCATGCAATGTCTTCTTTCAGTTTGGCAAGAGAAGCATCATAATTCCATGATGGAAGCATGGGAGAGTCGGACGGTAATGAGCAAAAGAGGGTGTTATAGAGAAGTTCAAAATCAAATGATCTGACACTAGTGATGTAGACCAATGTTTACACAAGTTAAATTAAAGATAAAAAAATAAGAAAAATAACTAATAATAAAATTAAAATAAACTAACATGAGTCTGGTTTCTAAATTCCTGAATCGCTAATCTTATTAGGAAACAATCATTAATCTAATTCTAACTAAAGAAGGTTATTATGAATTAGAATAGGAATTGAATCTAACCGAAAATAGGAATCCAATTTAGTGTCACAACACATTTCACCAAATGCTAGTTTGCAAGCATCACAAACATCTACATCAAGTTCAAGATCCTCATCTCCTCGTTCAATTCCAAGAAAAATGAAACATTTTAGTGATGTGTATGCAAGTTACAAAATATATGTTGTTGAACCGAAGAACTTTGAATAAATAATTAAAGAAGAAGTATGGATAAAGACTATCAAAGAAAAAAAAATTAATTGAAAAAAATAGAACTTAGGAGTTAGTGGAGAGACCTAAAGAAAAAGAGGTTAATAGTGTATAGTGGATCTTCAAAACAAAACTCCACACAGCTGGCTCAATTCAAAGAACAAAGCAAGATTAGTAAAAAAAAGGGTATTCTCAATAACTCTGAGTTGATTTGTAAGTGACCTTTGTACTATTGCTAGACTTGAAATAATTAGAGTACTTATTAGTTTGGCAGATCAATGAGGATGGTTCTTATATAAACTTGATGTCAAATCAGCCTTTTGAATAGCATCTTAGAAGATAAAGTTTACGTAGAGAAACCTTAAGCCTTCATTGGTGAAGGTAAAGAAGGTAAGGTGTGTCACAACCCAAATTTTTAAAACACATTTCTAAATGAAAAACAAACTTGCGACAATTCATGAGAATTTTTTTTGAAAATCAAATCAAATCAGCCAACTAAATATCTAGGTCATAATCGTTTCGTAAATATGAATAGCAAATCATATAATAAGAGTATCCAAAAATCCACAAATAAGTAAACCATCCATATAAGTGCAACCCTTACATCTGTATAGAAATAAGCAACTAATCAAAGTTGGCTCTCATGCTTTTATTACAACCATTCAAAATGTATTAAAATAATGGAACTAAATCCTACTAAAGCTAATTCGCCCTCAATCTAATAGTTTAGTCCTAATCCCACTAATCCTCACCAAAAGATCCTGCAAAATCAGGTCGTTGAGTTTACTAATATTCAGTAGGAAAGCTAAATAATATGAATGCAAAATGTTATTATATTTTATACTAATCTCTTAGGTTTCCACTTGAACCAATTATCAAATCAATTCACATTATAATTACCCATCAGTTTTCCCCTCTTAGGAAAACTAATGGCCCATCTACCTTCATAGACAAACAAACACATCAGATGTCAACCTAAGTGACAAATGATATACTCACCATAAACCACCCACTAAGGATAATCCATGATGAAACCCTGGAATCCACCAAGACCCTTGAATCCACAAGGAAGTGCTATCTCCAAGAACCTAACCGGAGTGGAAGGGCATGACCTACAACTGCATTTGAACAGAAATGGTGAGAAATGCCAACCAAGCAAGATGTCAGCGACTCTAAATGTGTGTACACTAAGTGATCCTTAATAGATTAGTATGAGCCCGGCTCAAGCAGAGCTCCCTTCAATCGGGAGATGCAACTACACGGTCAAATAAAATGACTTATTATAGAGCTTAGACTCATAGGTTAACCCTAACCCCATTAGCCTCATCAGACTGGGTTGAGGCCCCCAAAAACTATCCTTAGTTATCAACCAAGTCAGTTGTCAGGTCAAAACCCCCATTCAATTCATAAATAGGTTTTTGACCCCTCTAAGGGTAATTTAGTCTTTATTTTGATTAGGTATCAACCCCCAATCCAAAGCCCTCTACTCTTAACAATTATTCTTTATTAATTTCTATGCATTGATTCTCAAGATACAACTATACACATAGAACAAATTAATAAAGTCTAGCAACTCATAAATAATTCAGTCATATCATTATTAGGGTTTAGCCTCAAAATTCACTAAGAATCCCAACTTAACTCCCTGAGTGGGGCTTGGGCTAAAAGAACAGTTGAATTCCGATCAAATTTCAAAAATAATTCATATGTACCATACTAGACATATATGTACTATGCAGAATACATTATATCCCTTATCATAATTCAATATACCAAACTGGAACCTCTACACAGAACACGCTTGGTTTAACTTAATTTAATTAAATTTTTACCATAGGCCTGAAACCCGGCCCACTGGGCCTAGCCCAATGGCCCGGTTTCGAACCGGGTCATGGGTTGATCACCTCAGGCCTGAGGTCGTCTTCAACCTCCAGATGCACTGCACCTTATTTTTTTTCTTTTGAGAGCTCTAGAAAAGCTCGACGGCATTGTCCGGCCAGAACATGACGAGGCTTCATTGGACGATGGAGAAGCAAGGTTTGGATCAGAAGAAAATATTGGACCACTTGGTGAAGAAGGACTGGTCGGCTGGAGGCCGGCCGGTGATTGTTCACTTGAACCACATAAATTTATTTTTTTTCCCTTTTGCAGAGTCACTGTTCCTCGTAATTACGGGAACAATGATCTCTGCAACTGTTACAAAATTACAAAACCATTGCAAAGATTACTATTTATTTTAATCACAAAACAACATGTAGATTTCACTAATCTTATAATCTACAATTTAATTATCTAATGCAACAACCATTAATCTTGACTCGAAACTAAGACAACAAACCTACCTCAAATGCCAGTTTGTTGTCAATCCATAATCGCCGAAGCTCCACCTTTGACCACCTTCTTCCTCCCAATAACCTCTAATTTTCTAAGGCACAATTAGGGTTGTAATTAGGGGAATACCTAAATATGTAGAGAAGGGATTAGGGCTTGATTAGATAAGGATTAAACTAAATAAGATAGGGAATTCTAATTGGATTAGACACTCCCAAATTAAATGGTCCGTCCACCACTTAATTGGGCCTGCAATGGGCCCTGTAGATCTTTCTGTACAACATAAAAACTGTTATGCATACCCCAAATTCTGTAAATTCATCAAAAATTCGAAAAAATAGGAAAAAAATTAAGATAAATTCTTAAAAAAATATGTAAAATTTCCTAGACATTACAAGGTATACAAGTTGAGAAAGACTTTGTATGACCTAAATCAAGCGCCCCAGGGATGGTATAGTGAAATTGATGCTTACTTCAAAGAAAGAGGATTCCAAATAATTAAAATTAATCCAACCTCGTATGTGAAGCCTCAACGTACATCAAATATCTCTATTGTCTCTATTTATGTTGATGAATAGGTATTTACCTGTAGTTATAGAAAAATGATTGAAGATTTTAAAATAGAGATGGTGAATCAATATGAAATGAGTGATTTGGGACTCTTGCATTACTTCTTGGGCTTTGAAATTTATCAAAATGAAGATGTTGTCTTTATTTGTTAAAAGGTTTATTTAAGAACAATTCTTGTAATGTTGAGAATGAAAGATTGCAAACTGGTTGATACACCATTGGTTGTGAATGAGAAATTATCATGAGAAGATGGAAGCAAAGAAGTTGCTGCCTCTCTTGATTTATAGAACTTTGCTTGGAAACGTTATATTTGGTGGCTATAAGATTGGATATTAGGTGTAGTTCTAGCTTCTTGGCTAGGTTCATGGTCAAGCTATGTCAAACTCACTTTGGGGAGGCCAAGAGAGCCTTGAAGTACATACAAGGTATACTTGATTAGGACATTTTATATGAGAAAAATGTTGATGTAAAATTAATTAGCTTTTGTGATAGTGATAAGAAAATTACTTTTGGGTATGCTTAATCGCTTAATCTCTTGGGTTTGCTGTGTTTTTATGGGCTTCAAAAAAGCAAGATTTTGTTGCTCTATCTATTGTAGAGGCCGAATGATTATCTGCCTCGTAAAGTACTCAATCACTATGGCTTTGAAAATTTTTAGAAGATATGGGTGAAAAGCAAAGAGAAGCTACACTACTTATGTGTGACAACAAGTCACACATACGTGACCAAGCTCCTCAATGAGCTCCACCTCCACCAATGGGAGGATCGCCAGTGCATTGGACTCTCTTAAGGGTGTCAATTCTGCATATCATAATATATCTTTGTCCATAAGAGGTAGAAATTAATAGGAAAGAAATCAAATTGATTCATAAGAAGAGATTTTATTTGTATTCAAGATATGATTGTATGGATATAATAAGAAATTATAAATATAATTTTTATTTGTATTTAGCATATCATTATATTAAACTTTTTTTCATTAGCGATGCTCAATATATGTCGCTAATAATCGCAATACCGATGCTTAATGAGCTTCACTAATGGTTCCTTTTATACTAATATATATCGCTAATAATCATATCAGTGACGTTTAATAAGCGGCACTAATGGTTATTTTTATACTACAAAAAAATTTGGTTTTAGCGATGTTTCAAAAGCATCGCTAAAAGTATTTAAAACGTCGCTAAAACTTTTAGCAACTTTTTATACAAATGTCGCTATAGGTCGCGTCGCTAAAAGTATTTGCGACGTTTGTGGCGATGTTTGTATAAAATGTCGCTATTATAATTAATAGCGACATTTTATAAAACGTCGCTAAAACTATTAGCAACATTTTTCGATAACAATTAATGACATTTAGAAGCGTTGCTATATATGTAAGAAAATTGTAAGAAGGATTAAGCAACGCTTTAGAAATGTCGCTAAAAATATTAGTAACGTTTTTCTATAACAGTTACCGACATTTCGAAGCGTTGCTACATATGTATAGAAATCATATGAAGGAATTAGCGACGTTTTAGAAACGTTGCTAAAAATATTAGCAACATTTTTTTACAACAATTAATGCCGTTTAGAAGGGTTGTATACATCCTTTGCTGCACATAGTCAAAAGGCCGAGTCACGACAAGCTTATAAAGATAGAAACAAGGGTAAAAAAATTGAACATTTGAACAATAGATAGAGAAAATACACTACTATTATTTTAATCAATTTTATTTACAAATAAATCCCCATCCCAATCTATTAAGGATTTAGAAATTAAATCTTCATGAGTATGAAACTTGGGACTATGAAAGCCCATGTACAAAGTACCGAACCTAGCCAGACATAACATCACAAGGGTAATCCCATTTAGACAACAAAAACATAAAATGCGGAAAGAAAGTTGAAACTGTGCCTGAGATCTCAATAACGCCTGTCAAATGCTCTTCAATGTTCAACAAGTTGTGAACTATAAGCATGGTCGACCTGTGAAGCCTCTCAATGTCCTTGCCACTTGCGGGAGGAGCTCAAGTAGACATAAAATAATGTTTGTTACTTTTCCAATGAAGCCTCTCAAAGACCAAATATTTGACTTGTGTAAGGCAAAAGAAAAACCTCTTTCTCCAGCCATCTTTCCATATTTGAGGCGGCATCTTCTAGATTGTCCTCATCAATCACTAATGTATTGGAATCAGCAGAGAAGTATATAGATTCTGGTGATTTTTGAAGTGTCTGCAAGTTAAGCAAAATGAAGATTGAAAAAACTATTGTCAATCATTATTGTAAAAATAAAAACACAGCACTAATCAAGATCATGTGTTCTTTGGAAAAAGAAAAACCACGGAACTGAAGATTGTGCGTTTCACCTAAGAAGCCTAAGAGGACTGGCAATATAGTAGCATTAATAGCACAAACGTAATATTACTCTCTAAAATGGTATTACAGCTCCAATTTGACATATAATTAACACATTGCATTATTTTCTAGAATTACATTCTGCTCACAAGCTCTTCCACAATTGTGATGTTAAACTTTGATTAATAAGATAAAGACCTAAATATAGTGTTATAGAGATGAAAATGTGAGGTGAATAAGAGGGGAAAACTATTTAAGGATCATATGAACAAACATATAAGGGATTGCTTCTGAGTAATTTAATCAGTTTTGAGGTGTTCAGTCATGTACAGATGATAGAACCAACAACACTAGATCCCCCCAAAAGAAGACAAAGGCCAAGGAGGACTTCCAAGGACCGGTGAGAAAACACCCACAATAATATGAGCTGCAACTTGCAAGTGGAATTAGTCTCTACATAATTAAGACTTAAATCTGAATGACATAGTAAAACATGTATATCCAACTCAAAATTAGGAGAATAAGGCTTGTTGACTTGTTGTTATTGCTGCTATCAATGATGATGAGCGCCAGAGTAATTACTTACTGAGTATGTGAGGAGTGCTTCCAGGACTAACTCCTCATTCTTTTCCCCTAGAAAAGAAAAACGATGTTCAAAGCTACAGGGAAGGAACCATCACATAATTGAAATTTTTGATGTTATTCATCACTTTGTACATACCACACTCTTAAATCACCTGCAAGACCATTTCACTCGAGAATCCCATTCCAACAAATTGAGAAAAGAACTTTGACTCTGAGATGCCAGGCATAGCAACTTTGGCATGAAAAGTCAATCAATTCAATACATAAGAGCATCAATGTCAACCACGCAGGAATAAGTATATGAAAGATAAAATACAAGGATGGCAGAAGACTTCGCCTCAACAAAACAAAAAAGGTGCCCTGACTCTAACCATTATGAAGTAAGAGGCTCTTCAATAAGTTATTAGTTGTTAATGCCATATTGTGATGCTGCCTCACCCGAAAAAGCCACTTAATTTCATTCCGTCAATGCCTATCATTATACACTTAATTTACATGAAATGCATATATCACCATAAAATTGCTTTGAGATAACTAACTGACCACACAAGCATCTCCAAAAAACCAAATTGCACTTTAATAGGTCATACTGTATTAATAAACCCAATTACTTCTATACTTTTCTAGAGGTGAAATCTTTCACACATACCAAATCTGTTCATTGTGCATCTACAATACACATTTACTCTAGCAAGAAAATAGATTTACTATACATATTTCTTTTCTATAATATATTTGAGATATTAATTATGTCTACAGGCATAGAAACAACTTCTGACTAAACTATGTAAGGAACACGACCCATCTTGCATGAAGAAAACTTTGCATGCATTTGAATTCTAAATCAAGTGAAGGTTCATATAGCTAGTGTGAAAGGGAGTTTGGAAGTCAGAGGCAAGGAAGAGAGGATCTATGAAAAGAAAAAATCATACAAGATTTCTTTTTTGCATAATGGTGCTAAATGAAAACTGTCGTTATTGTAAAAAAGGGTAAGTCATAGTATACAAGGCAAAATAGGCATCTACATAAAAGATATTACAAGTTTAAAAACTTCCTGACGTTATCAAATCAAATACCTATTACAAGATGATAATTGATTTTTATATGAGCTACCTAGTTCTGAGATCTAACTCAACCACAGAATGTACCTGCCAGCAATCTAATTGTTCCAACTATTCCAAATATTGTAGAGACTTTGGTAGCATCTCCATAACAAGACTCATCTGCAGGGAAGTTTAGTCCTTGTGGACAAGCTAAGTATACATGAAAGAGGAACACAGGCCAAAGTATGAAATACCCATATAGAGCTAAAAAAAGGCTTACCTCTCAGAGAAGACGATCATGGCTCCCAACTGGGGAGCGGGGGCGATCTCCCAGGTGAACCTAGTGTTCTCGGTGAACCAATTGATCTCGCCCTCGTTGCTGCAGTAGAAGATTCAGAGACAACATAGATCTGAGATACGGCGGATATCCAACACAATGGAGGCGACGGTGGAGAGAAGATAAGGGACAGCAGAAGAGAGGGGCAAAACAGATGGAAAGGGAGAGGGAGAGAGAAGAGAGGAGGGAAGAGGGGACACTCAACTCGGACTGGAGGAAGGACCAGGTTCGGTGGGATCAAGGGTTGCACTAGGGTGGTGCCCAGCAAAGCCACAGTCAGAGTATGAAATTAGGAGCTCTCTATGTGAAGGAACAGGGGACGGTGGGGTGTCACAGGGGTGGAGCTTTCTCTAGCGTCCTCAGCCTGTGATGGCCTGGCTGTCTTGCACAACCAGCAGCCAACTCTCCGTCCTTCCCTCTTGTATGCGCAGGGGGAAACAAGTAAACAGCCTACTCAGCCTTCTCTGGTGCAAAGGGGCTCCGCCCAATGCTTGTAAACACAGTCCGTCGGTTACAATGGCAGGGAGAAGGGGCAGGGCTGACCAGCCAAAACGCAGGCAGAGAGGGAGCACCTTCTCTCTGGTTTTCTTGGGTTCTGAACATGCTCAGGTCGCCCCAGCCTTCTCCCTTATATAGACTCAGCATACGCGTCAGAGTCCTACTAGGAATACAGTCCCAGCCCAAGCAATTACAGTGTCTCTCCCTGTCCCAACTCTTCCCAGCCTATGGTTGTCCTAGCCAACCTAGGAAACCTGTGAGGGTCGCCCCAACCAAATAGGGAAACCTGTGAAGGAGTCCGACTTCGACTAGGAGTCTAGTGTCCATCAGCTTCTAGAGTTCTGTCATTCAATGAAACCTGTGCATCATCTCCTACCCATACTAGGAGTCGGGCTGTGCTGCCTCCCTGTGTCCTAGCGCTCCTAGGAGTCCGTCCCTAGGGAGTTGTGGCGCCCAGCACACCACTAGGAGTCCTGCCTGCGCAGGGACTCTACCTCAGCCTGCTCCGCAAGGCGAGTGCTCATCCGGAACCGCTCCAACGCTTCTCCCAACATCCAACTGTGCCCAAGGGGCTGCTCAGGCTGTCCGTCGCCCAAGCTTACTTGGCTGTCCGCTGCCAAGTATAGGGGGTAGCCGCCCCCTTGTCTAAGCAAAAAGTAGAGGGGCTAACATGGGGTCAGATGGAGAAAGAAGAGAGGAGAGGGGAGGGATAGGAGGCTACCAAGAAGAAGAGACAGTGCTGAAGAGGATATCAAGCTCACTTCGCCGGAAAAAATGGCAGCTTCCGTTAGGATCGCGGGCCTTCAGTTGCACCCTTTCACTCACACAAAATTTGCCCCAGCCAGTGAGAGGTTTAGAGTCAGTGAGAGGTTGTGATGCCGTAGAGGTGAAGAAGACGAGGCAGTACTCTGCCCATTGAATTAGAATTGAGCACGGAGAGGAGAATCGAAATCCCATCTCTAACTGCTTACCCAGAATCACCGCAAAATTGGCGCAGAGATGGAGAATACACGGGAGGGAGAGCGTCGTGGTTATTTGGGTGGTTTACCGACATTTAATTAAGATAATTAGCGTTATTTATTCTAAAACATCGTTAATAAGTGACTTTTAACGACTGTTCACTAAAATGTCGGTATAAATGTGTCGGTATCAGTAAAACTTTGATGAAATTTATTCCAGCCTCCGTGCTATCGTAGCAGCTATTATTAAGTAAGTTAGATACATTATTGAAGCTTACAATTTGCGTGCCTTGATTGAGCAGCATGCTCCCTTTATTGGATGTCTTTGGCATTAATTCTGTGTCACTTTATTTTTACTCTTGCACCTCCCTAGCTCTCAGCTTGCGAGTTGGAGGGAGTTTGCCTTGTTATGGCTGTTTATCAGCCTCCCCTTTGTTTCTGTGGCGTTAGCCGCTTTTTCATTTATACATTTCAATTATCCAAAAAAAGAGAGTGGAGAAGGCCAAGTTTGTGCTACAACTTGGCACAAGGGATTGTCCCCTTCGCTGGATGCCCCTGAAAGGATTTCGTCAACTGAAGAGACTATGCCCAGCACGAGCAATTGAAGGAAATAACATCAGGGATATGTTGCCTAAGTAATAGTGAGGTGCAAGCTGTAACCAAGCAGAATTCTGTCATAGAGTTTAAAGTGGCAAGCGCTTGTGTTGGAGACGACATGGGAGTATGAGGAGTACTTGCAAGAGATTGCCACATACTGGTATTGGACTAGGTGGCGGATTTCAGAATCTCACCGACGTCTAAGAGTTGAATGGAGGCTTTGGACAAAGGGGTGGCTAAAGGGAAGATGGTTTGAGTGCATGTGCTACAAGCACAAAAGGGTTTGTGGAAGGGGAGCAAGTCACAAGGATTCCATGCAAGCATCTCTTCCATTCCAATTGTATTTTGCCTTGGCCGGAGAACAAGAATTCTTCCTCTTATTGTACATGGGCAGTAGTAGTAGTAAGCAGTTGAATTGTACAAAAAATGAAATTTGTTGCGTAATCAATTACCAATACTGTTGTTTCAAACTATTGAAACTTCAATATGGTTTCATGTATTGAAGGCCAATTATGTACTTCAACAACAAATATTTATCATTTATTTATTGTTGATATTTCTATGATTATAATGCTTTAACTAGTCTGTTGTTAAGCTTTGAATTGTACATCGGCGCCATTGCCAACATTAAAAGCAACTTTGTTCAGCAAAAGCTAACTGGTTGTTTATGAGCCTTTTCAAATGTAGAAATATGCTATTTGCATTTCTAGTTTAGGCTTTAGTAATCCACTCCATAGATCCTAATTCACTGGACCATGCACTTTGAGTTGTCACCTAGAATTGGATATGAATTAATTTCAGTATTTGAGTTCCATTTATATGCACCCAACGCACGCTTGTGCGTGTGTGGCGGGTGCAGACCAGAGGTGATCCCTGACCCCATCCTATAAAGCTGATGTAGAGCAAAATGGCTTACAACATGGAAAATTGGGACAGGATGCATGTTTCTTCCCAACAATCTATGCAGCATCAATTGGCCTCTGGATGTGATCGATCGCCTTACTTGGATGCATACTCTAGTATCATGTGCGATTGATCGGCATTTTCGTGCAATCGATCATTGTGTTTGGCCATATATTTGAGTAACCCAAATGATCGATCTACTTATGATCGATTGCACTGTTTTGGGTTTTATTGGAATTCCGTTTGAATTTGGAATTTGCTACGTGGGATTTCTTATACAATGGTCTTTAACTGTTATTGAGATCTCTATTTTGTGGTTTCTTAGTTGTTTAGGATTTATTTGCTTCACGTAGACTATTTGTGAATGGTTGATTGTATTTTAGTGGTATAGTGGACACTTTATTTATAGTTTGTGACACTAGGGTCTACATATGAACTTGGTGCCTCATTGGAAGCCATTAGTATATGACCTATATAAGAACTTGGTGCCTCATTGGAGCTGTTTGTGTGTAATTGTCTCTGTAATTTTATAGAAAAAAAATATTTTTTTCTCTATTTTCCCTCTATTTTGTGACATCATGTATGTAATTTACAAGAGAGAATGATTGTGCATACCTAAAATATGATTTATCCAACAAAGTGTTTCCCTTGAAGTTTCATCCTTTATTAGTTAGTAGCCCCCAACATATCGCCCAAATGCTATCGAGAATATGTTACAAGAATTAATGATACATGACTACGATGAAGTAAGACTGCGATAAAGTAACAAGTTTGTTATGTCAGGTTGAGCAGTTAACATGCCAATTGGATTACTTAGTCGCTGTTATTGCTCACCAATATCATGTTAAGGTCATGGCCATTGTCTAGCATCTAGCTCCTAGTGGATGTTTCAAAATTTCCATTTAATATGCCCAACTCTTAGAAAATCTAGAGTCCCACTCTCGTTGTGCAAGAGCGGTTTGATTTCAATCTCCTTCTTATCTACGATGAAAGGTCATACATTATGCTACATAGTGTACTACAGCCATAGCCGAACTACGGGAGATGAGCAACCTCCACGAGCAAATCCAAAATATAAGTATTTGTCAGTGCTAAAACTACATTCACAGCTGAGACATAACAATACCACTATCGTTTCCTCATCCGTTTTATTGGTAGATCAGCAAGGATTAGAAGATTTCTCCCTAATAAATGAACAAGGTGGATTGCTAGAGGCAAACACGAACCCAATGATAACATAAAATACAATAAGTTTAGGCATAAGTATAACGATTAGAGTCTAAACCAAGCTTAATCCTCTTGATGGAACTTTTTCTCTACTAATCTTTTACAAATTCTCATAATGTATTTTTGTTTTAGAACTTGACAGAAAGTAATTCTCACTTAAGGCATTGTATTAGGATGTCTAATGATATATTTATAACAAAACTAGAACATCATAATTAAAAAATAGTAGAATCCTGACCTTCCATCCAGAGGTCAACCAATGATCCAAATTTGCCACTAAAATTATAACTTAATGTGTATTTTGACTCTGGTTCATTATTTAGATAGTTTTGAAAACCCAAAACCAATGTCAATTTAGATAGTTAGGCCACCTTATAATTTAATACAAAAACAAGCCCAACACCCTATCCATGAGTTCCACTCCAACTAGCCATGTTGATGTTCACCATTGCTATTTCAAATGATATCTATCGCTCCGTTCACGATGATTAATATAGTACTAAGTTTCTACCTTTCTTCATTTTTTGCAAGATCGGGTTCCACCAGATACTTCACTGACATCACAATTTGAATATACGCCAGTTGTTTTAACCCATATCTCTATGTTTTGCTTGGAGTCATATGCAACTGAATTCAAGTACGAATTCTTTCAAAAAAACCAAGGAGAATGATGCAGAGTGAAGTGGTAAGAAACATGAAAAATAGGGATCGGAGGCATGTTTCTTTGCACAATTCCATGAAGCCATCGAATGACCTAGTATGTGCAATCGATAGACATTTGTCTGTGATGTGCATTCCAATAACCCAAATGATCAATTGACTTGTGTCTTCAATTGATTGCATTTGATGCGATCCGGTTCATAGAACAGCCTTAAACCAAGTACAATGGTCAAAATGGTAAAACTACTTAAAGTGATGGGGGTATAAGTGACAATTCATATTAGACAGCATGGCTTTAGAGTAAGGCAATTTGCATAAATAGTGGAAGACTTTCATTAGAAAGGGGATGCGCAATTTTAATTTTCAATGGGTTGTCTTCCTTCACGAGTGGTGGATCATGTTAATTTTCTTTCCCATCTCTATGGATTCAGAGAGGCTCTCAGGGAATTCTCTTCTTATCATCTCTATGGATTCAGAGAAGACTCGTGTTATGGGTTCAGCATTCATACATCAGTTCCATGGATTCGGGATAGCTCATGGATTCAAGCTCAGTAACTATTTCTTCTCTGTTTGTTTTCATTTAGTTCTTCAAAGCTTGTTGCACCTGTATTGTTTGAACCTGTGAATTGGTTCGTTAAATCATTGTTTCTATTGGGCAATGACAGAGTAAAAGTATACTTTGTTCCATTTTATTACTACAATGGAGCTTGGTCTGCATGGGACTTATTTTCTTACTGTAATTAGGTTGATCCAACTGCCTTTTGTTGATCGTTGGGAATTTATAATATAACATGGAATTGAATAAATACATTGTTTCAAAGTTTCGATTACCAATCGTCCAGATCATTTGTTAAAAATTGACAACTTGAATTCGAATTACACGATTTTGAATTCTCTCTTCTGCGCCTACATTAGCACTACTCCTGGTTTTATTGAAATTTCCCTTGTATTTGAGATTTGCTACTAGAGATTCCTTGTAGAATGGTCTTTTGCTTGGATTGGGGCCACTATTTCTGAGCTATTTAGGATTTATTTGGCTCATTAGACTATTTTTAATTGGTTGATTCTGTTTTGACTCTTTTATTTATAGTTTGTGCCACTAGGGCCATTATAAGAACTTGGTGCCTCATTTGCCCCCATTAATGTATAATTTCCTTTGCAATTCCATTGAATAAGAAGAAGAAAACCTATTTATCTATTTTGTGAGATTACATGTAATTTGTGAGAAAGAAAGGATATACATATCCTGCGAAGTAGCTTCCTATTAAGGTCCACATTGCATCAAAATCCTATAAAGGCTTCGAAATGTCAAGCCTTAGTTGGGCCCTAACCTGCATTTTTTATGAGCTAGGTAGGGATGGCTTGCAGCGAGACGAAACATAAAAGTTTCATCCATACTCAGAGAGCAAGCTGACTTGAATCCGACTGCCTGTGGCAATGCACTGGGCACACTCTCCAGATTGGTTGGGTGTGCACTCTCAAAGCCAAACGCGTTTTGCACATGCGCATGCGACCTAGGGTCCATTTGTTCGGTCTAAATATGAAAAGCTAACTGAAAATTCTGAAAAGCCCACAATCTGAATTGCACATTGAATTTGAATCTAAATCAGATCTGAATATGAATCTGAATCTAAGGGGCTGTTTGGGTACTGAATCGTGAGAAGATTCAGTCGATTTAGTGTCGATTAAGCACTGAATTTTTAGAATCCTGTTTGTGTATAGAAGCTACACTAAATTAAAAATTTAGTACTGTAGTTAGATTCAGGCTGTTTCAAGTCTGAATTGGCCTGAATCACCTCATGAGGTGATTCAATCGATTCAGTCTCCTAATCATCGTTTTAAAAATTACAAATTCTATATTTTTCAATGGTTATTGTTCATATCGATTTAAGCCTCAACAAACGTGCAATATAAGTAGGGCCCACTTTAAAAATTCAAAATTACCTGCCCTTATGGGATCTTATTTGATAGAGCTTGAATTTAGAAGTGTAATGGTACGAAGAACGTGCATATCCGAGTTCGAGAGAGAAAGTTATATTAGTTTAAAGTTTTAAAATTGGGTTTGACGTAACATCTGAATTTATTCTAACAAATTCTCTTCCCAAATGTAATTAAGTTTCAGCAGTGAATTTTTTGAATTAATTCACTACTAAATTAATTCGCTACTGAATTAATTCAGTACCCAAACAACCCCTAAATTTGAGGGTTCGTTTGGGTATTGAATTAATTCCGTACCGAATTAATTAAGTAGTGAATTAATTCAAAAAATTCACCGCCGAAAGTGAATTACGTTTAACAAGAGAATTTGTTAGAATAAATTCAGATGTCACATCAAACTCAATTTTAAAACTTTAAACTAATATAACTCTCTCTCTCTCTCGAACGCGAATATGCACATTCTTCGTACCATTACGCTTCTAAATTCAAGCTCTATCAAATAAGATCTTACAAGGGCAGGTAATTTTGAATTTTTAAAGTGGACCATACCTATATATCACATATTTTTTGAGGCTCAAATCGATATGAATGATAACCATTGAAAAATATAGAATCTGTAATTTTTAAAATGGTGATTTGGAGACTGAATCACTTGAATCACCTGATGAGGTGATTCAGTGACTTAGGCCGATTCAGGCTTGAAACAGCCTGAATCTAACTTCAGTACTGAATTTTTAATTCAATGCAACTTCTACACACAAACAAGATTATAAAAATTCAGTACCGAATTGACACTGAATCGACTGAATCCTTTGATGATTCAGTATCCAAACAAGCCTTGAATATGTTCAATTTTTAAAAAAATTAAAATAAATAATTTTTTAATTTGTATTAAAAAAATTTATTGTACTAAAGATCATATGTATAGAGTGTACATAGTTGACAATTAAACCAAATAAAAAAATTATTTTTATTTTTTACTTTATTAAATATTTAGTTACTATTTAAATAATCTACACTATCTAACTCAAACTTTGCCGGGGGACTATATGACAAAAGGTCCAAAAGGAAAGTTACTAAACTCTATTAAAAAAACACATAAATACAAAATCATGTTTAATTACAAAACTACCAACCACAATAAGTTTCATACAATTTTGATACATTAAAAACACATACAAACCACCTACAAATACTCTAGTTGTCTAGACTCCTTGTCTCTGCTCACTAATTGCGCCCCTAAAATTATAAATTATTATTAATATATATATATATATATATGAAAAAAGAGTACTACTATATAGAATTTAAAATATCTACTTCTTACCATAAGAACATCAGCCAACTCCTCATGCAATTGATTCATAAAGTTCTCATGTTCTACATCTCCTATCTCATATGGTGGCTCATCAATATCTTCTTAAAGAGATGCCTTAAGATCCACATTGTTGTCCTCGTATGTGTCAAACAGATTATCACTCACAACACCTTGAATAGTAAGCCTTCTAAGATAATTGTGGATGTCTATACATGAAATGACAATGTCTCTCTGGATATTAAAGGAGAAAGGCGCCATCATACGCAAGATGGGATATCATTTCTTCAACACTGCAAAAAACTGCTCAATCACATTTCTCAACTTTGCATGGGAATGGTTAAACACTTCATGTCTAGTCCTAGTTGGAGCACGTCACCTAAATTCAGGTAACCAATAACATACATTCTGATATGGTGTCAAGAAGTATCTTTTGTTTGTATATGCAGCATCACCTAAATAATATTTATCTGCACTATGAAAATATATAAAAACCTTTTAGTAAGAAGCATAGAATGCTTACATGTAATATAGAATTTAAAAAGAGTTTCTTACCCGGTAGAGGAAATGGAAGGTTTCTACTTGGGTCAGAAACAACTACACGCAGAACTCGATAATCATGTGCTATTCCCTCCCATCCAGGCCAAATATAAGTAAATATCATGTTGAAATCACATATTGCTAAAACGTTTTGATAACAATCTCCATGGCCTCTACCCCTATAAGGAATTGTTTTTCCACCAATACAACTATATGGATAAGTGTACCATCAATTGCCCCAACTACCCCCTATATAGAGTTATGAAATTCATGTCAACAAACAATAATACAAAACTATGATATAATGAAATTTACAATCATAATTTAATAAGTTAGTTACCTTAAAAATCTCACATAATCATTTGTGGTGCTTAATTTGCTCAGGGGGTTCATTCCATGTGGTTGGTACAATCATCTCTCTAGCGAATTCCATCACTACTATCAACACCTCATGGAAGTATTTATGAACCGTATGAGTGGAGTGTTGAAATTGCCTTTTGACCACTATAAATCGCTCATTGTGAGCTAGGATGACACAGAACATAGCCATCTTCTCTTCTAATGATACATATTTACTACCAACAAGTCATCCCTTCTCTTTGAAATAAGAACAAAGAAACTTGAAACCCTTCTAGGGTATCAAAATCAAATCAAACATTGCTATCATCATCATCATCATCTATCAGAAGACAAATCAAGATCTCCGCTAACAAATCACTGTCGTCGTCATCTATTAGAAGACAAACAAAATAAAATCGGGACCAAAGATCAGATCTACTCACCTTGGGGAAATCAAAGAATACGCGAGCGACAGGTGAGATTTGAAGACGAGAACGACTCTTTTGTGTCTAGTAATGGCATGACCAAGCTAGATGACCAACAACAAATGTCCCAGAAGACAGCCCAAACTCTATCGATCTGCACACAAATTAAAAAAATACAAAAGTCAATATTACATACAAGTCATCCAAGATAAAAAATAGAGCCTCTTCCAGGTCCCAAACCTCATGAATCACCACCCAAAAACTTCACACACCCAACTCGCATACAGTAGAACTGTTTGGGTATAGAAGATTATCGAGGACGGTACTCGAGGGGCGTGTAGGAGCGCGCGCGAAGGGGGAGGAACGACAAGAAGAGCAGAGATGACAGTGACAGGAGAGGGATGAGGGAGATGAAGAGAGGGAAAGCCGGAAGGAGTGGAGGCTGACGGGAAGCAAAGGCCGACAGAAAGCAGAGGCCCAGGTGAGGAGTGAAACTAGCTGATCCGGATTCGAGAGAGGAGACAATGATCGGGTCACATTTTAGGTTTTCAGAGGCAATAAGTGAATGAAATACATCTGACCCTCCATTCAAATTTTACAATGTACATCTGATTTGATGACTGATTCAGTAACTGAATTCAGTCCTAAACAAACACACTGAAAAGCCATTAAAAGCCGACATATGAGTAGCTTATTTAGATTTAGGTCTGAATTAGACCAAACAAATGGACCCTTAATTGTTTTATATATATATATATATATATATATATATGCTTGCCATGACATATCAATTTTTCCCACGGGAAACAAAGCTCGGCAAATTTGGTCGAACACTCAAGGATCAAGGATGGAGAACAAGCAGATTGGAAATCAACGAACTCGGGGTGAAAGAAGATAACTATCAACTATAGAAGAAGGATAATGAATGGTATATCTGAAAGATGACAGGAAGAACAAAACGCTGTTGGCAATTCCTTGGGATAATGGATGACAAAAATTGTCAATAGGGAAATCTTCAAACCTTCAAAGAGAACTCATGACTCACTCATTGGCTTCTAAAATGAACAAACTATACAAAGATACTTTGGTGAATACATTGCTTAATCTATTATGAAAGCTTTCTAAAACATTTTGCACTACAACTTATCCAACATTTCATCACAAAACATCATAAAGGAAATCTTTTTAGAAATAGACCTCACAATCGGCCAAAATACAAATTTAGGCCAAGTAAATCAATTTTCCACAATTAGACTTATGCATGTTCGACTTTCCAACACACGCGCTTGAATTGCCGATAATACCCTTAGGCAATATAAAAAGAGATGAAGCCCAAGGCCCTCATGGGAGACAAAAAGACACGACTATGGTTCCCGCTCCAGGAGCCGCCATACTCCTCTCCTCCTCCCCCATCTCCTCCATCATCTTCTACTTGGTATCCCTCACAGCCATCCTCCTCTCCTCCTCCCTCGTCTCCTCCATCATCTTCTCCTAGATATGGGAGTCGATGTCCTCCTCTCCCGTCTCCTCCATCGTCTTCTTCTAGATATCTTTCACCCTCAGCTCCACCTCATTTCCACATCCTCTCCGTCCAGTCGAAGAAGGTCCCTCATCCACTTAGGTCGTGCACTAGCGTGATCGAACCCAGTTCATTTGTCGTGGCAGGGTGACCGAAAAATGGCTGCAAAGTGAAGACACATGATAGGTTTGAGGTGTGCATTTTTTAAAATGTTGCATTGTTAGAGTCCGCATATAGGTTATGGAGATATTTCTTGATTTTGAGTATATGTAATATGTAGTTCATGATTGTGCAATGTTTAGTTAAAAGCACAGTGCTTTGTGTTTGGTTTGATTTTCACTAACATAGGGGTGCAGATCTAGGGTTTGGTGACTTGGGTGTGTAATGTTAGTTTGATGACATATGATGATTTATGGTTATATAGTTTGTGTTGAAAAATATATGAGACGAAAGGGATTCAATATCTGTTTTCTTTGTGTCTGGTTTTTTGCTACAATTTCTTTGTGTTTGGTCTTACTCACCAGGCCATACTCGACTTAATTCTTATCTCATTGCCATCTCACAATTGACGCTATTCCGCTATATAGGTAGGGTTGTCAATGGAACGATACGGTTACGATATAACATATTCCATTACTATAACTATTTTCCAAATCTTTATCCATAACTGTTCCATTAAGTAAATGGTATAGGTGCTTCCATAACCATTCCTTCCACTAATAATCGGCCGGTTAATTGGATAACCATTATCCATTACATTTTTTTCAACGTGCTCAAAAAGGCTAAAATAATTTTTTTTATTTCACTTAATCAAATATTACTACTATTGTTTATAGTTGTTGCAAATAAATTGTAAGGATTAAATATGAAACGTAAATGCACACATATATTAGGCATATACCTAATAAAACTACTTGTTTTTTTTTAATAATTCTTTCCTATCATATTAGTCCAACTCCAAAATATCCATCAACTTCCTGTTACAGAAGAATCCCAAATGTTAGAAGAATAACAATTGCCTTCTCACAGCCAGTTGTTTTTAAAGGAGTCTTGTAGGCCAGAATGAGACTACATGCAGTGTTGCACATCATCCATTAGTGTCCATTTAAATCAATGTTTTAAAACCTAGCCCGAACCTTGTCTCGGATTAATGGCTGGGCTGGGTCAACCCGGGTTGACGGGATGATGACATCATAACTTAAAAAAATTTAAAAGTCCCTCCATATTTTAGAAATTTTTTTACTTAAACCTGTTTGGTCATTCAAAACATGTTGATTTCAACCTATTTCCATAAGTAAATCATCATTCCAAATTTTCACAATCTCATAGACAAACATGTTTTGTAACATAATTATGATTCTAACCAACATATATCAAATCTCAAAATAAACCAACTACACCACTCATTTAAACTTAAGCCAGCTAACACTCAAACCAAGCCAATTAACGATGGGCCAAGCAAGAGTTTGGTTCTATTAGCCCAAGTTCAAGCTTTGATTTAAACTAAATTTAGTCTAGCCTCTAGCAGAATAGAGCTGACTCAACAATCCTACTCCAAACCCACCAATCATTTCCTTTTATAAATAAACATTTCATAATTGTAATTATAAAAAACAAAAAAAAAATGTTGTGTTTGAGTTATCAAAATGGAATCTAAACTAATCTAAGAGTGACAAAAGAGTACCTATGTAGCTAGTTAAAATTCTAGTACATATGATTAAAGATGAACCCTGACCTAATGAGACTAGAGAAATTAGACAAAACAACCAAATGGGAAACATCAAAGTAAAGTGAGTTTAAGATAATATAAAAAGTAAATTGCGAATTGATATTTTTTTATAAAAAAAATGCAGTTAGATATGAAATGCAAGAAACAGAAAATCATCTACCAAGTTGTAGCTTGTAACAACTATAATGAATAGTTGTAAGTAGTTAAATTAATTTAATAAATATTTGGGTTTGATTTATATCTCCCATTGATCGAGTAAATCACAGTGGTGAATCATGATATAAAAATTATTGTAAAAGATTATTTACCCGTCGAATAAAATTAACTATACCATTTAACTTCTTAATGATACGGTAAAATGGTAGAACAGATATCATTGGCAGTCCTATATATAGGTCTCTAAGGAAATATTGTGCCTAACAAAAGTTTCCAAAGAAATACAATTTTCAACTGCATATAAAAAAATTCTATACTTGCTCGTGAAAATGATATTTGTGATGGGGATTGATGTCGAAAGAAAAGTGGCATTTATGTTGTTGGTGGAAAAGATGTGAGATTTTATATAATAATAACAATAATTATTATTATTATTAGTAGTAGTAGTAGTAGTATAGAGTTTGGTTTGTATGAGCCTTGGCTATGGTGCATTAGAGTGAGCTCGGGCTTCGTGGGCCATTAGATTTCTATCTGATGGTGCACATAACTCAGAGGGTAAGTAAGTTTGAATCATTTCCCACCTCTTTGTACCATCAGATCGAAATTCAATGGCTCTAGGTGCATGGACTCACATGTCTTGCATGAGTTAAGGCTTATACTAAGTTTTTTATTATATGTAACTCGTTGGGATGAGCCCGGACTCATATACGTCAGAGGGCATCATGGTACATATAACTCAAGGGCAGACATGGGATTTTGAAGCTCTTGAACTTTTCCAAGATTGCTAGGTATATTTCTGGCAAAACTATTAGCATTGAGATAAATTTTTATGAGTGTCGAAGCATTGGACAAAGTATATGTGAGTTATTAATGTGTGTTTTTGATGTGAAAATATCATTTTCCTTCCTTGTAGCTGGTTTACTGATAAGGATAGTGTTTCCAAAGATGATAAATTGTACATAGATGTGGGAATTGATCCCGCCAGAAAATTGGATGCTAACTCTATTCCTTTCAGTCTTTGCAATCTTCCTAACTCGAAGCGAATGCCTCGAATTAAATTGTTTCCCCCAAAAGATAGATACTCAAGGGATGAGAGGTTAGCCAGTGAGAGCGAAATGGCTCCACTAAGGTTATTCCATGTAAACTTCAATTCATTGAGATTAGGAAGACTAGTCAGCTCCACCGGAAATTCTCGCTCAAGCAGATTGTTATTCAGGATGATACTCCTCAATTCAGAACAGTGAGAGACATTGACAGGAACCATACCTTGTAATGAATTATGACTAATATTGAGTACTTGGAGACGAGTCAAGTGGCCAAGTTCCTGAGGAAGATAGCTCTGCAGCTTGTTCTCTTGGAGTTCGATTCTCCTTAGGAAGCTGAGATTGCCAACGTGTGGAGATAGGGTACCTTTCAAGCCACAGTTAGGCAGATTCAGCACGGTTACTCGCGGGTGGCGGCTGCCGCAAATGACACCTTCCACAAGCTCAAAATGTTCGAGGAATTACTACTCTCGAGTCCGGCCCTGAAAGCCAGCAATGAGGCTTTATCAGTCTCATTGCTCAAGTGCATGGCGTTTGCTATTGAACTGATCAGGATGAGAACACAGAGGGCAAGCCAATAGGAGAAGCATTCAACTCTATATTGAAGCACTTCCATCGGTTTGAAGCGAATGACGAGTACTTCTGCCCTTGAGAGTTCATTTATAGATGATGAAGCATAAAAGACACAAATTTGAGTCTTTGCTCATTTGCACCTTGGTTGATAGTCACTGTAAGTGTGAAAACATATACTAATAATATCGAAGTCAAGGACAAAATAAAAAACAGGGATGGTGGGAAAGCTTTTTCTGACTACAAGTGATGAGCATGTTATTGACAAAGTCTTTTTCTCTTCCAATAAACTTTAGAATCTTTGCCTGTACACTTTGTTGTGTGTTGCGACAAACAATAAGCAGTAAAAGAGTAGTCCAAACTCATAAGGCCATTGTCAAGTGGCAACATGGAAAGCCGTATCGGCTGATACGTACTTGTATCGGCCGACACTGATACGGTAGGGGAGGATACGCCCCCCACACGTATCTACGATATGTATCGGTCATAACATATCAATACGGCCGATATGTATGGATACAATATTTAAAAAATTTTATTTTATTTAAAAAATATTTTTTAATTAAAAAAATTTAATTGTTTTAAAAAAAATTTGAAATTTTTCCTTAAAAACAAAAATACAATTTAAAGCCAACTTCTTTAAAAATTTAAGTTTTTGTTATATTAAAAATAATATTTTTAAAGTTATATGAGATCAATATGGGTAGGTTTATGCAATTTACATAATTATTTTTTTACATATAGTGCTCCACAAATATATATTTATTTAAACATGTAATTTAGACTCATATTAAACATATTATTTATTTTTAAAATAAATTAATTTTAAAGCATTTAATATGAGAAAGAATGACCAATATTAATTTGGGACAGAGAGCATAATAGTATATGGTTCTGAATGAACTAATTTTAGAATACCCTTATCGGTTGATACGGTATTATATGGTCTTATTATACTCTAAAAGAAGCATTATAATAATATATTATTAGTTATAATATTTTTTTATGTTTATAAAAGGGTTTATGCCCGTTTCGGCGTGTACCCGTATCCATGATCATCGATACTCTCATGCGTATCAATACGGCCTTCCATGAGTGGCAAGCAGGAAATGCAGAAGGCATATTCTTCAAGTTTCCGTAGTAAAAAATAAATTCTTCTTCAGTCTTCGTCTTTAGTCTTGTTTTAAAAATGGCCGTGCCTATATTCATGTAAATAATTTCATTAGTACCCCATTTCTCATTTACCCCTGCCAAATTCTTTAAAATTTTTCATATATACCCTACAATATATACTTTTGACTGCCTTTTCTGACACCTGATCAATTTGCAAGGGCCCCCATATTATTGCCTTCTTTTGTTAAGTTCTAAAATTTCAGTGTGTTATCTTTCTAGGGGCACCATGCACTGAGATTGCTTTTTGCATAGGCCCCGAATACACAAACTCAGCCTACTACCTTTCAGCGCCAGCAGATTGGATCATATGGGACTCTCTCCTTAGCAGATAAATCCCTCTCCTTTCCTATCATTCACCATTCTTCTTCTTTTTCTTTCTCCCACTTATTTTTTCCTCTAACTTTGTCTATTTTTGCAAATGCAAGAAAACAAATTCACAAGATCATTGTACCCAAATTAAAAAAAATTCTCATCCCACCATTCTAAATTGAACTCTGTCTGGTCTTGAAGTAGGCCGACGAGTAGGGCTAGACTTTGAGCAAAAACATCCAAGACTCGTTTTGCTAAGATCCTGCTCTTGATATCGGGCAGCGATGACCATCATAAAAAGGAGCAAGCCATTGTGTCCAATGAAGTGTAATGTCCCTGATCTTTCTGTATTACTTTGTTTTATTTATTTATTTTTCTAATAGGAAAATTCGAATCTCACTACAACAAAATAGAGTATTAGCGACGCATTTATTAGCAACGCAAACATAAGTGTCGCTAAAAATAACTATTTATGATGCATTAAAAAATATCACAATAAAATCAACTATTAGCGATGCATAAATCTATGTGTCGCTAATAGTCATATATTAGCGACGCTTAGTTTAAAGCATCGCTAATACTGATCATATTAGTGATGCTTTCTACAAACATCGCTAAAAGATATACATTTTAAATAAATAAAAAAAAATATAATTATTAGCGACGCTTAGTTATGCATCACTAATAATCCTACTAATAGCGACATATAAAAATAAGTGTCACTAATACCTTGTACTATTAGTGACGCATATGACTATGCATCGCTAATAGTATTTATTTTATTATTTTTTATTTTTAAATTACTTTTTAAAAATAAAAAATCATAAAAACTGAAATTAGAGGAGAGATAGTGTGTAGAGAGAGGAGATGGAGAGGGAGAGAGGATAGATAGGAGAGAGAGAGAGAGAAAGAGAGGGAGAGAGAGAGGAGAAGGAGAGAGAGATAGGGAGATTTTATGTGATTTAGGGTTTAGGTGTATTTATTTTTGTGTGATTTACCTTGATATTCATACTTGTAAAGTCGAATATGGGGCTTAGTCTCAGGTCGTAGGCCTCGACGTGCCATAGAAGCTTTCGACATGATAAAGCAAGAAAAATAAAACAAAATGAGAGAAAGAAAAGAGAAAGAGAAAAAAATATAAAAGAAACGATCGGGAAGGGTGAGAGCACACCCGATCAAAATGCAACCTCTAGAACAAAATGTTGTATTAGCGACGCATTTATTAGTAACCAAAAAATAAGCGTCGCTAAAAGCAACTACCTTCGATGCATAAAAAAGTGTTGCAAAAAATGAACTATTAGCGATACTTTTTATTATGCGTCGCAAATAGTTATATATTAGTGACACTTAATTTAAAACTTCGTTAATACTAAATCATATTAGCAACACTATTAGCGATGTTTTCAAGAAGAGTCTCTAAAAGATATTTATTTTAAATAAAAAATTTATAACTATTAGCGACACTTTTTCTTAAGCGTTGCTAATAGTTTTAACAATAGCGACACTTGTTAAAAAGTGTCGCTAATAGTTATGCTTTTAACCACGTTTATGAAAAGCATAGTTATGAATTTAAAATAAAGAAAATAAAAATTATTAGCGACGCATTTAAACAAATGCGCAAATAGCATTGATAATAGTGACACTTGTTTAAATAAATATTAATTTTATTTAATATATAATTATATAATAAATAAATATTAAAAAATAAAATAAACTTCCTAAATATAATTTATTTTATTCAATATTTACTATTTGTATATACAATAAATAAATATTAAATTTTCAATAAAAGGTAGTGTCAATAATAGAGAGAGAGAGTGAAGAGAGAGAAGAGAGAGTGCATATATAGAGAGAGAGAGAGGAGAGAGTGAGGAGAAAGAGAGAGGGGGAAGAGAGAGATAGAGGAGAGAGAGTGAGGGTAGATAGAGAGAGTGAGGAAAGAGAAGAGAGAGGGAAGAGAGAGAAAAGAGAGAGAGAGAAAGAGAGAGAGAGGAGAAAAGAGAGAGAGGGAGGAGAGAGAGATGGAGAGATTGAGGAGAGAGATAGGGTGGACAAAGAGATGTGAGAGAGAGGAGGGAGAGAGGCTGGAGATAGGAGGGAGAGAGGAGAGAGAGTGAGAGATAGGGAGAGGGTAGAGATAGGAGGGAGAGAGAGTGAGAGGGAGAGTGAGAAGAGAGAGGGTAGAGAGGGAGGAAAGAAATTTTTAATTATAAATTACTTTTAAAAAGATTTTAAAATAAAAAAAATTATACTAGTGATGCATAACCGTATGCATCACTACTACATGAGGGTAGTAGCAATGCATGATGTTATGCGTCACTATTACTCTACGGCAATAGCGACACATATGTTTATGCATCGCTACTACCTAGTATAGTAGCGATGCATATATTTATGCATCACTACTAGGTTTTTATTTTAACAAAAATTTTAAAAAAAAGAGAGCGGGGAGAAAGAGAAGGGATAGAGAGGGAGAGGAGAGAGAGATAAGAAGAGAGAGGGTCGATAGAGAGAGTGAGGAGAGAGAGATAAAGAGGAGAGAAGATAGAGGGAGGAGAGACAGAAAGAAAGAGAGAGAGAGATGGGAGAGTGAGGTTAGAGAGAGAGAGTGAGGAGAGAGAAGAGAGAGGGTGAGGAGAGAGAGGGAAGAGAGAGAATGAGGAGAGAGAGAAAGAGGAAAGAAGATAAAGAGGGAGGAGAGACCAAAAGAAAGAGAGAGGGGAGAGAGGCGAGAAGAGAGAAGAGAAGAGAAGAGACAAGAGAGGGAGTGAGGAGGGAGAGAGTGTAGCGAGAGGAGAGACTGGAGAGAAAGAGAGAAGAGGAGAGGATGAGAGATAGTGAATTAGAGAAAGAAAAAAAAAAGACTATTAATGACACTATAAAAAGTGAGTCACTAATAAGTATAGTAGTAGTGATGCTTAAATTTAAGCGTTGCTACTCTAAAAAGAGAGTCACTAATAAGTATAGTAGTAGCCATTGTGTCCAATGAAGTGTAATGTCCTTGAATTTTTTGTATTTTTTTATTCTTTTTTATTTATTTTTCTAATAGGGAAAATCAACTCTTCGGTGTATTTATTTTTGTGTGATTTACCTTGACATTCATACTTGTAAAGTAGAATATGGGGCTTAGTAGCAGGTTGTTGGCCTCGACGTGCCATAGAAGCTTTCGACATGATAAAGCAAGAAAAATAAAACAAAATGAGAGAAAGAAAAGAAAAGAGAAAGAGAAAAAAAACTATAAAAGAAAAGATCAGGCAATGTGAGCACACCAGATCAAAAAGCAGCCACTACAACAAAATATAGTATTAGTGACGCATTTATTAGTGACGCAAAAATAAGCATCACTAAAAACAACTACCTTCGATGCATAAAAAAAGTCAAAAAAAAATAAACTATTAGTGACGCTTTTTATTATGGGTTGCAAATAGTCGTATATTAGCGAGACTTAATTTAAAGTTTTGCTAATACTAATCATATTAGTGACACTTTATTATAAATTAAGTGTCGCTAATAATTACACTAGCGATGCTTTAAACAAGAGTCGCTAAAAGATATTTATTTTAAATAAAAAAAGAAAAAAATCATAACTATTAGCGTCGCTAATTCTTAAGCGTCGCTAATAGTTTAATAATAGCGACGCTTGTTAAAAAGTGTCACAAATAGTTATGCTACTAATGACGCTTATGAAAAACGTCACTAATACTTATGAATTTGAAATAAAAAATTAAAAATTTAGAACTATTACGACGCATTTAAACAAGCGTCGCAAATAGCATTGATAATAGCGATGCTTGTTTAAATAAGTATTAATGTTATTTAATATATAATTATATAATTTATAAATATTAAAAAAATTAAAATAAACTTCCTAAATATAATCTATTTTATTTAATATTTACTATTTGTTTATATAATAAATAAATATTAAATTTTCAATAAAAGGTAGTGTCAACAATAGATTAAACTTTCACTATTTATATATAATATATTTTATTTCTAAAATTTCATAATTAATTTTAAAAAATAATTTATAATAAAAGAGAGAGTGAAGATAGAGAAAAGAGAGTGCATATATATAGAGAGTGAGGAGAAAGAGTAGAGAGGGGGAAGAGAGAGAAAGAGGAGAGAGAGAGTGAGTGAGGTAGATAGAGAGAGTGAGGAGAGAGAAGAGAGAAACAAAGAGGAGAGACAGCGTGTAGAGAGAGGAGAGAGAGGGTGGAGAGAGAGTGTAGAGAGAGATGAGAGAGAGGGTGAGGAGATAGGAGGGAGAGAGGAGAGAGGAGAGAGGAGAGAGGAGAGAGAGTGAGTGATAGGGAGAGGGTGGAGATAGGAGGGAAAGAGAGTGATAGAGAGAGTGAGAGGAGAGAGGGTAGAGAGAGAGATGAAAGAGAAAATGGAGGCGAAAGAAAATTTTAATTATAAATTATTTTTAAAAAAAAATTTAAAAAAAAAATTATATTAGCGAGGCATAACCGTATGCACCGCTATTGCCTGAGAGATAGTAGGGACGCATGATGTTATGCATCACTATTACTCTAGGGTAGTAGCGATGCATATGTTTATGCGCCACTATTACCTAGCATAGTAGTGACACATACAGTTATGCATCACTACTAGTTTTTTATTTTAAAAAAATTTAAAATAAAAGAGAGCGAGGAGAGAGAGAAGGAGAGGAGAGAGAGATTGAGAGAGAGAGAGAAAAAGAGGAGAGAAGATAGAGAGGGAGGAGAGAGAGAGTGAGAAGAGAGAGAGAAAGGAGAGAAGAGAAGAGAGAGGAAGAGGGAGGAGAGAGTGAATGAGGAGAGAGACACATAGTGGAGAGAGAGGAGAGAGAGTGAGGAAAGAGAGAGTGGAGAGAGAGAGGATGAGAGAGAGAGTGAAGAGACAGAGAAAAAGAGAGAGAGAGGAAGAGGGAGGAGAGAGTGAGTGAGGAGAGAGACATAGAGTGGAGAGAGAGATTGGAAAGAGAGAGTGGAGAGAGTGAGAGAGGATGAGAGAGAGAGGGTGGAGAGAGAGTGAAGAGAGAGAGGGTAGAGAGAGTGAAGAGGACCCCGGTTCTCTCTACTCTTTCTCTACCCTTTCTCCCCAGTCTCCCCTCTGCCCTCAGTCACTCCCCCTCCTTGGAATCTAGCCACCTATCCGTTCCCTACTGGGCTTGCCACTGGCGGGCTCTTTTTTAGAAAAATTTTTTGGTTCTTGGTGATGCTTTGAAAAGCATCAATAAAGAGCATTTGTTTTTATTTTTTAAAATTTTTTGATGTATTAGCGACACTTCCACAAGCGTCGCTAATACACGATGTTTTTAATATATTATATCATTAGCATCAATAAAGATTATTTCTATTATTTTTTTAAAAAAATTTAGTGACACTTAAATAATCGTCGCTAATAAGCAATAGCAGTAATGACACTTAATAAAGCTTCTCTAATAATAACTTATTAGCAACGCTTATTATTATGCGTTGCTATTAAGATATTTATTATTTTTTAAAAAAATATTTTTTTTATTACCAACCCATAATTTAGCATCTCTAATAAGCAATTATTAGCGATGCTTATAATTAAGCGTTGCTAATGACAGATTATTAGTGACGCTTATAATTATGTGTCACTAATAATTTAATATTATCGACACTTTAATATGTGTCACAAAAGTAAAATAATTAGCGACGCATAGATAAACGTTCCTAATGTTAGACTATTAGCTACGCTTAACTAAAAGCGTCACTATTGAGTAGTAGCGACTGCAGTTTTATCGATGTATGTAGCGACGCTTTTTATGAGTCACTAATAACTATTAGTGGTGCTTATAGTACTATTAGTGACGTTTAAAAGCGTTGCTAATAGTCATTTTTGTTGTAGTGAACCTTCTATTGTTGGATGCCCTAGTAGTTGTAGCTAGGCTTGGCCCAACGACGGTAGGGAGCAATAGGCTCTAGCCCCCATGGCCCCATGGCTCTAGACCCAGTTTACCCAGTCACCCCTCTATTTCACTTCCGTAGCGGCTACTGCCAGCCAGCCACAACCAGTTGGCCTTTGTCCAACTCCTTCTTTGGCCAGTGATAGCGAGAGATTGCCGCTCCTTGCCCAATCCACCTCCTCAGCCCCATAATGGACTACACCCCTTTTTCTCTGATTTGATCCCAAGTCTCTATGTTTACCTTCCACTACTGCCACTCATGTATGGCAAGGGTCGGTTAGAAGCAGTGGGCACTACCTTGGGCTGGTGATGGTGGGGAGCCACCTGTCCTGGCCTAGCTCCACACCATATCCCCATTAACTTGCATGTTAGCTCTGCCTAAAACCCTATCTTCTCTCTCTCTCTCTACTTCTACAGTCATTGCCCCAAAGTCAACGGCCACCAGCTGTCTTCCATTAGGCTTGCATATACCTAGCAATGATAAGGAGTAGCCATTCTCGACTTCCTTCTGTCTCATCCTCCCTATTTTCTATTTGCACATAAGCAAAACACCCCCCCCCCCCCCTTTCTTTCTTCTTGCCCATTTTCCGCCACCGGTTGGATGGACTCTTGTTTTTATTGATGGACTGGTCTCCATTGGCTCAAGTTTACCTTTGACTTATTGTGAGTGTTTATTATTTTACCATGATTTATTTTATTGAGTAAGATGAGTGTTGGTTATGTTTATATTTCTAGACATGTAATTGGAATGATAGACTTTGGACGGTTGTGGGACTTGTACTCGATGATGCCTGCGAGATATATTTGCGATTAAGCTCATGGTCATGACGGTTTACTTATATGTTTTCATTTTGATTCATGCCTAAGTTTTATGTTGATGTATGATGATTTAAATTTATAAAAATTTCTTTCATAGGTTCTGAATTTTGTCATTATTCTCAATTTACAACTGTTATGTTCTAAAAGTTTTTCGTGAATTTTTAAGAAAATGTGTGGAAAAAAATCTCAAGTGTGACAGTTGTTAATGTCTTTGATTATTTTGTAGTTTTTCCTTTTTTTTCTCTTTCTCTTTTCGTTTCTTTTCTTTCTCACATTTTCTTTTATTTTTCTTTCTTTATTGCATTGAAAGCTTATGTGGTGCGTCGAGGCCCATGGCTTGCGACTTAGCCCCACACCTAACTTTATGGGTATGAATATCAAAGTCAATATGGAGAAATAACTACACCGAAGCATCAAATTTCCCCACAAAAAAATAAAAAAATAGTTGAAAAAAATAAAAAATAAGGGACATTACATGAAGTATCTGTAAAAGAAATAAGAGGACAAAGAGAGAAGGGCTCGAACTATCTATCGCAACGGGAAGGTGGAGAACATGTTTGCTTTGCTACAAATATGGTCTCCGCTCTGTCCCTTAATTCCAATAGCCCGATCGCTGTGAGTTACTTTGTTGAGTGGGTTGGCATGTTAATTTTTTAGGGAGATGAAGAAGGATCGATATGTGAGTGTCTTGTCCAATATATACCTGAATGCTCTAAGTGGAAAAATAGAAGACCAATTTTCTTGGAAATTCGGTGCCCCAAGAAACTTTGAATAAGACAAATGGGGGCCCTTATAATTTGGGGCCCCAACATATAGTTTGACCAGGTTTCAAGATAGGTGGCTTATGAATTTTTTTTACCCTACCCCATGTTAGTATTAGCCTAGTTAATGTCCATTTTTGTGACACATTATGTAGGGTTATTGGGTTAGTGTGAGATTAAAATGAAGACTTCAAAAGACAAACTCCGACCAAAGGCTCAAGCCCAAAAAAATAGATCAAGCTTCAAGAAGCTTATGAAGAAATAAAAGACAAAGGCTCAGGCCCTAAGAAGATAAAGAATGAGCTTCAAAGAAGCCCAAGAAAATAAGAAACAAAGGCTCAAGCACAAAGTAGATAAGAGATCAACTTCAAAACACAAAACCCAAGAATTGATCAAGGTCTCCTGATTATAGTCTATTTGGACTAAAAATAAGTCATTGTGCTCTTAGGTTGGTTAGAGAAAAAGCTCATTCATCTTATGCAAGGAAAAGACATATATACCCAAACATAGACCAAAACTAAGACCCAAACATATACCTAACATGAAATCTCTCAACTATAAATACCCTATCTTGGGTGAAGTTGAAATCATCTCCCCTTCCCTTGTCGCTTAACGCGATTTCTTCTAGTTAAATCATGAGGAGAGGTGCCATGGATTTGGTGCTTCAAGTGCCACTGCTAGGATCCGATCTGTCTAGATCTAGCCAAGCCAAGGGGTTGGCCGTGACCAGGAAGACATGTCACAGCCAGGAGGCCATGTCGCGACTAGGAAACCAGGTCTCGACTAGGAGGCCATGCTACGACCAGGAAGCCAGGTCATGACCAAGAGGCCTAGCCATGGCCAGGATGCTAGACCATGGCTAGGCAGTCAAGAAACTTGGCCCTTCTGACCACCGCTAGGTAGGTTGTGGCACTGAGCCCCAAGCCAACCAGATCCAGTGCTTGGCTGGCCAAGATGGCCAGATCCAAAGCTTAGTTTGTCAATTTTGATCGTTGGCCAATTTGGCTAGACCAATTCTTGTTGTGGACAAATCTAGCTGGTTAGGCCAAATTTGGCTGCTATCTAGCTAGCGAAACCTAGCTGTTGTTGGCGCCAAGGAGGAAGTGGGGAAGAAGGAGAAAAGCAGAAGAAAAAAGGGAGGAGAAGGTAAGGCAGCCACCGGAGTTCCCGCCATCGTTGTCACCAGAGTTGGAGAAGGAGATGCAGAATTATTTTTGTTGGGGTCATAGCTAAGAGAAATTGTGTGGGTTTATGGGTTTAAGAGAGAAAGTAAAAAACACACTGCAATTTCAAAAAAGTCTTGTCTTCAAAAAGTTTAGTTACAAATCCCGTAAACAAGCATTCTCTATTTCTTATAGTGGTTTCATTCTAAAATTAAGAAGATGTTTTGTAGTGGCCACAAATATTTAAGAATCCATAATAAAATTAGCTAAAGCCAAGTACTCCCATCCCAGATCGAGCTCCATTGGTATAAAAGATGAAGCTTTTTCTCCCATTGACTTTGGTGAGTATGATATTAACTTTTGTCTTTTCTTTTTTCAATAAACATTGCAATCTTCGTTTGTATGCTGGCTTGTGAGTTACGACAACAAAATAATGTGTAGTTGAACATAGGCATGTTTGTGTAAGAAATTCTCAAAGGATTATACTACAATTTCTTTTAGACTCAATGACATTGTTGTTGGATATGGAAGTTGTATAAAATTTAAAATTTAAAATTCAAGCAGAAGAAAGATTTTGGCTCAATTCTAATGAAATCACCTCAATTCATCATGAAGTGATTCTGTTGATTCTCACTCCCAACCCCCATTTTAGAATAAAATATTCTATTATTTTCCAATTGATACCTCTTATATCGATTTGAGCTTCAGATAGTGTGTCATATGGGTAGGCACCAATTAAAAAGTTCAAAATAACCTACCTATGTGAAGTCTTGTTTGATAGGGATAGTAGATACAAGTGTAATGGTGCCTAGAACACATGAATCCAAGTTCGAGAAAAAAATAATAGTCGTTAAAGTGTGAAAAATAGGTTGGAAGCTGTTTCGGAATTCACCCAAAAATCATGTTACCAAACTGGATTCTGATTATGAGCTGAATTTTATTAATTGAAACCCTTACCCAAACAGCCCCTAATAAGCTCATGACCAAAAAGCAAGCAAGCACTAAGTTCTAAAATTCTTTGTGTTTGATGATAAAAACGATTTTATTGTTTCCTTCATTTGCTTGTTAGTCTTTATAATATTGTAAAAAGCTGATTTTGAGTATTCAGACAACGACAGGGAAAATAGGATTTAGGTGGGGTTCACCCAATTAGGGGCTATTTGGAGTAAATTGTGTCAATTCATCCTTACAGTCAGAATGGAGTTTGGTAACAAAATTTTTTATCATAAATTTAGATGAATTATTATATAAAAAAAAGAGTTTAAGGTGTCGATGTCATCGGAATCCAATCCAAGATAAGTGAGCAACCCAATTAAAATCTATTTAGGGCTATCATCAGGGTCAGGACATTGCGGGCCATAGATGGGCAAGTTGGGCTGCAAATTTTTAGGGCCAACTTGACTGCCGATAAAACAATAGTTAAGGGTCTTTTTATTTTTAACCCACATGAGGGCATGGAAGGCCGTATCAACCAATAGGGGTCTGTATCAGTCGATATGTACCTGTATTGGTCGATACCGATACGGTACGAGGGGAGATACGCGCTCCACACAATTTTGCGATACATACTGGCCATATCGGCCGTACTATATCAATACGTATCGATATTATATTTAAAAAAATTAATTTTTAATTAATTTTTTTTAATTCAAAAAATTATTTTTAAAAAAATTAATTATTTTTAAAAAAATTTAATTTTTTTCTTAAAAATAAATACACATTTCAAACCCAACTTCTTTGAAAGTTTAAGTTTTAGTTATATTAAAAATAATATTTTTAAAATTATATGAGATCAATACGGGTAGGTCCATATAATTTACATAATTTTTTTTTTACTATAGTGCTCCACAAATATACATTTATTTAAACATGTAACTTAGACTCATATTAAGCATACTATTTATTTTTAAAATAAATTAATTTTAAAGCACTTAATATAGGAAAGAATGACCAATAATTTATATGGGACGAAGAGCATAATAATAAATAGTTCTAAATGAACTAATTTTAGAATACTCGTATCGGTTGATACGGCATTATATGATCTTATTATGCTCTAAAAGAAGTATTATAATGATATATTATTAGTTATAATATTTTTTTATGTTTAGAAAAGAGTTTATGCCTGTTTCAGTGTGTATCAAGTATATTATCGGTACGTACCCGTATCCATAATCATCGATACTCTCATGCATATTGATACAGCCTTCTATATACGAGGGTAGGCCTAAAAGCCCGTGACATATATGGCCGGGCCAGGCATTGGGCAAAAAAGTCGTCCCATCTTGCGCTCTGCTTCCCAGTCCCCCCTCATTCTCAAATCTCACTCTCTCAGTCAGTCATTCCACCACCCAGTTTAGTCCTTCCCTTAGATCTTTCTCATTTCATCGTCTTACTGTCTTATAGCCTCCAGATACTCCACCCGAGAGAAGGCTCCTCCTCATCTCATCACCACTGCCTGGTCCTTCCCTTCAGCCTTCATATTCCCTACACTGGCAAGCGCTGCTCCTGTGCTCTAGTGGCAATCTTCTTGTCCTCCAGCCTCGAGATCCTCTACCCAAGAGAAGGCAGGTAATCATCTCATCACCGCCGCCCAATCTTTCCCTTTGGCTTTCATATTCCCCTCACCCGCAAGCACTGTACTCTAGTAGCCATCTTCCTCTCCTCCAGCCTCTAGATCCTCCACCCTGAAGAAGGCCACTACTCATCTCAGCACCCCCCACCCACCTTCCCTTTGCCCTTTAGATCCCCCTCACAGGCAAGTGCTACTCCTGTGCTCCAATTGCCATCTTCCAGTCCTCCAGTCTCCATATCCTCCACCCCAGAGAAGGTTGTTACTCATCTCTTCTCCGAAGGCCACCCCTCCATGAATCCCACACGCTAGCCCCTATTCTATTGATGCATCTCTTTTCTTTATGCTAAATAATCTGTTTGGCCTTCCGTCCTATATTAATACCTCCATTTAAAAAAGTAGTAGTTTTTATTAAAGGGTGAAGCCCACATCGATGAAAAGGGAAAATAAGCCTATAATGCTCTTTTTTAAGTACCCAATCACTTATAAACGACTTGGAGCTATTACTATAATTTCGGTTATGGAACACAAATTTCTGTCAAATGGTGCTAGTAATTTAGGACAGAGGAAACATTAAATTTGTTGTTAATTTCCTATCATGGTTCTCCAAGTTATTAATATTATCTATCTATAAAATCTATTATTAATTTGTTGCCTTTATGCTTCTTATTTCATTTTGTCTAAAATTTGTGTAGTATCTAAAATTTGTGACCACATGGCCCCTACGCCCTCAGGATCCATATTCTTTGTTATATTATAAAATATAATTTGTGATAATGCATTAATTAAGGACACACCAATTTTTTTTGGAAATTAACATATAACTTAAGAAGCAATATGCAAGTTACCATTATTGGTTGCACTGTTTTATGTTTGCTTAGTCAAATTATGCTATGCTATATTTTCTCTTATTTTATTTTAATTCATTTAAAAAATCAAATAAAACTATTAATAAAAGATAAATAGAGTAATTAATATAAAAATTTTATTTCCTAGTAGGCAATATGGTTAGATCATTGTTAACTTTTACTCCTTAATAGCAAAAAATTGATAAGTTTAGATGTCTCATAATAAACGGTTCTCATGCCATGAGATGCCATGTGCATGTTCGTAACAAAACTAATGCTTTATAAATTCTGTCATTTCATTGATATTGGTGCATAATCGTAACCCTTAGTTCTAAAATTCTGTAATATAGGTGGTTTAGGACCCTGGTTTCTTCGGTAAAGTGCCAGGAATATCCAATGAAAATTTTTGATGAAGTAAAATTGATGTGTAAGTGCTTAGTTTTGAATTTTGAGGAGTATGGATGTTTCTCAAGTTATACTCATGCAACTTGACGACTAAAGTAGGTAATTTTATAGGTACACGATACAACACTTTTTGTCTCATTGTTGTATGAACCTGTTGTTCTTGGTATGAATTAACTTATGAATGATATTGTATAACATATTGTCTATTCACCTATGCAAAGAAAATTGATGGAATTGTATTCATGTTATGTATGATGCATGTAGTTATATCTGATATATTTTTAGGGTGCATGTAAGGTGCATGTGGCTAGTGTAGTTTTGGAGTAAGCGTACTGAGGTTTAGCTTATGGGTAGTTTTTCTACAGCGCTATAATGCATATTTTGTAGGCACAGGTACAAAATGGTTTGTTAGAAGTTAGTTGTGCAAACTTAACTAGAACTCAGTGATTATGTGTCTCAAACTCATTGCCACAGTTTGTCAAGATTAATAATGGTTTATATGTAATTTATTTGAAGTATTTTGACATTATCTATAGATATGGGTTGTAACAGCTTCTCTTGTTTTGTCCATAGTTTTATTTGTTTCCTTTTTAATTTATGGCATGTTACCACAAATATGAGATTAGTGGACATAATTCTGACCAAAACTATGTCACGAGGGAGCTGTATGGAGCATTGTCATAGAATCGAGAGCAGGCTAGCCACCTTCCAAGGGGATGAAATTCTTATGACTACTTTTCATGGGTTTTCTCTGAAGAAGAGTTTTTGTAAAATGCTGAAATTATTTATGAAGGCTTCCCTGTTATGGATACGAGGTAAGAAATGGGAAAAGAAAGGCATATAAAAGGACTGTAAAATAATTTGACATAGCAGAATTGAGTTGTAACTTGTGAGTAAAATCTTGGAGAGGTTGTTACTAATATTTCTTACATAAAGCAAGTTGAGTGATGATAGAATTTTTAATTTTTGCCTATTTCCCCCATGTTTTATACCCGTAATACTCTTATTTTACCCAAGCTTCAAACTCAATCAAACAATTTAGAAAATCCCTTACCAATGCATTTCCTATAATGCTCTTTAATACAAGTTTGAATTGGCATGAGGTATTATAATTATGTTTTAGTAAAATCCCTTGCTTAGATTCTTTTAGGTAGCTATGAATGTTAGCCTAATATTGTTTGCTGATACAACTCATACCCTACTTTTTACATTACATTAATTTAACTTTTTAATATCATATCTTCTACTCCCAAACTTGGATTAATACATTATGGGTACCGTTGGAAAGTTGTCGATGAGCTCTATGAAATGAAATCCTCTAAGTATGTTTTTTTTTTAATTTTTATGTGTGCCATGCAAACAATATACTAATCGATAATATTTTTTTGCATTTTGGATTATATTACACACATTCAGATTCATACAGTTTTTATGTCATTAGAAAATTTCTAATAAGCTATATCAAATAAGATCCACCATCAAACTGATCTTGAATATGATAGATGTGCTCCACGGCGTAAAGTCACTCAAAACCAATGTGCGCTAATTTATGACATAATATTAAGTTTGTGTCATTTGAACTTGTAGTTGCCTATTACAAGTGCATTTAGGTTAGTATAGCACTTATATATGTCGGTATAAGTATTTATTTTACTTTATTCTTTCTTATTTAATTTGTATTTACATGAGTAATACGTGTGTATTCTTACTAGTATTTCCTATTTTTTTTCTTGAAAGCATGTTGTAGTGGATTAGACATCTAGATATGATTGTGATTGATGCGTGAATGTCCATGTTTGTCTATATATGCTAGCGCCCAGCATAAACAATGGCAGATGGACATGAACATAGTGTCCTTGTCCACTGCAGGCACCGAAGGATATGGACAGTGTCCTGATCTAGCAGATGGACAAAGCAACCTTTTGTCCGTGTCCAAGTCCATCCATGAACAACCCTACATCAGGCACATTAGAAAAAATGCAGAATTCCACAAGATGTGAGCTCAGCTTATGGAATTAATAGTGAACGTTGTGTACATGAAAACAACAAATATTTGATCTGAGAATCGAACTGTTAATTTGGCCAATTTTCTTTTAGCTCCAACTTGGCTTTGGCCACGACAAGAATCAATTGAAAACTCGTTATTAATGCTACTCCATCTACTCTTGTTAGCATTATTCATATTGTGACATTATTCTAGTCGAAGGGAAAAAGAAAACTGAATACATAATCCATCATGCCTTCAACTTGAATCAGATGCAATTTTCTTCATTTTCTACGTACTATTAGATGAATGAAGGTGAAGGGAATTCCATCCCCGCTTGAATCTGCAATCAGCAGGCAATGCACCATTTAAAGAGCTCCAGCTCGCAATTTATCCGACACAACTCGAATCACCAGAAATCTCCACATGAGCAAACTCCATGTTCAAAATGATGGAATCGATTTGGATCCTTCAATACAAGCTTTCTTTCAACAATCTTCGATAACAATTTAATGGCAGTGTGGCAGTTTCTGCACACCCTGCAGTTCTTAGTCACATAAATAGTAGCCTTTCCTGGGTTGCTGATCAGCCCAAAAGCAACAGCCAACATTTCACTATGGCCAGAAGGGATGCACTCTCTTTCCTCATCAACGTCATGCAAAGCAAAATTATTTCCAGGACTGTAACCTTCATCTTCTTGCATCTTTCTCCTTAAACTATCTAGTTCTAGATATATCCTATCCGACCTTGGATGAGAGACATCCCCTGCATGCCTTATTCGTGCTTAAGCCCATGTCAACAATCATTTGTTTCAAACTGCTAACCATGTCCCATTTCCCATTTGCAGCATAAACATTAGAGAGCATCACATAGTTCTCGGCATTCAACGGATCTATTTCAATTAGTTCTTCCACAACCTTTTTTCCTAGTATCAAATTCTCATGGATCCTGCACCCTTCAAGCAGAGCTCTCAGCACCTCAGGACATGGCCCAATTTCGTGCTTCAGCATGAATGATTGTGCATCTTTAGGAGTCCTGCTCGAGCTAGTAGACCAACCATCAGTGCAATGTGACCAATCTTAAGCTTCCGTAGGCAGCTGAAGTAAAACCTTCCCTCTTTGACCCATTGAGCAGTCTGGCATGCATGAAGTAAAGCCTCATATAACTTCTCATCAGGCTCCAGTCTTAGATCCATTTTTCTTTCATTGAAAAGCTTAAGTCCATGCTCTGCTTGACCGTGCAAGCTATATCCAACTATCATCACAGTCCAAGAAACCATGTCTTTATTTTCCATCTTCTTGAAAATGTTCGAAGCAGACCTCATACACCCTGACTTTATATACATATCCATGAGTGCGTTATATACAGTTAGATTCAGCTGCACAGCGTTTCTTGTTACATATGCGTGAATTTCTTTTCCATGCTTACGAGCAGCAACTCTTGCACAAGCAGGAAGAATGCTAGCAACGGTAACTGAATCAGTCTTTACACCTTTGGCATGCATTGACCTGAGTAATTTCAGCCCCTCGTTAAAGCAACCATTCTGCACATACCCACTAATGACTGCTGTCCAAGAAACAGCATCTCTATTCAGCATTCCATCAAAAACAGCTCGAGCATCTCCCATGCTACAACAGTCGAAGTACACGTTTCACCAGTGCGTTGTCAACAGAAACGTCAAACTCCAATCCAAGCTTCCTCGCAATTTCATGAACTTTTCTCCCTTCTATAATTGAATTTAACCACCCACAAGCTTTGATGGCGGACAACAGAGCTACTGAATCAACATTGGCGCCCGAATTTACCATCTGATAGAAAACATCCAACGCCAACTCATGCCGATTCTCCATTGCGTATAAGCCAGCAAGCAGAGTCCATGAAACGGCGTTCTTCTCACGCATTTTGTCAAATATCCGTTGTGCAGCCTCAGTGCCATCCAATTGCCCATACACAGTCATGAGTGAAGTGATCACATACTGGTCAGCAGCAAACCCAAGTTTCACAGCATGACCATGAACTAGTTTCGCGTAAAAGAAATCACCGGAAAGGCGCGACGCCGTCAAGACACGGGGCAGGGTGTGCCTATCCGGATGAACACCGCGTGCGAGCATCTCATAATAGACGGAAAGAGCGGCTTGCGGGGAGCCACCGCCGTTGAGATGGCGTTGAATGACGGAGTTGTAAGAGAATGCGCTTCGAAGAGGAATTTCATCCAACACCTGGAGGGCGTTCGAAGGTTGATAGGTTTGGAGGCGGATTGCGGCGTGGGCAACGGTTAGATGGCCTGAATTGACACTTCGGACGGATGATTTCTGACTTTTGGCGTCTGGGTCGTGGGAATTCAAAGAGAAAACGGCGGAGGTTGCTTGAACGGAAGCCATGTTTAACGTTCAAGCGTTTGTTTTATGCTTCTCTCATCCTTGTTCGTTCTTTTCGAGTAACTCGTGGGGATGAAGCTGAAGGGAGTCGAGAACCTCTCCTATTCCTAACCACTGCTTGCGCGACTCTTGCTTCAAAACTCTGCCTACATCAAATGCGCGTTCATCTCTTCTACCGGGCTATTGGTCCATGAAAATTAGTTGGGAAAATATATATTTATTAATATTTTTTACTTACATTAGTGTATGGAGGGGGCGGAGCCAGGGAGAGGGGTGCCGGCGCCGCCGTTCTCTAGCTCTAGTCCCCCTCCTCCCTGCTCCGCCCCCCCTCTCCTCCTTCCTCTGATTTTAAAGGGGGGAGGAGGAGGGGGGACTGGGAGTGGGGTGGGGGGCCGGAGGTGCCGCCACCCTCCCCCTACTCCCTGCCCCAGTGCCCCTCTCCTTCTGCCCCTCCTCTGATTTTCAGAAGAGGAGGTGGGCGGCGCCTCCTCCGCCCGCCTCCGCCTTTGCACCCCCCTCCCTCTCCCCTTGCTCCCTGCCCCAATCCCCCTCTCCTTCCCCCCTCCTCTGATTTTCAGAGGAGGGGGCAGAGCTGGGGAGAGGGGGGTGGGGGGGCCCTCCTGCTCCCCCTTCTCCTTCCCCCTTGCTCCGGACCTCATTCTCCCCCTCCTTCCCCCACTCCCCCCCTTTCCCCCCTCCTCCTCTGATGAGGGTGTCGAATGACGGCAGGGCGCTGGAATCAGGAACCCTGGCTCTTGATTCTGGTGCCCCGCCGTCCTCCGGCACCATCTCTCTTCCCCAGTGGGCCTATGGCCCATCGGGGTTTTTTTACAAAAAAAATCATTTGTAGTGACGCATAAAAAGCGTTGCTAAAACATTTTTAAAATATTTTAATATTTATTGGCCACATTTTTAAAGGGCCACTATTGTATTTCAATTTTGTAGTACTATATGGCGACGCTTTGAAATTTTAATTTTTTTTATATTAGCAACGTATAAAAAAGTGTCGTTAATAAGGACTTATTGGTGTTCGTATATATTTATACATCACTAATAATTAATTTTTATGTTTTTTAAAAAATAGTTTTTCTATTAGCGACATACACGAAAGTGTCACTAATAATTTATTAAATGTCGCTATTAGTTTATTATTAGAAATGCATATATATGCGTTGCTAATAATAAACTAATAGTGACACATATGTATGCATCACTCAAATGCTCTATTAGCGACATTTTGTTATACGTCGCGAATAGTAAATTGCGACAATATTTTTTTCGATGCTTATAGCGATGTTTATTATACATTGCTAATAGTCATTAGCGACATTTAGGGGACTATTAGGGATGCATAAATGCATCGCTAATAGTCATTTTTGTTGTAGTGTAAGATCCTATCACGGTCAGATACAATAGTGCGAGGCATGCCGTGGAGTTTGGCCACCTCCCTAACACAGTGCTCTGCCATTGTCTTGGTGGTGAATGGGTGGCCTAAAGCACAAAAGTGAGCGTACTTGGACAACCTATCCACTACCACCATAATCACCGATTTTCCATACATCACGGGCAAGGCTTTCACGAAGTCCATCAAAACAAATTCCCAAACCTTGTCGGGAATGGGTAATGACTTAAGCAGGCCGGTAGGGGACGTCGTGGCAGCCTTAGCTCTGGCATATGTTACAAGTGACAACATACTCCAGGACCACCCATCGAATACCTTGCCACATAAAACTCTAGCTGACCCACTTATAGGTGCGGAATGAGCCTTCATGACTGGCCACTGGAGTGTCATGGAAGTGGGAAAGAATGCACCAACGAAGATCATCAACATTAGGTACCCAAAGGCGGTCCTTTCAAAAGAGGAGGTTATCCCGGCACAGAAAGAAGGGACAAGCCACTGGGTCAGCCTGGAGAGCTGTAATCATGGTCTATGTCGGAGGATCCTCAATCTATGCCCGCCTCAACTCAGCAATGAAGGGGTAGGGCAGAGTAGACAGAGCCAAGCACGAACTAGCAGTAGAGCTGTGAGAAAGTGCGTCGGGCACCATGTTGTTCAACCCTTTCTTGTAAACGACCACATAATCATATCCAAACAACTTACTAACCCACCGCTGTTGTGTTGGAGTGGACACATGCTGCTCAAGGAAGTACTTCAGGGGCTGGTGGTTAGTGCAACAACACCACCCCTAGGCCTGACTCGGAAGCATCTGTTTCTACCACGAAAGGGCGGATAGAATCAGGTAAAATAAGAATAGGGGCCAATGCTATCTACTGCTTCAACTCGCCAAAGACCACTTGGGTTGCCCTAGTCCAACTGAGTGCCCCCTTCTTTAGCAGCTCTGTAAGGGGCTGCCAAAAGAACACTTCGAATGCTTAAGAAATAATGAGTTATCTCTCAGAATAGAGAAGACAGGCCTAAGATGCTCTAAGTGGTCTGCCCAGGACTTGCTGAAGACAAGGATATTATCAAAGAAGACCAAGAAGTAGCGACGGAGGAAGTGCCTGAAGAGATCGTTCATGAGGCTTTGGAAGGTGGAGGGGGCATTGGTCAGCCCGAACGGCATGACGAGGAACTCGAAATGGCTATCATGAGTTCATAAGGCGGTCTTGTGCACATCAGTGGGCTGCACCCAAATTTGATGGTAACCCGATCGAAGATTGAGTTTATTGAATAATGTCGCACTAGCCAGCTCATCCAAAAGCTCCTCAATCACTGGAATGAGGTACTTGTCCTTTACGGTGATAGCATTAAAGGCCTGATAATTGACATAGAACCACCGCATGCCGTCCTTCTTACAAACTAGAAATACAGGGGAGGAGAAGGAGCTTGTGCTAAGGCGGATAATACCTGACTAAAGCATGTCGGCAACGAGGTGCTCTATCTCCGCCTTCTGAATGTGAGGATAACGGTAGGAGCGGGCATTGGCCGGAGATACCCTGGGAATGATAGAGATATGGTGATCTTGGGTCTTATTTGCTTGAGTGGGATAGTTTTTATCTCTTAGCTCATAGATAAGTATTAAGTCATAACAACGTAGCATCTTCTAAGTAGCCAAAAAATTTATTGCGCATTTATGTTATACTTTATATGTATTGAAATAAGTGTCTTATTATTAATTCACATTCAAAAACCAAATGAGACGCTTATTTTAAGATAGGGAATATCTTACACTTCAAGAAGCTGTCCATGCCTGTATCTTCCTTTTTTCAAATTTCTTTTTTTTTCGAAGAACGGACCAAAGTTAAGACTCTAGAGATGTTAACAAGAACAATTAATTTAAACGTCAAAAAGGTGGAAAAATAGTACACCATGGCCCACATAAAAGAACCAGGAATTTATGCACGACACATGCGCCACTTGACTTAGCTATTGCGTTTTTTGTTTGCTAGAGAGGACTTGACTTGGCCTGGGCCACTCTAATTTTTTGGGTGTACTCAAAAGTCCCGGTCTTGCAGATTAGTGGAAAGTTGAAACGAGTTGCTTGTTTTGTACCAAAAACGACCACGCGGGCATTATCAAATGAATATCAAAATAATAAAAGGTTCTCTAATGATATTTTAAGATAAGTCAAAAATAATTCAAAAAACGTATTTGACTTTGGATAAATGGCCATGCTTATATCATTTTTGATCGGCCATGTTTATATTACCTTGTTACTAAGTAATGTTATGTACAATCAAATTCACACATTTTGTACATTATGTTTCTAATCCACATTGGTTTCTAAGTATTATGTTACTAAATAATTGTGGCATACACTATGTTACATAGTAACTAACAATATGTTACTTGCTAACATATAGTACCTTACTAATTGTATGTTGTTGAGTACCACAATTTTTTTTTTGATACAGAACACTTGAGACTATGTTTTCTAATTATATTTATATATAAAAATTATATACTCCCATATTAGTACTTCCAGTATTGTACTTTAAAAAGTGCTTCAAAAACTATTTTCTATTTTCTTAGTTGTGAGTACTGTCACTAAATAAAAATCGCTATTCTTCCGAATAGAACTATTATTGTGGGATGGAAGAAGTATGCATTTTTAGCGGTAAAACAACTCTCTTTCTGGAAGATTGGTTAAAAAATAAATATATATTAGTTCTACGGGATAAAGACTCTACACCACAAGGTAAAGTAGATGAATTTGAATACTTTGGATTACCTATTACATATCATCAATTAGTGTAAAGAAGTAAATATGTCAATCTTTTGAAAAGTGACTCTAATGTGAAGTGAGGGGGAGACCAACATACACAGAAGAGTTTTTCATGCTCCCCTCTCACAATGAGCCTAGCGTAAGGATACTAGCGCTAATGTGCTCTAGTGTGTGCGTCGTCGATCTCATGGATGAAGAGTTCTCATGGGGTTCCTTACGTTGGGCTCATTATCAGAGTGGAGCATTAAAAATGCTTCATATACACACATTAGAATGTGTCTAAATTTGTAAAAATTTATGGACTAGGATAACAAGAACGCAGTTTTGTAAAAATTATGGACTTGTTTTGATATATGGTGACAAATCCTAAACCCTAAGCACTTGTAATTTGGACTCTCATAATTGATGTTTCAAGTTCATGACTATTGGTGTATAAAACCCACATGTTAGAACGAGTCTAAATTTGTCCCTCCGTCCCACATTAAAAGCTTCTTTTGAAAAATTAAATGGTTATTAATATAGGATGAAGGAAGTATATAACACTAAAGGATACTAACATGGAGCGCAGGAGTACGGATAGGGTAAGAATAATATGTTAGTTAACAATCTTTCATAAAGTTCCAATTGTTATGGATGAGATAACTTCTTTATTTCTTTAAGTAAGAATAACTTTTCGTAACTTTCTCGATTACGAGAGTAAATTTCGTGAATGATATTTATCATAAAGTTCAAGCTCATTCTATTATTTATATGGAAACCAAGTGAAATTATCAATCAAGTGAGTCGGCACCAAGAATATTATTGGGAGAAGGATTATAAGTCAAGTGAAATTTTAGTCCTACATGTAAATACTATAGATCGTATTGCCATGAGTAACATAGTGCACTTCATTAAGACCAAGTGTAATAGAATGAATTGAAGAAATACCCAAGGTCTGTATCAAGAGTATCATATTTTGATAATCAATCTTTTCTTGCCAAAACCAATCTATACATTGAACAATTTCATAAAATGTTAATTGCTCATGTAACCTGTCAATAATTTGCTTATTCCATTTCCATGTGAAGAAAAAGTAACCAGTAATTCTCATCTTATTGTAGTGAAAGCTCATTATTAATAATCAACAGTAATTTACTTCATTTATGGTCTGTCTCATATTAATACTTTCTGAGCACGGTGAAACACCAAAAGACTGGCTCCACCCCCATACAGTTGTTCATGTAGTATTTTCTGCTATCGTCCTGACTGAGAAGTTGGAATGGACTCCACATCTACAACCGTGTACAAATTCTGTCATGATGCTCTGAGTATGACAGAATTTGGTGGCATCTTAATGTCCTACTTAAATCAGACACAAACTTGTCATCTTCATTTATATTTGTTGGATATTCAGATAAGAAAGGCCTGGCCGGCATAGGTGGAGCTTTTGTGCACCCTTCCAGCATCTCTATAACATTGCTAATAGACGGTCTATCAACATGTTTCATTTGAATGCAGCAAAGTGCAATTGTTATCAATTTTATCACTGTTTCCTTCTCATCCTCAGTAGTTCCTCCCATTCCAAAGTCCCCTCCTTGATTAAGTTGATCATAAGCCCACACTGGAAAGTAAATTTGGCTTGAATTCTCAGCTTTTCCATTTAAAATTTTCTTTTTCCCTGCCATCTCCAATAGAAGCATTCCAAAACTGTAAACATTAGATTTGTATGAGACTTCTACATTCTTGTAGAAGAACTCAGGAGCAATGTACCCAATTGTGCCCCTTGCTGCTGTGACTAACACAATGCTCTCTTCTGTTGGGTAAAATTTTGCCGGTCCAAAGTCCGAAACCTTAGTGTTGAAGTTTTCATCCAGAAGATTGGCTTTATATCAAAATGAAGGATTTGCATATGACAACCCTGATGCAAATATTCGATCCCTCGAGCTATTCCTAGTGCAATCTCTTCAATTTTGTTCCAATTTAGGATGTTCACATTATCTTCATGACAAAATATATATTTTTCCAATGACCCATTTGGCATGTAGTCATAGATCAGACCCTGTTTGGACCCTTCTGAGCAAAATCCTACGAGTTGCACTATGTTGACTTGGTGAATTCTTCCAATTGTTGCAATTTCATTGATGAATCCTGGCCATTGCCTTTGGATTTCTTCAACATCTTAACTGCTACAAGACGACCACTTGACATCTTCCCTTTGAACACAGAACCATAGCCTCCTTGCCCCAGTTTTTCTTTGAAATTTTTTGTGATCTTCTTGATTTCAGAATAGGAATATCTTGTAGGGGATTGGCTTCTATAAGTGGTCAAAAAATCTTCAACAGTTGAATCCATCCATATGTCCTTGGTCCTCAGTCTATAAATAAGAAATGCAGCTAAGATTGGTAGCGCAAGGAATGCTCTCACTGTCCATATGGATCCTTCACATAAAAGAGAATAAAGCACTAGTTAGTCTCCGGTTAAGTGGATAATTGCTTTGTAGTGAAGACTAGCATTCTCTTACCTATAACGAGAAGGTATCCATAGAACAAATTGAGTTGGACCAAAAAGTAATCAGTAGACAATAAATAAATACTATAATTTTTTTTTAAAAAAAAGTGAATCTCAGTTTTTACTTTCAACAATTAGATGACAATACTGAATATATGGAGACAGATTAGAATTTGTTCTTACCAAATAGGGTATTAGTGTATCCTACAAAAAAATGAGATGCAGGAATCAGGCATTGAAGGGTAAGATTATTGTAAAAAACCCAAATAAAAGAATTTATGTCAACGCAAAGCGATTGAATCAAAGCAAGCAACCACAGAATGTATAAATGATTTGGCATCAAATCATTCCAATTGTGTCCTTGGAAGAGTAAAGATTTAGTCCTACCTAGCTCATCGATTTGTGGCAACCATTATGAAAAAATAAATAATCACTGAAATTGGTTAATTTGGTGTAAGCTTTCTCTGCGATTGCAACACATTGAAGTTCCTAATTAAGCCTTACCGTAAAAGACTGTAAAGCTGGAAAATCCAAGTCTCGAGAAAAGACTAAAAAAAGTTTCCAATCAGTGAACTCATTACCAATTATAGCTTTCCACACAACACCACCCGCGTGACAATAAATAAAATGATTTAAATGAACTCCATTTGGCAAGGATGGTAAGCAAACATGGTATTGTATCCAATTCTTTTGGTCATTTTAATGTATTTTTATTTGTTTTCTATAAACATTAATGACTCCACAGAGGGAGGGAGGGAGGTTATAAAGCAATAGATGAAGCAACATTTACTAAGAGAACCAAATACTAATAAAATATATATTTTATTGGCTGGAAAAATAAAAATGAAAAGTGAAGACTCTTCATTTTCTTACAATCTATAGGCAGAGACTCAGAATAGCAGCTATAATTTACAATGCTAAGTGTTAAAAAGGAAAGACAAATAGAAAATGAGTGTTAATGGCCGATAAACACAACATGACTAATTAGTCATTCCATTCGAGAGAGTTATCAACTTGGCTACTAGTTATGATCTTGAGTTCTCAGTTTTCACTTAAAGATTTTGTATCTTGAATCAAAATGAGTAAGGAAGTGTTCGTAGGGACATAGTCCGTTAGAGCATCTCCAATGGGGGTCTTAAAAATACCAATTGGAGATGCTCAAAATAGAGACCCATTTGCCTAAGTGGATAATTGGAGTCTCATAAATTCCAGCTGTAAGTGCCAAATCTCTTATTTAATATTAAAAAGAGAAGAAAAACTAAATTTGAAAGAAGAAGATACAAAGTAATAAATGTAGGCATAATTAAGAATTTTTTTTAAAAAAAGTACAAATGATCTCTATCTGGAAACATCACTTTTGGCGTCCCAAACTGGGATGCCAAATCCATCGAGGAAAAGCCATTTCTAATCGATGAAATTGCAATGCGAGACGCTAAATTGGTGTCGCGCCTAGGAGCTGCTCTTATATCTTGCTTCAAATCACATCTTCTTGCCTTTGTCTTTCATGCTTAAGATTTAGAGAGAGAAGAAAATCAATTTGAAATTTTTTTAGAAATAGACTCAACAAATGTCGGAATTACAAAAATAGGCCAAGTACTTCGATTTTGCACAATTAGACTTACGCATGTTCCACTTTCCCACACGCATGCTTGAATTACCGATAATACCCTTAGGGCAATGGAAATGAATAGACTCGACCCTACTTCACCGGTTGCAACCCAAAATTCAGATTTCGGTTTTCCCTCCGGCGCTCGCAACCGCTCTCGACCGTTACGAGAATCGCATTCCCTTCCGGCAACCCCTCATCCAGCCTTTTATATCCCATCCGTCACCATCTTCTTCTCCGCTATCAGTCATCCAGTCCCACATTTTTAGCTCCTCCGGTATTGCAGAGAAAGTTCCCATTTTGTTCCATCATTTCGCTATCCACTTTGGCGATCTCACTGCAGCAGTCATTTGACAACCGGAAACATACATTGCGGCCACCTTTCCCCCCTCTGAAGACATTTTGCTCAGCTCCATTCCCGCCGTCCCTCTCTTTCAGCCGACCGCATCCCGAATTTTGGTGTTTTTCCCTAATCTACATTCTGCCTCTTTACTTGGCCCTCTGACCAATCTCTCCATCCATTGATCAATAGAAAACGACATAAATGGCAAGGTGAGATCCTATAACTCTGTATGGTTAATTGAAGAAGCGAATATCTTGTTTAGTTGTATTATATGGTTTGGTTTGAAATTTATTGAGAATGTGTGATGAAATTCATAATAGGTATGTAAATTGGTCGTATGTACTGCTATGATTAGTGTATGTGATGTCGTAAGATAAATTTGATTTAAATATTTGAAGTATGTGATCTCATGATAAATTTTGAAAAAGAAAATCTCTCATGCAAAAAAATATTGTATGTAGGATAAGGAAGAAAAATATAGCGGATTAGTTAAGTTGGACCCGTGCTCTGTTAGAAGCATTATTGTATGCCACAGACGAATTTAATTGATATGGCCTAACTGTTGACTGGTACATTATAGTTTAGTCGTGAAAATAAATTGTGTGGTCAATAAACTCTATATAGTCTGGTACATACATGGGTAGATTGATCTTGTCAAATGTAGATTGTGTGTTTGGTGCTTAGTTTGTGGTCACGGCTCTGAAGAACCATAGAAGCATGGGCCAAAAGTCTTTGAGGATAGAAATTGAGTTGCTAGGCTAAGTCTCTATGATATGTGATATGTGATATGATGAAAATCAAGGGTAGACCATTTAAGCAAGGACACATGCTTAAAACAAGGTTAACTGATAGGTCCTAACTGTTAACTGGTAGGCTTTAGGCATCTTCTATTGATGTGCAAAGTACATTGTGTCGGCTTTAGACTTGATATAGTTAGGTCTATATTTGTGTAGATTCATACGAGTGTGCATCTTTCATGTTCTCGATTGTATAATGTGTGTTTGGGACTTAGCTTACATGGATGATTTTTACGAAATGTAAAACAAAGTGACAAAATTAAGGAAGGGTCGAAATGTAGTTGGTAGGCTACATCTGAAAATTGTTTGCTCAATAGTGGCCTTTTTTTACCATTCTATGTGATATGTGATATGATGAAAATCAAGGGTAGACCATTTAAGCAAGGACACATGCTTAAAACAAGGTTAACTAATAGGTCCTAACTGTTAACTGGTAGGCTTTAGGCATCTTCTATTGATGTGCAAAGTACATTGTGTCGGCTTTAAACTTGATATAGTTAGGTCTATATTTGTGTAGATTCATACGAGTGTGTGTCTTTCATGTTCTCGATTGTATAATGTGTATTTGGGACTTAGCTTACATGGATGACTTTTATGGAATGTAAAACAAAGTGACAAAATTAAGGAAGGGTCAAAATGTAGTTGGTAGGCTACATCTAAAAATTGTTTGCTCAATAGTGGCCTTTTTTTACCATTCTATGTGATATGTGATATGATGAAAATCAAGGGTAGACCATTTAAGCAAGTACACATGCTTAAAACAAGGTTAACTAATAGGGCCTAACTGTTGACTGGTAGTCTTTAGGCATCTTTTTTTGTTGTGCAAATTGCATTGTGCCGGCATTAGGCTACATCTGAAAATTGTTTGCTCACTAGTGGCCTTTTTTTACCATTCTCTATGATATGTGATATGTGATATGATGAAAATGAAGGGTAGACCATTTAAGCAAGTACACATGCTTAAAACAAGGTTAATTGATAGGGCCTAACTATTGACTAGTAGTCTTTAGGCATCTTTTACTGCTGTGCAAATTGCATTGTGCCAGCTTTAGGCTACATCTGAAAATTGTTTGCTGACTAGTGGCCTTTTTTCCATTCTCTGTAATATGTGATATGATGAAAATCAAGGGTAGACCATTTAAGCAAGTACACATGCTTAAAACAAGGTTAACTGATAGGGCCTAACTGTTGACTAGTAATCTTTAGGCATCTTTTATTGTTGTACAAAGTGCATTGTGCCGGCTTTAGTCTACATCTGTAAATTGTTTGCTCACTAGTGACCTTTTTTACCATTCTCTATGATATGTGATATAATAAAAATCAAGGGTAGACCATTTAAGCAAGTACACATGCTTAAAACAAGGTTAACTGATAGGGCCTAATTGTTGACTGGTAGTATTTAGGCATCTTTGATTGCTGTACAAAGTGCATTGTGCCGGCTTTAGACTTAATGTCTTATGATATAACTTTCTAACATAGTCAACTGATAGTGCATTACAATTGATAATTATTTTTGTACTAATTTTACATTGTGAGGTAAGTTAATTTGATCAAGTGAGGTTTATATAAGTGTAGATAAGGATTTTTTGGAGAGAGTATGTAAGTTATATTGTCAAACTGATATTGTGTGTTTAGTGCTTAGTGTGCATGCGTTTGATATACTACAAATTTTGATTGTGTGATTCAAAATAGGTGTTGTTCACTTAAATATTTGCCAATATGTATGTGGTGCGTGTGGGTTACATGCCAAATTATGACCCATGCTTAGCTTGAAGATACTAAGTAATGCCCATTTGGAATTCTTAAACATTGCAGGGTGAAGCTACCAAGTAATGTGGAAGTGATCTTTAAGCTAGTTGAAAGTGATAAGGGTAGAGCCCATGAGGGCGACCCTCAACCCAAATCAACATATGCTTACATACGAAGGCTCGAAGAGCATTTCAATAAGCATAGAAGACAAGCAACACTATTTGAAAGTTCATGTTTCGGCAAATACTTGCAGCTTGACATAGAGAAGCTCATGTTCCCACTTCAAGCCTTGCACCACATCATAAAAATGCATCAGGGAGAGTATAGGTTTCAAGTGACGGAAGCCTATTTGATGAAGTTGTTACCCACCGAATTTGCCCAAGTAACCAGTCTGCGTATGGCTAATGTGCTCCCATCCCTGCCAATAGTGCCAAAAGTTTTGAAGGAGAAGCTTCACATTACGAAGGAGCAGATATACCAAAAAATCATCATAAGCAAAAGTGATGAAGACGTAGTGAAGTTGGCCCGCATACTGGTGTTGGCTTCTTTCATTGTGGGCAGAGGGTGGGAGCATAAGGTGGACCTGCGGTTTTTTTTGTTGGCTGATGATGTGGAGGAGTTCGATTCATATCTATGGGGTAACATTGCATATTGCGACACCCTCCATTGCTTGGAGGAAGCAAGGAAGGCCCTTACCAAAACCATTTACATTGTGCATGGATTTGTACCGGCACTATTGGTACATTTTTTTGGGTATTTTGATTGAGGTTTTAATGTACTAAGCTGCATATGCAATTATGACATTTATGTCCATGGTTTGAATATGCAGGTTTGGGCAATGGAAAGGATTCCTCTGCTTGGGGACTTATGTGCGAGAAGAGTATAGGATGTTTATCCTAGATTGCTGAATTGGGCTAACTATAAGAAGCCCAATTATGATGCAATTGACAAAGCAATTTTTGGCAGGGGGAAGGTAATATATTGTCATTTGTCGTCTTACTATGACTTATAATTTGCAAACGACATATATGATGACTGATAATGAACATATTTTATCTTTTAGGTGTTGGTGCACAGGCGCTTGGAGTTGACCCAAGTTGAGTCTAATGAGAAGATTGTCCAATTAGCCACAGGGCTAAAGAAATTTCTTAAGGGGGACCGGATAATTTTTTATAAATCTGAGGTCCCTGTTGGTGGTGCCCTGCAAGGGGCAGAGGAACAAGTAGAAGTGGATATGGGGGAGGAGACTCGGCGAGGTCATGAAACAATTGTTTCTTTTGTTGATGAGGTGCGGCAAGATGGAAGTGGACAACCCCATGCTATAGAAAGAAAAAATGTGCATATCCAATTGGATTGGATAAAGGACACATTAGTCAAGCTTATTGGCACAATTGACCTCATTCAGCTAAAACATGATGCATTCGACCGGTTGGAGGCCAAGGTAGACAAATTGTCTCAAGATGTTTTAGCTTTATTGTCCATGAAGGGGAGGTCATCAGACCCATTTGAGGTTAGCTACAATATATTAATTATTATGACTTCTTACTAGTGTTAAGTTTTATTATTCTTGTATTTTGACAATAATCATAGTATGGTTTACAATATTGACCAGGACGGGAAGGATGCTAGATATGATTATGTTACTGACGATGGAGCCCATGAAAACCCCATCAATGAATCTTCTTGTCCGCAGGTTAGTTACCTCATGATTTTATTCATATGAAGGACGTGATTTTCTTGCCTCAATGCTATACATTTCTTTTGTTATTACCGCACATTGTCCTAATATTTTTATATTATGATTTGCACTTCTACTCATAAGTGCATTTTTTCAAAGGAAATCGTCGCAAATGTAGTTCTCCCATTTGATGGTGCATCTGGTGTGGCGGTTGGGGAGGCAGGGGTTGACATTGGGAGTGATGCCCCAATAGTCAAAGAGGTTGTGCCCCCCGATGTCCATGGGAGGAAGAGGACAACTAGAAAATATGTAAGGACCCTTTATATGGCGCCAAGGAGAAGCAAGAGGAGGTTGGTGAGGGGACCAAGTGATGTGGAAGAGGATGAGACTGCTGGCAAGCCCTTAAATGACGACGATGTTCAATGCGAGGGAAAAGAAGATGGGCAGGCTAACATTGAATTGGCTACCCATTTACTGGATCAAATTGAAGAAGGGGGACATTTAGGTACTGCCAACCAACCTAAGGGACAAAATCCAGCAGGGCAAGAAGTCCACAAAAGCAAGATATGTGGACTCGTTGCTCTCTCAGAGATAGCCTTGCTGGAGTTGGCATGTCCTAAATCACATACCCTAACACCAGAAGAAGAAAAATCCATTCGAAAGAGCCTTAGAAAGGGTTGGAAATCTGAGTGAGTTATAGCATAGTACTCGATTACATACACATTTCATTTCATATCGATTAATTTCATTTTTCATTGCCATAAATATGTGTTGACATTCGGAGCATTCATAATTGATTAGCCAGCCGGCAATTGGTGGAATCCAGCTGACATCGGAGTTTATATGGTCCATTATGCAGCAGCATAGGTGGCTTTGGGATAATGTATGTGCGAATTTGATTGTACACAATAATAGTGATTCTAATTTTCATCCCTATTATATACAATACTCATTCGATGTTCGATTCATCTGATATAGCATATTGATGCGTATGTGTTGGCATCGCAGAAGAAGGCCCTTGGGAACCCAACTAATAAGCAAGCCTTCCATCTTGTCCATTTTATGGTAGGCCTTGATTTGTTTTTAATATCATATTTAACTGACAACTGCTAACTACTTGACTGACGTCTGTTTCTAATTCCACAGGAGCTTATGAGGATGGATGCATCTACCCTCCTCAGCATTTACGCATTGATGAAGGAAATGGATGCAACTATCTCCAGATCCGCCGTTGTCGACGCATGGCCAGAAGTTCCATCCAATATGCTGAAGGTGAATGAAAAAGACTTCTGGGAATATGAGGTCCACCACTTCCCTCTTCATGTACACAGTAACCATTGGACTCTCATTTTTCTAGACTTGAGGAAGGATGTCCTATACATAATGGACCCATATTACTCTGGCGTTGAGGTAGAGCAGTACTACAAGAAATTGGCGATTCTCAGACATGTTTTGCCAATAGTTTTGTTGAAATTGAGATATATAGCAGCTGCTACCTTCTGCCTCCCGGTGAGAGAGATAACCAGACACCCACAACAAATCAACAATAATGATTGCGGTGTCTGCGTATGCATTTATATGTGGTACCTGTCGCATGGGTACCGATTTAGCTTTACCGGAGAGGACATGCGCATCATGAGACATAGGGTTGCATACCAAATTATGTAAAATTCCATATGATGACCATTTTCTTGACAGTAGATGTGGCTTAACTTGATAGTGTTTGTCCTTGACTATGTGATTCGGTTTGTGTTTCACTGATGGTTTATATGAATAATTTATGAAGGCATATCAGTTTGTTTAACGTTGAAGGTGAATCTTGAAGTTATTTGTGTGGGTACTTGACTAATATAATTTGATGGTTTGGAATAGTTTTTGGCTGATGTTGAATGATGAGAAATCAATATTCTTTGTATGACATTGTTATGATAACACATCGGAATTGTAGATGATAATGGATAGGGGTCATTGCGGTATTTGATGGTATGATAGGAATGAGATATTGTTCCTGATTGGTTAGATTTGGTCCAAATTGTGCATGTGCAGTAATGAAGTCCGTTGAGCAGATAAGAATTTGTCATTCATAAAAATCAATACGTTTAAAATTTCGTTCAGCTGATAAAGATGTGTCATTGATCAAAATCAATGCGTTCAGATAATAGGTGATTTGCCTATGAAATCCCTTTGGGACGGAACTCAAATTAGGAAGCATGTCTTCATTGGGTTTTTTTTACAGCTTCTAACCCTTAAACCAATTCAAATGGGAATAAATAAGGAGATTGTTATTATAAACTGGTACTTGAAGTATTGCTTTATAACAATTTAGACAACAAAAACACGTTGAGAGATGAAGTTTCAGCACATGGAATTTATGGTTGAATTCCCAACATATTGTGCTCCAATCAGAAATAAAGGTTTTCCAAATATGTCGTCAAGCAAATGACAATAGTACGACTTTGTCCACTACGATTAGTCTCTTACACAATTTGTCCTCAAGCGTACATGCATTGAGCTTAGCCACTTGTCTCATTTTCTTCTTTCTCTTCCCCTCTGGGGTTAGATGGCTGATCTTCGTCTGGATTGGACATGGATGAAGCTTCTTCCTGATTTCTTTATCACCCACCTTGTCTACTACATGTGGGACTTGTGTAGATGCTGACAACTTTTGGTTAGCATGAGTTGGTGATGGGGGCTGGCCATGAGAAGAATGGGGTGTAGTTGTGGATGGAAGAGGAGTCTGGCCCCCGACTAGGTTCTCTCCAATTACTGTTGTACAAGTATTGCGATAGTGACCATATTGTTTGCACGTACGACATTGTACTCGCATTTTTTCTTCACCTCGAGATGGAATTCGCTTCTTCTTTATCTCTTCACATCTTGAGGAGTCTCCCATCTTTTATGTTCGAGCACCAGATAAACTCCCTTCCTATAGATTTGCCTATATGTTTCTGTTGTGTAGAATGGGGAGCAATAGTCAGCATAATTTAGTCTTCGGTGGCCACATGATGCTAACACGTGTTCACAAGGCAACTCCATTTGTTGAAACTTTCCACATGTACAAGTCTTTGCAATAAGGTCAACTTAATCATCCCCTCTTTCGGACCTAGTTAAGAACTCATGGCCACTTATGGCATATCAAATCATCCCTCTAGCTGCTTCATTGCACTTCTGAATCTTTGCTTCGGCATATTTAGTCAAGCATCCCTTCCAATGTTGTGCCTCCAATCCACACTTGTACCACATCTCTTGAGCCTTCAAACGGATGGCCTCAATGATCATGACAATGTGGAAGTGTTGCTGCTCACTAAGCATTCCATTGAAGACTTCGCAGGGGTTGGATGTGACTATATTATACCTGGGCAATGGAAAGTAAGCATTAACCCACCGTGACTTATCAATTCTAGTTAACCACTTGTAGGCCTCGGGGTTTTTCTCCTCAATGATGGTCATTTCTTCCATATATGTCTCTGGCCTAAATGCTTTAGCCGCCCTAAAGAAGTTACTGTTCAAACCTCTGTCTTTGAAATGTGCAAACATGTTTTGAGATATGTGAAATGCACAATATCCATGTGTGGCATATGGAAACATTTGAGCTACTTGTGATTTGATTGATCTATGCCGATCAAAAAGTTTCACTAGGCCCTCCAAGTAACCAAGTCGGGTTTCCAAATGTGCAAGGACCCATCCCCATGCATCATTATTCTCTCCTTCTCTGATAGCACAAGCAATTGGGTATATATGGTTCTCACTATCCAATGTAGATACCACGAACAAAGTCCTTTGTACCTTCCTTTCAAGAATGTACCATCTATACATATAACCCGTCGCATGTACCTCTGAAAGTTCTCCATGGCTGCTCCAAAGGAAACAAAGCATCTCTCAAATGTCAGATCCGATGAGTCGTACTGGATAGCAGATGAGGTGCCCAGATTTACCTTCTCCAACTCATATAAGTATGTAGCCAACTCGGCATACGATGACTCGTAGGATCCTCTTAACTTGTTAAACGCCGCAACCTTCGACCTATATGCCTTCAAATAATTCATCTTAACTTCATATTCCAAATCGACATCAACTTGAATATCCTTGGGAGCATAAGAGACATGTTTCCTAAGCTGTTTCACCACTGAGTCAGCAATAATACCCGCTTTTGCTTGTTTATGATCTCCAATTATTGGTTTCCCACATGTATGAACATTGTTCATAGCTTTCACTTTAAAGATACTACACCCATTAGTTATCGCAGCATGTAACCTCCATGGACATCCCGACACATTGCACACAACTGTGAATCGAGATTTATTTGAATATTTTACCTTAAACTCAAAGTTATTATGCATAGCATACTTGTGTATATGTAGCTTTTGAGAGTCCTTGTCCATAAACTCTTGCCCAAGTAGAACAACATTCAGATCTTTGCCATAGTCATACAAATCAACTTCCACATCCATGTTGTGCTCTTCATTCACACACACAGTCGCATCCAATCTGCTGAATGATTATATTTATATAGGTATTAGAATGAGACAAACAGTTATAAGTTAGACATAATCAGTTAACTAACTACGTAAGCACATGATATGACCTTTGAAGTTGTTCTGGTGCCGAAGTTTTCCCAAAATTGCTACTTGATGGTGGTGCTTTCCCCCTCCCACCACCATCTCCCTCATTTATGAGTGACATTACTCCATTATCTCTTGTTGGTACTTCATCGTCATTGCATTAAAAACCACTAAACCGTTACTACACATGCATAAATTTACAAACAAACAAATAATAATAATGATTGTATACTTCTTACCACTTTCTTTCAGCCATGTCAATGTTGGTCACTTTATTTGAGTTCAGAGGTGGACCTCTTCCACCGGCCGTCCCTGTGGCAGTCTCATTTTGACCATTTCCATACCAAATGTCATCATCTCCTCCGACAATGTAGACATCCTCATCATAATCATGCAATTCAAATTTATCGTATTGAATGTCTTCCTCAAGATGCTCTTGCCATCCATTGTAGATGACATTTTCTTCGTCAATGTTATACATCGTGTTTGGCCCACTAACTTCATCATTAGCTACTCCAGCATCATTACCCTCATTTGAGTTGGCCTTATTCTCCTCAATATTTGAGATGTTCACCTTATCCACTTCAAGCCTTGCAATGGGGACATCTACTAGTTCTTCATCAGAATCAGATTGCAAATTTATGTAAATAGGAGGAGGTTTCTTTGCCTCCAACTCCCTGGCCTCATGCAGTAAGTCATCTACTTCCCAGTCGTCACTGAAATCCATTGTGTTCATGTACGATATGTCCATATCCAAAGCAGCACTTGCCAAATTATCATTGGTTTTAATGGCATTCCTCACTCCTACTTCCTTCACTTCCACCTTATGCTTCACTTCATTTGCATGTCTACTATGCTCTTTGGCATCTTTGAAACTAATGGACTCATTCATCTTTAAATCGGATACATCAATATTCGGCTCACATTCATGGAATACATGTACATGTCGCACTTTGGTTATTATCAATGGTAGACCATCGTGCCTGGTCTTGGCATATCGCAGAAAACACTGAAGAGTCCTAGTATCACATATTTTCATTGGAGGTACGTCAAGGGGGATTGCCAAAGGATATGTAAAACTCATCTTTAAAGAGTATTCCTTGCTACAACATCCTATTAATTTGAAAACCATGGGCACCAAGGATTCATACGTCAATGAGCTTTTAACAAATATGAGATCTGACTTGGCATTGGAGCAATCATACTTGTGTCGACTTGCATCCCACTCTCCCCCCCACACACATAACAGAGGCTACTCATTTGTATCCATCTAAATACACCCGATAGTTATGTGAGTTAGGCTCTAGCAGTTATCAGTTGATACTTATCAGTCATTGCTATCCGTCACAAAATTAAAACAACTTTGTGTTTACGGGCATCAATTTCATTCTTAACATCAATCATTAATTCATGTATTACAACTGTACATGCGGCACACTGATAAGTATGAAATATATATCTATTTTATATGCCTTTTTACCTTATTTGCTAGTATAGATTAGGTTAATTTAGAGTTAATTATGGTTTATTTAGAATAAGATAGATATTAGTATTTTAGTTTAATTATTAATGATTTTGTAGTTATTAGTTGTTTAGACATGTATTTAAATCAAGATGGAATTTTAATTACATTATACATGTCTAAAGTATGATATTTTATGTTTTGTAGGTAAAGTGCGCTTATCGAAGTACTTAAACGATGTTTAAAATGATTAAAAATAATCTTCACATGCTTTAAAGTGATTTGGACAACTTTTCGGAGTTAGAAACAAGTTAAAAATTAATATGGACACGAAGGAAAGCTTAATGAACAGAATATGAACTGTCCAAGAAAACAGAAACACTGTAGCCGATCGAACGGGCTGTAGGGCGATCGATCGGGATAACGTGAATTCAGACAAAAATAAAGTTCAAGCGATCGATCGGGCATGCAGGGCGATCGATCGGCATAACGTGCAGTTTCCTTGTTTGACCCAAATTTTAATCCTTTTCATATTGGACTTCTTGCTACGGAACTTATGCCTATAAAAAGACATATTTGGCTTAAAATTGAGGGATCCCAGTAGATTTTAGGAAGAGAAAAAGGAAGAAGAAGATGGAAGAGAACTCAAAGCTTTCAATGGAGATTCAAGTGCTTTCTTCTACAATGGAAGGCTAGACTATTTTTTTACTTAGGAGTTGATGAAGCTATAGATAAGTTTCAGTTTCTTTTCTTTTTAATTTAGATCTCAGTTGTGAATGATGACAATTGTATGATATGGATTTCCTTTTTAATGGAAGAGCTTTTCATGTTTATTCAAATCTATGTTGATTTATTGTCTTGTAGATGATAGATTGATGTGGTTTTGATATTTGCATCAATTCTAATTTCTGTGATTTAGATGAAATGGTCATACAATAGTTTTAATGTTCAGATAATTAATGACTTGGATGAGTTATACTAAGATTAGACGGGTCATGCCTATAGCTAGTTTGGTGTAGATGATCCGTACTATTGTCGAAGATAGTTCATGCCATGGAAGTTAATTAATGATTCTATAGCTGAGAATACTTGTTCATATTCACACTAGATTTAGATTAAAAGTTAAGGAATTGTTATGGTTCTATAGTGGATTCAATTTCCTAAGTAATTTCTATCATATTAATCTCTTATTTTAAACTAGTTGATTTCTTTCTTTTGCTTAATTTAAGTTTAAGTTTGTTTTAGTTTTTAATCAGCAAATTTCTCTTTAGATTTAGTAATAATCCATCCGTCCCTGAGGTTCGACAACCCTTAAATACTTATCCTAGTACAATTACCTTGTACACTTGCAAAGGGTTTAATTATAAACGATCAAGTTTTTGGCGTTGTTGCCGGGGACGGTGTTGATTTGTTAATAAATTAGTATTAAGATAATTCTATTTAATTTAAATTTAGTTTACTTTAGTTTTTAGGTTAATTTTTAGTTTCTTACCTTCTTTTAAATTGATCTTGTGGGCTGAGTTGAAGATCGTACTCTCTACACTTGTGGCCACAAGTGGACATTGACAAGCATAATGCTTCTCTTTGGTTTGCAAGATCCTTTTCTCTCTTTATTTTCATTTATTTTTAGTTAGTTTTTGCTTGTTATTCCCCTTTTTACACTTAAAATTGTGTGGTGTGTTTGTGGTGTATGCGTGGTCGTCGCTCCTTACTCCCCTGATTAGTACCATTTGACCCTGAGCCTGAGCAGACATCTAGGAGAGCTGAGTTGCCCTCGACCTACATCCCTACACCCCCAAACTCTCCCACCAATTCCTCCACCCACAATACTTCCCCCATCATGGCTGAACATCAGTTAGTAGATGCACCACTTAAAGCTCTAAGGGAGTATTACATTCCCAATGAGTACACCTCTCCTTCATGCATTAGGTTGCCAGCGGTTGCTGCTCAAAATTATGAGATTAAGCCCAATGTTATTCAAATGCTTCCATCCTTTTATGGCCTTAATAATGAAAACCCGTATAGGCACCTAGATGACTTCTTAGAACTATGCACAACTTTTAAGCTCTCAAATTTAACTGATGAAGCTGTTAAACTTCGCCTTTTTCCTTTCACATTGAAAGATAAGGCTAAGGAATGGCTTCACTCATTAGAGCCAAACACTATCACAACATGGGCCCAAATGCAACAAGAGTTCCTTAAAAAGTTCTTCCCCATAGGTAAGACCAACCAAATGAGAAAGGTCATAACCACTTTTGCCCAACTTCCTACTGAACAGTTCCATGAGAGTTGGGATAGACTTAAGGACCTTCTTAGGAGGTGTCCTCATCATGCTGTCCCTAAGTGGCAATTAGTGCAACGTTTTTATGAGGGTCTTACTGAACAAAACCGTCATCTTGATGATGCAAGTTGTGGGGGTACCTTTTTGCTAAAAAATGAAAATGAGGCATGGAAACTTTTTGAGGACTTGAGTGAAAATTCTCTTCAACATGCTGCGTTGAATAGAAATGAGAGTGGATTATCTACCTTAAACAATGCCCCCTCTAGGGGTGGCTTATATGAAGTCAAAAACCCATTAGACCTCTCCTCCAAAGTTGATACTTTGAGTAGGAAACTTGACCTCCTTATGACTTCAACCCATCAGCCCACTCCCTTCACTCAGGATGCATGCACAATATGCCTTAGCCCAGCCCATACTATCATTGAGTGCCCCTCTGCCTCTCAATTTCCTGAGCTTGTCCAAGACCATGTGAATGCCACCCAATCCTTCCCTAGGGTTGAGAACAATCCATTTTTAAATACATATAACCCTGGGTGGAGGAATCATCCTAACTTTTCTTAGCGGACACAAAACCAAGGGGTTATGGGTAACCAACCCCCTAGGCCCCCATTCCAAGTCCCACCAGCCCATATCCACCAACCTCAAGTGCAACCTCCGTATGTCCAATCCAATAGGAGTCCAAGTTTTGAAGAAAAGGTTTTGAGTGCCCTGCAAGGCATTCAATCTCAATCTCAACTCCTCCACTCTCACACACAATCTATAGCAAAGTTAGAAGCCCAAATTAGACAACTAGCCATTGCTATCAATAAGAGAGAGACAGGAACATTGCTGAGTTAGCCCCAACAAAACCCTAAAGGTCAATGTGGAGTAGAGATAGTTCCTTCATCTAATGAACAAGTTTAGTCCATAACTACCCTTAGGAGTGGTCGACACATTGATAATCAGGTTGGAGATGAGTCCTTGGGTACCACAAATGAAGGGTTAGACAATTCAGCCCTTAATGAGCCTTATCAGTTAGAGAGTGAACCAAATTCAAAGGAGTCAGTCTCTCCTTCCCCATCCTTAGAGCCACAGTCCTAGACCTCTTCCGATGGATCTTATATCCCTAGGGCACCCTTTCCTCAGTGTCTTGACCTGGCCCCACCATTTAGAAAAAGCGCAGCTAAGATGGATGATATTCTTGAGACTTTTAAACAAGTCAAAATTAATCTCCCCCTCTTAGATGCCATTAAGCAAGTCCCTGCTTATGATAAGTTCCTCAAAGACCTATGTACTCAAAAGCGTAAATCTAAGACCCATGTGTCTAAGAAGGTCTTTCTCACCGAGCAAGTTAGCTCTCTTTTGAAGTTTGACACCCCACCTAAGTATAAGGACCCTGGAGTACCTATTATTTCTTGTGTCATAGGTGATCACTCCATCCATAGAGCCCTCCTTGACCTTGGTGCGAGTGTCAATCTACTCCCTTACTCGGTGTATGAGCAACTAGGGTTAGGAGAATTATTGCCTACATAAGTTACCTTGCAGCTAGCCGACCGTTCTGTGCGTAAGCCTCGAGGAGTCATTGAGGATGTCTTAGTGAAAGTTGATCGGTTCTTCTTCCCTATTGACTTTCTTGTCTTAGATATGGAACCTGTCTGCAATTCCACACACCAAATCACCGTCATTCTAGGTCGCCCCTTCCTTGCCACTGCTAATGCTTGTATCAATTGTCGAACGGGAGTGATGGAGATATCATTTGGGAATATGAATGTGAGACTTAATGTGTTCCATGCATCTAATCAGCCACCTATTGAGTGTGACTTTGAGTGCTTAATGGTTGACCATTTAGATGACCTCGTCAATGAAGCCCTCCCCCTTACCCTAATGAGAGATGCTCTTGAAATGACTTTACTATACCCAGGGTTAGAGGAGTCCACTATTGACCCATCTTTGGAGGAGGTCCATAGCCAACTAGCGGCTGCTAGTGTTCTTGAGTCTTCCTCTTGGAAGCCCCAGGTAGAGCCCTTACCTATATCAGCCTCCACACCTCTTAAGCCCTCCATAGAGTCACCACCTAAGCTTGAATTGAAAAACTTACCCAGCTCTCTCAAGTATGCTTTCTTGGGACCCAAGGACACTCTCCCAGTCATTATTTCCTCTAGTTTGACTAGTGACCAAGAGAGTAGATTGCTTACCGTCCTTGTCACACATAGGAGAGCCATAGGATGGACAGTAGCTGACCTTAGGGGGATTGACCCATCCATTTGTATGCACAGGATCCACTTAGAGGACACGGTCAAACCCTCGAGAGAAGGACAACGGAGGTTGAACCCTAACATGCGGGAGGTAGTCATGAAGGAGGTGGTTAAGCTTTTAGATGCAGGTATCATATACCCTATCTCTGATAGTGAGTGGGTGAGTCCTACCCAGGTTGTTCCCAAGAAGTCTGGATTCACTGTTAAGTCCAATTCATCAGGAGAGTTAGTCCCTACTAGGGAAACCACAGGGTAGAGAGTGTGTATAAACTATTGGAAGTTGAATTCCATGACCCGAAAGGACCATTTTCCCTTGCCATTCATTGACCAGATCTTAGAAAAACTAGCAGGTTAGGACTTCTATTGCTTTCTAGATGGCTACTCAGGGTATAATCAGGTACCTGTGTTTCCGGGGGATCAGGAGAAGACCACCTTCACTTGTCCGTTTGGTACATTTGCTTATAGATGTATGCCATTTGGTTTGTGTAATGCTCCTGCTACATTTCAGCATTGTATGATGTCCATATTTTCTGATATGATTGATAAATTTTTGGAAGTTTTTATGGATGATTTTTCTGTTTTTGGTGCTTCATTTGATGAGTGTCTCCATAATTTATCTCTTGTTCTTAAACGTTGTGAGGAGACTAATTTGGTTTTGAGTTGGGAAAAAAGTCATTTTATGGTTCAAGAGGGCATTGTTTTAGGTCATGTTGTTTCCAAACATGGTATAGAAGTAGACAAGGCCAAAGTTGACCTAATAGCTAACTTGCCTTCACCCACTACGGTAAGACAAGTTCGTTCTTTTCTTGGCCATGCCGGTTTCTATAGGCGATTCATCAAGGACTTTAGTAAGATTTCCCGTCCCTTGTGTCATTTGTTGGCTCAGGATGTTCCTTTTGAGTTTGATGGTGCCTGTACGAAAGCTTTCACCAAGCTTCGTACACTCCTCTCTACCACCCCTATCATTCAGCCCCCTGATTACTCCCTACCCTTTGAGATTATGTATGACGCCTCTGACTATGCTGTTGGCGCAGTCCTTGGCCAAAGAGTGAACAAAGTCCCCAATGTCATTTATTACGCTAGTAAGACCCTTTCTGATGCCCAATTGAACTATACCACTACAGAAAAGGAATTGCTAGCTGTTGTCTATGCCCTTGATAAATTCCGATCGTACCTTTTAGGGTCAAAAATCATTATCTTTTCTGACCATGTAGCCTTACGCTACCTTCTTTCTAAGAAGGATACCAAGCCTAGGTTCATCCGATGGATTTTGCTCCTTCAAGAGTTCAATTATGAGATTAAAGACAAAAAGGGTGTTGAGAATGTTGTGGCTGATCATTTGTCTAGGATCTTACTTGAGGAACCTTCCAACCCTGAACCACTTGATGATTCTTTCCCCGATGAGCAACTCTTTGTTGTCTCTACCAATTCACCCCCCTGGTTTGCCCATATTGTTAATTATCTTGTTGTGGGTCACATTCCCTCTAATTGGACTAAACAGGACAAAGATTTATTCTTTTCTCATGTTAAGCACTATTATTGGGATGACCCCGATCTTTTTAAGTTTTGTTCTGACCAGATTATTCGCCGATGTGTGCCTGATAGTGAATTCCATAGTATTCTCACATTCTGTCATTCTCATGCTTGTGGCGGTCATTTTGGGGGAAAGAAAACTGCTACTAAGGTTCTTCAAAGTGGATTCTACTGGCCCACCTTGTTTAGAGATGCTCATGAGTTTTGTAAGTCTTGTGATAGATGTCAGCGACTAGGGGCCCTTTCTCGGAGAGACATGATGCCTCTCCAACCCATCCTCATTGTTGAGATTTTTGATGTTTGGGGAATAGATTTTATGGGACCATTTCCACCCTCCTTTGGCTACACTTATATTTTTGTCGCTGTTGATTATGTTTCTAAATGGATTGAAGCCATAGCGATGAAAACCAATGACCATAAGGTTGTGGTGGCATTTCTCAAGGAACATATTTTTTGTCGATTTGGTACACCTAGGGCAATCATTAGTGATGGGGGTAGCCACTTTTGTAACCGTTCCTTTGAAGCTCTTCTTCGAAGATATTCCGTCACACATAAAGTTGCAACCCCCTACCATCCTCAAACTAGTGGTCAAGTAGAGGTGTCTAATCGTGAGATTAAGAAAATCCTTGAGAAAATAGTGCGCCCTGATCGAAAAGATTGGTCCATGCGTCTTAATGATGCCTTATGGGCATATCGGACCACTTATAAAGCCCCCATTGGCATGTCCCCTTACCGTCTTGTTTACGGTAAGGCGTGTCACTTACCCGTTGAGTTGGAACACTGTGCTTTTTGGGCCATTAAATCATTTAATTTCGACATGGACAAAGCTGGTTCCCACTGCAAACTACAACTTAATGAATTAGAAGAGATGCGTCATGAAGCTTACGAGAGTGCCAAATTATATAAACAAAGGACTAAGACTCTACATGACCGATTAATCCATCGAAAGTCCTTTGCACCTAACCAGAAAGTTTGGCTCTTTAATTCTAAATTACGTGTCTTCCCAGGTTAGCTTAGATCTCGATGGGATGGCCCCTATGTTGTTACTAAGGTTTTCCCTCATGGAGCAATTGAAATCTCTGACCCACAAGATAATCGACTTTTTAAAGTTAATGGTCAGAGACTTAAGCCTGTCATCGAGAGAGATATTGAGAGGGGTGACATTGACTCTATTGACTTGATTGATCCATTAAAACATTAAGGGAGTGCACACTGTCTGGCTGAATACACTAAACATAGCGCTTCTAGGGAGGCAACCCTTGTTTTATTCGATGTGCTTTTATGTGTATTTTCTCTCTTTTTCTTTTAGTTTTAATTGACTTTCCTTTATTTAATCCATTTAGTGATTTTTTTTATTTATTTAGTAGTTTAGTTAATTAACTAGATTTTAAAAAAAAAAATTTCGTGTTTGCCCGTTCGATCGGGACTGTTCCCGATTGATCGCCCAATCGATCGGTAAGTAATCCATTTGAACGGTCGAGTCGTCACTTACAACGCGCACGCCGGCCAATTCGTTCCGCCGTCATTTTTTCCTCCGCCGCGCCGTTGTTTTGGTCCGCCGTCTTCCGTACCCTATCCGGCGAGATTTGTGGTCGACAATCATCCCTCCTCTCCAATTTTTCGTGTAGAATCCATTTCCGGAGTCCATTTGAGCTGAATCATCCTCTATTTCGTGTTGTCCCTCTGTTTCACCGGCAAGCCCCAAATTCGATTTTTTCATTTTTCTTTCAATTTTTGACTCAATCCGGTGCACTTTTTTGTGGAAATTTGTTAGAAATGTCTTGTATACTTTAGCTTGATCGTTTGGTACAATTTGATTGACTGATTAAGGCATTATGTTCGGTAGATTTCGGATTTTTCAGTCCACACTATTTTAGCCAAAAATTTCAATTTTTGAGGCTTTAATGAATCAGTTTCTATGTACTTGCTTTACGAAAGATGCTCAATTTTCACTTGTACATATTATACTTTAATTTGGGACATTTCTGCTCAATTTTTTTTCTAGGGGTATTTTTGTAATTTGACATTATTGGCGTGTACAAAATTTTTCTGCTTTCTAGTCGCTTCCATATCCCTTTTAGCACTTGTTTTTGAGCTTTTTACAGATCTATGGCGCACGGTTCTCGTCCTAAAGCTCCGAAGAAGAGGAAGGAAGCCTCTTCTACTTCGCGTGCTTCATCATCTACTATCGCTGCTGCCAATCTACATCTTCGTCCTATTGTTTACGAGCGACAGGTGGAGTTTGTCCCCACCATTATTGCTGCCCAGTCATGGCTTATGGAGCGAGAGGATTGGTACTCCTTTTTCTCACAGATTGGAGCCCCTGACGCTCGCGTACATCATGAGCAGGTCCGATCTTTTTATGCATCCGCCGTTCTTAATGAGATGGGATATATTGTCAGCACCGTTGGAGATATTATGATCACTGTCACACCAGATCTTATAGCTGCAGTGATGGGTCTCGCGCGCTCCAGCTTCACTTATCCCTCTTTTGCTGATTTTGCTTTTCCTGATGAGTATACTATCACGGGGACTCTTATGGGACAGGAGTGAAGCCCATCCTTCACATATGGATTGCCAGGTTCTCTCATGACGCGGGACTATCGTTTTGCACATCTGATATTGGAGTATGACATATGGTTCCACCGTCATGAGAAGGTTGACTTCACCTTAGCTCGCCTTCTTTATGTTCTGGGTCGTGTGAAGCGAATTCACATCAACTTGCCCTCCTTTGTCTTCGCACGGATGGCAGATATAGTTTCTGGACCAGTGGATGCTCGATTAGCTTTTCCTTTTCTTTTGGAGCGGATTTTTGTTCACTTTCAGTTGGATTTTCCTTCATATGCACCCACGAGCCGAGGTTTAGGGGTCATTTCCCAGGCGACCCTAAACCGGATGATCACACATCGTCCGCCTAGACTAGCATTCGACAAGGTGAACGAGGAGGAGCCAGCCACAGAGGGTGTACCAGAGGTTGCAGCTAAGCAGCACATTCCCGCACATGCTAACGACTCTTTCCTTGAGATGGAGCATCGCCTTCGCGGACATATTGATTCTTCTCTGGCACAGTTTCAGATGAGGCTTACTGCCCATATAGATGCTCAGATGGCTACTCAGATGACTGAGATTAGGGGATTTATACAGGGACTGGCTGATTTGATTCGTAGCCAATCAGCTCCGGCAGATGCAGATGATAGTGACTAGAGTTATACTGATGCCAATGATTCTGATGATGTTGATATTTAGCTGTGCAGGGGCTACTTTTATCTTTTCTTTTCTTTATTTTTTTTATTTTTATTTTATTTTTATTTTTATTTTTTATCTCTTTTTTGGTAGATTGGTATTTTAGGTTTGGGAAATTGCTCTTTACCTGCATGTTTCTCATGTTTTCTCCAATCCTATGTACTTCATTTTCAGATTAGTGGAATAGTTATGCTTTTAGGTGATATCTTTCTTTCCCTCTTTTACTTATTCTTGTCATTGTAGTATATATTTTCTTTAACATTGAGGACAATGTTTAGTTTAGGTTTGGGGGTGTAGAAAGATATTTTTATTTCTTATTTTTCTTTTAGGATGTTTTAGAGTATTTTTTTCATTATTTGTTTTGTTTTGTTTTCTTTTCAGTGGGTTTTATTGCTTATTTTCTTTTAAAAGTATATGTTTGTTTTTAAAGAGATCAATTTCATGAAGAAAGTTCAAGTAATGAATTAAGTGATGAAAATGATTAAGTGAGTAATTTCTATTTTATTTTCATTATCTTGGATAATTGTGCTTATATTTTTAAATCACATTTCACACACTTGAAACTTGTAGGAATATAATTTTATGATTTGTTACTTGTAATCTTAGTGGGATATCTTTAACTGAGCATAGATTTTTGAAAACTTGGCAATTGAGAAATTTTTAATATTTTATGATAGATCTTTATGCTTAGCTTTTATTTGGAAAAAAAATGGGATAAGTGTGTATAAAAAAAATTGAAAAAAAAAGTTGAAAAAAAATTGAAAAAAAAAGAATGAAAAAAAAAAGTTGGAAAAAAAGATTGAATGAAAATAATAATAATAATAATAATAAAGGTTTGTTTCTCTTTTTACTGAGTAACCGGACCTTGTGCCTAAGCAAGTATAAGGGATCGCATTAAAAGGTGAAAAGTTAAGATAAATTCTTTTATGACTTGCTTGGTTCTGTAGCCTTTATAGTTCGAGTTATTAAGCCTAAGGGGTGTTTCAACACCTAGTGCCTTGAGCCAACTGGATTAGGGACACTGGCCTAACGCTTGTTACATGGACTATTTAAAAAGCTTAATAGAACTAAGTATTGCACAAGTCATATTTTGAGATATATTATACTCTTAATCCCTAAATTTAATTGAAATTTGAAGGCTATTACATGAGGGTTTATTATGAGATGTTAAGGATGAAAGATTGTCATTGTTATATTTTTGAGTTAGTGAACTTTAATGAGCTTGGTTAATGGGTCACATAAGATATGCTTGTTAATAAAGAATGAAATTGTATGACTATAAAGTTTCTACACTTTATGTTTTTGAAATATATATATGTAGTTGCACAATTATTTCTAAGATGGGGTTATAAAATGGATTATTCCTTACTTGAAAGTGATCAGATCTTAATTGTTTACTTGTTTCAAGTATTTGTGGTTGGTTCTTTTTAAAAATAGTTATGTGTTTTTAAGAGAAGATTGTTTTTCAAATTTTTGTTTTCTTGTTTGTTTGTTTTATTTTTCTTAGGTTTAGATGTTTGTGGGTATCATTACTGCAAACCCTCACGAGACACAACTCGTCCAACTAGGGACACCTAGGGGTTTAAAGGCTTTTGCATATGCTAAATGCAATCGTGATTCCCTATGAAAGTGGCTTTTATTTATTTTTAAAGATTAGTTGTTTTACTTTGTTTTTGTTTTGCTCGAGGACTACCAAAATATAGGTTTGGGGGTATTTGATAAGTATGCAATATATATCTATTTTATATGTCTTTTTACCTTATTTGCTAGTATAGATTAGGTTAATTTAGAGTTAATTATGGTTTGTTTAGATTAAGATAGATATTAGTATTTTAGTTTAATTATCAATGATTTTGTAGTTATTAGTTGTTTAGACATATATTTAAATCAAGATGGAATTTTAATTACATTATACATGTCTAAAATATGATATTTTATGTTTTGTAGGTAAAGTGCACTTATCGAAGTACTTGGACGATGTTTAAAATGATTAAAAATAGTCTTCACATGCTTTAAAGTGATTTGGACAACTTTTCGGAGTTATAAACAAGTTAAAAATTAATATGGACACGAAGGAAAGCTTAATGAACAGAATATGAATTGTCCAAGAAAACAGAAACACTGTAGCCGATCGAACGGGCTGTAGGGCGATCGATCGGGATAACGTGAATTCAGACAAAAATAAAGTTCAAGCGATCGATCGGGCATGCAGGGCGATCGATCGGCATAACATGCAATTTCCTTGTTTGACCCAAATTTCAATCCTTTTCATATTGGACTTCTTGCTACGGAACTTATGCCTATAAAAAAACATATTTGGCTTAAAATTGGGGGATTCCAATAGATTTTAGGAAGAGAAAAAGGAAGAAGAAGATGGAAGAGAACTCAAAGCTTTCAATGGAGATTCAAGTGCTTTCTTTTACAATGGAATGCTAGACTATTTTTTTACATAGGAGTTGATGAAGCTATAGATAAGTTTCAGTTTCTTTTCTTTTTAATTTAGATCTCAGTTGTGAATGATGACAATTGTATGATATGGATTTCCTTTTTAATGGAAGAGCTTTTCATGTTTATTCAAATCTATGTTGATTTATTGTCTTGTAGATGATAGATTGATGTGGTTTTGATATTTGCATCAATTCTAATTTCTGTGATTTAGATGAGATGGTCATACAATAGTTTTAATGTTCAGATAATTAATGACTTGGATGAGTTATACTAAGATTAGACGGGTCATGCCTATAGCTAGTTTGGTGTAGATGATCCGTACTATTGTCGAAGATAGTTCATGCCATGGAAGTTAATTAATGATTCTTTTTGAAGTAATTTTAGCTTGTAGCTGAGAATACTTTTTCATATTCACACTAGATTTAGATTAAAAGTTAAGGAATTATTATGGTTCTATAGTGGATTCAATTTCCTAAGTAATTTCCATCATATTAATCTCTTATTTTAAACTAGTTGATTTCTTTCTTTTGCTTAATTTAAGTTTAAGTTTGTTTTAGTTTTTAATCAGCAAATTTCTCTTTAGATTTAGTAATAATCCATCCGTCCTTGAGGTTCGACAACCCTTAAATACTTATCCTAGTACAATTACCTTGTACACTTACAAAGGGTTTAATTATAAACGATCACACACCCACCCATATAAGTACATACACAAGACAAGATTTTGTGTACCTGCGAGTTACCTATGTTAGACGCCACTACCAGTTATGAGTTGAGCTGGATCAGTTAAAGCGTTCGCCCACCATCTCCACATCAAAAAATTAGTTGCCTTTGTTGTTTCATCTGCAGAGCATATCAGGTAAGAAGTAGTTCATCCACAAGTACAAATATTAACATATTCTCCACATCCAACATTACCACTGTTCCGGTAGGGACACCTTTAGGTAGAAACGCAACTATCTGTGTCTTCCTCCATGACTACATATGCAGAGCCTGCTATTCGACATCCACCTTCCGCCAACCTAAGTCACCTGATCTGCCAGTAGGGAGACGAGAATATGGAGCCATAAGAGAATACCTCAGCAGTTAGCCTGGGAAGTAACCTTCGGATGGATGTTAAGAATGTGCATCAGGGTTTTTCACGGTTTTCACATTTATGACGAGGTATGGCCCATGTCTTCTATATGCAGTGCGCGTGTGGACTTATCAAACGTGGCAATGATTCTTGATTCTCTTGATACACCATGGAAATATGATGCAAAGTGCATATATTATAAAGGAAAAAGTTTATAGGAGCCCGGGCATACGCACATCTACGTGAGCCCGGGCTCTATGGCCAATTAGATCGATTTAGATCCGATGGCCCATAATAGTCAAGGCTTTAAATGACCCTATGTATTATGGGCCATCGGATGTACATCAGATTGGCCGTGGATCCCGGTATCACGTAGAAGCGCGCGTTTCCGGGCTCCTATAAATTTTTCCTTTAGAGTACCGTTTATATGAGCCCTGGCTAACACACACCTGCGTGTGACCGGGCTATATCCGTTTTTATGAGTAACATGGGCCATCAGATGCACATTGGATTGGCCATGGAGCCCGGGCTCACATAGACGCACGTGAGCCTCGGCTCCTATAAACTTTTTCCTATTCGGTACCGTTTATATGAGCCCGGGCTAACGCACACATGCGTGTGCCCGGGCTGTATGAGGCCCGTTTTTATGAGTATTATACCCCATCAAATTTATATTTGATTGCCCATAGAGCCAGGGCAGATGCGCTTGTGCTTGAACCCGGGCTCATATTAACATGACGCTTTCTTAATTGCCCTAGCCAATGAAAATAACATTTCTCACCATCGATATTGAATTTATTTAACTCTATCTGTGTTTTTAATGACGTCTATGGGAAGCTGTAGCTTTTCATTTTATATTTTCTAAATAATATTTATCATCATCATTATAAGAACAACGGAATTGTATATGAATGCATTAAACACTATTTCTATTTCCACCAATCCACTCACCATAATCAATAAATTATGACAGTTCTAACCCTGTGAAACATTTGCTTGTACAATATCAACCAAACTGTATACGAAGGCATTTTCTAACCATTAAATACATTTGGGTATACATTATCCACCATGACCAAGTGATGCTGAAGATACAAAATATAATTAAGTTTATGATGTGCGGCATGTGATTACATGTAACTGAATTGGAGAGCAATCAGTCATGCACATTACAAAGTTTAATCATTAGGAGGTGGTGGTGGCAAGAAAAAGAAGTACACACCTATAATTATCATAAACTAAGAGTCCGAAGATGCTAAGTCTAAGGTGAGAACTGATATGTTATACTATCACTGAGTTATTTCATGATTGTATAACATATCATTTCTCACATTAGATTTAGCATCTTCAGACTTTGAGTCTACGATAATTATAGTTTTCTTTTTCTGCATGCCACCACCACCGCCTAACAAAGAAACTTTGTTATGTGTAGATTTGTTGCTCTCGAAGTACATCCCATCTTTTTATCTAGCATAATCATTCTATCCACTACGAAGCTTGCCGTCACCTCAACGTCCAACTCCAACGACCTGATCATTCAACTCTAGCATTTCCTCCACTGCCCCTTCAAATCAATAATAAAATTAATGAGCCAAAATTTAATTCGAAATATATCAGCTAGCTACCATCTACCAGTCATCCATTAGCCAGTATCAGTTAACTTTCTTTTAACTATATACTCTAGGTTTGTTGGTCCCGTCCTCACTAATATCATATCACATGATTGTAACCTACCATATAAACCTATCTTGCTCAAAACTAATGAATACACAATGTACTTCAACAAATAATAACCTACTAACATCTACCAGTCAGCAGGTAGCCCATATCAGTTAACTTTGGTTTAACCATATATATTCTAGGTCATATAGTCGCATCATCCTGAATAAAACTAATTACATATATTCTTACAAAATATCATTAACTCTATCATGTGAGGCATATGATTTGATGTTGGCAGTATATGGCAATATGTTCATACCTTTTTCTTTTGTTGATTATATTGAGTGATTATTCTGTATCAGATAATGTAGTTGATTTGGAGAGCAATCAGTCATGCACATTACAAAGTTTAATCATTAGGCGTTGCTGGTGGCAAGAGGAAGTATAAAACCATAATTACTATCAACTCAGACGATGAAGATGTTAAATGTAAGGTGGGGAACATAGATATGGTGTTACACCATATCTATGTTCCCCACCTTAAGTTTAACATCTTCATCATCCGAGTTGATAGTAATTATGGTTTTATACTTCCACCTACAACCACCAACGCCTAATGAAGAAACTATGTTTTGTGCAGAATGTTTACTCTCCAAATACATCCCATCTTTTGATCTAGCATAATCACTCTATACACGGTGAAATTGTCCGGCACCTCAATGTTGGCCTCCACCTACTTGGTCTCTGCCCTGGCTTCTCCTCCGCTGCCCCTTTCATGCCTCAGGGTGGTGGACATACAAGTGTACTGCGGTGAAGTGAAGGGATAGATTTAGTCGAAATCAATTAACTACCAGTCAACAATTAATCGAAATCAGTTAACTATCTTCTAACCATATAAACTAGGTTATACAGTATTGTCGTCAATAAATATTAGATCACACCATACTCATGATAGTATAACACAAATTGCGCAAATCTAATGACCACCCAAATGTACTTCGAAAAATATAAGCCTCCTAGCATCTACCAGTCAACAGTTAGGATGCATTAGTTAACTTTATTTTATTCCATCTACTAGGTCATACGGTATACTACTCGTTATATAGCATATCACAACATTAAAACCTACCTTGTAAACCCATCTTGAGCAAATCTAATGATCATACAATGTACTTCGAAAAATAAAAAACCTCCTACCATCTACCAGTAAACAGTTAGGATTCATCAGTTACCTTTGTTTTAACCATATAAATTAGGTTATATGGTCTCCTACATGCTAGATATCATATCACATCATAGTCATGAATAAAACTAATTATGTTTATTCTCCTTCCTTACCCTAACAACAAAATATATTATTCATTTACTTACTTTCCATCAATTAAAATATATTACAAGCATACTAACTAAACACCAAACACAGAAGATCAAGTTGACATATTTACATAATAACGCTCTTATTTATCCACCTATATGTAAACATAACTATTACAAATCTAATGAACTCGCAATATACTTCAAAAAATATAAGCCTCTTACCATCTACCAGTCAACAGTTAGGATGTATCAGTTAACTTTATATTCTTCCATCTACTAGGTCATATGGTATACTACTCATTATATATCACAGCATTAAAACCTACCTTGTAAACCCATCTTGAGCAAATCTAATTACCACACAATGTACTTCAAAAAACAAAAAACCTCCTACCATCTACCAGTCAACAGTTCATTTGATCAGTTAACTTTGTTTAACCATATATTATAGGTCATGTGGTCTCCTCCTCCCTAGATATCAGATCACACCATTCAAACCTACCTTCTACACCTATCTTCCTCGAATCTAATTACCTCAAAATAAGTTAGGCCAAAGCTAACCATCTTACCATATACACAATAGCTAGGTTGTATTAGTTAACTTTGATTTGCCCATAAAAAATGGGTCATATGGTCCCCTCGCTAGATATCTAATCACATCATGAAAACCAACATTTTCAACCTATCTTGCTTAAATCTAATGACCACGTAATGTACTTCAACAAAAAATAGCCCATTTCATGGGAAATTGTAGCAAACAACCAGACAGAATGAAAACAAATATTGACTTCCTTTTCTCTTATATATTTTTTAGCACAAACATATAACTAAACATTTCACAAACTATCTATTTTTTGCCACAAACTAACATTACTCAGCCAAGTCACAAGACCCCAGATCTGCACCCCTATGTTAGTGAAAATCGTACCAAACACAAATCACACTGCTTTTAACGGACTCTAACAAAACAATATTTCAAAAAATACACACCTCAAACCCGTCATGCGTCTTCACTTTATAGCCATTTTCCGATCACCCTGCGATGACAGACAAACTGGGTTCAATCCTGCCAGTGCACGATCTAAGCGGATGATGGACCTTCTTTGACTAGATGGTTTCGGATGTCGAAACGACGAGGAGCAGACAATGGCTCCCTCATCTAGGAGAAGTTGATGGTTGAGACGGGGGAGGAGGACGGCGACTCCCGTATTTAGGAGAAAATGCGGGAGGAGACGGGGGAGGAGGAGAGGCAGATGACGGCTCCCTCGGGTCTTTTCGAAGCTGATGGTTAAGACAGGGGAGGAGGACGGCAACTCCCGTATTTAGGAGAAAATGCGGGAGGAGACGGGGGAGGAGGAGAGGCGGACGGTGGCTACCTAAGGTCTTTTCGAAGCTGATGGTTGAGACGGGGGAGGAGGAGAGGCGGATGGCAGCTCCCGCCGTCGGGTCTTTTTGTCTCCCCTGAGTGAGGGCTTTTCACATTATATATATATAGCCTAAGGGTATTATTGGCAATTCAAGCATGCGTGTGGGAAAGTGGAATGTGCATAAGTCTAATTGTGCAAAATCGAAGTATCTGGCCTATTTTTGTAATTCCGACATTTGTTGAATCTATTTATAAAAAAATTTCAAGCATTTATGAATTTAAAAAAAAAGAGTTAATTCCCTTGAAAATGTATGTTGAGAAGTTTAATTACCACTTATCGAGTGCCTCCCTATTCTCTTGAAGAAACCTGTGTAAAACAAAGTGTTTCAGTATACCAATTATACTTTCTGTACTTGCAGTTTTACTTAGTTCATTATATTTACTACGTCGGGCAAAAATGGCTCAAAAGCCGCACAGCCACCAATCTAGTCATAAGTTTTTATGATATATTAATATCTCTACTTGATTAGGTAAGACATACTAATGGATCACAGATGTTTAATCCAAAACAATGGTGAGAAAAGCCAGAAGTTCAAATGCTAGAAAACTAAATTGGAGATAAACTTACAGCTCATTGATTGACTGGGGCCGTCGCAAAGTGAATATTGAAAACAGTGCCCTGAACGAGGATAATTTTCTTCGTACCATGCTTGATAATATTTTGTACATTCACTCCCACTATTAAAACAGTCACGACATGGCAAGGGGCGCCTTCCAAGAGAGGCTCAAACCCATGAGCAAATCACGCTGAATCTCTATGAAGCTCCTGCTTTTAAGTGTCTGAAGTTCTGTAGGAGCCGTGGCTACAAGCTCACAATTCGGTTGGACTTCTGATACTGAGATGGTCCTTTCACTGATTGCATAAATATACTCTTCATACGTGGTGTTCTTCCTGCAAACACTTCCAGCTACAAAAGATGGCTTGTCTACTTGGAATGGGCATCTGATTATCATAATATAGTTTCCATTCAGTACAGATCGCACTGAGTACGGTCCGTACGGATCACCGTACGTGAAGTCATCCCTGGTTAGTCACTTTGCTGCAGACCAGGGTTTATTACACGGATTTGCTGTCTCTCATATGAGATTTCTTTAACATAGAACTTGAGCAAAGATTTCTGCCGAGTCAGGTTCAGGTGCAGTACTGTTTGATTATTTTCACACTCCAATTTCTACTGTGGATCTCCGCAGTGTAGTGGATTGTTTTTTTTGGCGAAATGGGTAAGAGATGTTTTGGATGGTTCCGCAGGAAGAAGAACAAGTCTCATTGGTGCCATTGCAACATAGAGTTGAGAGAGAGATGACTAGTTAAGCAAAGGCCACTCTTTTCATGATAGAAAGCTGTGCGCGTGAGAGAGAGAGGATGAAGATGACTGTTCTTGAAGTAGATTGACTTAATTTCTGGCCACTGTTGGAAAAAAGTATTTTTGTGGAGAAGATACTAATTTTTGCTGCGTCGTACAAATACGTCATTAAAAATAATATTTCTACTCCGCATCTCTACACCTCTCCTTATACCGCTTACGTGGTGCTCACTTTTTACTTTTTCCCGATTCCCACCTCCGGAAATAGAGAGTCTTCTTGGGCCCCCTCACTCCCCGACCTTCTCCACTCTCCGGACCTCTCCAATCCCTAGCCCTCCTGCCATCAGTAGCGCCATCCACCGGCCGTTGGCAGAAGCCCCATTCGCCAGCCTCGTCTTTCATGGTTCCAGATGACCTACTTCCGCCAGAAATGTTCGCCACTACCTCAGCAGTCTCTCTCCCCGACCTTCTCAATCTTTCCCTCTCTTCATTTCCCTTCTCCTCCAGCCTCTAAATCAATTTCAAATATTTGGGCGTAGTTCCGAGACGATCTGCTTTTGCCAGGAATGTTCGCCACCACCCCCTCTACTCCGCAGGTAGTCTCTCTCCCCGACCTTCTCAATCTCTTCTCTCTTCCGATTTCCCCTCTCCTCCTACCTCTCTTTCTCCGGAATCATTTCAAATCTTTGGTAAAGTTTCGATTTTATCCTAAACCCCACTCCTCCGGCATTACTTCCAAGCTTTTGAGCCAATTTCAGAGCTTCAAGTGCAACGTCTGGTTTTCATTTTACTTTCATTGTATCTGTAAATTTTTATTTGGGATTTTTAGTAATGTTGCCTTAGATTTTACCAGCCCTATGATTCACAGCCCAGTTCCTTTTCGTACAGGTTTTTATTTGTACAAGTGATTTTTTTAATAGATATAACATGACAGAATAAGTATTTAATCTTATTAGTTGTAATTGCCCACCCTGCCTGAGCAAGAACTCTTTTTCGTTATGATTGGTTTAAATTCTAAGCATGTTTTTGCTTCCTAACTCTATCCAACTTATTAGTTAAGAGTGCAAACTATCCCTCCTAGGAGTAATTGGAAAGGGTCTTTCTATTATTCCAGCACTCTAGTAAAGAATTCTTGCAATCTAAAATGTCCTTTTTGCTGGGAGCTTAGAATATTTAGGCAATAAAGATCACTTCAGAAGTGTTTTATGTGTTATTTTGGCCCAAATGCTAGTGGCAAGTAAATAAGGTACTAATGTTTTGAATTTGTTGCCCAAATGTTATAATTGTTATTTTGGGTTTTTTACTATTCCATCTAGCGGGTAAACAAACTACAAATGGTGAATGGGTTGTTCTTCCCTGTAGCTGTTTGATAGTGTCTTTGTTTGCTCTCTTGTCTCTGTTTTCTCTCCCTACCTCTTGTCAACAATGCGCTCTCTCTCCCTCTATCTCTTGTCTCTGTTTGCTCTCCCTCCCTCTTGGATAATCATCCATTTAATTTTGATTTGTTGATCTTTTTTTTCAGCATTGTTTACAACGTTACTGAATTTTTGACTATTTATATGTGTTGCTCGATAAATGAATTGTAACTAGATCAAAGCCCGAAGAGTTGGCTTCTTGTCTTTGTTAGGCTTGATATATTATTCTCACTTGCTTGCCTGCTTAAACTTGAAATAATTTGTTGTTTTAAACTTTAGAGGATAAATTTGCTAGTAGTACTGTAAATGGAAGTTTCACAAAGTTGAACCAATGGGCACATACTAAATTTTTTATAATTGCAACAAATGGTCTAGTAAGTTACACTATAAAGAAAAAATGTGCAGAGAACATACCACAAGTTGAGCCACAAAATGGACGATTGTAGATTTTGAAGGTCACTTAACTAAGTATTTGTACATATAATATTAGGCAAGATAAATGGTAGAGCAATTGACAACTGTAGTTGGATTTAATCTAGTGCTCCTTCCAAAGTAATCTAGCTAAATTAGCAAGATATGTTTAACTAAAACTCTTTTAATTCCCATCATGGCACATTGATGTTTAGTTTCACTATGTCTGGAAGCTTTTTTTTTAATCCAAGAATTACTAGTGCTTGTTTTATCAATTGGAAATGTTAATGTTGCAACTTATGATGATCATTATCATTTTGCCTCTTTGGATTAATTGGACAAAGTGTCTATTCTTGTAAAGAGTTCGTTGAAATGAACAAGTAAAATTATCTGTGACCATAGTAGTACTCACTTTAAATGTGTTTATTCCAATTGGTTGTCCAACAAGCCATCAAGGGGTGCTAGCAATAGTTGACCAACATTAGTCTGACCTTTGGGCCAAGCCGAGATGCTGATCCAGTCACAATAATAATTTTTCATTTTACATCTTATATTGTGGTTTTACTTGTATTTCTGTTGGCATGTCTATTATGGCTCAAGCTGAGTCGTCAATATCTTGATGATTTTTTTCCAGTATTATTCTTATCATATTATTATTGCATATTATTTTCAATGTTTTATGAATTGTACAGTAAAAATAGAAACTTAAGTAAATTTCAGGTTCCCAAACAATGGTATTCAAAATCCTACTCTTCCAATCACACTGTTCACAAACACCAAATATCTCAAATACAAATCTCACATATGCAATGATTTAACAATCACATCTCTAAATCCAAAGCAAGGTTGCCAAACACACCGTTGGGTTAGGAAGGGTCGTTCAAATTACGAGTACATTTAGAAGTTACCTTGTAGCATTGACTTGAAGTAGTAGTTACTCGATCTATTATTCATTTTGATATAACAAAAAAAAACTGTTGTGCTATTCTTGGAAATTTTACCTTTTTTTTTCTCTGCATGGCCATCTTCGAAGGGGAAGGTTATGGATCAACCACCTCCAAAAGGGCATCTACAACATTTATATTATCCACCTCCAGAGGAGTAGGTTAGGCATCAACAACCTTATTTCCCACCTCCACAGTGGCATCATCCACCTATATATTATCCACCAACTCAAGAGAATGTTATGCATCAGCAACCTCCATATTTCACACATCCACAAGAGCAGGCTATGCATCAACCACTTTTTTTTTTCTTCCATTTCCTCTCATAGGTCAGGCGCAGCCAGAACAATATGTGCAATCTAAAATATGTTTTTTTTTTGTGAATGCTATTAAATTTGAGCTTATTTTATTACAACATGACAATGTTGCAATGATATAATAGATCACATCCCATGCGAAACAAGCTGATGTCTCAATATCTTGTGAGCCTCCGAATGGAGAATTAGGAGGCTTCAAAGAAACTGACAAGAAAGGGGTGGTCAATATGGACACAAATGAAGTATCTAGAGGATTGGAAGAAATTAGTGAGAATGAGGTGGTCATTATGGATGCGAATGGAGAATCAGGAGGCTTAAAAGAAATTAGTGAGAAAGGAATTGGCATTAGTGAAGACATTGAAAAAAATGCTATTAATAATGTCATACCAATGAAAGAAGGAATGGTATTTGCCACTGCAGAAGAGGGGTTCGAGCACTATAAGAAGCACGCAGCTAGTATAGGTTTTTGTGCTATAAAGCGATCAAGCAAGAAGGATTTAGATGGTAAGTACTATGTGCACCTATTTTGTTGTCGTAAGCATGGGAAGCCTAAAGAAAAGGAGACAATGTTGTGTATTAGGAGGCCCTATGCACAAACAGGTTGCAAGGCAAGAGTTATGTTGAGATTATCAGATGTGGATGGTCTCTTTCATGTCACAATGATGGTTTCAGAACATAACCATGAGTGGCTTGATAGATCAAAAATGCGGTTCATTCGGAATAACAGAACTTTAGGGGAAAGTGTAAAAATGCAATTGGAATTGAATGATAAAGCTGGCTTGGCTCCTAGCAAATCATGATAAAGCTGGCTTGGCTCCTAGCAAATCGTTTCACACTTTGTCACACGAGTTGGGGGGTATGACAATCTAAATTTCACATAAAGGGATTGTAGAAATCATATTCAGAAGATTAGACGCCTAAACTTGGGTGTAGGGGATGCTGAAGCCCTTCTTCAATATTTTTTTCGCCAGAGTCAATTAAATTCTCAGTTTTTTTATACAATTGATATGGATGATGAAGGACGCTTAAGAAATGTGTTTTGGGCCGATGCTAGGTTAAGAGAGGTGTGTCGATATTTTGGTGATGTGATAACATTTGACAAAACATATTTGATAAACAAATATGATATGCCTTTCTCACCTTTCATAGGTGTTAATCATCATGGGCATTCCATATTGTTAGGTGGTGGCTTGATTTCAGACGAAACGACAGAGACATATATTTGGTTATTTAGAGCTTGGTTGTCATGTATGTCTAATTGCCCCCCTAAGGCGATTTTAATGGATTAAAGTAAAGCTATGGCTAATGCTATTGCAAAAGTATTTCTAGCAACTCGACATCGACTATGTATTTGGCACATAATGAAGAAAGTGCCAGGAAAATTTGGTGCTCATGGTTCTTACAATGCTATACAGCAAAGATTAAGTCGAGTTGTCTATGAAAGCATGACTACAAGTGAATTTGATGAAGAATGGAAGAATATGATTGACAATTTTCATCTCCATAATAACCAATGGTTGTTATCACTCTATGAGGAAAGGGAAAGATGGGCACCTGTGTATGTTAACAACATATTTTAGGCAGGAATGTCTAGTACTCAACGCAGTGAGAAGATGAACTCTTTTTTTATGGGTATTTGACATCGAAATCTTTACTACGAGAATTTGTGCAACAATTTGAGTCAGAACTTAAGTATAAGTACGAAAAAGAAGCGAAAGAGGATTGTCACGCAAAAGACAATACCCCAACACTCATTTCCCCTTTTGAGTTTGAAAAGCAATTGGCAGAAATTTATACAATAAACATGTTCAACTTATTTTAAAAGGAGATTATGAAGTTGTTGGGATGCAATGCTACATTAGTAAAAGTTGAAGGGGCAATTTCATCTTATCAAGTTGAAGAATGCATTGAGGGTAAAACGAGGGAATATTGTGTTTTCTACAATGATGAAGAGGCAGAACTCAAATGTATTTGTCGTTCCTTTGAATTTAAAGGGATAGTATGTCGACATGCATTGCGGGTATTACTAGTGAAGGGGATGAGAAAATTACTGGAGGGATATGTGCTTGACCGATGGAGGAAGGATTGCAAGAGGCGACTTTCGATGCTCTCATTTTCAAGTACTTTTGTTTCTCAGTCATGGTTGGAGCAATATGATAATATATACAAGGAATATATCCCTGTGTTGATGGAAGCAGCCGATATAGGTCAAATGAGTGAATTTAAATATAAATTTGTGCTGAGTGCTATGCAAGAGATGATTAAAACTATTTGATCAATGGATGCAACATCTGGAAGTATGATTAACCTTAATTCTATTCCATTTTCATCCAATCAAACACTTGGTGGTGGGGATGATGCATCACCCTTTATGACCATACGAAGTCCAGCCAAAAAGAAGAGAATAGGACGTCCACATGTTAATAGGAAGGTTGGTGTTGTAGAGAAAGCAATAGAGAAGTCTAAGGTAAATAGTTTGCATATTACTATCTTGCTAATAAATTGATATGTGACTATTTTAGCTAATAATTTACTTGTGATGCAGAAACTTGCCAAAAAGATACTGAACGATGGTGCCAAAAGAAAGAGGAATTCAAATGCCATGTTCGGCACACAAGTGTCGAGTGTATGAACGCATATGAAGGATTTTTGTTGTACATTTTCTCAATGCTTTAGTTGTTGTAGAATTTCTCTTTACATGGCTTTGATCCCTAATATATTTTCCATTAAGTGAATGGACTCTAAGTTGTTTATATTTCTTGAACAGTTTTGTTAACTTGCTGGGTACATTTGATGATGGCAAAAGTTTTGACTTTTGAAGCTAGGGAAACTAGTCTAGCTTGACTAGTTTTTGTTGCTGCTGTAATTGTTTTCAATTTTGTTGTTTGCTTCAAGGGAAGGGACATTAGTAATGAATACAGGTATGTTCATATGAACTAACACACCTACTTATTTTTCCATTAATGTGATAAAAAAAAAAGATCCAATTTCATGTGTTCACATGTATCTATATTCAGATGATATCTTGGAAGTTAATTGCCCCTGAGCACCGGTAATGCTCCATGGCATAAGCTCTCACTTTGACATGTGTAATATGTAGCAATTACCAATTGCCCCTGATTTCATTTAAATGTGGCTGTAATATGTAGCAGTTACCAATTTTCATGTGCAGATGTAGCTGCCCCAAGTAGCTCATCTTGGTTGGATAAGATTCAAGAGACAGTGAAAACTATCTTGCCGACAGTTAATCTATTTAAAAGTCTAGTGGATAAATCTGGTAAGAATTTCAATTTTACTTACTTTTTTTATTCATGTATCAAAATTGATCATTTACTGTACATATCTTCTTCAGAGGCTGCTCAAGTTCGAAAAGAATATGATGAATTTAGCTCAAAGTTGTCCAAACTACAATCAAGAATATCAACTCTGACAAAAAATTTGGCAATGATTATGGTAATTTTTAGATTTTGTGTTTAAAAAACATGTACTTGAGATGATTTTTCTTACTGGATCACTAATTTCCTGCTGCTCGTGTTGCTACTTTTCCTAAACAAGTTCTTACTTGTGGCAGGGCCAGAGAAAGAATTTTACTCATTCTATGACCATTGCTTTAAAAACAAGGAGAATAAGTATGTAAAATGATGTAAACAGAAAATGATGCAAATAGAAAATTTGTCTTCTGCTAACGTTTTTTTTATGCATTTTTTCCTTCCAAACCTGATTCCTGGATCTTTAAATTTAATTGTGGTTCTGTTTTGCTTTTTAGGTATGTCTATAAAGTTTGTCCTTTTCAAACTATCAGGCATTTGAGAAAAGTTTGAGGACTCTTATAGGGTGATGTTATTCTTAGATGGTGATAAATTTTAGAATGGCTCAAACAAGACCCAGGGTCTAGTTTGAGAAGTTCATTGCAACCCCGGGATTCTATTCTAATGCTTATGATTCAGCTTTGTTCTTTACGTATTCTTTTGCAGGTTATATTATTCTTTTGCTCTATGTAGACGGGATGATTATTACTAGTGATGATTCTGCCTGGATTACTTCTCTCAAGACTTAGCTTTAAGCGCTCTTTGAGATGAAGGATTTAGGTTTCTTGAGATATGTTATGAATCGTCATAATTTGAACTATTTGGGTTTTATATGCATTTGGTGACCCTTTGCCTATTAGATCCTTTGTTGACTATATTCCTTCGTACAATTGTTCCTTCCAATGAATATTTTTCTCATAAAAAATCCTAATTTTATCACGGCATTATGTAAGCATGTTATTTGTCTGTAGTGGAACATATCTAAATACTGTGGTCAATGACTTTTTACCTTGCTGCCTCTTGGTCCTATAGTTACGGTTGAATTTAATCAAGCGTGCAATGTTACATTTGATTGTTGCAAGTTTTTTTATTTTTTTTAAATGAAGTTAAATCTTGTTTTCTGCAATATTAATTTTAATTTCTCATATTGCCCTCAATTAGCTTATAGTTACATAAAGAATATAATTGCTGATGTAAACTATCTATGCAGAGAATTTAAATTCTACATTTTTATTTCCTGACATCTATATTGTACTTTTAATCATTTTATAAAGTAGATTTCACTTGTTAATCTGATGTTTGTGCTAGATTGTTTGATGTGCATGATGAGCCAAGGGACTTCAAGTACATGTAATGCACATAAAATTGGTTTAGACAGGTTGATACCAAACAGTTATTTGACTAGTATACTGAGTAGTTTGTCAGATATGTGGCTTTGCTGTCAACACCAGCTCTATGCTTGGAAGAGAACTTTTGGTAAGCTATCAAAATAAGCTATTTGGTAAGAGGACATGTTTCTTAAAACATGGGTGTGCCAGAATGTGTGGAACTTTTTTGGCTAGGAAGAACATGCAAGACAGGATCTCATTTATCCAAATATGTATGGAACAAATTTTTTTTTTTTTTGAAAGAATGTGCAGGACAAAATCTCATTTATATCCAAATGTGTACAAGTCTGCTAATGGTGAATTTGTTACAAGAGAATTTTCTTTTCCTTAAATTGCTATGTCCACTAAATGATTGGAACACATTTTTAAAAAAATAAGTGTTTTGAAATGTGTAATTGTTTTTTCTTTTTTTTTTGGAAAGAATGTGCCGAACAAAATCTCATGTGTGAATTTATTGTTGCCACTTAGTGATCGCTGGAGGCCATCCTGGCTGGCGGTTCCAATGCATGCCATATGTCTTCACTCTAGGACAATTCCATCGCTGTATGCGAGTAAAGAGAACCCAAAATACAGCAGATTCTCTAAGTACCTAATATAGTCCATACTCCATATTGCCTTGTTCTAGTCCGAGACAATCCAAAGACAGCGATGCATTGGGTAGAGGTCTCTTCCCACCAGATAAATGTTAAATGAGAACTCATACACCCGGAAACTGTACTCTACCCATTATCAGCCAGCAAACAATTCTGTAATCCAGACAAAGATTCAGTAAATCCTACAACTTTTCTCCAATCAAATTGTTAATAATTGAAAAAATGAGTTTCTTTACTTGGATCGAACACAGAATAGAATACTCAATCCGTACCCAATGTGAGGTAAAATTGAACACACAAGATGGAGAGCAATAGAAGTTTTATTCACCTAATCTGTACTTAGTGATATTATAACAAAAAAATAACTCTAAGACCCGAGCTTTCATAGAAAAAGGGGAAGCACAATCCAGCAATCCCTTATCACGAAAAAGAGACTCTAGTAAAAGACCTAAGCAAGTAAACTCCCTAAGTAAACAAATCTCCTATCTTAATTAGTGGATCCCCTATTAGCCAAGGATTACAAATAAGAAAGTTGCCTTTCCATACATTGCCTCATTGAACACGACCCTCAAAAATGAGGCGCCAGCTTGAAGCCAATTTTGGGCTTGACTTTTGGCCACCAAATCCACTTGCCGTTAGAATGATCTGGAAAATGCAGTTCCATGAGTTGGAGAATCCACCTGGCTACCACGTCCTTGCTCTTTTCCATGGGGTGCAATCTTAACAGAATCTGATACTCAAGGTGGAAGAATCAAATCTAATCCAAACATGTGATCGTTAATCAATAGACCAATTGGGCCCAAAGCAGGTGAGAGTTTCATTCCTTGCAATGAACTGCCTTCAGTAGGAATGCTGAATTGTGCCCAAGGACCTGTTAAATAAAAATTATGCATCATCTATCCGGTATAGATAGAGATACATACATACATACATATAATATATATATATATATATATAGTACCTGGTGGAAAATTGGTTATGGGTGAACCCACATGATGTCGGAAGCTTCTAGTTTCATCTTTGAACTTGTTCTTGACTCAACTGCTACATCAAGCTATATATGGCCAAAAGAAAACAACAAGCTTAGGCATGATACTTTGTCAAATATAAATAACGCAATTTTCAAATGAGAATGCTACAGCTTCTCAGTTCTTTCTTGCAATACTCTGCCTACTGTTTCAAAAAAAAAAAAGAATCAATCATCTGCCTATGAGGACCATAATTGGTCTGATTTGATATGCCATCCTGGATGGAATATACAAAAGAAAGAAACAGGATGGGCGGGACAACTGGTTTGAATATTATTATGAGTAAGTTGGAGGGATAAGCCCCATGTCCCCTATCCTACTTAATCGGGATTTGGTGGTCATGATGATGATGACAATAAGGACAAAAGTACAGAATGCATGCAAGTACTTAGTGCCTTGGTCTTATCCCCGATGCCCTTTGCAACCCTCTAAGTAGAGGAATAAGAAATGAGACAGCCAAATCTACACCGTCATATATAATACCAAGATAACAAATAACATCCCCATTTATGTCAAAATACTTCATGTATCATGATACTCCCGCAGATGTATCATGTTACTCCCGCAGGAAATTTTTAAATAAACACTAATCAAACATATAATATACATTATTAAGAAGCTAACATTTATTAGCTGTCAATAATGATTATCCTTCTATAGCTCTTCACTTTCAAGCAAGATGAGGATAACCAGTAAACAGTATACACACCAAACATTTGGCATATCAGATGTATTGAGGATATTTTGAGACCAGAGATTGCAAAGATGAAGGAAATGGCCCCAAAGTGTGGAATGCAAATGGGCCATGATAACCAACTAAGCTATTAATGATAGATTGTTCTGAAAAAAAAAAGGCCACTGAAACAGTCCACAAATGGCTTTAATTCTCACCAGATCTTTTATCAGATGCTGAAAAAAATTTCTAAAATAGGAGGGGAAGAGACAGTAAGGAAGATGAATGGGAAAAAAGGGGGATTGCAAGGGCTCTAGCCACCATCTCATCTTCTCTTCTCTTACATGAACCCGGACATTAATTTAGTTCAATCATTCGGAGCTTTGTTTCTGATTTTGGAAGCATACTTTCAGTTGGGCCTGTTGTTTGAGCTTAGGACCTCCCCACACTGCCTCTGAATCCAATCTCACTATCTTCCCCCAAGAGATGCACTGGCATAAGACTTCAAAACTGAGAAACAAATACATAGGAAGCCATTTCTTGACCTATTTGATGACGATTATCAGCAGACACAGGAGACAACCTCATTGCCTGAACCAAAAAGAGCTAAGTCAAAAACATTCTTGGCACTGCCCCTGGTTTTTACTACTCCTAAAATGAAATTAGAAAACTTTCCATTAAGTTCAATGTTTCAAGCCTTCTAATTTGTCTCCACATCAATTGGACAGTCTAATAATACAATACAATGCAAAATAACTAGTTAAATGCACCTAATGCAACACCAAATATAGAAGATGCTAACATCTATGTCACTTGGAAGCTGATGCTAATAATTGGGGCATCTCTCATGCTTAAATTTGCAATTTTGATTCAAAGACATACAATCCAAACAATAGATGATATATTAACAATGAGTAGTTGATAGATTAGCCTGACTACCTTTGGCAGCAATATCCATAAAATTTAAAATACATGTAACAATGTGAAGAGAAATAACGGCTAGGAACCAGTGGTCATAGAACCATTAATCGGAAATTAATGTTGTATGTCACTCCAGTTGTAATTGATACAGTCGGTACTGCATTGACCATGAGTCATATTGAAAAAAGACACATACCCCTATGCAAAAGATGATGAAGTATGAGAAATACGATTTACAGAATTTTTTTTCTAACGATGTGTGCAAATGCTGAAAAAATTAAGAAACTAACAACCTGTTTCAAAAGCCTCAATAAGGTCAATCTGAACAAAAATAATAACCTCAGCAGCAGTTTGGATCTTGTGAGAAAGTTGGAGTTAATTTTCAATTTTTGCACAACTACTGAAATAAAGCCCTATAAGGCATTGACTTTAGATCAAATGGTCAGATAAAAATTTTCAACCAGTCCACAGGTGTTAATGAGCCAGAGGTAACCATCATCCAGGGTCTCATTGATTGTGCATCCAAAAGACAAAATCTGGCACACCATATACTCAATATCACTCTGTTTAGACAATCACACAAATAATTGGTAAGCATTTTTAAGGTGCCAAAAGTATAAGAAATCTCAGTTGATAGAAAATCCCAACTAAATAGCATTAGAATTTAAACACAAACAATCTATCTCCCTTTGCAGCTTCCCTACCTAAAAATTCAATAGAAATGACAAAGTAAAGTAAGACACATCTCAAGGTCTGACCCACATTCCAAACGAAAAATGAACAGCCTGCAACACTCATCTCAGAATGGTATCATTACGGTAAAAAATTTCAAATTCATGGGAACAAATGAGATTAAAGTGGAGAAAAAAATCAGAACTTGCCTGGGAGATGTGCGGGAGAGGAGATCAAGCCTTGAGAGCAGGGGAGGAAGAAGACAGTGGGCAGAATGGAAGCTGCGGAAGAAGACGGGGCAGAATAAAAACTGATATTTTAGGCTTTTTGATTTGAAATTCAAGTTGCCCGACGTGTCTTGTTGTACCTGATGTGGTATTTTATCATTGGTGACACGATGGCGGTGTAGGCATGGTGTATATGATTGGGAGTAGGGTTATCAGCTTCCATAAGTCATTAATATTTTTGTGGAGAAGATTTTTCCAATGCGAAAACTTCACTGGGTGCTGCAACGTGCAAATCTTGAAATATAAATTGAAGAACGTTCGAAATTGCATAGTCCAGCTAGACTTACTAGTGACTACGCATGTGATCAGGTTGGAATTTGCATAGCCAGCTAGACTTGACAAGTGACCACGGATGTGATCAAGTCCATCAGGCCCGCACCACCGGGTTGGGCCCAAGCCCGACACGCTGGATTAACGGGCCTGACCCAACCTGGTACCTAATGTTTAAAAGCCCTTTAGTTGTTGGGATGGGGCATTTGCCCCGTACATTGGGGTTAAGTCTCCAACATAGTTATCGACGATGAGGACGCTGTCTCTTTTTTTAAAAAAATTAAAATAATATTATAATTATAAAATTATCACATTTTTTATATAAAAATAATTTTAATCATAATAATAATTAAATAATGATAATATTTAAGAGTAAAAGAGGTAATCATCATATTTAAAAATTTATAAATAGAAAGGTGTGTTAAACCTTCTTGTCACATTTTCCTCTACTATCTAAGTCTTTCTTTATAAGCTCTTCTAATAGTCTCAAGTTTAAAATTTTTAATTATTTAATTATTATTTTTAATTAAAATTAAGCTTCCAATCATCAAGATTTAAGTTTTAAATTTTTAAACTTTTCCCTCTTCCATAAAGTAAGCATCTAGCAACTCAAGTCTAAACTCTCAAGCATAAAAGTAGGTAAATTTAATTTAATAATTTATTTTTAGTTTAATTTATATCTTATTTCTCTTAACTATTTTATTTAAAGAATATAACATCTCAATTAACCTACAAAATCGCCTCCTCCTCAGTTGCCCCTTAAGTATGAGAGTCAATTTTTTTGAATGAGGAATTTCTGACATAAATGAAGCTGACTATGAGGAATTCCACTAATGCCTTCACTGGTTAGGGAGAAAAAAAAACGACAACCTAGCCTAATTTTCTTTATATGACTCCACAAATATCTTTGACGGTCAGGGAGAAAAAGAAATGACAACCTTCTATGGTGTGAAGTCATATAGAGAAAATTAGGGCAAACGAGTCTAACAATGTCATGCCCCGTCACATGCTATCCCTTGAGCCGAACTAGTATAAGCAGGAAGCGGCTTACAGCTTGCGGCGCGACGAAGTATTGTTGAATTGTAAAAGACTTAGCCCATCCATGAGTAGAACAGTACAGAGTTGCGCAATATCCTTTGTACAAAAGTAAAATGAGCAATAAAGGACTACTACTTACACGTTAGTCTACACACATACCCACATACTTAGTCATAAATAGCACACAAATGACATAAGTAAATATAAGTTTAAGCCCACAATGACTTATAAGAGTCTAAGCCAATGTTGGGTAAAAAAAGTGTAAAGCATAGTCAAGCATATAAATGTCTCAACATAACATTCTATCAAAGCAATCAGAAAACCCATAATCTCTATATAACCTCACCTAATCATCATCATCAACCACATGTTCTACATAAAGCTCATTAAAGCAACTTGCATGGCACAACATGCAATCCCAAAATAAAACACAAATAAAGAGAGGTGAGTCACAAGCTCAGCAAGGGTTTTAATAATGAAAGCTAATCCAAAATGACAACACGGGCATCATCACATAATACTCATCATGTAATCAACCGCAATGATGAAAGCAAATCCAAAATCGCGGGACATCTATGTAAACCTGTGCATTCATGTCATAATTTACAATCAATAAGCATCTACTTATGCTACATCATGTCATGATATATATAATATTTTTCATCAATATATAGTTATGTCACTTGTATATCATGCTATATGACATATCACTTCATCCTATATTCATGCCTCTTGCAGATCGTATTATATATAACATATATCATCACGACATAGTCATACTACTTGCATATTATATTACAACTCATATTATCTCATCATCACATACTCATACCTCCTGCGCATTATAGGTTCAACATAGCTCATAAGACATATACACCTCATGTGTAAACATGTAAAATTCATTTTCATGATCACATCCTACATGAATTATTCTTAAACATAAACATATCACACATGCATATCTATTTCTCAATTAAAATATTCACCTTACAATATTAAATGTATTAACCATACACATCATCCTGCATATTCATGCAATTAAACCATAATCACATGCGCAACATAAGCCCCATGTTTCTTACATTAACTTCTGTTAATGAGCATAATTTTCCATACACATGCAACAATAAATGGTGAATATCTCAAAAATTAAGAGAAATAAATCAAAGAAAAAAACCTCGAGCACAACTGATCATTAAGGCCAGAGCCCCGAGTATAACTGATCATCAAGGCTAGAGCCCCGAGCACAACTGCTCATTAAGGCCGAAGCCTCGAGCACAATTGATCATTAAGACCGAAGTCTTGAGCAAACTACTCATCAAAATGGAAGTCCTGAGCACTATACGTAGTAAGCCAGTGCACACAGGCATACCATCCTAGATTCTCAAGGTCTAGATAACTTATCAAATAATACACATAGCATTCTAGTCATTTCAACCCGAGGAGGAAACTCATCCTCAAGGGATGTAAAACCTCATCCATTGGATGTAATACCCCATCTTTTCAAACATAAAACCAAATCGATAAGCCTCATATTGATTAATCCGACAACTAATTGCATCTAATTGCATCAAATCGATCAAACACGGCTAATCAGTTTAATCTCATTTATAAATTATTTTTATGATGCATGCAATATGGTACATACGTTAGCAAATGTTAAACAAGATCATAAACATGCACAAATCAGTCCCTATGTACATGAAAAATGGTTCATTTGTGTCAAACAAGATTATAATCATCTACACAAGTGTATACACAAGTGGTAGTGTTTAAGCCTAGCTAAAACATGAACAAACTATAATTAATGTTGTATATACATGCATCCATAATTTTATCATAGTGCTACTCTACTGGAATCACGGAGTAAATATGATGAAAACATCGATAATAAGAGCTCAAGATAAGTATTTACATCTGCAAGCATATGTATACAACATCTTGGTTAAACCTACTATAATCATCCAGAAATTATGATTTAGTCATCAAACATGAATTTTAGATAGATAAAATATCATGCTAAAATTAAACTAATATAGCCTAAATCATGTTTGTGCTAAATGATATTCTATAATGATCATTATGCAATTGGAGCAACATTTATAGGCAATACTAACTCATTTTAATCATAAGGAAGTAAATTTATGGAACGAGAACAAGAAATAACCAAAATATACAAAAACTGTCATTTGGTCATTCGAACGCCCTGTCGAGCAGTTCGAATGCTAGGCCATTTGATCGGAAGCAGGAGGTTCAACGGGGGTGGAGAGGGAGACTTCAGGTAGCATTGTTATTCAAAATGGGCTTCTTGACAGCCTCAGTTACGAATCCGGTTACTGGAGCCAATCGGGTTACCCATCTTTGCCTCTCTTCTCCCCCCGATCCCCCTCCCCCTTGGCACCCTTCACCCCCCATCCCATATTCGGCTCCATGGCCAGATTCCAATGTCGTCCCCTCTACATACCCCCCCCCCCCCCCCCCCCATCCCTCTATGCTTCATTCTCCCCTCCCGAGTTCCATTGGCCTTGTTCACCCCCCACCACGGCTCCAGATTCCAAGGTGTCATTCCCTCCGCCTACCTACCAACCCCCTCCCTATGCTCCCCCTCTACCCCATCCTCTAGTGGGCAGGGGAGGGGCTCCGGCCCATCCCTAGGCGGAGGAGGGGCATCAGAATCTTGCGCCCTTCCCCGGTTTTTTATTATTATTATTTTTATTAGCGACGAAAAGCTTCGCTAATAAGGGTAATTATATTTTAATTTTTGGTTCTCTTATTACCGACGCTTCTAAATGTGTCACTAATTAGTTTTTTATTATTTTTTCAAATGTTTTTAGTATTTGCAATGCTTTTTAAAGCATCGCAAATAAAGGTAACTATTTTTTTTATTTTTTCCTTATTAGCAACATTTTTTAAAGCGTCTCTAATAAGGTTTATTATAGTTTTTCTCATAAAAGTTGTAAAATAATTTTCTATATTAATAGCTCTTTATTATATAAATAACAAAATTACCAAAATTTTACCATAGCTTAAGCCAAAATGCCCACTATATGATAAAATCATTAATCAGTATGTGCAAAGAAGAGTTAGGTTAGGGATATTTTAAGGGGCATTAGGATGGAAATTAAAATTATTTGATAAGAAATCCTGTGGCATTAGGACTCAAAGAAACTTCATGCTTTTTATCTTTTAAAAGAGCGGCTGACAAATCATGGACAAACAAAAACAATTTGATATACTCAAAAGAGTCCACATACGTATACATGTACTACACATGCAAATGCATGTGTATAGTAAATGCATCCGTATACCACAATCTTATGAACAGCAATCTCTAGGACATTTACACATGCTATAAATATCTGATTTGTAAGACACATTTCCAAAGTTCCTTGAGAACACTTTAGGGGCAATATAACCCATGGTTCCTCTGGTTGCAGTCATGGACACAATGCTTTGTCCCTTAGTGCATAACTTTGCCAAACCAAAATCAGAAAATTTGGGATTGAAATTCTCATCAAGCAAAATATTGTGAGGCTTTATATCAAAGTGAAGAATACGGTGGTCACAACCTTGATGAAGATACTCAATTCCACTTGCAATGCCAATGGCAATCGCTTGCAATTTTGACCAACCAAGTGAAGGGCCATTTGTGTTATGGGAGAAGATGAATCTTTCCAAGGACTCATTGGGCATGAACTCATAGATCAATGCTCTCTTAAGCGGCTCGATGCAAAAGCCGACAAGGCGCACAATGTTTACATGATGGATTCGACCCATGGTTCCTACTTCATTGATAAATTCAGCTCCATCTCCTCCAGAGTTTGCAAGGAGCTTCACTGCAACCAACACCCCATTAGGAAGCTGGCCCTTGAATACACTCCCATACCCCCCTTCACCCAATTTGGTTTTGAAGTTGTCACTCATCCTTCTAATCTCATTAAAAAAGTATCTTGTGGGCCTGAGAGACTCGTAATCTTCCAAGAACTGTTCAACCTTGCGCTGGTACTCTATCTCCACTTTTCCTTCTTGAATGTGTTTGTAGGCCTTGAAGCCGCCCAATATCACGAGCAGGAGGCTGAATAACCCAACGGGCAAACCTGTGAAGATTGATAACCATGAAGAAAGAGCACAAGAGATAATAAGACAAGTAATAGAGAGTGGAGATGTAGAATCTTCATAATAGATATTTAAATGTCTTGCTTCTTTAATTCAATCCATTTAGTGCTTACCTATAATCAGCATCTTCCTCCAATGACCTACAAAAACAGTTTAAAATTATTAGTTTCATCTGAAATGAAGACTTTAATCTATTTGAATAACTTCTGTTGGGTACAGTTTTAATATTTGAATTTTGAGTAACTCCCACCATTATTTCGCTGGTGATTGAAGCATCCCATTTCGTTGGCAGTTTTGTTCATGAAGCCACATCTCCCACCCTGAGTTTCACAATATCTGCAATTGGGTAAGTCCCATGTTAAATAAAGATAATCCTCTCCGTACCATGGAAATCCAATACAGTCTTGGTTGTATAGCAAGACACTGGCAGATAAATCAAGTCGCTGAAAGCGTTCATGTAGTAAATGTAATGTCCAGGACTACTCAAGCAGACAGCAGACTCAAGTTCATAAACTTCCTTGGAGCAATTTATGAAGATCACGCTATAATCCTCATGGTATAGGAAAGGAGAAGCTGAGAGATTGAGGTTGAAGATATGTCACGACCCTAGATTTGATAAAATATATAAAGAGTTAAAAAGTAAAATCAGAGCTTGTTCAGGTCGCAACCTAGAACATATAACCATAAACGTAACATAAAATATTTTATTCCCTAGGAAATATACTGTCTGTGTACAAACACATAAGTAAAGATATAAACAAGTCTTCTCAAGGAAAAAAAAATATGAAAATATACTTAAAAAACTACTAATGTAATCATAGACTCTGTGGTCACCAGTTAAAACTCCCAAAAAGTATCTTTACTTCTTTCTTCTATACCAGTCTATTCCACACCGGGCCCTGCAAAGTCTGGAGGGTGGTGAGTATTTTAAAATACTCAGTAAGAGTACTTATCCTAGCAGACATAAATATAATATATGGCAGTTTGTAAATCACATAATCAAGTAAATAAATAATATGTTTTTTTTTAAAGCAGTAAGGGTGTGCCTCTCACCCAAAACATCCCCAGGGCTTCTTCCTACGTATCAAAGATGCTTCTAGGGTTTGTAAGCTCTCATTGCTTACTACTAGTGTCTCAGACACTTATTATATAAAGAATTTGCTACGGGTACAAAGCAGTGGCCTCTTACTCCTCTGCATATTTTTCGTAAAACACTCTCTGCTTTGTAGAGGGAAGAGCCACCCGTGCTCATGGGGTGTCGGGATCTAGAGAGCAGATAGTTTTCTCATTATACTCTCTACCCTAGCGCACGTAGCCTTGATAGTTGCCCTTCATTAGGGGCGAATTAGGGGTCTTACTCTTCGTTAGGGGCTCACCAGGCTAATGTGCGTACCGTGTATCCGATTCCAAACCGGATTTACCTGTGTACTCTCAATTATAGAACTTTATTGGTACGTCTACCAATTTGAGTTCCAAACAATTAAATCTCTTATATGCCCGACTCAAACGAGAATTTCCTTCTCTTTTCAATTTTCTACGAAGATCAACATTTCAAAATCCTAGCCTCGTCTTTACAAGTCATGGTCGTGTTACTGACAACGATTATTAAGGTAGGGTTAATCGCTCGTTCCAACAAGATAATTACCCCTTCTCTATCTTATCTCAGCAACTCGGTGGTCATGATTGTACGTATTTTCTAAAATCATTTTGAAACAACAACAATTCCATAAAAACTGTCTTTCAATCTTACCATACTTTAAAATAATGGTGAAGCTAGATTTCCTTTATATCACAGATAACATAAAGCATAATTCCTAATTAAATTCAAAAGATAAACAGTTAATAAATCAAATATACGAGGCAATTCTAAAACATATAAGGAAATTAACTAAAATTATTCATATAATTTTCAAAGACAACTAATGTAAGTATTTATGTCGTAAAAGATGTAAAGCCCCTACCTTGATTTTCGAGTGAGAAAATAAATGATACTCTGAGTAGTCTAAAATTAAATAGCAGATTTCAGGGCTATAGAAATCCCAAAATAGAAAAATAACCTCGCCATGATGTCCAACACGCTCGATTTTGGTAGAAATGTCTCTTAAACGACTTAAATCGGACTTAAAACTAGTAAGAAATGAATAAAATAAGTTTTTGAATGAACTAAATCAGAAAATAAAGCGGCGCTTATTTATAGGGAAAGAGGATTGACACGCGTCTGATGCACACGTGCATCAGTTTTCTGACGTGTGTCCCTACCATGTGTCAGATTTCTGACACTTCTTTTATAAAATATATTTTATTTTTTAAAAAAACTTAAAAACATCATATATTCTTATCCCGATGTCGGAATTATGCGTTCTTTGTACCGATGGACTCATATTGACGAGCAATTCAAAACTAGACCAAAGATGGATAGATTATCTCACATTTTTAAATTAGGTCCCGCCCATATGACACGTTTCCCAAGGTCGTAACTTTTCGTCCCGACCTCTATTTCACGTGTTCTTAGGTTCGTTACGCTCGTCTCACCGAGCTCAATTTAATATACTTAACATAAAAAATTATAAAAAAAATATTTAAGAATTTACGAATGTTACAAGATACCATGCAGCCTTTGGTGTCTGAAACTTGCATTTTACCATACTTGTAATCGACTTCGGCTACAAAAACCTCTGACCTAAAAGGTGGAAGGCCGAGCAAGGTCTTGCCATCCTTGCAGTAGAGTTCAAACCCCGGGTCTGGATGTCTGCATGCCGGGGAATCGGATTTCAGAACCTGTGTGGGTGCACTTGGTGGTGAGGCAAGGGTAAGCACTTTGCCTGGCGAACAAATAGGCCAAGGTTGGCCATGAAGGCAAGAAGTTGGATGTGGATGCCTCAAAGTAACAGAATATCTGGTTGAGAACGTTGTTCTCTCTCTCTCTCTCTGTTAGAGATCTTCTCGATCACTTCTTTTTAGTTCCATTGATGGTTTTCGAAAGTTCAATGAAGTTTCCCACTCTTGTCAAAGACGCAGGTTACTGGGACAGTTCTATTGATATTTTTTGAATGTTCCATGAAGTTTCCCCCTCTCCTCTTGTCAAAGACGCAGGTTAATGGGATACTGATCGCACTGACCAAGTTATGATTGACTGCATTATTTGAAGAGGTTTGAGTACTTTGACCTTTCTTCGGTGTGACTACTTGGGTCTAATTTGCTTGGGTCTATTGATGAAAGTTCAATGGAGTTTCCCACTCTTGTCAAAGAAGGTTACTTGAACAGTTCTATTGATGTTTTTTGAAAGTTTCATGCAGTTTCCCCCTCTCCTCTTGCAAGGCGCAGGCTAATGGGATACTGATCGCACTGACCAAGTTAGGATAGACTTCATAATTTCATGCGGTTTGAGTACTTGTCTTTCTTCAGTGTGACAACTTGGGTCTAATTTGCTCGAGTGGGACGGTTTTTATCTATTAGCTCGTAGCTTACCAGCTCAACATCTTTAGTCGCCAAAATGATTACTGTGAGTCCAGTTTCCAGTACTCTCTCCGTATCATTTGAAAAATTACCTACTTTCCCTTTTTATGTATATATTTTTTTAAAATATTTTTTATCAACTGTTTTAAATATTAATAAAAATAATTTATTTAATAAACAGCCCCTAAGTCTTACAGAATCTTACATCCCCTAAGTCTCTTAAAATAAACACAGGATATTTTATGTTCTTCATTTTATTTAATGATTAGTTTATTTTTGGATAGTGATATTCTTATAACAAAAACAACCACAAAAACTCACACATGACTTTTGATTGGATTTTATAAGTGGGCCCTATACAAAGTTTACATTGGCTCATTTATCTAAACGAATCAAAATTCATCTATGAGTTTTTGATGTGTAATTTTGATGTGAAAATATTATTTTCCTTTATTTTTTACACAAAGGTTTGGCCTAAGGCATAATTATTCTCGATTTGGTCATGGTGGTTTGCATCATAGTCTATCACAAGTTAAAAGATGGAAAAGTGCATAAAGAGATTCAGCTAAGAGTTGAAAATTTCTTAGAGGATTACAAGAATCTAAAACTTACTAGATATAGATATGAGATTAGATAGATAATTGGAAACTTCAAAACCAAAGTGGGTCCCAACTTCCCAATGGAGTTTTGGTTGAAGTCAAGCTCCTTGTAAACTCAGGTGGAGATGGAGATAAATTCATTAATGAAGTTGGAAGGGGCTATTTATGTATGAAAGTTTTGTAACATTCTATCGATTCTGCCCTAATTTCGACTTGAATTATCAGAATCATGTTTGTGTGTGGAAGGGGGTAGAATTAAAAATTTTGTCCAAAAGTTGATTCTAAGTCATTTCAAGCCGGAATCACCAAATCACCTCTCACATCAATTTTCGCTCTCAGGTCCTGTTTAATTAAATTATAGATTCTATTATTTTTTAACGATTACCTCTTATATCAATTTAAACCTTGAGAAACGTGCTGTGTAGGTGGGGCCTATATTAAAAGTTCAAAATTATTGTAGTATCTTCTTTGATAGAGCTCGAATTTAAGAGCATGATAGTACCAAGAACATGCATATCTGAGTCCGAGAGAGAGAGAGAGAGTTATATTAGTTTAAAGTTTAAAATTGAGTTTGACGCAATATCAGAATTTATTCTAAAAAATTCCATTACCAATCGTGATTCACATTCAGCAATAAATTTTTATTATTAATTCTAAAAATTTCCACTTCTGTTTCTAAAAAAATCAAACAAACACCTAAACAGCCTGTAAGAATCCATCATGTTGCTTGGCTTCTGTGCCGAGCAATGCAAGCAAACTCTTATCTATAAATCCATTCCCAATGAATCTTTGGAGAAATTTATTTTCTCCAAGAAAGATAAAGATACTTCTCTTTATTGGAACAAGATTCAAGAAATGTCAATTGACATTGTCAAGGGAATTGAGTATCTTCACCAAGGTTGTAATCACCATATTCTTCATCTCGATATAAAGCCTCAAAACATTTATTTGATCGGAATCACAATCCCAAAATTTCTCATTTTGTGTTGGCAAACTTGTACCCCAAGGGATAGCATTGTGTCCATGATTGCAGTCAGAGGTACCTATTGGTGGTGAGCCCTAATTACGGGGTTAAGTGATTAGGGGTAGTTTCATCCTTCTGCTTTGTAAACCTAATATAAGAGTATTAGAGAGGGCAAAATGTGATGGACTGGTTTTGGGAGAGCCAGCTGCCACGCACCAGTGGAGAGCAGGCCGCCAAGCACAGAGAGGAGGCCGCCACGCTCCAGAGGGAAATCAGCCTTCTTTGGGAAGAAGAGATGCGCTATTTCATCTGTGAGTTGTGTGAGAGGTGCTGAGAGGAATCTTGTAATACTCCCTTATATTTTATTCTCTATATTGTGGAATTGTGTGATCCTGTGGATGTAGGAAGCAAGACCGAACCACGTAATTCCCTGTGTTCTTGTTTGTTTTCTATTTGCATCCCTACAATTCATTCACTCATTGTGAACCATAGCATAGTAGATTTATACTCTAGTTGCCCATATCCAGAGAATAGTAAAATTATGCTCTAGTGCGGGCTATTCTATTCCCCTACAATTGGTATTGGAGCTTCAGGAGGAGATGGTTGACGACAACAAGTTCAAGATAAAAAAGTTTAATGGCCAAAATTGCTGATTTTGGTGTATGTAAATTGAAGATTACTTGTACCAAAAGGATTTCTACCAGCCATTAACCACAACCAAGCTGTCACGTACAAACAAGGTGGACGAAATTGCCAGATGGGAACTACTAGACTGCAAGGCCCAAGGGGCGGTCAGATTGTCTATTTCTTCGTTAGTGGCATCAAACATCACGAAAGCCAAGACTAAAAAGGAATGCTTTGATCAGTTGGAGCAGTTGTATGCAAGTCCCTCTTTCACAAACAAGGTACATCTTGTGACTAGTTTCTTTGATTTGCAAATGTCTAATAATGAGACTGTGGCCAATCACTTGAATTTGTTCCATACTTTGGTTAATCAACTTGAGGCAGTAGATGTTAATTTTATAGAAAATATACAATCTATTGCTTTGCTTAAGTCTTTGATGTCTGGTTGGGAATATTTTAAAGTTGTTCATAGTTCTCATAATACGGATAATTTAAGTTGGAATGATGTGTGTGGAATGATATTAGTTGAAGAAATACATCGTAAAGTTAGTAATTCTTCATCAGGTTTTGCTCTTACCATACAGGAGCGTGGGAGACGCCCTCAAAGAGCAAACCTGGATGGAGAGGGAGGTCTACGAGGGGGCGGTCCAAAATCAAGCACTGCAAGGGTGATGGGGTTTGTTGGCAATGTGGGCAAAAAGGTCACTTGAAGAAAGATTGTTCAACCTCCTTAATGACAGAGCACAAAATCATGACAAAAATGTTGTTAATGTTGCAAAATCATATTGCATGTTATTGTCTCTGGAAAGTAAATGTGATGTTTAGATTATTGATAGTGGTGCCTCATTTAATGCTACTTCTAGAAAAGATTTGATGCATAATTTTGTGGCTAGTGATTTGGGCAATATCTATTTTGGTAATGATAAAGCTTGTGAAATCATAGGCAAGGGTGACATACGTTTGTTGTTTAATGATAATGTTGTGCTTATGTTGAAAGATATTCATTTTGTGCCTCGTTTGACAAAGAATATTATTTATGTTGGTCAATTGGCTGCTTGTGGTATTACTACTCGCTTTATGAGTGATAGTTGAAAAATGAGTAATGGTGTCATGGTTGTGGATAAGGGGAAGAAAATTGAGACATTGTATATGACATCCAGTTGTCCTAAGAAGTGTATTGGAGTGGCCTCTTATGCAGTTGATGTCAGCTTATGACATTGTCGTCTTGGGCATATGTCATAGAAGGGTATGAAGGTCTTACATGCTAAGGGGAAATTACATAGTTTGATGTGTGCAGATATGGAATTTCGTGAGCATTTTGTCATGGGCAAGCAACACAAAGTTTCCTTTGCATGTACCACCCCAGAACACAAGTCAAAGCATCTTGAGCTTGTACACACGGATGTTTGGGGACTAGCACATGTTTCATCCCTTGGAGGTGCGTCTCACTTCATTACTTTTATTGATGATGTTTCTTGCAAGCTATGTATTTTCTTTGCTAAGAATAAATCTGGTGAATTTTTTATCTTTGTACGATGAAAAATACTTGTTGAGAATAAGGCAGGATTAAAATTGAAGTGTTTAAAGTCAGACAATGGAGGTGAGTATTGCAGTAGGGAATTCCAGTCCTACTATGATAAGCATGGCATCCGCAAATTGTTTACTACTCCCAGATAGCCCAGACAGAAGGTGTTGCTGAGCAAATTAATAGAACTATCATGGACAAAGCGCGCAGCATGCGCTTTCATTGTGGTTTGCCACCCTCATTCTAGAGTTATGTTTTGGACATTACAACGTACTTGATCAACGGGTCTCCATGTTACCCCCTAGATGGAGGCATGGTCAAAGAAGGAGGTAAAGATTGATCACTTATGTGTTGTGTTGCTTATGTGCATGTCGATACAGAGCACAGAGAGAAGTTGGATTTAAAGTCCAACAAGTGCTACTTTGTTGGTTATGGTGAAGATATTTATGGATATAGATTATAGGATCCAGTCTATAAGAAGGTCATTCGGGGCATAGATGTTGCGTTTCATGAGGCAGAGCTATATATACATAGTAAAGATCTACAAAAGGAGAAGATGAAAGAGGTTGAATCTGAGTTTGTAGAACTTGAGGCTGAAAACACTAGTTCATCCTAGTCAGAATCTAATGGAACACACAGTGGGGTCAGATCATCTAGTCATGAACAGGCAGTAGAAGCCTCTTCTCAGATAGTTCCAGATGCAAATATTGTTCCAGCCATCCCATTGCAGACTCTACTTAGTTGGACCAGTTCTAGGCATATTAAGAAGAAGATGATATTTAATCCCTTTGACCCTGAGAGCACATCTGGCATGTCTTCCATATTTGATCCTAGTATGAATTACTTGCTCTTGACTGATAGTGGTGAACCAGAAAGCTTTGAGGAAGCTTGCAAGATAAACACTTCAGTTAAGTAGGAGTGTACTATGGAGGATGAGATGGATTCATTGATATCTAATCAGACTTGGGAATTAGTTCTCCTACCTCTAGGTAAAAAGGCATTACATAGCAAGTGGGTTTACACGATGAAAAAAGAAGTTGATGGAAGCAAGTGGTACAAAGCTAGACTCATTGTCAAAGGTTTTCAATAGAAGTATGGAGTAGATTACACAAAGATATTTGTTCGTGTTATCATAATTGCTACTATCAGAATGGTGTTGTACATTGTTACAATTGATGATCTTCACTTACAACAGTTAGATGTTAAGACAACTTTCTTATATAGTGACTTGGAAGAGGAGATCTATATGCATCAACCCCAAGTTTACATGGTACAATGTAAGGAAAACATGGTTTCCAGGTTGTCTAAGAGCTTGTATGGTCTCAAGCAAGCTCCAAGACAGTGATATAGGAAATTTGATGGGTTTATGTTATCCATTGGAGTTTATCGTTACTATTCCAATCACTGTTGTAATTACAAAAAGTTGAGAACCTCCTACTTGCTTTTGCTATTATATGTAGATAACATGTTGATTGCAGGAGTAGATTATGGTAAGATTGAGATGCTCAAGAGACAATTATCTTCTCACTACAACAAAAAGGACTATTACCGACCCATAAAAGGCGTCGCTGTAAGCGTCGAAAAAAGTTGAGTCGCTATTGCTTATTAGCAAAGCTTAACGCAAAGTTTCGCTAATAGTATCACATTACCGACGCATGATTATTAGCGTAAGTAATGATAAGCTATTAGCGACGTTATCCTATACGTTGCTAATATAAAAAACATTTTAATAAAAATAAAAATAACTTATTAGCGATAAATAATTATATGTGTCACTAATAAGTCCTTATTTGCGATGCTTTTTTAAACGTCACTAATATCATAGTTTTTTTAAAAAAAAAAACTTATTAAAAGCACCACTAATAATAATTTTTTTAAAAAAATTCGTGTATTAGCGAACATTGAAAAAAAAATAAAAAACTCTTTAGCAATTCTTGATGATTTTTTTTTAAAAAAAAATGCCCAGTGGTGGGCCCACCAAGGAAGGGAGAGGGAGCCGAATTCTAGCCCCCCACCCCCTCTCCCTGGCTCCGCCCCCCCTCCTATGAAAATCAGAGGAGGGGGGAAGGAGGGGAGCGGGAGGGAGGAGGGTGGTTGGGGACCGGAGGACAGCGGGGTGCCGGAATCCGACCCCCACCCCCACTCCTCCCTCCCACTCCCCCCTGCAGAGGATGGTGGGGGGTGGAGAGGAGGGAGCAGAACCGGAGAGAGAGGCGGACTCAGGGAGGGAGGCGATGTTGGCGGAGGGGGGCAGCAGAGCCGCAGGGGAGAGTTCGAGGGGAGAGGGGGGGGTGGTTAAATAACCACATGGTTAAAATTTCTCCCACACAGGCAAAAATTTCAGTCACGTAGGTGAAAAAAATTGTATTAACGACACATTTATATGTCGCTAATAAACTAGTTAGTAGCAACGCATAAGGTATGTGTCGCTACTCCACTAGGTTAGTAGCACCACATACTCGTATGCATCGCTAATTATGGATGTAGTAGCGACGCATATTTTATGCATCGCTAAAAGTATTTTTATTTTTAAAAATTTTAAATTAAAAGAGATACAAAGAGAGAGGAGAGGGTGGGAGAGAGAGAGGAGAGAGTGGGAGAGAGGGAGGAGAGAGGGAGAGAGAGGAGAGAGGGAAAGAGAGAGAGTGGGGGGAGGGAGGAGAGAGGAGGAAGAGAGGGGAGAGAGAGGGGAGAGAGAGAGGAGAGAGGGGAGAGAGGAAGAGAGAGGAGCAACCCTCTCTCTGTCTTTCTCTCTCTCCTCTCCTCTCCTCACTCTCTCTCCCCTCTCTCTTCGTCTCTCTCCTATCTTCCTCTCTCCCTCCCCTCTCCCTCTCTTTTATTTAAATTTATTTTAAAAAAAAATATTAGCAACACATAATAGTGTGTCGCTACTGCATAAGGAATTAGCGACGTATAACAATATGCGTCGCTACTACACTACATAAGGTAATAGCAATTCATATTGTTATGCGTCGCTAATATACATTTTTTTTATTTTTTAAAATTATAAAATATTATTTATAAATAAAAATTTTCCTTCACTTTCTCTCTCTTCTCTCTCTCTCCCTTCATCTTTCTCTACCCTCTCTCCCCTCTTCCTCTCTTCTCTCTGTCTCCTCCTCTCTCTCTCCCACTCCCTCTCTTCCTCCCTCTCTCTCCTCTCTCCTCTCTCTCTCCCCTCTCCCCTCTCCTCAATCTCTCTCTCCTTCACTCTCTCTCCCCTCTCTCCCTCTCTCTCCTCTTTGTCCCCTTTCTCTCTCTTCCTCTCTTTCCTCTCTCACTCCCCTCTCTCCCTCTATTTTATTTAAAGTTATTTTAAAAAAATTGTAGTAGCGACGCATACCAGTATGCGTGGCTACTACATAAGGTAGTAGTGACACATACAATTTTGCGTCGCTACTAACCTAGTATAGTAGCGATGCATACTAGTATGTGTCGCTATTATACATTTTTTATTTTTTAAAATTATAAAAAATCATATATAAGTAAAACTTTTCCCTATCTCTTTCTCTCTCTTCTCTCTCTCCCCTCATCTCTCACTACCCTCTCTCTTCCTCTTCCTCTCTCTCTCCCTCTCCGTCTCCCTCTCCCTCTCACTCTCTCCCTCTCTCTTCCTCCCTTTCTCTCTCCTCTCTAATAGTTATGTTATTATCGACGCATTAATAAAAGTCACTAAAAGATATATCTATTAATTTTTTTTAAAAAAAATTCAAAACTATTAGTGATGCTTTATACTATACGTCGCTAATAGTATTATCAATAGCGACACTTATGAAAAAACATCGCTAATAATTCTCATTTTTAAATAAGAAATTGAAAATTTACAACTAATAGCAACGCTTTTAAACATGTGTCGCTAATTAATAAATAATTATTTAAAAAATATTTTAAACATTTAAAATAACTTTTTTAAATATTATATATTTTCTTCAATATTGACTATTTGTATAAATAATAAATAAATATTAACTTTAATAAAAGGTAGTGTCAATAATATATTAAATTTTTTTAAATATAATATATTTTATTTTTCAAATTTTCTTATTAATCTTAATATATAATTTATAATAATAGAGAGAGAGAGAGGAGAGATAGAAAGGAGGGAGGGAGAGAGGGGAAAAGAGAGAGCTAGGGATAGAGATGGACTGAGGGGAGAGAGAGATTGAGGGGAGAGAGAGGGAGGGAGGAGGGGAGAGACATAGAGGAGAGGAGAGAGAGGGGAGAGAGAGGAGAGAGAGAGGAGGGGAGAGGGGAGAGGGGAGAGCAAGGAGAGGGATGGAGGGTAGAGAGAGAGGAGAGAGAGGGGAGAGAGGAGAGAGAGAAGAGAGAGAGGGAGGGTAGAGAGAGAGGTAAGGGGGAGATTTTTTTTAATTTTTTTTAAAAAAAGCGTATTAGCGACTCATACACATACGCGTCGCTAATACACTATAGTATTAGCGACGTATATCTCTATATGTTGCTAATATTAAGTTTATTAGTGACGCGTACATGTAGGTGTCGCTAATAAACTATAGCATTAACGACGTATATACTTATACATTGCTAATAGCATTCTTTTTATTTTAAATAAATTAAAATAGATAGATAGAGAGTGAGTGAGTGAGGTGAGAGAGAGGGGAGAGGGAGAGGGGGAGAGAGGAGAGAGGAGAGATAGAGAGAGGAAAGATAGAGGGAGAGAGAGAGAGGAGTGAGAGAGGAGAGAGAGGGGAGAGAGGAGAGAGAGAGGAGAGTGAGAGAGGAGAGAGAGAGGAGAGGAGAGTGAGGGAGGGGAGAGAGGAGAGAGGGGGAGACTTTTTTTAATTTTAAAAAAAAGAGTATTAGCGATGCATGCACGTATGCGTCACTAACACACTATAGCATTAGCGACATATAAACGTATATGTTGCTAATAGCATTCTTTTTATTTTAAAAAAAATGAAAATTAAAATAGATAGAGAGTGAGTGAGGAGAGAGGGGAGAGAGAGGAGAGGGAAAGAGAGAGGAGAGAGATAGAGGAGAGAGAGAGGAGAGAGAGGAGAGGGCGAGAGAGGAGAGATAGAGAGAGGAGAGGGAGAGAGAGTGGAGCGGAGAGATAGAGAGAGGAGAGAGAGAGAGGAGTGAGAGTGGAGAGGAGAGAAAGAGGGAGAGGAGATGGAGACAAAGAAGAGAGAGAGGAGAGGGAGAGGGGGATATTTTTTTTATTTTTTATTTAAAAAGAGTATTAGCGACATATACACATATGCGTCACTAATACACTATAGTATTAGTGACGTACGCGTCGCTAATACACGTATAGTATACGTCACTAATATACCCTATAGTATTAGCGACATATAGTATACGTCACTAATACTATAGTGTATTAGAGATGCATACGTGTATGCGTCGCCAATACAATATAGCGTTAGCAACGTTTACACTTATACGTCTCTAAGAGCATTCTTTTTATTTTAAAAAAATTAAAATTAAAATAGATAGAGAGAGTGAGTGAGGAGAGAGAGAGGGGAGAGAGAGAGGGAGAGTGAGAGAGGAGAGAGGGAGAGGGAGGAGAGAGGGGAGAGAGGAGAGAGAGAGAGGGAGGAGAGAGGAGAGAGTGGGAGGGGATAGAGGGAGAGAGAGGAGAGAGAGAAGAGATAGAGGGGAGAGAGTGACAAGAGAGAGGGGAGAGAGTGAGAGGGAAAGGGAGGAGAGAGGGAGGATAGAGATAGGATAGAGAGAGGGATGATGGGAGTGGGGAAAATAATAGTATTTGCCACGCATGGGATATGCGTCACAAATAATACATTTGTTGCGATGCTTATAGATATGCGTCGCAAAAGATAATAATTAACGACGTGTAGGAAACGTCGCAAGTATATTATTGGCGACGTTTTGTGATAATAATCGCTAAAAGTATTGTCTTTGAGATGTTTAGCTTAAGCGTCGCAAAAGACTTTCATTTACGACGCTTGTTAAGCATTGTAAAATGAAAAGGCGCACGCAATCTGAGCACACGCGCTATGGTAAACTTTCCTGCATGGGGTAAAATTTTTGCCCCTTGAGGGCGATATATATTCGCCCTCGTGGGTGAAAATGCCTGCACTGGCATTTTGGGCTTCTCAAAATCACCTCTTCCCGTTGGGTGTTGGCCCCAGTTGTCTTCCAACCACTGTGCGGCCCCTCCTCGCCACCCCTGCCACATGTCCGACGTGTTCCAACTGCAACCCCTCTCGACAAGTTCCACCCGGGCGCCATAGCTGCCCTTCACCGCCCGCGTCCTCCCCAGGCCACCCTGCTCTCCTCCGCCGCCCTTCCCCTCCCCGGTTGCCCCCCTTCCCCCCTACCCGGTTCTCCCCCTCCCCTCTATTTTTCATAGGATGGGAGTGGGAAGCAGGAGGGTCCCCTTCTAAGGCCAGGGAGCCGGAATCTGGCCCCCCTCCTCCCTCCCCGGCTCGCTGCTCCGGCTCCCCCTCACTCTCAACGGCTCCCCCTCCCGCTCCCCCCCCATCTACCTGGCTCCCCCCGCTCCACCCCCTCTGAAAACTAGAGGGGAAGGAGGGGGGGACCCGAGAGAGGTGATGCCTCTCCCCCTCCCCGCTTTTGGATTCTAGTGAGGAGCCGGAATCCGGCCTCCACGCCCTCCTTCCAGCTCTGCCCTCTCTATCATGTCCCAGGAGAGAGGGCACCGGATTCTAGCTCCCCATTGGAACCCGGTGCTCACCCCGCCCCTGGGAGGGATAGATAGGATTGTTTAGATTCCGGTAGGGCACCAGAATCTGGCCCCTCTCCCTTCCCAGGGCCCACAACCGGGCTAATTCTTTTTAATATTTTAAGGCTTTTAGCGATGCTTTTAAAAGTGTCGCTAAAGCCTTTTGAAAATTTTATTTTGTTTTTCTTATTAGCGACGCTTGCTAGAGCGTTGCTTATACATAAAATTTTATTTTTTAAAAATATTTTTTTATATTTGTGATGCTTAAAAAGCGTCGTTAATAACAAATTATTAGCGACGCATATAATTATACGTCGCTAATAAGTTATTTTTTATTTTTTTAAAATGGTTTTTGCTTTAGCGAGGTATATAATAACATCGCTAATAATTGCTTATTAGCAACGCTAAAAAATAAGCGTCACTAATAATTTATTTTTAGCGACGTAGTTTTTTTATTTGCGATGTTTTTTGTTATGCGTCGCTAATAGGCAATAGCGACGACACTTTTTGCGGCGCTTATAGCAACGTTGTTTATGCGTCGCTAATACGGGACTATTAGCAACGCATTAATGCGTCACTAAAAGTCCTTTTAGTTGTAGTGATATGAAGGCACTATAACAAATTGCAGTATTAGTGACGCTTGTAAGCATCACTAATGCGTATTAGTGATGCATAAAAAGCATCGCTAAATGCATCGATAAAACTGCAATCGCTACTGCTTATTAGCAACACTTAATGATAAGCGTTAGTCTAACATTAGTGGCATTTTGACAAACGTCACTAAATATTACGTTTAGATGCGTAACTATTAGCGATGCTAATAGTTATGTCTTAGGGACACTTGTGTATGTGTCACTAATAATAATAATAATTTAAAAAAATAAAATAATGAAAAAATAGTTTGGAGCGATGCTTCATAGAAGCATTGCTCATAAATAAAAAATAAAAAAAATTATTTTTCTTCATAGAAGCGTCGATAATATGAAATAAAAATAAATAAAAAATATAGAAAGTCTTTAGTGATGTTTTCCACAAGCGTCGCTAATGACATAAAAAATTATAAAAAAAAATCCACCGGCGGTGGGAGGGCACCGATGGGGGATCAACCGGATTCCGGCCCCCAGAACCTCTTCCTCTGGTCTATCGACCAGAGGGGGGGCAACCAGGGGTAGGGGCGGTGGAGGGAGGAGCTGGAATCCGGGGAGCTGGATTCTAGCCACCAGAGCGCCTTCCTCCGGTCTGTCAACCGAAGGAGGGGGAAGCCGGGAGCATAGGAGGGGGGTTAAATAACCACACGGTTAAAATTCCTCCCGCACGGGCAAAAATTTCGCCCTGCTTGGGTGAAATTTTTTTTGTATTAGCGACGCATAATAAATGTGTCGCTAATGCACTGGTTATTAGTGACACATAAGGAATGTGTCACTACTACACTAGGCTAGTTGTGACGAATACTCGTATGCACCATTAATAACAAATGTAGTAGCGATGCATACTTTATGCATCGCTAATAGTATTTTTATTTTGAAAAATTTTAAATTAAAAGAGATAGAGAGAGAGGAAGTGAGAGAGGGAGAGAGGGGAGAGAGAGACAGAGAGGGAGGGAGGAGAGAAGGAGAGAGAGAGGAGAGGGAGAGAGAGTGAGAGATGAGAGGAGAGGGAGAGAGGGGAGGGAGAGAGAGGGAGGGGAGGGGAGAAACGAGAGGAGAGAGAGAGAAAGAGAGAGAGAGGGGGGAGGGAGGAGGGAGGAGGAAGAGAGGGGGGGAGAGAGTGGAGAGAGAGGGAGATAGGGGAAAGAGGAAGAGAGAGAGATAGGGGAGAAGAAGAGAGAGAGGGGACGAGAGAGGGGAAGAGAGAGATAGAGAGGAGCGACCCTCTCTCTTTCTCTCCTCTCCCTTCTCTCTCTCCCCACTATCTCCTATCTATTAATTTTTTAAAAATAAAAAATACCATTAGCGGCGCATAATCCTATGCGGCACTACTATACTATGTATTTGCAACGCATAGTTGTATGTGTCGCTTGTACCTTAGGGTAGTAGTGACGCATATGGTTATGTGTCGCTACTACCCTAATATAGTAGCAACACATACTACTATGCGTCGTTATTATACAATTTTTTATTTTTTTAAATTAAAAAAAATTATAAATAAAAAATTTCCTTCTCTCTTTCTCTCTCTTCCTCTCTCACCTCTCATCTCTCTGTCTACCCTCTTTGTCTCTCTTCATTCTCTCTCTTCTCCCTCTTGCTCTTCCTCTCTCTTTCTCTCTTCCTCCCCCTCTCTCCCCCTCCTCTGTCTCGCTCCCCCCTCTCTCCTTGGCTCCAACCCCCTCCTTCCCATCCACCGAATATCATAGGGGAAGGAGGAGGGGAAGGGGGGAGCCAGGGTGAGAAGGGGAGAACCAGGGAGGGGAAGGGGCGCAGAGTAGAGTGGGGTGTCCGGGGGAAGACGTGGGACGGCGGAGGGTGATTGTGGTGCAGCGGGTCAAACGGGCGGCTGGGATGCAGAGGTGGATGGGGGGCTGGGGTGCAGTGGCGGCGGACCACGCCAGGCGGAAAGGACGCGGCCGACGGAGGGCGGCTGGGGTACAATAGGGCGGATGGCAGGCTGGGATGCTGGGTCAGATAGGCGGCTCAGGTGCAATGGGGTGCATTGCGCCGGGTGGCTGGGATGTGGGCAGGAACGGTGGATGGGGTGCAGTGGGGCGGACGGCGACGGTTGGCACACGGCGGCAGGGCGGGGGGTGGGTGAGGAGCGGGAGGGAGGGGGGAAATCCCTCGCAAGAGAAAAATACATGCGCAGGCGAATATATATCGCCCACGCCGGGTGAAAATTTCACCCTGCAAGGGCAATTTTTGCACAGCGCACATGCCTGTTCTTTGTTACTAAGATTAGAAACCGTCGCAAATGAATGTATTTGCAACGCTTTCTCTAAGCGTCACAACAATTTATCTTATGGTGGTGGTTAATAAAGGTGTCGCATATAATAATATATTGGTGACATTTTATTAAACGTCGAAAGTAATTTTCGTTTGCGACACTTATAGATAAACGTCGCTAAAACCGTATCTTTCTATACACTCTCTCCTCCCTCTCTCTCTTCTCTCTCTCTCTCTTCACTCTCTCCCTCTCTCCTCCCTCTCTCCTCCCTCTCTTTCTCTCTCTCCTCACTCTCTCTCCTTTCTCTCTCTCTATATTTTATTTATTTATTTTTATTAATTTTAAAATAAAAAGTATAATAAAAAATAAAATTAAAATTTCTCTCTCTCCCCCCCCCTCTCTCCCCCTCCTCTCATCTCTCTCTCTCTCCCTCTCCTCCCTCTCCTCTCTCTCTCCTCTCCAACTCCTCTCCTCTCTCTCCTTTCTATCTCTCTATACAATTTATTTATTTATATTTTATCAATTTTAAATAAAAAATATAATAAAAAACCAAAAGAAACTTAAATTTATCTCTCTCTCCCCTCCCCTGCCCTCTCTCTCCCTCCCCTCTCTCCCTTTCCTCTCCTCTCTCTCTCCCTCCCTCTCTATCTCTCCTCTCACTCTCTCTCTTCTCTCATCTCTCTCTCTCCCTCCCCCATCCTCTCCTCTCTCTCCCTCCCCTCTCTCCGTCTTCTCTCATCTCTCTCTCTCCCCCCTCTCCTCTCTCTCTCTCCTCTCTCTATATATTTTAAAATTAATTAAAAAGTTAATAGCGACGCATAAGAAATGTGTCACTAATATGCTAAGTATTAGTGACGTATATAAATATGTGTCGCTAATATGCTTACTATTTGTGCTGTATATTAATATACGTCGCTACTACTAAGAGTATTAGTGATGTATAATGCGTTATATTTTATTTATTATTATTATTAATTTTAAAATAAAAATATAATAAAAAAACTAAAAAATTAAATTAAATTTCTTTCTCCCCTCCCCTCCGCTCCCCTCTCTCCCTCTCCTCTCTCTCTCTCCCCTCTCTCTCCCTGCCCTCTCCCTCTCCTCTCATCTCTCTCTCCCTCCCTCTCCTCTCTCTCTCCCTCTCCTCTCTCTCTCCCTCTCTCTCTCCTCACTCTCTATATCCTCTCTCTCCTTTCTCTCTCTATATATTTCAAAATTAATTAAAACGTTAATAGCAACACATAAGAAATGTGTCACTAATACGCTAGGTATTAGCGATGTATATAAATATGCGTCGCTAATACGCTTGGCATTAACGACGTATATTAATATGCATTGATACTACTAAGAGTATTAGTGACACATATTTATATGCGTTATATTTTATTTTTTTATTTTTCTTCATTTTAAAATAAAAATTCTTATAAACAACTAAAAAATTAAATTAAATTTCTCTCTCTCCCTCCCTCCCCTCTCCTCTCCTCTCTCCTCTCTCTCCCCTCTCTCTCTCTCCCTCCCCTCTCTCCCACTCCTCTCATCTCTCTCTCCCTCTCCTCTCTCTCTCACCCTCTCCTCTATCTCTCTCTTCCTCTCCCTCTCCTCTCTCTCTCCCACCCTCTCCTCTATCTCTATCTCTCTCTCCCTCTCCTCTCCCTCTCCCTCTCCCTCTCCCTCTCTATCTCTATCCCTCTCTCTCTATATCCTCTCTCTCCTTTCTCTCTCTATATATTTTAAAATTAATAGAAATTAATTAAAAAGTCAATAGTGACGCATAAGAAATGTGTCACTAATACGCTAATTATTAGCGACATATAAATATGAGTCGTTAATATCCTTGGTATTAGTGACACATATTAATATATGTCGCTACTACTAAGAGTATTAGTGACGCATATTTATAAGTGTTACTAATTCGTTATATTTTATTTATTTATTTATATTAATTTTAAAATAAAAAACTAAAAATTTAAATTAAATTTCTCTCACTCCCCTCCCCTCTCTCCCTCTCCTCTCCTCTCTCTCCCTTCCCTCTCTCCCTCTCATCTCTCTCTCCCTCCCTCTCCTCTCCCTCTCCTCACGCTCTCCCTCCCTCTTTCCCTCTCTCTCTATATATCCTCTCTCTCATTCCTCTCTCTCTATATATTTTAAAATTAATATGCATAAGAAATGTGTCACTAATACACTAGGTATTAGCGACGTATATAAATATGCATTGGTAATACGCTTGGTATTTGCGACATATATTAATATACGTTGCTACTACTAAGAGTATTAGTGACGCATATTTGTATGGTCACTAATGCGTTATATGTTATTTATTTATATTAAGTTTCAAATATAAAATATAATAAAAAAAACTAAAAAATAAAATTTCTCTTTCTCCCCTCCCCTCTCTCCCTCTCCTCTCATCTCTCTCTCCCTCTCATCTCTCTCTCTCGCACCCTCTCCTCTCTCTCTCCCTCTCCTCTCTTTCTCCCTCTCTCAATCTCTCCTCTCTCTATATCCTCTCTCTCCTTTCTCTCTCTATATATTTTAAAATTAATAGAAATTAATTAAAAAGTTAATAGAATATGCATCGCTAATATGCTTGGTATTAGCGACGTAGATTAATATATGTCACTACTACTAAGAGTATTAGTGAAGCCTAATGTGTTATATTTTATTTATTTTATAAATTTTAAAATAAAAATTATATTAAAAAACTAAAAAATTAAATTAAATTTATCTCTCTCCCCTCTCTCCCTCCTCTCTCTCTCCTCTCTCCCTCTCCTCTCTCTCTCTCCTCTCTCTCCCCTCTATCTCCCTCCCCTCTACCCCTCTCCTCTCTCTCACTCTCTCTCCCTCTCCTTCTCTCTCTCCTCTCGCTCTCCTCTCTCTATATATCCTCTCTCTCCTTTCTCTCTCTATATTTTTAAAATTAATAGAACTTAATTAAAATATTAATAGTGATGCATAATATATAAGTCGCTAATACCTAGCGTATTAGTGACGCATATAAATATGCGCTACTAAGGCGTTATATTTTATTTATTTATTTTTTTAATTTTAAAATAAAAATATATACTAGGAAAATCTAAAAAAATAAAATTAAAATTTTCTCTCTAGCCTCTCTCTCCTCTCCCTCTCTTTTCTCTCTCACCTCTCTTTCTTCCTTCCTCTCCTCTCTCTCCCTCTCTTCCTCACTTCTCTCTTTTTTATTATAAATTATATTTTAAAATTAATTAAAAAATTAAAAAATAAATATATATTACATTTAAATAGTGAAAGTTTAATCTATTATTGACACTTCCTTTTTTATTATAGTGAAAGTTATTGGTTCTAATTTTTTTTTATTTTAAATTTATAACCATTAGGGACATTTGAGTTAAGTGTCGCTCGCTAATAGAGTAACAATTAGCGATGCTTTTTCATAAGTGTCGCTATTGTTAAAACTATTAGTGACGCTTAAGAAAAAGTGTCGTTAATAGTTATGAGTGTTTTTAAAATAATTTAATAAATATATCTTTTAGTAACGCTTGTTCAAAGTGTCACTAATAACATAACTATTAGCGACACATAATATTAAGCGTCGCTAATACTAATTGTATTAGAGACGCTTTATATTAAGTGTCACTAATATATGACTATTAGCGACGCTTAATGTTAAGCGTCGCTAATAGTGATTTTTTTGGGACACTTTTTTATGTGTCAGAATTATTAATTTTTAGCGACGCTTAGTTTGCGTCGCTAATAAAAAAGTCACTAATAGTATATTTTGTTGTAGTGAGGATTCCTCAGGTATGCCTTTGCATTTTCGTGGGAATTCCAAAATTAAGTTGGTTGGTTTTGTTGATTTAAATAATGGAGGTAATCTAGATAATAGGAGAAATACCGCAGGCTTTGTCTTCACATTAGGCAGTGGTGCAGTTGCTTGGCAATCACAATTGTAGAAAACTATGACTAATTCATCTGGTGAGGCAAAGTATAATATTGCACCTATTAAAGCTTACAAAATGAAGATGTGGTTAAAAGCATTATTGAAGGAGTTGGCAAAATCTCAAGAGAGATGTGTACTCTATTGTGGTAACAAGAGTGCAATTGATATGAGAAAGAACAATATGTTTCATGCTAGAATGAAACATATTGAAATCAAATATAATTTTGAAAGTGAACTTGTTGAAGAAAAGAAGGTCTTCTTGGAGAAGATACATACTAAGGAGAATCCAGCAGATATGTTCACTAAATGGTGACAATGGAGAAATTGAACTTTTACTAAACCGCCATCGGTCTTCTACACTAGAAGGATGGTGGTTATCACAAAGTTACATTAGATATGAGTGAAGCAAATGTCTTGCTTGCAATTGGCTCTATCTGAAAATTGATTTGACAAGGATCATTTTGAGTGGGAGAATTGTGGATGAAGATTTCAAGCAATTAGGTCTCAAGGGGAGATTGTTGGCGATGAGCCCTAATTACGGAGGGGCAGTTTTATCCTTCTGCTTCGTAAACCTAATATAAGAGGGTTAGAGAGGGCAAAATGTGATGGACTGGTTTTGTGAGAGCAAGCCGCCACACACCAGAGGAGAGCAGGTCGCCAAGCACAGAGAGGTAGCTGCCACGCACCAGAGGGAAGAAGAGGGGCGATATTTCATCTGTGAGTTGTGTGAGAGGTGCTGAGAGAAATCTTCTAATATTCTTTTGTATTTGATTCTCTATGTAGTGGAATTGTGTGATCTCGTAGATGTTGGCAGCAAGGCTGAACCACATAATTCCCTATGTTCTTGTTTGTTTTCTGTTGTCATCCCTACGATTCATTCACCCACTGCGAACCAGAGCATAGTATATCTCTACTCTGGTTGCCCAGATCCAGAGAACAATATTCTACTCTAGTACGGGCTGTTCTATTCGCCTACAGTACCATGGTTTATATTGCACTTAAAATATTCTCACGGAACTTTGGAAATGTGCGTCCTTCAAATCAGACATATAGCTTTGGATTGTAGTTGATTGAAATGGTTGGAAGCAGGAAGAACATAGCTACAGATGTGTAGCAAGCTATCAAAATTTACTTCCCTGAATGGGTTTATCAACATTTAGCTCAAGAAAGAGATCTGGGTTTGGAGGTTGCATCAGGTGAAGACAGTGAAATTGCAAAGAAGTTGATAACAGTGGCTCTTTGGTGGATCCACTAGTAACCTGCGGATATACCTTCTATAAATACTTAAAGAGTGATCTCCAAATGCTGAAAGGAAATGTTAATTCCCTCTCTCTTCCACAGAATCCGCTTAATTCCTAGAATAGAGTAGGTTTCAAATGAACCTCACTTTTCTCAATTATATGTAAAATAAATTAAATTTATTTTTAAAAAAAATAAATAAAATTTTTAATACAAAGTATCTATATTAGGACAATAAAAAACCATCAAAATATAAGAACACAAAAACATAGTAGCCCACCCGGCGGCCTAGTGTCACGTAAAACAACCTATTCAATATGTTTCGGATTTGTTTGTCGGTGAACTTTCAATGGCCAACAAAGAGGTCGTCCTGTTACTTGTCACAACCCAGTCATGTCAAGAAAACCCAATAATGCTTACGATGCCGTTCGCCTGACGTTACATGTGATGAGATTGTCTTCACTAATAGACTCCAAGGCAACTAGTGAGTCAAGACGGCTCAATACTTGCAGGATGTTTTGCATTTTTGTCCACGATGACGAAAGGGGAAATTGTCTAAGTTGTGGACCTTGTGGTCCCAACAGCCATCAATACTTGGCAGGATGTTATGCATTTTTTCCCCAATAATGAAAGGGGAAATTGTCAAATTGTAGACCTTGTGATCATGATGTCCCCGATTTCTTCCTTATGCGAGTTATGGTGACTTGAATTCAGGTTGAGTTAAAAAAAGGATAAAAGTTTTACATAGACTTTTTTAACCAGTTTATATATATATATATATATATATATATATATATATATATATATAACAAACAAGTTTTAATGATCCACTATATAGGCATTTAGAATAAGAGTTTTTTCCGTATTACCTGGCCAGAGAATGAAAATTTCTATTTTCCCTAGATTTTAAACACAAATGTCATATGACCTATTTATGGACAAAATTGCCCTTAGATTTCCACTATCCCATATGTTATATAATAAATAAACACTAGAATAGTGTTGCGCCGTTCCGGTTCGCTGGGACTCATCGGCGGCTAAAGGAAGTTACCGGCGGTGACTCCTCAGCGAGCATCCTTCAACAAGAAAAAAAATGTTTTTTGACACCGCAGACACTGTTTGAGAGCTCCAAAGGTTGCATTTCGTAGATTGGATCCCCCTTTACACTGATTATGGATAGAATCGGTATTTGTATACATTACAACGGAGAGGTAGGCAATAATGACATGTATATAGGTAGAAAGGCACGGTTGATGAACATTGATCTATCAGTGAGGTTCAGTGAACTGCTGGTTCAAGTCAAAGCACAACTTGCCATCAATGGTAATGTCACTTTGAAGTATTTAATTCCATCTTCACAATCATCCATGATATATGAATTAGAAGATGATGAGGACCTCCAATTTGTGTTCTCCATTCATAAGAAGGTGAATAAAGAGGTGTTATTATTATATGCCAAGATGAAAGAGCCTAATAACGGTGACAAATCACCATCCGTAGAAAGGAACCAGATGGTAAAAAGAGCTAAATCATCAGTCGTAATGGATTAGCCAAGCTCTAATGTCAGATTTCAAACCAAAGTCAATGAAACGCAATTGTCATTTAAAACTACCAAATAACAACAAAACTTTAGAATACACGAGATTGATCTTTATCATGTATGCGAGCACACGATATATGACATTCAAATTATGTCGTGTTAACCAAGAAACACGATTTATAATATATTGCATTAGTAATGATATAACATGCACGTGCAATATAACAATATTTATTTTCAGCGTAGATGTAATTACACAACATGCATTCCTATCGTGGTAACGGCAACATGATTTGAATTGTAAGCGTGTAATCAAATACACAAAGTCGAGTGATGTCACATTTTTTAACACTATAATGTGCAATGTAGATTGGGAGGACCGGGATCCCTCAGGAAATCCATGTCAATCATCTTGCACCAATCCAATGACTATAGACCTGAGATAGAAGTCAATTAGAGGAATTGTCACCAATGATGGGTGGGACAAGGACTTCATTTCATAACTATGAACCTCCATATAGCCCTTGTAATTACGATGGTGAAGAAGGTGAACAACTTGAAAATATGTGGGGTGATGATTAGTGGTACAATAATGATATAGTTAACATGGAAAGTATGTCTGACCATGAAGAATTCAGAAACAATAAGGTCCCCAATTACGCTAACGTTGAGAAGGAGGTAGAGGCAGAGTGGGATACAATGGATGATTTAAACATGTTGGAATAGAATATTGGTGAAGGCCATCAAATGACAAGCAGTTTACAAGCAAAGGATTACTTGAAGCTCCTCAAATTGGGCACACATTTTCTCAGCCTGTTGCATTACAAGAGGGTGTTGATAGACTTAACAAAAAAGGCGAATTTCACATACCGTGCTCTGGATACAAACAGGAATACATACGCCGCAAAGTGCTTAATCATTCTTGTGACTAGTACATAAGGGCTTCAAATATAGGAGATCATGTGACTGTCACAGGTTAGTGTCAAACCATTCATGTGGAACCCAAAGGAAGTCAATTACCATCCTCTAGCATCGCACCTTTAGATTGCGAGAAAATGTTATGGCCTATTTAAAGACTCAGTAGACATTATACCTAAGATCATATCAAGTTATATTTCAAAAGGTTTAACTGTGAACTACAAGAAATGTTGTCATGCACATAATATATTAGACTAATTGAAGCGTTGATTTAGTGTCACGATATGTTAGTCTATCGTGTTATCGATAACACACTGATAATACACTCTCATTTTGCTTTCACACGACATATGTAAATATTGTCTTACCATAAACACGATGAGTCATCATTCATGGTTTACGATCTCACGACTACAATTGATGTCATGTGATCAGGAACGTGATGAAAGCCACAATTGTATAACCTTTACTAAAGTGTATTCGATCGTGTAGGTAAAGCAATAATTGATTTGATAGATGGGGATCTAAACGAATCCTACCGCATGCTTCCTTCTTACGGAAAGTAGATAGAATATACAAATCTAGGAAGTGTAGTTGTTCCAGTGAGATCATGTGATATTCCTAGACCTTTAGGTGGGTACAATTTCAAATAAGTATTTTAGATGTTTGGTCTAGTTGCAAGAGCTTTTAGAACAACACTGAGGCCGTTGCTTACAGTAGATGCAACTTTCTTGAAAGGAAAGTATCATGAACAACTATTAATAGCAATTGCACTGGTCAGGAACAATAGTATGTTGTGCATCGCATTTGCAGTGGTTGAGAATAGTGTGAGAAAACATGGTGTTGGTTTCTTGAGTTACTTTGAAATCATCTATTTGCTGATCCTCTAGCTGAGTTTGATACAATCATTTTTTATAGACATAAGGGATTGACAAATGTTGTTCAACGGTTTTTCCTATCTACACACCACAGATATTGCATCTGCCACACGACAACGAATATGCTGGACAGATTCAAAGACAACTACCTAAAGAACCAACTCTATGTTGTAGCTGAAACTTTCAGACATAATGTGTATGATGAAACAATGAGCAACATTAAAGATAGATTCGGAGCACTGCGCCAATGTCACATTTTTAGGGAAAAGCTATGGGACCCTCAGCTCAAACAGGTCTGAAAGTGTCAATGCAATGTTCAAAAAAGCTAGATCAATGCCTATAACTTGGTTAATTGAGCACACAATGGAACACACGACCGCATTATTTGGTAAACATTGGATAGACGGCCAGAATTCTTGATACGGGCATTTGTTGATCTTAGTCATTGCCCACTTTGATGCACCTTTTATCTTAAGGGCCCTCTCCATTCCCTGTGCAACATGTTTTTGGACGCTGTCCGCCGTTGCAAAGTGGTGGCTGTGGTCACCCTTTAGTGGGTTATACCACCTAAACCTCTTCTCCTTACAGCGGACAATAAGCAAGAGAGAGTGGTCCGTGACGTAGAGTGGAATGAAACTACTCTCTGTGTTAACATTCAGCCCTCTCAACAATAAGTTGGTGAGTTTGCCCACTTTCTCCGCCAGAACGTCGGCCGTCCCAACGTTAAAATAGTCTTGAAGATGTCTATCACCTACAACAAAGCAATCATGTTAGTCATGATACAATGATTGACAGGTTGTGACATTCATCACATGATAAGTGTCTATATCGTGAGACCGATAACAAGACAAATTTACGAGTGTATTAACAAACACGTTATGCATACATCAACAATTGAGACGAAACTTAGCGTATTATGCACACAACGATATGAGCCAATGTGGTGTTATTGATAAAGCGATATATAAAAGTTCACTTTTGTATTTTCCATTATTGTGTGATTAATAACATGATATTTCTTAAAAACGTATCATCAAAAAAATGATAGTACCTCATTCGTTATGCACTCCTGATTTAGCAGGTAGTCAATATAGGGGAGAGTCGCCACGGGCCACTACTTGTATGGGTGCATCAGAAAATCCATGATGGTGTCCTGATCTTCATTCTTCTAAATCTCAATGTGGAACACCAACTATGTGTCAAAATAGTCGTGTGGCACCATACAGACCTCCTCCATTTTTGTTTGCTGCAGTGAGTTGTCTTCCACGTCAATCACCTTGATGATACTCCATAGTACTTCCTCATCAACTGGAGGTGTACACGATGCATTGCTACTACTGGCGGCTTCCGGTGTGGTAGACTTTGGCTGTGTTGGAGGGATAATGTATGGGTTAGGGACAAATGCCAAAGGAACTTCATCACCTGCCTTCTGTTGCACACTTTCCGTGGGTCCAAACTTGGCTATCTTCTCCTCTAAGTAGCTACTGAAAAGTTTCGTCTTCTTTGAGCCCTGAGCGGCCACCTTCTTGGCTTGCTCCTTACCTTGTGCAGATGGTTCAACGATGGTGTACCTCAACTTCTGGGGCACTGTAGGTAGAAAGGGTGCGATAGGGGCAGCTTTCCACTTTAATTTCAGTTTAAATTTTTGTTGAGGAACTTCTTCTTTGTTTTGTGTGTTCCTCTTCTTTATTTAATACCTGGGGTTGTTTCGGTCCCTCTAGTGGATGTTCTGATCCTTCCAGGTGTTGTTCATGTCCCTCCCGGGGTTGTTGCTCGACCTCCAGGGTTTGTTCCTGTCCCTCCTGGGGTTGTTCCTGGACCTTCCGGGTTTCTCTCTGGACCTCCGAGGATTGTACAACTTCTTTATTTATTTTCTTCAAAAATCTTGTTATCATGGTCCTTTCCAACTTCTGACCCTTCTTCTTTATTGGGGAGGCAGCTTTCGGCTGCCTTTTTTCTACATATAAGAAATAACATTAGTACGTACACGATATGCAAGTCCATCATGTTTTATATTACACAATACATCAACATGTCGTGTTGACTAAAACACGATAAAGGGCCTTATCGTGTTAACGATCACATGACCACAACTAGATCGTTTACTTAACAAACGTTTATTTCAATGATCATGTGATGGTTCACACGACCACAACAAAATCGTATTTCTTAAATAATGACTTTTAGGGTTGTCGTGTGCTCAATTACACGATCATCCACATGTGAAAACAATAGTTTAAAATGTCGTACTTATTCAAAATGAATCCCATGTCCACCGACAGAGGGACAAGGACTGGTTGCTTTTCATGAGCAGACGGTTGATGGACTTCTATGGATTTTGAAGCTCTTGCCTTGACCCGAATCAACGGAGAACCTTCAGTTCTTGGTGGAGGGGTTGATGCATGAGGGACTTCCGATTGAGGAAGTTCATGCTGTTGATCTATCTCAGGTTCCTATGGGGGTTGTATCTGTTCTATGAGGCTTGTTGCCACCTCCAAATCATTTTTAACCCGCTGAAGCGTAGCTTCAAATCTCTCAGTGTTCCACCCCCACTCCCCGTACAGAACAACCTTCTCCAAAACTACATCACAAATCTCGGTCATGACATCAACTAGCATGACAAATGATTCAATGATGTCCTATCCGGACTATATATGTCCTGACGTCTGGTCATGGACGGGTTTCAATGATGTCCTATGTATCGTTGTGTGCGTACCCGCCTTCTTCACCTTCAGGGTTGCCCTTTGGCCATCCGTCAAATGGGCCTCTTCGGCAATTGGTGTGATTAGCATAATAACTTGGGAGTCTGGCTTCAAATGCATGAATACCTCCTCATACCACTTCCTCGACCAGTGATGAGCAAGTATCTTCTTCCTCGTCTTTTCGTCGGTCAGGTCAAGCATAGCGGCCTTCTCGACATCGCACAAAAGTTGGGTAAATTCGGGCCATCTCTTGCACCTCAAGCTACATGGAGGACCAATGGGAGCCCATATGGATGTATGCTCGTAAAACTATACCTAGTGGACAATGCAAAATAAATGGGTCAGTAGTGTAAGTACGACAATTTAGTCATGTTACGTATAACATGTTCGCGGTAACCTTATGTCATCCATTACATGATAGTCCATTATTGTGTAACATTATAGAAATGATATGGTAATCAATTGTCTTACCACGCACATGATATTTCTACATGCGTGTTATACCTCGTATTTTCCTGAACACAATCGAATTGATATCGTGTGAATGATACGATGAAATACATGTGTTTTTAGAAATATCGTATCAGTAGAAAGAAGAAAATGTGACTCATTGTGATATCTATAATACGAGAATTACTTGGTGCACAAATGAAGCCCCAATGAGAATTCTAATCGTGGCGGAGCGCTCATCTTGTCTACTCATGAAGTTCTGGTGGGTTGATGATATGCCTCTCATCAACATATCATACATGGCCCCAGCCCAATTGTAGCTCCCCACGACCGACAAGTCATATATGTAATCACACAAAGCTAGGGATACGACTCTCTTGCTATGTGTGAATAACACCAAGATTCCCATGTGCACAATAGCCAACCCTGCTAAGTCCTTGTCTTACACAGTCCATGTGTCAGTGGCCACTTCTTTTAATATTTCTTCAAGTATGTCTTCTCCGGCCGCTTCTCTTGGAAGAATTTCTTGTAGAATTGCCCCTTGCCTTGCATTGGGCAACCTTCCCCTCTCTACTTTCTAATTTACACAAGTTCCCTTTTCCACTCAAACCTGTGATCATTGCCACTTCATCCACCGTAAGGGGTAGTTTTTTGCCCCTAATGTTGAAGACCTCTTGTGAGTCGTCCCAGCACTCACCAATGAGAACATCCAAGAACGGCCTAGAGATGATGATGGGCTCGCATTCATATTCTGGGTAGAACCCATTCTCCACCAAGATAGTCTTGCATCCTAAACGTGATTCTGCAAGGTCTTTTGAAGATGGAGTTCAGCGGGGAAATTATTCGTTCCTCGACCTAGTCTTCTCCTGTAGATTCTCTTCTTCTTATCTTCTGCTGCCTTCACTGACTCCGCCATTTGCTTTAATACTATAACTTTACGTTTGCAAAATTGGATAAATATATGTATATCAACAATGGGTCATGACCATAATCAATAGTCGCGTTGATTCACATTAACTAACTAACTTCCTTATATACGATAAGTAAATATATCGTGTTATCAGATATACGATAAGAGGACCTCTCATACACAAAATCACTACGGTTGAATATTTTGTTGCCAGTGTCTTATTGAACACTCGATATATGACTTATCGTCTTTCTAAAAACACGATATGCTGCTTCGACTACCTACTTCGTGTGTTCTATTACACGACAAACAAAAAATCATGCATACAAATATAAAATGTAGATTTTGGGAAAGGCCTTGCCACAAAACTGATCCAAGCTGGATTAACCCCTCGATCGGCCACTGATTTTCTCCAAAGTTCACTCCTTTACCGGGATCACGTCAAACAAAAATTTGCTACATGGTGTAAAGTTTCAAAATCACCTTGCATATATAAGATGAAACGGAACTAACGTTGGATTTGTTTTTGATATCTCCTTCTGGAAACTAAAAAACCATAATCTTTGAAAAATCGACTAGAGTTTTTTTACAATTGCTGGTCGGATAGGTCACAAAATCCCCCCTCACGCTGTGTGAATGCTGCTTAATGCTCCAAATGATGAAATTGATGGTGAGATGGGTCGAAAATCAGAACATAGTTTTCTCACGGAGGAATCACTAGCATCTAAAGTCGCTTGCCTGTAAATGCGACTTCGTGAGGGTTTTACACAATATAAAACCTATCTCCCGTTAGGGGTATTTTTGTTCAAAATTTATATTATATCGTCTTATTCTAGGTTTGATAGCATTTGCGTTTAAAATCAAGGGAATATGGAAATTTGTAATCTTTGGCTAGGCAATATGGAAAAAATTCTTAGAACATAGCCTGCTACAAGGTAAGGTTGCGAGAAGCAGAGCACACCCAAAAGTAAAACAACACAAAGTAACAATGGAGAACAACAACACAAAAGTAACAATGGAGAACAACACATATATTATGTCCAGTATAAGTAAATTGAATTGTAGCACGCCATCAACACCACTGCATCTGCCCTACTAGGGTAGAACATAGGGGCCAACTCCAAAGGATTGGTCAGATGCTGACTCACCAAAACCTAAATCACCCTACTATGAGGTCAGAAAAAGAAGAAACCCAAAAAATGGTCCCATCGCTACCAACATTGATATGGGCAAAGACTAGTGCCACAAAAAGTGGAAACCCCTTGTTGTAGAGATGGATGACCCACATGGCCAAGGACCTCGACCGCAACTAGAGACAAGATTGGAGGCACACTGAGAAAACCGAGGCCAATCGCAAAAAAAGCAATGGACCTCTACTCAAACCACCATAGAGGACGTAGCAAGCACGCCCAAAGCATTTCCATAAGGAAGATTGGTGAGCTCATTCAATGTTGAAATCACATAGAATACATAGAGACATATAGCACAATACATAGAGACATATAGCACAGAGGAAAAAACATTTCAACCATAGAAAGTTGGGAGCTTTACATTAGACCACCAACAACAAATAGAGAAGACGAAGTGTAAGAAAAAGAAGGATTGGATGGTATGCAAAATGTAGGAGAAAGACATGCATGGAGAGCCAAGAAATTCACATTAAGTGAAGGGAAAAGGTTTTATTTATTCACAAGTATATCTTACGTTTCTAGTTTTATATTTTGGGCCATATAATTTCAATTCAGGTGCCATACTCTTGTAATTTTTGTTCTTATTAGCAGTTCTTCCAATAGGTCAAAGAATTTTGAATTTGTTTTGGGTACGGCCTCAACGATAATTGAATGAAATCTTTGTTAATTCATACTATTTCTCTTTTTCGTAATAGTTTATAGGACATGACTTGGAGTCTAATATGTATAAAATATAAGTTAAATGGATAAAAAGAAAAAAGAGTTTTTGCCTGGCCAAAGAATGAAATATTCCATATTCCCTGAATTTTAAACGGAAACGCCATATGACCTATTTATGGACCAAAATGCCCTTAGGTTTTCACTATATTAGGTTTTAATGTAGAGAGTAATAAATGAACATCAGAATAGTGTTGTGCCGTTCCGGTGTGCTGGTAGTCATCAGCGGTGAACAGAACTCGCTGGCAGGAGCTTACTGGTGGTGACTCACCAGCAAGAGTCGATGAACAAGAAAAAAATGTTTTTTTGCACCGCAGATGCTGTGTGAGCGCTCCATTATAATGGAGAGGTAGGCAATGACGTGCATATTGGTGGAATGGCACGGTTGATGAACATTCATCCATCGATGAGCTTTGGCGAGCTGCTGGGGCAAGTCAAAGCACGACTTTCCGTCAATGGTAATCTCAGTTTGAAGTATTTAATTTCATCCTCTCAATCATCCATGATATATGAATTACAAGATGATGAGGACCTCCAATCAGTATTCTCCATTCATAAGAAGGCGAATAAGGAGGTGTTATCATTGTATGCCGAGATGAAACAGTCCGACAACGGTGATAAATTACCATCACCCTCTGTAGAAAGGAACTAGACAGTTAACAGAGCTGAATCACCCGTCGTAATGGCTAATCTTAGCTCTAATGTTGTATTTCATCCCGAATTTAATGAAACTCAGTTCACCTTTGAAACTATCTTGTAACAATTAATCTTTTGATTATATGCAATTGGAATATTTTGTGTACTCGAGACCACAATATTGAACATATCATGTTAAGGTTAAATCATATCGTGTGAAGTAATAAACATGAGGCGTAATATATCGCATTAGTAATTACATGACATACACATGCGATATAGCAATAATGAGTTGTAACGTAGAATAACACGACATGCATTAATGTCGTGGTTTTGGGGAGAATATTTTTGCACTATATTTGAGAAGATTGCAGGGAGATCGCTCGCACAGTGATGTTCTTTGCGGAGATGTATCATTCGGGAGATTGTTGTAGCGGCGGCTGGTGAATCAGCCCTAAGTCGGATACGATCCTCACCTATATCCGATGGTGGGCATGTCTCACTAGAAGGTGATATATCAATGTCTTCAATGATCTGTCGAATTCGCTCCCTCCTGGGGGACAGTGCCCTATTCTTGAAATGATGGGTCTATGAGTCTGCAAGGAGATCGCACACCAACTGATCACTGGAAACGAGACAGATTGTTATTTTCATTGTTTTTTAAAGTTCTGTAAAGATTAGTTTTTTGGATGTAATGAATTAATAACAGTTATATCTTTCTTCCCATTGAAAGTTGTATTTCCCCTATATTGGATGTAATGATACTTGTTCAAGAGTGTATTCCTTAACACGATATGTTCGTATATCGTGTTACCAACCATGCGACAATAATACACTCGCATTTTGTTTTCACACGACTTTCATAAATATCGTGTTCACATGAACACGATGAGTTATCAGTCCGTTTTACGAGCTCACGACTACGATAATGAATATTTATGCTAGACGTGTAATCAATTGCACGATAGTGGTCATGTCGTGCGATCAAACACACGACAACTGCATTAATTTAAACACCCAATTCCCGAAGCATCACCACAATTTCTGGGATTTCAATTAAATTAGAATCACCAATTCGTGAGTCATTTCCAATTTCCAATTACACTATATATGGAATAATTTCCATATATATTGAACGGTTCGTATCCCTGCCTATATATATCGAAGTGACCTCTAGACTAACCCAATTCACGAAGAGCACAAGATGGAGCCTTTGGGACATTGATATAGTGCCAAATGGTAATTTGTCCCCTTCAGTGGCGCAATCCTAACCAGCCTCTGAAGGGGGGCGATTTACTACCCAGTGTTATTTCAATGTCGTGAATGTTTCGTCACAATTGAAAATTAAAGGAAAATATTAATATTATGATATGTCGCTTTCGCGACATATAGGTCATCAACATCCTCTGAAGTGGTCATCCCGAAACATATTTAATTTTGGTTAACATTTGAAACTTTCCTATGACCATCCTCGTTCGAGAATGTTCGGTCATCGGTTATGATCAACGAGTTGCATCTTTTTCCTTTGTTTGATTACACGACATCAAAGACGTCCTAATACAAGATGTCTTGTAAATGATAACACGACCTAATACGAGGTGGCGTGTATGCGATAACACGACCTAATTATCTATCATGAGAACTATAATACGATTGGATATATATGTACTCACATTTTGCTCTATCGAATGCACGATATTGGTGCAAATCGTTTGATCGATTATACGCCATCTGACATTGGTACATGTATTTCTATTATAGTAGTTAATTACAAAATAATTGGTCGAACATTGAATCTATCAGTTAATCAAAGCGTGAAAGAAGTCTATTTTCTTTTTACAATTCATCTGTATCCGGATCAAATTCCTCTTCGATTTGAGCCCGAAGTATAGCAGCGCAGATCGTCGGCCTGACCAAGCCTGTTATCTCGAGTTGTCTAAAATCTGGCTGAATGATGCCCCTTGCTAGTTTTGTTGCGTAGTACATCACGAACAAACCACAATCTTCGTTTGTTTCCTAGTATGAGCATTTGTTGATCTTAGTCATTGGCCACAGCCGAGCGCCCTGAATCTTCAAGGTCTTTTGATAGACGCAATCCAGCAGGGAAACTATTTGTTCCTAAACCTTCACTGACTCCACCATTTGATGCAATACTCTAACTTTTAAGTCTACAAAATTGGATAGATATATGTCAATCAACAATAGGTCGTGACCATAATCAATAGCTGCGTCGATTCACATTATCTAACTAACTTGTATTTATATGATAAATATATTTATTGTGTACTCGAACATATGCTACGAGGAAGTCACATACACGATATCATAATGGTGGAACATCATGATCATGTTTCCAGCGTCTTATTGAACACATGATATATGACTCATCATCTTTCTAACACAACGATAATTTGCTTCAAATGCCTATGTCATGTGCTCTAATACACGCTAAATAAAAAATCATGCATACAAATATATGAAATGCCTTACCACGAAACTGCTGCTGCTGTTCTCCGAGCTGGATTAACCACTTGTTTGGCCGCTGCTTTTCTACTAAGTTTACTCTTTTACCTGGATCACCGCAAACCCGAACCGCCGCTACAAAGAAGAACCACCTTTGGGGCATACAGTTTCAAAACTCAACTTCACAAACTCGTTCTTCATAAACTCGTTCCAGAACAAAAAAAACCCTAATCTTCCATGTCTTGTAGGATAGGTCACAAAATCTTCTCCCACGCCACGTGAACGGTGTTGAACCATAGAACTTTGCAATCAGAATGGAGTTTTGAACTGGAACGGGGTTTTCAATCAGAGGAATCGTCAGCATCTAAAGTCGTATGCCAATGAATGCGACTTCGTGAGGGTTTTACACGATATAAAACCCGACCTCCGGTCAGGGGTATTTTAGTCCCAAATTTACCTTATATCGTGTTATTCCAGGTCATATGGTATTTCCATTTAAAATCCAGGGAATATCGAATATTTCAGTTTTTGGCCAGGAAATATGGAAAAAACTCAAAGAAAAAAAAGAACCTTAATGAATCAATCACAAAGAATATTATTTAATTGGAGAAGGATTATCAATCAAGTGAAATTTTAGGCCTACATGTAAATGCTATGCACTTCATTCAAACCAAATGGAATATAAAGGATTGAAAAAGTACCCATGTCCTGTATCAATAATTTCATATTTGCAGCATCAATCTTTTCTTGCCAAAACCAATCTATGCATTTAACAATTTCACAAAATTTTGATTGTGCATGAAACTTGTCAATAATTTACTTGTTCCATTTCAACATGAAAAATAAAAGTAACCAGTAATTCTCAGCTTATTGGAGTAAAAACTCATTATCAATAGAAGCCAGTAATTTACGTCATTAACGGTGTTTCTCATCTTAAAACTTTTCGAGCATGGTGAAAACACTAGACAATTGGCTTCACCATGGTATTGTTATTCATGTATTAATTTCTGCTATCATCCTCACTGAGCAGGTTGAATGGAGTGCATATCTACTACTGTGTACTGGTCCTCTGCTTCTTCATGATTCTCTGAGTATGACAGAATTTGGTGGCAGCTTAATGTCCCGCTAAAATCAGACACAGACTTGTCATCTTCATTTATGGTTGTTCGATGTTCAGATAGGAAAGGCCTGGCCAGCATAGTAGGAGCTTCTGTACGTCCTTCCAACATCTCTATAACCTTGCTAATAGACGGTCTATCAATAGGTTTCATTTGAATGCAGTAAAGTGCAATTGTTATCAATTTTTTCACAGTTTCCTTCTCATCCTCAGCAGTTTCTCCCATTCCAAAGTCCCCTCCTTGATTAAATTGATCATAAGCCCACACTGGAAAGTAAATTTGGCTTGAATTCTCTGCTTGCCCATTAAAATTTTTCCTTTTCCCTGCCATCTCCAATAGAAGCATTCCAAAACTATAAACATCAGATTTGTATGAGACCCCTCCAACATTCTTGTAGAAGAACTCAGGAGCCATGTACCCAATTGTGCCTCTTGCTGCTGTGACTGACACAATGCTCTGTTCTGTTGGGTAAAATTTTGCCAGTCCAAAGTCCGAAACCTTAGGTTTGAAGTTTTCATCGAGAAGAATGTTGTGTGGCTTTATATCAAAATGAAGGATACGCATATCACAACCCTGATGCAAGTATTCGATCCCTCGAGCTATTCCTAATGCAATCTCTTCAATTTTGTTCCAATTTAGAATGTTTACATTATCTTCACGACAAAATATATATTTTTCCAATGACCCATTTGGCATGTAGTCATAGATCAGACCCTGTTTGGACCCTTCTGAGCAAAATCCTAAGAGTTGCACTATGTTGACATGGTGAATTCTTCCGATTGTTGCAACTTCATTGATGAAATCCTGTCCATTGCCTTTGGATTTCTTCAACATCTTAACTGCTACAAGACGACCACTTGACATCTTCCCTTTGAACACAGAACCATAGCCTCCTTGCCCCAGTTTTTCTTTGAAATTTCTTGTGATCTTCTTGATTTTAGAATAGGAATATCTTGTAGGGGATTGGCTTCTATAAGTGGTCAAAAAATCTTCAATAGTTGAATCCATCCATATGTCCTTGGTCCTCAGTCTATAAATAAGAAATGCAGCTAAGAATGGTAGCGCAAGGAATGCTCTCCCTATCCATAAGGATCCTTCACATAAAAGAGAATAAAGCACTAGTTAGGCTCCGGTTAAGTGGATAATTGCTTTGTAGTGAAGACTAGCATTCTCTTACCTATAACGAGAAAGTATCCTGAGAACAAATTGAGTTGGACACAAAATTAATCAGTAGACAATAAATAAATAGTATAAATTTTAAAAATAGCGAATCTCAATTTTTACTCTCAACAATTAGATGACAATACTGAATATACGGAGACTGATTAGAATTTGCTAATTCTTACCCAATAGCATATTAATGTATCCTACAAAAAAATGAAATGCAAGAATCAGTCTTTGAAGAGTAAGATTATTGTAAAAAACCAAAATAAATAATATATGTCAACGCAAAGCGATCGAATCAAAGCAAGCAACCACAGAATGAATAGATGATTTGGCATCATATCATTCACAATTGTATCCTTGGAAGAGTAAAGATTCAGTCCTACCTAGCTCATCGTATTCAGTCCTACCTAGCTCATCGACTTGTGGCACCCATGCTGAAAAAATAAATAATCACTGAAATTGGTTAATTTGGCATAAGCTTTCTCTGCTATATACATCACATTGAAGTTCTTAATTAAGCCTTACCGTGAAAGACCATATAGCTGATAGTTTCACCAATTCCTGCAACGTAACAACAGCAAAACATAAAATATTCGACTCATTCCAAATTGTAAGTAAGGAGATTTAAAAGGTCAAATAATGAATTGAAAAATCCAAGTCTCGAGAAAAGACTAAACAAAGTTACCAATCAGTGAACTGCTTACCCTTTAGAAATGCCCATAGCAATTTAACAACACCTGCATGACCATAAATATAATGATTTAAATGAACTCCATTTGACAAGGACGGTAAGATGACATTCTATTGCATCCAATTCTTTTGCTAAGTGGAATGTATTTTCATTTGTTTTCAATAAACATTAATGACTCCGAGACACATAGAGAGAAGTTATAAAGCAATAGATGAAGCAACATTTACTAAGAGAACCAAATACTAATAAAATATATTCTAATGGCTGGAAAAATAAAAATGAAAAGTGAAGACTCTGTTCATTTTTTTACAATCTATAGGCAGAGACTCAGAATAGCATCTATAATTTACAATGCTAGGTGTTAAAAAAGGAAACACTAACGGAAAATGAGTGTGAATGGCCGATGAGCACACACGACTAATTAGTCATTTCATTGGAGAGAGTTATCAACTAGGCTACTAGTTATGATCTTGACTTGATAATTTTTAGATTTTGAATCTTGAATCAAAATGAATAAGGATGTCTTCTAGGGATATAGTCAAGTTAGAACAACTCCAATAGGGGTCTTCAAAAATACCAATTAGAGAGCTCAAAATGGAGACCCATTTGCCTATGTGGCAAAATGGCGTCACATAAATTCTAACCATAGGTGCGAAATTTCTTATTTTAATATTAAAAAATAAAAAGTGAAAAAGGAAGATACAAAATAACAACGGTAGGTATAATTAAGAAAATAAAAAAGAATACGCCAATTTTGGCATCCGAAATTGGGATGCCAAATCCACCTAAGAAAAGCCATTTGTAATGGTTGAAATGGCCACGCGAGACGATAAATTGGCATCCCGCGTTAGAGATGCTCTTGGGCTTCAAATAACGTCTTCTTGCCTTTGTCTAACATACTTAGGATTTAGAGAGAGAAGAAAATCAATTTATGAATTTATAAAAGAAGAGTTAATTCCCTCCTTTTTCTCGCGAAGATACCTGTGCAAAACGAAGTGTTTCAGTATACCACTTACACTTTCTTTACTTGCAGTTTTACTTAGTTTATTATATTTACTAGGTCGGGCAAAAGCCGCACAGCCACCTATCTTGTCATAAGTTTTTATGATATATTTATATTTCTACTTCAATATTAGGTAAGACTTACTAATGGATCACAGAGGTTCAAATGCTAGTAAATTAAATTGGAGATAAACTTACAGGTCATTGATTGAGAGCCTTCGCAAGGTGATGAAATAGATGGACCACAGTGCCCCCAACCAGAATAGTTTCCTTCGTATTCATATTCTGTACATCTCCACCCTTTACTAAAACAGTCGCGACATGACAAGGGCGTCTTCCAAGAGAGGCTAAAACCCATTAGCAAATCACGCCGAATCTCTATGTAGCTCCTGCTTTTAAGTGTCTGAAGTTCTGTAGGAGCCATGGCTACAATCTCACAATATGGTTGGATTTCTGATACTGAGATAGTCGTTTCTGTGATTGCATACATATACTCTTCATACGTGGTGTTCTTCCTGCAAACACTTCCAGCTACATAAGATGGCTTGTCTACTGGGAATGGGCATCTGATGATCATAATATAGTTTCTATCGAATACAGATCGCAATAAGTACGGATCACCGTACGAGAAGTCATTACTGGCTAGCTGACTGTCCTGCAGAAATGAGCAGTCATTTTGCTGCAGACCAGGGTCTATTACCCGAATTTGCTGTCTCTCATATGAGATTTCCTTGACATAGAACTTGAGCAAAGATTTCTGCCGAGTCAGGTTCAGGTGCAGTACGGTTTGATCATTTTCACACTCCAATTCATACTGTGGATCTCCGCAGTGCAGAGGATCGTTCTTTTGGCGAAATGGGTAAGAGATGTTTCGGATGGTTCCGCAGGAAGAAGAACAAGTCTCATTGGTGCCATTGCAACGTAGAGTTGAGAGAGAGATTAGCAAAGCAAAGACCACTCTTTTCATAATGGGGAAAGCTGTGCGCGCGAGAGAGAGAGGATGAAGATAACTGTTATCGGGTTGGAAGTAGATTGACTAATTTATGGCCACTGTTGGAAAAAAGTTCACCGCGAAGACTTGACTTGACTGGGTGCTGCAATTCTTGAAATATAGAGTGGAGAACGTTGGAAATTGCTTAGTCCAGCTAGACTTGACCGGTGACTACGGATGTGAACAGGTTGAAATTTACGTAGCCAGCCATACTTTTAGTGACTACGGATGTGATCAGGTCCATCAGCCCGTGCCACCGGGCTGGGCCGAAGCCCGACACGTTTGGATACCCAACCTGGCACCTTACATTTAAAAGCCGCTTAGTTGTTGTTTCTTCAACACAGTTAGTTGAGGACGTTGCGGGAATGTCCCTTTTTTTAAAAAAACATTAAAATAATATTATAATTATAAAATTATTATATTTTGTATATAAAAATAATTTTAATCCAATGCTCTTAAGTCTCAAGCCTCAATCTTTTAATTATTTTAATTATTATTTTTAATTAAAATTAAGCTTTCAATCATCAAGATTTAAGTTTTAAATTTTTAAACTTCTTTAATCTTTTAATTATTATTTTTAATTAAAATTAATCTTTCAATCATCAAGATTTAAGTTTTAAATTTTTAAACTTCTTCCTCCATAATCCATAAAGTAAGCAACTAGCAACTTAAGTCTAAACTCTTAAACATAAAGGTATGTAACTTTGATTTAATGATTTAATTTTTAATTTAATTTACATATTATTTTTCTTACTAATTTTTTTTTTAAGAATATAGCATCTCAATCAACCTACAATGTTGCTCCTCCTTGGTCTCTCCTTAAGTCCGGCCGTCATTTTTTTTGAATGAGGAATTCCTGACATAAATGAAGTTGACTATGAGGAATTTTACTAATGCCTTCGACGATTAGGGATAAAAAGAAACGACAACCTAACCTAATTTTCTTTATATGACTCCACAAATGCCTTTGGTGGTCAAGGAGAAAAAGAATCAACAACCTTCTATGGTGTAAAGTCATATAGAGAAAATTAGGGCAAACACGCCTAACAATGTCATGCCCTGGTACACGCTATCCCTTGAGTTGAACCAGTCTAAGGAGGAAGCGACATGCAGTGCAATAAAGTATTACTAAATTGTAAAAGACTTAACCCATCTTTAGGTAGAACACTACGGAGTTGTGTAGTATCCTTTGTACAAAAGTAAAATGAGCAATAAATAACTATTAATTAAACATTAGTTCACACACATACCCATATACTTAGTCATAAATAGCCCACAAATGGCTTAAGTATAAGTCTAAGCCCACAATGACTAATAAGAGTCTAAGCTAATATTGGCTAAAAAGAAGTGTAAAACATAGTCAAGCATATAAAGGTCTCAACATAACATTCTATCAAAGCAATCATAAAACCCATAATCTCTATGCAACCTCACCTAATGATCATCATCAACCACATGTTCTACATAAAGCTCATCAAAACAACCTGCATTGCACGATATATAGTCCCAAAACAAAACACAAACAAAGAGAGGTGAGACACAAGCTCAGAAAGGGTTTTAATACGGAAAATAAATCTAAAATGACAACACAGATGTCATCACATAATACTCATCACGTAATCAACTACAATGCCCATTCTTCATCCCCTATCCATGTAAACCTGCATATTTATGTCATAATTTACAATCAATAAGCATTTACTTATGCCACATTCATGTCATGCTATCTATAATATATTTCATCAATACATATTCATGTAACTTGCATATCATGCTATATGACATATCACATAATCGTATATTCATGCCTCCTGCATATTATGCTATATATAACATATATAATCACCACATAGTCATACTACCTGCATATTATGGTATAACCATAATATCTCATCATCACATATGCATACCTCCTATGCATTATAGGTTCAACATAGCTCATAACACACATACACCTCATGTGTAAACATGTAAAATTTATTATCATAATCACATCCTACATGAATCATTCCTCAACATAAACATATCATGTATATCTATTTCTCAATTATAAAAATTCACCCTACAATATTAAGTGTATTAAGTATGCTCCATACGCTGCTTGAATAGATTCTTTACATGCACTCCCCATATCAAAACAGTCATGATGGCATGACAAGGACACCTTCCAAGTGAGGCTAAAACCCATCAGCTCTATGTAGCTCCTGCTTTTAAGTGTCTGAAATTTTGTAGGAGTCGTGGCTACAAGCTCACAATTTAGTTGTACTTTTGATACTGAGATAGTCGTTTATGTGATTGCATACATATACTCTTCATACATGGTGTTCTTCCTGCAAACATTCCCAGCTACATATGATATGGTTTGTTTACTTGGAATGCACTTCAACAAAAAAGACTTTTAGCGATGCATTTATGCGTTGCTAATAGTACCATAAGCGTTGCTAATGACTATTAGTGACGCAAAAAAATGTCGCAATAAGTGTTGTCGCTATTGCCTATTAGCTACGTATAATAACAAGTGTCGCTAATAATGCCTATTAGTGACGTATATATTATGCATCGCTAATAATAAAACTATGTTGCTAATAATAAATTATTAGCGACTCTTATTTATTAGCATCGCTAATGATCAATTATTAGTGACAAGATTATATACGTCGCTAATATAAAAACTATTTTAAAAAAAATTAAAATAATTTATTAGTGACGTATACTTTAAATGTTGCTAATAAGTCCTTATTAGCGACGTTTATATATATTGCTAATAGAACAACCGTTTTAAAAAAAATATTAAAATAACTTATTAGCGACGTATAACATTAAGCATCACTAATAAATACTTATTAGCGACAATTATTATACGTTGCAAATAGAAAAACCATTTAAAAAAAAACTTATTAGCGATGTATATCTATAAACGTCGCTAATAAGCTAAAAAGAAAAAAAATTAAATAGCTTTAGTGATTCTTTTAAATACGTCGCTAAAGGTCCAAAATTTTTTAATAAAAGATCCCCAGTGGGCCCGGTGGCCCACCGGGGAAAGGAGAGGGGGCCGGAGGACGGCAAGGCGCCAAAATCCGGCCCCGGGTGGAAGGGGGAGTGGGAGGAGATGGCAATGGCGGTAACATCCTTTGGCCCCCCAACCCCTCCCGGTCCCCCCACTCCCTGGCTCTGCCCCCTCCTCTGATTTGGGGAAGGAGGAGGACAGTAGCAAGGGGGGAGGCAGAGTAGGGGAGGAGTGGGAGGATGGCAGAGGAACCGCCATCCTCCGGCCCCCCACCCCCTACCCTCCTTTGCAAATCAGAGGAAGGGGGGAGCGGGGGCAGCGTGGAGCAGGGGAGCAGGAGGACAGAGATGGCACCAGCCCACCACCTCCTCCCAGTCTCCCCCCTCCCCGGCTCTGCCCTCCTCTTCCCCCCCCCCCCCCCCCCCTCTGCAAATCAGAGGAAGGGGGGAGCTGAGGGGGGCAAAGAAGGGGGGAGTGTAGGGGGCGGAGTAGGGGAGAGCGGAGGGCGGAGTGGGAAATCGGGGGAGCAGGAGGATGGTGGCAGACATGAGGTGATCTGGACCGGAACAAAGCGGGGTGACTGGAGCAAAGCGGGGTGGCCGGAGCTGGACACGGGCAGCAGCTAGGACTGGGCCACAGGTGGGAGGAGTGGCCAAGGTCAAGCGGGGCGGATGGAGGCGGATCTACGGCGGTAAGACTGGAGACAAGTGGAGGACAACGACACTTAATGGTGCTCGGCCAGTGGACGGTAGGCATCGGCGGGGGGAGGAGATCAGGAGGGGGCCGGGACTGGGAGGTTTGGCGGTGGAAAAAAAATCACCCATGCGGGCAATATATATGGTGGTGAAAAAAAATTGCCTGCATGGGGAGAAATTTTCGCCCCGCACGAGCCATTTTTGCATAGCACACGCGCGAATGTTTCACGTGCGTGCCATTTTTTTAGCGACGCTTACTAACCATCGCAAATGTATATCATTTGCGACGCTTAATCTAAGTGTCGACAATTGCTAAGCATCGCAGACACAATTTAAAATTTTATTTTAAAAATACTATTCGCGACACACACACACACACACACACACACACACACACACACACACACACACACACACACACACACACACACACACACACACACACACACACACACACACACACACATATATATATATATATATATATATATATATATATATATATATATATATATATATATATGCATCATTAATAGTGTAGATTATTAGAGAAGTATAAAGTTATGCTTCGCTAATACGCTACACTTTTAGCAACGCATAATCTATGCGTCGCTAATACTTAATGTTATTAATGACATAAAAATATATGCATCGCTAATACTTCAAAAAAATTAAAATAATCTCACCCCTCTCTTCTCCATCTTTCTCCTCTCTCCTCTCTCTCTCCCCTCTCTCTCCCTCTACACACTATCTCTCCTCTCATTTCAGTTTCTTATGATTTTCTTTTTTTAAAATTAAAAATTAATTAATTTCCCTCTCCTCTCTCTCTCCCTCTCTCTCTCTTCCTCTTTCTCCCTCTCTATATATATATCTCTCCTCCCACTTTCTCTCCTCTCTCTCTCCTCCCTCCTCTCTCCCCTCTCCCTCTCTCCTCTCTCTCTCCCTCTTTCTCTCTCTCCTCTCTCCCTCCTCTCCTCTCCTCTCTCCTCTCTCCCTCCTCTCCTCTCCTCTCTCCTCTCTCCCTCCTCTCCTCTCCTCTCCTCTCTCCTCTTCTCCCTCCTTGTAACGACCCGGATTTTTAAAACCCTTTTTAATAAAGAACCATCAATAAATCGCATTAATTTTTTTTAAAAATCAAATCAAATCAGCCGACTAAGTATCTAGGTCATAATCATTGGGGTTCGTAAATAAAGATAGCAAATCATGTTATATCATAAGAGTAACCAAAAATCCATAAATAAGTAAACCATCCATCTAAGTGCAACCCATATATCTCTCTGGAAATAAGCAATTAATCAAAGTTGGCTCTCACACCATTATTACAACCATTCAAAATGTACCGGAATAATGGAACTAAATCCTACTAGAGATAAGTTGTCCTCAATCTGATGGTCCAATCCCGATCTCGCTAATCCTCACCAGAAGATCCTGCAAAACCAGGTCGCTGAGTATACTAATACATAGTAGGAAAGCTGAATAATATGAATGCAAAATGTTATTACATTTTATGCAAGTCTATTAGGTTTCCACTTGAACCAATTATCAAGACAATTCTCAATATAATTCCCCATCAATTTTTCCCTCTTGGGAAAAACAATAACACACCTAACTTCATAGACAAATAAATACATCAGATATCATCCTAAGTGACAAATGATACACACCATAGACCACCCCTTAAGGATGATCCACAATGAAACCTTGAAATCCACCAAGACCTTCAAATCCACTAGGAAGTGCCACCTCCCAACCTAGCCCTTAAGGACCTGACCAGAGTGGAAGGGCATGACCCACAACTATACCTGAACAGAAGTGGTCAGAGACGCCAACCAAGCAAGATGTCAGCGACCCTAAATGCATGTACAATAAGTGATCCTCAATAGACCAGTGTGAGCCCAGCTCACGCAGAACTCCTTCCTATGGGGAGGTGCAACTACACGGTCAAATCAACTGACTCATCAATAGAGCAAGACTCCTAGATACACCCTAACCCCATTAGTCTCATGAGACTCGGTTAAGGCCCCCCAAAATCATCATTGGTTCATCAACCAAGTCAGTTGCCAGGTCAATACCCCCATTCAATTCATAAATGGGTTTTCAACCCCTCTAAGGGTAATTTAGTCTTTATCTTAATTATGTTTCAACCCCTAATCCAAAGCCTTATACCCTTAACAATTATTCTTTATTAATTTCTATGTATTGATTCTCAAGATGCAACTATACGCATAGAACAAATTAATAAAGTCTAGCAACTCATAAGTAATTTAACCATATCATTATTAGTGTTTAGGCTAAAAAAATCACTAAGAAGCCCAGATTTACTCCCTAGGTAGGGCTTGGGCCGAAAGAACGGTTGAATTTCGCTTAAATTAAAAAAAAATAGTTCATATGTACCACACTGCACATATATGTACTATGCAGGATACGTTATATTCCTTATATGGTTCAATAAACCAAACTGGCACCTCTGCACATAACAAGTTTGATTTAATAAACTTTAATTTACTCCAATTTCAATTTTATTTATTTTTATTTATTTTAACCCATAGCCCTGAAACCCAGCCCACTGGGCCCAACCCGGCCAGGTCAGGGTTGATGACCTCAGGTCGGGTCAACCCGGCCTGAGGTCGTCTTTAACCTCCAGACGCATTGCATCTATCTTAATTTTTTTTTTGTTTTTGATTAAGTCCCGAAGCGCACGATGGCGTGTGTCCAGCACGAACGCAGCGGCCACTCTAGACCCACCTGAAACCCAAGGCGAATGCTGTGGAGTGGCCGGCCACCGTCAATCACTGCCCGCCGCCGCTCTCTTCCCAAACGCTCCTCAATAGAAATTTCTGGGAGTCGCAACAATTGAGCGTGGACATACACGACAAGGCGCTATTCCGGCGGCAACAAGGTTTCCCAAAGTGGGACAAGACCAGAGGCCGAAGGCACCAAGCATCGCCCCAGCCACCGTCCAACGGCTGCTTCCCTGTAATCACCAATCTACAAAAAAAACAGCGAAATCCCCCACCGGAAGACTATTCCTCAAAAGGCCGGCGGAGCTCATCCTTCAACAAACATGTAAAGCCGGCAGCTTTGGCAATTAATTGAGGGCTACACACCGGCTACAAACTCAAGGCCAGGGAAGGACAGATCTGGCCGGAACGTTTCCCTTTCATTCATTATATATATATATATATATATATATATATATATATATATATATATATATATATATATATATATATATATATATATATATATATATATATATAACACGACAGAAGAAAGTCCACCCCGGTCAACTCCATCCGGCCACCGGAATCTTTAGTTGGAAATAGGACCGTGAACATTCTGGTGGAGAGGGATGTACCGGTGGTCGGCCGGCGACAGTCTACCATAAATTCATAATTTTACTGCAGTTCTACTATTACTTGAAACAGTAATCTTTGCAATATACTGTTTATATTAATAACCAAAACAATATGCAGAGTTCTACTAATCATATAATCTACACTCAATAAAACAGTCATTAATCTTGATTCGAAACTAAGACAACGATCCTACCTTGAACGATGATTTATCATCGATCCACAAACACCAGAGCTCCACCTCCAATCACCTTCTTCTCTAATTTTTCTAGGGCACAATTAGGGTTATTATTAGGCGAATACCCAAATATATAGAGAGAGGATTAGGGCTTAATTGGGTACGGAATAAACCAAATAGGATAGGGAATCCGAAGTGGTTTAAACCCTCCCAAATTAAGTGGTCAGTCCACCACTTAATTGGGCCTGCAATGGGCTCTACAGATCTTTCAGCATAGCCCAAAATCTATTTTGCATACCCCAAATTCTGTAAATTCTTAAAAATCCAAAAGAAATAGGGAAAAATCAGGAAAAATTCTAGAAAAAAATACATAAAATTTCCTGGACATTACACTCCTCCTCTCCTCTCCTCTCCCTTCTTCTCTCTCATGTCTCCTTTTGTCTCTCCCTCTCTCTCTACACAATATCTCTCCTCTAATTGTAATTTTTTATTTTTAAAAATAAAAAATAAATTAAAAATTACTATTAGCGATGTATAACAATATACGTCGCAATTAGTCTGGGAATTATAGATGTATAATCTTATATGTTGCTACTGCCTGGCCTATTAGTTACGTATATTCCTAATAGTATTTATTTTATTTTATTTTTAAAATATAATAATTTATAATAAAAATCTTAAAAAATTAAAAATTAATTAATATCCCTATCTCTCTCCTCTCTCTCTCCTCTCCCTCTTCCCTCTCCCTCTCTCTTCTCCCTCTTCCCTCTCCCTCTCCCTCTTCCCTCTCCACTCTCTCTCTCTCTACCCTCTCTCCTCTTCTCTCTCCCTCTCCTCTTCTCTTCACTCCTCTCTCCTCTTCTCTCTTATTTTCTCTCTCCATCTCTCCCTACACAATATCTTTCTAATTGTAATTTTTTATGATTTTTTATTTTTAAAAATTAATTTTAAAAATAAATTAAAGAAATACTATTAGCGACGTATAATATACGTCGCTATTAGTCTGGGTATTGCGACGTATAATATTATAAGTCGCTACTACCCGGCCCATTAGCGACGTATATTCCTATATGTCGCTAATAATATTTATTTTATTTTAAAAATTTTAAAAATATAATAATTTAGAAAAAAAATTTAAAAAATTACAAATTAATTAATATCACTCTCTCTCTCCTCACTCCTCTCTCTCTCCCCTCTCTCTCTCCCCTCTCCCTCTCCCTCTCTCCCCTCTTCCCTCTCCCTCTCCACTCTCTCCCTCTACACTCTCTCTACCCCCTCTCTCCTCTTCTCTCTCCCTCTCTCTCTCTCCCTCTCCTCTCTCCCTCTCTCTCTCTCTCCCTCCCCTCTCTACTCTTCTCTCTCCCTCTCTCCCTTTCCTCTCTCTCCTCTCTCTCTCCCTCTCTCTCTCCCTCTCTCTCTCTTTCCTCCCTCTCTCTCCTTCTCTCTCATCTCTCTCTCCTCCCTCTCCCTCTCTCTTTCCTCTCCCTCCCTCTCTCTCTCCCCTCTCCTCTAATTTCAATTTTTGTGATTTTTTTAAAAAATAATTTTAAAATTAAATAAAGAAATAAATAAAATAAATATTATTAGCGACGCATATGATATGCGTCACTAATAGTGTGCGTATTAGCGACGCATATCCTATGCGTCACTAATAATATTTATTTTATTTATTTTTTAATTTTAAATTCATAACTAGTCATGACGCTTTTTAGTGAGTGTCAATATTATTAAAACTATTAGCGATACTTTGGATAAAACGTCGTTAATAGTAATAATTTTTTTTTAAAAATAATAAAATAAATATTTTTTAGCGACACATGGTATATGCGTTGCTAATAGTATTATGCATTGTTAATAGTTATTATTTTTGCAATACTTAATTATACGTCGCAAATATTTATTTATAATGATATTTATATTTACGTTGCTAATAAAATATTACTAATACTAAATTTTGTTGTAGTGATAAACATCTTATAATCGTAGTATAGCTTCTATCAAATTCAGATCCGACTGAGTACAGTCATTCGTATTTTTGTGGAGAAAATTTTTCCACTGCGAAGACTTGACTAGGTGCTGCAGCGTGCAAATCTTGAAATATTGGCATCACAATTAGTCCCTGTTAAGTTGAATTGGGTAAGTTACAAAATGTTGAAAATTGCATAGTCCAACCAGACTTGACCAGTGAGCACGGATGTGATCAGGTCCATCAGCTTCCAATGGCAAAGTGTGCCTTGGGGGCCCGCACCAAGCCCAACACGCTGGATCAGCAGGCCCGGCCTGATGTAGCACCCAAAGGTTAAAATCCGCTTAACTATTGTTGGGGTGGGGCAAATGGGCATTTGCCCCAACGTTTTGGCCCCCAACTTACTTTTAGTTGGGGACGTTGAGGGCATTATTTCCTCTTTTTTTTAATTAAAATAACTTTTTATTTATAAAATTGTCACCTTTTTTGTATAAAGATAATTTGAACCATAATAATAATAAAATATAAAAATAAAATAAATAATTTTTATATTTAAAAATTTGTAAATAAGAAAGACTGTTTAACCTTCTTTTCATCATTCCCTCTATTATTTAAGTTTTTCTTTCTCTTCTCCTCCAATACTCTCAATGTTAAGTTTTTAATTACTTTAATTATTATTTTTAATTAAAATTAAGCTCTCACACTTTTAATCATCAAGATTTAAGTTTTTAATTTTCTAGCTTTTGCCTCCTCTATAAAAAAGTAACTTGCAACTCAAGTCTAAATTCTCAAGCATCAATGTAAGTAAATTTAATTTAATAATTTAATTTTTAATTTAATTTGTATCTTATTTCTCTTACTATTTTTTTTTTAAGAATATAACATTTCAATCAACCTACAATGCTTCCTCCTCGGTTGCCCCCCTTAGTCCGGTCATCAATTTTCTTAAAAGAGGAATTCCATAAATGCCTTCGATAGTTGGGGAGAAAAAGAAACAATAATAACCTTCTTTTGTGTGGAGTAATATAAAAAAAATTAGGGTAGATGAGCCTAACAACCCCGACAAGTTCACCTCAAAGCTAAATGCAATTGTTATAAAAGTATTCTAAATATAGGAATCAGGGGAGGAGGGGGTTCCAGACATTTTCTTTGCTATGTTCGATAATGTTCCGCCAAACATTGACCGAAGCACCCTAAACAGGCACAGTTAAGTTCCATGACTGTGTCTTCTACCTCTCTTAGTACTTTTTCTTTTAATCAATATACAAATAAGAAAGAATTCGTGAAATACGTTGTACGTGCTGAGAAACTCTTCTCTTTCGCCAATTACTCTCGGTTCAAGAAGTACGTGAAGACTTCTCTCAACCCGGCCTTCCAAAATCTTGCATGCCACATTGATGAGAGATTTTCAAGTTATACAAGGAGTACAAGGTAAAACTTATGAAAACCCTACAAACAATTCCAGGTAAGATTGCTCTAACTTTTAATATTTTAACCTTTAATATTATAACTCATTTGGCATGTAGTCATAGATTAGACCCTGTTTGGACCCTTCTGAGCAAAATCCTAAGAGTTGCACTATGTTGACATGGTGTATACTTCTCATTGTAGCAACTTCATTCATGAAATCCTGGCCATTGCCTTTGGATTTGTTCAACATTTTAACTACTGCAAGGCGACCGCTTGACATCTTCCCTTTGAACACAGAACCGTAGCCTCCTTGCCCCAGTTTTTCTTTGAAATTTCTTGTGATCTTCTTGATTTCAGAATAGGAATATCTGGTAGGGGATTGGCATCTATAAGTGGTCAAAAAGTCTTCAACAGTTGAATCCATCCATTTATCCTTGGTCCTCAGTCTATAAATAACAAATGCTGCTAAGTGGAATGCTTTCACTATCTAAAAGAGTCCTTCACATAAAAGAGAATTAAGCATTAGTTAGTCTCCTGTTACGTGGATAATTGCTTTATATCCCAAGTGAAGGCCAGCATTGTCTTACTTATAAGGATGCATCCCGAGAACAAATTGAGTTGGAGAAAAAAGAAAATATTAGATTTGTTTCCAAATTGTAAGGAGATTTAAAAGGTCAAATAATGAATTAACAAATAAAAAAGGTTTCCAATCAGTGAACTGCTTACCGTATAGAATTATGGTCTGTTGGCCATAATTAACAACATCTGCATGACAATAAAAATAATGATTTAGATAAAGACAACAGCTTCAAGTTTGCTTGTCAAAGTTGCAGATTGGCAAAATCACATTCCATTCATTCAATCGATTTTGTTGTAAAATCCACTTGACGATACAATTAAATTTGACCAATCAAATATTAAATTGACCTGGCAAATAGCATTATTTAGAAAAACAAGTTTAGAATTGATGATAGCTTGGGCTTCAAGTCAAGTCTTCTTGCCTTCGGCTATCATGCTTAAGATTGCCAATGATGTAAGGACCTGGTTTCAAACTGTAAGAATTTCATGGAACTATACTATCGTAAGGACAATTTGAAAGCAGCCTACTTTGTTAGATCAATTGCTTCCGCTACTACATGCAAGTTTTAGATGTAAAAGCCCTTTTCATTTTATTCCTTGACTAAGGTGTTCATTTAGGAAACCTTTTTGCTAAATTCTATTATGTACCCCCTCCTTTCTTCCTTTGTTTTTTTTACAGGGATTTTTTGTTCTTAGTTGTTGAATTTACTAATTGGCAAGATTTTTTTTAAATATTACTCTTTGGCAGGTTTTCTAATAATCTATCATTAAATCATATTGCATTCATTTAATCGATTTCGTTGTAAAATAGACTTGATGATATAATTAAATTTGACCAATCAAATATTAAATTGACCTGTCAAATAGCAATATTTACAAAAGCAAAAATACATGCCAATATGTAAATTTGGCAACTTTGATCGGTCATTTTGCAAATCCCATCTAATCCAACACGAACACACACACAAAAAGCGGCATACAAGACTCCGATCTCCTGCCAATGACTTGTCTGCCAGGCATACAAGATATCCTGGGTATTACGTGGAGAAGAAGAGCACATATCTTCTCTAATGGTTGGGTCCTTGACTCGGATCCTCTGGGTGGCATACAAGATCTCCTGGACGTGGTAGGTATGGGAAAACAAGTTCAAAACCGTTGTTTGATTGCCCACACACTCCAGTTCATACTGGGAGTCTCCGCAGTGTGATGGATCCCCTTTTAGGCGAAATGGGTAGCTGATGTTTTGAAGATTCCCGCAGGTAGAAGGTTTGCAGTCTGCTGCATAAATATGAGATTCCAAGAGAAAGAGAGCAAGGACTGGAAGAAATTTTTTCATGGCTAGAGGCTGAAAGGCTCCAAAAGGCATAGCGGTAGAAACCACATAAGTGTATACTATGGGGTCGTTTGGGTATTGAATTAATTCAGTAGCGATTCAATTCAGTAAATTTACCGCTGATTATGAATTACGTTTGGCTATAGAATTTGTTAAAATAAATTCAGATGCCACATCAAACCTAGTCTTAAAACTTTAAACACCTTTAACTCTCTCTTTCGAACTCGGATATGCACGTTCTTAGTACCATTACACTTCTAAATTCAAGCTCTATTAAACAAGATCCCACAAGGGTAGGTAATTTTGAACTTTTAAAGTGGGCCCTACCTATATGACACATTTTTTGAAGCTCAAATTGATATGAACAATAACCATTGAAAAATAATATAATCTGTAATTTTCAAAACGATGATCAGGAAACTGAATCGACTGAATCACCTCAGATTCAGGCTAAAACGGCCTGAATCTAACTACAATGCTGAATTTTTAATTCAGCGCAGCTTTAGTACACAAACAGGATTCTAATAATTCAGTGCTGAATTGACACTGAATCGGCTGAATCTTCTCACGATTCAGTACCCAAACAACCCCTATATCAATAATTTGGATGAGTATGATTCTGTTTCATGAAGCTCCAGTCGATTATCCTCCAATCTTGGGCAATCTTGACTTCACCGGGTGCCATTTCCAGTCAAATGAAAAGATTATCTTGACTTGACTGAAAGGATTATCTTAATTTGACTGGGTGCCTTTCAAAGTCAAGTGAAACGACTTTCTCCTAGCCACAGGGGTCTACCGAAAAGTGGAAAAATGTTTTCCTGACGTTTGGCTATCAGCTGCTCGATGACGGGAGTGTTTGACCAAGGTAGATCGAAAAAATCGGAAAAGTCGTGGCAAGTGTGTGAGGCCATGGTGATACTGCACAAAAAAGACCTTATTGTTGCTTTTTCGATGATAAAATTACTTTCGGTCTATTTATTTATTAGAGAGGATGAGAGAAAGAGAAATAAAAATATAATAGATATAGTTTTTAATAGGAAAGATCAAAGGGGTTTTTGAGTGGAGAAGATGACATGAACAGATAAAACGAGCTTCTCTTTTGTTACTATTTTGGTGAATACATCCGCCAATTGATCATTAGTCGTAATGAACTTTAATTTAACTTTATTTTTCTCTAATAGTTTTATTATGTAATGATGTTTCAACTTAATGTGCTTTATTCTTTCATGAAAGATTGAGTTTTTTGTCATTGTAATAGCCGACATGTTATTATAAAAAATTATTGTTGGATATGTTTGCTCACATTTGAAATCTTTGAGAATTCTCCTTTACCAAACCGCTTCACATGATGTACTTAAAAATGTGATGTACTTGGCTTCGGCGGTGGAGAGAGCAACAGTGTCTTGTTTATTTAATGGCCATGATATTACCTTGATTCCTAATGTGAAGATGCAGCCAGAAGTGCTTCTTCTATCATCAATGCTATTGGCAATCACTATCGGAATACCTAATTAAATCATTCTCTTTTTCACATTCATATTCCAGCCCAAAGTTCTTTATTCCTTTCACATACCTCAAAACTTTTTTTACTGCCTCAAGATGAGTTTTACTTAGTTTGCTCATGTACCTATCAACAATGATCACACTTTGCACAATATCGGATCTTATGTTTGTCAAGTATATCAAAGAACTAACAAAACTTCTATAAGAAGATTCATTCACCAATTTACATCCATCATCTATTGACAATTTCACATTTATAGCCATGGGAGTAACTATTTCTTTGCAATTAGTTAAATTAAACTTTTTAAACAAATCATTAACATATTTTTCTTAAGATAAGAATATTTCACTATCTTTTTGTTTCACTTGAATTTCAAGAAAATATGTCATGAGTCCTAGATTGGTCATCTCATATTCTTTCTTCATAGTGTACTTGAATTCTTTTATCATCTTTAGACTTTTGTTAATGTAAATCAAATCATTAACATAAAGGCAAACAATAATAAAATCATGCATACCTTCTTTCTTTGCATAGAGAGATGACTCGCTTTGGCTTCTTTGGAATCTATTTTTTTTAAAATATTTGTTAATCTTGCTATTCCATGCTCTTGGAGTTTTATTGAGTCTATACAAGGCTTTGTTGAGTTTATAGACTTTCTCTTTCTTACCTTTGACTTTGTATCTTTGTGGTTGCTCAATATAGGTTTTTTTTTCGAGTTCTCTATTCAAAAAAGCTGATTTGAAATCAAATTGATACATTAGTAGTTTCAATTAAGCAGCATGTGCAAGAACAATTCTTATGATTTTCATTCTTGTGAACTGGAGCATAAGTTTCATTGATGTCAATGTCGGGTTGTTGTGAGTACCCTTTTGCAACTAGCCTTGCTTTATATTTTTTAATTGAGTCATCTTCATTGAACTTTGTTTTATACACCTATTTCAATCCAATCACTTCTTTGTCTTAAAGTTAATCAACTAACTTTCATTTCTTATTTTTCTCAATTATATTGATCTCACTATCCAATGCTTATATCTAAATTTATTCCCTTGAAGCATCTTCAAATTTCGTTGGATCACATGACAAGAATGTAACATCACATTCAACATAAATTTCTTAAAGTGAACATACCTTTCTTGGAGATGAATTACTATCTACATTATTTGGATTAGTTTGTCATATGCTTGAATCTTGCATTAGAGGAGTTTCATGCTCTTGTGATTGTGAATCATTTAAAGTCCTTTGTTTTAAGATTGAAAAACCTATAAGCCTTATATTCTTCACTATATCTAATGAAGATGCATTTTTCTCCTTTCTCATCAAACTTGCTTCTCTTTTATGTAGGGATATGAACATAAGCAATGCATCTAAAATTTTTAAAGAAACTTACTTATAGTTTTCTCTTGTGCCATGTCTCATATGGTGTCATGTTTCAAACCGCATTTGTTGGAGACCTATTAAGAATGTTGGTGGCCATATTATCGACTTCTGCCAAAAATTAGTTTTGAAGATCCTTTCATTTGAGCATACTTCTTACTATCTCCACAATAGTTCTATTTCTTCTTTCTGTTACATTATTTTGTTGAGGTGTGTAGCTAGTTATTAGATCCCTCTTGATGCCATATTCTTTGCAAAAATTCTAAAATTCTCTTGATGTAAATTCACTACCACGATTGGTCCTCAAAGCCTTTAATATCTTTCTACTTTGATTTTCTACAAATATCTTAAATTGTACAAATATAGAAAATACATCTGATTTGACATCTATAATATAAACCCCACATCATTCCTATAAAATTATCTACAAAGAATAGCAAATATTTTTTTTGTTGAATGATGGTGTGTTTATTGGTCCACATATATCGGCATGAACAAGCTCAAGTGGTTCTTTTAATCTCAAGTGGTTCTTTTAATTTTCAAGTTGACTCCAAAAATGGTAGTCTATGTTATTTTTCATATATGCAGCCCTCATAAATATTTTCTTCTTGATTGATTCTACGAAGTCCAAAGACTATGTTCTTTTGGTTGAGCAAAGTGAGGCTTTTGTAGTTCAAATGTCCAAACCTCAAGTGCCATAATAGAGAATCATCCATATGAATAGCCTTCATTTCATAGTTTGCACAAAGAGACATAACTAATGAAAATACCTTATTTGGTACCATTTTGACCTTTTCTATCATTTTCTCCATGCTTTTATCAATTATAACATATCCATCATTATCAAAATGCACTTTATAGCCTCTTTGCATAAGTTGCCCCACACTAAGTAAATTTTGTGTTAAAATGGGAACATAAAGAACCTCATAAATGAGTTTAGGCTCACCTTTCTTTGTTTGCATGGCTATGATTCCTTTACCCTCAACTTTTTTGCATTTTTTCATCTCCTAGCTTTACTTGAGAGTTTCTATTTTGTTAAAGCTTCACAGAGCTTTCCCGGTTGCCCATCATGTGGTTACTACAACCACTATCCGTGTACCAAACATCCTTCATTTCTTCTTGTGTGTTCATGCAATAGTAGAATAAGTGACTTTGTTTATCTTATTCCTTTTCAATAAAATGTGCTTGGTCCTTGTTTTGAAATTTGTAATCATTAAGAGCATGAGTGTGGTGCTTGCATCTAAAATAACAATCATCGGCAACATGATTTGTCTTCTTGTAAATGAAACAACTATTGTTTTGTTTCTCATATCTACCTCTTCCATTTGCATTTCCTCTTCTATAGTCTCTTCTATTTCTTTGGTTTCCCTTTCCTCTACCTTGCAATGAATTATTTTGAAAATTTTTCTTTCCTCCATCTTCCTTCTTCTATTTGAAAGTCAATTTGGATTGGAAAGCTTGCTGCATGGAGGAATGAGTAAATTTCTTCATTCTTGCTTCATGAGTTTCAAAAGAACTCATCAACTCATGTATGCTAAAATTTGATAAATCTCTTGTCTCTTCAATAGCAGCCACAACATGCTAAAATTTGGCTGGCATGCTTCTTAACACTTTTTGCACAATCTTCTTATCTGGAATACTATTTCCATAGCTTCTAATTTGATTAACAATTGTCGTAACTTTAGAATTAAAATCTAACATTCTCACTATCTTTCATTGCCAAATTATCAAAATCCCTCCATAAAGTTTGAAGCTTGATAGCAATTACCTTTTCAGTCCCTTGAAATTCATTCCTCAAAATTTTCCATGTTTCTTTTGATTTTGTGGAAGCCATGATTCATGGAAAAATTGCTTTGCTCACCGCTTGTTGTATGTAGAATAGGGCTTTTGCATTTTTCTTCTTGTTTTCTTTGTATGTTGTCTTCTTTCTTCATCCCAAGTGGCTAGGTCTTCTCTATTTTGTGGTTCTTCATAGCCTTTTTCAACATACTCCCATAGATCTTTGGATATGAAGAGGGTCCTCATTTTTATGCTCCAAAAATCGTAGTTTTCTCCATCGAACACCGGCAACGGAAGCTTCTTTGATGAACTTGAACATGAAGCCATGGTGGTTTTAGAAAACATAAAGGATTGATATTTTCCCTTAGCTACCAAATTTATTGGAGAGGATGAAAGAAAGAGAAAGAAAAATGTAATGAATATAGTTTTTAATAGGATAGATCAAAGGGGTTTTTGAGTGGAGAGATGACAACGAACAAAGAGAATGAGCCAATGTTTTTCACTGTTTGAAATACGGTGGCTCTCTAATCTCAACTGGAATTTCACTCAAAACCCCTAAGCTTCCAAAATGGTCATTACATAAATAAACTACCCAAAGAGATGATGAAAATTACAAAATAATGCCATTGGACTATTGACCCGTTTTTAACACCATTAACATCAAAGTTTATTGATATTGGCCTATTACCTAAAGTGAAGAATAAGTTTAGGAACAATTAGAAGTGCCAATGACTACCTTTGAGCAAGTTCTCTTGCTGTTAATTCTCGTATTCCCATTTTTCATGGAGGTCACACTAGACAAGGAAGCATGCATATCCCCTCTACTCGTTGCAGCATCTACAACCCCATAATTAGTTTCCCTTCATACTTAATTCCGCATAGTTGCCACACTGTGGCCTTCTAGACCCATGGTTTCAACTCCCCTACAAGCACAATGCAACAGTCCTCCATCTTCTTCCATCCCCACTGGAGATCTTTGTAAGATAAATTAATACATGGTAGACTAATAGTTGTTGACCCCCAAGGACTTCATGATTGGTCTCCTTGTCGTGATTACAATGCCCACAAGAATTGCTATAAGGAACCTTGTAAGGAATAAAGACGAGCAAAAAAGATAATCAAGAAAGTGTACACCGGATTTTATGTGGTTAAGTAATTGGTGTCTATTTCTACAGGAATACACTATTTCCACTATTCAAGAATGAATACAGTAATAAAATTTGTCAAGCTTTTGCCATTGCTAACATTTACACCTAAGGTGGAAGAAAGCCTTCTATACCAACAAGGAACGTTAAGGCTTGTATCAACCTATTTGGGGAATAAAATCCCAAAATAGCCAATTAGACAATCTTTAAATTGGGTCGAAGCCATAATATGTTACGTGGGTTGATGATAGTCTCGACATGGCAATTGATTGCCTGAGGACTTCGCATACTCCAAACCCATGGAGATAGATTGTTGTCATCTCGGCCTAAATTTGAATGTAGTCATTTTGAGTATCAATCATTAGCTTGAGCTCCACCAATCGATCACTCCCTTATCGGCCTACTTGTTTTGCGAACATGGGGCGCCGATTGATCATGTTGATGCACTAATCAATCTCCCCCCACACAAACTGTCTTCCATAACTTACAATATCACATTTGAAAGACCGATCAAACTTCACCTTCCTCTAAATAATCTCCCACTTGAAGTGAACAATATGAGAAATATTATTTCACACAAAATAATGTAACTATGTAATCATCATTGGTCCTCCCGTATAGAAGACTAACGGACTATGAGCAAATGCTAAACTTCTCCACCATTACCACATTGGCAAATGTAACTGCCGAATTGCCATTTATGTGAATCTTTTCAAAAGTTAACTTCTTCTTTTCCACCAACTCTCTAATTAATGTTAACTTTTAATTATTTACTCACAAAAACACAAATCTATAGTAGACAAGTAGCAAAATCAAATGTTAATCCCATAGAGAATTGAAATCGAAAAACCTAAATTTTAATTTAATCAAATCCAATCGTAATCTAATTAACAAATTATCAAGTAATTATCTACTGTAAAACCTTAAAATAAGTAAAAATGAAAAACAAAGTAAATAAAAGAAGTAACGTTACCGAAACTACCAAAAATAAGTAATCAAATTCAAAGTTAATTCTAAAAAATATCTAGAATCAAAATTCTATGAATCAATATAAACTAAAAGAGCAATATCAAGTGATTCAAATATCTAATTAACCAAACTAGGAAGGCATGGGAATATGCATAATTTAATTTGTAAAGAGCCAAGTCCATGATTGATGATTCAATTTCTAAACTATCTTCTAACACATTAGAATTCAAGCCTAAATATTATATTCCCCTTTGCTTAAAAAGATTCAGATTAAGTTTATACTTATATCCACAAGATGCAAATTACAATTAGTACCCAACCCTAATTCAAGAGTTAAAACTCCAAGTAACTAACTAATAAAAGTTACCTCAAATCATAAGAAGAACATTATTAATCTTATATTCAAGATAGAGTTTAATAATTAAAAATAGGTAGAACAATCAAATATTGAAGTACATGTAAAGGAAATTAATCACTTCTCATGATCATGAATCTATACAAATTAACAAGGCATCATACTAGCATTAGATAAAAAAAATTAGCTACTCATTAATATAAGAACTAAAGTCATAATCTCCATTAAATTAAGTAAAAAAATTGGAAGAAAATGAAGAAAAGAGTAATTTTTTTTGGATTGCTACAATATTGATGAATAGTAAGTTGGGGTTACTATTTATTATCTTCAACCTCTAGACGAACGGTATCCTGCTACGATAACCGTGAGTTGTAGAATTTTTTTGTTGCTTCCTGCTTCGATTTTCTGAATTGGAATTGAATTATATGATTCTCAAACCGTTTTATGAATGATTTTGGAGGATGAGATTTCTTTTAATTATATAGATGTTATACCCTTCTTAGACATTTATATATATATTAGATTCCTCCAAATGAAATCCATGGTTATATAGTGCTTGCAGGTAAATAATATAGAAAATGGACATATACTACATTATATATTGAGTTTCTTGAGTTTCAGCTCCATGAATTGAACTGAAGCTAACATAGGTATTGCACTAAATCATTATATTTAATTTATAATATGGACTAGTGATAATTAGTTATAAAATTTAAATGTGATAAATTATTTTTAATATGTTAGGGGTGGCAATCGGTCTGGTCGGGCTTGCTAACATGCTTGGCTGACTTACCCACTAGGTTGTGAGGCATGTCCTGCATGGCTCTAGCCCCCTTGGGTCACGCCTGCTGATAGACCGGCCTGCCACCTCACCTAAATTCTCCTCTCCCTCTCCAAAAAATTATCTAGTGGAACCGATATTAGATATGCCTTCTTGACGAGTGACAAGTTTAACCAATTTATACGTGTTTACAAGTGAGTAAGATGAGTCATAAATTTTGGTTTACGTTTAAATATGAATGAAAGTAACCACGGCCACGTGGTAGAGCGGTTCTTTCTCCTCCCTCTCCTTCCTAACACCCCCAAGCCACAAACCTGACCACCATCCCAACCCACAGCTGGCGGAGGTGCTTTTGATCACGGCACCATCCTACCATCCTAACCTGCTACTACAAGCTCTAGACCCTCCTCTCTGCAAGCCTTCCTCACAGCCACAGTCGTGGCCCTCATCTCTGCCTCTCTTCTATCATTTTCCATAGAAATAAAAAAAGGCGGTGACCTGACACTGTTGGCTATTACCACGGAGTTCCTACTGCTAATAGTGGTGGTTGACAAGATCTACTTCAACCCCACTCGAGTTCATCGATGAGTGGGACACAACCATCAGGGAAAGCATGGGGAGCATCAAGTGCTCGCCGTATGTCTGTCAGAGGTATGTGAAGCTGGCAGCAATGCTAAGGCTGCAAGGGCGAAGATATCAATGATGCTGAATTTAATGAGGAAGGATGCGAAGCTAGTGGAGGGATGGAAGAAAGTGGAGGCAAACCTACAGGAGGCCCTTGGAGGGGCCAGCTGATTGTTGTCTGTAGCCAGAACTGACTGTGCATGGTGGAGTGGCCACAAGCCTTTGCAGGGGCGGGCTCAGCTCCAAGCTGACTGGGTGCAACTTGGGGAACTGGGCCTGCCGGCCCATGGCCTTGGATAACAGGCCCAACACCGGCTTGGATAACTAGTTCCAACTCGGCCTAGTCCCCTAGCCCATTTACACCCCTGATTATGTATGTTTCTTGCTAAAATAGTTAATTCTCTTTTAGTATTGCTAAGTCTCTTAAGATGAACACTCTTGATATTATTTGTTCTTGATATTGTTTAATAATTGGTTTATTTTCGACACAACAGGTTTGGCCTCAAGCATAATTGTCCTCGGTTTGGTCATGGTGGTTTGCATCCTGGTAAAAAGACGGAAAAGTGCATAAAGAGATTCAGCGAAGAGTTGAAAACTTCTCAGAGGATTGCAAGAATTTCAAACCTACTAGATATACATATGCTGAGATTAGAAGGATGAATGGAAACTTCAAAACCAAATTGGGTCAAGGAGGATATGGAAGCGTATTTAAGGTTCAATTGTTAGAACATAATACAAGGTTTAGGCATACCTGTAGCCATTAGAACCTTTAATGAAGCTTAATCCTTTGCTAATGCTCTTCAAATTCACAATGGGTTTCTGGTTTATAACTTGACTGAGAGTAATCTCGCTTAAGGCACTGAATTAGGATAGCTAATGGGGTATTTATAAGTAAACCAGGATACCATTGTTAAGAACCCTAGAATCCTGATCGTCCATCCATAGGTCATCCAATGGTTCATATTTGTCACTTAAAACCACAGCTTAATAGGTATTCTGACTCAGGCCCATTACCCAGACAATTTTAAAAGCCCAAAACAGTGTTAATTGAGACAATTGGGCTACTTGATGTTTTATTACAAAAACAAAGCTCACATTCTCCCACTTGGCAAAACCTCTCAATTGAGCCATATAAATAATAAAATCTCCCACTTGGCTCAATTAAACTAAATTTGAGAAAAATATTTTAGTTAGAAAGTAACCAAGTGGGTAATGGAAACTTTAAAATGACTTTCGTATGCGCATACAACTTTTTGAAAAAACAATACCCTTTGACTGTATGTGGTAACTTTATCCTCTTAAAAAATATCATAATTGCATGAATTAAGACGGTTATGTCCTCAAAGGAGAACATTCCCTTCTATGTATCACAATGCAACTAATTCATTCTATTTGAGTGCTATATGTGGCAAAATATATTTAAGTGCATAGAAAAATGAGACACCATGAGAAAATAAACTGTAACTCCTATGATAAAGGAGTAAAGTCCAAAAGTACATAAGAAAAATCAAATGCACGATGAGCTAGTAAGACCCATACAATCCACATGACTCTTAAATAGAGAAGGCGGCAAGCCCTTAGTCATTGGATCAGCAACCATAAGCTCAGTACCTATATGCTCAATAAAACTGTCCCTTCTTTAACATGATCCCGAACAACAAGATACTTGATGTCAATGTGCTTACTCCTACTTCCACTCTTGTTGTTCTTCGTGAAGAACATAACAACACTATTAGCACAAAACATCTTTAACGCCCTAGATATGGAATCCATAATAGTAAGTCATGTGACAAAGATCATCAGCCAAATAGCATGTGATGTGCCCTCATAACAAGCAACAAACTTTGCCTCCATAGTCGACGACGTTGTAAGAGTTTGCTTAATATTTTTCCAAGAGATAGCACCACCTGCCAAAAGGAAAATATAACTTGATGTCAACTTTTTCGAGTCAACACAACCAGCAACTGCATCTGTGTATCCGACCAGCTCCAAATGATCAAAATGTTTGTATGTGAGCATGTAATCCTCCGTTCCTTGTAGATACCTCATAACTTTCTTTGCAGCTCTCCAATGATCCAACCCTGGATTTTTCTGGTATCTAGCCAACATTCCCATAGCAAAGGCAATATCAGGTCTTGTGCAAGCCTCTAAGTACATCATAATACCAATTGCCAATGCACAAGGAATTTCCTTCATGCTTTCCAACTCCAAAGAATTCTTTGGACACTGGAACAAGCCAAATTTATCACCCTTCACAATAGGAGCTGCACTAGGTGAGCAGTTTTCCATGTTAAACTGTTTCAGAACTTTATTGATATAGGCCTATTGAGACAACCCAAGGATTCTTCTGGATCTATCATGATAGATCTCAATCGCTATGACATAGGATGCCTCTCCTAAGGGTCTGTTTGGATTGGTGGAAAGCGGGGGAAAGGAAAGGAATCTTCTTAAAATCTCCTAGTTTCCACTGTTTGGTGCAACGGGGAAAGAGAAACTAAAGTGAAAAGTGAGAGAAAATGGATAAAAATTTGGCCCAAAAAATTTCCACCCATCAACCCATGGATTTTGGGAGAAAATAATTATACTAAACACTTATGTCTTATTCCTACTAACACCACCACTTCCATCGTCGTCACCACCACCACCACCACCACCACCACCTTTGTCACCGCCATTACCACCATCGCCGCCACCACCACCACAATCACCACCACCACTATCGCCACCACCATCTCTACCACCACCTCTACCACTGCCACAACCACCAATGTCACCGCTACCACCACCTCTGCCATAGCCACCACCACCATCGCCGCCACCACTACCACCGTCGTCACCACCGCCACTACCACCGCCGCCGCCGCTGCCACCACTACCACTGTTGCCACCACCACCACCGCTGTCGCCACCGCCGCCACTACCATTGCTGCCGCCACCACCACCACCGCTACCACTAGTACCACTGCTGCTACCACCACTGCCGCCGCCACTACCACCATCTCCGCCACCACCACCGCTACCACCGCCACCACCGCTACTACCATCGTCGCCGCCACTACCATTGTCACCACCACCACTACCGCTGCCACCACCGCCGCCGCCGCCACCACCACCATTGCCACCACCACCGCTGCTGCCACCACTACAACCGCCACAACCACCACCACTGTCACCACTACCACCACCGTCACTACCACCACTACTACCACCGCCGCCGCTACCAGCACTGTCATTGTCAATTTTCTCTAACATCATTTGTGTAACCAAATAGTGAAAAATATTTAGGAATCTCCTAGTTTCTCTTTCACCTAGATTCACTTTCACTTTCTCTTTCCCTTTCTCCCCGTTTCCACCAATCCAAACAGACCCTAAATCTTTCATATCAAAGTTCTGAGAAAGAAACTGCTTAGTCTCGTGCAACATCCCTAAGTCACTGCTTGTAGGTAGAATGCCATCAACATACAAGACCAGAAATGTGTAACGGCTCCCACTAACCTTAAGATATATGCATTGATCAACAATGTTCTCCTTAAAACTAAATGAAGTAATAAGATCATTGAATTTCAAATGCCACTATCAGGTGCCCTATTTTAGTCCATATATTGACTTCTTGCGTCTACAAACTAGATGACTTCCTCTATCTGAGGTGAATCCTTCAGGCTGAGTCATATACACCTCCTCCTCAAGATCCCCATTCAAGAATGTCGTCTTGACATCTATTTGATGTAACTCTAAATCAAAATGAGCTACATGGGCCAAAATAACTCTCAATGAATCGTTCATAGAAACTGGAGAGAAGGTTTCATTATAGTCAACACTATCTTTATGAAGAAAACCTTTGGCTATAAGTCGGACCTTATATCTGCTATTGTTACCAAATGGATCTAATTTAGTCTTATAGACCCATTTACAGCCAAGAGTCTTGGCGCTCTACGGTAACTCTACGAGATCCCAGACTTGATTATCAGCCAAAGATTTCATCTCATCCTGCATGACATCATACCATTTGCTAGAGTTATCTCCAAATATGGCATGCGAATATGTACTAGGATCTTCATTGAGTCTAACATTCTCGTCAGACTCTTGGAGGTATATAACATAGTCAGAAGGGAGTGCAGGTTTCCTTACTCTTGAAGACCTTCGAAGTCCTATTTCATTAACAGGTGGAGGTGCCTGTGCAATAGGAACTTCAACAACTTGTTCTTGAGGGGATGGTGAAGGAATGAGTGGCTACTCTGGAATCAGCATAGGCGATGCAACATGTGATCCTCCACCAGATGTGAGCATAACAACCGGAACCTGTATTTCCTCAAACACAATGTGTTTTGGCGAAAAACTCCCACTAAAGTTGCCATGCTCAAGAAAACGTGCATTCCGTGCTTCGACTAGTGTAGGGGTGTGAGATGGACAATAAAACCTATAACCCTTAGATCTTTATGCATAGCCAATGAAAATACCACTAACTGTCTTAGGGTTAAGCTTCTTCTCAAGTGGATTATACACCCTAACCTCAATAGGACAACCCCATATATGTACATGATCTAAGCTAGGTTTCCCTCCATTCCATAGCTCAAAGTGTGTTTTAGGAAGGGCTTTAGATGGAACTTGATTTAAAATTTACACGGCTTTCTTTAAGGCTTCACTCCACATATTGAGAGGAAGAGAGGATTTATTTATCATACTCCTCATCATATCCATCAAAGTGCAGTTCCTCCTTTCAGCAACATCATTTTGTTGTGGTGTGCCTGATATTGTGTATTGTGCAACAATATCATGTTCCTTCAAGAACTGCGCAAATGGTCCAGGTTTTTGTCCACTCTCTGTGTACCTGCCATAGTATTCCCCTCCTCTATTTGATCTAACAATTTTGATACTCAATCCAGATTCTTTCTCAACCTCTGCCTTATAAATATTAAAAGCATCAAATGCTTCAGGCTTTTCATTTAAGAGGTAAAGATACATGTATCGGGTATGGTCATCTATAAAGGTAATGAAATACCTTTGACCATTAAAACAATGAGTACTAAACAGTCCATAGATATCAGTGTGTATGGTGCCTAATTTCTCATCATGCCTCTTAGCACCCTTAGAAGACTTGTTAGTCTACTTTCCCTTTATACAGTCTATACATGTCTCAAGATCAGTAAAGTCAAGAGTTTTTAAAACTCATTCTCTTACTAATCACTTTAAGCGGTCAATGGAGATATGCCCAACCGCCTATGCCATAATATAAAGGAGTTCTTTTTAATAACACTTCCTTGCATATACATCATAAATTGTTCAAATGAAACATGCAAAGAGAGACAATATAGTTTATTAATCAAAGAACCAGAACCAATGGTGACTGAATCTTTAATAATCAGAAATGAGGAATTCATAAACTGAAAATTAAAGTCATAAGGCACTAGACTTGATACAGAAACTATGTTTTTAGAAAAATATAGACTATAGAAGGCTCTCTCTAAATCTAAGGTGTATCCTGTATGGAGAACAGGTCTATATGTCCCACACCTTCAACCTTCAAACACATCTTATTTCTAGAATAGATGTTGTGCTCCCCATCATTTGGTTTCCTTAGACTGAGAAACCCCTGCATGACAGTAGAAATATGGATTGTAGAACCAGAGTCAATCCACCATGTGTAATATGATGAGAATCAACATATTTAGATTCATAACACACTAAAGACATGAAATTACCTCCTATCTTGGCAAGCCACTTCTGATACTTAGGGCAATCTTTCTTCATGTGTCATTTCTTCTTTCAGAAAAAGCATTTGGTTTCCTTGGTGATATTAGTAGACTTCATAGGCACACCTTTACCAGCTTTCTTCTTTGAAGCACCATGATTACCTTTCTTTTGTCTTTTATGAGAAACTAGATAAGCACTCTGTAGCTTCTCTTGCTTAAGTCTACCATGTTCCTGTACACACATACTCAGAAGGTCATTAACTGACCACTGAGTGTTATGTGTGTTATAAGAGATCTTGAATGACCCATATTGTGCAGGCATAGAGTTCAAAATAAAGTGGACCAAAAAAGAGTCATCAATTTTTATTTTCTTGTTGTTCAACTGAATAGCAATATCACGCATCTGCATGATATGCTCTCTCACCCCTTTGTCATCTGTTAGCCTCATGGATGACAACTAGGACATTAAGGTGCTGGCCAAGGTTTTATCAGAACTCTTGAATTGAGCTTCAATAGCTTTCAAAAGTTCTTGGATTGTAACGTATTCTGGGATGGATCCCCTAATGCTTTTATTTATGTGAGACCTCATGAACATCATGTCTAAGAGGTTAGACCGCTCCCACTTTTCAAAAGATGCTACCTTACTTGGTGTACTTTTTACTGTAGGAGTGGTGGGTACATCAATACGAAACGCCAAATCCAAGTCCATGCACCCTAACAGTAAAAGAATATTTTCCTTCTATTCCGTAAAATTATCCCCAGACAATAATAGAAGGTACTGATTAGGGTCAGAAATAAATGACAGATAAGCTACAATAAAAGAATAAATACATGCAAACATTAAAGAGGGCAAGAAACAATAACATAAGTATGACATAGCCAATGCTAACATTTTTTAGTAAAATTGAAAACCTCCCTTTAGGCAAAGGTTGCAATCTGCATCAAAATTACTAAGCCATATAGAAACAAATATTCATTTTGTTTCATGATAAGGCTAGTGGGTTATACATAAAACATTACAAGAAAATCCCACACCTTTGGGCATAGGGATTCACGAATGTTAAAATATATAACCCTCCACCCTATCCTGATTATGTGATGCTAACTACCACCTCCCTTTAGGGCCGGATGACAATCTTTGTCACATAATCAAAATTTGATGACAACACAATATTTTTATGTATGTGAATCTATGCACCCCATGGTAGCATTCTATATGATTCACACGTTGACAAATAACTTAGGATGCTTTGGCCATTCCTAAGTCATCTCAATGGATGTGGGAACTAAATTTGTGATTATTCACCTTTTCAAATAACAAAATGAATGCAATTAATTATCAAACAATCATAAAAATATCCTTATACAAAATTGACAAAGGCATTAATATCAATTTTGTCATCAGGCTTTTGGGACTCGACCAGGGGTTCAATCACCACACACCACAATAAAAAATATAGTCCAAAGCTCTTATAAAGTCCTTTGAAAAAAATGTATAAATTGGAATCTTTAAGCCCCTAAAATAGAAAAAAATATACATTAATTCTTCATGACTGCATCCGCCTCTGGGCAAGGTCCTTGAATTTTGGTGTTGCTTACGATAAGTATAATGTATATTCTCTCTCAAAATTACATAAGTGGTGCACTCAACAATTTTAAAAAAAATTGATAAAACATACGATTGCAATATAATCCCTTGGCTGATGCACACCATTAATAAAGCCTTAACCTTGATAATTAAAAAACACATCCATAATTCCATATACAATCACAACTGTATATATATAAAAAAATTCCAGAAAAGGAAAGAAAAAAAATTTGACCTGGAATGGACCAAATGAGTGTAGTGACCCGGTTTGGGCCGGGTCCAAATCTGACCCGCGTCGGGCTGACCTACGGCCAGATCAGCAAACAGACCCGCGTCGGGCTGATCCGCGGCGCAGGTCAATTACAAGACCCATACCTGGGCGCGCCTAGCACGGGTTGATGGTGACCCGCTTTTGCGGGTTGTCTTCAACCTCTCGACAGAGAGGTTGAAGATGCCGTCGAAGGAAAATTTACCCACCGCCGTCTGACGAAGCTCACCGTTGTCCAAAATTCTGGAATACTCATTGCCCGACAGCAGGCATGTTAGATCACGCCACAAAACAGAGCGTGTCAGCCTACAAGGGGCAGATCGGAAAGGGCACAGTGCGAGGGAAAATCCCGACTATTGTGCGATTCCACCGCCGGCAGCCTAGGAGGCCAGAAATTGTTCCGCTTGATGGCAAAGGTTTGAGATCCAGCCCTGTAGATGATCATCAACGTCTTTCGGTGGCGGATTAGTAGCAAATCAGTGAAATCAGCCAAAAAATATGTAATAGAACTTGCCGCTCTGTGCGCAGCGGCGGTGCGGGCCAGGCCCAAAAATGGTGAGGAGGCGGTGCTGGCTAGCGCCAAGCAGGATCAGAAACAGGGGGCGATGGCCGGAGGCCACAATGGTAAAAAAACAGAAGCCCACATGCATAGACAGAAAAAAAATCAAAATTTTTAAGCCACTACCAGACTGTGGGAACGGATCCAGAGGGCCGACGCAGCGACGGCGCTGGACAGAGCCCAACGCATGGTGGCAGCGGCTCTAGTCGGCGAGTCTGCTCCGGCCAGCAGTCTGGCGGTTGCCTGACAGCCTTCCAGTTGCAACGACAGGAAACAAAAACAACAATAGTAAACAAAAAAATTTAAATTTTATGTCGGTCAAATATTTTTGATGCAGTGCAATTAATAAACCTGCCTCATGATACCAATTGTTAGAACAAATACAAGGTTTAGGCATACTTGTAGCCATTTGAACCTTCAATGAAGCTTAATCGTCTATTAATCCTCTTCAAAATCACAATGGGTTTCTGGTTTAGAACTTGACTGAGAGTAATCTAGCTTAAGGCACCGAATTAGGATGGCTAATGGTGTATTTATAACTAAACCAGGACACCATTGTTAAGAACCCTACAATCTTGACCATCCATTCATTGGTCATCCAATGGTTCATATTTGCTACTTAAAACCTCAGCTTAATGAGTATTCTGACTCAGGCCCATTACCCAGATAGTTTTAAAAGCCCAAAATAGTGTCAATTGAGACAGTTGAGCCACTCGATGTTTTATTACAAAAACAAAGCCCAACATCAAATTCCCAATGGAGTTTGGTTGCAATCAAGCTCCTTGTAAACTCTGATGGAGCTGGAGATGAATTCATCAATGAATTTGGAACCTTTGGAAGAATCCCTCATGTGAATGTCATCCAATTGCTCAGCTTCTGAGTGGAGGGATGCAATTTAGCACTTATATATGAATTCATGCCCAATGAATCTTCGGAGAAATTTATTTTCTCCGAGAAAGATGAAGATACTTCTCTTGGTTGGAACAAAATTCAAGAAATCTCAATTGACATCACCAAGGGAATTGAGTATCTTCACCAAGGTTGTGAACACCACATTCTTCATTTCAATATAAACCCTCATAACATTTTACCTGATCAGATTCTCAATACCAAAATTTCTGTTTTTGGGTTGGCAAAGTTGTGCACGAAGGGACAAAGCATTATGTCCATGCCTGCAACCAGAGGGACCATGGGTTATATTGCACATGAAATATTCTCAAGGAAATTGGGAAATGTGTCCTACAAATCAAACATATATAGCTTCGGAATGTTGTTGCTTGAAATTGATGGAAGCAGGAAGAACATTGATACAGATGTGGAGCAAGCTAGCAAAGTTGACTTCCCTGAATGGGTTAATCAACATTTAGCTCAAGAGATTGCATCAGGTGAAGATAGTGAAATTGTAAAGAAACTAACAATAGTGGCTCTTTGCACTACAACAAAAAAGACATTTAGCGACGCATTTATACGTCGCTAATAGTCCCCTAAGTGTCGCTAATGACTATTAGCGATGCATAAAAAATGTCACTATAAGCGTCGAAAAAGTGTCGTCGCTATTGCCTATTAGCGACGCATAACAAAAAGCGTCGCTAATAGAGCCTTTTAGCAATGCATAATTATGCGTCGCTATTAAAAATACTATGTCACTAATAATAAATTATTAGCAATGCTTAATTATTAGCATTGCTAATAACTATTTTTTACTGACATTATTTTATACATCGCTAAAGAAAAAAATGAATTTAAAAATAATAAAAAATAACTTATTAGCGACGAATAATTACATGCGTCGCTAATATAAAAAATATTTTTAAAAAATAAAATTACATGTATTAGCGACAATAAGTAAAATAAGAAAAAAAGGCTTTAGCGACTCTTATAAAAAAAATTACCAGTGGTTGGCCATGGGAGGGGAGAGTGGTCGGATTCTAGACAGTCCTATATCTCCCTCCCAGGGAGAGGGGGAGCGCCAGGTTTCGGTGGGGAGCTGGAATCCGGTGCCCTCTCTCCTGAGACAGAGAGGGCGGAGCGGGAAGGAGGAGGAGGGGGAGAGGCGTCGTTTCTCCCTGGGTCCCCCCCTCCTTCCCCTTTGTTTTTCAGAGGAGGGAAAAGGCGCGGGAGGGGGGGGGAGACGGGCGGAGGAACCGGGAGAGAGGGGAGAAGCGGGAGGGAGGGGGGTGGGGGGGGGGGGGGGAACCGGGTAGGGGGCAGCCATGGGTGGGAAGGGGTGGAACCAGGTAGTGGGGAAGGGGGGAGCCGGGGAGGGGAATGGCGGCAGACGCAAGTGGTGCAAGGACATCGGGCGAGAGGGGCAGCGTCGGAACACTTCCTATGGCGGGGGAGGGGGGGGGCAGGGCAGGCGGTCAACGGCGGAGGTAGGCGAAGACGGGCGGTGCGGTTCGGTGGTCATAAGATGGCAGGGTCGGCAACCGGCGGGAAGATACGAAGACCAGAAACGCTAGCGCGGGCGTTTTCCCCCGCGAGGGTGATTATATATCACTCGCGCGGTGAAAATCGCTGGCGCAAGCGAAATATCGGGCGGGCAAAAAAATTTTGGATAGTGCGCACGCCTTTTCATTCTATGACACATATAATGTGTCACAAATGATAGTAGTTTGCGACGCTTATGGGCAAGCGTCGCAACAACAATACTTTTAACAACGATTTTACCGAATGTCACAAATATTATATTTACGACATTTATTAAACATTGCTAATTATAATTTTTGCAATAAGCGTCGCAAAAACTCTCCCCCTTCTCTCTATCTCCTCTTTCTCTCTCTCCTCCTCTCTCCTCTCTCTCTCTCCCTCTCTTCTCTCTCTACCCTCTCTCTAACTCTCTCTTCCCTCCTCTGCTCACCCTCTCTCTCACTTCTCTCTCTCTCCTCCCTCCCCCCTCTCTTCTTCCTCCTCTCTCTCCTCTCTCTATATCCTCTCCATTTTATATATTTTGTTTACAAATTAATAAAAAAATAAATAAAAATGTATTAGCGACATATAGGACCATATGTCGCTAATACTCAATGGTATTAGCGACGTATAGCCCTATGCATCACTAATACCACCGAGTATTAGCAACTTATAGACCTATACGTCGCTGATACATGCTTATTTATTTTTAAATTAATTTATAAATAAAAAATATAAAACAAATAAAATAAAAATTTTCTCTTCTTTCTACCCTCTCTCTCTCCTCTCTTGCTCCTCCCTCGCTCTTCCCTCTCTCTCCTCACCCTCTCTACCCTCTCCCTCACCCCTCTCTCTCCTCCCTCCCTCCTCCCTGCCTCTCTCTCTCCTCCATCCCCTCTCTCTTTCCTCCATTTCTCCACCCTCTTCTCTCTCTCCTCCCTCTCTCAACCCTCTTCTCTCTCTCCTCCTGTTGTGCACGATCACACACGATCCCCCAGAATTTACTTTATTTCTTTTACATCTTTGTATTAGAACTATTTTCCTTTGTAATAGCGTATTATTTGTTTATTTGTTATTTGATTATGTAAATCGTTATTGGTTCAATTAGTGGCCCCAGACTAGCCTGGCCCACTAACTGGTGTGTTTGCCTAGGGAACTGTGCCTGCCCATTGGGACTTGGCACGACTCCCTAGGTGACTAGTCGTCTTCTATAAGGGGTGAACTCCTTTTAAGGTTATGAAATTAAGGTTATTCATCACTTCTCCCCTTTCTTCCTTGTTTCTCCCCTTTGTCTACGTGAATCTCCTTGATATCGATTGTGCCTACATCGGGCACATCACCTCCCACTCTCCTCTCTCTATATCCTCTCTATTTTATATTTTTTGTTTAAAAAATATTTAAAAAAATAAATTTAAATTTATTAGTGATGTATAAGCCTATACGTCGCTAATACTAAGGGTATTAGTGACGTATAGACATATACGTCGTTAATACATATTTATTTTTTTAAATTAATTTAAAAAAATATATAAAACAAATAAATTTTTTTTCCTCTTTCTACCCTCTCCTCTCTCCACTCTCTCTATCTCTCCTCTCTCTTTCTCTCCTCTCTCGCTCCTCCCTCTCTCTCTCTACCCTCTCTCTCTCTTCCCTCTCTCTCCTCACCCTCTCAACCCTCTCCCTCACCCCACTCTCTCTCCTCTCTCCCTCCTCCCTCCCTCTCTCTCCCTCCCTCCCCTCTATCTCCTCTCTCTCTCCCCTCCCTCCCCTCTATCTCCTCTCTCTCTTTCCTCCATGCTCTCTCTCCTCCCCCACTCCACCCTCTTTTCTCTCTCCTCCCTCCCCTCTCTCTCTCCTCTCTCCTTCCTGCTCCCTCTCTCCACCCTCTTCTCTCTCTCCTCCCTGCTCTCTCTCTCACCTCCCTCTCTCCACCCTCTTCTCTCTCTCCTCCCTCTCTCGTCCTCTCTCAATATCCTCTCTATTTTATATTTTTTGTTAAATTATTTAAATAAATAAATAAAAATATATTAGCGACGTATAAGCCTATACGTCGCTAATACCCAATATTAGCCATGTATAAGCTATACGTCGCTAATACCACTAAGTATTAATGACGTATAATCTTATATGTCGCTATACTTTAGAGTATTAGCGACGTATAAGCCTATACGTCGCTAATACCCAATACTAAGGGTATTAGCGACGTATAGGCTTATACGTCGCTAATACTCTAAAGTATAGCGACATATAAGATTATACGTCATTAATACTTAGTGGTATTAGCGACGTATAGCTTATACATGGCTAATACATTCTTATTTATTTTTTAAAATTAATTTTTAAATAAAAATATAAAACAAATAAAATAAAAATTTTCCATTCTCTCTACCCTCTCCTCTCTCTCTCTTCCTTCTCTCTCCTTACCCTCTCTACCCTCTCCCTCAACCCTCTCTCTCCTCTCTCTCCTCTCTCCCTCCTCCCTATTCTCTCTCTCCTCACCCTCATTACCCTCTCTCTAACCCCTCTATCTCTCCTTCCTCCCCTCTCTCTCCTCTCTCTATATCCTCTCTATTTTATATTTTTTGTTTAAAAATTATTTAAAAAAATAAATAATCATGTATTAGCGACGTATTGGAATATACGTTGTTAATACTAAGGGTATTAGCGATGTATATGACTATACGTAGCTAATACTCAATGGTATTAGTGATGTATAGACCTATACATTGCTAATACATGCTTATTTATTTATTTTAATTAATTTTTAAATAAAAAATAAAAAATAAATAAAATAAAAAATTTCCCCCTCGCACCCTCTTTTCTCTCTCTCCTCCCTCTCTCTCCTCACCCTCTCTACTCTCTCTCTCACCACTCTCTCTCCTCCCTCTCTCCTCACCCCTTTCTCTACCCTCTCTCCTCTCTTGTCTCTGTCCCTCTCTCCTCACCCCTCTCTCTCTACCCTCTCTCTCCTCTCTCTCTCCCTCTCTCTTTCTCTCTCCTCACCCTCTCTCTCCTCACGCTATCTCCCCGTCTCACTCTTCCCTTTCTCTTTCTCACCTCACTCTCTCACCTCCCCCTCTCACTCTTCACTCTCTCTCACCTCTTTCTTTATTTATATTTGAAAATTAATAAAAAATTTAAGAAATAAAATATATCATATATAAATATTAAAAGTTTAATCTATTATTAACACTACTTTTTATTAAAAATTTAATTTATTTATTACATTTACAAATAGTAAATATTGAATAAAATATATTATATTTAGGAAGTTTATTTTAATTTTTTTAATATTTATTTATTATTTATTAAATAAAATTATTTAATAATGCTATAGCTATGCTTGTAAATAAGCATGGCTATTACCATTTCTATTTGCGACGTTTGTTTAAAAACGTCGCTAATAATATAATTTTTTTTTATTTTAAATTAATAACTATTAGGGACGCTTTTTAAGCATCGCTAAAAGCAGGACTATTAGCGACACTTTTGCAGAAGTGTTGCTATTGTTAAAGCCATTAGCAATGTTTAAAATAAGGGTCGCTAATAGTTATGATTTTTTCTTTTTTTATTTAAAATATATATCTTTTTAGTGACATGTGTGTAAAGCATCGCTAATATGATTATTATTAGTGACGTTTTAAACTAAGTGTCGCTAATATATGACTATTAGCGACATATAATAAAATGCGTAGCTAATAGGTCATTTTTTTACGACATTTTTTTATACATCTCTAGTAGTTATTTTTAGCGACGTTTGATTTTGCGTCGCTAATACTACATTTTGTTGTAGTGTTGGTGCAATCACTGGTACCATGTGGATAGGCCTTCCATAAATTGTGTTCTCCAATTGTTGGAAGGAAGTGTTAATTCCCTCGTTCTTCCACATAATCTGTTTGACTCCACAAATCCTAGAACAAAGCATGTTTCACATGAACCTTACTTTCCTCAATTATCTGTAATAGACGAATGATTATTGAAATATGTGACTATAGCCTTGCCTTGAACAACATTTTATGAGTTTACCTACAAACCAAAAAGAAACGATTGCTAGTATTTATTCAGTCATAAGCACTTTTCTCAAGTAATAAATTTACTTGATATTGATCAAATGTCTGTTTAACTCGAAGTTGAAACTGTTAAAATTAGATTCATGGAATATCTTGCACTGAATAAAAGAAGATTTCAAAACCACCTTATCTTCAACCTTTGTAGCTGACTGCATTGCATCCAAATTTCATGAACACAATCATGGTAAATTGAGTATATGTCATTTGCATACAATTAATCTTTAAAATCGATGTTAGAACTCCCTATGCCCCATATTAATAGCTCTATTTAATTTTTTAAAATAAATTAAAATTAATTAATTAAAATAGAACTATTAACACAAAGTATTTTTATTATGACAATATAAAACTATAAAAATACAAGAACACAAAAACATAGTGCCCCACCCCGGCAGCCTAGCCTTACGTAAAACAACTGGTTCAATCAGTTTGGTATTTGTTTGTCCTTGAATTTTCATTGGCCAACCAAGAGGTCATCCTTTCACTTGACGCAACCCAGTCAAGTCAAGAAAACCCAATAATGCTTATAATGCCATTCTCCCAACGTTACATGTGATGAGAATGACTGCATTATTAGACTAAGGCAACTAGTAAGTCAAGACAGCTCAATAATGCTTTGAATGATGTAGAATATCAAACTTGGCAGGATGTTATCCATTATTTCCACAATAATGATAGGGGAAACTATCTTGTGGACCTTGTGGTCCCAAAACCCATGATGTCCACGGTTTCTACCTATTACAAGTTACGGTGAATCAAATTCAGCCCAAGTAAAAAAACGGATAAAAGTTTTGTAGGGATTATTTTTTTGAACTGGTTTACATATTTTTTTTATTTTGGTAAACAAGCTAGCTTTATTTATCTACTACATAGGCATTTCCAACAAAGCCCACAACAAAGTAAGCCTGTGAGAAGCTGAGCACACCTAAATGGAAAACAACACAAGGTAACAAATGTAGAGTAACACATACATTATGTCCAACAAATGTCAAATAAGCTGATGTACCATTGTGGAAGAGTAAGATGCATGCCACCATCAGCACTGCATCGGACCTGCTATGGGAATATAAGAAATCTAAATCCCCCTACTATGGGGAGGCCCAAACAAGAGGAAACCAAAAAAATGGTCCCAAAGATACCAACATTGGTATGGCTAAAGACTAGTGCCACAAAAAGTGAAGCCCCTTGTAGTAGAGATGGATAGCTCACATGTCTAGGGCTGCCAGCGTTATCTATTCTACCATTCTACCTTCTCTATTGTATCGTTAAGAAGTTAAATCATATGATTAAATTTATTCGACGGGTAAATAAGAGGATAATTTTATTTGATCATTATTTAAAATAGAAGGTAATAGGAAAAGTTCTTCCATACGCGTTTGTCATATTTAAAAATTATACATATATTATACCCATTAGTCTTAAGTGGTCTAATTTCAAAAGATATTGGCTTATAGTGTTTTACAATAATTTTTATGTCATGATTCACTAATGCAATTTACTCAACATAAAGATATCATTCAAATCCCAAATATTTATTGAATTAATTTAACTGCTTACAACTATTCATTATAGTTGCTACAAGATACTAATTTAAGATGATTTGCTCTTTCTAACATTTCATATCAACTTTTGCAATTTACATTTTATATTTTATTAAACTCACTTCACTTTGGTGTTTCCCATTTAGTTGCTTTGTCTAATTTTTCTCATCTCATTAAGTCAAGGTTCATCTTTATTCATATATGCTAGAATCATAACTAACTACATAGACACTTTGTATAAAATATTTTTGCAACAATCGGGTTAGTTTAGATTCCATTTTGATAACTCAAACACATGAGTATTTTTTTGTTTTTGATAATTATGCTTATGGAGTGTTTGTTTATGAAAGGAAATGATTGGTGGGTTTAGAGTAGGGTTGCTGAGACAGCTCTATTTTGCTCGAGGCTAGAATCAAGTTAGTTTAAATCAAAGATCGAACTTTGGCTAGTAAAACCAAACTCTTGCTTGGCCCATCTCAAATTGGCTTGATTTGAGTGTTACCTAGCTTAACTTTGAATGAGTGGTGTAGGTAGTTTATTTTCAGATTAAATATATGTTGGTTGGAAACATAATTATGTTACAAATCATGTTTGTATATGCGATTGCAAAATTGGAATGATGATTTACTTATTTAAATAGGTTGCAATGAACAAGTTTTGGATGACCCAATAGGTTTAAGTGAATTATTTTCTAAAATATGGGGGGACTCTTTTTAATTTTTAAGTGATGATGTCATCATCCAATTAACCCGGGCTGACCCAGTTCAGTCACTAATCTGGGTCAGGGTTTGGCTAGGTTTTAAAACATACTCTAAAGAGACACTAATGGATGATGGGCATCATCGCATGTGGTCTCATACACTACAACAAATTGAAGTATTAGCGATGCTTGTAAGCATCACTAATAGTTCTCTAAGCGTTGCTAATGCTTATTAGTGCAGTAATGCCCCGACCCGAGTCGGGGTCTAGAAATTTCTAGTAAAAAATTCTTCCTTAAACAAGGAATCATCATCTATGTGCAAGAGGTACAACATTCATCTACACACTATGGAGCTTCAAAGCTTCCCCATACGTAGACTCAAGTTGTAACATTCACATATATATGACAAAGCTCCAAAGTTCGTCGCATGTAGGTTAGAATAAAACTTATAATTATAATTAATTTGGATCGGGCCAACGTTGCCTTGTCGTTGGTTGCCTATGTACGTATTGGATAACATTAACAATATTATTCCAATATGATCGGATCCGAACGTAGTTCTGCCTAACGGCTATTACATACATCATACATCACAAAATTCTATACGTTAAAATACGTATATTCTTATACTCAAATATATCATTTGGAGTTAGATTAAAATCCCATAAATCATTGAAGTCAGATAGAAGTCTCATAAATCATATAAATCATCGAAATCAAACAGAAATCTCATGAATCATCAGAGTTAAAAGGAAATCTTACAAATCGTCGGAGTTAAACGGAAGCTAATAAATTAATAGAACTATGCATCTTCTTGAACACAATATAGCATATTGAATCAGATCCCATCAGAACGTATTAGAGCGTATCAAATCATAACAGAGTATATCATATCAAAACATATCAAAATACCTCAAATCATATCGGATAAAACATTACAAATAATTTCAAATAAGAATATATCAGATTATAGCAAATCATACATCTTAATTAGTATATTACTATCACTAATTAAGATATGCAAGCATATAAGTCATTTAACATCCTAAGTTAACTACTTAGGATGTATACGTATTCTTAGATTTATATTAAAACAAAAGATCAGTACTTACTTGTAGGAGACATCGAAAGCGGCGGCATTTGGAGTTGTTCGTCTCTTTAGAGCGTCCTCCTTTTAGGTTTAGATATGGCGGGCAAAGTCTCCTTTGAAATAGGTGGACGTAGTATCCCTTTGCCTATAGATGCTCCTTACTTTCCATGCTCGGATAGAATATCCTCTTTTGGGAGACATTTTTCTCCTTCCACGCTTGTGAACTATGAACGGAGCCTCCCCTTAGTTTGGGAATGCCTTTCTTACTGAGTGGCTTTTTGGTGGAGGACAGAGCTTCCCCTACTTCGGGTCGCTTCTTTCGTTATGGCTCAGTAACTGCGGACAGAACCCCATATTGTTCTTTGCCCCATTTTCTTTCTCTAGTGCTCGAGGATAACGGGCAGGGCCTCTCCTTGTCTCGGGGCATTTCCTCCTCATATGGTTGCCAACTCAGAGAACGAACCCTTCAATTGCGCAGAACACACTCGATTCACTCTAGAACACCTCTTAAACAGGCTTAATTAAAGTCAGAATGATAAAAAATAGAAAAGGAAAAGTTCTCTGGTGCTTGAGGACGACGGGCCAGGCCTTTCTTTGTCTCGGGGTGTTTCCTCCTCATACGGTCTCCAACTCGAACCCTCCATTGCGTAGAGCACACTTGATTTACTTAAGAACACCTCTTGAACAGGCATAATCAGACTAAGAACGCTCAGAAATGGAGAAAATGAAGTTCGTGGCTTAAAAATTGCATATGAGGCCTTTAAATAGGCTCCTCTGCCGTGAAAACCATGGCACCACGCCGCATTAAAACCATGGCACCACCTGATTCGGCGGTGCCTACCGAAACGCACTGTGCACCCGACGACTATGCATTACAGGCGTACCAGGCGTGTGTCCATCGCGCGTGGCTTCATTTTTTATTTTTTATTATTTTTTAAATACATATCATCAAACACTTGTATCTTTCTACCCCATATTCGGATTCGCGTGTTCTTGGTACCGTCAGACTCGTATCGATGAGCCCTTTGATACTAACCCACTTAAAGCAATATATCATGCTCTTTCCATGTGGGTCCCGCCTATATTCCATGCTTCTCGAGGTCATAAATTCAGGTCCCGACATCTGTTTCATCCGTTCTTTGATTAGTTATGTTCGTTTCTTTGAGCTTTACTCTTATACAGAGGTTTCAACCTTTGAAACTCTCTATAATATATCATAAATTTAACTAATTACCTCTAACCCCCTTGGTTAGACACAATCAGAAAATTGGGGTATTAGAAGTGCTGCTTAAAAAGCATCAGTAAATGCATCGATAAAACTGCAGTCACTACTGCTTATTAGCGGCGCGTATCATTAAGCGTTGCTAATAGTCTAACATTAGCGATGTTTAGATTAGTGTCACTAAATATTATATTATTAGTGACACATACACAAGCATTGCTAATACATAACTATTAGCGACACTTATAATTAAGCGTCACTAATATTAGTGATGCTTGTGTATGCATTGTTAATAATAATTTAAAAAAAATTAAAATTTTGAATAAAATAATGAAAAAATAGTTTATAGAGACTCTTCTATATAAAAAAAATATATTTTTCTATTAGCGACGTTTTTTAAAGCATCGCTAATATGTAAAAAAATAAAAAAATACAAAAAGTCTTTAACAATGCTTTCCAAAAGCATCACTAATGACTTAAAAAATTAGGGTGTCAGCGACAAGAGGGCGCCAGCGGGGGATACTGAGGTGGGGCGGGGGTGACCGGGGAGAGGATGGATGTGGTGTCGGAATTCTGTTGGGAGCTGAATTCCGCCCCCCAGAGCCCCTTCATCCAGTTTGTCGATCGGAGGAGGGGGGGGGACTGGGTGTAGGGGGGAGCATTTGCGAGAGGGGGGGAGGGTGGAGGAGTTTGTGGTTTAAATACAGATTTTGTAATCCCTTAGGTTTGAATAGAATGATAATTTTGATAAATGTGTTTAGCTATTCTATGAATGAAATTCATTCAAGCTATGAATGTACATAGGACATAGCTAGATCATCGCCCTAGCTTGGCTCAATGATGCTATGTAGACAGTAGAGTTTTGAATTTAAAGCTTTGAATTAGTTTTATCAGTTTTATAATGTATTGGACCAAGTAATAGTGATGGCTGCTGAAGCCGTCACTGTATGTTTTTTTTCAAATCTAAACAACATTGATGGCTTTAGTCGTCACGGTTGGAAAAAATCCGATGTTGGTATATGCAATGTTAGCGATGGTCATATTGGTCATCGCTGAATGCTGGGTTTCTACAATGGACTAGCCATAGCTAAAGCTCTATATGGCTGTCGTTGATGCTCTGAACTAGATGGTGTCTATGTGTATTTTACGATGGCCACAACCATCGCTGAAAGTACTGATGACCATTGTTGAAACTACCAACGACGGGATTATTGGTGACAGCCACTAGTGCGCAGCTATTGCCATTAGCAACGGCGCATGAATGTGCTGTTGACCTTTTTTTTGTAGTGCTAAAACCTTTTGACATAGTTTGTCAAAATGTTTTGGCAAATGTGTCAAAATGTTTTGGCAAATTTGTCAAAATGTTTTGACAGATTCGTTGTGTCAAAACATTTTCACACATTTGAAATAACTTTGTCACCACAGTTTGAAACATCAACAACCAAAATAGAGGACATTACCATATGAAAAGTAATCGAATCAAGAACATTTTTTTGTAAAAAGAACCATCTCCAACAGTTGTCGGTCAACTCTTCCCCAATCGTTCCTCTATCCTCCTCCTGCTTCGGCCACTTCAATAACCTCGGCAACATAGAGGGGACAACTAATATAAAAGTGACTACATGCTCCAACAGCCATACCTAGCACAAACCATTTTAAATCAAATGAGTAACTAACTGGAGCACACCTAAAGAATTGATCATATCAATATTTACTTGGAGCTCAATTACAACCCCAGTGAGTGAGCCACAAGATGGTCCTCTTCCATCCATCATCTTATTGAGAGTGAAATGCAATCCGTGATGGACTTTTGGAGGAATTCATTTATGGCTTTAGCCTAGTTTTAATCATTGAGATAGGATAGGTTATCCAGATAGCAACACAAATCCTTCTCCATTGAGTTGTTCCTCTAGGAAAATAGTATGGTGCAAAATTGTAAAGGTTCAGTGGCAGGACAATGTTGTCTACATGGTCATCCTTGTATTCCTTTGTTAGGTTCTCTAATAGGGCATCCACCCTCTTCATCTCTAGCTTCTCATTCCTCCTAAAGAAATATTTCTCAAAGAGTGTACATTGAATAGTATGTTTCCCTTTTAAGATACACATCGGTTTCCCTACCAACAATAGACCTATAATCAATGCAACATCCTTCATCGTAAAGGGCACCAACTTCCCCTTAAGTTAAAAGAACTAGACTATTCACACCAGCTCAATACCAAGTGCTCCTACAACTACTTGCAACATGTTAACCCTATCACCACATAGAACATGTAGAAGGCCCAGCCTCCATCTTCTCAGCTATAAGTTTGTTACTAGCTATTATCGGCCTCATATTGTCTAGCATGTGTGGCACATATGGTACCACTATCATCTTTGATCTTTTCTTATCTTGGCTTCTCTTGTTCAACTTCGCACAAGATCCATTTAAATATATATGCACTTTTAAAATATTTTGACACAAACACAATTATCAAAATATTTTGATTACCGTGTCAAAATGTGTTGACACTAGTGTCAAAATATTTTCATGTATGTGTTGCAACATGTTGACCCATATGTCAAAATGTTTTAACACAATCGTCGAAACATTTTGACACAACTTTGACTATCGCGTCAAAACATTTTGACTATGGTTTCAAAACATTTTCACAATTCTGTTGCAACTTGTTGACATATACTTATAGAATTTTTTTGACCCTTTTACAAAACCTTTTAACAACTATGTGAAAATGTTTTGACCCATATGTCAAAACAGTTTAACAACTATGGTGAAACTTTTTCACATAGTTGTGACAACTACTTAACACCGTTGTCTACGGTTTAGGCATATGTCAGACTTTTTTGTGGTGCTGTTTCTTAGGTTGTTTTGACGGATTCATCAAAATGTACAAGTTTAGAATTAAATATTATGCTCAATTTTGTGAAAACAAAGTCTTATAGGAGAACGAACAAGCCATTCTTACTACATTGTTCAAACGTTTTGATATCTGGTGAGGTTCTGTCCCAAGCTTAACATTGCAGATCAAATTCTAAATAAATAAATAAATATGCCCATAAGTATCAAAACTTTTTAAACCTACTATTCAAACTATTTGAAGAAAGTTCAAAACTTTATAACTCATTTGTCAAAACTTTTATACACAAAGACCATAAGAATAGTTTTCCCCAAAACCCACCTGCCCAAGTGGGCATCCTCGTCGTTTCCCACCGACGATGTCAATTCTCATGTCATTCTGTTTGGCTTCGAAAAGATGAATAAGCAGAGGAAGAAGAATGCTAAAGACATGGTGATGAAGCTAGGGAAAAAGATGTAGGATGACTAGAGGACATGAAGAGGCAATGCTCGCTAGCCAGAGTACAGCAAGAGGTGATGCAAGATGCTGACGCAAAAGAACAATTGTGTGTGTGAAGGGGAAGTACAATGGTAGGATTGACACATTTATTGAAGGTAATGTGAGGCTTTAAAATGGTGCTTTCAATGGACGGGGCCATTAGGAGGTGAGGGCAAAAAAGTCACAAAAGGCCATAAAGCTGAGATTGAGAATTAAATCATCAAAACTAAAAAACATAGAATTCCTTGCATAATGACCTGAAGTTTGGTATGCATGAAAAGTTCTCAAATGATAGATCACATTAAATGGACTCTATGCAATGCCTGCAGTGGTGACATAGCGACCATAGGAACTATAGGAATCACATATAAGACATTGATATACTTAAAGTAGCAACTCCTATCTTGTTATGAACCTAAAAAATCCTAACAAAGGGATTAGATTTTAGTCATTTTTTAATAATCAGCCTCATCTAATACAGAAAATTTGTCTGACAATATATGGCATTAATTATGTGTTCTTATGTATGATAAGTAGCCTGGTAACTAAAGTTATCTGAATTAAAGAAAGAAATAAGAAACTAAACTACTAAAGTAAACATCTTGATGTCTTGAAAAGACTGGATTGAAGGGTAAAATTATGCAAATGTTCAACTAAACAGGGCAGGGAGAAACTTGCTCTGCTATACGGAAGGGCAAAAGCTCTTAAAAGAGTAATACTCCAAATGGCGCGAAATTGATCTTCCACCGCTAGAGTTTAACAAATTAATAGTACAATCGTGTAATTTTACGACAGTAAGTTTTTTTTTTCTATGTTTGTCTAGACCGAAACCTCTTCATTGTTGTTTTATTTTCAGTCCTGAAGCAGAGCCCACTCGATCCTAACCATGCATACCCAGATTCAGTTCTTGATCATTAGAAGTTTATGTCGTCAGGTATTTGACTGGGAAACACAACGTGCTTTGGATTGCTTTTGAGTGGATGAACTTTTCAAAACATATAAATATTGAATCTCAGAAGAAGAATTTACATGAACAACTATTTCTTAACTTTCCACTGTGTGTGTTTGTGAGTCTGTACGTACTTCAAACGTGGCCGAGGATGATCCACCATAATCAGACGAAGTTGCACTAATATCACTAGATACCTTTTGCAGACAAGATAGGAAAGTCTTGTCAGGCATGAACAATGTTTCACTGTTCCCTTCTATCATCTCTACAACTTGGCTCATGGAAAGTAAATTTGGCTGGAATTATCTGCATGGGCATTGAAATTCTTCCTTCTCCCTGCCATCTCCATAAGGAGCATTCCAAGGCTGTAAACATCATATTTGTATGAAACACCTCCAATATTCTTGTTAAAAAACTCAGGAGCCATGTATCCTATTGTGCCTCTTGCAGCAGTGACTGACACAATAGTCTCTTCTGTTTGGTAAAATTTGGCCAGTCCAAAGTCAGAAACCTTTGGTACAAAATTCTCATCCAAAAGAATGTTGTGAGGCTTTATATCAAAGTGCCCTATCCGAACATAGCAGCCCCTGTACAAATACTCAACTCCTCTAGCTATTCCAAGGACCCATTTTGCATGTAATCGTATATAAGCCCACGCTTTGATCCAGAGCAAAAACCTACAAGGTGCACTATGTTTACATGGTGGACCATTCCAATGGTTGCAACTTCATTGATGAAATCATTGATAGCTTGCCTTTGTACACGGACCCATAGCCTCCTTGGCCTAGTTTCTCTTTGAAATTATCCGTCACTTTTTTAGTTTCAGCATAGGAATACCTGGTTGGGGATTCACATCTAAAATTGGTCAAGAAGTCTTCAACTGTGGAATCCATCCAAATGTGTTTGGTCTTTAGCTTATAAATCAGGAAAGCAGCCAGGAACTGTAGAGCAAGAGCAGCTCGCACGGCCCAAACAAATCCTTCAAAAGTTAAAATTAAAAGCTACGAGTAATCAGACCAACTGATGTCACTTCAGTCATGTGTATAGTTCAGTTTTGTTTTAATACGTACCTACTAGGAACAAAGTTCCTGAATTTGGAGAAGGTGATGCAGAAAATTAGTTAATCTTTCCTTAAACAATAACTTGAATTATAAGGGACTTGTATTACATTAGGCCTTCAGAGAGACAGCAATTACCTACAAGGCGATTTTGACCTGTGGAGAAGAGATCAAAGCAGATATTTGTGAGATTCTAGACGAGCTTATCTACTTGATCAGTGAGATGGATATTACCTACTAACCAGTTGTCACCTGCAGTGAAGGCAGAATTGAAATCAGTCAGAAAAAAGAATTTGCATATCAATAATACTAACACAAATTGAAAGTGGAACACAAGATGGTTAAATTTGTATCGTAATTTGATATTACTTGTGAAAGGAAGATAAAGGTTGTTTTACCTTCTTTTGGTGTGTGTCCTGAGAAAGAGGAAAAACAAAGAGATCATCATCAGAAGAAGCATATGTCGAATCATAACTAAATTTGCAGTGGGGACTCTAAATGTGTAATACCTAGCACTAAAAAGAACATATCTAACTATTGTAGAAAATACAGCTTACCAAGTACAAGACTTTGGACCAAAAGACCGATGCCTGCATGTTGGAACAAGTAATCAAAGAAAGTGAAAACATCAAGATCATTCTTTCCAACTTAATCTAATACTTTTAACATGGGACAAAAACCAAATAGGACACTTAATATGGGACAGAAATTAGTTCATTTTGACAAAACACATAGGACACTTAATATGGGATAGAGGGAGCAAGTGAAATCAAATTTCTCTCTTTATTAGTTTGTTGTGAATATGCTGTAATGGATTAGCTCAGAAAGATCACATATTACACAGTAAAGCAAACCAAAACCTACCAATCAGGTGGAAACTTGTATTACAATTTTTGGTCCAAGTAAGCATGAGAATCTGTGACTTCATAAACAAAACGATAAGGTGAGGAAAATCCTTTTATTTCTCAACTAGACTGCACCAAAAAATGAAATACAAGCTTAAAATGTAGTTGAGTTCTCCTTCTTGAAGGTTCAGCGTTTATCCTCCCCATAAAGAGCCCACCTTACTGCCTTATTCTATGACTTCTTACATGACTTTATTCATTTGGCAGATTCTCACATGCCCTTTATTTCTATGCTTGTTTATCACCACATACTTGACCACTAATAATCGATCTCAACTTATATACAATTTTTTTTTACTAATAAATGGATCCCTAAGGGGAGTTGGAGAAGGCGGATAACATAAACAAATGAAGGTACATATATAAAAAAAAACATCATGTATAAATACCAAACAAACATAATAAACATGTATGCATAACTGTAGCAGAGAAAATATGAACTTACCAGTCATAATGTCTGGGATGTTTTTAAGAATTTCTTTAAATCGTTCTGCAAGATAAAATTAGCACGAAATTTGATCATGATCAATGTTCACATTGGTACGGAATGTAAGCCTTTAATGTTCATGCGATGTCCAATATGCGATGTCCATATTGCTGATTTCTAGAGTAGCATCTCTACACATGCTATCAGCTAATAAACAAGTTATTTTCATTATCACATATAAGAACACTCAATTTTTTTAGCTAATTTTATTTGCTCATATGATAATAACACAAGGCTGTTTATAGCAATTATATTCATTGTATATACTCTTTTTATCTCGTATTAAGAGATCCATATGGAAAAATAGTGAATTTTATTAAATAGTGAGAACCACATCAAAGAAAAAACTCCCTCTGTCCTAAATTAATAACTCCATTTATTTTTTTCAAAATGAATTAAAATTAGTTCATTGTCAAAAATTAAATGGAACTAATAATGTGGGACACAGGGAGTAGAAAATGAGATTCTGGGACACTTTTTAAAGTAACCCACTACTTAAATTGAGTTATTAATATGGGATTTTTTTTCCAAATGAAGCTATTAATTTGGGACGAGGAATTTTTTCACATCAGTAAGTAAAGTCACCTTATTCTCATAATCCACAATGCAGCGAGCCCTCCTAGAAATGCAGTCACGGCAGAGGAGATGCTCCTTCCAAGAGAGATAGAAGCCCGTCTTCAAGATTTGCTCAATCTCAGTCAAATTCATTGAGTTCCGCCATGTTCCTGCCGGTCCCTCTACAGGAACCTTTGCCACAATGGTGCAGAACTCGGGGAAGCTTGTTCACAGGAAGATTAGTCACCATATAAAGGAATGAAGGAGAAGAAGAAGAAGAAGATGACGATGAAGTGGTATTTGGCATTCTTGTACTGGGAATTATAAATTGGATCTGGGCAGTTCAAAAACTGAATTCTCTGCACATAATGTGGCCGCGTGTACAGATCTTTAAAATCAACTGAGAAACCCTGGAATGGCAAATCCAGTAAGGAGATGTGAGGAGAAGCAGCACAAATGTCTTTTCTCAGAGATGGGTCTGTGATTCTGATCCTTTGGGTGGCATACAAAATCTCTTCTACATAAAACTGGTATGAATAGAGATCCAATACAGTTTGATTCCCCTGGCACTGCAGCTCATACTGGGGATCCCTACAGTGGGAAGGGTCCCCTTTGAGGCGAAATGGGTAGCTGATGTTTTGAAGATTTCCACAGGATGATGGCCAACAATCAGCTCCCACAGCATTGAAAGTAAGGAATAGTAAGAAAGACAGAAGGGTCAAAAGGACCACAGGAAGAGTTTTCATCGCTGAGGAGGAGTAAGATTGCAGGAAGACGGGCAAGGCTGAGAAAGAGATGCCCAGAGCAATTTGATGTTTAGTTTACTTCTATCAAGCCCATTATCTTAAGCTTATAGAAAGTCAAAAATTTTGTGTTACTTGTTCGGCCGTTATCAGTCTATCAATTCCATTACTCCACTCTGCTCACCTAGCTGTCTGTTGACTCAGACATGATTGGGCGGCTAAAAGAAGTCTGCTCAAGATGGAAGCAGACGACGAATGGTTCAAAGCAATATATGACAATTCTTTCCGTGCATGCCTCAGCTGATTAGCCTCAAGTAGATGAAGATCCCACAGAGAAGGAAGTGGTGATATGGTTTCAATGCCACCCAATCCTTTTGATTCATACATTGTTCAATACTTCCATTCTAAGCTTTTCTTTTGTTCTCATAGTCGTTGCTAGCTTTATTTCAACATCTTGCAATTGAAGCTTTTGTTTACAGAAGTGAAATCATTTCATTATAGTAAATCCTTTGGACGTAAATTATTCAAAATCTCATCTTTTTTCCTCCAGCCTTACTCTTACCCAGTGTTGAACCAGGTAAACAACTGTACCTAATCGTTCAATTCAAGCTGTATCAGTGGACATATTTCAGACTTCCAGTTTTTAAGTTGGCCATTTGTTTCTTGTCAACATAGAGGAACAAATTACCTAACAGGATCAGCAACTTGTGCACAAGCACAGAGCCCAATTTTATTAACAAAGAAAAAGCTTCATCAAAGGGGATAAAGCTTTGTTTAAGCTCTAATGGTTACATCTAAGCTTAATCCCATTATGTTTTATTATTCTAACATGGGCGTGTTTTGTGTCTGGTCTCAAACAGAGCAACCACGAATCTAAGTTCAATGAAGAATTCCTCCATAATACATTTTTTTGTTTGCGTCCCATTAGTGTGCACCCCGTTGGTGCTTGTGCCAGATGCATCACCACAAAATTTCACCCAGTTGGTGCTTGTGCCAGATGCATCACCACAAAATTGCACAACGGCTCTCACTAACAGGGCAGCCAACCTTGATCTGCCTGCCCCATAATCTAATCTGCTCTAGGTGCATATCATTCATTTATACTAACGGTGCATATTGTTCAAATATATGCCCTGCACATATTGCTTTTTACTTTTTTACTATAGTTTATAATACTTGGCAATAGGAGGATTGCCTCAGCATTATTTGAAATCTAGTACTTCTGAGAAGAAAAAAAACTTAATTTAGGAATTATCCTAATCTAATGAAAGGACTTAATGATAACTTCACCAAAAGAAGAATTTAGGAGATGGCATGAAGGTTAGCATCCTACAGACATTTTTTATTCAGGGATTCATTGCTGCTTTGCTCCCAGATTTATTATATAAAACATGAGGAAAATTACCCTCTTTGAATGAGTAGTTCACCACCTCCACTTTTAACTAGACCACCCCCTTAACATGATGGGTGGTGAATATCTACTGCCTATGTATACGCCGAAAAAATCTAATGTCTATGCAAAGTGGGGTGGGCTACCTAAAACACAGGTTTGTGAACTACTCATCCATTAAATTTATAAGATTTTAGTTGAAAAAATTCATATCCTATTAATAGATTGAGTATGCAGCTGCACGTGTGGACTTTGGGCCACACCATCATTAGGGGGCAGGTAAATTTTTTATAAACATGCCAGCCCTCTAAAAGATGGGTAGACACCAACAATGAGGTACAACACATTAATTTTTTTTGTTACAATATCCAAAGTAATTAAGTGCAAAATCTGAGCAGCCAAACTTTTGAATTGTATAGGACAAATGCTTGTTTTGGGTCCTCGCACACTGGTCGAATTCCACACTCCAGTCTGGTTCACATAAAAGTCGGCTAATAACCAAAGTAAAGGTCCACTAATATGTGGGACCCACGCCATAATAATATACATAATTAATTGAACCAACACTAGTCTCCCCATCCAGTGTCTACTGTTTATACAAAATGGGGAAACCTTCATTTTTGGAAACCAGAGTATATATGGAAATCCTGAGAAGCAGCTCTCAACTGTCGTACTTACTCTATTGGTTTGCTACCAGTACTCTATGTAGTTTTCAACTTAAATTCAACATAAGGCCTCAATTATAGGATCAAACCAAAATTCCCATCAACTCGACATCGAAGTTAAAGCTTTTCATACTGTCATTAGAGGTTCTTTTCCAGCAAGAGTTGTTCATATCAAAATTTAATGACAAAGGGGCTTTTTGGGCATTTTGTACCTAGGGTAATTAGGGGAAATGTGACGCCCCGACCCGGGCAGGGGGTCCGGAAATCGATAAAAAACCAATGAAAACTAAACCCAGAACCAAGCGCAGTACACTCTGAGTGCGAGAGTATTCTCGTTCCTCTACGTGCTACGGAACTTTAGCGCTCCGTTGCGCGTAGGCAAGAACTGGCCTAATTATATAACTAATTTGGACCGGGCCAACGTTGCATTGCCGTTGGTTGCCTACGTACATATTGGATAACATCCAGGATGTTACTCTGATACGATTGGATCCAGATGTAGTTCTACCTATTGGCTACTACATACAACCGGCACACCAAAAACACGTACGTATAAAATATGTATCTCCGCATATTTAATCGGAGTTATACGAAAACACCGGCAACACACATCTTGCTCTATCATAGAGACGAGCACCACACAACCAATACGAAAACCCAATAAAACACCGGCAACACACATCTCGCTCTATCATAGAGACAAGCACCACACAACCACCACAACATGCCTCACTCTACCCCAGAGCAAGACCATCACAACATTCCTCACTCTATCTTAGAGCAAGACCACACATCACACGTCTCGCTCCATCACTGAGCCGAGACCACACACATCACACATCTCGCTATATCACTTAGCCGAGACCGCACGCATCACACGTCTTGCTCTATCATAGAGTGAGATGGAACACAATCATAGGTCTCGCTTTATCACTGAGCCGAGACCGAACACACACACAACATGTCTCTCTCTAACCAAGAGCGAGACGGCACACATCATGGCCTATACGCAATGCATATCATAATATAAACACACGCACAGCCCGTCTCTCTCTAACCCAGAGCGAGACAACACACATCATGGCATATAGGCATAACATATTATAAGATAAACACACGCACAACCCATCTCTCTCTAACCCAGAGGGAGACGGCACACATCATGCATATAAGCATAACATAACAATATATAAACACACACACAACCCGTCTCTCTCACCCAAAGCAAGACGGCACACAACATGGCATATAAACAACACATATCATAATATAACCCACGCACAGGCCGTCTCTCTCTAACCCAGAGCGAGATGGCACACAACATAGCTAGCACATGTCATTCTATAATTAAAATAGGAGATAAGAAACTCTTACTCCCCTGATGTCTCACGAGGTAGCAGTATTCGGGACGCTCGTTTCTAGGCGTCCTCCCCTTCAGATCCAGAGACAGTGGACAGAGCCTCCTCTAGCCTCCACGCGTTCATCGTCCTGCAACGAAAGACAACCCAACCAACTCTCCCCCTTTCCCGGAGACCTCGTTTTCTGTGCCTGTGGGCGGCGGACAGAACATCCCCTACTCGGGGTGTCCTTCACACGTCGTGGCCCATCGGTGGAGAACGGAGCCTCCTCTCTCTCCGGGCCATCTCTCTCTCACTCTCGGGGCAGGAGGGCGGCGGATAGAGCCTCCTCTTGCCCTGGGTCTTTCCTCCCTTATAGGAGCACCAGCTCGAGGAATGGACCATGCCATTGCGTAGATCACCCTCAAATTAGCTAGGAATGCCGCAAGAACGGAAGAAAACGGACTCCAGATGAGTCCGAAAACTCCTCCCGAAAATAACGGGAATCCGGTATTTTTAGAGGAAGAGCCAAGGGCGTACGATACGCCCCCCCCGGACACGTGCGCCACGCGTCGCGCGCCTGCGTGGCGTGCAACGCGCTGATCGCGTGCGTGAAGTGCGTGGCCACGCGCTGCGCCCGCGTCCTGCGGATGCGCCCCGCATCGCGTGGGGCCCGGCCCCGGGACGCGCGGGAGCCGGTCCGCGACGCAGGCCCCGTCCCGCGTTCGCGCGGGACGATGCGCAAGTGATCGCGCGGGCCCGTGGGCCCCCCGCCACGCGGCGCCGCGCCGCGCGGCGGGCGGCGCCGCTGACGCCAGCTAATTTGTCCTTATTTGATTAAAATAATATTTTTCTATATTATTTTAATCTAAAATTATGTAAACATTAACACGCGATATCTTCTTACCCCGAAGTCGAAATCGCCCGTTCTACGTACCGATGGACTCGTATTGACGAGCCCTTCGATACCAGACCACACATGGGTAGGTTATCCCACTCTTTTCTAGTAGGCCCCGCCCATGTGGCACGCTTCCCGAGGACGTAGCTTTCGCTCCCGACCTCCGTTTCGCGCGTTCTTTGATTCGTCACGCTTGTTACTCCGAGCTCTACCCACCTACAGGGGTTTCATCCCTTGAAACCCCCGACACTTAATCACAAAATTACAGAATTACCCTTAACCCACCCGGGTTAAGCGTAACTGGAAAACGGGTCGTTACAGGAAATGGGGTGGCTTTGGTAAGAGAAAAAGAGAGCCATGATTTATGATGAAAACAACCTCCTCCCCTTCTCTTTGGATGCTTGATGCTCCATCTATTGAAGATGACAACTTTTCTTTCTAAATTCATCCATTTCATCACAATCATTGTATGTCCTTTAATCTAAAGCCAACAAGGTAGTATTGGAACTTGGTTTCTTCATCATCATCTTATATTGTGGAGTTATTTGAAGAGGAGAAAACAAACCACTTTCAAGAAGAAGATGAAAAGTACAAATAACATCACAAGTTGCATGTTAAGTCTTCCCTTTCCTATTTTTGACGAAGAAAACTATTATAATTAGTATCTACAAATGAAGTGGGTTTAAAGAAGTGGAAGTTGTACTAAAGACTTTGATTAAGGGTGGGTTTAAAGAAGTGGAAGTTGTACTAAAGACTTTGATAAGTTTGGGAAAAAGGAAGAAAGATGCGGAAGATCTCGACTTAATTCAACAAGAAGTTTCCAACACAATTTTTCTAAGGATTATTAGTGTTACAAAGGATAAAGATGCTCGAAAATTATACAAAATGAGTATAAAGACATATTGACATTATTCAGTTTCAATATCTTCAAAAGGATTTCAAAAATATTAAAAGGAAGGATATGGAAGTGTTGAATTATTATTTTTCTAGAATTGTGGAAATTGTGAATCCAATTAAGAAATATGGAGAAAATATTTGTGATGAAAAAGTTGTTTAGAAAATTTTGATTAGCTTAACAAAGAAGTATGATCCTGTTATTGTTGTTGTTGAGCTAACAAATGATATTTCTTCATTGAATGGTCAAAAATTGATGGGCCTTATTATTGTCTTTGAGAAAAGATTGAGTAGGCCATATGCAAAAATCAATTGGGAATACTTTCCAATACAAACTCAAAGTCAATTCATATTCCAAAACCCAAGGGAAAAATTCTCTAGTGGCAAATCCAAAGGCGATTCTTCTTTAGGTGGAAGACAAGGAAGGGGGAGAGGAAGAAACACAAGAAAAATGGGGAAATAATTTTAAAAAAAAGGGAATATGAATTTCACTCACAAGTAGGGAATTTGTAAAATAAGTAGTCATCTTAATAATAAATGTTGATTTTAGGGGAAACCTCAATGCTATAATTGAAAGAAATTTAAGCATGTTCAAAAAGATTGTAGGATGTTAGTTTAAGGGGAAACCAAAGAACAAGCTAATTTCTCCAAAACACAAAAAGGTTATAAAAGCATGTCTTATGTTTGCCATATAATGTCTGAGCAAAAGATTGATGTTTAGTGTCATATGGTGTCTGAGCAAAAGACTGATGCAGAAGTATTTTTTAAATGATAAATCTCATTCAACAAAAATCAATACCCTAGGTGTGAGACTCCACATATAAAAACAAGTGTTGTGACCATGATCATTCAATCAAAATTATCTTAGGCTTACACTGAGTACAAATATAGCAACAGTCCAAAATATATGTCTAAAATAGAGAATAGCATAATAAAGGTACATGACATAACACCGAATAACACAACTAAAAATAGAGGATGTAAGCAAGATCCAAGCACCTTAAGTCCTCCTAGCTCCCACAAAGCTTTTAATCCCCAACCCAAGGTAGTTTGTGTACTTGAACTAGTTGATGTCCCTGCCTGATTTGGGAAAGGTAAGCAATAATGAAAATGAGTATTTTTATACTCACTAAAAAAACACATGCATATGTATTCAATGAGCAAATTTTTTCAAAAAGGACAACACGATGGTTTTCAAATTAAAATTGACCCACACGGCTATTCAAATCAATATAGTTGACCTCAAAATGGAACAAGTGACTACATATAATTCTCATAAATATGGACAATTTGTACTAATCTACCATCATGGAATTAGTACACCACCATCATTGAATTAATAATCTACTCATGGGTTGTAATGTCCCAAATTTTCTTACAATTTTTTATGATATTTTTGCTATTTTCTTTTAGCATTTTTTATAGAAAATATGACATTTTGGGATATTTATTTTTGTGTATTTTACCTCAATATTTATACTCATACAGACGGGTGTGGGGCCTCGTTGTGGTCGTTGGTCTTCAACGCGCCACAAATGTTTCTAGCACAAATTTAGGTTATATTGAGCGTAAGATTTTAGTTACCAATGCACAAGAAATTAGAACAACACGTAAATGGAGTGAAGCGTAAAAAGGTGGAACAACTGTAAGAAAGAAAAAAGAGAAAAATATAATATATAATAGATATGGGTCGTGGCTTAAAGCCATGACAGCATTCCAAAAGTTTTGAGAATGTAGAGAAAGAACAAGAGAGAAAGAAAGAGTGATTCTGGACCCACTGTTGTGCCTCCTCTATCATCGAATTCCACTGCTTCTTATGAAAATCTACTTTGCCTTGCTGACACGAGTCCATTAGTACCAACTAAGGCTGCCGCCATGCACTCCTTGCTCCTCCACGAGCTACATGGGTTTTCCCTCAATTTTTATTGTGTTTCATTGGCGTTGGGTCGTCAAAGCATTTTTTGTCGTCGTTTGCTATTGCTCTCCACTGGACTTAGCTTCGTCCAGCCACAAGGACTCTAGAGGCACCAGCCAGAGCTGATGCCACCCTCTCCTCGCTCCTCCAGGAAGTATTAGTTTTTTCCTTATTTTTTCTCACTGTATGGTTTGTTTTTGAGATGCTAGTGTGCTTTCGGCAACTGTCTAGCCTCTCGATCAGCTTCTTATAGTCATCCATGTATTTCCGAAGGCATGGCCACCACCCTAGCCTAACCCCGCTTCCTCTATATCCATGTTGCCTAGTGCCATCACCTACTAGCTCTTCTTGTGCATTTGTAGGATACTTCCCCAATTATTGTCTCTTTTCACAGTGTAAACTAGTATGTTAGAGGACCAGCCTCGCCAACCCTTGGCTAGCCTTACACCTCTACCCTCGACCATGCTAGATGCAGAACCATCCACACCATTGGTTTTAGTTGTGGGTGGCTCTTGGCAATGTTGTTGTCTCCGCTAGCCACCACCAAGATCTTAGCTCTACCACCCCTCTTGGGCCTAGGGCAACCTCCATCCAGCCCTCTCCCCTCCCCTTTGGCTACGTGTGCATGTAGTCACACATGTGGTTTAGCGTTTAGGTGTCACTTTTTCGCCACCTGACCAGCAGCTAGCTCTACCATTGAATGGAGTTGACCATCAGAGTCCCCTCTACCTCATGTTTTCCCTCAAGCATCACCTCACGCCCTCCACACCTTATGTGGGACATAGTCCACACAAAATCAACGTCGCTAGGTGCTATCAAAGACAAATTTGGTGTCTTTGGCACATCGAGTGCTTCTTAGCTATCAGCCAACCTTTAGTTAGTCCATTTTGACATCCGGTCATACTTTCCACTTCTTTGACATGACCCTTCTCCTAGCTGCCGTTAGTGTGCCATTGTGGATCACAGATTTTGCTGCATATATTTTTTGTCACCCCATTTGGCCGAGATTACTTCTAACATTTCCTAAACCTCGGGACATCAGCTCTCTCAACTTTGCAATATTTTTGACTGCCAATGCCACCACTATCATGTGCTCACCATCAAATGTCATGGATTACGAGGTAGGTGAGCTTTGAACTCGTAATTTCATAATAACATACTTCGAATGTGTAGCAGCACGCTAGGATTATATGATTCAATACTTTGAATGTTAAATAACGATCCAATAGCATGATGTGTATATGAGCATGATTATATGGTATGTTTAAAATGCATATGTCATGCATGTGAGCTAATATTATGTTTGATGTCTGTGGATTATGTGTGTGCTAATGATGGCTAGGGAGTATGTTAGTAAGTTATGTATAGAATTATGTGCATGTTATATGTATGTGTGACAGCTGCCACATAAATAGAATAATAATAATCATCACACACGATAATAGACACCCCTTCTTGTTTTGTTTAATTGTTTGCTTTACTCAATATGTATCTCCCCTTGAGTTCTTGAAGAGTTTGGACATGTGCAAGGGAATGTATTCAAAGATTTTAATTTACGAAGAGAAATAGTACTGGTGATATCATATTGTTATGGTTTCACTGTCCATTTTTATATGCAAACTATATAGAACTCAATATTTATAATGGTTTTACCCATTAAAAAATGTTCATAGAACCAATATGATCTCTGTTTGTTTTCTTACTGACCATTAGCAAAACCATCGGCATGCTAGTGTTCATGTCAGTGAAGGGAGAAAGATGAATAGTACCAATACCAACACGCTGAGCCATGTTGGTGTTGACTAGTCATCGACAGTGATATTGACGTGTTGGAGTGGCATCGATAAGGTGGCTTCTCATGACTAACCCACTATTGATAAGGGTTTGACATGGCAATGGGACATTGATGGTCATCAACGCCTGGCAAACACTATAAATTTACCGATGGTCCACAATGCATGAGATTTTTGAACATGATTTATACTAGTGTTTATGCTATTTAATAATAATATAATAGCATTGCTTTCTTTTAATTTGAATTCATGATTGAGTGAGGATAAGAAAACCGTAATACATGTGTGAAACCTTATAATGGATAGTCACCACTTGACCATTGCATTTTGATGGTCAAAGACAAATGATCCCAGTGTTCATGAGCTCCAAAAATGAGTCATTTAGGGATGCAGAGGAAAAGGTTTGCTATAAAAAATAGTCATGGTCTTCTGGCTCTCTAAGAGTGGGAATTATATATAGAGATGCTCTCCTAGCCTATGAGTTAGGTTCGAATGAATAAGAGCATAAAAAGATAACCAGTACAATGCAACACAATACAAGAGGTCTTGATGATCATAGAATTCGATATCTCTACTATTAGGGTCTAGATCTTTATGAGCCTCTACTTCATGGAGTGGATGGAGCAGGGTAGGCTTTAAGAAGGGACCGAAATTGAGTTTGCGGTAGTCTAATATCTAGTACAACTTATTGTACTCCTAAATGATGCTATCATGTTTAGTGAACCTTCTGATGTTTGGTTCCTTTTATTGTAAGTCTAATTGTGACTTCGAAAAGTACACATGACTTGGTTTGATCTTTATCAAATTATTTTTTTGGTTCATTCCTTGTGGAAGTACTTTGTAGGAATCTTTGTGTTTGGTTTTGCAATCTCACTGAGCATACTCATATACTCAACATACTTTGTAGTATAGGTCTTTCAGGTGGAAGAGTTTGCTTATTGGGCATGGCATAGCTGTAGCAATGAGTTTCTCCTTTCAATAGCAGATTTGTTTCTTTACTATAGGTTGTTTATAGGTATGTGGTTTCATTTATTGTTCATATTAATCAAAGTACTTTGTGACGATAAGTGCCCAACTTTAGATATTATAGCTATTTTATAGTGACAATTATTTTAGTGATATAGTTATGATATTTATCATAAATCTTGATTTGTGAAAGTGTGAATGTCATGTCCTCAACGTGCTTTTGTGTAATTTTATAACACATGACAAAATGATTATTCCGTTCCATCTCACTCAAAGTTTTATTGTATATTCTTCCAAAAGGAAGCATTTAGAATATGCATGTATAAAATTTGGGGCATAACAAAATTTGTGTGAAGCATTGGGTTGAATAGGTAATTGAGTTTTGGGCAAACCCCTCAACAAAATGGGGTGGTAGAAAGAAAGAATAGGACCATTGTTGAGATGGGCGAATCAATGCTTCAGGACAAATAAATGTCCAAAACATTTTAGGGTGAAGCAGTGTACACGACAGTGTGTGCGAAGAATAGATGACCGAATCTTAGAGTGGAAGAAAGTCCTTCAGTGAATCATTTAAAATATTTGGCTCTATTTATTTTACTCATGTACCAAAATAGGTTAGCCACAAACTTAATTAATCTAGTGAAAAATGCATCTTTGTGGGTTATACCTCAAAATAAAAGGGCTATAAACTCTTTACTTTGGAGAAAAACAATATAATTATTTGTAGATATGTTCTCTTCAATGACAAGGCTTCTTGGTATTGGAAAGAAAATAATGTTCCAAGATCAAGTTGGGGTTTAGGGTTTAAAAATATGAAGATGTACAAGAAGCTCCACAAGACATTGTGATGTAGACCGATGTCTAAACAAGTTGAATTCAAGATAAAAAGATATGAAAAATAACTGAAAACAACTTAATGATAAAATTAAAATATTCTAACTTGAGTCTAATTTCTGAATTTCTAAATTGTTAAATCTTCTCTAAATTACACAATATATAGGGAAAATATGAACTAATCTTAATAGAACTAGGAAAAATTATTAATCTAATTCTAACTAATGCAGGAATATAACTATTAGGAATTAGTATGAGAATTGAATCTAACCTAAAATAGGAATCTAATCTAATTTAGGGTCAAAATATTCCACCTTGCCTTCGACCACTCGGTGAAGAAGGACTGGTCGGTCGGAGGCCGGCCGGTGACTGTTCACTTGAACCACATAAATTTATTTTTTTCCCTTCTGCAAAATCACTGTTCCTCATAATTATGTGAACAATGATCTCTCCAACTGTTACAAAATTACAAAACCATTGCAGAGATTACTATTTATTTTAATCACAAAACAACATGCAGATTTCACTAATCATATAATCTACAATTTAATTATCTAATGCAACAACCATTAATCTTGACTTGAAACTAAGACAACAAACCTACCTCAAATGCCAGTTTGTTGTCATTGCCGAAGCTCCGCCTTCGACCACCTTCTTCCTCCCAATAACCTCTAATTTTATAAGGCACAATTAGGGTTGTAGTTAGGGGAATACCCAAATATGTAGAGAGGGGATTAGGGCTTAATTAGATAAGGTTTAAACTAAGTAAGATAGGGAATTCTAATTGGATTAGACACTCCCAAATTAAATGGTCCGTCCACCACTTAATTGGGCCTACAATGGGCCCTGCAGATCTTTCTGTACAACCCAAAAACTGTTATGCATACCCCAAATTCTGTAAATTCATCAAAAATCCAAAAAAATAGGAAAAAAATTAGGAAAAATTCTTAAAAAAATATGTAAAATTTCCTAGACATTACAAGGTGTACAAGTTGAGAAAGACTTTGTATGACCTAATTCAAGCGCCCCAGGGATGGTATAGTGAAATTGATGCTTACTTCAAAGAAAGAGGGTTCCAAAGAATTAAAATTAAACCAACCTCATATGCGAAGGCTCAAGGTACATCAAATATCTCTATTGTCTCTATTTATGTTGATGACTAGGTATTTACCTCTAGTTATAGAAAAATGATTGAAGATTTTAAAATAGAGATGGTGAATCAATATGAAATGAGTGATTTGGGACTCTAGCATTACTTCTTGGGCTTTGAAATTTATCAAAATGAAGATGTTGTCTTTATTTGTTAAAAGATTTATTTAAGAACACTTCTTGTAATGTTGAGAATGAAAGATTGCAAACTGGTTGATACACCATTGGTGGTGAATGAGAAATTATCAAGAGAAGATGGAAGCAAAGAAGTTGCTGCCTCTCTTGATTTATAGAACTTTGCTTGGAAACGTTATATTTCATGGCTATAAGATTGGATATTAAGTGTAGTTCTAGCTTGTTGGCTAGGTTCATGGTCAAGCTATGTCAAACTCACTTTGGGGAGGCCAAGAGAGCCTTGAAGTACATACAAGGTATACTTGATTAGGACATTTTATATGAGAAAAATGTTGATGTAAAATTAATTAGCTTTTGTGATAGTGATAAGAAAATTACTTCCGGGTATGCTTAATCTCTTGGGTTTGCTGTGTTTTTATGGGCTTCAAAAAAGCAATATTTTGTTGCTCTATCTACTGTAGAGGCCGAATGTGTATCTGCCTCATAAAGTACTCAAGCACTATGGCTTTGAAATTTTTTAGAAGATATGGGTGAAAAGCAAAGAGAAGCTACACTACTTATGTGTGACAACGAGTCACACATACGTGACCAAGCTCCTCAACGAGCTCCACCTCCACCAATGGGAGGATTGCCGGTGCATTGGACTCTCGTAAGGGTGTCAATTCTGCATATCATAATATATCTTTGTCCATAAGAGGTAGAAATTAATAGGAAAGAAATCAAATTGATTCATAAGAAAGAGATTTTAATCGTATTCGAGATATGATTGTATGGATATAATAAGAAATTATAAATGTAATTTTTATTTGTATTTAGTGTATCATTATATTAAATTTTTTTTTTCATTAGCAATGCTCAATATATGTCACTAATAATCGTAATACCGACGCTTAATGAGCTTCACTAATGGTTCCTTTTATACTAATATATGTCGCTAATAATCATATAAGTGACGCTTAATAAGCAGCACTAATGGTTATTTTTATATTTATTTAATAGTGACGCTAAATAAACGTCGCTAATAATCATATTAGTAAGCGTCGCTATTAACTAATAGCGACGCTTACTAAGCGTCACTAATATGATTATTAGTGTCGTTTTACAAGAGCATCGCTAATGTAGGTTATTAGCGACAGTAATAAACCGAGTGACACATAAAACCGTCGCTAATACACATTATTAGCGATGAAAATAAAATGTCGCTAGTACTTATTATTAACGACGCAAATGAAACCATCACTAATGTATATTATTAGCGACACACTTTCTTTTCTGTTGCAATTTAGCAGTAGTGATAGGGTTATTTGTGACACTTATTGTGATGCTCAATAAGCATTGCAAATACCCTTTAGTGATGCTTTTAATGATACTAGAAGCGTTTCAAAAACTCTTTTTTGTTGTAGTGATCTTAGCTGAACAAAACACAATGCTATAAAGCATCACTCCATTAGAGAAGCCGTTGAGAATGAAGAGATAGAACTCAAGTAATACAAGATTAAAGAACAAGCATAGAACATCCTTACTAAAATTCTTCCAAGAGAAACATTTAATTACTTTATAGGGGGTTAGTCAATCAAGATTTTAAAATACAGGATTTAGAATATAAGCCAAATTCTTGGATTTGAGCTGTCATATTTTAAAATATTTAGATGCCCAAATCTTGTATTGCTAGAATCCTGGGATTTAAATCATCTAATTTCAAAATAATTGACTCCTAAAAAAATTGATCTACATATTTCAAATGTAACTAATACATAATTTAGTAGAGTTAAGTAACTTCATACATGTTATTAACATATCAAATAAAAATATTAATATTATAAAATTAACTTTTTTAACAAAAGAATTACATACAATAATGCTTAAGGCCACTAAATTATGCAAAACTCCATAATCTGCTCATAAATTCAAATCATCATATAAACACTCTATAATCTGCTTATACCGAACTAGGACAATCATTCAATCATAAAACCTAGCACTACAACTAGGACATACATTGAAAAGATATAAACATAAGATATTTCCATATGAAATTATGGCTACTCTCATCAACTCTTCTAACTAAAAATGAAGTAAACAAACATAAATTGAAGTAATGGTGGTCGAGAGGGCCATGTATTATTTCAGCTGTTGAAAATTAGCATAAAAGTGTGCAACAACTTCATAAAAGACACCATAACAGACATAACTATTTTAGTTGGAAAGTGTAACTTAACTAACATCACGAATACATCAGGAAGAAAATTGGCATAGACACTCATAACCACATAAAAACCATATCCTATCAGCCTTCTAGTAAAAACAAATAGCAGAACAATACCATAATAAGTGAATCTCCATGATTGCCTGATTTATGCATTGTTTTATGCTTAACAGTTACACATTGGTACAAAACCAAAATAAATAATGAAAATATTTTAGAAATCAAATATTTCAATAACAATATGGAAGACCATTACCATATAAAGCAAGAGAGGAAGTACCAACGTCAGATCTCCATCAAAACAATGAAAACAAAGACCATTCAGCTACAATATGCAGCTTCTACGCCCTTCTAGCAAAAGAAGATCTGACCTTACCTATGGTTGGTTATAAGTCTCCATCTTGGTATTGATTACATTTGGGGTAAGAAATACTTAAATCATAATAACAATATTTTGACATGTACAGCCAAACTAGCTTGTCTAACATGGAATGCCTAAACAAGTGTACCTTAAGCAATAATGCTTGAAGTAACTCATTTTGGACCCATAACTCTCAGTAGAAGGCCATAAAAAATTTGAGGAAAATTCATATGGTTAGATGCAGATAGAAAAACAAGTTGCTTAAATAATTAAGCTACTTGTCACTAGAGGCCAAAAAAAAACCAGCTTCAAGTTTCTTAAAATTCTCATACTAGAGGTCATCAGTTGTGTATATAAAAAAACATATATAACAATCCCAGGCTGGAAACAACGATTCACCATGCCAGATAGTAGATGATTGCAGATCTCATCAAGAATTCACATATTGCGCCAATTTAGGAACTTAAACACTTTGATACTCTAGAAATGGCCCATATTGTGACCTGCATCTTAGAATGCTAAAGATGACAGGCACAAATACCGTGACCAAAGTCAAACAATTTCTACAAGAACTCAGATACTTTAAACATAAATCTCCAATCACAATACCGATCTCATCAAACGTGCATTAATAAATTGACAACAAAATTTGAAAGTAAATGTTATCCATTTCCCAAAACAAAGAGCAACAAAAACAATGATGGTCCCGAGCAGCAAACTCAATAATTCTATCAGTGTTTCTACTAAAACGATGATGGTCGTCGGTTTTGCTAAGGATCATAAATCTCGAATGGATTGCCTCTCACATTGCTGATAAGTCTTCGGTCACATCTGGATTTGGTCCGTTTTGAATTGTTCCATCCAAGAGCTTAAGCTTTATGCCACAGGGATGTCTATTACTAAAAGCCTTTTGGCTTCTCACTTCTACTTGAGTGGACAGAGATTGAAACCTTAAACTAGCACCATTATACTGCCAAATATCATTGGATATAATGAAAAAAATTGTAGGTTTTAAAAAATGAAGGATTTCCATCTAACTTTAGAAAATGAAGACTAAAAGCTATCAGAAAGCTAAAACAGTGAGGAAATTGCAAGCGTAGCAATCAGAAGCTAAAAGCTACAAGTGCATTGCCCATTCTGCTCGTAGATTTTTCGTCGAAAACAGTGAGAAAAACCAGATCGAAACACTTTTTCCGATGCTGACAGCTGATTCCCGAACTGAGAATCGCCAAAAAGCATAGAAATTGCAATAGTGGGAAAAAAATATCAAAATGCACGAAGAGATGATGGCCAAGATTGGGTTGGAGTGAAAGGCGGCCATGAGCGGAGTAGGCAAGAGGGTATGCGGAGGGAAAAAATCAAAAACAGAGAAAGGAAGACAGCGGCGGTCAGAGGGTGAGAGGAGATGAAGAAGACATTACCTCCGGCAGGGATAAGCTCCGTAGCCGCAGCCTCCCCCAAGCGTGGTGAGAACGACAGCCTCCCTTTTCCACAACCCTAACTAATAAGCTTTATCAGATTTTACAACACCTAAAATCTCACTTGTACATTAGAAGTTTCCACCCAAATCCTCTTCAAGTCAAAATCCTAAGTTTTTTAACCAACTCTATATTTCGAGTATAGGCATCAATTGTTTAACTACTAATGTTGTATTTAAAATATTAAATTTTAAATTTTAATATAATAACAGTGGATTGTAAATATGACATAGACAATTCTAAATGACTAACTGGAGATTTTCAAATATTAGTATTTTCTTTTAGAGAAATGTTAGGCGTTAAAAAATGTCATTAAGGTGGAGGGTTAGAATGTAATGACAAAGGGGCTTTTTGGGTAATTTGTACCTAGGTAACGAGGAGAAATTGGGACGTGGCTCTGCTGAGTGAAAAAGAGAGCCCTGTTTTGTGATGAAAACAGTCCCCTCCCTTTGGATGCTTGTTAACCCATCCATCAAATATCACAACTTTTCTTGCCAAATCCATCCATTCCTTCACAATTATTGTATATCCTCTATTCTAAAGCCAACAGTTCATCCATTAGAGTCAGATCTTTGCTAAACGATGTAATGATGCATTATCGCCAGAAATGCATGGTTGTTTATTCATTAAAGCGAATGATGCAAAGAGTGGATAAGGGGGGGATTCCTATAACAAGCAGATGCATGTTTTGTTCTTCAAACTCTGAAACCCGCAACCGCAATCACCTCTTCTTCCAATGCACTTACTCCTAGGAAGTGTGGTAAGGCATCCTGCAAGCTTGTGGGATCTGTAGGGTGGTGAATGACTATGATATGGAAATTTTTTGGGTTGTTTTCTTTATCAACAATAATGAGTTCACAGGCAAGGCTATTCAAATTATTACAGCAGTTTATCTCTGCTTCATATGGGGTAAAAGAAATCAGTAAAACTTTGATGAAATTTATTCCAGCCTCCGTGCTCTCGTAGCAGCTATTATTAAGCAAGTTAGATACATTATTGAAGCTTACAATTTGCGTGCCTTGATTGGATGTCTTTGGCATTAATTCTGTCATTTTATTTTTACTCTTGCACCTCCCTAGCTCTCAGCTTGCGAGTTAGAGGGAGTGTGCCTTGTTATGGCTGTTTATCAGCCTCCCCTTTGTTTCTGTGGCGTTAGCCGCTTTTTCATTTATACATTTCAATTATTCAAAAAAAAAGAGTGGAGAAGGCCAAGTTTGTGCTACAACTTGGCACAAGGGATTGTCCCCTTCGCTGGATGCCCCTGAAAGGATTTCGTCAACTGAAGAGACCATGCCCAGCACGAGCAATTGAAGGAAATAACATCAGGGATATGTTGCCTAAGTAATAGTGAGGTGCAAGCTGTAACCAAGCAGAATTGTGTCATAGAGTTTAAAGTGGCAAGCGCTTGTGTTGGAGACGACATGGGAGTATGAGGAGTACTTGCAAGAGATTGCCACATACTGGTATTGACCTAGGTGGCGGATTTCAGAATCTCACCTACGTCTAAGAGTTAAATGGAGGCTTTGGACAAATGGGTGGCAAAAGGGAAGATGGTTTGAGTGCATGTGCTACACGCACAAAAGGGTTTGTGGAAGGGGAGCAAGTCACAAGGATTCCATGCAAGCATCTCTTCCATTCCAATTGTATTTTGCCTTGGCCGGAGAACAAGAATTCTTCCTCTAATTGGACATGGGCAGTTGTAGTAGTAAGCAGTTGAATTGTACAAAAAATGAAATCTGTTGCGTTATCAATTACCGATACTGTTGTTTCAAACTATTGAAACTTCAATATGGTTTCATGTATTGAAGGCCGATTATGTACTTCAACAACAAATATTTGTCATTTATTTATTGTTGATATTTCTATGATTATAATGCTTTAACTAGTCTGTTGTTAAGCTTTGAATTGTACATCGGCGCCATTGCCAACATTAAAAGCAACTTTGTTCAGCAAAAGCCAACTGGTTGTTTATGGGCCTTTTCAAATGTAAAAATATGCTATTTGCATTTCTAGTTTAGGCTTTAGTAATCCACTCCATAGATCCTAATTCACTGGACCATGCACTTTGAGTTGTCACCTAGAATGGATATGAATATTAATATAGGATTAATTTCAGTATTTGAGTTCCATTTATATGCACCCAACGCACGCTTGTGCGTTTGTGGTGGGTGCAGACCAGAGGTGATCCCTGACCCCATTCTATAAAGCTGATGTAGAGCAAAATGGCTTACAACATGGAAAATTGGGACAAGATGCATGTTTCTTCCCAACAATCTATGTAGCATCAATTGGCCTCTTGATGTGATCGATCGCCTTACTTGGATGCATACTCTAGTATCATGTGCGATTGATCGGCATTTTCGTGCAATCGATCATTGTGTTTGGCCATATATTTGAGTAACCCAAATGATCGATCTACTTATGATCGATTGCACTATTTTGGGTTTTATTGGAATTCCGTTTGAATTTAGAATTTGCTACTTGCGATTTCTTATACAATGTCTTTAACTGTTATTGAGATCTCTATTTTGTGGTTTCTTAGTTGTTTAGGATTTATTTGGTTCATGAAGACTATTTGTGAATGGTTGATTGTATTTTAGTGGTATAGTGGCCAATTTATTTATAGTTTGTGACACTAAGGTCTACATATGAACTTGGTGCCTCATTGGAAGCCATTAGTATATGACCTATGTAAGAACTTGGTGCCTCATTGGAAGCTATTTGTGTGTAATTTTCTCTATAATTTTATTGAAGAAAAAAAATATTTTTTTCTCTATTTTCCCTCTATTTTGTGACATCATGTATGTAATTTACAAGAGAGGATGATTGTGCGTACCTAAAATATGATTCATCCAACAAAGTGTTCCCCGTGAAGTTTCATCCTTTATTAGTTAGTAGCCCCCAACATATTGCCCAAATGCTATCGAGAATATGTTACAAGAATTAATGATGCATGACTACGATGAAGTAAGACTGCGATAAAGTAACAAGTTTGTTATGTCAGGTTGAGCAGTTAACATGCCAATTGGATTACTTAGTCGTTATTATTGCTCACCAATATCATGTCAAGGTCATGGCCATTGTCTAGCATCTAGCTCCCAGTGGATGTTTCAAAATTTCCATTTAATATGCCCAACTCTTAGAAAATCTAGAGTCCCACTCTCATTGTGCAACAGCGGTTTGATTTCAATCTCCCTCTTATCTACGAGGAAAGGTCATACATTATGCTACATAGTGTACAACAGCCATAGCCGAACTACAGGAGATGAGCAACCTCCGCGAGCAAATCCAAAATATAAGTATTTGTCAGTGCTTAAACTACATTCACAGCTGAAACATAACAATACCACTATCGTTTCCTCATCTGTTTTATTGGTAGATCAGCAAGGATTAGAAGATTTCTCCCTAATACATGAACAAGGTGGATTGCTAGAGGCAAACACAAACCCTATGATAACATAAAATACAATAAGTTTAGGCATACTTATAACGATTAGAGTCTAAACCAAGCTTAATCCCCTTGATGGAACTTTTTCTCTACTAATCTTCTGCAAATTCTCATAATGTATTTTTGTTTTAGAACTTGACAGAAAGTAATTCTCACTTAAGGCACTGTATTAGGATGTCTAATGATATATTTATAACTAAACCAGGACATCATAATTAAAAAATAGTAGAATCCTGACCTTCCATCCAGAGGTCAACCAATGATCCAGATTTGCCACTAAAATTATATCTTAATGTGTATTTTGACTCCTGCTCATTATTTGGACAGTTTTGAAAGCCCAAAACCAATGTCAATTTAGACAGTTAGGCCACCTTATAATTTAATACAAAAACAAGCCCAACACCCTATCCATGAGTTCCACTCCAACTAGCCATGTTGATGTTCACCATTGCCATTGCAAATGATATCTATCGCTCCATTCACAATGATTAATATAGTACTAAGTTTCTACCTTTCTTCAATTTTTGCAAGATCGGGTTCCACTAGATACTTCACTGACATCACAATTTGAATATATGCCAGTTGTTTGAACCCATATGTCTATGTTTTGCTTGGAGTCATATGCAACTGAATTCAAGTACCAATTCTTTCAAAAAACCAAGGAGAATGATGCAGAGTGAAGTGGTAAGAAACATGGAAAATAAGGATCGGAGGCATGTTTCTTTGCAAAATTCCATGAAGCCATCAATTGACCTAGTATGTGCAATCGATAGACATTTGTCTGTGATGTGCATTCCAATAACCCAAGTGATCAATTGACTTGTGTCTTTAATTGATCGCACTTGATGTGATCCGGTTCATAGAACAGTCTTAAACCAAGTACAATGGTGAAAATGGTAAAACTACTTAAAGTGATGGGGGTATAAGTGACAATTCATATTGGACAACATGGCTTTAGAGCAAAGCAATTTGCATAAATTGTGGAAGACTTTCATTAGAAAGGGGATGCACAATTTGAATTTTCAATGGGTTGTCTTCCTTCGTGAGTGGTGGATCATGTTAATTCTCCTTCCCATCTCTATGGATTCAAAGTGGGTCTCAGGGAATTCTCTTCTTTTCATCTCTGTGGATTCAGAGAAGACTCGTGTTATGGATTCAGCATTCATACATCAGTTCCATGGATTCGGGATAGCTCGTGGATTCAAGCTCAGTAACTATTTCTTCTCTGTTTGTTTTCATTTAGTTCTTCAAAGCTTGTTGCACCTGTATTGTTTGAACCTGTGACTTGGTTTGTTAAATCATTGTTTCTATTGGGCAATGATCTGTTCCATTTTATTACTACAATGGAGCTTGGTCTGCATGGGACTTATTTTCTTACTGTAATTAGGTTGATCCAATTGCCTTTGTTGATTGTTGGGAATTTATAATATAACATGGAATTGAATAAATACATTGTTTCAAAGTTTTGATTACAAATCGTCCAGATCATTTGTTAAAAATTGACAACTTGAATTCGAATTACACGATTTTGAATTCTCTCTTCTGCACCTACACCAACACTACTCCTGGTTTTATTAAAGTTTCGTTTGTATTTGAGATTTGCTACTAGTGATTCCTTGTAGAATGGTCTTTTGCTTGGATTGGGGCCACTATTTCTTAGCTATTTAGGATTTTTTTGGCTCATTAGACTATTTTTAATTGGTTGATTGTGTTTGACTCTTTTATTTATAGTTTGTGCCACTAGGGCCATTATAAGAACTTGGTGCCTCATTTGCCCCCATTAATGTATAATTTCCTTTGCAATTCCATTGAATAAGAAGAAGAAAACCTCTTTATCTATTTTGTGAGATTACATGTAATTTGTGAGAAAGAAAGGTTATACATATCCTGTGAAGTAGCTTCCTATTAAGGTCCACATTGCATCAAAATCCTATAAAGGCTTCGAAATGTCAAGCCTTAGTCGGGCCCTAACCTGCATTTTTTATGAGCTAGGTAGGACTGGCTTGCAGCAAGACGAAACATAAAAGTTTCATCCATACTCAAAGAGCAAACTGATTTGAATCTGACTGCCTATGGCAATGCACTGGGCACACTCTCCAGATTGGTTGGGTGTGCACTCTCAAAGTCAAACACATTTTGCACACGCGCATGCGACCTAGGGTCTATTTGTTTGGTCTAAATATGAAAAGTTAACTGAAAATTCTAAAAAGCGCACAATCTGAATTTCCAACTGAATTTGAATCTAAATCATATTTGAATCTGAATCTGAATCTAAATCGAGGGGTCATTTGGGTACTGAATTAATTCAATAGCGAATTAATTCAGTAATGAATTAATTCAAAAAATTCACCGCCGAAAGTGAATTACGTTTGGTAAGAGAATTTGTTAGAATAAATTTAGATGTCGCATCAAACCTAATTTTAATACTTTAAACTAATATAACTCTCTCTCTCTCAAACTCGGATATGCATGTTCTTCATACCATTACGCTTCTAAATTCGTGCTCTATCAAACAAGACCCCACAAGGGCAGGTAATTTTGAATTTTTAAAGTGGGCCCTACCAATATGACAAGTTTTTTGAGGCTCAAATCGATATGAATGATAACCATTGAAAAATGTATAATCTATAATTTTTAAAACGGTGATTTGGTGACGAGGTGATTCAGTGATTTAGGCTGATTCAAGCTTAAAATGGCCTAAATCTAACTTCAGTATTGAATTTTTAATTCAGCACAGCTTCTACACACAAGCAGGATTCTAAAAATTCAGTACCAAATTGACGCTAAATTGACTGAATCCGTTGATGATTCAGTATCCAAACAACCCCTGAATATGTTCAATTTTTAAAAATTTTAAAATAAATAATTTATTAATTTGTACTAAAAAAATTTAGTGTAGTAAAGATCATATGTATAGAGTGTACATAGTTGACAATCAAACCAAATAAAAAAAAAATTTATTTTTTATTTTATTAAATATTTAGTTACTATTTAAATAATCTACACTATCTAACTCAAACTTTGCCGGGGGACTATATGACAAAAGGTCCAAAAGGAAAGTTACTAAACTATATTAAAAAAACACATAAAAACAAAATCATGTTTAATTACAAAACTACCAACCACAATAAGTCTCATACAATTTTGATACATTAAAAACACATACAAACCACCTACAAATACTCTAGTTGTCTAGACTCCTTGTCTCTGCTCACTATCTGCGCCCCTAAAATTATAAAATATTATTAAAAAATTAATATATATATATATATATATGAAAAAAGAGTACTACTATATAAAATTTAAAATATCTACTTCTTACCATAAGAACATCGACCAACTCCTCATGCAATTGATTCATAAAGTTCTCATGTTCCACATCTCTTATCTCATGTTGTGGCTCATCAATATCTTCTTAAAGAGATGTCTTAAGATCCACATTGTTGTCCTCGTATGTGTCAAACAGATTCTCACTCACAACACCTTGAATAGTAAGCCTTCTAAGATAATTGTGGATGGCAACACATGAAATGACAATGTCTCTCTGGATATTAAAGGAGAAAGGCGCCATCATACGCAAGATGGGATATCGTTTCTTCAACACTGCAAAAAACTACTCAATCACATTTCTCAACTTTTTATGAGAATGGTTAAACACTTCATGTCTCGTCCTAGTTGGAGCACGTCACCTAAATTCAGGTAACCAATAACGTACATTCTGATATGGTGTCAAGAAGTATCTTTTGTTTGTATATGCAGCATCACCTAAATAATATTTATCTTCATTATGAAAATATATAAAAACCTTTTAGTAAGAAGCATAGAATGCTTACATGTAATATAGAATTTAAAAAGAGTTTCTTACCCGGTAGAGGAAATGGAAGGTTACTACTTGGGTCAGAAACAACTGCATGCAGAACCCAATAATCATGTGTTGTTCCCTCCCATCCAGGCCAAATATAAGTAAATATCATGTTGAAATCACATATTGCTAAAACATTTTGATAACAATCTCCATGGCCTCTACCCCTATAAGGAATTGTTTTTCCACCGGTACAACTATATGGATAAGTGTACCATCAATTGCCCCAACTGCCCCCTATATAGAGTTACAAAATTCATGTCAACAAACAATAATACAAAACTATGATACAATAAAATTTACAATCATAATTTAATAAGTTAGTTACCTTAAAAATCTCACATAATCGTTTGTGGTGCTTAATTTGCTCTAGGGGTTCATTCCATGTGGTTGGTACAATCATCTCTCTAGCGAATTTCATCATTACTATCAACACCTCATGGAAGTATTTATGAACCGTCTGAGTGGAGTATTGAAATCGCCTAGTGGAGTGTTGAAATCGCCTTTCGACCACTATAAATCGCTCATTGTGAGCTAGGATGACACAGAACATAATCATCTTCTCTTCTAATGATACATATTTACTATCAACAAGCCATCCCTTCTCTTTTAAATTAGAACAAAGAAACTTGAAACCCTTCAAGGGTATCAAAATCAAATCAAAGCATTGCCATCGTCATCGTTATCTATCAGAAGATAAATCAAGATCTCTGCTAATAATTCACTGTGATCGTCATCTATCGGAGGACACAAACAAAATAAAATTGAGACCAAAGGTCAGATCTATTCACCTTGTGGAAATCGAAGAATACATGAGCGACAAGTGAGATTTGGAGATGAGAACGACCTCTTTCGTGTCTAGTAATGGCACGACCAAGCTAGATGACCAACAACAAATGACCCAGAAGACAGCCCAAACTCTATCAATCTGCACACAAATTAAAAAAATACAAAAGTCAATATTACATACAAGTCATTCAAGATAAAAAACAGAGCCTCTTCCAGGTCCCAAACCTCGTAAATCACCACCCAAAAACTTCACACACCCAACTCACACACAGTAGAACTGTTTGGGTGTAGAAGATTATCGAGGACAGTGCTCGAAGGGGCATGTAGGAGCGCACGCGAAGGGGGAGGAACGACAAGAAGAGTAGAGATGACAGTGACAGGAGAGGGATGAGGGAGATGAAGAGAGGGAAAGCTGGAAGGAGTGGAGGCTGACGGGAGGCAAAGGCCAACAGAAAGTAGAGGCCCAGGTGAGGATTGAAACTGGCTGATTGGGAATCGGGAGAGGAGATGATGATCGGGTCACATTTTAGGTTTTCAGAGGCAGTAAGTGAATGAAATACATCTGACCGTCCATTCAAATGTTATAACATACATCTGATTCGATGACTGATTCAGTAACTGAATTCAGTCCTAAACAAACACACTGAAAAGCCAAGCCGACATATGAGTAGCTTATTTAGATTTAGGTCTGAATTAGACCAAACAAATGGACCCTTCATTGTTTTCTATATATATTACTCTAATTCAATATGCCATTAATGTAGTGTTTGCCATGACATATCAATTTTTACCACCAGAAACAAAGCTCGGCAAATTTGGTCGAACACTCAAGGATCAAGGATGGAGAACAAGCAGATTGGAAATCAACAAACTCGGGGTGAAAGAAGATAACTATCAACTATAGAAGAAGGATAATGAATAGTATATTTGAAAGATGACAGGAAGAACAAAACACTGTCGGCAATTCCTTGGGATAATGGATGACAAAAATTGTCAACAGGGAAATCTTCAAACCTTCAAACAGAGCTCATGACTCACTCATTAGCTTCTAAAATGAACAAACTATACAAAGATACTTTGGTGAATACATTGCTTAATCTATTATGAAAGCTTTCTAAAACATTTTGCACTACAACTTCTCCAACATTTCATCACAAAACATCATAAAGGAAACTTTTTTAGAAATAGACCTCACAATCGGCCGAAATACAAATTTAGGCCAAGTAAATCAATTTTGCACAATTAGACTTACACATGTTTGACTTTCCCACACGCGCGCTTGAATTGCCGATAATACCCTTAGGCAATATAAAAAGAGATGAAGCCCAAGGCCCTCATAGGAGACGAAAAGACATGACTGTGGGTCCCTCTCCGAGAGTCGCCGTACTCCTCTCCTCCTCCCCCGTCTCCTCCATCATCTTCTACTTAGTATCCCTTACAGCCATCCTCCTCTCCTTCTCTCCCGTCTCCTCCATCATCTTCTCCTAGATATGGGAGCCGCTATCCTCCTCTCCCGTCTCCTCCATCGTATTCTTCTAGATATCTTTCACCCTTAGCTCCACCTCGTTTCCACATCCTCTCCGTCCAGTTGAAGAAGGTCCCTCATCTGCTTGGGTCGTGCACCGGCACGATTGAACCCAGTTCATCTTTCGTGGTAGGGTGACTGAAAAATGGCTGCAAAGTGAAGACACATGACGGGTTTGAGGTGTGCTTTTTTAAAATGTTGCATTGTTAGAGTTCGCATATAGGTTACAGAGATATTTCTTGATATTGAGTATATGTAATATGTAGTTTGTGATTGTGCAATGTTTAGTTAAAAGCACAATGCTTTGTGTTTGGTTTGATTTTCACTAACATAGGGGTGCAGATCTAGGGTCTAATGACTTGGTTGTGTAATGTTAGTTCGATGACGTCTGATGATTTATGGTTATATAGTTTGTGTTGAAAAATATATGAGAGAAAAGGGATTCAATATCTGTTTTCTTTGTGTCTGGTTTTTTGCTACAATTTCTTTGTGTTTGGTCTTACTCACTAGGCCATACTCAACTTAATTCTTATCTCATTGCCATCCCACAATCTACGCTATTCCGCTATATAGGTAGGGTTGTCAATGGAATGATACGGTTACGATATTACATATTCCATTACTATAACTATTTTCCAAATCTTTATCCATAATTGTTCCATTAAGTAAATGGTATAGGTACTTCCATAACCATTCCTTCCACTAATAATCGGCCGGTTAATCGGATAACCATTATCCATTACATTTTTTTCAACATGCTCAAAAAGGCTAAAATATTTTTTTTATTTCACTTAATCAAATATTACTAAGTCAAAAAACTAACATCATTACTACTATTGTTTATAGTTGTTGCAAATAAATTGTAAGGATTAAATATGAAACGTAAATGGACACATATATTAGGCATATACCTAATAAAACTACTTGTTTTTTTAATAATTCTTTCCTATCATATTAGTCCAACTGCAAAATATCCATCAACTTCCTGTTACAGAAGAATCCCAAATGTAAGAAAAATAACAATTGCCTTCTCATAGCCAGTTGTTTTTAAAGGAGTCTTGTAGACAAGAATGAGACCACATGTAGTGTTGCACATCATCCATTAGTATCCATTTAAATCAATGTTTTAAAACCTAGCCCGAACCTTGTCTCGGATTAATGGCTGGGCTAGGTCAACCCGGGTTGACTAGATGATGACATCATAACTTAAAAAAATTCAAAAGTCCCCCCATATTTTAGAAATTTTTTTACTTAAACCTATTTGGTCATTCAAAACTTGTTGATTTCAACCTATTTCAATAAGTAAATCATCATTCCAAATTTTCACAATCTCATACACAAACATGTTTTGTAACATAATTATGATTCCAACCAACATATATCAAATATCAAAATAAACCAACTACACCACTTATTTAAAGTTAAGCCAGCTAACACTCAAACCAAGCCAATT